>LR990645.1:21514834-22840334 GCA_905147715.2 Xestia xanthographa | reverse complement strand
CCCGCGTGAAGTAACTGACCCACCACTGTCTGACTGTGTTCGGTAACTGTCCCATCGGATCATACTAAAGGGATAAATAGTATCCTACATATTAATTCAGGTCATAAATATGAATCAGGTTATAATTATGGTTACAAAATTATGTGACAAATTTCATAATCATCACAATAATTATAATCATCACAATCAACGTCACTATCACCATCAATTTCACCATCACTATCACCATCACTATCACAATCACCATCACTGTCACATTCACCATCACAATCACCATCATTATTACTGTCACTATCACAATTACTATCACCATCACTATCAGAATCACTATCACAATTACTATCACCATCACTATCAGAATCACTATCACAATCACCATCACATTCACCATCCCCATCACTATCACCATCACAATCACCATCATCGTTATCACAATCACCATCATCGTTATCACAATTATTATCATCGTTATCACAATCATCATCATCATTATCACAACCATCTTCTTCGTTATCACAATCATCCTCATCGTTATCACAATCATAATCATTATCACAATCATCACAATAAATCAACAATAAATGAAATATTAAAGTCGAATCCGCCATCTTCTGGATCTTAAAATAAATGCCATATTCGTAATCAGCACCCCTGATAATCTCGAAATCGACACACATATTGATTTTTAGACATTTCAACCCCATCGCACCCCAACGTTACAGGGGATGATGGTATTTCAGGTCCGCCACATTAAGTCTTAAAATCGTTGTTTTTGTAATACACCCGACCCAATACACGATACAAACAATAACCATGTTGATTTTCAGACTTTGTCGCCCTATTTCCCCCTTTTGGGGCTGAATTCTGAAAAAAACAAAAAACACAAAATAATGTTAACAACTCATTTATCAATAGGAGTAGTCCTGTGAAGTTTCGAAAAAAACAGTCTAATTTTGTTTCCCCATACAAACTTTCGACTCCCGTTTCACCCCCTTAGGGGGTAACACCTTAGGGGTGAATTTGGAAAAAACCTTTCTTAGTGTACCCCTAAACCTCAAAAGGAACCTATGGGCCTAATTTGGAATCCCTAGACTCAGCGGTTTGGGCTGTGCATTGATTTTTAGACTTTGTCACCCCATTTCCCCCTCTTAGGGGTTGAATTTGAGAAAACCTTAAACCGGTGTCTACTCATTTATCAATAGGAGCAATCTTGTGAAGTTAATAAAATAGTCTAACTAATCTTGTTTCCCTATACAAACTTTGGAGCCCCGTTTAACCCTCATAAGGGGTGAATTTTGAAAAATCCTTTGTTCTTCCTCTTAGCGTGTCAATGGCAATCTGAATTGAGTCGGCCCAGAACTAAGCCACTAGTTTGGCGCTTTCGGTTGCGTCCATCAGTTCCTGTAGTGAGCAAACAACAGGACACGCAGGACACGATAAGTGCCCCATCGTTTGTGGAACAGCACCACATTTACACTCCAGGCAAGAGTCATTAATGAATCTCCACCTAAACAGGTTTACCTTGCTGCGGCCAACCTGGGTCCGGAGTCTATTTAAAGACTTCCAGGTCAGCCATGGCAACTCATGTCCAGGTGGGAGATTTTCAGCGGATGGAATGAATGGGATTGGTAAGGATGCATTACTGCGCCACAGCTTTAGTCTTTCCGTGGAGCGCTCGCCACTGAGAAGGGTGACACACTTCAGAAAGCTGTTTCGGCTTTTCAGCCTTTGTGACACGAGGGTATTCAGATGTAAAGGGTGACGTGTATCTGAAACCATTTTGGCTCTTTCGCTAGAGCTTGCCACTGTCAATCCTTTGTTAGTGCACTCCTAGACCACATAAGGAACCTACGAATCAGTAGACCTAGCGGTTTGGGCTGTGCGTTGATATATCACCCAGTCAGTCGGTCAGTTTACCATTTTATAATTGTATGGATTTGTCATTTCAAATTACATTCAAACATATAAGTTGCATATATTTTTGTAATCACCTTTTGATACCCCACTCGATGGTATTAGAAGAAAAAAAAATCGAACTCCACAATATGGCACCCCAAATCCACGATTTTTTATTATTTTTAGGGTTCCGTAGTCAACTAGGAACCCTTATAGTTTCGCCATGTCTGTCCATCCATCCGTCTGTCCGTCCTCGCTTAATCTCTGTGACCGTTAGCACTAGAAAGCTGAAATTTGGTACCAATATGTATATCAATCACGCCGACAAAGTAGTAAAATAAAAATTTGAAAAAAAACTGTTATTAGGGTAGCCCCCTATATGTAAAGTGGGAAGTGATTTTTTTTTTAAATTTCGACCCTAACGAGTGATATATTGTTGGAAAGGTATTTAAAAATGAATAGGGGTTTCCTAAAATCATTTTTTGATAATGTTAATAATTTCGGAAATAATCGCTCCAAAAGTAAAAACCAATGTGTCCCCCCCCCTATAACTTTTGAACCATAAGTTTAGAAAATATGAAAAAAATCTGAAAAGTAGAACTTTATAAGGACTTTCTAGGAAAATCATTTTGAACTTGATGGAAACAACAGTTTTTGTACAAAAAAGACAAAAAGTTGTACAAAATAATTTCTGGACTAAGTTTGTAGTATATTCGTATATGCAAGCATTTTTACATAATGGAAACCCACCTTTAAACTCATAAGTGGGAACACTTATTGTGACGGACGGGAAACTACGGAACCCTCGCTCTTGGCCGGTTTTTTTTATTATACCTAATGTAGCCAGTGACACTCGCGCCATCAAGACGAATCTAATGAAATTTATTTTATCCAAATCCCTCCATCCGTTGAGGAGTTACGAGGGAACAAAGAAACGGACATACATACAAACACATAACCCTCCTTTCGGGCTTCGCCGCAGTCGGGTAAAAACAATAAACTTCAATAAAGCTCTTTAGTAGGAATCACATAAAATTAATATTTTACACAAAATCTTATAGTGCGTCTAATAATTTGGCCAGGGACTGCTTATGAGAATATCTGCCTAACAAATCTCAGTATTGACCAAATTAATACTAATTTATGCCACCGTCCGGGTCCGTTAGAACAAATCCGATACATTATTGCATGTGTTCTCATCTGGTTATTGGAGAGTATAGACATAACCTCGTTGCCAGGATTACCCACCAGCAACTTGCTTTGAACCTTGTGGAATCAGAAGCTTAGCACGTTGTATTGCGATTAACCGTCACTGACAGAACGATTGTTGATAATAAGCCTGACATTGTGGTGATAGATCGATTAGAGCGTCGATTAATAATTATACACTGAGAAAAATGTAAAGCCGAATGTTTCGTAACGAAGGCGGATTTATTCGTAATGAAGGCGAAAAAACGACCACGAGTCAACCGACCGAAAACGCCTTCCTAGGTTGGAGGCGTTTTACGCCTTAAGCGTAAGGCGCAATAAATAAGCAGCAATAGACTCTATAATGTGTGTTTTAGACGTAATTATTAACAGATAAGCCTTAATTAAAAGCTGTAAACGTGGTAAGTCAGATAGGATCGACGGATTGACGATGAGATTTAAGTTCTGGTAAGGCGATACAAGCGGTAAAGAAGGTGCTCGGGTCACACACATAAAATTTTCCGACGTATCATTGTCCCAATTGACTTCTAGTAAGGCGTTTTACGTCTTTCCTTACTGTGGTTTAACCGGTCCACTAAGCGCTTTTAATGTTTATCCACTTCTAGTAAGGCGTCTAACGTCTTACCTTACTGTAGTTTAACCTGTTTACTGAGCATTTTGAACGTTTCCTAAGTCGTAATCAACTTTTAGTAAGGCATCATAAGTCTTTCTTTACCGTGGTTTAACCTGTCCAATAAGCGCTTTTAATGTTTTTTAAAGTAGTAATCGACTTTTAGTAAGGCATCATAGGTCTTTCTTTACTGTGGTTTAACCAGTCCAATAAGCGCTTTTAATGTTTTTTAAAGTAGTAATCGACTTTTAGTAAGGCATCATAAGTCTTTCTTTACTGTGGTTTAACCTGTCCAATAAGCGCTTTTAATGTTTTTTAAAGTAGTAATCGACTTTTAGTAAGGCATCATAAGTCTTTCTTTACTGTGGTTTAACCTGTCCAATAAGCGCTTTTAATGTTTTTTAAAGTAGTAATCGACTTTTAGTAAGGCATCATAAGTCTTTCTTTGCTGTGGTTTAACCTGTCCAATAAGCGCTTTTAATGTTTTTTAAAGTAGTAATCGACTTTTAGTAAGGCATAATAAGTCTTTCTTTACCGTGGTTTAACCTGTCCAATAAGCGCTTTTAATGTTTTTTAAAGTAGTAATTGACTTCTAGTAAGGCATTTTACGTCTTTTCGTACTGGGGTTTAATCTGTGCATTAAGCGCTATTGATGTTTTCATAAGTCGTAATTCACTTTTAGTAAGGTGTTTTACGTCTTTACTTACTGTGGGTTTAACTTATCCACCAAGTGTTT
Organism: Xestia xanthographa; assembly: GCA_905147715.2. Lineage (NCBI taxonomy): Eukaryota > Metazoa > Arthropoda > Insecta > Lepidoptera > Noctuidae > Xestia > Xestia xanthographa. The sequence goes on along the minus strand of LR990645.1, from coordinate 22,835,883 downwards.
TCAAAGTTTACTAAGTCGTATTTACCTTCTAGTAAGTTGTATTAGAATGTTCCATACGATTAGGTAAGCCGTTTCGTAAGGTAATTAATGATTTATTTTCGAGCAGAAACGTTTTATGAAAACCGGAAAAAAGCCTTCTAACGGCTGGTAACGCTTTTCCCTAAGGGCATGATTGACTTGCTTTACTATCATTTAGTTCATATTAAGGGCATTGCTCAAAGTGCGCGTTCACTCTTATGCCCAGCGCACACCGCTGGAGGCGCAGCGGAGCGCATTTGAAGACAACAATCTAATATAAACCTTAACAACCTTGATATACGGTCGCGGGCATGCTCTTGTAGTAGCTTGAGGGCACTCGAGTACCGCGTGCGAATTTATTATTATATTGACCGTATATCAAGGTAGTTAAGGTTTATATTAAATTGTTATCTTCAAATGTACTCCGCTGCGCCTCCAGCGGTGTGCGCTGGTCCTAAGTTAGCGCGAGCCAATATCCTTCACATGAACTTCATGATAGTAGATCAGCCAACCGTGCCTTCAGTGAACAGCGTAGCCTGCTGTTCTCAGAAAGCTGCTCTCCCAGTCTTTGTAAGCTTCTGCAATCAATAGAACAAAAATGTATTAATCACTTCAATAATAACTGTTAACGAGATAGGTACTAGGGCGTGCAAAACCGGTTTTCCGGTTTTGGCAAAAACCGGAAACCGGACAAAATATATGTATTTTTGAAAACCGGGTTTGAGAGTCAAAACCGGAGTTAACTCCGGTTTTCCCGTTATTGAATTACATTTTGATTTAAATCAACTTTTTTCGAACTTACTTAATTAAAGAAATCTTCAATTGAGAGTCATCAAATAAATCCGAACGCAACCTACACCCTCTTACACTTCTCCCTCCGCGACCCCCGCACCCACGAAGCGACTCTTGCGACCGACCGATCCCGCCTGCCCAAACTCAAACCTTACCTTAAACTTTTGCCAAACCCAATGGTGCTGACATATCTGCCACTATTACAAACTTATTGCAGCAGCTAAAATATAAGCTCAAGGACTCTGATACCGTCGCCGTAGTTGTCTCCGAGCGGTCCGTGCCATCGTTATCGTTATCATCTGACGCTAAAGTTGTAGCTGATGAGCTAACTCTTCAAGAGCAGCTTGATAAGGAATTGGATAAATGCAGGAAAACCCCCAAGAATCGGTCTTATTTCGACCTTGCATGGTTTGTCAAGGTAGAAGAAGCCATGTATGAAAGCATGACGTAACTATTTGATGTGTGTACTACCAACAGTGTTGAGAGTGGGAAAGCCTTTTCGAGTGCTGGGTACTTTTGCAACAAAATAAGAAGTACGCTATGATCTGATAAAATGTTAGATGCACTTCTATTCTTATGAACAAATTATCAAGAACAGCGGTCTCATGGAAAAAAATATTATTGTTTATTTAAATTAGTGTACGGTACACAGGTGATTTGATCTCGTTTTATAGTCAAATATGAATCCTTTAATGTTGTTAGTAGTTCGCAATTAATGAGCTCAAGATTCAAAAAATCGAGACGTTTTTTTGAATCTTTTCGATTTCTTAATGATTCGGTACTATGCATGTTGCATATTGTCTTAAAACATTTCTTTTGGAGAATTAATGTAGATTGTACGTTTGTCGAGTTTCCCCAATATAACACCGTCAGTTAACAGCGGGTACACATTTCCAAAATACGCATTTCTCGTAACACTTGGATTTGTAGTTTCTGCCAAAACTGACAATGCGATTAGAGATACCACAAACTTACTTGTTGTTGATTTGATCTCAGTTAGTTAATCTTTATATTATTTTAAGTTCATGTTATCCATATTCCAAACTATTAAGTGGTCTTCTTGGTATTGGCATAAATGGTTGATTAAAAAGAGGTTTGATACAATTTGTTTTATTTGTGTATCTAAAAATATTGTTTTGTTGTTAAAATACGTTAATAAAAAAATGTTACCGAAACCGGGGCTAACACCGGTTTCCGGTTTTGGGCCCTCAAACCCGGAATTCAAAACCGGTTTTGAAGACCTTCCGGTTTTGCACGCCCTAATAGGTACTAAAGAAACATACTAGATGATTAGTACCTTCTCAACCCAACATTACAACCTCGACCTAACCAACTATTATTATGTATACCTAATAAGCCGATAGCGTCTGTATCTTATAGGAATGATGTGGCATTGCAATAAAACCATTCAATAAAAATAAAAATGTATTAGAAAGTTAATTTAGATACATTACTATATTTAGATACTAAAACAAGATAAAAAAGATAGGCACATATGTATTATACAAATTTTCAACATTTTACATTGTGTAAGTCTTAAATAACTCAAGAGCCATATCACACACAAATTTTGCTATTTACAAACATTTACTACACAACAAAAGCTATCTATTATGTATTTGGTTCCGGGATGAACGAATTTTTGAAAATCGATTTTGCCAGGGTAAAGTTTCAAACGTTACTCCAGCAAAATGTGTTTTTCTCAAATTGCTTTAAAACCACAATTCACACAAATTTTGCTATTAGTAAACAAATTGTTCCTCATGATACACTAATTATTTGTTATGGTCTCACCTCTCAAATGCACAACATTTTGCCAGGGTAACGCACACAATGTCTAGAGTGGCCACATCCAATTTTTTCCACATAACTCCTTTTTGTTTCAACCAGGGAACCGAAAATGAAATTTTAACATTGGGGCCTACTTCTAAAGCATGATTAACAGATAAAAGTTATTTTTTTACCACATGAGAAACTTGGTGACAAACTTTTCCTAACAAACAAGTCATTCAAAATGAGTTGGGCCCTTTGAGTATCTGATACTCATCCAAATAATCTTGAGAGTGCTGTTTTCGTTTTATAGTTTTTGCATACGCGCCTTTGCCGTTATCGCCCAAAGCTTAGCAATTTCATTCCATGGTGTAACTCCTTCAACGGCAACCGTAATTGCTAGTGAAGCGTCCTCAACCCGATCGCTTTCAACTGAAATAAAATGCATTTTTTTAGGAAAGAGTTATCGCAAACCACAAGGTAGAGCATTCTATTATGGTAATAAGTACGATTTTTTACGAAACTCTGTACAAAGCAATAAAAAGTGAAGATTTTTTTAGAAATGCATGTGAATATTATAAATTTGCTTTTTTATTTATTATTTATTTAATGAGTACGAGTATAAAAACAAAACGTAACAAAACTTACTTTCATCAATATTAGACAGTCTATTAGAGGACACGTCGGCCTGGCAGGTTCTACGTCAAAAAGGTCGCTTGAATCCTTGGTAGCGCGTCGTTTCCGGAAGGGCGTTGTTACATTTCGTTTAATTAGGTTATTCCTCTTCCTCAGGTATGTATTATAAGTATACCAGAAGCATTCCTTTTGGCTTGAAAGGGGCCTCCCTGCAAAAACCAAATAGAACATTAAGTTTAGGGCCGCCGGCAGTTTGAGGACTAGGTACTTATTGTTATAACATTATGGAGCACATTTCAAACCTTATGTCTAATTTATAATTTTAATCACCTCTTTAATGTAAATTAATAACTTTAATACACTATAATAGTTTTAGCAATGATAGCTTACTTACAGCGATATATGCGGCGTAATATATGACTGGTGATTCCTTTTTAAAAAGTTCTCCAATACCTCGCGCCCATGATTGGAAATCACTCCATTTAACTTGAGTGTTTGGATGTGCTTCTAGCACCGAGTACAATAATAAATGGGGCATAATTCCTTTCTCTGGCTTGCACCAAGGAGGCCACTAACAGCTTGTGGGCTGCTAAGTAAAGCCCGTCCTCGGTGCGTGTTATTTAAAATTTACGTTACTTATCTGAAAAAAAAAAACAGTTAATTTTCACAAGTTTAAAAACTTCTTTCTATCAATATACAAAGTTACATGCAAAAGTTCAGTTTTGGAAAAAACTGGAAAAGTACAGGGGGTCTAAAATAGCCGCTTAAGCAGAATCGAAATATGAATCACGTTAAAAAATTTAAATTCTTAAAATGGACTTTAAAGTTATGAGTATAGAGTCCATTTAAAGAATTTAAAATTTTTAACGTGATTCATACTAACATTCTGCGTGGATTCTGCTAAAGCGGCCATTTTAGATCCCCTGTCTATAATCTTTAAACAAGTATTGTAATTGGTGTTAACCGTTTTAATTTAAGTAAATTATATATATACAAAATACAAATAGGTGCACACTATTTAAACATTTATGTTATGATAATGTGACTTCCTATTATGTGGACAACTGTTAGTATGAAATAATAATAAAAAAACCAACCCCAACATTCACCGATTGATTGCCAGCCTTCCATGGACAAGTTACCATCAAACTTCACTCTATCACCAAATAATGGGATTAATGATGTTATATCATTTTCTTAAAGAAGTCCCAAAGCGACAGCATCAATTTTAGCATCTAAATAATAAGAGAACCAAAGTAAATACAATGCAAAACACACCAGTTAGTTTAGTTAGCTATGGTTAGTAGGTAGGTAGGTACCTAAGAGCCATAACCGCAGCATGCTACTAAAAATGTAGTGCTACTAGAAAATATAAGAGTAGGTAACCTACCTTACCTACCAACACACCAACAAAAGTTTGACTTGACATCACATCCAAAGAAGACATTTTTCGTTTCTGTTTCCAACACACAAAGACAGGTGTTGGTACCTACATAAACAACTTAATTACAAAATATGATTAGGTTCAACAACCGAGTTTTATATAGACTTACCTCGAAATGTATCAATCAGGGTCGTGCAGCCCCATTTTGTTAATAAACCTATGGTATAGGTACTGGTCTGCCATCGAAGCACGAAGCGAAGATGTTTGTCTGGTAAACTGGTTGTTATGTCTGTCTGGTAGCTTGTTGTAGGTCAACACCACTGAGCTTAAAATCAGTACCTTTACCTAACCTACGTGTTACACACCTACAACCTGCATACATCTGTTTGTATGTGCCTTCGACACTGACACAGCCAGTAGCGTTCAGAAAATGAGGGACTAGTAAACGTTTCTAAAATAAAATCCGTTAAACAAGACTCAAAAACTAAACCAACCACTCCAAACTCCAAACTGTCGAGTGTCGACGAGTGTCGAGTCGAAGGAACGAGCGATGAACGCAGTGTTGCCCGATGGAAACTGAAGAAATCAGTAGAAAAATTAAAGTTTTAGCAGTAGATCGTAGGAAAAATCAGTAGATTAAAAAAGTCATACCCACATGAGGTAAAATGGACTGGAGATTGAATTTTATGTATAATATTACAACTAACACACACTTGACATTAGAACTTAGAAATACACATATTCATGTAAATATTTACTTATTGTACTTACTTACTTATTGTACCCACGATATTCGATTGAATTTTTTTTATGTATGTTTCCGTATAACTTGTAAACCGATTTGAAAAATTAAATTTCATCAAAATCGGATTAGCAGTTTTGAAGTTAGGTTTTCAAGTTTTTAAACTCGTATAATATCGCTTATAAGGTTATTTGCCTTAGTAGCTGGCAGCATTATTGACATTTTCGGTGTACGACCATAAGCGCCTTAAAAAGTTGTTTCTCACCGTAACTAGAGAGCTGTTTTAAACTTCACCCACGAACATAGGTAACTGACTGAAAGTAGTTATGCTAGTAAAACTGAGTAAAATTGACTTTTTCTACTATCAAATTAATATTATATATTTGTGGACATTCCACACAACACTATGTATCTAGCCCCAAAGCAATGCTTGTAATATGGGAACCAGGTAGCTGATATAATATATACCTAGATACTACTTTTTTTTTTGTAAATGGGTACATACTTCAATAAACCTACCTAAAGTATTTTATATTATGCAGACAGAAAATAAACACATATATGTACTAAGTTCATCACACTTTATCTCGAGTCTCTATTTGTATTAAATTTTATAAGATAAGACATAAAAAATAATTATTGCTTGGTCCTAAGTAGGTAGGCACTTAGGTAGGTACCCTATAACATTACAATATTAATAGGCAAGTTCGTATCCTGGCTGTTATTGGTTATTTACATTTTGTAATGCAGGTAGTGCTAAATGACCTTATGTTAGATATTACATTTGACAGATTGGGTTCCTCGCAGGTACAGGTACAGGAAGGTAGGGCTTGTGTGAAGAAGCGAGGGCTCTGCCTCTGGCTGGCAAAAAAGAGTCACGTTATCAAATTTCTTTCAATAGAACAGCTGATATTGGGAATGGTTTATACAGTCATAAGATCCAATTGGTACCTAGTGTACCAACTCTAATAAAACATAACCAGAGCTTGTACACTGTTACTTAATACTACAAGGAACTTAAATTTATTTATTTTAGGCATACAATTAACGAACCACCAGATTTAGCAAAATGTAACGGCAAAAAAATCACTTTTGATTGCCAAAATTAGTAAATGATCACCAAAATTAATCCCCATTTTAACGTGAAATTAGAACCAAAAATTTATTTTTTTGGTTTATGACCACCCGAAATTGAACTGTTATGCTCTTGCATCCGAGTCGAGGGAGACCCCGTCGCACTTTTTTATAAAATAGTGCCCCAAGTCGGCCTAGGCAAAACTAGTTTGTCATCAACCACCTCATTAAAATTTGGTGCTCAATTTACTAAATTTGGTGATCAATTGATATTTCAGGTGATAGATGTAAGTGGTCACAAAGTTATTTTGGGTGGTCATAATTTTCCCCCCCTTTATTTTATAGGTAAGTATACTTAAACCATAAAGAGATAAACACTAAATACTATTATGTAATACTACTTACTAGGAATCTAAATTAATTTTACTAAATTAATCATATTAGGTAGGTACTTACTTACCTACACCTAAACCACCCAATTTATGAATAGGTAGATACCTATTTTATGGATTGGGTAGATACCCAACCCATAAAATAGGTATTCTTGTGTACCTATAGACTATGAGTCTATGAGGGTGTGTGGATGAGGTAGATACCTAGGTAGGTTTAATGTAAATGCTATTTTTTATTTACTGTGTTGATGGCTCTGTGTGCTGTTTGTGTGTCAATAAAAATCAATTCTGTTCTACCTACCACTACAATACCTAATATACCTAGGGTCCTTCGTCGTACCTACATAACACCCCTACCCAGTTCCAACCAACGAGTTCTATGTTCCACACTCAGTTACCTACTCAGCAGGTAGATGTAGGTAAGTACCTAACCTACTTATAGTAAGTATTTCTATACAATATAAGTAGGTACATAGGTAGGTAGCATCGTCATCATCAACTTGCACTTGGCCAGGTTTTTTCATTTTAAGGCACGGAACCCTAACTTGCAGAATGCGTAAGTCGTTAGACTTTGTAAACCTTTGAATAAATTGTCACCATCATAAGACATATATACATACATATTGCCTTACATAATTATCTACGGTTTCATTCACCGATTATTATGTAGGTAGATACGTCGTAACTGACCTTATGTTAAGGCAAACATTGCTAAAATTACGCTTATATTAGCCGAATACGTCGTTATCAGACTCTTTAAACGTTTGATTAAATTGTACCTAACTCGAGTACCTATCATTCGCCTTATCATATGGTGAATTTTGCCGTAAATCTTCGGTTTCATTCACCGGATATGTAAGTCGTTATAAGACGTTATTCACCGTTTGATAAGTCGTAACTTAACCATGTTTTGCCTTATGATAAGGTGAATATTGCCATATTTACGTTTATATGTGCCGTATATGTACGTCGTTATGAAACCTAAGGTAACCATTCGATTCGTCGTAATCTGAGCATATTTTGCCGTATGATAGGGCAAATGTGGCCACATTATACGTTTATATTGCCGAATACATACGTCGCTGAAAGACTTTACGTTTACGTTCAAATTGTTGTAACTGAAGTATATTCCGCCTTATGATGAGGTGAATATTGCCATATTTACGTTTATATGTGCCGTATATGTACGTCGTTATGAAACCTAAGGTTACCATTTGATTCGTCGTAATCTGAGCATATTTCGCCGTATGATAGGGCAAATGTGGCCACATTATACGTTTATATTGCCGAATACATACGTCGCTGAAAGTCTTTACGTTTACGTTCAAATTGTTGTAACTGAAGTATATTCCGCCTTATGATAAGGTGAATATTGCCATATTTACGTTTATATGTGCTGTATATGTACGTCGTTATGAAACCTAAGGTTACCATTTGATTCGTCGTAATCTGAGCATATTTCGCCTTATGATAGGGCAAATGTGGCCACATTATACGTTTATATTGCCGAATACATACGTCGCTGAAAGTCTTTACGTTTACGTTCAAATTGTTGTGACTGAAGTATGTTCCGCCTTATGATAAGGTGAATATTGCCATATTTACGTTCATATCAGCCGTATATGTACGTCGTTATGAAACCTAAGGTTACCATTTGATTCGTCGTAATCTGAGCATATTTCGCCTTATGATAGGGCAAATGTGGCCACATTATACGTTTATATTGCCGAATACATACGTCGCTGAAAGACTTTACGTTTACGTTCAAATTGTTGTGACTGAAGTATATTCCGCCTTATGATAAGGTGAATATTGCCATATTTACGTTCATATGTGCCGTATATGTACGTCGTTATGAAACCTAAGGTTACCATTAGATTCGTCGTAATCTGAGCATATTTCGCCTTATGATAGGGCAAATGTGGCCACATTATACATTTATATTGCCAAATACATACAGCGCTGAAAGACTTTACGTTTACGTTTAAATTGTTGTGACTGAAGAATATTCCGCTTTATTGTAAGTTGAATAATGCCATGCTAAAGATTATTTATGCCGCTTTCTGAAGTTGGTTTTATGACTTATGTTTACGTTTGTTTAGGTTTTATTGAAGTCTATATCGCCTTAATTTGAGTTAAATATTGCCTTAATTACCGCGATATTCACCACATATTCGACGTCGTAAATTTAAAGCGTTTTTAGTAGTAGACTACCGCTGTATTAACAGTAGAAAGTTGAATTCCAAGACTACCTTACGGTAAGACATTTTTGACGGTTCGTGTTTATCATAAAAGACGTACCATTTTAACGGAAACGCCTAGCTAAGCCAAAATAATCGTAAGCGTTACAAAATCGCCTCGCGTCATTACAATTTAGCCGTCGAAGGCAGAATTCACCTTAGGCCAGAAATCAATTTTTCTCAGTGTAGATTAATTTAAGTTATGATGCCAACCTTCTGCTGAATTATTTGTTCGATGTTGACAGCCCAAAACGCTTAATACATTCAGTAAAAAAAGTTTCCGGAATGATTTGTTTATGCTTCCAAATTCATGTTTTTTTTTCAATACACTTCCTCGAAAGCTGGTTGTTATCGCACTACGATTAGGTTCAACATGCAATGTATTTCACACGGGTGCGTTTTTTTGTATTTTTCAACACGTATGCGGGAATGAAAATTTCCACAGATAGCATACTTGATCCACATTGGTTCAATGCTTAAAGTCGGAGATGACTGTTTTTTTTTTTTTAAATTTCGTATTTATATTTTGAAAACACCCTCAATTACGGCTCGCGTGTTGTACTTAATTCCGCCTGGAATACAATAACAATCATTCTCCACTTGCATCAAAATGATATTATATAAATACTATTTTTGTTGTTTTTGGATTGGGACAACTGTTTTCCATTTTGGCGCGGAGTTTGAGTTACATCTGTTGTTTAAAACAATACAGTGCTGTTTTTAGTTTTTTTCCGCTAAGTAGTCCAAAAAGACCAGAATTTATCTTAATATTTTTATTTACTTTGAAGTTAAGAGCGCATATCCAGAAAGTTGGCAACCTCGTAAATACCTACCTGTCAAAAATTTACTGTTGCCAATTTTCTGAATGCGGGCTCTCAACATCGTAAAAGATTATTGTAATACATACATATTAATATTTTGACATACCGAATGCTCTCATTCTCCCAATTTGTCTGAGTTTTATTCCAATTGTATTTTTTTTAATATTATAAATGTTGTTGTTGTTGTGTTGTTTGTGTTGTGTGTGTGCTGTGCCTATTGTCGCCTCATTGACCGGTCCCGTGTGACACGCATCCAGCGGATTCCTGCAACCTTTACCAGGTCATCGGTCCGCCTAGTGGGAGGTCTTCCAACGCAACGTCTTCCGGTTCGCGGTCTCATCTTATTTTATGTACTTACCTGCAACCAATGTAAATAATTATTTTATAAAAAGTTTATTTTATTTATAATTAATACGAAAAATCCGTGTTTTTACCTCTAGTGTGATTCCACCCCTAACACATTTCACAAGTGCCTAAAATAATAATGTGGAACTAGTGGTAGAAAAATTCAACACTAGTTCCATTATTTTCAGTTTCTTTCAAAATGGAACTAGTGATAATAAAAATCAACAGTAGTTCCATCATGGAACTGTTAATCTTACTAGTGGAACTAGTGATAAAAAAAAAACAACACTAGTTCCATTATTTTCAGATTCTTTAAAAATGGTACTAGTGGTTATAAAAAACAACACTAGTTCCATCATGGAACTGTTAATGGTACTAGTGACAATGAAGCTTTTTGACAGAACCCACATGGTAGTTCGTGGCTCAGAGTTTTGACAACAGGTAGCGTTGCCTTCGCTTTTGAAAAGTTTTGCCGCGTGGAGGTAGTATAACAATCCTCCGCGGATGAATTTTTATCGTCGTCACTGTCATCTGAGTGACGATCTTTTTGCTCATAGACCCCGGTACAGGCATGAACTTTGTCTATGGTTTTAAATTTTGACGGATTTCTGTCTGTCGGTTTGACAGTGTCGCGTTGAAGGATAGAATCCGAAATAAAACCAAATTTTGTATGAATTTCAGCTTCGCGATTCAGAAAATCTGCAATGAGTTCAAGCCTGAACCTAGATTCACTATGATGCTGCATAGCATAGTCTGCCCACCTAGCGCGTAGGAGCGAACTCATTTTGCCAACAATAGTGTTCGAGAGTTCCGGGGAAGCCAGATACTCGTGTTGGTTCAATGAGCGAATAGTTTCAACACACCTACGCACTCGGCAAGCGAACTGGCAAAGGTCTTTGCCACCTTCGATGGTATTTAACTTTGGCAGTGCCCTGACCTGTGCCAATTCGTTGAGGACTATTTGTTCAGGACGAGCAAACCTCAACTCAAGTGCCCTCACAATTTCGTCTGGGTCTTCGCAAGAGGCCAGAAAGGCGCCGGCATGGTCTCGCGCGGCCCCCCTTAGGGCGTAACTTAACCTTGCCAAATTTTCTGAAGGTGTGAAGGCGCTTTTGCTTTGCTCGTAAGTCCTTTTAAAAAGAACCCAGTCTAGGACACGGCCATCAAAAATTGGTATTTTAAGGTCACTCACCTGATGTTTCTTCTTATCGACGTTTAGGCCAGCGATGACCTCAGCCAAGTACCTAAAGTCGTTTTGTCGAGCGTGATTAGCCTGACCACTATTATTAATTTTATTATTTATGTTATAATTGTTTTGTGAAGAGAGTGTACCTAATCTAACTGGTGAATGGGTAGGTAATGTATTGAAAGGCAAAGATCCTGGTAGCTGGCCAGCACCGGGCGCAGCTGTCACTGCGTAGGCAACTGGCTCTGTCGTCGCTCCGAACGGAGTAGTGCCCCGTAGTGTCCCTGAGGGCACGGGCGCCGCAGGCAGCAACGAAGTTACGGCGGGAGGAACTGAGGTGACAGTGGTCACCGCCCCCGTGGCAACATAAGCTCTTGTATGGTCTGCACTATCAATAGTAGGCACTTCAACCTGGACACATAAATTATTCATTTTAATGTGGTTAGGTACAGACTCGTTATTATTCTCCAACCACATTTCTACGTCGTTATTATTGCTATGGTAGCTATGAATGCTACGACGGCTGCTACTACGGCTTTCTACTTCTATGGAAGCTAATTGTGATTGTAGATCTAGCTCGGCGGCTTTTTGTTCGAGGTTTTTTCGAACTTGCAGCAACTTTTCTTGGCGTTGCACAAGTTCTAGTTGGACATTTTCTTCATGTGCGGCTATATCTGCAAGGCGACGTGCATGAAGTGCCTCAGCGGCTAGTATTTTTGCTTTTACCGTATTTGCGGAATAAACAGATGACCGGCTGCCTGGCGCAGTCGGCGTTCTGGCGTGGGGAACCATGGTCCGGTGGGGAACGTCGGAAGCTACCAGAAGTGCGCCTCTAATTTTTTCGGCCGACGCTACTTGCTGGCGGTGAGCCCCCGGCGTTCTTATTTCTTGCACTGGTTCACCACTGCTAGTTCCTGCCACTTGGGTATCATGAACAGGCTGCTTTGCAGTTTTTGATCGTGTTTCGTACCCGCCCATCTTACCCGATAAATTTATCCGGCGAAGGACCAATGTTAATTTTGAAGGACTTTTATAGGAATATTGCTGGTCGGGGAAGGTGGGCAAATAAAACGATGTATTAATATTACTGTTTACTTACCCAATATTATAACACAAAAACACGTTTTATAGCACTTACTAATAAGACACGTCTGCTCTTTTCTACTACTGTGACACAACCAACCATAAAACAAAAGGAAAAACAATATTCTTCTAAAAAATACATTTCAAAAATAAATAAAAAAGAAAAAGATATAAAAAGGTTGACCGTCGCCAACAGGTTCTTTATGGGGTTTAGGGGTGCACTAAGAAAGTATTTTTCAAAATTAAACCCCTAAGGGGTTGAAACGGGGTCCAAAGATTACATGGGGAAATAAGATTAGTTACTCTACTTTATTCGAAACTCAACAGGAGTACTCCTATCGATAAATGAGTTAACATTTATGATTCAGGTTTTTTCAGAATTCAACCCCTAAAGGGGGAAATGAGGTAACAAAGCCTGAAATTCAACATAGGTATTGTTTGTATGGTGAATTGGGTTGGGTGTATTACAAAAACACCGATTTTAAGATTTAATGTGGTGGTCCTGAATTACCATCATTCCCTGTTGGGGTGCGATGGGGTTGAAATATCTAAAAATCAATATGGGTGTCGAAACCGAGATTGTCAGGGATGCTGATGTCGAAATTGGCATTTATTTTGAGATCCAGAAGATGGCGGATTCAACTTCTATTCTGGGTTATTGTTGATTTATTGTGATGATTGTGATAACGATGATGATGATTGTTATAATGATGATGATAATTGTGATGATGATGATTGTGATTACGATGATAATGAGTTTGATAACGATGATGGTGATTGTGATAGTGATTGTGATTGTGATAGTGATGGCGATTGTAATAGTGACGGTGATTGTGATGGTGATAGCGATGGTTGTGATAACGAGGATGGAGATTGTGATGATGATGGTTATGATTAAGATGATAATGATTGTGATTACGATGATAATGATTGTCATAGGTAACGATGATGGTGATTGTGATAGTGATTTTGATGGTAATTGTGATGGTGATGGTGATTGTGATAGTGATTGTGATAGTGACGGTGATTGTGATGGTGATAGCGATGGTGATCGTGATTGTGACAGTGATGGAGATTGTGATGATGAAGATTGTGATTACGATGATAATATGATAGTGATTGATATAGTGATAGTGATTTCGATCGAGATTGTGATGGTGATGGTGATTGTGATAGTGATGGTGATTGTGATGGTGATTGTGATTACGATGACAATGTCTGTGATAACGATGATGGTGATTGTGATAGTGATTTTGATGGTAATTGTGATGGTGATTGTGTTAGTGACGGTGATTGTGATAGTGATAGCGATGGTTATGGGGATTGTGATGGACATTTTGATGGTGATTGTGATGATGATTGTGATAATGATTTTGATAATGATTTTGATAATGATGGTGGTTGTGATCGTGATGGTGACTGTGATAGTGATCGTGATTGTGATAATGATGGTGGTTTTGATAGTGATGGTGATTGTGATAATGATTGTGATAATGATGGTGGTTGTGATAGTGATGGTGGTTGTGATGATAATAATAAATTGTGATGATTATGAAATTTGGCAAATAGATAGTTTATAACCTGGATTAACATGTAGGACACTATTTATCCCTTTAGTATGATTCAGTGGGACAGTTACCGAACTGCACGCGGGCGAAGCCGCGGGCAACAGCTAGTAAATTAATAAAAAAATCTCGCCATATTTTTTTCCTCTTACAAAACGGACGTGTTCATTCAAAAGAACTGTCTACGCAATATTTGGTCGTCAGTTTATTATGAAACTTGCTTCGTTCTTGAATTCTGTGTACTCAGGATTTATGTTTTTGTTTGTAGTAGGTACTAATTAATGTTCTTTGTTTATTATTTTATTTGTTTATTTCATCAGTAGTCTGCCTCGTTGGTCCAGAGGTCGCTAGCGGCACTGCTAAGCATGAGGTATTGGGTTCGATTTCCAGGTCGGGCAAAGTGTTATTCGATTATTGATTATTTATTCCGGGGCAGTGGTCCAACTGCTCTGTACAACTAGTTGTACCATGGGTCTTTACTAGGGGCAGTTGTCCAACTTTAAAAATAGTTAGACCACAACACCTTTTGAGAGTTCCGTGGTCCAATTCAGCAATTTCTCAGTAGCAGCCACGGAGTCTGCAGTTGTGCCCAGTTGATGGTAATAGGCTCGCACGCCTTTACAAGGAGCTTAAAATGAAACTTGGGCAATGTGGGTTTACTATTCGGTACTACGTGGATAGTGTACAGGTTACATCCGGAGAAACTTAGAACATATTTCCGTGCGTTCAAGCGTTTTTGCCATACCTATAATTGGAATCAAATATAACAGCTCACAACTTAGGACCCATTAATGTTAATATTTTTATCCATGGTGCTAGGCAACTGGACCTATCCCAGTTGTAAACGTCCCTTTGTGCCTATTGGCCTTGTTTCGTTCTGTCTCCTGCTGATATGGAGAAAAGTGGAAATTACGGTTTTTTCCTACTCCTCCGCTATACTTTTCTTATTAATTTCGTTGCGGGATCCAAGACAGTTAAATCCATTCTCTGGGACTTCGTCGAGCTTCATTGTCTCGGCGCTTTTCTGGTGGTCGCCACTGTTGATTCTGGCTTTTAGGAGTTACAGTGGTTTGGGAATAGTGTGGCGGGCTTGTCCCAAAAAAAGAAAATATTCGGTACTACAACACTGCTTAAACCTTCGGGGATTACAGGAGTGAAGATGTGTTATGTTCTGTTTATTGTTCATCACTATAGTCTGCGCCAGATAAGTAGGAAATAAAGGTCATTAACCCGCATACATTTATTCAAATACATGATTCCGAAAACAGAGATAATGACATAAACTTGTCCCGAAACTACCTTTATCGTGATCCTTGACTTTTTCTAGTAATAAAAAACGATTCATAATGTATTGTCGGGGTACCTATGCAGAGAAATTAAGGAAAGAGCAATGACCAATTCCTACTTATCTGGCATAATGTCTCTCTCTTTTCTTCAATCTTTGACCACCCAATGCTAAGTTTAAGTCTCTTCCAAATCTCTCCACTTTTGGCGGAAACATGCTATTGGGTTTCGAAGTATCACACAGTACAGTACAGGTCCACTCAAATCTGAGTGGTTGTTCTTTCTTCAAAAGAACATCTCGGACACTAATCTGCATAGTCCTCATGTGAATTGAGCAAGAGTATGTCTGGACTTCAAAAGTTACTATGACCTCTGAGTTTGTTTCGGCTGTTTCTTCTCAGAGTAGTCTGGTACGAAACACCGGCCCCATCTAGTTTTAAAAAATGACGTGTAAAAGTGTTTGTAAAAACCTACTTGCAAAATAAACATCATTTATCATTTATCTTATATCCCAACCTAGGTCTTGATGTATCTGTGCCAAATTCCATCGAAATTCGTATAGCTGTTGAGGCGTGAAAATTTAACAGACAGACAGATTTTGAAGTAATTTGTTTGGTAGGTATGGATGTTTGCCAGCAAATCAATAAAGTTATTGACTTTGTTTTGTTGAATAAGTTGGGCAACTTAAACCTTCAGTTTTGTTTTGCTGTTCATTGATTTAGGTTAAGTAATTAGAAGTCTAGACGATGGGTCAGTCCTTGTTTGTTGAAACATTGCAACTAAGCTGTCTCATCCAGTGATAATTTAGTAAATGCAAGGCATTCTGTACCTTCGGTCCAAGACAGAGTGACATTCTTTCAAACAACTACCAATCCGCGAGCCTAATGTGGGTTGGTAGATACACAACGGACATGTCTTCGGATTTTTGTGATGTAGGACATGACAGTTCCCCACGATGATTTCCTTCAGTTTTTGAAAGCGGTGATGAGGTTTTACTTACTTTGCTATTTGTGGACAATGTTTAAGAAAAATGTTGTGTACTTCCCGCGTAAGTGTATCTTTTATTTGAAGAAATCAAATGCCGTTTTCCACGTTTCAAGCAAGACACGGCTACAGCTTGTATGCTATGCTGGGAAACAGTTCATATTTCTCTAGGCACATAACAAGTGTGATATTATCACCTTTGTAATTCAAGTAGTGCCACGTAATCATATTAATTACCTGATGTAATTAGTGTCATTTTACTTTAACAGTGCAATACAGAGCCAATGACTGAGTGTCTTGAGGGACAAAGTGGTATAATATCATTGATAACTATGGCGTTTCTACGGTGGTCATGCTACGCGGGCAGTATGTCCCAAAGTCCCAACCACTTTTTTAAGGTCGGCAGTACTCTTGTCTATACTAATATTATAAAGAGGAAAACTTTGTTTGTTTGTTTGTTTGTAATGAATAGGCTCAAAAACTACTGGACCGATTTAAAAAATTCTTTCACCATTCGAAAGCTACATTATCCACGAGTAACATAGGCTATATTTTATCCCCGTACTCCCACGGGAACGGGAACTACGCGGGTGAAACTGCGGGACGTCCGCTAGTATTATATAATAGTGTATTATCTATGGTCAATACCTAATAGATTGGCGGTAACAAAGACATCAAAATTAAGTTATGTTGGATTCGAGTCCTTAGAGACCCAAATAGTGCAGACTTGTTGATATTCGTAATCAACATATCACTCGACTACTTCTGCTTACTGCTGTAGTTAGTTCCTAAACTGGTGTCAGAGTTTTTATTGCCACCCACGGGCCATCTTCGCTTTACATGTCGTCGAGAAATTTCTCTCAGCCATGCTGGTTTCCTCACGATGTTTTCCTTCACCGAAGCAAGTGATAATGAGAGGTTTTCTTTTTGAGGTTTTAAAAAAACCTTAGTTTCCAAGAACTCTATAGATGGCGTTGAACTTACTATGATAGTTGGTGCCAAAGCCAAAACGCTTGAAAAAAAAAACATTGTGTCACGTCACATACTCTCGTTGACTGACACTTTCATTTGCTTAACCTTCCGAATATAACCTAAATTTCTCGTGCTTTGTTAAAATCATTTTTTTTAGGTTCCGTTCCTTGCATTATCATACTTACTCCTAGCGCCATCTATCCAGCGACTAGGGAAGAGCTAAAAAGAAAATCCCTCATTACAATACGCAAATGAATCCGAAAAATCAGAGGTGCGTGTCGCGAACTCAAGACCTATGACAGATCTGTCCTAATGTCCATTGTCCTATGACTTATTTCATTACCGCTCACTGCTGCCATCTAAAGGCAACAGGCTACACTTCGAAGGCAATTGTTGTAACTGCAACTAACCACCTCACCAGTAACAACTTCGTAGGCAGTTATACTAATATAATATTTTTCTTGTCGCGTTTTTGACTTGACCGCTACGGGGCACTGCAATCACTTTGGGAATGTATTTCATTCTATTGATCTAAATATCATATGAGTCGTGAAAAATAACAACATAGGCATACAAAATAGAGGTTCAGGATCCATTATTGCAACATGCTTTAAATTTATTTGTTACTCTTTCAGAATACACTCCAGAAACACCTACTCGTTTACGGTATTCTGAAAGAATGGATGTGACTGCTGCTGGCTACAGTCAAACTTTCTCATGTCGGTTGAAGTTGCTATCAATAACCTTTTATGTTAATCATGGATAATGGAGAGGTTGATAACGACTGAAGGAATCCTTCTGTAGAATGTCAGAGTTTGGGAATTAAGTAATCTTTTTATGGCGCTCTTTCACCGGGAGCATTCGCTGATTCACTTGTTTCTGTACAATCGTATCTTGGATTGCTACATTACAGAAGAATGTTTCAGATGAGGGAGTGCCTTTACAAGCTTTCATTAACTTTCTTGAGGTAAGCAATGCATATATACGTATATTGGGTTTGAACATTACCAAACTCGAAATGTTGCACCCGAATGTACTTGATGAAGTTTATTCATTTGTTTTTTTTGACACCGGTCCTTTCGGACGTAGACATTTTTGTCTACGTCTGAACGGACCGCGGTCCATTCGATTTGGTCCGTTCAGACTAAACACCCGAAGTAATAGTTAGGAAAAAAAAACAACAATGACGATTTCACTGACGAAAATTTATTTTCACATTATCTCCTGATATCACAAGTCAATGATATAGTAATGACAATCACAAGTTCAATCGTAGTTGAAACGTTTTAGGTCGTAAAGAAACCGGACAAGCACTAAAGTAAATGATGACAAATGTAACGAATGTTGTAATGGTAAATACAACACATGTATATATTTACTGAAGGGTGAATATGGCAATGATGATAAAAGGCACATTTATCTTGGTAAAAGTTAAAAATAATAAAAAAATATTATGATTAGACCTCTTTTGTATATAATCGTTTTATGAAAAAAGGCAATACATACATATAGAAAATGTATCTAGGGTTATATTGTTTGATCCAATATAGAAATCAATTATGAATAGGTAATGAGAATAAAAATAATATAGTAAAATATACATACAAATACTAATAAAATCATCAATTAGATATAGTATATTTCAGACTTGCATGAATAAAAAAAAGTATTTGTAATACACAAAAATAAATTTCTACAAACTACATAGAATATTTAGGCATTGCGACCTGGCCCTTGCTTTTAAAATTTACAGTAATTATATTCTTAGGTGACAAATTATTTGTTGTTACCGAAGAGCATTACTTCAGCGTTGGGCACAAGTATGTAAATAAAAATAATAGTTCTGTTAATCTGTCGTTCAAATTAATGTGCTTCATCCGTTTCCAAGAAGAATTTATTTACACAATCTTATGTAGCGTCAGCCGGCAACATGTACTGTTAAATATTTCTAAACTATTTATTTACAATCTTACTTTACCACTTAAATAACCAATACCTTACAACTATTATCTGTGTTATCACTTTGAAACTAATCGCTGCACAAAATAGTCTTATAGGGTTGGTATGAAATATGAAAAATGATGAAATACCAGAAAATTAATTATGAAAATGATACAGTTAGTTACACTAGCTAATGAAAATGGAATGTGGTGGAGAGTAACGATCCAACCCTAAAATTATCTTTTGAATTTCCACAGGCCTTCGACACTGTTAACGACCTTCAAATTCACAGATAAACGTACATACAACATCACAAACAACTTAATACTACACAATACCCTTATATGACCACAAATCACGGGAACAGTTCTTTATAAGTAAACTTTGATGTTATTTTATTCGCCATTTCCGTGAAGAGGTCCGCAAGGCTCTTTTCTAGGACCGGACTTATTTCTTGAAGGAATACTTGTGAGTTTTCGTTAATGACCCTGTTGGTAGCAGGCCCCAGGACTGGATCGCCGTCGAACAAGTTGGTCAGGTAGATGGAGGACTGGCCGACACGGAGCTTCACTTTGAAGGGATCAAACTGTAGGTATTCTTCCTCACCGATCATTTCTTTGTGTCCTCTCATTGTGACATTGCAAGCGTAGTCCCCTGAAAAGTTATAAATATAAATGATTAATTATGACAAAATATATGATTTTTGCCAGGAATGTTGGATAAAAACTCCGTGGATCTCGTCTTTGAATAAATTTACACTAACTGCTATGAAATGACATAGATAGTAAGCATAAACAATATCAGATCTTTTAGAGATACAGCAAGTTAAACATTGTTGACTAATAACATTTTAACGTTCATAGCATAGGCCTGATAAAATATTTTACCTATCTATAAACTAACTAATAATTACGTTGTCTATATATGTAATTTGAGCCGTATCTGGAGCTTCATACATAATGTAGGAAGTGGCAGTTAGATAAGTGTAGTCAAGTTTCGCCTACGCAACGATAATTCCTGATTTACATGATCTTGTCTTCCTCTGCAGGTACCCAAGTATGAAGATTGATATTAGATAATGGTATGCATTATAATTAATCCCAAAGCTATTATACTTTCTTGCTGCAAGTAAAAGAAAACTAAAAGTTAGGTCATAAAGTAATTGTATTTATCACAATAATATAGCCGAATCCAGCGTTAGATAGTACCGACAAAGTAAGGAAAAGAAAAAAAGAACACGACTAGAAGAAGCACTCATACAATACAGGCCTTAATACCCTAAATTGATTATCAATCAGGTCCTCAGTAATGTATTCATTAGAACCAGTGATTAAGATTACATAAAGCGACATGGAAACAGTAAGAACGCACGTGCAAGCTTGTAACAGTAACACCTATGCTAAACATTGCATGGCGCATTAGTAAACGGTGGTAGCGGCGCAAGCGACGAACTCGTTGCTAAGGCGCATAAAAGTTACATTTTGGTTTATTTCAGCAAAACTATCTACTATTGTTCATGCATATTATTTAGGCATGCTAAGGCGACCCCAAATGAATTGCGATAAGGGCAAGAGTATTATGATTCTGCACAATTATCATCTCCTCGAATTATCACCATATTTTGTCCTAAACGTATTCATCACCATCATCATCTGCCTAGCCTTTTGCCACCTATCTGGCCTCCTAAAACCCAGTTGATACTGGGTAATAGGAAACCCCTTGATAAGACGAAACGTATATGGAGTTGTTGAAACAGACGACAAAGCTTCAGTTGAACCCTGTTCTAATTCAATTTCGTTCTTCTTTCTTTATCGTATCGTTAGTGTGGTGTCAGAGTTTCAATTAAATGCAAATGAAAATAAATAAATATTATTATTATTTCCTTTATTCATTATTTTACATATTTTTAACATTTTATTATTATTATTATTTCGTAAGAGAGTACAAAAACCCTACCCACGGGCCGGAGCCAAGTTTGTAGGTGGAAGTTTAATTGGAGAATGTTGACGATATTGTAGAAGAAGTTAAGAATTTCCGGGTGATGCGACACGAGTTTAGAATTGTTGTTTTTTGGAGCAGATGAAGAGTGTGGGGCGAAATGTGTAAAGTGAGATTTCGGTACGATACCAGTGGAAGAGAGCACTATAGGGACGATGTGGACGGTTTGTGCTTTCCACTGGGTTTTTATTTCTATAGCGACGTCTTGATATTTACTAAGCTTTTCAGATATTGTAGTTTGAATGTTGTGTGAGTTTGGGATATCTAATAGATAAACTGTTTTGTTGGTTTTATCTGGTCTATTGAAATGTATAGTTTTGTCAGTTATTATAGTCCTATTAATGCAATTCGCAATTGTCAATTTCTTTTATATGGCATGCTTCATCAAATGCTCTTGTTACTTCAGAATCTTGTTCATAATTTCTATTTCATCGGCTTCTAATGTAGGTATGTTTATTTTTTAGATATACTTTATTATTATCCAAGACATTAAGAGTATTTATTCAAATGGTTAAGTAAATACTTTTATTTTTATTACTAGCAAGCAACAGCAAGGCCAAGGTAAAATGGCTTGTTTCGCAAGGATGTTACAGCTAATATCAATATTTTAGTATTGTCTATGTCAACTACTCCTACAAACATGGGTAATTATATATTTGTTAAATGTATAGGTATATTCTTTTGATTTTAGTTTACAGAAGACACATGACCTTAAAGATCAATGTTTATTTATTAAATTAAATAGGTATTACTGGGTAACTAACACTTTGAAATTCTTTTAGCAATATTGTAAGCATGAAGAATAAAGGGTGTAAAACACCTCTTATCGAAGTCGAAAGGCACTTGTTCTCCTCATCAGCACAATGTTTTGAGTGCGTTACATTGAGTTCTACCACAAAACATGATTTTTCACCAAAAAAAAAAGTCGTTTCCCAGCAATAATTTTTGCGTAAAGTTACTTGTGACGACCTGATTGGCGCAGCGGTAGTGAGGCTGCCTTACGTTCTTAGGGTCCCGGGTTCGAATCCCGGTCGGAGCAAATGTTTGTGTGATGAGCACGGACATTTGTTTCCGAGTCATGGATGTTTATATGTATATTAAGTATGTATTTACAAAACAAAAAGTATCTATGTAGTATATCAACTATCTGGTGTCCACGACACAAGCGTTGCTTAGTGTGGCACTAGATGGCGCTGTGTGTACTGTCCAGCAATATTTATTATTATATTTATTATTATTATTTACTTTGTTTGATGTACAGAATGCTTGGCTGACGGCTTCGTGATGAGGTCTTTTACACCCTGTATGTAGAGACTACCCCGTTGATCTACAATGAGCGTTCAAGTTTTGTGAAGCTTGTGTGGTCTGTCAAGGTTGGTGAATAGTTTGCTCCGAGCAGTGAAACCTATCTTTCAGCAAGATAGACTTCACCACTTATCCAGATAATCTTCGATTCTTACGTCATGAAGTCACTAAAATCCAGACTAATAATAAAAATGCGAAAGTAACTGCGTCTATATCTACCTGTCTGTTACATTGTCATGCCTAAACTACTGTTCCATTTGTGTAACAAAAGAAAACACGAAGACAAAGTCGCAGGCACCGCAAAAAGGGCCGCTCACACTTGCCCTGCTACAAAGCTTACTGACTGGTGTGGTGGGTCCATCATGCTTAAAGCCCGTGCCAGACTGTTGTAAACAAGCTCTCGACTCACCTCCACATCGGTCTCCACCGGCGCGGCGGCGGTTTACAACAGTGCGTCAACAGTGCGTGCTGTTGTAAACCGCCGGTGGAGACCGATGTGGAGGTGTGTGGAGAGCTTGTTTACAACAGTCATTCGGGTAAAACAACCCACCCCCTTCCCCCCTCAGCCCCTGTGTGTTGACAGCAATGCAAACAGACCGTACCAATAAATAAAGTCATCCTATGCAACGCGGGTAAACACACTTTGCCATTACGCTATTTAATTTTATGAAATATGGATTGATAATGGGAAGATTATTTGTGATGAAAGATCAGTCGAATGCTAAGATTTTGATATATTTTCATTTCCGAAGCAGTTTGTCTCTACCTTCTCTTCCTTGGGCCCTGTGTTGACCGCAATGCAAGCACGTGTCGCCACAGATGGGTGCAACCCGTGCAACAGCGAGTACCTACATACGTCATCCTATGCAACGCGGGTCAACAAACTTTGCCATTACGCTATTTACTAATACACTTACTTATGAAATCTCAATGTGTTGTGCGATTCGAGGAATATTATTGATGAATTTTTAGATTTTAGGATATCGTCAAATAAAGCTACTAATTAGGAAACCAAGTTGGTTTTGACATCTTACGATCTAAAATCATTCATTTTTTGTTTTTAAATCTCAGGCTCACATTTACGTTCTTGTCAACTGTCTATTAAGGGCCCTTCTAACCCTAAAATTAGCAACTCTATTTGTGGTCGTTCAAACTTCGTTTTAAATATTGTTAGAATAAAGTTCTAATCAGCTTGCACTACAAAGCGCTTGTTACGTCAGTCACTGCGGCCGAATAGTGCGAAATGAGTGTTTTTTTGCGATTTCCAAAAATGTATTGATTGCACTAAAAAAAAAAGAAAACACATAAGACCTGCTTTATATTTAGTTCAGTATGCAAAATTTCATTTGAATACCCAGCGGTTTATTGTTCGATTTGGAGGTAACTTTGGATTTTTTTCTATCGAGAAAAGTTTATGGAATCGTGTTTTCGTCACACATAGTACTTAGCATTAATCCTCAACTTTACCATATATTTATTTCAAAGTTAATGCTGCAGTATTTTAGGCGTAACGAAGGATCATGCTAAGCCATTTGAGGGAGTATAGGCCCTTAAGTAAAAGTACAATCACAAAAGTCACTATTTGCTCACATAACACACGGACAAAGAATAAATAAGGTTTAATTAGTTTCTTGGAATGTCACGCCTCGCTTACATTTGGACCGTTACGTCTTCACGTGAAGGCAACCAAGAAGAACATAATAATGTAAGTTACGAGAAAATATTTAGATAGCAAAGTAAATGTGCAATGAACTTCCTGAAACCCGATTCATTTCCTGAACAAAAGGCCAGTCTTTGACAAAACGCAAATTGTTTTAAATGATCTCTTGTCGTGTCTGCACGAGCCATTTATTGCATCAGCCAAGTTCCAGACCACAGTTACGGACAATAAATCGTCACTCAACTTCAAATAACAATAAGCCGTAATGCTTGTGACGTAGACCCGGAAAAATATCCCCGCGAGTCTCTCACCCGTGGTGGACATGGCACCTAAGAATCAACATCATTCATCTGCTTTAAGAGTCCCATTAAAGTTTTTTTCGCAATTTTTTGATTTTTACTCCCTGGATCAATTTTTTTTCGATCGGCGTACACGAGTCGATAATAATAGCGATCTTCGGATGATTGTCGATTGTTATTGACGAAAATTAGAGACGAGACTGACATGAGACTGAGGAGCGACCTGAATTGACGCAAAATTATAGTAAAAATAAATAAAATAAAAATACCTTTTTTGATTCCTTACACTGTATGTACATCAATCAATTATTTACATTAATTGTTATTGGTTATTTAATTGAATTATTATTATGCCCAATTGGCTGTTAGCAATTTACATTAAATTAGATATTTTATTCCATCATGCTTTACAATAAATTTAATAAATAAATAAATTTATTACTATTTTGTTAATTATTAAAATAACATATTTTCTTCGTGCAATTTTTTTTTTTTTTTTTTTTTCTTAACGAAAAACATTATTTTATAAGAATTTCATCATGCTAATTTTAATGTAATTTATCATTATTAACAATTGAAATTATTTTATAAGATTCATCATTCAAAATTATTATAGTATTATATTATTTATTATCATTAATACTATTTTAATATTATTATTCATTTAAATGTAAGGACCGCCTATAGCGGTAAAAGCCTCCTCCATTATTTTCCATCTCGCTCTGTCTCTGGCCAGCCTGCTCCATATTTTTCCTGCTACTTTGGCTATGTCATCGTTCCACCTCTTGCATGGTCTACCTCGGCGGCGTTTTTTGTTGATCGGGTACCAGTTTGTGGTTATTTTTGTCCATCTCTCGTCACTCATTCTTTGGATGTGTCCTGCCCATTTCCATTTTAGCTTAAGAGCTTGTTTAACTACGTCCTTGGCTTTGGTCTTCTCTCTAATTAATGTGTGTTTAACTTTATCCCTTAGTTTTATTCCCATGTAGCTCCTTTCTATAGCTCTCTGACAAACTCTTATCTTTTCTAACGATTCTTTTGTTAAAGACCACGTTTGGCATGCATATGTGAGGCACGGCATTAAGCAGGTTTCCATAGCTTTTGTTTTTATTTTTGCAGGCAGTTCACTTTTAAATATTTCTTTCATGGACCAATATTTGTTCCAGGTGTTCTTTATTCTACGTATTATTTCTTTCTTTGAACAGTCTTTTATAGAAATTAAGTGTCCCAAATAAACATACTCGTTAACCCATTCTAAGGTTTCCCCGTTCAAAGTTAAAGTTGTTTCTTCTCTATTTGTTATAACTTTTGTTTTGCTTTGGTTCACTTCAAGTCCTACGGTCTTGCTTTGTTCATTCAATGTTTGTAGCATATATTGTAGCTCTTCGGGGTCTTCAGATAATAACACCAGATCATCAGCAAATCTAAGGTGTGATAAGTACTGTCCATGTAATTTGAGGCCAACTCTATTCCAGTCCAGTGATCTAAATTATTTAACAATGTGAATTTGAGCGTCAAAGTTCCATCGCCGACGGTTTTTCTTGCAAACTGAGTTCGTAAAATATTTATAGTAAATTACAAGAAAAGAAAAATGAAAATGTGTAACTCCAACTTACAAGAAAGAGAATGGCACTTTTGTTATTCATAAGCAAATAATTAATATATCTAACTGATGCTGAAAATTACTGCGTCAAAAATCTGAATTTGCGTAAAAAATGTAATAGGACTCTTAATAAAAAAAATCTTATTGCTTCACGAACTTATTGCTTGCCTTAATTAAAATTTAAGAAAATATTTGAATTCCATTTTCAAAAAGTTCAGTATGCTTCATTAGGCTTTGTCACCAGCCTGTTGGTAAGCGTTTTTTTTTCAAAATTTGGCATATCTTTTTCTTTTTGTAAATTACATACTTTTAAAATGTTTTCTTGATAATAAGATTCAAAATTGTTGGTACACCACGTAACTTTAAGCTAAGAGTGAAGTGGCCTAACACAGCCAATTTTTGTCTACAAGGTCTCTTCAACCACTAGATGTAGTACATAACTTTTGAAAGAAAATAAATTTATTTGTATTTGTTGTATTTGTGAAATAACTTGATGATAATTTTGGCCGTGTGGTATCCGGCAGAGTAGAATAGAACCAACCCATTACACTCACGGGTGTCGTATAAGGCGACTAATGTCTGAGGCAGAACACCTCGTGCCTCCGTAGACCAGAGAATGGGCAGCAGCGTTTTCTGTTAGTCTTTCATCACTACGATCTCCAAACCGCCTGCCAAGCGTGGAGATTACGGCAAATTCCTCCAATCATGGGAGAGGCTTATGTCCAGCAGTGGACGTTATGGGCTGTTGTAGTAGTAGTGAAATACAAAAAGATGATGTGATGAGTTGGCACTGTTAATTAGTTCCACGCGTCAAAGACACCACGCAGCATTTATATATCTAGGTGCGATGTAAACTTGTATGAATGTATATCAGTCAGCTGTCAGGAAGTGGTGGTGCATGTTTCGTGATCATTTAGACTACTTATTTCTTTTATTCGTAACAACTTCATAGTATTATATCACTTTTTTTTCTTATAACAACTGTAACGAAAAACGATTGATCTTGACATAGAAATGTGATTGTATAATATCGTTCGCAATCGATTCATGCGATCAACTCGTTTTATAACTTTCTTTCATGATCGAGTTTAGTTAAACTGGTTGTAGTTGTTATGCAGGTAACAAAATATGATTGGAATAAAAGATGACTTGTGTTTTACCGAAAATATTTTTGTAAACTATGCTTTTTCAGGCGCGACATAAATGCAAATAAACTTACACCAGAGATAGTTTAAATCAAGGATCGAACGCGCAGTGAAATATTCTAAACTTGATTTGAAAAACTCTAAAACCTTTCCAATAACTAAATAACGTACTTAAGTGAAAAAAATCATATCCTTAAATCAGACAAAATCCGAAGTTCACACAACACACAAGTGTGGTCAGGAAAACAATCCTATACATGGCGTGAATCGCCACATTCGTAATTAGCCTTTTTTTTCGGATGGGAAATCATCAAACAACTCCTCCCGCTCTGGGCGGTGCAAGAGGGAGTGTCAGACTTTTACTGACTAAAACCCATCCATGTTCCTTCATCGCCCTTTGTGTTCCGGGGCCATGGTATCTCTTTCGAACAGTCCCGCAACCCGCGGTTACTTAGCTGTCAATTATGCTTATTCTTTTCGAGTGATGGTAAAAATAATATTGAATATTAAATCATTTGGGTCCAGTAGGTTGCCACGCAAAATGTGGAAATGTCATTTTATTTGTCAAAATAGCTTAACCTCATTGGTCAGATTGAGACCAACTATGGTGGCGCCATCTGTGATTAACTTTGCCTTAGCCACCCCATTAAAAAGAACGATACTAACTGAAAGTCCCAGTGATGTTTCCTCTTCCCTGCAGACGCAGTAGAAGCACCTGGATGTCCATCTTGTACTTGCCGGCGAAGTCCAGCTTCGGTAGCAGCAGCTTGAAGTCAAACCTGTTGTTGTCTAGGTCAGACCTGGAATTAAACAAGAAAATATTTTTAGTCCTTATGAATTATATTCAAAGAATATGATGAAAAATTGTGGACGAGGTGAGTCGCAGTATCAATAGTACAATCTCTTTTTTTATTTATTTAAATAATTAGAGAATATAGCAGAATTTTCTGTCACTAGAAACTAAGAAAGGTTTACTTTTTGGGTTTTTTAAGTTTGTTATCTACAAACTTGAAAAACCCAAAAAAGTTTTACATTGGCCCCAAACAATACGAGGAAGCCCCGTTGAAATAAAAATTAAAAATATTAGGTGGCGAAAACATAAATGAAATTATTTATAAAACTACAAATAAAAAAGCGGGAAAGCGTCAGGGTAGCCCGCGAAATTCAAATTTTCTTATGTTTTTTGCAATTTGCATGCCTTTTTCAAGGTCATCAATACAACCCTCCAAGTTCATAAAGGTCTAGGCTTTATGAACTTGGAGGGTTGTATTGATGATTTTGATGATTATAATTCTGTAACTACATACGTCTTACAGTCGCGTACAATATTTTAATCAACATACAACCTAGCACTGGCCTGCAAATTGCAGAAAACCTGAGAAAATTTGCATTTCGCGGACTACCCTAGAGCATCCACCTTAACAATTAAAACCAAGTAAACATAATCAGATAATTCAATAAAAACACATAATATCGATAACACACAATGTATGTGTGATATAGAATGTGGAAATTGCAGATGTGTACAAAAAACAATTTTAACAGATTTACTACTTTTCTGCTACACGATGCATGAAAGTAACCAAAACAAAGCTACCGATTTCGGCAAGCTTAATTTAAGATACACAATTATTTCGGCAAGCTTAATTTAAGATACACAATTATTTCGGCAAGCTTAATTTAAGATACACAATTACAGTCAATGCCAAACCTCGTTCATTAACCTCGAACATATTTGCTTTCTCGAAACCACAAAATAAATTATAGTGTTTAAACTATTTGGAAGGTTAGTGCCAATGAAATTTGTTGTTGAAATAATTTGATCATGAGAGATTTCATGACGATTGTTTAGAAACAAAATACAACCTTCTCTGGTCTTCAACTCTTACTATCGAGGCATGGTCGGGAGGATTTTTTAGATAGTCCCACCACACTATTTCCAAACCACTGTAACTCCTGAAAGCCAGAATCCACAGTGGCGACCACCAGAAACGCGCCGAGACAATGAAGCTCGACGAAGTCCCAGAGAATCAATTTAACTGTCTTAGATCCCGCAACGAAATGAATCAGAAAATAATAACGGAGGAGTAGAAAAAACATAATTTCCACTGATCGGGTGGATTATGAAAAGCAAGTGTATAACCAACATATTATGTAGCCTTGTCAAAAGGCTATGTATAAAAAGATAGCCTTTTTGTTTGCATGGAAATAATAAGAATTTTATCGCAAGAAAACCCCTTTCGCTTTTGTGACAACCAAGGATAAAATTACTGCAGATCTTGTAAACCTAAATAGCTGTAGGTTTTTATAAATACTAATATTATAAAGAGGCAAAACTTTGTATGTTTGTCTGTAGGGGGTAAAAACCGGAACTAATGATCCAATTCTGAAATTTTTTCACTTCCTGAAAGCTACATCTTTCGTGCATACTATAAGCTATAAATTATATTTATATCATGCGTATTAGCCGAGCTATCACAATTTTTGCGGACAAAGCCGCGAGCGAAGTGCTAGTCATACAATAAATACCAAAAGTTTCGTAAGAGAACTTAATTGATCGAACTCTCTCTTAACTCCTGGCCTTCATTAATGACGAATAAATCAATTAATCGATTAGCTATCGGAAATGTTAACAGATCCTTTGGATGGACCATGCCAGGAAGCGTTTATATAAGGTGCTGAAATACGGAATAATTTCCTGTAATATATGTGTAATACAAACACATTTCTTAAGGGAAATGACTGTTTGTTTTTCAATGAAGGGTAAGAACCATTAAAATAAGAAAGTAAACAAAAAACCTATAAACTATTCTAATTTATATTCGTTTTCTTTAACTGAATATCTCTTTATCTTAACTTGTGTTATGTCCCGATTTTTTTTCATTTCAACAAGCGGTATCATACATTTTTTCAGGATTCTCTTGAAGGCGCTCCGTCACCGGAGCATTCGTTAGTAATGATAACTGTTCAGATTCAGTTGTTTCTATACAAAATCAAATCTTGGATTGATAAATTACAGTTACATTGGCGAATGCTCTAGTGAGGCAGCACCGTTATAAAATCTAATTTTCCCATTTTCATCGCAGTTTCGTTGACTAAACTAGAATCCAACTGACTTTTTTTTATCTAGCAAAGTAGTCTTTAAATAGGATATAAATCTCGCCAATAAAAAACAATAAGAGGTATTCAGATTATAATGGAAGCTTTGAACACTGAAGCTAAAAATATTACCTAAGGCGACCTTCCACTTTATAATGCTCTTGTCAGTTTTGTCAGCATGTAATCTCGCCAATAAAAAACAATAAGAGGTATTCAGATTCTAATGGAAGCTTTGAACACTGAAGCTAAAAATATTACCTAACGCGACCTCCCACTTTATAATGCTCTTGTCAATTTTGTCAGCATGTAACAATAACCTATATTGATGCCAAGCACGAGCTACATAGAATAACGTTTTTTTTTTATTATGACTATGTCCATAACGTCATGATGAATTAATCATGAATTGAGGTGTGATAAAAACCTATGTAGATCTTTGTCTAGAACCAACAAAGCTATATTACAAATTCTGGCGAATTCGTAGACATGTCACATCTACCAACCCGCACTGGGCCCGCGTGGTGAATTATAGCCTATTCCCTCTCATAGAGAAGAGGCCTGTGTCCCAGCAGTGGGAACATTAATAGGCTGATCAGCTGATGATGATGATGACTATAATGACAAATTCTAGCAATGATTGTAACATTTGCCTAAAATAAAATCATGTCATTGAGTTCCTCGAAACGCTTGCTTTTTAAAGTAAATAAGACAGATTTATTTTTTGCTTGGTCGACTATCTGATGCTTCTTTAAAGCCATCATCATAGGTATCATTTTAATCCACAATCATCTTTAAATAAATATTAAACTCTAAAATTCCCGTCATACTCACTTTAGTTCTTCAATGATAAAGTTACTAGGTCCTCGCACTTTGACGTCATTCACGACGGCTGTCAGTTTGGCGCCCTGAGGTCCTCGAGCCAGGGCGATCTGGCCAAGGCTCAGGGGTTCGATACCTGGGACGTTCAGCTCTGGGATACCCTGGAATTTGAAGAAAAACGTTTTAGTTTGCAAGGGAAGCAACAAGTTCTAACAAAGTCAATGTTAAAACTTAAAGAATGACAAAGAAAAACAAATATTTTAAAATCATAAGCCATTGTTTCAATTAGGCTAAGAAACAGCATTTTTAAAATGGCAAAGACATTCCCTCAAAATGCCAGTCACCAAGTGGCGCGCCTAGGGGCCAAGAATACCCCTCCGACCGTTTTCGCAACAGCAAGCCCATAAGGCAGTGTTTTTCAACCTGTGGGTCGCGACCCCCCTGAGGGTCGCGAAGCCTCTCTATGAGGGTCGCAAGAGGTCGCAAATAATATCTCAGTAAAAAACAACAAAGTTTAAAAAGGATAGATTTCATAAGAAAATGTTAACTAATAAAGTATATTACAAATTAACAAAAAAAAACCAATGAGTACTCGTCCATCTTAATGCGAGGTTGTGCAATTTCTCCTATCGTGGATACGTTTTTGCTACATTGAGAATAAATTCATTCTACAAATCTAAAAAAAAAATTGTTGATTATGAATTTATCCGAATCCTAATTAAGCAAATGCATACAATAATTTGTATGTATTGAATATTTGTAACATAATAAAATACATGAAAAAGAACACAGGGTCGGGACTCTCGAAATATTTTTTCATAGTATGGGTTATCTGTGGTATGGGGGTCGTGTCATGAAAAAGGTTAAAAAACACTGCCATAAGGCAATAGACTGTTCAGAAACCTCAACACCATGAAAAGTCATCATCTGCCTAGCCTTTTCCCAACTATGTTGGGGTCGACCTCCAGTCTATAACCGGATACAGCTGACTACCAGTATAATGGACTGTATCAGTACCATGGAGCGACTGAACACCATGAAAAGTAGTAGGCAAGCCGTGCTTTTAGGCTTGTATGAGAGTACCGCCAATACCACCCACTCGCTCTGTTCCAGCTACTAGTTCTGTTTTTGACTCCTCCGATTCAAGGAAACCAAGTTCACATCTAGCACCCAACGAAAGCCAACAAATCTGTTGTGATACAACAATACCAACAACACAACTAAACATCACAAGTTGACAGATGTGACCTTTCAAAAACGATAGACGAATACAAATAAAACAATGATTAATTAATTACATGCACACTATATCAATTAACTCTCACCTACATAAGCCCTATAAGGCAATAACTGTTTCCAGAATACAAAATAGATGAGACCCTGGCTCATTGTTATCAGGCTATGTATATTCAGTCCGTATCGAAGCAAACGTAGTAGGAATCCTAATGATCTCTTCATTCATACATATTTCTTTGTTAATTACAATCTCTGAGAACAGCCAAGATCACATGCATTGCATCAGATCAGACCTTGCAAGAACATCAATTAAAAATACTGGCAGGTGCAAACCAGAACCCTGACCAGAGAAAAATAATAGATAACTAGTTGTTGCGACACAATTCACAGTGATTGAAATCTTCAACAAATCTATGGTACTGACATCACTGTTAAACACACACACACACACTGTTTAATTACAATCACGGTAGATATCCCGTAAGTGACAATATTAGTTTTTTCTATAGGAACTGCTTATGTTACAAGTGCTTATGATTTAAGTTTATTTGTCATCTTCCGGTTTTTCGATGACAAATTTGGACTAGTTCAGGTTTTTGATCAAAAATCTAAACTAGTCTGGATTGTTACTGGTTTATGATGAAATTGAGTTTAAAATTTGTCATCTTCCGGTTTTCGATCAAAAACCTAATTTTATGAAAAATCTGCGACATATATACGAAAAGAACGTATTGCCATGAACCAGAAACGTATACAGGTTCCGGGTTGCTACTGAGAAATTTATGATCGAAAAACCCAATAAACAATTACTGGTCCCGAAAATCGAATCACACATAGCGCTTGCGAAAACGACCTACTTAGATAAATAAAAGTGAAACGTATAAAAGAAGATGAAAATTATATTGCTAAAAACAATATTGGTAGTTGGTTTCCACACGCAACTTGTCTTCCCTACCGAAGTAACAGGCGCCTAGATTTAAAAGATGTGATTTTTTACTATTCTCAACTACTGTTACTTTATTTACTCACTTTAAAACGTCCACTTAGCATTTCATAAAATGAATCACAGAACACACTGACATAAGTGACATACCAACTTATTAAACAAGATGCAGGTTGCTTAGTTTACATTTTGCACACACCAATCACTACCACTTGACACACTTCATTTTGTTTTGAAACTACGGACAATGGAATTCTTGATTAAACTGACAATGACATACTTACTTTCAAATTCTCTATGATGCACAAAAAACATTTCTCTCCTTGATTGCGGTCTAGCCAAGGTCATGGCGATTTTTCTTTCTACATAGATATGGAACATTCTGGGAGCTTATGAGTAATTGAAACACTAATTTAGCAAAAACAATCCCAGCATCCGTCAATACATTAGCACAAAGAGCGATGACATACTGAAGCAAGCGAGCATTGAAGTTCAATTAAGGCGACTACAGGAGCTAAATTAGCAACTCTATTTGGGGTGGTTCAAACTTCGTTTGAAATACTGTTAAAATAAAGTTCTAATCAGCTTGCACTACAAATTGGTTGTTACGTCAGTCACTACGGGCCGGCTTTTTTGCGATTTACAAAAAATCTATTGATTGGACTAAAATAGTAAAACACTGTGATGCTAATATGTTGCTTGTAGAATTATTTGCCAAAAAATCAGAATGATCGCATGTATTTTAGAATGGATTTTACTCGTTAAAAGAAAATTTTAGAGATAAGTTCGTGATTTTTTTTTATCGAATAAAATTTGTTGTATTATGTTTTCAAAACACTATCGTACTAGCATATATCCTGAAAAATATCATATATTTTTCTGGTTTTGTTTATTGCTGTGAATCATATGCTTTTTTGCATTATAAAACTCGCGTTTAGCTCCTGTAATCGCCTTAAACACAGAAGGCATGTAAGTTAAGTGTCCAAATTCAAACAAAATCGTACTAAAAGCAAGGCACTATGGACGCGATCGTTTCACCATCATTATCTTTCGTCCCTACCCTTATCACAATTAATTTTATGTCGGCGTAGCACGTCTTCTTCTACACCACAAATTTTTTGAGTCCGTGTAACACTGGTCAGTTCTCACACGTCATTTTATTTATATTACTACAAAAAAAATGGGGCTCTATCCGTACCCTTTACAGATCATATTCATGTACTATCGAGGACACTCCCGCCTGACCACCACTAAGCTTATTTTTGCTTGCACTCGCAACATAGAAACGCTCTCTAGCCCCGCCCCGTTGACTTTGTATAGAAATAATGAATGAAAAGATACCGAATCGGACGAGCGCACTGACGACGCACGCGAAACGAGAGTTATTGTTATTTTGCGCGCCAAAGTTGAGGCTTTCCTAATAGGCCCAAACTTTAAGGGGGTGTGGCTCGGCGCCTTCACATGTTTTAAGCGAAAAAAAAATTAAAATGGTCAGGTGGAAAAGACCCTGATAGTACCTATTCAAAAGTCAAAAAAACCAAATCCCAAAATTTGTCTACCAAAAATTTATCAGAATTGGTAAACTCATAATTGAATCAATCATTCATATAACAATTGCTACTAGAAAATGACCCCGCGAACGCGAGAGCGAGAGAAAACGATTAATGAATATTATTATGAATGGCCTGTACAATAGTTCCATAAATTGAGTGACATTTTGGGATATAAACAAACACTAATAACTTTGCTGTTTATCAATATTATGTATAGAGATTTTACATATTATATAAGAAAAAGACCCCTCTCATAGAGAGGAGGCCTGTGTCCCAGCAGTAGGAACATAAATACGCTAATGATGATGATGATAAAAAGACATTCTTTAATAAGCCCTCTAAGTATTTGTACTAATTAAAAATTAGTGGTAGCTGCGCGCAGTTCGCGGGTTTCGTGTTTTTGAGAAGTATTCCTTACCCTTATCAAATTTTGAGAATCTATAGGAATCTTTAAATGAATTGGAAAATTCATTTAAGTCCTTAAAAGATTTTGTAAATGTTATAAAATCTTTTAAATATTTGAAAACCCTAATAAGAAAAAAAAAACACATTCTAAAAACAAATAAAAAAAAAAACACCCAAAACGAACATATTAAAATAAAATTAAAAAACCATTTTTAAAAACTCAGACCTTTTCCCATTAAAAAAACATAGCCGTAAAGTTTGCATGTCGTCGCCTCTGAGTTACGCTTCACCCACTCAACCTTCGTTACGCTACGCTTCTCTGGTACTTGTCATCTCATCAGACTTGTCTCCTTTTGTGCCATATCATCCTTATAATTTTCCATCCATTGCATCGTTTCTTTGGTCTTCCTCTACTCTACTCTCATACCCATCCACATTCATACTCAAAACTTTCCTCACGACCATTTCCTCATTCCTCCACATCACATGCCCATCGATCGTTTCATCAGCAAACAGAAAAAAATACAATAGGCTGCTCTGTCGCTGTACTCGCGACTTTGCTCACAACACTGAGTATTCGAATTAAAAGTAAATGGAGCCGTGTGGTATCCGGCAGAGTAGAATGGAACCAACCCATTACACTCACGGGTGTCGTATAAGGCGACTAATGTCTGAGGCAGAACACCTTGCGCCTCCGTAGACCTGAGAATGGGCAGCAGCGTTTTCTGTTAGTCTTTCAATACTGCGATCTCCAATCCGCCTGCCAAGCGTGGAGATTACGGCAAATTCCTCCCATCATGGGAGAGGCTTATGTCCAGCAGTGGACGTTATGGGCTGTTGATGTTGATGTTGAAGTAAATGGTAAAGTAAAATATCTAAGTAATGTGTTTTCGTAATATCCTTAACAATAAGAACCAATCATTTGCATTCCTAAGAACCTAATGAAGAAACACATAGTACATCAAATTCCATTCAGTAACCGAATCCGCGCAGAGTAAGCTATCAAATTAACAATTTATTAGTGTTAGATGTGTCCCAACGAACCGGTCTAGCCGTTCACCCTAATTCAATGCCCAAGGATATGTGCCTACTTGTATTTGCACAACTCTGAGTACCTGACGGCGTGTGTTGTCCCTTCGCTTTTGCAACATGCTTACTTTCATAAACTCAAGTGGTTTTGTTTACTTCAGTGATAAATTATGTTGTAGAGTTAATTAAAGTTTTTTGAGCTTACTAAACTGCATATTTGTTTATAAGAGCTCTTTAAATGCAGTTTTCAGAGAGGTCAACCAACTATAAATATCAGACTGTGTATTGTAACACGTGCAATCCGTTGAAAACAATAACAATATAACCGGTGATTGTGTTTTATATAAGAATCAAGTAGTCAAGTGAATGAAAGCCTAGCTTCTGCAATGGACGTAGAAAGCTGACAGCACCCTGGTCTGGTGATCTGGTCTGCCCGCGTCGAGGTTTTCAGTACTAGTCCGCGAGGATAGCTTTCTTACTTTTTGACGAATCGATGCCTACCAGGGCCAAGGAGCGCTGAGAAGCAACTACAAATTCGTGTACGCGCTGATTCGCGTTGGCATACCAGCACTAGTTGCCTGCCTTCTACGTGAATGCACCCTTAGACGTGACTCTTACTTTGACACGTTTATTGTTGAGACGTGCCCTGATCCTGACTACTCTAAATAACCACACGTTTTGCCTCGTGTAAATGATTCTAAAACTAGAGCAATTTAGCT
The DNA here is from genome assembly GCA_905147715.2 of Xestia xanthographa. Lineage (NCBI taxonomy): Eukaryota > Metazoa > Arthropoda > Insecta > Lepidoptera > Noctuidae > Xestia > Xestia xanthographa. The sequence continues at coordinate 22,798,841 of LR990645.1, read as the reverse complement.
ACTATTACTCTAAACTATACTATTGACACCACTATCGGAATTAGGAATTCGACCTAATGACGCTACTAAAAACGATAACACGAGTCTCATGAAGTATTTATTAAACACCTGACATTGTTATCTGTTTTAAGTAAAAACCAAACGATTCCTACGTGCTTTTAGCTTCCGATTGGACACCAACAATGACCAAAGTTTGTGACAAATGCGTCAATTTAAGTTATCAGCTCAGTTCCGAAGGTATATAAGCTTGTTTGAATATGTGATTCATTTCATATGTCCAATATGGGGTGGTGTGGAGCTATAGTGTTGGTGGCCTATATAGGAATATTACAAGTAAGTCACAAAGAACAAGATTTTAAAATGTTAATAGTATTTTCGCAGTTTTTTTTTTGTATCATATAATTTTAATGTTTTTAACATAGTTTTCAGTAAACAACGCTTTCAGATGCGCTGTAATACTTTAAATAATAGAGTAATATTATGTTCATTAATTAACATAACTAATGTGGCACATACACGGTGTAATATCGTCACTGTCACGAGAAGCTATAAAGTAAACACACATTGGGGTTCGAAAACTTTGGATCAAATATAAAAAAATACAGCATTGACAGCGTCAGCGTGAAATTGTTTACGTTCCATGAAGTCAGACGTGTTCCAGTACCACAAAACATTAGACGACAGCCTTTGAGTTGATTGAATTTGGGATTATTTGTTGTTGATTGAATTGTCGCTGCGTAACTTGATAGAAGTTCTTTATATACAAAAATGATATCTTCTCGTGGCGGGGACATAGTTACGTTTGAATTATTATTTTGTGCGTAAAGCATTTTTTTATCTATTGTTACAGTGCGATCTATCTCAAAGTGCAAGATGTAATTGCAACAACCGTAGACCGACAACATTACAATTTAGGATTCCAAACTTAGATACTCCACTAAATTACCCTTTTTATTTTCCATTGCCTTACCCATATATTAATGCCAAGAACCAACCTCTACCCAACCAGCAGAAATGTAATACACCAAAATGTAGACTTCAACCAAACACAGTCAAAATATCAATTCCAACTGCCACTAAATCTGGCTGGACAAGCATAGTGATTGATACAAGGAAAAATCCTAATGCAACAACTGAAAATAAACCGAGAAGTCCAAACAAAATAAATGTAAATGTAATAGTACAGGCTGGCAATTCGAATAAAGGAAAACAGGATAATAGTACTGAGCCAGGAGCTTCTGCTCAAACTGATGTGTCTGCAACAAAGGACGAAGATGGAAAATATATAACGAGCAAATCTTCAGCCCAAGAAAATGGTAATAATGTCGATGTTACCGTAGATGTTGAAGAAACGGAGACCGATGATTACGGAGGAGATGAAGGCGAAGAAGATGAAATAACTGTAAAGAGTATTGCAAAAGCAAATAATGGTAAAGGCGATGCGGCAGAGGCGGAAAGCGAGGCTGGAGTAGGTGGCGAAGAAGTAAAAGAGAAACCAAAGAAGGAACCTAAACCTACGGACAAACCTGCGGACAAACCTGCTGACAAACCGGCTGATAAACCTGCTGACAAACCTTCTGATAAACCTGCTGACAAACCTGCTGACAAACCGGCAGATAAACCTGCTGACAAACCTGCTGATAAACCTGCTGACAAACCTGCTGACAAACCAGCTGACAAACCTGCCGATAAACCTGCTGACAAACCGGCAGATAAACCTGCTGACAAACCGGCTGACAAACCTGCTGATAAACCGTCTGATAAACCTGCTGATAAACCTGCTGATAAACCTGATGACAAACCAGCTGACAAACCAACTGACAAACCTGCGGACAAACCTGCTGACAAACCGACCGATAAACCTGCTGACAAACCTGAAGACAAACCTGTTGACAAACCTGCTGACAAACCAACTGACAAACCGGCCGATAAGCCTGCTGACAAACCAGCCGACAAACCTGCTGACAAACCTGCGGACAAACCGGCCGATAAACCTGCTGACAAACCTGAAGACAAACCTGCTGACAAACCTACTGACAAACCTGCCGATAAGCCTGCTGACAAACCAGCCGACAAACCTACTGACAAACCTGCGGACAAACCGGCCGATAAACCTGCTGACAAACCTGAAGACAAACCTGCTGACAAACCTGCTGACAAACCAACTGACAAACCTGCTGAAAAGCCTGCAGACAAACCTGCTGACAAACCGGCTGATAAACCTGCTGACAAACCAGCCGATAAACCTGCTGACAAACCTGAAGACAAACCTGAAGACAAACCTGCTGACAAACCAACTGACAAACCTGCGGACAAACCTGCTGATAAACCTGCCGACAAACCTGCTGATAAACCTGTCGATAAACCTGCTGACAAACCGGCCGACAAACCTGCTGACAAACCAGCTGATGAACCTGAGCACTAACGTGCTGATAAACCTAGCGGTGATGGTGATTCAACAGCTGATACTGGTACAGACACCGGAGCCGAGACTAAAGACGAATCTTAATTTTTTTACCGTAAGGAATGTAAGTATTAAGTTTGTAACACTGTATATATAGTATGTAGATTTTGTAGTAATAGATAATTATTAAAAACTATATTTTAAAATAACGTCATTTTTCATTTATTCGTGCAGTTCATGCAGTTTCACCAATATAACATTTCTCAGCTTATGAGTCCTATTATATTTTTTTACGCAAATTCATGATTTTAGACGCAGTAATTTTCAGCATCAGTTAGATATTTTAATTATTTGCTTATGAATAACAGTAGTGACATTCTCTTTCTTGTAAGTTTGAGTTACATATTTTGATTTTTCTTTTCGTGTAATTTAGGTACTATAAATATTTTACGAACTCAGTTTGCAAGAAAAACCGTCGGCGAAGGAACTTTGACGCTCAAATTCACATTGTTACATGCAATTCTTATAAAAGCTAAAATTACTGAAAAATAAGCTGAAGGTTTTACTTGTTTATTGGAGTTTTAGAATTTCTTTAAATTCCTTGAATTTTCACGGAAAAAATCGTAAAAAAAGCGTAATTTAAGAAATAAATGTCTTGATTCAGCGTCCATTATATTCCAAATAAACTAAATTTTATCAAATAAATTAATATGATATAAAACTTCAATCTACAATGAATAAGTTTCATTAGTTTTCGTTTGTCAATTTAATAAGACAAAAATACAATAAATAAAATTGAAGTACTATAATTCTGCGTCAATTCAGGTCGCTCCTCAGTCTCATGTCAGTCTCGTCTCAAATTTTCGTCAATAACAATCGACAATCATCCGGAGATCGCTATTATTATCGACTCATGTACGCCAATCGAAAAAAATTGATCCAGGGAGTAAAAATCAAAAAATTGCCAAAAAAATGTAAAAGGACTTGCCTGAATGAATACGTATAGATATAGTTTTTTTTTCGTTTTATGTATAAAAAGGTAAGCGCCTCTTGTGTGACTTTCTATACAAATAATACTACGATCCGTTTGATGCGATGCGTCTGATACTTACGATGCGGACGTATGGACCTTTAATCTCGTTACAGGTTAGGTTTCAGTATACCTCGGAGAACCACCACGTAAAGTTACTTAACAATTGTTATGGATAACTCACCTCTATCATTTTCGGCCGTAGCAGATCCACAGAGTTCATGATGCATTTGTCTACTTGGGGGTCGTTCCGCTGACATACTTTGATATATGATGCTGCAACAAAAATAATAACATATCATCACGACTGTTATCCCCGAAGTGTTTAGCAGAGGTGCGCGGGCACGTTATAGTACACCCACATACTTTACGAGTTATGTTTAAGTCCCACATGGGACTTAAACATAACTCGTGAAATATATGGGGGTATAATGGGTGGCCCCCTATTACATAATAGGGGGCGTGCTTATTCCCATCAGCCGGGCACAAGTCAATAGATAAACCTAATAATATTTTGCGCGACCACAAGATTAAACATATTGTTATTGCATTTTTGCTTACTTGTAAGGAATTTGTAACGAACTTGTAAGGTCAGCCATTGCAATACATGTAGAACCAATATATTCAAGATACAATGGAACGAAGCGAAATACAAACAACTGCGTTTGTCTTATGATGTGATAAAAATTATTTGAATATGCAATAGTTAGTATCGAATTGCCATATTGCCAATATACTCAAGTAAAAGGTTGTATGCAACGATGTCATTCCTTGGAAAACTACACTAAATAGTTTTGCTTAAGACTTTTGTGCCCTCCGTCCTAATAAAAGCGATCGGTCTCAGGTTAACGTGATCATCGCGTCCGGTCCAGATGTCACTAATTTGTTCGGATAACCGGAAGGAGCTCTCTAACAACACAGTCACACTTCAGGTTCGCAGCAGAATAATTTATACAACGGCCATATCGGTCGGTGTATGTGTGACGATCGCTTGGGTTAGAACGCGACCTCAAGTGTAAACTATATATTTTATTTTTGTCTTTCTACTAAACACAATTGGAATTACGTAGTTTTATGAAATACAAAGCTGCCAGTCAATATTTCACTATTTTTCTTTACAAAAACAATTTGCTTGTGTTTAGCACAGCAACATCAGTTTAGAACGTTACTGTAAAACTTATAACCCCTTTTTTTTCGGATGGGAAATCATCAAATGACTCCTCCCGCTCTGGGCGGAGCAGGAGGGAGTGTCAGACTTTTACTGACTACATGTTCCTTCATCACCCTTTGTGTTCCGGGGCCATCGGTATCTCTTTCGAACAGTCCCGCAACCCCGGAAAAACCCCGGAAAACTTATAACCTTATTTATAATCAACCTTATTAAGTTATAAGTATAGTAGTCTGAAGTCTAAATATCCCGTTTTCGCTGATTGAGAACAGGTATAATATACGCGTGTTGCAGTTATGTCACCGAGTTACATCGTTCCTCGTAAACAGCTAAACACCGCGCGGCTCCGAAATCAGCGCACGCGCATTCTAATGTAACTGCAGTTGTTTTCTTTGCTTTGTGAGTTAGTTTTGTTTATTTGGTCTTTCTTTTTAATGAGGATGTGTACGGAAATACGGCGTTAGCGTCGCAGCAGAGCGCGAGATGAGTTATCTAATGAGGGATTTTCTTTTTAGCTCTTCCCTAGTCGCTGGATAGATGGCGCTAGGAGTAAGTATGATAATGCAAGGAACGGAACCTTACCAACCGGAACCGGACCAACGGGTCATATTCGGAAGGTTAAGCAAATGAAAGTGTCAGTCAACGAGAGTATGTGACGTGACACAATGTTTTTTTTTTTCAAGCGTTTTGGCTTTGGCACCAACTATCATAGTAAGTTCAACGCCATCTATAGAGTTCTTGGAAACCAAGTTTTTTTTTAAACCCTCAAAAGGAAAACCTCTCATTAGTACAACATAACATCTCGCCTGTACTTGGCTAAAGGGTAAGGCAGAGCTGTCCGTACTCTATAATAGAGTGTACTAAAGGTTACATTTAGCCAGTTATGTTTATGTTTCATGAAAGAGGGGAAGAGTTTTTTGCCAGTAACCGTCTCTAAACAACACTGTTAAGTATTTTAGTATGAACTGACAATTTTAGTGATAACCTCTTATTAACATTTGAAGAGATTTAAGGCCGCACTTAAGTCTGACAACAAAGTCTTTAACAATATTTTTCTTATTAAATTCAATCCTCTATACATATAATAAAACAGTAACAAAAGAAAAACTGTACATTGAGAATTTTCAAGAAAAAATAAGTGGCCTTTGTTAGAAAAACGTAACTGGTGCCAAAAGGGACTTTTTGGAATTGTTGTCTGTTTGTCTGTGTGTATTGTACGGCTTCACGCCAAAACTACTGGATAGATTGATTTGAAATTCAGCAAAAATGTTCTTTGTAAACCAATGAAGGCTTTAGGCTACATATTATCACGCCGTATGTTATAGGAGGTAAGCAATATTGATTTTAAAAGGTTTTTGTTCGTTATTGAATGCACAAAATGACATGTTATAAACTATATTATGTGACGCACACGAAGTTGCGCGGGTCAGCTAGTTACCTATAAATCTTTGAACCCTTTAAGCCTTCTTAATGATGTTCATAATGTTGTTTTTTTTTACAGTGCGTATTACAGTATTTTGAAGAGAACTAAATCATTATCATCACTATCAATACATATTATTTACAAATTCGCCCGCCGCGTCTATCCCTATGTATGCTTCGATCTTTAAAACTACGCAACGGATTTTGATGCGGGTTTTTTTAAATAGATAGAGTGATTCAAGAGAAAGGTTTTAGTATATAATTTGCGGGCGGGCGAAGCCGCGGGCATCAGCTAGTTAGATATAAGCAGCTGGTTAAGGTCCCAATATTAATATAATATGACCTTATGAACTAAGTTTACCAGTATTTTACAATTGTCTGTACAATGGACCGCAAAACTACACCACATACATTTATTACCATAATCTTGCTTGCGTCCCTTGAAATCTTCAACCTTGGAAACTTTACAGGTCTTATAAATTAACAAACTAACATCTATAATTCAACAAAATCTTCATCATCGGCCTAGCCTAGGGTCGCCTGCTAATCTAACCAGACGCAGTTGAATACTTCACATAGAGCGGCTGCAAGCTCGTGATATCAACAAACAAGTTACCGCGTAGCATATTACCCCTATGGTAAGACTGGTGGTCAAACTTTCGAGGTTCAGACTGCCTTCGACTGTCAAAGATCTTCAAATAACAGCCGGGATCAACTGCTCAGCGTGCTCACAGGCGTGCTTTCCGAGGCACGGAGGAAACTAACACTCTTTGAGGCTACTGACAGCAAAAAATGCATGTTAGCCGACATCACAACGTAAACGTAAATTAATCCCCTTGCCAAATAAGTTACCATCGAGGCAAAAGGCTAGGGAAAAATATATATGATGAAGACATAGGATTAGTGCTTAAAATGATTACCTAATTATGCAAAACAAAAACATATTTCTCAGTTTGACCCAACCGATAAATGCGTGTCATCACAAATATTAAGAAATTGCGGTTTCAGAATCTGTTCACATGGGCCATACAAAATAACAAATACTTTGATATGTTTCGCAAACATTATTGGTAAAATTTAATGTATGAACTGCATTATTTTAGAGCTACAATAAAGATTGCCACTCAAAGTAGTTATTTAGTTTTATGACACTACTAGCTGTTGCCTGCGACTTAGTTCGCGTGAAAATGTTGAGGTGTATATATGAGAAAAAAAGGGGGCTATGTGCTATTCCAGACTATAATCTATCTCGGTGCTAAATTGCACATAGATCCGTGGCTGTACGGATATATGTGCAATTTGGCACCGAGATGCTGCAGTTCTAGCGTGATTGAGCAACAAAAATCCATCCAAACTTTTGCATTCATAGCTTTGGGTGTGAATGTTGAGAAAACTAAAATGCTACGAGATCGATCTTTTTTCGATTCTAAAATGTTCGAATTTACATTACTTTATCGTCACGCTTCTCGACTGGTTTATCTATCACGATAGTAAATTATTCTCCTACAGAGTCATAGTTTTGTCCAAATCCTGAGCACTTGCGTATGAAGACTAAAGTTGGAGAGGCCAACTATTGTATGCTCATATGTGAACTTCCTGTCACAATTAAAAACAATGTTATCTATCCAAGACTTATCGGGAATACATAGAATGTGGCCATTAAAGTAAATGACATGCCCAAACCAGTGCCAAAACAATGACAAGCATATGTCTTACAATACGCCTGGTACGCCTCGTATATTGGATTGTTAATCCTTTTATGTATCAACTAGCGGATGTCACGCGGTTTCACCCGCGTAGTTCTCGTTCCCGTGGGAGTACGGGGATAAAATATAGCCTATGTTACTTGCTGATAATGTAGCTATCCATTGCTGAAAGATTTTTTAAATCAATCGAGTAGTTTTAGAGTTATATCGTAACAAACAAACAAAAAATCAAATCTTTCCTCTGTGTAATATTAGTATAGATATGACTTATTCTAAGCGTACAATATGCAGTAGGTAAGCACATAATGCATTGCCAAATATCAGGAAATGTAACACAGGTATTTAGAGATGGGATTTTCAAAACATCTGCCTAGCCTTTTTCCAGATTATCGGGGTTGGCTGCCAGTCTCACCGGATGCAGCTGAATACCAGTTTTTACATGGAGCGACTGTCTATCTGACCTCTAAACCCTAGTTAGTACTGGGTAATACGCTACCCGGGTAAGATTGGTTGTCAGACTTTCGGGTCACTGTGACTACCTGTAACGACTGTCAAAGACCTTCAAATGACAGCCGGTTTTCAAAAAGGATCGTATCAAGAAAATTAGAAATAGCAAGTTTTCATAAACATCGAGAACTCTAGGAAGGCACAAAATAGTCTTAGATTGTATACAAATCTAAAGTTGTAGCCTAATAATTGCGAAAACCTATTAAAATACGTGCTAAACATAACATACCGTAATAACATGTAGGAAAATCGAGTGATTCTAAACTAAATCATTCGTAAGTTGTTTTTACCCGAGCAGCATCTATGTCAGTGGTATAATAGCCGTTTATCGCAACCGCGTTCTGCAATAATGTCCCAACGCGAGCGGACTCGATCTACGCTTACTTACTGCACGACAAACCGACGCACTTTTCACTATAATATGTAGTTTTAATATTACTTGTATTTGCGTAAATAGTCATTGAAAATGAGGACGATAGTGTTTTCATTGCGACAGAAGAAATGGGAAAATAAATACATACGTGATTGAAATTGTTTTGCAATCGAAATTCCAATGCGTTGGATAACTTATTACAGATAGTAATTATCTAGGCCAATTAAGCAAATTGTTTTGCACGAATAAGTAAAACTTAAGAGCGAAAATATCACAACGAACCATTACTGACAATGTGCAATGCTTTCTTTATGCTATTTTTTTTATCGTATATTTTACGACACTGATAAAATCTCCAAATTAGTGTCAAAAATGCAATTATAGTATTACTTATATACTTTTTTAATGAAATACATACATCCAAAAATCCAGCCACCAATTTTCCAAAAATCAATAGATAAGAACTTACGAATATCAGCAGCGACAAAATGCAGCACTAACAGGAGCACCGTAGTAGGCAACATTTCGATAGAGCTTGCACAATGTACGTGGAATTATGTCTCAATTCTCAAAGATGTGGAAACCGATCGAGGAGCCGTGGAATCGGCCAGCCGGGTCGCTTGGTCGGCCGGCACTGGCGAGAATCGGCCACTCCACCACCACGCACTAAGCTAAGGACATGTGAGTGTGCATCAGCCCTATTCCGAACTATATACTTGTCCTTTGGTCATCTGATGTTTATCATTCATTCTTGTCAACGTATCTGTGAGCTTCCTTATTAGTCTTGTGTGAGTGAGCAGCTCGATTTTTTGACCGACCTTCAATTTTTTGTCGTTGGCAGGGCGAGTTTCAGTAGTAATAACGGTCTTTATTTGTATGTTTAAAGTGCCTGCGGTACTTTACTGAAGAATAAGGAAGCCTTCGTGTAATTTTTTTGACACGTGAACAAACACGCAAAAAAATAATAACAATAAACGCCGGTGGAAGTCGGTTTAAAATAAACTGAAATTGGAATCATGTTTTTATGACCAATTCAAAAAAAAATAAAAAGGCATTTTATAGCCTAGGTTTACTGTAACTGAAAAATTTTCAATCGCCATTTGATTTCATAATTTTAGGAAAAAATCGTGGCGAAACCGATATGTCCCGAACTAAAAAATCTAAATCATGACGCGTGACGTGACATCGACCAACCAGCATTCACATTAAAATGTACGAGCGATTGTAACCCTCAAACACAGTTGTGGGAACATTATAGATAATGTTAGAAATTCTAATCAACAAACACGAATTATGTGACTTTTCCAGAAGGAAAATGATAATTATTATTGAAAAGCCAAATATGTAATGTGAATGAATGTGATGATGTGTGAATGTGTAAATGCGATACCTTTTACATCTTCTTCTTAGCGTATCGATAGCAAAAATTCAAATGTGTTTTGTATGTAATAGAGATAGAAGAGAGAAGAAGAAGATTCGATAAGCAGATGAGGCAGATGCCCACCAAACACCGTACTCAGTAGGTAAACAAAACTAAGTAATCAAACAAAAAAATCAAACATTATGTACAAAACAATAATCAGTATGATAACCGAGTTCCGTCGGCGTCGTTGCACCACGTTCGGGGAAACTCGGGCGCGCTCGCTATCCTGGATGCGTACGCGCAGGCTTCCGTTTGCACACGTCATTAAGACATTCCGCCATTGTGAACTCGATCTGAATAATATGCTCCAATAGGTATATGCATGATTTTTTTTTATTACTCTAAACAAAGCGTATTAACATCAGAAATAGCAAAGTAAAATTATTTTTTTAATATATTTTTAATAATAGAACAAAAAGTACTACAGCGCCATCTATGACACAGATGATGATTTATCTGCGAAACACGTCAGAATTCCTACATCGCGCAAGTAAAGTTATCAGCGACTTAAGACTATATACGAGAACCCGACATCAACTGTCGGGCAGTAGCCCACCAGACATAACACCCGTCTGGCCAGAGGATTATCCCTTTTCTATGGGGGATGAAGAGCTTTACACGCTGTTCTTCATACCCCAAACCTCTATAGTTTCTTTTCTTACGATTTCTATATATAAGAATTGGGTCATCAAAACTATTCTATCTCATCGACAATTTGGTAATTGAGGACTTTTTCAGAAATTTTATTTCTCGTTGGCGTAGTGCGTTCTGCTAAGCATGAGGTCTTGGATTCGATACCCGGATCGGGCAAAGTGTTATTTGGGTATTTCCCAGTATTTCTCAGTAGCAGAGTCCGTGGTTGATGGCAATAGGCTCGCCCTCTATTAAGTAGGACTTAAACATAACTGGCGAAATATGGGTGTACTATTAAGAACACCTCTGCCTAACCCTTCGGCTATAACCGGCGCGATGTTATGATATTATGCTTATCAAAAACTATTTCTTGTTAGGCCATGTTTACACAAGAGATTGTTTACCTTCAAAAACAATGTAAAACAAAACAAAAAAATACCTCTGTTCATGAATTAAAGTTACTCTACACACAACATTTCGAAACACACAAATATTTTAAATTACCGAAATTACAAAGCGTGAAAACGAAAACACTGAATGAACACCGGTGTTGCAACGTAAACAAAAATAAATACTTACTAACATTATCTATTTTTAGATATTTAAAGTGCTGCCATTTGTAAAAGGTTAGTCAGTTATTTTCAAACATAATTTTAATATTGCAACAATATTGACTCGATGTCTCAATACTCCATTCCAGTTGAGATTACTATCATACAGATCACTGTAAAAGTTTGAATAAATAACATTTCATTGAGATTACTATCAAGTAATCTCAATGAAATGTTATTTATTCAAATTTTTGTTTTTATCACATCTAATCAAAAACAGCTAGTTTATTCTTCGTAAACATACTAAATTTAATAGCTCTTTATCCTTAAGGAAAAAAAGTAATAAATGAATTAGAAAAGTGGATATATTCCAATCACCAAAAAAGAGATCAATCACGAATATTGTATGAATAAGTAAGTAAGCTGTGTAATAAAATAAAGCGCAAGAGTCAAAAAAACAAAAAGTTTGTGAAAAAAAAAAAACGCGTGAAATGCATTCCGCCTACGTTCTTTATATTTTAATCCAATTCGGATTTTACTAAGTTATTTCAGAAAACATTGGATCGGATGCTCAAAATGTGTAGGTACCCACAAAACTCCTTTAAAAATAGGTATATGAAAGCATATTATGACAATTTTATCCTTTCAAAAATACAAGGAGAACGAAATCTTTTTCGGAAAATGTGTTTTGGCCTATTTTATTAGCAGTTTCAGGAGTGGATGGAAATCATCTATGGTAGCTGAAGGATATATAAAAGAATCTATTGAAAACAAAGCTAAAAATGGCCACCAAATTGTATAAAATATCAGGTTATTTCTTATTCTTATGGTGTATATAAATCTACAACTGTAACGGATGGTAATAAAAAAATTGTTACGACGCACTTCCATAATTTGTTCAAACTTATTATTTAATCTGTCAGATTTTTCCGCCTCTCTGAGAGAAAGTAGACTTTGGTACGATGTTGTGAATTACAACTGCAATACACATACATACAGTGTCGACCAAAAGTCGATAGGCAATCTCACAAAGCAATAGCTTGACGTTTAGTTTGACTTACGACCTTCTACTTTCAAGAAAATAGACATTGTCATCTACAAGTAAATGTAGTCCAAAATTTCAACATGGAAATATAAGTCAAGATGGCCTAGTGGTTAGGCGCGTCCACATCTAAGAGTGAATCAGTAAGTCGTGAGTTCAAATCTCACGATGTTACTTTTAGACTTTTCATTTTGTAGATGTAATTAATATATTTAGCTTGAATAAGATATTTACCGGTTTCTTTAAATTTTTTATTATTTTTTTTAGGTTTAAATTTTTTTTTATTATAATTTAATTTTTTTTTGTATAAATTAATAGAAACAAATTTCTTTCTTAAGTTTTCAAAACAAATGCTTGTGTTTACTCGATTGGAAGTAATGGGACAGAAAAATATTCTCGCTTTGTTCACACATTTCATAAAGTTAGAAGAAGGTAGATCATAGAAAAATAAGTCAAGAATTTATATTTCTGTGAGGTAAACCTGAGTTTTATGAATATTTTACTTGATCGAAATGAACGTTGTCGTTTGGTTATGTTAAATTTGGTTAGTGACGTGTGGTTTAATAGATAGCGATATTGTTGTTGGTATTTCTCAAAATGCAGGCAAATATTGATATTGAGGCGAGGGCGACTAATATTATCGTGCTGCATAAAAGTGCTTTTAATAGAACACAAATATCTGAAGAAACCGGACTAATTTGAGTATTATATTTATGAATTATTGTAACAAAGTTTTATTAAAAATTAAAGCCTACTTTGTTATTGTTTATTTATTTGGTGACTTAGGGATTAATAAATTGATTTTAAATCCATCATGAGGCATAAAAGATAAATAATTAGTGTTAATTATTGGATTTATAAACGCAGAGTGAATGATAACTTCAGTATTTTATTATAGCTGCCTAACATAATTTTTTTGTTTTTTTGTTTTAGAGGAATACTGTGAAGTGGAAAGCCGTCGCTTATTATCGATGCGCAGCGACGACATAATATATGGTTGGCGAATAAGAAACAAATGGTTTCACACCTACGAGACACTTTGTGGAATTATTTGACACCTCATCGCAAACTGTTCGCCGTGTCCTCCACGCTGAAGGCTTGTATCACGAAGACCAGCTAAGAAGCCCTTCTTGACAGAAAGAGTTATAAAGGAACAATTACGTTTCGCACGGGATTATTTGGATTTTTACTAGAATACAACCATGAGAAGACTCAAAAAACTGACTTTTTAAATAAAGTCAAAAGGGTAGGGTAAGGCTTCATTTATGGCGCAAGAATAACAAGATGTGTAACAAAATATTTAGTGAATATTAACTTATCCGTAATTATATTAATGATCTTAAATTGAGGTTTAGTTTCAATCTTCTTTTCTTCGGGAAAATGAACAGTTAAACTATAACCTCAATACTAGTTACATTTATTGTGACGTCACAAAAAAATATATTCATAAAGTCTAAATTATTTATATTAGTTTTCAATAAACTCTGCTGATTACCGATACCTATAATAAGTGGGTATCAACTATATGTTATATTTGTGTGATTAGAATATCCTTTCCTTGTTACTTAAGTATGTTAGTATGAATTGAAAGTAAGTGGGTATACCGTATACAATAAAAAATCTTATGATCGGTTACAAGAGAACTTTTTTACATCTAGGTAGGAATGTGACGTTACAATTATCATGAAAGTTTGTTAATTTTATAAATAAATAAAACGAATAAACATTTTTGTTATCATTCACCACGACTTTTTTATTTCCACCTTCCAACACCGAACAGCTAAAATAATAAATAAATAGTTGAATAATAATACTATGTTTTTTTTTACTAATATTTAACTTATTCTTATAAAAAATAAATAATGAACCAATAACTAATGTTACCAAGAAACAAAAACCCCACACGATGTTAACAGGATTTGAACTCGGATCTCTTTGATCGTGAATCCTACTGATTACCCCAACAGCTATCAACACACGGTCAATAGATGTGAATTTTAACTATCCAATGGTAAGAACAGGTCGCTACACAAATAAGGTTTGCTGCGTGTATAATAAAAGAAACGGAAATATATTCTTATGTTTCGTGGAGTGTGACGCCCGACATGCGATTAGGCGAACTCTGTGGCTGTGGTGTGCGTACTGTATTGAGACCACTTACACATATAGACGCACGGACGCTCGACCGTGCGTTCACAGCAATACAATCCTTAGCGTACCTCAGCACTTATAAACGCTTACTGTACATAAATAAAAACAAATTTATTCCCAATGGGGCAAGGTAGAGTCAGTAGAACCTACTACGACTTACATACTTACTCCGTTTTCTTCGTCCACTTAAATAGTCATACTAACATACATGTGTGATATAGCCGGTGTAATGTAACTACAATAATACAGAATAGTTATGTGGCCTTAACCCAGAGTGCGCTGTCATAACATGGGTGAGTAAACACATTCTTTATTATAATACTTAGGAACATATCGCAACTTAACTGAAGTTAAATTACAGCTTGATTGATGACCCCGCGTGCTAGCCAAAGCGATGATGAAAACGATGCGTGAAAACGCTATCGTCGCGTTATTTTTTAGAGGGACATTTAAAGCGCATTCGTTCGAAAAACCGAAAGGCGCTGTTCGTTTTCGAGTGGTTCGCACGACTATCGCTTTCGTTAGGAACGGTGTGAGAGGCAAAGTCTATACGTACTTTATTTAGATTACATCGTTCTTTTTATCTTTTATTTCGGCGTAAGTTGTTCCAGTATAGTTTATCTGCTAATTTGTTCAAAGTTCTGAGATGCAGGCATCTTCCCCCTGAGAAGTGGACCAAAATACGTTCTGTTGGTGCACTAACATGTAATAGTATACGTGTAGGGTGCTGATGAGGCTGCCCTGATTTTGTGGCTCATCTGGAATATTCGCCGTGTCGCAAGTAGACTGTTTCTACACGATTATGCGAAAACGGCGCACAAAGAGTAGGCATAGTTCGGGCCAGCTCAAGCGGCATCCTAAGGGTATTCACGCAGAGGTTTGGTTACCAGTACCGCAACCATTGCTATAAGGTTAATTTGCTGAATAATCGAAATATTGTGTTATGGGTGTGGCGTTACCGACGTAGCCGGAAGAATTGCCAAACTTAAGTGGCAGTGGGCAGGGCACATTGCTCGCAGAACGGATGGCCGATGGGGCCGAAAACTCTGGAGTGGCGACCGCGAACCGGAAGACATTGCGTTTGAAGACCTCCCACTAGGTGGACCAATGACCTGGTGAAGGTTGCTGCAATCCGCTGGATGCGAGTCGCACGGGACCGGTCAATGTGGGAGAGGCCTATGTCCAGCAGTGGACGTCTCATGGCCGAAATGATGATGATGACATGTGGTTCAATGTGTTATTTTATGTTAAATTTTATGATCCTTTGAAATATTGAAATATATTATTATATTCTATTCAATTATGGATACAGAACTAGATATCCAGGTTCCCCAGTTTTATAGTCATGGGTTCATACAAATAAAACAGTAGGTACCGCTGTGGCCTTTCAGTTATAAATAAATCATCGTTTGGCCTTTTATACTGTGTCCGCATGTCCGCACCCTTATAAGTAAAAGTGAACAATACTTCGGAAGAACTGAGTAAGGTTAACCGGAAGAAAGTGTAACACCTTTATATTTCGGTATTTACGGTGATTTAAAAGGATTTAAGCTGTCATTAAAAATACAGAATATTTATTTTTTTATTAAGATTTTACAAAGGCATACAATTAACGAAGCGGGGCTCCTACTCCTGAATGGTTTATAAAAAAAATTCAAAGACCCCGTGTCGGGGTGCCCCAAGTGGGCCTAGGCAAAATTAGTTTGTCATCAACCATCTCATTAAAATTTGGTGTTCAATTTACTTTGGTGATTAATTGATATTTTAGGTGATAGATGTTAGTGGTCACAAAGTTATTTTTGGTGGTCATCATAGATATAAAGAAGGTGGTCATTATATTTTCCCCCTTTTACAAAAGCAGAATTTATTTTTTGTTTTTCACTTCGTTTACTAAAAAATAAACAGAATGGAGGCCTATGTCCAGCAGTGGACGTCTTTCGGCTGAAATGATGATGATGATGAATGATGAAACAGAATGAAAAATAAAAACGGGAATACGGGGTACAGCTCTGCATAAACCTTCGGAAATTATAGATGTTGTACTTCTACTTCAAATTAAATTAATGAGGTTCTATTGAATGCACTTTAAAAGATGAGTTATCTTTGGACCACAGAAAATTAAACAAAATTCGTCTTTCTACGACAGCCGTTTATTTTAAATAGAGCTTATTCTTGCCATCAGAATATAAAAAACGGCATTATAAATAATTCATCCATCATTTAATAATCATATGGCATTACTCAAGATGATTGAATCATTTAATCACAACACTTTACAGGCAGATGGTGAGGATAATAACTTTATGCGTGCCAAAGTAATTATAAATCAATCAAATAGACTTAAACGAAACATTATTTTTAATTGATCGATACTCGACGATCGGCGGTATTTTACAACTAGCCTTCATGATACACTACAGTACCTAAGTCTTAAAGATGTACTCACTATTCAGTCCGTATTTTTAATAGCAATGTTTAGTAACAATAGGCTAGTTTCCACCATTAATAAATTGCAAATCTATTTAGTCCATGAGTTAGAGTAATGAAAAATAATGGACACGTATTTTTTTGTTTTTGTAAATCAATGAATATTGACAAGGATAAAACGCATCAAAACTCGAGAGTGGGGGTTCGTGCGTGACGTCTGAACGCACTAAAAATTATTCCACGGCGTGACATTTTGAGAATTTTATAAGCGTCGTATCTTCGTCAATTTTGGTTTACGTAACAAAAGAAAAAATACGGGTCAAATATTTTTTGATAATCTAATTGACGGACTAATTATATTTTTTCAGTTGACAAGCCTATTACCATCGACTAATCGGTGGATAAAAAGACATCAACGCACTTTTTTCACTAACAGGCCAAAACAAGAGTCTTATGTGTTTGTACATGGAACAAGTTTTTTGCAATATCCTCGATTGCTCCGCAAGAGTATTTTATTTTTAAATAAAACGAGACTGAATCGATTGGCATCATAAAAATAAACGCGAGTATTCATGTTTTCCTGACTGTAAGATTTTCCAAATGCTGTGATTACCGTTATAACTCCTAAAGTCAAGGACTGCATAAGGCCTTGCAGCCAAATCTTAAGAATCTACCCTAAAATAGACAGGTAAAAATTGCCCAACACATTGTCCGTTTTTGTACGGTTTTTTAACTCGTGCAAGAAATCAAAATAATAGGCCTATATGACGCTTGACGAGGTTGGACGATGAGGTTTGACGCAGAATGTGCACTTCGCAAAATGTGCACACATTTTGGTTAGTGCTTATTTTGAGAAATGCTATTTTGAGAAGTGCACCAAGATGGGCACTTATAAAATCTCGAAAAAGGTGCACGGTTCGAGTTCACAAGAAGTTTCAAATGAATATCTGGTCCCTTTATGCGTTACCTTAGCCAAGTAATAACTTGCTACCATACCAAATAACTAGAGGTGAGAAAGGCATAGGGGCGCTGCCCGCGCGCCGATGAAGCAACCTCTTTGGTCAAGGCGATCTGCACCTCTTGACATATCATACGCTTTGCCAACACTCAAATATCTATGAACGAATCCATTTGCGAAACGACACATCGCCCTCTTATATCGGATCTTTTTTTTGTGAAATACATTTATCAAAGCTTAGGTATTTCACGTAAAATAATTTCAAGGTTTACTCTGCTATTTAAGTCTATCAACTAACGATTTCTTAGATCGGAAGCCCAAAAGAAGCTGTAAATATAGGTTTGATCAGAAGGATCAGAAGAGCAGTATTACAAATATTGCCACAACGGCGTCGTCGCCAGCTATTGAGCAAGGGGGAACAGGAAGTCGAGAAAAATAATTGGTAGTTCCACCCACCCTTACATCCATGAGAATGTAACTGTAGTTCTTCAAAGAATGTAAAATACAAGATATTAAAAGAGCCAGTAACACTTAACTCAATGCATAAAGCCCGTTGTCACCAACACTAAGCGACACCTAACTGAGAGCCTAACGCCCGTTTTCATCAAGACCAAGTGACACCTAACTAAATGCCTAACGACCGTTTTTACCAGCACTTAAGAAGCTTAGTGAGGTAGTTGGCCAAGAAGACGGGAAAAGACCACACGGGAGCTCACCTACCCGTGTTGGTCAGACCGAATAAAGTCGCTAACTGGCCTATCAATAGCCGAAGCTTTTAAGACCGCCGAGGACAGACGAACGTGGAAGAGCATAGTGCACCGAGTGATGAATACCTCAGACACAGACTAGCCACGACCTTCAATAATGAAGATAACGACTTAGATGATGATGAAAAAGCTTAGGAAGAATTGTGTGCCTAACGTCCGTTTTCTCCAACACTAAGAAGCACCTAACTGAATGCCTAATGCTTGTTTTCAAATCCTGCCTGTTGCTAAATCCACGCATAGACCGACGGCGACGAAGCAGTTTATACTTGTAACTATCTTAACATTTATCTCGTGCTCTTGCTATCATGTAGGTATGTCTCGTTAATCAATGCAGCTATGTACACTTCCACCCATGTGCCAAGCACGTCCCATATTCAAGGGCTCAAGGGCTAGAAAAATATTTCGTCAATCCAATAAAATACGTGATTGTTTTTCTGATTGCAATCTTAAATAACTTCCTTTTAATTCGGCCATACCTTGAGGTGTGCTGACCCCAAAAGAAATAGAGCGTGCACATTAATTATATCTACACTAATATTATGAAGAGGAAAGATTTTTATTTTTGTGTGTATATATATATGTTTGTAATGAATAAACTCAAAAACTACTGCTCCGATTTAAAAAAATCGTTCACCTTTAGAAAGCTACATTCACCCTGAGTAACATAGGCTATATTTTATCTCCGTACTCCCACGGGAACGGGAACTACGCGGCCGGGTGAAACCGCGGGACGTCCGCTAGTCTTCTATACTAATATTATAAAGAGGTAACATTTGTTTGTAAGTTTGTATGTTTGTAAGTTTGTATGTAGGGGGTAATCTCCGGAAGTAATGAACCGATTTCAAAAATTCTTTCACCATTAGAAAGCTACATTCACCCTGAGTAACATAGGCTACATTTTATCTCCGTACTTCCACGGGAACGGGAACTACGCGGCTGGGTGAAACCGCGGGACGTTTGCTAGTTAGTAATATAAATAAAAGTGGCCTTCGACAGGTCGTCAATCTGCCGGTGTGTTATGCAATATAATAATTAGCTGGATTTGCCATTCTGTTTTGATCATTATTTCGAAAAAGCCAACGCTCAGTGGGTCTAAAATAGCCGCTTTAGCAGAATCGTAATAAGAATCACGTTAAAAATTTAAATTTCTTAAAATGGACTTTATGTTCATAATCTTGAGGTCCATTTTAAGAATTTTAAATATTTAACGTGATTCATAATAAGATTCTGCGTGGATTCTGCTACAGCGGCCATTTTAGACCCCCTGTACTCTATGTCGATGTCTTATTTAACCTATAAAGGGTGTAAAACACCTCTTAACGAAGTCGAAAAGCACTTGTTTTCCTCGTCATTGCGATCATTTTTTTGTTCTCCACCATACCTGGGAACCTTCTAGTTACGGAGATATTGGGGGTCAAAGTTCCAACTTTTTGACAAGTTTTTTTTTAAATACAAGTTTTTAATGTAAGATTTTGATTGATTTTACTTTAAACACCTCCACGACCCCCGTACTATTCAATCCATCCATCAGCACAATGTTTTGAGTGATTGGCATTGAGTTCTACCACAAAACATGATTTTTCACCCCAAAAAAAAAGTCGTTTCCCAGCAATAATTTTTGCGTAAAGTTACTTAGTTTAATGTACAGAATGCTTGGTTGACGGCTTCGTGATGAGGTCTTTTACACCCTGTACTAGAAGGGCGACTGTCCTGTTGATCTTGTGCTCTCAAATGCGACTGTTCTGGACCGTTCGGGTTTCGATTACCAGGCCAATCAAAATTTTATTGGATTTTTCCATCTGAAATTCCTCAGAAAACAGCTTGGAGTCCTGATTTGTGTCCAATAAGCAAGACTAAAGGCCCGCCCCCTATTATATAGGACTTCAACTTAACTGACGAAATGTGGAAGAACCAGAGGTACAGTCACGGACTATAAATGATGAGCCACTTGCCACCATTCGTATTTAGCCGTGTAATGCAAATCGGGTTTAGTCGGTTATATTCGTACTTAGTACAGAGTGACTACCTAAAGTCGACGAATTGCAGGTGTAGCAACCGTAACCTAGCGACAATATTGTTTTAGCGTAGCCATAGTAACGTTGGCGAACGGAGAAATTTCATCTTTTCTAACATCGACATTTCAACTGTCACTCTGGCTTCGGATAGGTTTTCAGAAATAAAGAGTATTTAATAAGGACTATTTCTTCAAAGGAGGTCAGTATCAAATAGATTGGGATACACGTCAGCATCATTGTATGGTTTTATCATTGACAACTTATAAGTCATTTTTCAACCTCTGGATAACACTATTTCCGATTATTAGTAATGTGTCATTTTGTTTCCGAGCATTCGGTTTGAGTTCGTGTTTAATCGTGTAATCTCGTGAATGTATACAACTGCAAAATTGGAAATCTTGAAAGTGGCTTATCAATTATAGTCCGTGACTGTACTTACACCACTGCCTAACCTTTCAGAGAAACAAGTGTGACATTATGATACTAAAAATGTCACTTACGGGATTTCTTCCGTGATTATTGTTCATTTTTGAGCTCCCGATATTTCGATGCTGTTGCAAGCGCCATGAACAGCGTCGAAATATCGGGAGCTCAAAAATAAACAATAATCACGGAAGATATCCCGTAAGTGACATTTTTAGTATAGTTATGAACCGTGAAAGCTTAAAACAGTGTTTGACATTATGATGTTGTTGTATATTACAGTTAGCCAAATAAATTGAAGGTGAATCCATCAGGTCGTTCCCCCAACGCGTGACGATCGCCGCCGGACGGATGATGCCAGCTAACAGCAAATATCTAGGAACTGCGCGTGCGCAACCTGCCATTATACTAGTTTCTATCTTCCGCTATTAGCAAGCAATGATCTGATTCAAACAGGCGTTTGTTGTAATTGGGAATTAGTACCTACCAATCGTAGACTGAGAAGCTGAGGGACTCGTGGCTAAATAATAACAGCCGCTCGGGTCGATCGTTAGGCTAAGCCGTGCTTGCCTAGGTTGGTCTTTGGATGGGTGACCGCCCATTACATACCGAGTTTCCTCTGTGCCTCGGAAAGCACTTTAAGCCGTTGGTCTTGGCTGTCATTTGTAGATCTATGATAGTCGTTAAGTAGTCAGAGGCCTAAAAAGTCTGACAACCAGTCTTACCAAGGGGTATAGTATTACCCGGTACTAACTGGGTTGTGGAGGTCAGATAGGCAGTCGCTCCATGTAAAGTACTGGTATTCAGCTGCGTCCGGTAAAACTGTAAGCCGACCCCAACATAGTTGGGAAAAGGCTAGGCAAATGATGAATCGTAGACTGAGTAAGCTTGGCTGGAAATATAATATATCATCACACCTATAGGTGCCTAAGATTAGGCAGACATATAACAGCTGTAAACTAGGTAACTTTACGCAAAAAATATTGCTGGGACACTACTTTTTTTGGGTGAAAAGTTACGTTTTACTGTAAAACTCCGTGTAAAGCACTCAAAACATTGTGCTGGTGGATGCGTTAAATAGTACGGGGGTCGTGGAGATATTTAAATTAAAGATATAACACTGTTTTCAGAACAACTAACGAAAATGGCAGAACACGATCAACAGACAATGGGTCAAACCACAATATACCCAGTCTGATCCTTTTTTTTTCGGATGGGAAATCATCAAATGACTCCTCCCGCTCTGAGCGGAGCAGGAGGGAGTGTCAGACTTTTACTGACTAAAACCCATCGGTATCTCTTTCGAACAGTCCCGCAACCCTGGCAGGCATCGGTCGTTGCGGACCCCTTCCTTTGCTGACTCTCCTTGAGGCGCGCGTGGATCGCATCGACACGGCCTGTTGTCATGAGACGGACGGACGGTGAGCTAGCCCATAGGGCCATAGCCCACCTCCACAGGCCCGCCCCAGCCTGCATCCTCATTATGTTTACTGAAAATATTTAACTTTACAGACAACTCTAAAATGTAGATATCATCGCAACCATTGCGCAAATGCTATATTGCAATAAAAGCTAGATCAAAACAAAATGTGCAACCATGAAAATGATGTAAATCCATTGTATAACATGTCCGCACGATACATTGCCTCCATTATGTCTAAATTATATAAAACTTGTAACAATAATCGCCTATGTCACGCATGCGCTCGCCAGAAGCCGGTCAGATTTAATAGCTCAGACATACCTAACTTATATTATGGAGCGGAAACCTCAGTTAAACACAACGTTGAACTACCGACGCTCAATCGCCTACGACGTATTCAGATGCAAATATTCTTCATCGGTAATTAAAAAAAAAACTGTGTTTCCTGCAAAACTAAATAAATAAATATCGCTGGACATTACACACAGCGCCATCTAGTGCCACACTAACCAACGAGGCTTGCGTCGTGGACACCAGATAGTTAATATACTACATAGATACTTTTGTTTGTAAAAACATACTTATTTTACATATAAACATCCATAACAAATGTCAATTCTCATCACACAAACATTTGCTCCTACTGGGATTCGAACCCAGAACCTTAAGAACGTAAGGCAGCCTCACAACCGCTGAGCCATTCGGGTTAAAACAAGTGCAATACATACAAAGTCAAAGTATAAGGTACAGCTGATTTCTTTTCGATGGCGGGGTTTCAGAATGATGTCCTGATTACATGGTAACCTCCACCATTTTAGCGTTCCCAGAACCATCATCATCAGCCTATTAATGTTCCCACTGCTGGGACATGGCCTCCTTTCAATGAGAGGGAATGTGCTATAATCCACCACGCGGGTCCAGTGCGGATTAGTAGATGTCATGTCTTCTAATTTTTTGGTTCTAGGACATGCTGGTTTCCTCACGATGTTTTCCTTCACCCCAGAACCATAAATAACTACAAACATTCTGGACATGACTGCCTCGTCGGTCTAGTAGTCACCACCGCTACTGCTTAGCATGAGGTCCTGGGTTCGATTCCCAGGTCGAGCAAAGTGTTATTGGGTTTTCCCATCAAGAGTTTATCTGTAGCAGCCACGGAGTTTGGATTTGTGCCTGGTTGATGATGAACTAGGCTCGTTCCATCGTCAACCTCATCTCTGTTCTCAATACAAGATTGAGGTCAAGAATGGACCAATTTAAAATAAAAAATAGGTGCACGGGACCGGTTATTATGGCGACACTTGGGGGATGCCTATGTCCAGCAGTGGACGTCTTCCTGCTGAAATGATGATAAGGCTCGCCCCCTATAACATGGGACTTAAACATAACATGATTAGCCGTGTGGTGTCCGGCAGAGTAGAATAGAACCAACCCATTACACTGACGGGTGTCGTATAAGGCGACTAATGTCTGAGGCAGAACACCTTGCGCCTCCGTAGACCAGAGAATGGGCAGCAGCGTTTTCTGTTAGTCTTTCATCACTGCGATCTCCAATCCGCCTGCCAAGCGTGGAGATTACGGCCAATTCCTCCGCATCATGGGAGAGGCTTATGTCCAGCAGTGGACGTTATGGGCTGGTGTTGTTGTTGTTGTAAACATAACTGGCGAAATGCTTAGCCTAACCCTTAGGGGATAACAGCCGTGATTTCATGTTTATACGAGTAAGTGAGGTTTTTTGGAAATAGCGTAATTTTTAGAATTCTTCTCGCATTCCAGACACAGCTAAAATTCCGGACTTCTCCGGATAATTCTAGACGTATGGCAAAAAATAAAAGGTATTGAGAGGAGGCCGTGTCCCAGCAGTGGCAGTGTCAATAGGCTGATGATGATGATGATGATGGGAGTATCGGTTGTGTCTCCTCTTAAAATAAAAGATTTTAGAGCTCGAAAATCGAACAATACAGGCTGTTAATGTTGATGTGCATGTTGATGTTGACATATCTAGGTTAATAACAAGCCATATATATAGAGCTCACCTTGTCATGGTTAAAAATAATAATATTGTACTAGTATGGCGTTACTGAGGCCAAACCACCAGTAATTTAATAAACAAATGAGTTCATGCAAAGGTATTATGCAAGAAAATGCGGTCGATTCAGTAACGCGCGTCTGCATCTACTTTTGGCCTTTTGTCGTGTAGTGGCACTGCAAAAAGTACTAGGTACAGCAACTTAGTATAGTTCGGTTCAAACTTAATGGTGGCTCGGAACTTGGTTGCGAGTGACGGTCTGCGCAGGAATAATGCTTTTTTTTTAACTTTATGGCGATTCGGAACATTTAATTTAAAGCGGCAGACAACCATTTTAGGTATCAACGGGGTGCAGATGACGCATCGTTTTGTCTGTATAATGCGCAGACCGTCACTTGCAGCTAACTTCCGAGCCGCCATTAAGTTTGAACCGAAATATACAATAGTACATTTTGATACAAGTGGAGAAAGTTTGTTATTGCAATCGAGGCGGAATTATAACACACGAGCCGTAGGCGAGGGTGTTTTTGAGCCGAGAATTGCAATAACAAATGTCCACGTGTATCAAACGACGTTTTTCAATACACTTTTGAAGAAATAAAATAAAATAACGAATAATATTTTTGTCACGAACTATGAAACTATGATTTAAATTTTCTTTTTTTTTCGCGCTTTGGTCTCGCCAGGTTGAAAGAGAGGCAATGGTATGAAGCCGTTAAACAGCCTAATATAAAAAATAGATTTATTTTATATTTTTGAATTCAGAACACAAATAAATGCTAATTTGTGTATAAAAGTAACTATTCGTTTTAAATAATGATGTTTATCTATGATATTCTATTTAAAAACACAATTTGAAAATTCAAAAAATATTTATGCCGTAAAGACGCGTAGTGCTTTGACAAAAAAAAAAAAAACATTCACCTCAGACTATAGACCTTGAACCAATTTGGACTAAGTATAGGTATAGTTATCTGTGGCAATTTTCATTCCCGCACACGTGCAGGAAAGTGGAAAAAATCGCACGCGTGTGAAATACATTGCATGTTGTACCTAATCGTAGTGCGTTATGGACCAGTTTTCGAGAAAGTGTATTGAAAAAAGTATTACAGCATCTGTGCTGATTAAAGAATATAGCCGCGGAGGCAGGTCCACGTGGGTAGATGTGTCACTGGACAGCTGTCACTCGAACTGGGCGGGCGTGCACCCGTTTGCTATTAGACACCAAACTGTTCTATTGTTTTATTAAACCCTCTCTGCTTACCCCTGCCTGTGACAAGTGGACGTCGCACCATCTATGACACAAATGAAGAACTAACATTTATAAGACCATATAATAATATAGAAAAATCCTACAACAACAGTTGGGCAGTAGCTTACCAGACACAACACCCATCTCGTCGGAGGTTGAACAACTTTACACTCTGTTCTTCTTTACCCCTTTTGGATGGGATAGGAAATCATCAAATGACTCCTCCCGCTCTGGGCGGAGCAGGAGGGAGTGACAGACTTTTACTGACTAAAACCCATCCATGTTCCTTCATCGCCCTTTGTGTTCCGGGGCCACGGTATCTCTTTCGAACAGTCCCGCAACCCCGACTGGCATCGGCCCTTGCGGACCCCTTCCTTTTGCTGACTCTCCTTGAGGAGCGCGTGGAACACGAACGCGCCGCTGACACGGCCTGTCGTCATGAGACGGACGGATGACGAGCTAGCCCATAGCCCACCATCCACAGGCCCGCGCCTACGCCTGGGGCGTTTCCCGCGGTTCTTCTCTACCCCTAAAGTCGCTTTTGCAATGTGCCAAGGAAGCGATTTTAGTAGCGATTCAGAATTGGATCCGCATCGATGAGACTGTTTCAGGCTAAATTTCAGCAAAGAAAGAGTGGAGGGCACTGGAGGGCGCCACGGCCGTACACAGGTACACACCAGCAAAGAACGTTATATGAATGCGCAGCATCGCGTATGTTTCAAAACAGTATCACGATAGGAACGATGCAGAATCGTGGTTACATAGGTAAAGGTAAGACGAAATGACAGCATAGCGTTATTTTCGCGGTATTTTTGCGATGATGAATCACTTTAAAAAGTCGCCGCCGTGGGGAACCGCACTTATTGAAAACAAAAGCGTTTGTTTGTCTTTTCGCAGAAGTTTGATATTATTTAGACTTGTATCTTTGTTTCATAGATTCTCCATCATCTGCATCAGAAGTAAAAGGAGAGTAAATAAAAACAACAAATTCAATTTTCCTTCAAATATAATTTAATCTTCATTAAAATATAAAAAAATTTACAAATTGCAACCACTTAATAAAACGTCTAGTTAAAATATATTTTCTCCAAACTTATCCTACATTTTAATCTGCGAAAGGCACAAGGTATGTAAGCTACCAATCTGTCAAATTTTATTAGATTATCAACTTAATCGCTAAAGCATTAGGTTCGAGATTGATTGTAAAAAATTGTCAGTATCGAGTAGCTTAATGTGCTTAGCGTCTGTACTTTACAGTACATTTGTTAGTCCTTCTAAATTAAAATCAGTAGAATTACTATCACTAGTTTGAACCAAAAAGAGTAACAATACAACTATTCCAACGAGTTAAAATCACAGTGAGCTTATAAATGTATAGCTAAAAGTAGACCTACACTAGGTACTAGGGCTTGGGCAGCACCTGTTCCAGGGTAAGACCCTCCACGACCTTGTTGGCAACGACCAGGAGGTGCTTCTCGACCGTCTTCTCCAGGTGAGGTTTGGTGGCCTGCAAGAACTCCCCTCTGTTCTGGTTTATGAGATCGTTCGCGGCTTTACCTGTGGAATAACGTGAATTGTAAGTTTTAACATCGTTATAACTACTTAGCTGATCGCATATCAATACAAACCCAATACCTCATATTGAATTTATTACATTACATATTAATTTATTCCCTAGGACTTAAATATGAGGCAAACAATAGAGCAGTCCA
Source organism: Xestia xanthographa (assembly GCA_905147715.2). Lineage (NCBI taxonomy): Eukaryota > Metazoa > Arthropoda > Insecta > Lepidoptera > Noctuidae > Xestia > Xestia xanthographa. The sequence goes on along the minus strand of LR990645.1, from coordinate 22,771,425 downwards.
GGTCACTAAGAACTAATCGGACAAGAACAAGTCATTGGCACAAGAAGACAAAGACTATTTGAAACAAATCGTGATAACTAAACAGTCTCATATTATTTATATTCCGACCATATCGGACCGGTCTGAACAATAGTTCAGATCGGTCCAAATAGTAAAAGCATCGGTTGTATAAGCGGTCGATCTCGGGACCGTAGTACAATAGATTTTGGTTATATCAGGTGAATTTAAAGGTAGACCCTATGATGTGTAACTGTAACAGAAACTCAACACGTTCGGGAGTACAACTTAGATACAGTACGTTACGTACGCTCAAATATTTCGTCAACAAACCGTTACCAACAAAAAACCTTACCATGGGACCCTTTGGCAAGGTTTATGGTAGTACGTACAATGTACATGGTTAATCTACGCAGATCATCAAATAAATCAGTATTAAAATAATCTGACCTAAATTCTTGTCTCCGTTGAAGAGTCCTTTGAGCTCGACCTTGTAGTCCTTGATGTTAATGTCGGCATCAATCTTCTTGAACTTCATAAACTCCTGGCTATCTTTAGTGTAAATCTTCGGGATGATCGTCAGCTCCGCGGTGCAGCCCACTGTAAGGTAGATTGAGAATATAACAATAATCTTTATTGTACAGTGACTGGAAAGATCACAATCGAAATAACGGTTTCATGCCCTTTGTCTGTGAAGCCCGACCGAATCGGTCTGACGCCATTGTCTAACCTATTGTGTCTACTTTGCTACAGATGAAAGTTTATGCTATAAAAAAATACGGCAATACTAATTTAGGGGAATGAAGAACAAGGTAAAAAGTAAGTAACAGCCGAAACATACTCAGAGGTCCTCTTTTGAAGTCCAGACATAATCTTGCTCAGTTCACATGAGGACAATGCAGATTAGTGTTAAGACACTAATCTGCATGAAATGGTCTTTTGAAGAAAGAACCACACAGATTTGAGTGGACCTGTCCAGTCAGTGCAAGCATTAATTTGTCAGTTATCGTGTAGCTCGACTTATAACTAAAGGAGCTCAACGAAACGACGAACAATACCAAAGAAAGGACATTTGGGTAGGTCGCTAATATAACATCACGTGTGTTTCCCCGAAGAGTGAGTCAGAGGAGCTCCTGTGGAACCTACAACTACATTCACTTCGTTGTTTTATGTAATAGGAACTAAAACAATCACTATCAACCCGGCACAAGTCCAGCTCCGGACATTCTGTGAAATTCTTGGGAAGCGCAACTTTACCTGAAGACTGACCTGTGTGGCTGATATTCTATGAGCCACGAGCTCCCAACAAGCCAGTAATATATCAAGTTCTATTATAATCAAACTCACCAGCATCAGCTACAAGTGTTCCGTCTCCTTTCAGCGGCACGATGAAACTGATATCCAAATTGTATTCTCCTTCGAAGTGAAGCTTGTCGAAATACACGGTAACCTTAATCTTTAACGTGTCTGGGTCCACTCTGGAACAATCGTAGAAAACTATTATAATCTACAACCAGGAACCGATTAATAAAAATATAATAATACCAGCCTGAGCCTGCTATTGTCCCACTGATGGGCAAATGCCTCTTCACATACAGAGAAGGCACGAGCATTGATCACCACGCTTGCTCAAGACGGGTTGGTGATTTCAGACTTATATTAATCACTAACGGACGTCACGCGGTTTTACCCGCGTAGTTCCCGTTCCCGTGGGAGTACGGGGATAAAATATAGCCTATGTTACTCAAGGTGAATGTAGCTTTGTAATGGTGAAATAATTTTTGAAATCGGCGCAGTAGTTTTTGAGTTTATTCATTACAAACATACACACACACATAAAAACACAAAAATACAAATCTTTCCCCTTTATAATATTAGTGTAGATAAGTCCAGGTTTCCTCATTATGTTAACCGATTAATCGGGTTAAAATGTTAACAGGTTATTAGACCTATAACCTATATTTCTGATTAACCATTATACGGGTAAACCCTTATAATATATGGGTTACCCATTTAAATATTGCTGATTGAACAGAATGAAAGAGACGAAGCACGAAGCGCGTCCTTTAACCGTCACTGTCTTGTATATTTTTATTTACAAAAATTAACTATGTGCGTGAACCAGTTATTATAAGCTGACTATCCTTTTAGTACGGGTTGTTAACCTACGGGTTTCAGTGTATACACATATATACCATAAACACATCTAAATATACCAGATGTGTTTATGGTGTAGGTGTTTTTATTATTATTGTCTTTTTTATGGTTAAAATAAGATGTATGTATGGTGTAGGTACTTCTATTATGTGTTTGTGTTACCTATTTTATTAATGTTAATGTACCTAATATAAAAAAAATATCATTAATTTACATGCTGTTAATATGGCGGAATCTGTGCTCTATTATAACATTTATAACACCCTATAATATACTTGCTTACCTACTTACTCTGGGGTTTTTCACCTAACCCTAAAAAATTGCCCGATTAAAACCCCCAATCACCCTAACCATTTCGGACCTTGTATCCAACTTGTAAAAGTCCCGAAAAATGTGCCCTGTCGATAAACTCAACTCAACACGCTGAGGTGCAAAATCTCAAAAAAAAACATTGCCACAACCACCACGCATAGCAAACTGTCTAGTAAACGTTGTGTTGCTATAACAACTTATAATAACCGGATATACACAATGTATCACCTGCCACCTCACACAAATGGCAGGCCAATCTGGAAATCAGGTTGGTTGCCGAAGAAATAATCGGCCAAATGGAGTGTACTTGACCCATCCCAAATACGGATGCCAATGTGAATCGCAAGTAAACACCACCTTCAGAGCCCCCGCCCCAAGCCTTAACAACGTGACATTGATATTAATAACACTTAAGGCAAACAGTTTGTACATTTAACCTCTTGTGTGCCGAAACGTAGATCTACACGAGACACAATGACGTTTTTATTGTTTCTATAATTACGGCATACGAGTGGTTAAAAGTTACTTTGTCTTTCTTTTTCTTCTTTTAATGGGTGTAAAACTACCCTAAGTACCCTTAAAGGAGACGAAAGACACTTGTTCTCCCCGTCATTACGATCATTTTTTTTTGGTTTAAGACCATACCTACCTAGTTCCGGAGATATTGGGGTTCAAAGTTCCAACTTTTTCCAGGTTTCATTTTGATTAAATACAAGTTTTTATTGTTATAACTTTACATAAAGTACCTCCATGACCTCCGTACTATTAAATGCTTCGATCAGCACAATGTTTTGAGTGCGTTACATTGTGTCCTACGTACGGTACCATAAAACGTGATTTTTCACACCAAAAAAGAAGTCGTTTCCCAGTAATATTTTTTGCGTAGAGTTACTTAGTTTGATGAATGCTTGGTTGACGACTTCGTTAAGGGTGCATTTAACACCCTGTATATAAATAAAAATCAATTTCCACATGTATGACGAAGCATAACTTGAGGACGGCACGACTGATTTGTCGTGGTCATAATTGTCAGGACAAGGTTTGTATGAAAGATTTTTGTTATTTTTTAGGGTTCCGTACCCAAAGGGTAAAAACGGAACCCTATTACTAAGACTTCGCTGTCTGTCCGTCTGTCCGTTTGTCTGTCACCAGGCTGTATCTCATGAACCGTGACAGCTAGACAGTTGAAATTTTCACATATGATGTATTTCTGTTGCCGCTATAACAACAAATACTAAAAACAGAATAAAATTAATATTTAAGGGGGGGCTCCCATACAACAAACGTGATTTTTTTGCCCTTTTTTTGATAATTTTGCCATTTTTTTGATAATAATGGTACGGAACCCTTCGTGCGCGAGTCCGACTCGCACTTGGCCGGTTTTTCTGTTCTCATTTTCTTCATTAGAACACGTACCCGTGCGGAGCTGTGGATGTATGATTCACCATAGTGTCATCTATCGGGCATAACTGGTATAGTTAACTACTAAATTAAAGCCTTTCCTACTAAATCGTGTGAGCAACATACAGGTACAGCCAGTCTTCAGTAGTTATTATAGTTGTGGATAGATGTCGCTAGCTGTTCTCTTGTTATGGTCACATTTATATTTTATTATTTCTGTATATTGAAACTTTATACAATAAAGTATATCCGGTCTTAATTTTATTTTGTTAACCTTATATACCTTAAGCCTGTGGGCTTAAGGTACTGTGTTCTACTGTGTTCGTATTAGCTGGAGACGATCTCTAACTCTGTGGAGTTAGATCGTCTCCAGCTGATATGAACACAGTTGTTTGAAAAACCAGCCAAGTACGAGTCGGACTTGCGCATGAAGGGATCCGTACCATCGCGTTGTAGGGGAGCCCCTTTAATTTTTAATCTATTTGTTAAAATGTCAACTGTCCATCACTCATCATGATCATGATGATATTTTCCAACCATGTTTTTGGAGATTTATAACAAAACTAAGATACTAGTAGAACTAGTTTGAGTTTTGTAAAATTTTCCTTTTATTTTGTTTGTGTCTAGTCTACATAAATAAATAGATAAGCAACACTTACGAGAGTTTCTTGATGACGAAGCTGCTGGCGCCGGTGACCTTAATGTTGCGACCTGACGCGCGAACCGGCGTGTTGTCAGCTGTCAGCCCTTGGATCTGAAACGTTAGAAGCAGCCATCTCATCATCATGTTACTCGTGGTCGGCGATTAAGACTCGTTTCGATATCCCATTACACCATACACTTAAGGTTCTGGGTGATTTGTTAAACGTTGGCAACCTTTAAGGGCGTGTAGAACTCATGCAAAAGACCAACTTTTGCCATGGGACCGAACTATTAACCCCAAAAAAAAAAATTGCTTCTCATTCTCATCGTCACGCGGTTTCACAGAGTACGGGGATAAAATATAGCCTATGCCGAGGATAAAATTACTCAGGGTGAATGTAGCTTTCTAATGGTGAAAGAATTTTTGAAATCGGCGTAGTAGTTTTTGAGCTTATTCATTACAGACATGCACACAATAACCCTCCTTTTGGGCTTCGCCGCAGTCGGGTAAAAATACAAATCTTTCCTCTTTATAATATTAGTATAGATTAGTGGCGTAATTCGAAAAAATGTAGACGACAGCTGGTTTTTTCAGGAAATCCCGTAGAAAAAGTTGCTCATATTTACGTATTAGTGCTTTTAAACAATAACCCTGTATACAAAACACAAGTCAGTTGTATGCTGATTTTGATTGTACTAACCTCTTCAATAAATAAGGGATCCATACTAGGTATGCCCAGCTCTGGGATCCCTGTAGACATCTTGGGCCGGAGTGCATCGATCGAATTGATGACACAATCGTCTAGCGTGTTGGGGTCCCGCTTGCATATTTGGATGTAGCTCGCTAGAAGAGAGAGTATTTAAGTAATTATTACAAAATATAGTACACATACAATACAATATCATGCCTATTTTTTTTTTTTTTTTATTTATTTATCAGGAACAATTTAAATTGTGTTTGATACATTACATACATCATAATTAATAATAATAATATATAAATTCTAAAGTGGCATGCAGAAAACATGCAGCAAAAATTAAAAACAAAACATACAAGATTAAACAAAAAATACATGATTACCAAAAACAATAAATAGCATTTTTTTATAGAAAATTGGAATTATAAATTAAAGTTCGTCTACTGAGTACAAATTTTTATTCAACAGAAATGCTTTTAGCTTAGCCTTAAAAGAGCTAGTGTAAAACAAGATTTTTAAGTCCGCTGGCAGTATATTAAATATTTGTACAGCTTGGAAGCTTTTCTCGAAAGGTTAAACAGTGACAACACTACTATCGAGGACATTCCCGCCTGACCACCACTAAGCTTATTTTTGCTTGCACTCGCAACATAGAAACGCTCTCTAGCCCCGCCCCGTTGACTTAGTATAGAAATAATGAATGAAAAGATACCAAATCGGCCGGGCGCACTGACGACGCACGCCAAACGAGAGTTATTGTTATTTTGCGCGCTAAAGTTGAGGCTTTCCTAATAGGCCCAAACTTTAGGGGGGCGTGGCTCGGCGCCTCCGCATGTTTTAAGCGAAAAAAAAATAAAATGGTCAGGCAGAAAAGACCCCGACTGTACCTTTATGCCTGTGCCAGACTGTTGTAAACAAGCCCTCAGTGCGTCAACAGTGCGTGCTGTTGTAAACCGCCGTGGAGACCGATGTGGAGGTGTGGGGAGGGCTGGTTTACAACAGTCTAACCCACGCTTAACGGCCTTTTTCAATAACTTACAATAGCAGGTTAAGGTAGGTTGCTATCTCTGTCTGTTTGACATTTTGCTTACGGACGGTTAGTAACAAAACGTCACAGAAAAGCTTTCTTTGATTTTTCGATGTTTCAAGTGACAGGCAGGTGACGCGGATAGGATATTTTAAGCTAACTTTGTTTATAGAAACACCGATAGCTACGAGCGTAGGCATATTATTAACTAACAGTTATACGTAAGTAACAGTGGCGAAGGTTCCATACAACTCGATTCCTACCGGATTCCCTTTGAAAAATGGCACAATCAAAAATAATAAAACCACATTAAAGATATGAATATACTCCGGCTTACCCATATCAAAAACTGACCCTTCGCTACTGGTAAGTTATAGGAAACGGCCGTTAGTAAACCCTCGTTTCCCATGTTGTGTTTTAAGGGATATATATCCCTCAAATGGCTTAGCATGATCCTCCGTTACGTCTAAAATACTGCAGCATTAATTTTGAAATAAATATATGGTAAAGTTGAGGATTAATGCTAAGTCCTATGTGTGACGAAAACATGATTCCATAAACTTTTTTCGATAGAAAAAAAAATCAAATTACCTCCAAATCGAACAATAAACCGCTGGTATTCAAATAGTACTTCAAATTAGATCATGAAAATTTTGCATACTAACTGAACTAACTATAAAGCAGGTCTTATGTGTTTAATTTTTTTACTCCAATCAATAGATTTTTTGTAAATCGCAAAAAACCATTCATTTCGCACTATTCCGCCACAGTAACCGCTTTGTAGTGCAAGCTGATTAGAACTTTATTCTAACAGTCCTTCAAACGAAGTTTGAACCACCACAAATAGAGTTGCTGATTTTAGTGTTAGAAGGGCCTTAAGTCCCTCGTAATAGATATTATATTTTAGCAAAGTTTCTATAAATAGCATAATTTATCCTAAATACAGACGACGAGGCACAATGGACAACAACGTAACAGAACTCTCAAGCACACGCCTAAAGGCCTTAAAAAGGTGTTGAGAAATTAACGCCGGAGTACGGAGATACACAATTACATTAAAATGATAGCCCATGGACCTTAAACTTGATCATAACATTGCAACGTACTTATGACACATACAATAAAATTACATAAGTAGTAATTGCACTTCACAGCACATAATGCTTTGTAATTCGCGTCAGAAACCGCACATTATATACGACAATGCCTTATTATTATAAGTAGATAAGTATGACATGAACTATCCGTTCTTGTTGGCCGGGCTGTCAGTGAGCTCACCTGTATATTACCGTGCCTGTATACTGTACTAGCTGACGTCCCGCGGTTTCACCCGCGCAGTTCCCGTCCCCGTGGGAGTACGGGAATAAAATATAGCCGATAGCACTCACGAATAATGTAGCTTTCTACCAGTGAAACAATTTTTAAAATTGGTTTATTACTTCCGGAGATTACCCCCTACATACAAACTTACAAACATACAAACTTACAAACAAATGTTACCTCTTTATAATATTAATATAGATTACCATTTGTATACCTGGGTCTCAGAAATCATACAAAATCCAGTCTGATTATACACAACAAAAACTTTTAGTTTTGTTTCGTTCATAACAAAATGACAAAGAATAGAAATTTCTTAATATTTCGTAATTAACAAGGAAATTCTATTAATAACAGGTATGAAGTAAACAGACGATATACCCAAAAAAGGTATAGATGTAAAATGACAGTGAATTACGAGTTTTAAGTTTAATGTGCGGCTAAATTACCGGTGATAAGCGGTTGGTAAATAACGTAAAGCTTACTTTACATTACAATTCATAATCTACAATCCAAATATAAGGCAAGCCGTATCTAGATCCGCAAGATGACCCATTTATACAGATTTTATATCTAACTGTCCACGTGAAATTATATTACTTCCCCATTTTTATTTATGTGCCAGTAAAAGTCCCGTCAAAATCGGTCCAACCGTTTCGGAGATTAGCCGGGACAAACAGACAGAAAGATAGTTTTTTTTAAATGACTTTTTGTTTTAAGTAGGTACCGTTTTTTGTTATAATAAATGCTGTATGTAATTTAAATGTTTAATATAGAGATGCAACGGATATCCGGTAACTATTCGGTATCCGGCCTATCCGGCCCAAATTTTACTATCCGGCCGGATACCGGATAGTAACTCATTATCCGGCGGATACCGGATATTCATAAATTTGCTAAAAAATCCTTTAAAACGGACATGAAATAAGACAGCAGCTAGCAATTATGATAAGTTCTATTAAAAGCTATATGTATGTACTCTAACGTCTCTAAATCATCGCACCGCACTAAAACAAGTATTTTTTAACAAGTTAAAAATTAATATTTAGAATCAACAAGTGGCACGATCACTCCCGATGAGATCCGAAACCGCCCGAAATGATCTAATCGCGTTGCCCGCAGCTGTACGACGCTGAACATGTCACTATTTGCCTCAGAGAACTACTTACTCTCCGCCGGAGCTCCGGCTGCCGGATATCCGGCCATCTGGCCTCGCAGTTCGCCGAATATTCGTTATTCGGTATCCGGCCAAACAACTATCCGTTGCATCTCTAGTTTAATATACTTACTTTCTGTAAAAAGCTATTACTTTTTAATTTTACGGTTTCACTTCGATAGATAACAATCTACCGAAAAATAATGCGTTAAAATATAAACATTATGTTCGGTTGACAATCTCGCTAGATAGATTCAAATCTAACGGTTTTTACAATTGTATGTTGACATATACTCGTATATTATACAATCTGGCAACCCTACTGGCCAGTAAGCTAAGACCAGCTGAGTAACTAACTAAACTGTAGTATTAAATTCGCTACTCTGTGTGACACTTTAATTTTAATGTAATAATGCATGTATAAAAGTGATATTAACCACACAGGAAACGAATTGCTAATTTAAGTCATTTGCATAAATTATTTGAACTTGAACTTAAAAATACGTAAATATTTATGTCATGCAGTTTGTTAATCTAGATGTTTCTTATATTGTGAATTAGGTAATGTTTGTATGTTTTAAATACAGGTGTTGTTTCCATTTCTTAACATAAATAAATATCGCTGGACATTAACACACAGCGCCATCTAGTGCCACACTAAGCAACGAAGCTTGTGTCGTGGTCACCAGATAGTTGATATACTACATAGATACTTTTTGTTAGTAAATACATACTTATTATACATATAAACATCCATCTGCGACATTTTATGACGTGTAAAAGTGTTTGTAAAAACCTACTTGCAAAATAAACATCATTTATCATTTATCATGACTCGGAAGCAAATATCCATGCTCATCACACAAACATTTGCTCTAACCGGGATTCGAACCCGTGACCCTAAGAACGTAAGGCAGCCTCACTACCGCTGAGTCATTCGGGTCGTCAAAACAAGTGCAATACATACAAAGTCACAATATATGGAACAGCTGATTTCTTTTCGATGATGGGGTTTCAGTTCAGTTTATCGAACTCCTCCAAAACGGCTTAGCCGATTTCGTATGACATTTAGTAGGTCTGAGAATAGGTCGTAGGCTATTTTTTAGTCTCATACATACATATCATAATTTCCACGCGAACGAAGTTGTAAGCAACACCTAGTTCTAATATATTTTTGTTTCATAGACACTCTTTATTTTAATTATTTTCTGATGAATTGACGGCTGAGAGACCACTGGCTGTCTGGCTAGAAATATAGGGCAAACTTATTTAAAAATTCCATGTTGTCCCATGTTATGAATTTTTACATACAATTTATGAATGTATCTACTTTATTGTTTATCCATTTAAACACAGATCTAATATAAGGATGGATACGGTACAGGTTAAAGTGTTAAAAAAGTCAGAAATTGCAAAAAACTTTTCCCATACTTTTTGTTTGAAAATTTAATGCATTTTTTCTTTTTATGTTAAAAATTATTGACTGCCTCATAAGACCATTTTTATGTAGCTGTAACGGTTAAGGTAGTTCCCGTTGCTGCCCCGTTTACCGTTTCCACCCTGTATATAACGCATATTCTCTATTATCCTAAAGTTGTTTACATACTATTCTAATAATACTTAGCACCATAATTGCTTACTATAAAATTTCTTGGAATAGGTCGTGATTGATAATATATAAACATGAGCTTTTGTAGTGTTTTTACAAACACATACCTAGCATCAGAAGGCATCGATGTTTTTTCCAACTAGCCAACATCCTGTATTGTTAATAAAAACTGTTTTTTTTTTAAATGTTGGTTTATTTGAGGAATTTTAAAAAATATCGCATTCTCATTAAGGCAGTCGTCCCGTTGATGCCAAAAATCTCATTTTCTATCCAACTTTAACTACTTGGGGCAAATTTCACCTATGAAGCATCACATCTAAACTGTCACTCACACTGTCAGCTTCAGGAAAAGCTTTAGGACCAGGTCCTAAACCTGACAGTAACATAATTGCTATGGAATATTCCAAATTCGTAAAATCTGTTCAAGTATCAAAAACAAATAAACCAATCTACATTTTATAAACATGCATAAATAAATTAAAAGCTGTCTGAAATCATTTAACCTCATCCAGTGCCGTATTCGTAATTAAGACCATGAAAATAATTAAAATAAGAGAACAATATTAAATCAACGGAAATAACCTAGACAAATATAAGGACATAATATAATTTTAACATTTAGATTCTATGAATAACTTTTATAACTTGTTATTCACTTCCCCGAAGTCAATGAATTATGATCACATTATTATTAATAGATGCTACTATTATTATTAAATAATGACGCTTGTTATTATTCTTAGATAATAATAGCTTGGTTTTGATTGACGCTAATTTGTTGACTGGTGAGCAAAATAAGGAAGTTTGAATATAATATTAATCATGATATTCTGAGCAGATCCTTGTAGTGAGGTAGGTAATAGATTTTGTTGCTTTATTTTACTAGTTCTTGATTGGTAGCAATTTTGTTCCAAGTCATCTGCGTAGATTTTACGTTTTAATATTTTTCAAGAGTATCATGCTTATTATGGCTTAAGTTATTAAATAATTGGTTTTACCTTACTCTATATTTTTTATAAATAAAATTAAAATTATTAAAAAAGCTTTTTTTAAAGTTAATTTCCTGCTGAATTCTATTGCTGAGTTCTAATTAAATGTTTTAAACCCCTGTCAAATCAATTTTTTTTTTTTACAATTTTTGCAATTCCGTAATAACTATTAGCTCATAGAACTGTCAACTCTACTTTAATTATTATTTAAAAAAATATAAATACTCACGTAATTCTTTAAATAAACCGCCATTGATAACACAAAAGAAAACAAAGGAAGAAAACAAGAATCTATGTACAGACAACATTTTGCACCGCAGGACGATTTCACGCGACGATCTATGTACCTACTTAGTGCGTCCGTCAAAGACTCACTCGCCACTATGCCGCGTTTCGAGACCAAAGATATTATATACCAAGCGCCATCCACAGCGAAAATCAAGGTGACCAGGACTTAGAACACACTTATAAAATACACACATGTATAAAAATACCAAAAAAGTTATAAGAACCTCACAAAAAGTTTTGACGTTCGGCGATGGAACTTTGGTCAATAAAATTGGTCATTGCAGCGAAGTTACGGTGTACAAGGATCTTGTGACGCTTGAATGATAGTGTAAGAAAGATTTTGTTGATGAGCATTTGTGAAATTGTATTGAAAAAAACATCTAAATTTTGGCCACGCGCCTGCTTTCGATGTCGTACAAATACTTACTTAAAAAATGTCTCATAATAAAACTAATGTCACATTCGATGCAACAAAATAATTTCTTGAAGATATTAAATATGAATAGGGACTAGATATTATCAAACATTTTTTTCATGTTTTTTGTTTATACCAAAGGTTAATGTTAATGTTGTGTTTTATATTATATTAGATCAAAGAGTCTTACACATTTTAGTTTTGTTTTTTGATTTTGTATTTTATTAGAATGTAACTTTGATTATATAATGTCGTACAAGCTATGATTACTTTAGGTAGGTTTAAGTGCGTAAAAAGTTAAAATTTAGAATTAGGTATAACATTTAAGTGCGTCTAGCGGCGGATATGACCTGTCCTGCTTTTTTTATTTAACAACTATGTGCCTACTATAAGTACCATATCCGACGAATAAACGTCTTTGTCTTTGAAAAAAAAAAAAAATACTTTTGAATGCAGAATCAAAAAATTAATGATTCTCTGGTTTTTTAAGCCTTTTATAATGTCCATTGGGGTGGGTCCAGTGGGAGAAGGTTAACCCCGCTCTTCTGTTATACTAACTAAAAAAAAATAGGATCAGTGGTATTTAGGACCTTTTTTTGGATGGAAAATCATCAAATAACTCCTCCCGCTCTGGGCGGAGCAGGAAAAAGTCAGACTTTTACTGACTAAAACCCGTCCATGTCCCTTCATCGCCCTTTGTGTTCCGGGGCCACGGTATCTCTTTCGAACAGTCCCGCAGCCCCGGCAGGCATCGGTCCTTGCGGACCCTTTCCTTTTGCTGACATCTCTTTGAAGCGCGCGTGGAACAGTCCTGCGCCGTCGACACGACCTGTCGTCATAAGACGGACGGGCGGCAAGCTAGTCTATAGCTCACCGTCCACAGGCCCGGTGGTATTTAGGACCTCAAGCTAGGTAAAAGGGCATCTAAAAACTTCGGAAAAAACCATGTCCCTAATAGAGTAGTCTGCACTAAAGCAGGCGTCGTCGTCGGTTTTATAAATTAAAAAAATAAATGTCACCGCATCGAGTCGGTTTAATAGCAGCTGAATTTCAGATAATTGTTTCGGAAACAATGCAGTAAGCTCACCTCAACTAGGTAACTGGAGATTTATCTTGTAGTTTTCATGTGTAATTTTTTAATGGAACTAATATTTTAGAAATACCTTAGTATATACCAGAAATTTTTGCAACACTACATGGCGGGAAATTCCATATCCAAGATATTTTATTTAGGTTGGTACAGTTTTTGACATGTCGCAGTTTACTGGATAACTTTTTTTTCACTTTCCAAAAAAAATGGGTAATTAGGTGAACGGAGTATTATGTACACGTCTGCCTAACCCTTCGGGGATTACAGGCGTAATGATATGTTATGTAAATTAAGTGATTACTTAACATAACATAACATATCATTTGACTAAATGCAGTTGCTATGGGTTGGTACTTGGTATATATACAGGGTGACTTTTGTTCACTTTCCAATAAAAATGGGAGGTACATAATACCTGAACGGAGTGAAATTCGATATTTTACTTTTTTTTTCAAAATGTCTCCTTCGTTGTTCTAATATGAAAAGTTTACTTGAAATTTGTAGCGTTTTTTGATGATGAAACAACTTTTTTCTAAGCTGTGGAAAAAAAAACTAGGTATGCCATAAGCTTATTATATAAACCCATTTTTTTGGGATAGTGATAAAAATGTCACCGGTATAATCATATACGTATACCAACCCATAGCAACTGCACTTAGTCACAGTCATTGGCAATTTATTACAATTAAATAATACCGAGTTATGAAATCTATTCTTGGGTAATTAGTAGGAAAACTATAGTAATCATACACATGACGATTGCGGGGTTAGAACGTAACCAGTGACATCAGCGTCATAGGTCGCAAGCAAAGAGTTGCAATCGCTGATATTGTATCACTCTTTATATGTCGGCGTCACATTGTAAAAGCCGTTAGATTGTAATCTGTCTAATCAGATTGTAAACTGTCGAAATATTGTCAACTGAACATACTGCTGAACGGTGAAGGAAAACATTGTGAGGAAACCGGCATGTCCTAGAACCAAAAAAATTCGAAGACATGTGACATCTACCAATCCACACTAGGCCCGCATGGTGCATGGATTATAGCCCATTCCCTCTCATAGAGAGGAGGCCTGTGTCCCAGCAGTGTGAATATTAATAGGCTGATGATGATAAACATACTGCTTACAATATGACGCATTATTTTTCGCCAGATCATAATCTGTCGAAGTGAATCCGTAAAATTGTGAAATGTATGCGACGGAACTCACCTCGCGCGCTGTGGAGGTGGGGGAGGTAGGGGGGCCCCTTGCCCGCTGGTACCACTCCCATGAAAAGATAATGCACCATTCCTGAGAAAAACCGATTAAGTAATGTAACCTAACCTCAAAACACTATATTCGCCTAAAAAGCGTAGTCGACGAAGCCTCGCTATGCGGGGCTCCTATTTCTTTTATTTCTTCTTCTAACTAACCTAACGTCGGGGTGCCCCAAGTCCCGATTATGGGGCAAACATAATTTAATCTCATACATTTAACAATTTTACGGTTTCATTTCGACAGATAATAATCTGCCGAAAAATAATGCATTATATTGTAAGCAATATGTTCAGTTGACAATATTTCGACAGTTTACAATCTCGTTAGACAGATTACAATCTAACGGTTTTTATAATTTAACGCTGACATACTTTATAACATCACGCCAGCCATCCCCGAAGGGTTAAGCAGAGCTGTACCTAATAGTACACCCCACATTTGCCAGTTATGTTTAAGTAATATGGGACGAGCTTATTGCCAGCAACTGGGCACAAATCCAGTCTGCTACACAGAAATACCTATGGGAATCGAACCCAGAACCACATAATATAACAACTTAATATCAGAATCGAAACGACACACACTCACGCGTCATACGACACGCGCTTCTGACTACTATACTCGTACCATAGAGACAACTTTGTGAAACATTTGATCCGCGTCTATCATGGGGGTTTTGGTTTCCGCACTTAGTCCCTAAAGTGGACCATTGTGCGTGAGCCGTGGTGGCCGTTCACTCCAACCAGCCCACCTCCCTCCAGAAGCAGATCAAACTTCCCGGTCTTCTCAGGGCGTCCGCAAGGGATCTTGGTGTTCCCAGGGTCTCCTCGCGAATCTTGGTAACGCCAGTGCACTTGAGGAGCACATGCGCCACCGTTTCCTCCGCCTCCATGCATGCTCTGCACAGGGGACTGTCAGTGATTCATAGGGTGTGGAAGTGTTTATTCAGTGAACAGTGTCCAGTGATGGTCCCCGCCACCAGTCGTAGGCTATCTCTGTCCACGCGCAGAAGGCGCCTGGTCACCTTTGTGTCCAGGGATGGCATAGCTTCCTTGGATTGCCTACACCTTGGTGCCGAGGTCCACCATTTCTCCGCTTGTATTCGAGTGTGTTCCTTTAGGCAGCTTCTTAGTTGCTTGAAAGGAATAAGCACAATGGGCTCGGGTCCGTAGGGTTTTGTGCTGGATCCTCTTCTGGCAAGTTCATCAGCCGCATCGTTCCCAAGTGATCTACTGTGACCTTTGATCCATTGTAGTGTTACCGTGTTGTGGTTTAGTACCGTGATTCGTTCTAGGGCATTATGGCATTCTAGTATCAATCTCGACGTTATCTGATTACTCTTTAAGGATTGAAGGACTGAGGCACTGTCGGATAGTATTCGAATATTGGTATCCGTAACCTCCCTGGCCTCTATAGCGTGTGCCGCTTGGGTGATACCCACACACTCTGCTTGGTAAACAGAGTTGAGTATTCCAAGGGGTTTGGCTATTTTAATGTTTAGGTCGTCGGAGAACACCCCGAAACCTATCCCGTCGTCGGTTTTTGATCCATCAGTGTAGATTCTTAGCTCTTTCGTACCTGAGTAGTCATACAACTCCGCTGTGCTGTGCTGTGAGCTCTATTTTGTAGTGTTTTTGAAAGCAGTGGGTCTTCAGGATTCTGTCGCTGGGTGTTGCCATCATGGGCTGTTTTTTGATAGCTTCTTCTCTGATGCGTGTGTGTTTAATTCTGGAATCGTTACTTAGGGTGCCAGATGCTTCGAGTCTGAAAGTCGCTATGGCCGCCTCCTCTCTTACGACGAGGTGTAGAGGTGGTAGCCCCACCATCGCCTGTAAGGCAGCAGTGGAGGAAGTTCTCATGCTGCCGGTGATTGCTACGCAGGCAAATCTTTGTAGTTTCTCGAGATCCTTTTGGGTCGTGCTTAGGTTGGTCCTGGGCCACCAAACTAAAGAGCCGTATTTAATTATTGGTCGGATAACTGGTGTATAGCCAGTAGGTGATTTTGGGGCTTATGCCCCAATTTCTCCCGAGGAGTCTCTTACATTGCCATAGGGCTATACTGGCTTTTGTAATGATGTATTCGGTGTGTTTTGCCCAGTTCAGCTGCTTGTCCAAAAAAATACCCAGGTATTTGGTTTCAGTCGATAGGCTTAGGGTTGTCCCAAAGAAGCTTGGTAATTGTAACGTTGCCAGCTTCCTTTTCTTTGTGAAGAGGATGAGTTCGGTTTTGGTAGGGTTCACTGCTAGTCTGTATTCCTTGCACCAGTCTTCTACTATCCTTAGGGCTTGGCGCATGAGGTTGCATAGTGTGTTTTCGTGTGTGCCATTTATTATTAAGCTTTTGCTGTTGAGACGTTTGATGAGGCTGTCTACTACGAGGTTCCATAGTAGTGGCGAAAGGACGCCACCTTGGGGGCAGCCCTTCGCCACTATGGCTCTGGTGGTGTCGTTTACCGTAACTTGTACGGCTCTTAGTCGGAGCATGTTTGTGATCCGTCCTCGCAGGGTCGAGTCCACATAAGGAAGGGGTCCGTAAGGACCGATGCCTGCCGGGGTTGCGGGACTATTCGAAAGAGATACCGTGGCCCCGGAACACAAAGGGCGATGAAGGAACATGGATGGGTTTTAGTCAGTAAAAGTCTGACACTCCCTCCTGCTCCGCCCAGAGCGGGAGGGGTTATTTGATGATTTCCCATCCGAAAAAAAAAAAAAAAAAAAAAAAAAAGGGTCGAGTCCACACCGTGTTCCTCGAGGGCTGCGTTGATGCTATGGAAGACGGTTTTGTCAAAAGCGCCTTCTATGTCAATGAAGACGGCTAGTAAGGAGCATTTGTGGTCCACTGCACATTCCATCTTGGAGATCACACTGTGCAGCGCAGATTCTGTTGATTTTCCTGAGGAATACGCGTGTTGTTGTTTGTGGAGCGGTCGCTCCCGAAGAGGTCCGTCCCGAATGTGTCGATCACAGAGCCTCTCGAGGGTTTTCAGTAGGAAAGATGTTAGGCTTATTGGTCTGTACGCCTTAGGTTGTGTATAATCTGGTTTGCCTGGTTTAGGGATGAAAAAGACTTTCACCTCTCGCCATGCAAGTGGTATGTATTTCTGTGCTATGCAGGCTCGGTAGATGGCGGTCAGCCATGGCGTTAGGACGTCTACTCCCCATTGTAGCAGGCCGGGGAAAATTTCGTCTAAGCCTGCGGATTTATATGGTTTAAAAGTCTTTATTGCCCATTTTATTCTCTCTGCGGTTACTATGGTGCGGGCTCTGGCCCAGTCTTGATCATTTGGTGTGTGCGTTGGCTCACTTGCCCAGGTTCTGTCCTCAGAGAGATTGCAGTCTGGGAAGTGAGTTTCCAAAAGGATTTTACTTGTTTCGTGGTCCGACTTGGTGTAAGTGTTATCTGAGGTTTTCAGCGACCCGAGGGTGCGATCCTGATCGGTAGATAGGATCTTTCTCACACGCGCGGCTTCGCTGTTCGATTCAATTTCTTCGCAGAATTTCCGCCAGGCAGCCCTGCTGGCATTCCTGACTTGTTTTTTGAAGGTGTATTGTGTTTTCTTGTATGAGTCCCAGTCTTCTGGTAGTCTGGAGTTTTTGGCTCTGTTGAATTGTTTGCGCATGGTATGCCTGAGCTTACTAAGTTTCGCATTCCACCAGGAGTTACCCTTGCTCTTGGTGCTTGGATCTTTTAATTTGCAGCAGGCATGGTAGGCTTCAATTATAAATTCTGAGAGTTTTGTCACGGTTTCTTCAAGTTGTTTGGGGTCTGTTAGAATTTTGGGCGTTTGGTGCTGCGTTAGTAGGGAGGCCAACAGCCGTTTGTAGCCGGGTACGTTGGTACGGCGTGGGTTGCGTCTAGGATCAGGTTTTTTAAAGTTAGCTACTAATAAGAAGCGAATCCTTCTATGGTCAGAGCAGGAAGGCTCGTTGGATACGTGCCAGTCAGAGATGAGTTTTGCCGCGCTTTGAGTGATGAGTTTTGATCCGCGTCATTAGAACTTTAATGTGGGTAATGCAAAATGTTAAATTTTAATTCCACAAATAGACCCAGGTTTGGATGTAGAAAATATGCAGGAAAATAACATACTTACATACAGTCAAACCATAACAGACTTATCTTTATTAGAACTTGTTGTTATGTTCTGTCTGTTGTTATTAATTTCCTAGATAACAGATTAAAATATATAACCACCGTTTTTACATTCTGACCAAGCACGTTTCTGAATATTTTTACGTTTTATTTTTAGTTAGTGACCATGTCAGTTTATAAAATTTTAAGTTTCATTGATCTGTTGTTTTATGGTTTTTTAAATATTTAATTACTACATTATCACTATCGATTTCCTTTACAAACCTAGATGTTTTGAGAGAGTGTCAGAGAAAATTGTCAAAACACATCAACAAAAGTTTGCAATCACTTTGAAAAATCAAAATATTTTTTGTTACGGTAGATTATATCATGATTTCTTCTTTTTTTTAGATTCTTTATTTAAAATATACATTTTTTTTTTATTTCAAACAGGGTATTTAAAGAAAACACACAACAAAGAATTTTTCTTGATAAAGTTCAATTTAAAAATTATATCAGCTTATGCTAGCGATCACATACTTTTTTTGATGTGTGCAGTGTGCACCTCTGACACAAACAGTCATTTTAAATAACTTACTGTTCGGTTTCGGTAGCTTGCTATCTCTGTCTGTTTGACATTTTGCTTACAGACGGTTAGAAACAAAACGTCACAGAAAATCTTTCTTTGATTTTTCTATGAATCAAGTGACAGCTAGGTGACACAGATAGGATATTTCAAGCTAATTTTGTTTATAGAAACACCGATATCTGCGAGACGTGACATATTAACTGACATCAGTTATACCACAGGTTATACGTAAGTAAGTTATAGAAAATGGGACTAAATGAATCTGAATATGAATTAATAGACTGGTTTTAGCCGGATAAATTATCCGAGATTTTCCATCGCGAATTTCTCTGTAGCAACCACATACATTTACAAAAGTCTTTTGTATTAGGGAGCGGTCCAGCGCTCCTTATTACAAAAAGCTTATGTAAACATATACTGGCGGAATGTACACCTCATCTCGGGCAAATACAGTTTTCTCAAATAAAATAAAACTATGAATTGTTCAAGAATTCATTACATCTGTATGTAGCATAGCAATTACCTAACAAATCAGGCTGAATAATGACATACTTGCGGCAGGCCAGTTACGTTTATTTTTAACAAACTTTAATAAAATCAGTTTTTTTTTTTCATAAGACGTGAAAAAGGCCAATATTTATTACGATCTGATAAGGTAGGTACCTACTCTAGTTATCGCATCACACATGAGAAAACATGCTTAATATTAGTAATTGGTACACCATAAGTAAAAACAATTCTTTCAGACAAAAAACATCATACAAAAACCACGGTTGAATCGTTTGTGTAATACCCATACCTATTATGTTCTTTTTGCTGAGCTATTTATATCTTAAAGGTAGTATCTAATGCCTTAATGCCTTCAAGTACAGTTCTCTGGGGGGGTGAAACTAGATGTATTCCATCCTCAGGCGCGGATACGGGGGGGGGGGGGCAATGGGTGCAATTGCCCCCCCCCTGAACTGGACCAAATACGTCATTAGCCAAGCTTGAACTAGTTTGACCGAATTGAAACTAAATTAAATATTCTAGTTGTATATATTGTCATGGGCGTCGCCAGGAGGCAGCTGCCCCTAGAGGCTCAGGATTTTTAAAAGTTATAGCTTTTCCTGCCTGATGCCATTATTATACCTACGTAATAAATTGTAGCTTAAAATGGAATCACTTATATAAATTAAGATATTGAACCCTGCGAAAAAACATTTATCAAAAAGGTTCCTTTTTTCTACCTCTGGATTGGCACTCCTATGGATTTTTGCATGATCGATCTATACAACAGACAGAGCCTGAAATAAATTAGGAGCCCCTTGCCCCTAGGAGGCCTTATAAACATATGCAGCATAATTATCTGAAGCAATGTTGTAAAAAAATTCGAGCTCGCTACGTTCGCTCTTGAAGCCTACTTTTTTATGAGTCTTAACTTTGTGTATAAGAGGCCCAGGTAACTCCAGTAGGTCGGTAGGAAAATAGTTAAAATTTTTGAGCTCGCTTCGCTTGCTCTACAGACTACTTTCTTTTGAATTTACCTAAAATTCGACCAAGTAACTCCTATATGAATGTTCCAATCCATTCTAACCTGCCCAAGGCAAGGTGCAACTCGTAAGAATTTCTCCCTACGCTCCCCCCCACCCCTAGCCCAAAAGCTGGTGGCCCCCTTATATCTTGGATTTCTGTAAAGTAACGCCCATTTATTATCAAAAGTTAATCAATTTTTTTTATGAATTTTCCAAAAATTGCCCCCCCTTAAAGGAAATCCTGTATCCGCGCCTGTCCATCCTCCCCTATAATTCCATCCATCCCCCCTAACCCGACAGCGATGCCGGTCATGTAGGGCAGCTTGGCACTTATTTTAATAGGGGTAAATGGGAACAAGTCGTTTTATCTTGGTTTCTGGTTTAAAAACAAAAAAAAACGATAAAAAATTCTGTCACCGTAATAGAAAAAATATAACACACATTTTTTTGGGCAGTCGTGTAAAAAATAGAAAACAATGTAATGCCACAATATTTTGGATCTCTTCAACGCAATAAAAAAGTAAATGAATAGGTATTTATTTAAAAACCGGGCAGGTGGTAAATTACTCAAGTTCTGCCTGACGTCTATATGAAAAACCTTTTGATTTGTTTGAAAAGATGATACCTATTTCTTAAATCTACAGCCAGACTAAATCAAACTTTTAAGATAAATACCTAATACATGTATGTTTATAATTTTACTTTAAACACCTCCACGACCCCTGTACTATTCAATCCATCCATCAGCACAATGTTTTGAGTGCGTTACATTGAGTTCTACCACAAAACATGATTTTTCACCCCAAAAAAAAGTCGTTTCCCAGCAATAATTTTTGCGTAAAGTTACTTAGTTTGATGGACAGAATGCTTGGTTGACGACTTCGTAAAGGGTCCGGTTAGACCCTGTATTTGACGAGCCTATTTCCATCAACTGTACCACTGCTACTATCTAGATACGCTGCAACACCTGACAGGTAAGACCAGCCAAGTGCGAGTCGGACTCGCGAGGGAAGCCCCCTTTAATTTATTTTTATTATTTGTTGTTGTAGCGGCAACAGAAACACACATTCTGTCATGAGATGCCCGTTGATAGACAGACGGAGAGCACCGGTGGCCCAGTGGTGGCGGCCCCGACTTGCATCACTTTGTGTAATTTATTTCATTACCACTGCTCTCAAAACGGTGAAGAAAAACATCGTGAGGAAACCGGCATGTCCTAGAACCAAAAATTCAAAGACATGTGACATCTACCAATCCGCACTGGGCCCGCGTGGTGGATTATAGCCCATTCCCTCTCATTGAGAGGAGGCCTGTGTCCCAGCAGTGGGAACATTAATAGGCTGATGATGAGACAGACGGAAGGAGGCTTAGTAATAGGGTATCGTTGGTTATGTATTCTTCAGGTACGGAACTCTTTAAACTAAACGATGTTTGCCTGCTGCTCTTATTTTAAAGTGTCAAAAATTAAATAGCGAATTGTCCCTAGTGTCCAAAGACGCCATTTGCAGTTTTATTTGAACTCTAAAACTGGTTTCGTCCTCTTTAGGTCACTTCTAGGCAAGTGTTTCTATCCAGTATCATTGACCGAATGATTGCTTTTATTGATGATTATAAAGAGGACATCTTAAAAAAAAGCTAAATTGTGCAAAACCTGCTTACCTAATCATAAGTTGATTATTATTATTGTGCAATAAACTGGCTTTTGCTGAGGTGTGTGAAGACCTAGGTTAATACTGGTGCCGATTCCCTTGTTCACAAACTAAACTAAATTTAAGATGAATGCATCTTTTTCTTTCTATTTCATTATGAAAAGGATAGAAGATAAATATTAGTTTAATCCTGTCAAATTAGTCAGCACCTGACGTAATTTGATGTAATTTTAGTGGTCAACTTTTTAATCGCGTCTAAAACGTGTATAAAACTAAAATTTATCTTCTGTCCTTTTCTTAATGAAATAGAAAGAAAAAGATGCACTGAACTTAAATTTGGTTTAGTTTGTAAACAAGGGAATCGACACCACTGTTTGTTTTTACTACAATAATTAAAGTTGTATCTGCAGAGACGAAATTTTCAAAAGTTTACTTGAAATCTCAACAACGTTGTCAACAAAAAGAATATTAACTACTTTTTTATTTGACCTAAATCAACTATGACAAAGTTATCAAATATCTGTTAGCTGAAATTAAAAACTGTTTTATCTGAAGACAAAACTGTCAGCCAAACAGTTTATCTGTGTGGTCGTGTAGACACAAAGAAAATATACTGTGTAACTCTAAAAGAATATCGTGTTGTACACCACTACACAGTATTAATAATAAAGACTCTTAAAGGTTTGGGTACTTATAAAGTGCATCGTCTAGCGAGGGGAGAAAAAAAAAAAAAAAAAAAAGCATTCACTAATCACGACGGTTACTGTTTCTATTGTGTTATTTTTGTTATTTTTATTTTGTTTTGTAACATTATTAATTTCATTATTGCATTTTGTTCGTTTGTATTTCGTTTTAGTTATCACATTGTATTGTCATGTGTATACTTATTTAGTTTAGTTTGTAATTTTATTTTGTAATTAGTTTGCGTAGTGCAATTTTGCAAGTGTTGTGCACTCCTATAATTGACAAGTTCACTGTAATCTGAAATTCTACTGTGTTTATTGTATGTGTATTAGTGAATAAGTTGTTGGAGAGCCATAAATAAATAAATAAAATAAATAAATAAATAAAATAAATAAAATAAATAAAATAAATAAAATAAATAAAATAAATAAAATAAATAAAATAAATAAAATAAATAAAATAAATAAAATAAATAAAAAAAATAAAATAAATAAAATAAATAAAAAAAATAAAAAAAAAAAAAAAAAAAAAAAAATAAAATAAATAAAAAAAAAAAATAAAAATAAAAAAATAAAAAAAAAAAAAATTAACAGTACTTAGTTTTCAGTAGCAGTATTCTTTATCCTCTATATCTTTTCGGATGCACGATGGAGGAGGAGGAGGATTCTTAATCACTATACTAATAATACAGGGTGTAAAAGACCTCATCACGAAGCCGTCAACCAAGCATTATGTACATCAAACTAAGTAACTTTACGCTAAATTTATTGCTGGGAAACATCTTTTTCTTTGGGGTGAAAAATCATGTTTTATGGTAGAACTCAATTTAACGCAATCAAAACATTGTGCTGATGGATGGATTGAATAGTACGGGGGTCGTGGAGGTGTTTCAAGTAAAAATCTTATATTAAAAACTTGTATAAAATAAAAAACTTGTTAAAAAGTTGGAACTTTGACCCCCAATATCTCCGTCACTAGAAGGTTCCCAGGTATGGTGTAGAACAAAAAAACTGGCCAAGTGCGAGTTGGACTCGCGCACGAAGGGTTCCGTACCAATTATTATAAAAAAATCACGTTTGTTGTATGGGAGCCCCCCTTAAATATTATTTTTATTCGGTTTTTAGTATTTGTTGTTATAGCGGCAACAGAAATACATCATCTGTGAAAATTTCAACTGTCTAGCTGTCACGGTTCATGAGATACAGCCTGGTGACAGACAGGCGGACAGACGGACAGACAGACGGACAGACAGCGAAGTCTTAGTAATAGGGTTCCGTTTTTACCCTTTGGGTACGGAACCCTAAAAATGATCGCAATGACGGGGAGAACAAGTGCCTTTCGGCTTCGTTAAGAGGTGTTTTACACCCTTTAGACAGAGGTATGAAGGGGGTAATCTCCGGAACTAATGATCCAATTCTAAAAATTATATCACTGTCAGAAAGCAACACTATTAGTTAGTGCTATGTTAGTGTTGTGTGTATGTTTGTTATGTTTTTAAATTTTGTATGCATGTCATGTCCCTGCGATAAATAAAGATTTTTTCTTTCTTTCTTTCTTTTCTTTCTATAGGCTATAAATTATATTTATATCTTGCATATTAACCGAGCTATCGCAATTTTCGCGGACGAAGTCACGGATGAAGTCCTAGTCTATGTATATTTTCTCTACATAAATGTATTGTGTTCACAGACTAAGATGAGCCACAAAACCTCGGTCATGGATCGCAAAACAGTTATTTTAATTGTTAAAAATAGACAAAAAATGCCAAATGTAAGAAAAGAACAAAATGTAATAATGATATCTGCATGTAATCAAAATTATTGTTTATTAATATAATAAAAAACCGTTCGGAAGTAAAAACCACCATTACACAGCACGATGGTGGTAAAAAAAAACATTCACACGCACACGGATTACTCCGCAATTATTTAGTAAAAAATGTAATTGCAAAGTTGTAAGGTATAGTTTTGAAGTTAAGTTACGGGTATTACATGAGCTGAAAAAAAAATCCCCATGACAACCAGCGCGCGTTACAGATATACTAAATCAAGCGTATTCAAATTTTAAAGAAAAATATAGCAATGATATTCTAATAAACAGATATGTTATACACCTACAAAACCACCGAAAAAAGTGTGCCGCGGGGCAGAGCCAGCTCACATACACGCAGTGACGCAGAATAAAGGTGAAACAGGCTAATTGGCCCGTTTTCCAATCTTCACGATTGCGCTCTATTAGAATATCATTGCTTCTTATGAGTCGACAAATGTGAAATTACAAATTTTTCTTAGTACCTATTAGAAATACCTTTTTCTTTTTACGAATTAGATGTACATAATTATAAGAATATCCAAATAATAATAAATAGGTTTTAATTAACAAGAGAACTTTCGTAATTGGAATTGAAATTCCTTAACGAAAGGTATATCAGTAAGTACATTTTGATATAAGTTGGGGAAATTTTGTTATTGCATTTGAGGCGGAATTTACAAACGAGCCGTAGGCGAGGTTGTTATAATATAGCGCCGAGAACTGCAATAACAAATACCCACGAATATCAAACGACGTTTTTCAATACACTTACGAAGAAATAAAATAAGTAGAACGAGAAGTATTTTTGTCATGAATTTTTAGGAAACATATTTAATTTTCTTTTATTCCGCGCTTTACTTTCGCCAGGTTGAAGGAGAAGCAAAGGTATGAAGCCGCTAAACAGCCTCATATATATATAATATATATTTTTGAGCTTAGAACACTAATAAGTAAATGTTAGTTTGTTTATAAAAGTAAATATTAGTTTTAAATAATTATGTTTATCTATGATATTCTATTTATATATGTTACGGCTAATAGCCGAAGTGCGGCTACAACTAGTTTTAGCCGGCTAGAACTAGGTGCAGCCGACCATATGCGGTTAAACCTAGGTGTATCCTCTTATCTTCGGTTAGAACTAGGTTTAGCCTTCATCATAGCGGCTAGAACTAGGTGCAGCCGCACACCGGTGGTTAACTAAAAACCTAGTTCTAGCCGATGATAAATAAGACACACCTAAGTTTAACCACCGTGTGTTCTAGCCACTAGTTCTAGTTCACCAGTTCTAGCCGCTATGATGAAGGCTAAACCTAGTTCTAACCGAAGATAAGAGGATACACCTAGGTTTAACGGCATATGGCCGGCTGCACCTAGTTCTAGCCGGCTAAAACTAGATGTAGCCGCACTTCGGCTATTAGCCGTAACATATACACAATTTAAATATTGTTATTTTCTACAATTTTTGTTGTTGTTTGCTACAATTGAAAGTTCTATACTTAAATCAGATAGATGATGTGATCAGTGCCTACTATCCAGTTATAGAAAAAAATGCCTGTAGGTACGTTGTTGGGACAGACCTTGACCTTCGAATTTAGTTTCTGGGTTTTTCCGGTAGTCTAAGAAGATGATCTGACACATAAAAGTGATGGTATTTAGGTAGGTACCTATCAATGATAATAAAGGGAGTAAAAAAACCTCTTAACGAAGCCAATAGGCACTTATTCTCCTCGTCATTGCGATCATTTTTTTGTTCTACACCATACCTGGGAACCTTCTAGTTACGTAGTAAGATTTTTACGTCTAACACTTCCACGACCCCCGTAATATTCAATCCATCCATCAGCACAATGTTTTGAGTGCGTTACATTGAGTTCTACCACAAAACATGGTTTTTCACCATAAAAAAAAGTCGTTTCCCAGCAATAATTTTTGCGTAAAGTTACTTAGTTTGATGTACAGAATGCTTAGTTGACTGCTTCGTGATGAGGTTGTTTACACCCTGTATACATTCATATTATGTTTTGGGGTACTAATAATGATGGCCAGTCCAGCTCAGCTTATCGCACTCCACTGCTGAACGTAGGCCTCTTCGCTTCCGTATCCAGTATGTCCCAACCACCATTTAACTGTAGTTTTTTTTTAGTACTAAATAGGCTTGCATTTGGCCGCAACTCGACTGAATTGAATAAATAAATAAATAAAAATAAATAAAATAGTTTATTGCTTCAACTTAAATACCTTATTCTAGTTACAATGGGGAGAATCCATTTAAGCAAATAGTATGCTTGTTTTAGGATACTCCGCCCTTCCCCAGGTTATGTAATTGTATTTAAGTTATTAAACCTGATCATAATATTAAATGAACTTATACAATTAAAAATGCAGGAACAAAATGGGTACTTACACAGTATTTTTATATGAGTAAAAGACAAATAAAACAAAGACAAATAACGCGCTGTTCTGTGTGTAGGAGATGGTGTGGAGGTGAATGTGTATGTAGTATGTGTATATGAGAGTGAGTAGTGGGTGAGAGTAAGTGTGGGGGGGTGAGGGTCATAATCCACACTTCATACAGGTGGAGATTAACTATTATCTACGTTTTTGTGTGTACGTGTAATTTTTTTTTTTTTTTTGGTAGCTAACCCTGCGACTAGTCTTGGGATCGGAATCAATGTAAAACATTAACTTCCATTAGCGCCATAAATATCATAGCGTATTACAGTCTCATTGATTGCACCATATTTTCCACTTCGTCATAGGTTTTTAACTTAAGCCATTTAGACAAAGCGTTTTTACATTCGCGGTAGGTTAGTGGGTATATATCAAGTTCTTTATTAAGAAAATTGTATAAATGGGATGATTGCCTAGGGAATTGCCTTTTTGCGAATGTAGACTTTACCGACACAGTAGGAGCAACCGTGTTTTTCCTTCTGCCTTTTGTCTTCTGTGGGCGATTTGAAGCGACAACAGTTACAAAGCGTTTCGCATTGCTACAACAACTGTCAACAGAACTGATAATAATATACATAGGTAAGCTTCAAAGTACGAAGGAGATAGAGAAGGCGCGTAGGCGGGACGAACTTGATAAGTTCCGTCAGAACTGGAAGGAGCCCGCGCGGGTTCGTGATAAGAGGAAGGAGTGAAGGGAGGCCTTTGCCCAGGGTGGGATAGAACAGGCTTGGAAAAAAAGAAGCCTATATCAATCCAATTTATTGATCTTCAGCTTTTCCATCATGTTTGACGCTAATAGAATGTATAATACTGTATCAGGTGGTAAATTGCAATTATTTTATGTAGTTTTATGATGATGTGCTTATATTATATTATAGTCTTTTAATACTTCCGTAAATGTTAGCTTATGAATAATTTTATTTATATGTTTATATGTGATTCACTTATTTAATAAATATGTTAATAAAACTGAGTTTTCCATTAAGAAATCAATGTTGCACACATTGAAAAATAAACCCTGAAAAATATTAACTAGAAACTCTCTCTGAGAAAAAACTTTTCATCTCACACAAGCAGGTTTTGCTGTTCACAGACAGTGAGCAAAATTCTATTTTGCTGCGAGCTTGAGACAAAGTAACGTTTTTAAATAGCGAGAACTGTGCAAGTTTGGTGCAGGTATACTTACAAAATTCGAAAGATTTTAACTTCACTTTGTTCTGTCACTTTCACTTCGATACGAAAAAAGGAAAACAAGAAACAAGTCGATTCGAAATTCAATTTTCAAATTCCATATCTTAGTAGGCCCAAAAAAGAAACAAACAATAAAACGTTCGGATACAGATCACGTGAAAAATTGTTATATTTCGAATACACGAATTATATTTTTTATAGTTAAATAAAGATGAAGAATGTTGAAGAAACAAATACGAAGTTTATCATGTATCTACTTATTTATTTCTAGTTTTAACAATCTTTAATATTGAGACAGAATACCGCGAGTGTAGTTTCAGAACGCATTTTAAAAAAATAGCGGGATTCCAATTTTTATTGTTTTATTCTCTGTTACGCTAGCAATTAATAAGTCAATGTACGCTAGCTACAAAGTACAATAAAATTTGGATAATAAAGTAATAATAATAAATAAATATGAGTGTGTCCAGTGACTAAGTCTTAACTCCCGAAGAATTGAAGCATAACGTAAAAAATGCAGAATAAAGTTTCCTGCCTGAAAAGTCTCGCGAAAAATATCTAATACATAAGATATTTTTAAGCAATGGAGACTTACAAGGGGTGCGAACACTTTTTCGGAAGCAAGTGATAATTATACAATACTTAAGCAATTCCAAAATATCATACAACTTCCTCTAGAAAAAGGAATTCTAACACTTAATCTATTTTTGTATTCTGAAGTATTTATTTCATAGTGGTTTGACTAGGTCAGTCCAAACAAGTCAACAAACAACAAACGACCTCTGGTCTAGCTCACAGATATAGAAATACCTAGATAACGTAAGTATCACGATCCATATAAAAGCTTGCCATTTCTTGACTCCTACGACGTCATATTTAAAGCACTATTTAGTTACTATACAAACAAGTTTTTATACGAAATAGACTAGAGGTTTTTTTAATGTTGTAGTTCGTTTTTGAGTTGTCACATTGTTGTGTGAAACAATTCGCTTGCTGCGACAGTGCCATTTTAAGAGCATAAACTACCTCAAATTAGCAACTCTATTTGTGGTGGTAAATACTGATAGAATAACGTTCTAATCAGCTTGCACTACAAAGTGGTTGTTACTTCAGTCACTGCAGGCCGAAAAGTGCGAAATGAGTGGTTTTTATTATTTCTCTAAAAAATCAAATTTTCATCTTTTGGATAAATAAAAAAACATAAGACCTGCTTTATAGTTAGTTCAGTTAGTATACAAAGTTTCATGATCTAATTTGAAGTACTTTTTGAATACCAGCAGTTTATTGTTCGATTTGGAGGTAACTTTGGAATTTTATTCTATCGAGAAAAGTTTATGGAATCGTGTTTTCGTCAAACTCAAACTCAAACTCAAAGCATTTATTTCAATTAGACCATTACGGCACTTTTGAAAGTCAAAAATACAAAAAAGAAAATCTAAGCTACAGTCCCAGTCACAAGGCATAATAGAAAGTACTGTAGTTGCCCATTCCCTAGCGTAGATCTCTATGGAGAAGAACGGGCAAGAAACTCCATGGACACTCTTTTAAAATCAAAATATTGTTACAAAATCTTGGTTACATCATTAATTTTGAGATTATACATGTATGTGAGAACGATGTAGAAAGACGTGCACACTAAGAGCATCCAGAGTAAAAGATTAGGTCAAAAATGTATGAATAAAGTAATTAAAATGAACCTTGGCAGCTAGGAGATGACCAGTCCCAACTGACAGCGCCCGTTCACAGACATGACGCATGTACCGGCGCCATTCAACTCAACCATATTGAAGGGAACTAAATGACCCGACACACCCGCCCCCATCAGCGAGACATCTAAGTGAGCATGACATTCTCTCAGCTACCAAGGCATATTCAAGTCAATGAAAGATAAATAAATGTAAATGGTGGCTGAACAGTACAAAGTACTCACACATGTGCTGTGCAATTATATAATACTAAGAACTGGAATCTATACAATGCAAGTATATTTTTACAATCTTCTGCAGCTTCCACAATATATTAACATGGGTGTTCATGCGTTAGGCGCCTTCCTCTTCAATTTGTGGTTGTGGATTAGATGAAATGATACTCCTTGGTTTCTCCAACATATAAATGGTATATTTCAATGAGAGTTAGTACTGTACAATATGAAAAACGGTTCAAAATTTAATGGTTTGAGAATGCAGTTATACAGAGCAAGGTTGAGGTTCCAATGTGGTTAGTTATTCTAGAAAACCCGAGTGGTTCACGTTCGACGAAATCTTCATAAATTGCTCCTATTGGTGCTTCCTCGATGGCATCCTTTGAGGTCTTCTCATTGGCTGTCCGAGGATGATTTGGTAATTTTGAGTCATGACGTGTAGGTAGGTGGCCCAAAAAAACGAAACGCCTACGGCTATAGTAATAGCAAATATGCACGTCGTCAACATCATGCGTGAACATCCTCCCGGCCTTGAAAGATGATCTTTCAAAGCGTTTACTCAGCTTCATTTTCCCACAGTGGACAAATCTTGGAAAATGCCCTTCTTATGATGCCCTTTTCGGTCTGGATATCCGCCACTCGTGCAACTCCGTCGCTGCCTGGAACGGTGCTGATGATACGGCCAAGACACCATTTCAGTGGCGGTGCGTGATCATCCTTTATAAGTACCAGTGTGTCTGGCTTCAGATCAGCTTGCCTTGACTTCCACTTTGTCCTGGTCTGCATCTCGGAAATATATTCTGTGGACCACCTGCTCCAAAAATGTTGACGAATCTGCTCCACTCGCTGGTAGCGTGACAGACGGTGTGGAGATTTGTCGATCAGGTCCTCACAGACCGGCGCTGTCAGCGGACGGCCAACCAAGAAGTGAGCTGGGCATAGGGGTTGATAATCATGGGGATCTGTGGACATAGGACTAAGAGGACGGGAGTTCAGGACTGCTTCCACTTGTGTCAAAACAGTGTTGAACTCCTCATACGTTAAGTGCAAATTCCCTACAACACGGCGTAAATGATGTTTACATGATTTTACCCCAGCTTCCCATAATCCACCAAAGTGCGGAGCGTAAGGGGGAATAAAACTAAATTTGATATCTTGTGAAGTAGCGTAATCTATGATATTTTGTGAACATTTGGAAAGGAATTTTGAAAATAAATTCATTAAACCAACGAAATTCTTTCCGTTGTCTGAAAAAATGTGTGACGGTTTGCCTCTGCGCGAGACAAAACGCTTGAGAGCTAATAGATAAGCGTCTGTTGACAAATCACCTACAAGTTCCAAGTTAACCGCGCGCGTAGTGAAACATATAAATATGCATATGTATGCCTTTACGGTTCTAGCACCCCTACCTTTACGGTTCAATATGAGAACCGGTCCCGCATAGTCCACACCAGTGGTCATAAAAGGAAACCCTGGAGACAAGCGTTGTGCAGGTAAGTTACCCATAATAGGTGCAATAGGCTTAGCACGGAACCTAGCGCATCGAACACAACTATGCACAACTTGTTTGGCGAGATTTCTCCCCCCGACCGGCCACCACGTCTCTCTGAGTGTGTACAAGAGGGCCTGCGGCGCGGCGTGCATTAGTCGCTCATGCTCAGCGGTAAACAACAGCCGCGTGAATGTGTGCTTGCTGCATAATAATATTGGATGCTTCTTGCTATACGAAAACTCTGGTGAATTGCACAAACGTCCCCCGACTCTAATTACATTTTGTTTATCGATGAATGGATTTAATTTAATTAAATTGTGTGAGTGATTTAACGGTTTGTGTTTTGTTAAACTATCTAAAATGTCGGGGAATGATTGTGACTGTGACGCCTTTGTTAGAATAGTTAGTGCTTCGTTTAACTCGCTGACGTTTAATGAGCCAGTACGCCTTGCAGCTTTGTTTCGCACATTATATACAAAACGTAACAAATAGGTAAAAACACGTCTCATGTGACTGAATCGAGTGAAACGATGAAACGGGAACCAACTATCCGTATCCGAGATTTTATGAGTGTGTGTTTGAGACCTAATCTCAGGTAAATCAAGTGTTGTGTAGTCTATGTGGTCAGAGCTATTTTGATCGGCTATATTAAATGACGGATCTGAAAGAAAAGATGGCCCTTCCCACCACAGCGTGCATGAACTAAGTACGTCCAAAGTCACACCGCGTGATACTAGATCTGCTGGATTTTGCTTACCAGAAACGTGGTTCCAGGGCATATCCTTTGTTAATTCGTGTATCTCCGCGACCCTATTTTGTACAAAAGGTTTTAAAGAGTTAGGATTCATGCGTAACCAACCGATTACAATAGTGGAATCTGTCCAGAATGTGACACTGTCAAAGGTACAACGAAGGGACTTTGTGATTTTGTCATGTAACTGGGCTCCTAAAAGGGCGCCGCACAATTCCAACCGTGGTATACTGACGGGTTTCAAGGGCGCAACTTTTCCTTTAGCGCACAGTAACTTCGTTGTAACTATGCCATTGTCTGTCATGGAACGAATGTAAGCACACGCGCCGTAAGCTGTTTGTGAAGCATCGGTAAATAAATGTAGTTCTACGCGAGTAGCATCGATACCTATAGCGTGCCGCGGTATTCGTAATGTACTTAGCAATGCTATACCGTTTACGAACTGTGCCCAACTGCGTGTGACGTCACTAGGTAACATATCGTCCCAATCTAATTTCAATAGCCATAGCCTTTGAAGTAGAACCTTTGCAGTCATTACATAAGGGCTAAGTAATCCTAATGGATCGAAAATTTTAGATACTTCCGACAATATGATGCGTTTCGTTAATTGCCGACTGTCATTTGTGTATTCGGTGTGGAAATGCAAAGTGTCAGACTGATTATACCAGCCTAATCCTAGGGTTTTGTGATGTGCGTTTTCCCCGAGTGAAAGTTCCTTTGAATGAGACGGAAACTCTTGTGGATCATGATCAAAATTGAAGATCCATTTTCGAAGTGGGAAACAACCACCCTGTAAGACTTTTGTTGTTTCCTTAGCTATATGTTTTACCGACTCAATACTGTCAGCACCGGTCACTAGGTCGTCGACAAAAAAATCATCCTGAATGACTGTACGGATCAATGGATCAAAACATTCCAATGCCAGCTGTTTTAAACAACGTACGCTAGTAAACGGTGCGGACGCGGTTCCGTAGGTGACAGTATTGAGCCTGTAAATTTCTAATGGGTCTGTGGGATTGTCACGCCATAGGATTAAAAGTAAATTCCGCTGACTCGGATCCTTTAGAATTTGTCGAAACATTTTTTCGACGTCTGCACATCCTACCCATCTGTGTTGCCTAAACCGGAGCAAAATAGCAAACAAGTCACCCTGTATTGCTGGGCCTACGC
Organism: Xestia xanthographa; assembly: GCA_905147715.2. Taxonomy (NCBI): domain Eukaryota; kingdom Metazoa; phylum Arthropoda; class Insecta; order Lepidoptera; family Noctuidae; genus Xestia; species Xestia xanthographa. The sequence continues at coordinate 22,737,771 of LR990645.1, read as the reverse complement.
GTTGTATATCGTTGAGTGATTTTCCAGTCGTGGTTTTGGCACTTGCATCGAATACAACTCGTAGTTTCGTGGTAGTACTGTGCTCGCGGAATACACCGTGGTGTGGTAGAACGTAGTGTGGTGTGTTGTATGTATGGATACGTGACATATGACCCATTGCTATGTATTCATGGATGAATTCCATATATAACTCTTTATAGGCCGGTGTGCGTTGCAGACGTTTCTCTAGTGCGTAGAAACGACGTTCGGCCTGAAGAAATGAGTCACCCAATGCGTCAGGGGACTCTTTCAAAGGCATGGAAACACAAAACCTGCCATCAGAGTCACGTGTGGTGGTCTTTATAAAATGATTCTCACAAACCTGCTCCTCATTACTGCGGACATCAGTCGATCTGCCTATCTCCTCGAGCTCCCAAAATTTTCTTAATTGTTCATCCAATGATGATGTGACATTACATGAAACGTGATGATTATGTGCAAAATTATTCAAAGGCCCTGAAATGATCCACCCTAATTTTGTGTTTTGTAAGTATGGACCACTTTTCAACCGGAATCTTCCGTTTTCGAGGAGGTCCCAGAACTGGTCAGCACCAATGAGCATATCTATGGGTTGAGACTCGAAGAAATAGGGATCGGCTAACTGAATGTTCACAGGAATGTTAAAACCATCTTTAGATAAAGACACAGCTGGTAATTGTGCAGTTATTGTGGGTAAAATTAAACAATGTATGTGTGTAGTGTAGCAACCCACCAGGGACCTAATTGTAACATTACAGGTCTGTGTGCACTGGGAAACTGAGTTACCTACACCTGTTATATTGTAAGTGGACTGTATTTTTTGTGACTGTAATTTATTACATAACGCATCTGTGATAAAACATCGTGTACTACCGCTATCAAGAAGCGCGCGCGCCGTGTGATAATTATTACGAATATCGGCTATCTCGACTAACACGGTGGACAACAGAACTGGTTTGGCAGCAACTGGCCCTTGCGTGGTGGGGTTGCCGTCGCAATTCGCATTATGTGTGTGTGATTCTAATGCGGGTTGCGAAACTTGTCCTACTGTCACTAATGAGAGAGGTTGATTTTGCGTGTTATCCTCTGACTCGTTACGATGTAGTAGTGTGTTATGTTTCTTACAACATTTCCTACACGGTCCTAGCGGACAGTCGTTCGCTTTGTGTCCTGAGCGCAAACAGTTTGTACATAATTTATTTTGCGTGACTAAATTATGTTTGTCTGCTATGGACAGATCAAGGAATTTCTGGCATGAAAATAACGGATGTTTTTCCTTACACATAGGGCAAGGTTTGTACTGTGTTTTGTGTGACAGTGGTTTCGTAGTGTCGGATGAAGAAGCGTTACAGTGTACTTTAGAAGCGATCGCATTAGTGTGTTTCTTATCGTGTGTGCCTTTACTATGCGTCCCTAATAATTTATCTAACATGTCCGCTCTCCGTCCGATAAAACGAATTAAATCCTCTACCTTCAACTTAAGCTTCGTATCGGCAGGACATTTTACCGTTTGTGCGAGTACATACTCTTCCCATTCTCGCTCGGTAACAGGGTCCGCCTTCCACGTAATCATGTAAATTATGAGTGTATCCCAGCAATCGGTCGGCTCACCGAGTGTTTTTAGTGCGCGTAGATGTTTTAACATTGTATCGACGAGCTTTCGCAATAACACGGGTGACTCTTTAGTTAAAGCTTGTGTGGAGAAAAGAGCCTTTACATGATTGTGTGTTAATAGACGGCTGTTATTGAACCTATTAGTGAGTAACTCCCATGCAATACTGTAATTATTGGCTGATAATTCCAGTGAATCGATTATTAATTCAGCGCTACCCTTCAAAGCTGATTTTAAATAGTGGAACTTCTGAATAGGACTAATTTGTGTGGAGTTATGCACTAAGGATAAAAAGGTGTCTCTAAACTCCAACCAATTCTCATAAGAACCGTCAAAGGTTGGTAATTGAATTGTAGGTAACTTTACTAGTTGTAGTGGATCAGAGTTATTGGAACTTTTAGGTGTTTTGCTATCCTCAGACAACAAAGACTTAGCTCGCGCGATGACACTAAAGTACTTTTGTTCGAACTGTTCCCTATATTCCAGATGTTCATCTAAATTATCACACAATTCTTCAATTTGCGACTGAAGGTCGTTAAATTCAGATATCAGGGAGGTAGCACTATCTATGCGTAATTTGAATTCAATAATTTTGTTAGCATCTAACGGCTCTTGGAATGACTCAACATATTTTTGCAAATTGGACAATCGACCCTTAATTACTCCCCTTTTGCGTGTGAGGGCGTTAATTTGTGCAATTAACGGAGATTTAAGTGGCGATCTAGGAGCAGCCGTTAGATGAGTAGAACCTGACTCCGCCATTCTGGTGGATATAGAAACCTGGAGTACTCACGTTTTGCGGACACGATTTCACTGTCTGGAGCGTAGAGGCTGTGGCCACTGCGGCTCCTGCCCGATCTCGCGAGTAAGTATGATGCACTGGAATTTGAGAGGAGAACACTATTAGCACAAGGAAAGAGGACGTTGATTGGGAGTCTTGGCTGGCACGTCTTACCGAGATGCGCGTCTCTCGTTCGTGTCCACGTCTGATTCTCCACCTTCCTGGGCTGGTTGGTTTGTATGTGGCTCGAAGGATCAAATTATGTTCATGCGTTAGGCGCCTTCCTCTTCAATTTGTGGTTGTGGATTAGATGAAATGATACTCCTTGGTTTCTCCAACATATAAATGGTATATTTCAATGAGAGTTAGTACTGTACAATATGAAAAACGGTTCAAAATTTAATGGTTTGAGAATGCAGTTATACAGAGCAAGGTTGAGGTTCCAATGTGGTTAGTTATTCTAGAAAACCCGAGTGGTTCACGTTCGACGAAATCTTCATAAATTGCTCCTATTGGTGCTTCCTCGATGGCATCCTTTGAGGTCTTCTCATTGGCTGTCCGAGGATGATTTGGTAATTTTGAGTCATGACGTGTAGGTAGGTGGCCCAAAAAAACGAAACGCCTACGGCTATAGTAATAGCAAATATGCACGTCGTCAACATCATGCGTGAACAATGGGAATCAATTCTTCATCTTCTTCTTACGTGACGATGGACTCAAATAATGCCCGACCAGTACAAACAATTAGTTTGCCCCCCCCCCACCTATGGTTGTGGAGCAGGACCAGCATTTAGCCAAGCATTTTTATCATCAATGTAATCCCCCAACTTATAATATGCTTGCCTACATAGTATGCGTTTTATACAAGATTTAAATTTCGTCTCATTCAGTTGAAGAATGTGGGGAGGTATTTTATTGTAACATTTCAAACAGTACCCCATGAATCCACTTTAGCAAGCCTGAAACCCGGCTGAACTAGTTGGTCCCTATTTCTAGTGTTATAGTGGTGTCTGTCCCCTCTCTTACATGATGTACATGATGTTTTCATAGATGTATTGACAAGGTACTGTCATGATATTTGTTGGTGAGCAAATGGACTGTAATGGACTGAATATTTGTGCTTGTGTGTAGGTGATGGAAACACTGTAAAATATTATTAATTGATATTTAATAACAAAAAGCGATAAAATTATGTACAAGGCAAAGGACTGACACTTGACAACTAAACATTCTTCTGACCAAAAGTCATTATATAAAAAAATATATTTCTTAAAGAAAAGGCATACCAGCCAGTCGCCAACATACCGGACCCCCAGTGGAACACTAACAACCGGTGGATACTGGCTGGGAAGCAGCTTCCATTAAAACGAGCTTACGGGCCGGTCGGCGCAGTATACCGCCCCTAGTGCGGACGTCTGCCACGCGGACCGCTCCGTCTGGCCCTGGGTAGATCGACACTATTCTTCCTAACGGCCATAAGCCACGAGGAAGGGTAGGGTCGGCGATCAGCACCACGTCTCCCTCACTGAAACTGAATGTGTTGGTGGAGGGTCCTCTTGCTCGGAGCGTGGGCAGGTATTCGCGCAGCCATCTTGCCCAAAACTGATCCGCCAGACGTAAGCTTCGACGCCAGTCACACCTTCTGTCCAAGTCTGCGTCTGTAAGCGTGTTGGTCCAAGGTACAACTGAAGAGGATCCCAAGATGAAATGGAAAGGAGTGATCGCTTCTGGTGAGTCGGTTGAAGATGGCACATACGTGAGAGGTCTCGAATTTATTATGGCCTCTGCCTCAAGGAGTAGTGTGGATAGTACGTCTTCTTTTAATACTTTTTCGGCGAGGCAGGCTCTCAGGGCTGTCTTAACGGTTCTTACCAATCTTTCCCATGCTCCGCCCATGAACGGTGATGCCGGTGGGATGAAACGCCATTCGATTTTGTGGTTTGTGGCGTATTCTTGCACTGCGTCGTCTTGTAACGAGCGTAGCTCTCGGGAGGCTCCGACAAAGTTGGTGCCATTATCTGAAAATATTGTTGAGGGCGATCCTCGGCGAGCAATAAAACGTCGTAGGCTCATAATGGCAGCATCGGATGAAAGTGAGGTGACAAGTTCTAAGTGAATGGCTCTCGTTACTAGGCATGTGTACAGCGCAACGTAGCGTTTTTCGTGGCGTCGGAATATTGTGACAGTGATAGCACCGAAATAATCTAGGCCTACGTGCGTGAACGGCCTCTTGTGATGGTCGAGTCGCTCTTCCGGTAGATTGCCGATTTGAGGTCGAGCAGGTTGGCCCTTCCACCTTCTGCATTGAAGACAGGCTTTGGCTACGCTACGGATGCTGTCTCTTGCTTTGAGTATCCAAAACTTCTGCCTGAGCTCATTAAGGACAAGTTCGTTAAAACAATGTGCGGCGTGAATATGTTCGTGAAGGATGAGGAGTCGTGTGACGTGATGGCGACCATCTAGAATTGCAGGCGATATGGCTCTCTCACTCACTCCTGGCGCATACTTTGTCCGTGAGTCCAGTCGCAGCAAGCCATCCTGGCCAAGAGTAAGCGCGAGTTTTGCTATTCGGCTGTTTTTGGGCACCGGCTGTGATGATTCAACTGCTTTCAGCTCATCGGGGAAGCTGTCTCTCTGAGCTCGTTGGAGTATCATCTTCTCAGCTGTTATGATGTCCGCCGCATGCAGTTGTGAAGGAGATATGGTACTGTCGATGTATATATTAGAATTTTGATCTATTGGCCGAGACAGTTTAAGCCGGAACAATCGCGCACCCTGGAGAACACGGGCGGTAGCGCGCAATAGGCGCAGCCAAGAGCTAAAACGCGTCGCGTCAGGTACTGGGCTCGAGAACGGAACGTCGAGAAGCAACCCCACCAGCTCCGATTTGAACTCGAGGTCTGGTAGAGTCTCCTCGATGTCAGCAACTCGCTCGGTCGGCCAAGCGTATGGTGGCTGTAACAGAAACGGAGGACCTGTAAACCATCGATGAGACTGTGTGAGGTTTAATTTTTTAGGTTTTGTGGCATCGTCGGCGACGTTAAAAGCGGTAGGGATCCACCTCCAGTTGGACGGGTTGGTGGTTTCTAATATCTCTCCCAACCTGTGCGCCACGAATGGTTTAAACGCCCGAGCATCACTCCGAATCCATTTAAGGACGGTGGTTGAGTCTGTCCAAAAAATGATCTCGGAGGGCTTAATTCGATGAGCTTGCAAAATTGTTTGCGCGAAACGAGAGGCTATAAGCGCAGCTTGTAGTTCAATGCGTGGAATTGAGACCGGCCTTAAGGGCGACACGCGTGCTTTACTGCCGATTAGAGTCGTAGACACGGAGTTGTCATCGTAACTAAAACGCCAATAGGCAGCACATGCATAAGCTTGTTCGCCACCATCGGCTACTACATGCAGTTGGGTATCCACTACCTCTGTCCTAGTCATATACCAACGAGGTATTTTTATGTTGGACGCGACCTGCAATTGTAAAAACCAGTCTTCAAATTCATTTACGTACGTGTTGGGAAGCGGTGAGTCCCAGCCGACCCCTGCCCTCCATAGTTTCTGTATCAGAATGCGGCCCCAGATGATGACCGGCATTAATAAGCCGAGGGGGTCATAGACCTTCATGACGTTTGACAAGAGACTACGTTTGGTTAAGTTGTCGGCCGGTAACTGCGAAACTGTTCGGAAACCCAGCGAATCTTGACGTGGGGTCCACTTAACACCCAATACGCCAACCTCGCTACTAGGCGGTAAATAGACGTCGGAGGTTGCGTCGCTTCGAAGTTCTTTTGGGATAAGCGAAAGTGCCTCCGGATCGTTTGACGTCCACGCGCGCATCTCGAAACTACAGGCTTTGTGAACTGTGACTATGTCGGCGGCCAGCTGCGCCGCGTCGGCGACACTGGAGTGGCTACCTAAATAGTCATCCATATAGTGGTCGTCAATTATTGCCTTACAGGCGGCGGGGTAATCGGCTTGGAGTGTTTTTGCATTTTTGTTTTTAATGTAGAGTGCGATGAATGGACTCGAAACCGCGCCAAAAATCATAGAGGACATACGATACTCTTTCAGTTCGCCTTCCTTGTTACGCCAAAGGAAGCGTTGGGCGTCTCTGTCTTTTGGAGCGATTTTTATTTGAGGAAACATTTCTTTTATGTCACCGTTTAGAGCCACGACGCCTTCTCTAAAGCGGAACAAGATATCCAGTAAAGAACAAAGCAAGTCCGGACCTTGTAGGAGCAGACTGTTTAAACTTACACCCTTCGTCACCGCGGCGGCGTCGTGGACCGCTCTAAGCTTCTTCTTTTGGGGGTGAAAAACGCCGAAAATAGGCAGGTACCAGCGAATACCAGCTTCTACGTCAACGCAGGAACCATTTGGTGGTTTTCGTTGGTGATAGGTGATCGGTTCGCACTCCTCAGCGTAGCCTTTTGCGATGACGTCGTCTATGAATTTGTTAAAGGCTGTGGCAAACGATTCATCTTTTGCCATCTGGCGTTCGAGGGCCTTGAAGCGCGATAATGCCTGCGGGTAACTATCAGGTATAGTCTTCGGCAGTTCTTTCTTCCAGGGTAGGCCAACTTCAAAATGTCCGTCATCAAGTTGGCGCGCCGATGATTCGATAATGTCCACGGCTCGCTTATCGTCATCGTTTGGGCGAGGGGCGCTTTTCGTTATGCCTAAGGCATCGATGTCATATTGACTTTTGATGAGTATGTCTAAATGATCCGATACGTGGTTCACAAATTCGAGTGGCTTAGACGAAACGGAAAGCGCGCCGTGAATTACCCAACCTAACAAAGTTCTCGAGGCGACAGGGTCACTCTTCTTGCCGCATCGCACTTCGCGACTTAAAGACAGGTGCCAATCAGGCGCACCAATGAGGACAGTGGGGGTGACGTCAGTGTATGAAAGTTCGTTGGATAAGTCTACAAAGTGATCGTAGTCTGAGATGATAATTTTGCCTGGGTGTTGCGCGCGCAAACCCAAAGGTTTGATCGCCCGCGCGTGTTTTACTAAATAACGATCAGGCAAATTTCGACCTCGGATGTAAAAGTTTACGTAACTTACGTCAACTTCTTTTGTCATACCACTGACGCCTTCGATGCGCAGCCGCTCCTGACAGGTGGGTTTCGCGCCGATGCGCGCAGCCACCTCGCCGTCTATGAGCGTCGCAGTACTGCCCTCATCGAGTAACGCCGTCGTGTGGAACTCGCCGTCAGGACCCTCGAGTACTATCGGGACTACCTTCAGCAGCCCGCGAGGGCGATCGGTTGACCGCGAAGTCCCTGTGACATTAATTAAAGTATCAGATGTATTTCCAATTTTAACAGATGGTTCAGATTCGTTGGTTAAATTGTCCACGTTGACAAGAGTGGGCGGTTCAGCTAACAAAGTTTGAGTATTGTTGCATTGGCTGCTGGATGCTACGCTAGGTTTGGAGTTCGCTGTCATTGTGCCATGAAGGAGCGCGTTGTGACGTCTCGGACATCCGTCTACTCCGCAACGTTTGGCGCGACAAAAATTCCAAGTGTGTGGGCTGGACTTCAAACACCGGTAGCATATTTTTGTCTCACGGACCCAACGCCATCTGTCGTCTATTGAGAGCGCTAAAAAGGCTTTACATGTTTTAATGTTGTGAGGTCCTTGTTTACAATAGGTACAACGCTCAGGCACTTTGTCGTTAGGTACGGTGGCATGAATTGTTTCCTTCTTTAATTGGAATCTAGTAGAATGCGTTGTGTTCTGTGCCTTAACCGTACTGTCGGCAACAAAGTTATATTTTAACTGTTTATCAGCCTCTACTAAAAGAAAGCGGGACAAAATATCCAATTTTATGAAGTTTGGTTGGTCGGGTGCATAAACGGAAGCAAAGTCCGTGAAACGAGCGCACGTGTGCTCGCTCAACTTCATCAATATGCACCGAAAGAGCTCTGGTGACCATAAGTACTCGCTCTGATTAAGTAGCTTAAGCGTTGTCACGAAGTTGCGTAATTTAATTGCTAAACGGTTTAAATCTTCAGGAGAGCTTAGCTTAGGACTGTTGCGCAGCTCGGCGACCTCGCGGGCGACGAGAAGTTCTGGGCGCGCGTACGTCTGTTCAAGGGCGGCCACGATGTCGTCCGGTTCCCCAGAAGTCCATAGGAGAGACGCCACAGACTGGTACGCCGGACCGCGCACAGCGTTGTTTAAACGATCTAAGTTATCTGACGGAGAAAAATTAGATTTAGTTCGTTCGTAACTACTCTTGAATGCCATCCACTGACTAACTTCGCCCGAGAACGTGACGAGTTCGGGTCTCTTTGGTCTGTTGGAAAGGGCGTTTATAGCTTGGGTAAGCTGAGTTACGGGGTCTGAGATAGGGCGTTCAGACGTATTTAATTGTTGTGTTGCATCGTTGTAGTAGTTGTTACCGGCTGCACGTGTAACTGACGACGGAGCTGCATGTTTGACATTCGGTACGTAGAACGATACCGTGTTGGTAGGAGCGGCCGGCTGTGAATGTTGTCCTTGGGGGTTGCCCAAGGTGACAGTCGGTGCCTCACCAGGCATGTTCGCGTTAGTTACCGTGGTCATGTTCTGCTCAAGAACCCACGTCGCGGTGCGTTTTGCGGAATGACAACTAGACAAACGTGAACAATGGGATTTAGATGACTTATCTGATGCTTCCAAAGCGGCTAGTTTGGCTTGCAGTTCCGTCTCTTCCACCTCAGCCTCAAGGCGGGCAAGCTCGCGGTCACGTTCCATCTGCTGTCGCGCAAGCTCGCGGTCACGTTCCGCCTGCTGTCGCGCAAGCTCGCGCTCACGCTCCACTTGTTGTCGCGCAAGCTCACGCTCACGCTCCACTTGTTGACGTTCGCGCTCCACTCGGCGCCGCATTGCGTCAGCTTCGATGGCCATTTTCTGAGCGCGGACGGTCGCCGAAGACCTCGATGAGTGAGTGCGTTCACTGCACGATTGTGTACTGTGAACGCTGTGTGCGCTGCGTGAAGGTGCTTTTGCATTTGCGTCTAAAACCGAATTAGATCGAACGCTTGGGCAATTTGCGAGGCTAGGTTGTGCCTGGTCGCAAAGTTCAGTGCCCGCGGGCTGTGTGGTCGAGCTAATTGGCAATGCCAAAGCACCCTCCGTTGCTGTGGCCAAAGCCGGCCGGTCGCGGCCCCGTGAACGTTCGCGACGTTCGGGCTGCGTCCGATCGACTTCCGTGACCGTAGTGTCCGTGTTTGCCTTGCTTTGACTACGTGTTTCCACCATGGTTAATGAGTAAAAACGACAAAATGAATGTTTATTAAGCGAAATGAAAAACTTACGTCAAAATGAAAATTTTGAAAATGGTTTGTTTTTACGGCGAGAATGGACCAAAATGTTGGTGAGCAAATGGACTGTAATGGACTGAATATTTGTGCTTGTGTGTAGGTGATGGAAACACTGTAAAATATTATTAATTGATATTTAATAACAAAAAGCGATAAAATTATGTACAAGGCAAAGGACTGACACTTGACAACTAAACATTCTTCTGACCAAAAGTCATTATATAAAAAAAAATATTTCTTAAAGAAAAGGCATACCAGCCAGTCGCCAACAATATTAATTTCCTTAAACAGTTCTCTTAGAGAATCGCGTCTACGTAATTCATAAAGGGCTCTGATGGCTCTTTTCTGCAGAATAAATATAGACTCGATGTCTGCAGCCCGTCCGCATAGTAAAATACCGTACGACATAATACTATGAAAATAACTATAATAGACCAGCCTCGCGGTATCAACATCAGTAAATTGACGGTTTTTTCTAACAGCATAGTCACACATAGTACTTAGCATTAAGCCTCAACTTTACCATATCTTTATTTCAAAATTAATGCTGCAGTATTTTAGGTGTAACAGAGGATCATGCTAAGCCATTTGAGAGAGTATATGGGCATATACTCTCTCAAATGGCTTAGCATAAAGTTCGGTACGGGCCCCATTCGGGGCCTGACAGACAAACCTCCGCTGGTTCGGTATCGGCCCCGAATGGGGCTAGCACTTATGTCATACGTCATCCTTATTGTTTATGTAAATATTAAATTTTCTGATTTTCAAATACCTACTATGAGTGTGCGTTAATTAAGAGAGTTGGATAAAAACATCATATGTCAAAGCCATTAAAAGTTTCGTATTTAGAGCGCAAAATTCTTAATTTATTCAAATAAAAACTAAGTGCGTAAATACGCTCATCGCCATTTTGACGGCAGTGCTGGGCGAGGCTATAAATCATAAAAATTGGGGTTTTTGGACATCCAAGCTCCACTTTGTTTAAAATTAATTACTCGTCATTTAATTATGTGACGAATTCATCCATAGTTTAATTTAAATAAGCAGGGGTAATGATGAATTTTAATATCTAAAGTCGAAGTTTCGCGCCAATCGTGTTTGTTTACGTTTTATTTTTCACATTATATCACACAGACACATACAGATTCGATAACAGATAATACATATACAGGGTGGAATTTTGTAGTGCCACCTGGAGGGAAAGTACTCTTAATACTGCAGATAGAAAATTTTACTCAAAGGAAACATTCCTTTATTTTTGAATAGAAAGCAAACTGCATTCAAAGATTTTGAAAATTCTCGTGCCACACTCGGGAATCGAACCACCTAAATTCCAAAAAAATAACACCCTGTATTTTTATGGCACCAATCGATAGGGTCAATCATAAAGATCAAATCCCTCTAACAAACATGATAAATTAAATGAAAAGAAAACCATAAAATATTAACTTATAAATTCAATGGGACAACATAAAGCACTTTTACTCAAAGGTCCATCCTCCAATTACTTATGTTAGAACCTAATAAATAATTATCTTTTGACGACATTTATTGATTAAAATGACGAAGAACTATTTAGATAGGAAGATTGCAATTTTCTCAAACAAATACTTGCAAATTGCAATCTTTTTTCTTCATTTGTAAATATCCATCCTTTGAATAAAAGTGCTTTAACGTATTGAATTTATCCCAATGAATTTATAACTTTAGATTTCATGGTTTTCCTTTCATTTAATTTATAATATTTGTTAGAGAGATTTGATCCTTATGATTGATCCTATCGATTGGTGCCATATAAGTACAGGATGTTATTTTTTTTGAATTTAGCCGGTTCGATTCCCGAGTGTGGCACGCGAATTTTCAAAATCTTTGAATGCAGATTATTTTCTTTAAAAATAAAGGAATGTTTCCTTTGAGTAAAATTTTCTATCTGCAGTATTAAGAGTACTTTCCCTCCAGGTGGCATTACAAAATTCCACCCTGTATATGATTCCAAATATTAGAAACAACATGAAAATGCCCAGATCTTAGCGTAATTTACTAATACAGAACCAATAACACGTAATATTCATTACCACTACTCACTTTGTATTCAAAAAGGCAACCATTTTCTTTTTTTTTAATTATTGTGATGTGTGAAAGCGATTATTCGCTAATCGATTCTGTTTTTGCAAGTTTCGATTAACTCGAGTATATAAATTAAAGAATTTAATACATCGTTATACGGAAATTAAAATAATGATTATAATATATTTTTAAATTTAATCATGTTATTATTACAGTTTTTTGTACTTTGAGGTACTAAAACCGACCTAACAATAAACAGCACAGGTTGGTATATAGCAAAATTCGCGCCAATTTTTTTTCAATATCAAAATTTAAATTAGGAATGCACTCGTTATTCTCATTTATAACTGAAATAGTTTCAATTATTAATAATTAACTAGATCGTCTTATTTCCATATCAAAATTTAAATTAGGAATGCACTCGTTATTCTCATTTATAATTGAAATAGTTTCAATTATTAATAATTAACTAGATAATTTATTGTGTTTTTATTTTTAAGAGGATTTATAAGACGTGATAACGTCTTATAGGGGATGAAAGTTTGTATGAAAGTCCGTCAGTTTTAAAGTTAGTATCTTATAATTTTGTGTTTAGGCTGACGATTGAAAATTAATTTATACGTGTCTCAGCGTTTTTGATAATTTCACCCCCAAAGGGTTAAAAAACACTACACGAAATGATTTAAAAAACCGGCCAAGTGCGTGTCGGGCCATGCGCAGTGTAGGGTTCCGTAGTAGCCCGTTATCACTAATAATTTATTATGGTATTTTAGTTTTTATAGTTTTAGATTTTGTATTTCAATGCAAGTCTTTACCCATTATAAACAAGGGGATCCTTTATTTTTGCATAATGTTCTTTTTCCTAATATACTTTGGCATAATTTGTTTTGTAATACGGTGCCATTTTTTCTTTTGGCATACAGCTTAAGTTGGTATAATTATCTAGAAGGCTAATTTGTTTTGGCATAAATTTAATTCGCATAATGGTACTAGGCATAATGACTATTAGCATAATAGTATTTAGGCATACAATTAATAGAAATAACTGAATCAAATTTGAGTTATTTTTACGTATTTCTTTTGAATTAAAAATAATTAAGTTGTGCGACAAAAGTTAGTGACAGAAACGAATCGCTGCAAATCCGACTCCACGTAGTCTTGTCTGCCCTACACCTAGAGTGTAATCTAAGCCCGCGTAGGCGCGGAGGGGCGAGGCGGCTTGCGAGCTGAGGAGCAGGTGGTTTTTTTGCGGTGGTGAGCGTAAAACACATCTGCAACGATAAGCTCGCGTGGAACTGCCAGAGCCCCGCAGCGCCGGAGCCGTGACAGAAACCATGCCTGCTGCATGCTTTCTCCATACTTGCTTGCATGCTGCATGCTTGCTTCATGCATGGTGTATGCTTGTTTATGCTTGCTTACAGGGAGAAAAACCCAAATATGTTCACAATCAACTATGTTTTGGCATTCGATCTGGCATAGTTCACCCGTTCAAAACAATATGTTATGTATTACTGCTTCAGGAGATATTATGTTTTTTTTTCAATTGTCTAAATAAATTGGTATATCCAATTATGGTATGTCTAACATTTTAAGAGTTAATTATTATGCTTCTTTGTTATGCCTTTAAAAAAATATGTTTTAATATCATAATGCGTAAATAAATTTATGCTTAAGAATATTATGCTTAATCATTATTATGATTAGAGAAATTATGCTTAAAAAAATTATTGCGTATGCTGTTATGCGTAAATAATGTTATGCGAAAATATAATTAGGAGTAACAAAAGTATTAGAAAATATAATAAGTCTTAAAATTCGATTCAAATGGATAGGGAACCATAAACAAGCGACTACTTCATCTTAGTCACTTGAAAGCAGTGCTTTTCATCATGTAGGTCGCGACCCCCTGGGGGGTCGCGTAGCCTCAATAGGGGGGGGTCGCAAGAGGTCGCGAAAACTACCTTAATAAACAAAACAATAAAGCCTAGAAAGATAGATTTAATAAGAAAATGTTAATTATAGGATATAAACATTTGTATGGTCATACAAATTAACAAAATAAAAACCTATTAATATTCATCCATGTTATTGAGGTTTCGCTTGTTTGCATTAACTAATTTCTCCCATCATGAATCCGTTCTTACTACATTGAGAATTAAATCGAAGTCCAAACTAAAAACAAAAAAAACTTTTTTGCAAAAAATAAAACCGACTTCAAAAAACACAAAAAAGTGAAAAATAACTTTAGCTTCAGAAGTCGGTGAATCTTGTTTGATTGATTTCGTTTTTTTGTCACCGACTTCTGAAGCTAAAGTTATTTTTCACTTTTTTGTGTTTTTTGAAGTCGGTTTTATTTTTTGCAAAAAAGTTTTTTATTTTTCCATTTTTAGTTGTTCCCAAATATTTGCCATGAATTTATTTATTTGGCATTAACATAATAATAATTAACAATACATGTCATGGTAATAGGCGTATCCCCAATATATGGAACTTAACATACCTTTTTTTTTTCGGATTCGTAATCATCAAATTATCGCTCTGGGCGGAGCGGAAGGGAGTGTCAGACTTTTACTGACTAAAACCCATCCATGTTCTTTCTTAGCTCTTTGTGTTCTAGGGCCGCAGTATCTCTTTAGAACAGTCCCTTTTGCTGACATCTCTTTGAGGCGTGCACGGAACACGAACGAACTGTCGAAATCTGGGTGTATTGTACACATCTGCGTACCCCCTCAGACCATACAGGCGTGATGTTAAGTTATTTGAGTTGCGCGCTGAACATGATCGCGCCAACTTAGCATTCCTAACTGTCGAAATCTCGGTGTATTGTATACATCTGCATACCCCCTCAGAGCATACAGGCGTGATGTTACGTCATGATGTTGTATAAACAATAAACATCCAAGCGATTGCAACAGTCACGGCACATTTGCCGTCTATTTTTGAAGAGTTCCATGGTATATCACCGAAGATCAGCATCAGATGTTCACAAAATTTAAATGGGACCACACGGGAAGCACCAGCTTTCAAACAAAAAAAGAATTATCAAAATCAGTTCACCCAGTCGAAAGTTCTGAGGTAACAAACACAAAAAAAAAAAAAAAAAAAAAAAAAAATACAGTCGAATTGAGAACCTCCTTTTTTTAGAAGTCGGTTGAAAATGTTCTTAATACATGATAATTATATTTTTCCGAATCCTAAATGCATAAAAATTGTATAGATTTTATATTTGTAACATAATAATATAAATGAAAAAAAAACGAAGAGTCGGGGCTCGCCAATTATTTTTTCATACTGTGGGGTTCGTGTCATGAAAAAGGTTGAAAAAACCAGTGCTTTAAAGAATTTATTCTAAGGTTTTGTATTTGGTACAAAATCATCCAACACCCAAGTTCAACAACTATTACTGCTAAACTAATAACGTATCTTAACCGCTATATTTTTTTCTTAAAAGTTTATAAAATGTAGGTACTTTAATCATGAGTTTTTCCAAATTTTTCAAGGCAGCAGTTTAGCTTTCAGGGATGTTCTACTGGAACAAATATTTGCACTTTAAAGTTTAATATTTCGTAAATGGAGCATTAAATTGAAAAATAGTGTTAGCAAACCCTCAGTCATTTTAAAAGCCCTATTCAACGATAGCCCACACGATGGGATAGACGACGAAAAAGATATTCATCCCCACTTCACATGTAGGGAGCTACCATAAAAAATAGTTGTTTATGTAACTAGTGCGGTAAATTGGTTTTTACAAACGAGTAGACGATTGTAACCTTTGCTTACCATAGTCATGAGTTTGTAAATACCAATTTCTGCACGTGTGTGCAGAAATTGCAATGTGTTATACAACAATGTGTGTTGTACAATGTTTTTCAACACATTTGCGAGAAAACAGTACAATAGGTATGTAATGAAACAAACAGCGACCCCAAAAATCTCGAAAACGACACCCATGAAGAAAAAACCGAAAATATTCATCGGCGCCATCTTGAATTTTTATTTTGTCCTCATTTTCATTATCCGCAACCCCAAAAACCACGAAAACGACACCCATGAAGAAAAATCCAAAAATTTTCTTCAGCGCCATCTTTGATTTTCATTTTGACCTGGTTTTCATTATCAGTGACCCCAAGAACCAAAAACAGAAAATGTTGGTCAGCACCATCTTGGATTTTCATTTTTGTTTTTTTCCATTTTCCCGCACGTGTGCGAGAATAAAAATTGCCACAGATAACTATACCTATACTTAGTCCAAATTGGTTCAATGCCTATACTCTGAGGTGAATGTTTTTTTTTTAATTTCGGTAAAGCACTACGCGTCTTTACGGCATAAATATTTTTTGATTATTAAAATTGTGTTTATAAATAGAATATCATAGATAAACATGATTATTAAAGACTAAAAGTTATTTTTATACACAAATTAACATTTATTTGTGTTTTGAATTCAAAAATATAAAATAAATCGATTTTTTATATTAGGCTGTTTAACGGCTTCATACCTTTGCCTCTCCTTCAACCTGGCGAAAGCAGATCGCGAAAAAAAAAATTAAAATAATAGTTTCTTAGTTCGTGACAAAAATATTGTTCGTTAAATTTTATTTAATTTCTTCAAAATGTATTGAAAAACGTCGTTTGATACACGTGGACATTTTTTATTGCAGTTCTCGACTCAAAAACACTCTCGCCTACGGCTCGGGTGTTATAATTCGGCCTCGAATGCAATAACAAACTTTCTCCACTTGTATAAAAATGTACTATTTCCAAAATTTTGTTTTACCATTTTGTCAACAGATTTCTACAAAATTACTGCTTTCAGCTAACTGTCTCTGAGCAAAACCTCAGACGGACGGACAGACGGACATGACGAAACTATAAGCCTATAAGGGTTCCTTGTCAGAACTACGGAACCCTAAAAAATTTACAAAAGGATTAATTTCAAAATTAAAATATAATGATTTGAAATGATACCAAGGAGTTTTTATTATGTCACAAATCTTTTTTTCCAAACTTGATTTCATTGCGAATATCGATTAGACTGAATGCAACTTTTTAATCGTAATGGTGAAACTTGGGTTTACGGTCAGCACTACAAGGTATGTCATATACCTTAGGGTGGTTGTAACACTTTTTTTTTGTAATATTTAGCAAGACTGATCGTGTTTTTTTTTTATGAAATGATGTATGAATAATGGCAAAATTAAGAACGCAGACAGAATATTACTGTTTTTATTTTGCTCTTTCGAGTTTTTTTAGTAAATGAGAAGCTTGTCTTTACAGCCACACTCAGAGTCAGTTAATGGTTACTTAAACGGTTCCTTAGTAAAAATTAAAAAAAAATCACCCTCAGAGTCAGTTAACGGTTCATTAGCGTCCCTTAATGACAATTAAAGTTAAGTAAAGCAAAACCTTTACTTAAATATTTAATGGCTGATTTTGACATCTTCGTTTCGGGTTCTATTTTTACCCGCGAATTCGATTTCATAATAAACGTTTATTAATTAAAAAGGAATAATGTCTTATTTGGCAGACTTCATTAAGAGCGGCCAACCCGCCATACTTTTCGCGAGAATTTTGACAATAGCTCGTGCGTGATTATGCCGTTGTTAGACATATATCTTTGAATTTTCGAACTATTAAGTATCTTGTGGACTATATCTAGGCTTCTATCGAAGAAAAAATAAAAATTTGTAGAATCAAATTCAGTATAAGCCTCAAAAATTTCTGTTTTGCACAACTTTTACCTCAACTTTGGCCGTTCATAATGTACTTATAAATTGTAAAAGTAAAGAAAACATCCTGATAGAAGCCTTGCAAATGTAGTGGAGATTTTAAATAACAAATATTTATTTCACATACTTGTAAGACTAATTCAAAAACACGTATTTCCTGGAACAAGTTTATAAATTTTTGAACAATATTTTTCGTTCTATGTCCTCGCGTTAGGCGGTATGAGGTACGCGGGAGGCAAATAGTGTGGGGTCGGGGCTAGGTAAGACAGGGGAGTTGAAATGATACCACCGCTGTGGCTCTGGATGAAACAAAAAGCTTTTCGACCATGCTCGCGTTGACGAAAGGCGGGCCGGGAAGGGCCCTCTTAAGTTTTTATATTATGCCAGAAGATATAGAGAAGTGGGACCGAGGTGGAATTTACGAGATTATTCTGATCCCTTTACAAAATATTCTATTCAGGAATTTCACGCAAGTTATAGATTTACACCTGAATCTGTAAAAAAATGTCATATTGCCGTTGGTCAATCCGACCTCAGGAAACCAACGAAAAGAGGATTACCATTTGCACCGGAAATAATGTTAGCAATAAAATTACGGTACTTCGCTACAAAACCCTGCCTGGGTTAGCAGATACTTACCTATCATAGAATTAATTGAAACAGAAATATGAACGGCAGTTCTTTGAGTACACAAGGTGTGTCGATGAATTTTATTGATATAACATTTTCACTGAAAATGCTTATAAACTTACCATAACGTAAATTAATACAGATGAAATTAAAATTTACAACACAAACTTTCCCGCTCGGTAAATACTACTTGACATTGACAGTTGACAGCAGTGATGCCATAGAAAAAAGATCGCAATTGCTTTATTTTATTTCAATGAAAATAGCTGTTCCCCTTTGTAATTTAGTAAAAACTTACAGTTAAAGAACTGATTATCCATTATATTACTATGAATAATAATTTTCAACATTTATAAATAAACTTAAATGTGATTTAATATTAACACTTTTTAAATGTGGCTACACCAAGGCCTTATCGATATGCAATCGATAAGATGATTTTAGGATGCTTCGCCCTACGTATACTTAGATCTGTCATTAGCTAATGAACCCTTAAATTATGTCTCTGGGATGTAGCATTGATTAACGGATTTAATGATAATTAGTTAAGTATTCATTAGGACAAATTTAATGAACGACTCTGAGTGTGGCTGTAAGTATAGTAATTCCCAACGCATCTAAGTTACCTACTTTTTGGAATAGTTCAGTAATGGGTCCACCCTTTATAGCAGAACTTTTTATGTCATAATATTGCTTTGCATAACAGCGGAAAGCATAAACTTCATTTCGCAGAAAATCGTTTGGCAGACACTCATTTATCACACAGTCAAAACTCATAATTTTGTAAGGCAGAATCATCTTTAGGCATAAATTTCATATGCATAAGAATTAAAAGTAGAACCATCTTTTCGCAGAAAGTTCACAGCCAGAATCATCTTTTGGCATAAATTTTATATCGATAGTCACTAAAAGCAGAACTATCATATCTCAGAAAGTTTACAGTTAGAATCATCTTTTAGCATACATTTCTTATGCACAACAATGAAAAGACTCATCTATCACATCCACATCACAGAAAAATGAATTTTCTGTGATGTGGATGTGATAGATGAGTCTCTAAAATAGTTGATTGTGAACATGTGGTTTTTATTTTCCTGTAAGCACTAGGCAAACATGCAAACAAGCATACATCTTGCATGCAGCAAGCATGCAGTATGCAAACAAGCATGCAGTATGCAAACCAGCATACAATATGCAAACATGCACACCAGCATACACCATTCATGCAGCAAGCATGTAGCAGGCAAGCAAGCATGCAGCATGCAAGCAAGCATGCAACATGCAGCAGGCATGGTTTCTGTCACGGCTCCGGCGCTGCGGGGCTCCGGCGGTGCCACGCGAGCTTATCGTCGCAGATGTGTTTAGCGCTCACCACCGCAGCTTCGGCCGCCTCGCCCCTCCGCGCCTACGCGATTTTAAATTACACTCTAGGGGTAGGGCAGACAAGACTACGTAAAGTCGGTTTTGGAGCGATTCGTTTCTGTCACTAACTTTTGTAGCCCATCATATTAGGTACTTTTTAAGACAATATTTAAATGTTTGGTTAAAAATGGTATTTTATAGAAATGGCAATAATGCCAAATACAATTATTCCAAATGAAATTCTGCCATCTTCGTAATATGCCAAGTGAAATTGTGCGAAATTTGAACATTGCTAAAGGTAATTATGCCAAATAAAATTCTGCCATCTTAAAAGTATGCCATTGTAAATTCGGAAATACAAACATTCGGCCAAACAATAACTATATTAAATATTTTTTATGCCTTAAAAATATTCGTTTAAAGAAGATTATGCCAAGTGTGTTATGCCAAATAAATTTCGGAGTATCAATATTCTGCCAGATAGAAGGAACCCTTCAGTAATATGTATTTTACACATATTTGGTAATAGACTGACGCCGTTTTACCGACCTCAACACGTTACTGGAGAAATTAATTACAAAGTTATAGTATGAAACAGCTGCCGTGACATATTTTTCTTATAAAATCGAATGCTGAAAGTTCACGAAAAATTCTTGAATTACTTGACAATTCGCATCACCCCCGCCGATTCAGCTGATGTGTCATGTGTCAAAATCTTGTCGTGCATAGTGGTAAGGCGGGACGCAATCGTGAAGTAGGTGATATTGCGTTATCTAGTATAATCTATATCTGTGTCTAGCTTGCACGGTTCTCTTGAACTTGCACGTCAGTTCTGACTTGCAAATGTCAAGGTTATATTACTGTCATTCGGCCACATGCTAGGGTATTTTCCTCTACATTTAGGGAGATTTTTTCCTGTTTTTTTTTTACATGTTCAGGAAAAAGTTGAAATGCAGCATTCGAGCATGATTATTCATGGAATACTGAATAGTAAAACAAATTACAGCTTCAGTGAATTTTAAGATATCTTTTTTTATCTGTTTAGGGACATAATTTCTGGCAGGGTAGCCCGCGAAATTCAAATTTTCTGACGTTTTTTTGCAATTTGCAGGCCACTGCTAGATTGTATGTTGATTAGAATATTGTTTGCGACTGTAAGACGTATGTAGTTATAGAATTATAATCATCAAAATTATCAATACAACCCTCCAAGTTCATAAAGGTGCAAGAATGATTTTGACCTTGGAAAAGTAATTTTTCCACCTTTATGAACTTTGAGGGTTGTATTGATGATTTTGATGAATATAATTCTGTAACTATATACGTATATACGTATTTTAATCAACATACAACCTATTATAGCACTTGCCTGCAAATTGCAAAAAACGTAAGAAAATGTGAATTTCGCGGGCTACCCTGAAGCATTCACCTTAAGTAAATAAAATAAGCTGTTTTTTAGGGTTCCGTAGTCCTGACAAGGAACCCTTATAGTTTCGTCAAATCTATCTGTCCGTCTGTCCGAGGTTTTGCTAAGATACCGTTATAGTCTAGACAGCTGTATTTTTTTAGGGGTATGTATATCAGTTACGCCGACGAAGTGGTAAAATAAACTTTTGGAAAAAAATGTTAGGGTCGCTCCCCTACATTCACATGTGATGATTCTTTTTTGTCATCTGCCCCTTTGTGTGGGGTATCGTTGAATAGGTCTTTTAAACTTATGGGATTTTTGTGATATACTATTTTTCGATATAATGCTCCATTTACGAAATATTAAACTTTAAAGTGCAAATTTTTGTTCCAGTAGCCCCCCCCCCCCTCTCTAACAGCTAAACTACCGACTTCCAAAAGGAGGAGGTTCTCAATTCGATTGGTATTTTTTTATGTATGTACACCGATTACGCTGACATTTATGATCCGATTTACGTCATTCTTTTTTAGTTTGATGCGGAATAGTTGCCATTTGGTCCCATAAAAATTTAACATAGTTTTGCCCAGTAGTTTTCATTTTATGAAGATTTTTACTTCAGTCGTGAGGTATAATTTCATGTATGTTCATCGATTTCTCCTCCATTTGTGGAGCGATTCTCAAAATTCTTTTTTTTATTTGAAAGAGTATACTCCTGAAATGGTCGCATTTAAATTTGGTGAAGATCTGATGCTGATCTTCGGAGATATACAATGGAACTCTTCAAAACTAGATGGTAAATCGGTCGTGATTGCTGCAATCGCTTGGATGTTTAATGTTCATACAACATCATGACGTAACATCACGCCTGTACCTCTGAGGGGTATGCAGATGTGTACAATATACCCAAATTTCGATAGTTTAGGTATGTTAAGTTCCATTTATTGGGGATAAGCTTATTACCATGACATGTATTGTTAACAATGTAAAATAAATGCATATACAAATATTTACATATTTGTATAGGATATTACAACTAAAAATGGAAAAATAAAAAAAACTTTTTTGATAAAAAAATAAAACCGACTTCTAAAAACAAAAAAGTGAAAAATAACTTTAGCTTCAGAAGTCGGTGACAAAAAAAACTAAATGAATCAAACAAAGGTCACCGACTTCTGAAGCTAAAGTTATTTTTCACTTTTTTTGGTTTTTTGAAGTCGGTTTTATTTTTTTGCAAAAAAAGTTTTTCTCTTATATTAAAATTACCCAATTGGTGATGTTCAAAATCACAAATACAGTGTTTAAAGAGTTTTTTCCGCTAAACGTCGAACGACACGCCGCGCGCCGCCGCCGCCGTTCAACCTACAAATAGCCTAGAAACAAATAGTGCCTTAAATCAACGAACCTTTGTCATTCATTGACTTTTACTTATTTATTCAACCTCAAAAATCAACCTAGACACCATAAATTCAATAAAATAAGAATAAAAAAGTGCTAAAGTGCCTACGACTCGAACCCTGCAATGTCAGGCATAAATTACAACTAACATAAATAACAACCAAATATAATCGAACAAGTTCATTCATTTAGTTGTCAAAAAGCAATCTTTTTTATAAAAGAATGAACTGTTTTTAAAAGCTGCACAAATAAATACAAACCAGAAATAAATTGCGCTTCGTTAATTTTCGAGTTAGCACTATGTCCCGTGACGCGTCGCACTGTACTGTTGCCTACCATGACGATCGTGATTCCAGTGAGGGAAAGCGACACCGCTATGCAGGGTGTCTAGCGCCATCTCTTTCCCACACTGGAATAAGAATAAAACAATATTGATTTAAGATGTATGGTAGGCCACCTGACGTATTTTGTAGCAGTGCAATACCATTGCGAGTTTTTAGAAAGGCTTCTCTGTTAGGTTACGTATACGTTTGGTCGTGGATCGTCATTTGTCTCTCAAAAGTTTTCTATAGTTATTTGGAACTGCATAGAGTTTGACAATCCATAATATCCCAATCTTGGAAGTGTAAAATAAACAAGTAATTTCATGATTGAAATAACTTCTGGTGTTAGTTAAGATGAGAATAGCGGTCATTGCCCTTTTCCTAATATCTCTTCGTACCTACGAACCAAAACAAATAAACCATGTATCGTTTTTCATTACAAAAAATGTTGAAGATGACGGATAGCTGACGATTCCAGGCTTATTTTTGGCTTTCAAATTTAAGAAGTTTAATAAATGGTCGATGATTACTATTCTCATCTTAACTGGCACCAACTATAGATCTCATTATCGAGCGTTCATATTTCCGAAGATAAACGAAGAAGCGAATTCTTTTCCTTGGACAGCTGTACCTACTAATCTTTAACCTATCCACTAGAATTAAAACCTGATTTGCATGTTCGTCATCGATTAGCGTCAGTAATTTGTGGCAGGTTGGTGTCATGTTTTTGTATAGTTCTATAACAACACCTTCTTCTTATGGTAGGTATGGTAATATATTAATTTTATGGAAATTAGTGCTAGTTTTCAGTCTCTGGTTGATTAGTGTGTACATACACTACTACTATTACTATACACTACAGTGTTATAAAGTCTTGTGGGTACAAATTATACAACAACAAATTGAGATAAAAATAAAATTCTTCATATATGTATCTGTCAATTTCGACCTTTAAGATTCACTTATAGTCCAGTTGAGTTTTTCCACGTCATCTGCCTAGCCTTTTCCCAATTACGTTGGGGTCGGCTCCCAGTTTTACCGGATGCAGCTGAATACCAGTATTTTACATGGAGCGACAGCCTATCTGACCTCTACAACCCAGTTAGTACCGGGTAATACGATACCCCTTGGTAAGACTGACGTCAGAGTTTTGGGCCTCTGACTACCTAACGACTGTCAAAGATCTACTAATGACAGCCGGGACCAACGCCTAGGTCATAGCACACTACACAAGCGAGGAAACTCGGTATGTAATAGGCGGTCACCCATCCTCAGACCAACCTAGGCAAGCACGTCTTATCGTAACAATCGACCCGAGCGGCTGTTATTATTTAGCCACGAGCTCCTAGTGTACAACAGCAAATTGAAATATAAGAAAATCTTCTTATAGCTGTGTTAATTTTGACCATTAACCTTCACTTATAGTCCAGTTGAGTGTTTTCACGTCATATTTAATAAATAATGACATAACTTCACGCTAGTAATCCCCGAAGGGTTAGGTAGAGGTGTACCTGATAGCACCCCTGCATTTCGCCAGTTATGTTTAATAAAAAATAAAATAAAAATAAAAAAGCCTTTTATTTCTTGCATTTCACTTAAAATAAACTATTTTCTATTAAAAACATACATTATATTTTGTTAAAAAAGTAGGTGCTTAAAAGTACTGTTTTATTTTAATGTTGCCAATTGCAAGAACCCCTTTTTTAGGTGAAGGCCTCCTCCAAAGAATTCCATTTGGTTCTGTCTTTAGCTTTCTGCATCCAATGTGGGCCGGCCGTTTCTCTTATATCGTCTTCCCATCTTGTTTGCGGTCTACCTTTTTGGCGTTTCCCTATTGGGCCATTCCACGATGTGACTCTTTTGGTCCATCTGTCGTCTCTTATTCTATTAGAATATACTATTCGCTACGTGTCCCGCCAATTTCCATTTGAGCTTTTTTGCATAGTCCAGTTATGTTTAAGTCGTATTTAATAGGGATAAACCTTTTCCCCTATTGCATAGCCTTTTTTTTTTTTTTTTTTTTTTTTTTTCGGATGGGAAATCATCAAATAACCCCTCCCGCTCTGGGCGGAGCAGGAGGGAGTGTCAGACTTTTACTGACTAAAACCCATCCATGTTCCTTCATCGCCCTTTGTGTTCCGGGGCCACGGTATCTCTTTCGAATAGTCCCGCAACCCCGGCAGGCATCGGTCCTTACGGACCCCTTCCTTTTTGCTGACTCTCTTTGAGGCGCGCGTGGAACACGAACGCGCCGTCGACACGGCCTGTCGTCATGAGACGGACGGACGGCGAGCTAGCCCATAGCTCACCGTCCACAGGCCCGCGCCTACGGTGGCCGGGGGCCACGTGGTTGTGGCCCCCGACGCCCGGGGCGTCTCCCGCGGCGGCCGGGACGTTGAGAGGTTCTCTCCCTCTCACGTTCCGCCACCTCCTTCTCTAGCATTACTGCTTCGCAGAAGGAGGTGACGGCGTCCCATTCCGTCTCGCTCCGGACCATGGCTTGCACCAGGGCCGGACGCGAGAGGTCGCCGCCGCCGATCGCCGCTTCGAGGACACGGCGGTGCTCCGCCCACGCGGGGCACACCTCCACCGTGTGTTCCACCGTGTCCTCCGGTCGATCTTCACAATGGAAGCACCCGGGCGTTTCCTCCCGCCCGATTCGGTGCAGGAACCTCCCGAACACTCCGTGTCCGGTGAGGACCTGCGTCAGGCGGAAGGTGAGGACGCCGTGGCGTCTCTCAAGCCACACCTCAAAGAGGGGACTTATCGCCACAATTGTGGCGTGCCCTGCACGGGGTTGCGACAGTCGCTCTCTCCATGTCGCCATGAGATCCCGCCGGAAGTCTGTCCGCTGAGCGACAATTTGTCGCTGCAGCGGGGTTTCCCCCCGGCGTAGCGCCTCCGCGCGCCATTCATGCAGGCGCGCGAGGACTATCGCCTCCAGATCCCATGGCGGCAATCCGGCAAGGAGGCTCGCCGCCTCGCGGGCAATCGTGCGGTAGCCCCGGGCCAGCCTTACGGCTACTACCTTTTGGGGCGCGTTCAGGTAGTGGGCGGCACGCCGCCTCAAAGAACGCGCCCACACCGGGGCCCCGTAAAGGGCCATGGACCGCACGACTCCCACGTAGAGCCTCCGGCAGGAGGCGTTCGGCCCCCCCAGGTTGGGCAGGCCGCCTGAAGGCAGCCCCAGTCCGTTCCAGTTTGGGGGCCAAACGTCGGAAGTGCTCCACGAAGTTCCACCGGCTGTCGAGGACGAGTCCTAGGTACTTCAAAGTCGACTCGACACCGATGGATACCCCTCCTACCGTAAGTAAGGATCCCGGAGGTGGCGCATTCCGAGGCCCATGAAAGCACATGGCCTCGGACTTGTGCAATGCCACCTCGAGACCCAGTTGCCGGATCCTCTCAACGACTGTCGCAACCCCGCGTGTCATCGCTTCGGCCGCCGCCTCGTGCGACCTCCCCTGGGCCAGCACCAGCGTGTCGTCAGCGTAGCAAACTACGCTGACACCACTAGGGAGGTCGGCGCGCAGCACCCAGTCGTAACCGATGTTCCACAAGGACGGCCCTAGGACCGATCCCTGCGGAACACCGCACGACATCTCTCGCCGGTTCCATTCTCCGCTGCGACCGGGGTAGATGACGGCTCTGTCCGTCAGATAGTCCCCGACCACTCGACGGAGGTAGGTCGGCACCCGGTGATACCGGAGTGCCTCCCTAATGCAGCTCCAGGGCATGGAGTTGAAGGCGTTGGCGATGTCGAGAGACACCGCCAAGACGACCCCACCCCTGGAAACCGCATCCCCCGTCGTGAGGGCTCTCACGCGCATGATGGCGTCCACCGTAGAGCGCCCCTTGCGGAAACCGAACTGGTGTTCCGCAAGGTCCGGCCCAGTCCCCGCAAGGTGCTCGGCGAGGCGGTTCGCAATGACTCTTTCAAAGAGCTTGCCCACCTCGTCGAGCAGCACCACGGGCCGGTATGCGGACGGAGAGTCCGCAGGGCGCCCCGGCTTCCGGATGAGGACCAGCTTCCCCGTCTTCCAACGAAGCGGGAACTGGCCTCTCTCCAAGCATGCGCTTAGGAGCCCCTCCAGTCGGGGCCCGAGAGCCTCCGAGGCCAGGACCCAGGCTTTGCCAGGCAAGCCATCGGGTCCCGGGGCGGTATTTTTGGCACTGAGCCTGCGCACCGCCACTCTCAGGTCTACCCCAGTCACCTCCGGAGTGTCGTCGTCGTCGTCCTGATGATCCGCTTCCAGCACCGCAGACGGCGGAGCCATAGGCGGGGGTGGGTGTTCCCCTCGCGAAGGGAACAGAGTGCTCACCACGTCCTCCACGAGCTCAGGCCGGAGACTCTGCGTCAGTGGGGGGGCCCAGGGGCGGAGTTTGTCCCGCCCTATTGCATAGCCTTGCCATTCATTATTGCTATTCGGGGATTACCTACTGCCGTTTTGTTATGTTATGTTATTTTATAATGAAAATGAAACCAATAACCAATAAGTAGGTAGTTTGCGGTTGTGGCAACGTTGATTGGCTATAGGTACAACCACGAACACACACCTTATATCCAAAATACCATACATACCTAACTAACTCACATTTAAACAGTATACAAAAGCGGTTTCCTCCTAAAGTATGCACGAACAAAGTATTTTGAAACTATAGAAACTTTCGAAAAATACGAAAACTTTTCTAAAAGTTGCAATCGTTATTTTACGAGCAAATGGGTAGGTATTGAATTTTGCGTAATTGTATAAAGATAATCTATGGTCGTGGTCGTGACTGTACCTACGACACTGATATCTATCAATTTATTATTCATGGGAACACGTGTTTTCTTCTGTTTTAATTCTTTGTATCTATTGAATGCACGTGCCAACTCACGAAATTGAAAAATGTTGAGCAATAATATTCATCATTCTCTTGCCCTTATCCCAATTAATTTGTGGTCGGCGCAGCATGTCTTCTTCTTCCATACTTCTCTATTTTTCGTCATCTCATCAGACACTTCTTTTCTTGCCATATCATTCTTTACACAGTCCATCCATCGTTTCTTTGGTCTTCCTCTACTCATATACCCATCCACATTCATACTCAAAACTTTCCTCACGACATTTTCCTCATCCCTCCGCATCACATGCCCATACCACGACAACCGATTACCACACAACTTTTCAGTCACCGGCGCCACTTTCAGACTTCCTCTTATATACTCATTTCTAACTTTATCCATTCGCGTAACACCACACATCCCCCTTAGCATCCTCATCTCCGCGACATGCAAATGCCTTTCATTCATCCCTTTTGTGGCCCAACATTCCGATCCATACAAGACAGCAGGTCTAACCATTGTTTTATAAATCTTCCCCTTGTCGCAGATTGTTCCCGTGACCTGCCGCCATTTCATCCATCCCGTGTTAATTCTGTGCTTTACGCTACGATTTATTTCGCCATCGCTTTGCACGAGTGAACCGAGATACCGAAAGTCGGAGCAGACAGGGAGAGGCGCGCCATCTAACGCTATGGCTCCAGAACTAGAGAGACCGCCAAAATCGCAGAACATGTATTCAGTTTTACTTCTGCTGATTTTCAAGCCAACATTCTCCAGTTTCTGTTGCCATTTCTCCAATCTGCTCTGGATCTCAGGTCCATCTTCACCGACAAGAACAATGTCGTCGGCAAACAGCATGCACCAGGGTGCCTCTTCCTGGATGTCCGACGTCAAAGCGTCCATGATCAACAAGAAGAGGTAAGGACTTAGAGCCGACCCTTGAGCAATAATATTGTAGGTTAATATTGTAGGTCTTCACAGCTGCTGGCGGCCTCCGTATGTATACCTTTCCAATCTTACCTACAGTCGGAAAAAAAAAGGAAGTGTGTAGTACCTACGCTACGCCTAAAGTAATACTACAGAATCCAGTAAGTAAGCCTTTCTGGCCAAGTATGAGTTAACCGGACCGAACCGCAGGTGAGGTCCGGTTATATACGAGGCCAGGATGGCTTTCTTACTGGCTGAGGTTTGTATAATACTTTTCTCAAAAATGAAAGAAAGTTTAACAACAAATTCGTTTAAACACAATCGCGCGAAAACCCGCCCGTCGTTTTTTTTAAGACAAAGTTTGCGTTTAGTTTTGGAAATTGTTCTATTTTTACATTACATTAATGTTTTAGTAAAAAAATGTAAATTATTGTTTTTGAAACTCCATGTTAATTTTAGAATGGAAAGTTTTAATCCAACGTGATTTATAAACTGAAATTAATGAATACAAACATAAAATCCCACACTATACTTCTAACACATTACTAAGTACAAAACGCAACGCATACTTTTTCTGCGTCGCGTTAAGTGGCACAGACTATAAAATGTCATACCAAAAAGAGAGATAGATATATATTGGGAGCCTTTTCTAAGCAGATCCAAAAAGGATGACCTACTGTCCAGTAAGTAAATTACATACTTACTTACTGGACAGTTGGAGATTTCAAATTTAAAATGTCGCTTCTTACTGGACAGTTGTGAATAAGTCTCCGGTAGAGTTCACTTTCTGGATACTTTTTAGAGGTGTTATGGCAACATTACATACCATTTTTGAGAAAACACATCTTACTGCAGGACCATGTCTGATATAAAGTGATGTGGGTCTACCCGTCATATTAAACAACTTTCCCAATGAAACTCATAACCAATACGTGAAAAAAAAAACAAATAAACAACAGTAGAAACTTTAAATGTTCGATTTATGAAAAAAAATGAAGCTTTTTTTTAATCTGATATGGTACCTGTTTCTGTGGAAAAGTTGTTTCATATGACGGGTAGAAAAAAAAAAGCTTTTTTTTATGGTAGGCTCACATCCTTACAAAAGTAATCAATTTGTTCCATACAAAACTAAATTTTTTAAAAACAGAAGATTTTTTAGAGTTATTTAGGCAACTGTTGCATGAGTGTGAAATAGTATCACATGAGTCTTATAATACCTAATTTTGTAATGTGCATAAAAGACTTTATTTATCTACATCCATGATATGCATCCTCCATAAAAGGTTCTGATACCATAGGGTGTTGTGTTGTAAGAAGCAGTAAATTCATGGAGAGTTTAATTGCTGAGTGTGACAAACAATGTAGGTACCTATAGGTAATTTTATAATTATTTATTGTAATAATTATTTACATTTTGGATCGTACAATTATTATAATCCAATATTAATATCGGAAAATATGGCGGGATCGACTTGAATTCGAATAGGCTAGTTTCCACCATCAATAAATTGCAAATCTATTTAGTCCGTCAGTTAGAGTATTGGAAAATAATGGACACATATTTTTTGTTTTTGTAATTCAATGAATATTGACAAAGATACCACGCATCAAAACTCGGGAGTGGCTCGGGCTCGTGACATCAGAACGCACTAAAAATTATACCAAGGCGCGTTTATCTTGGTCAATTTTGGTTTACGTAACAAAAGATAAAAAAAGTTGTCAAATATTTTTTTCAAAACACTTTCTCGAAAACTGGTCCTTGACGCACTACGATTAGGTACAACATGCAATGTATTTCACACGCGTGCGATTTTTTCCTATACTTAGTCCAAATTGGTTCAATGCCTATAGTCTGAGGTGAATGTTTTTTTTTTTAATTTTTGCAAAGCACTACGCAACGTACGCGCGTTCTTTACGGCATAAATATTTTCTGAATATTCAAATTGTGTTTATAAATAGAATATCATAGATAAACGTGATTATTTAAAACTAATAGTTACTTTTATACACAAATTAACATTTATTTGTGTTCTGAATTCAAAAATATAAAATACTCTATTTTTTATATTAGGCTGTTTAACGGCTTCAAACCATTGCCTCTCTTTCAACCTGGCGAGACCAAAGCGCGAAAAAAAAAAAGAAAATTTAAATCATAGTTTCATAGTTCGTGACAAAAATATGATTCGTTATTTTATTTTATTTCTTCAAAAGTGTATTGAAAAAAGTCGTTTGATACACGTGGACATTTGTTATTGCAATTCTCGGCTCAAAAACACCCTCGCCTGCGGCTCGGGTGTTATAATTCCGCCTCGATTGCAATAACAAACTTTCTCCACTTGTATCAAAATGTACTCTTGATAATCTATCTGACAGAATAATCAGATTTTTTCAGTACACAAGCCTATTAACCTGTTTTTTTTAAATTATGGTGCTGTGGTAGTGAAACGCGTGGACATCACTATGTTCTTTTTAACACCCTTGCTCGTAAAGCTGATGTAATTCCACGGGTTTTAAATATGTAAAGCGGGTCATAAAAAACGCGTGTGTTACCAAAGCAAATAGTTAAGTTACAGTCCATACAAATTCCATAACAGCATTATTTGCCATTTCAAATATGGAACTGATCGCCGCCGCACGACTCCTGCTAGTGAGCAGCGCGCTGTTGCTATTCAAATTTCGAACTAATCACCGCGCGGCGCCAGTCAGTAGGCAGCGCTAGAGCGCTGTTAAAATGGCGGGAAAGCAACAGTGTGCATTCACAGATTGAGTTTATTTAAAATAAAATAAAAACAGTTTATTCGGTAATTTAAAAAATTTGGCTGCATGCTCTAGCGTCTTTGCCAACATTTTCACGCAGCCACGGCAGAAAATAATCCTCGCGCCATTTTTCTCAAATTTTCTTTTCTTTGTACTTGTATTGTGAATATCTTTTTTTTCTGTTTCCTCGCAAATGTGTTAAAAAACGTCGTACGATATACGTGCGTATTGGTTATAACATGCTCGGCTCAATTACGCCCTCGCCTTCGGCTCGGGCTGAAATTCCACCTCGCATGTTATAACCATCTTAACGCACTAATGTCGTAATGTACTATTTCTATACACTTCCTCGAAAACTGGTCCATAACGCACTACGATTAGGTACAGCATGCAATATATCCATTTTCCCGCACGTGTTGAAAATTGCCACAGATAACTATATCTATACTTAGTCCAAATTGGTTCAATGCCTATAGTCTGAGATGATTTTTTTTTTTTTTTCGGCAAAGCACTATGCGTCTTTACGGCATAAATATTTTTTGAATATTAAAATTGTGTTTATAAATAGAATATCATAGATAAACATGATTATTAAAAACGAATAGTTATTTTTATACACAAATCATTTATTTGTGTTCTGAATTCAAAAATATAAAATAAATCTATTTTTTATATTAGGCTGTGTAACGGCTTCATACCTTTGCCTCTCCTTCAACCTGGCGAAAGAAGAGCGTGAAAAAAAAGAAAATTTAAATCATAGTTTCTTAGTTTGTGACAAAAATATTTTTCTTTATATTTTATTTTATTTCTTCAAAAGTGTATTGAAAAACGTCGTTTGATACACGTGGACATTTGTTATTGCAGTTCTCGGCTCAAAAAAACCCTCGCCTACGGCTCGGGTGTTATAATTCCGCCTCGAATGCAATAACAAACTTTCTCCACTTGTATCAAAATGTACTATTTTTTAAATGAGTTGCATAATGAAATTTAGTACAACATTATAACAACCGTTTGGATGATATTATGGTTTAGTAACCATAATATCATCCAAACGGTTGTTATAATGTTGTACTAAATTACAGTTAATATGACACTGGGTATCGTATTACCCAGTACTAACTGGGTTGTGGAGGTCAGATAGGCAGTCGCTCCATATAAAATACTGGTATTCAGCTGCATCCGGTAAAACTGGAAGCCGATCCCAACATAGTTGGGAAAAGGCTAGGCATATGGATGAATATGACACTGGTTGTTTTAATGTTGGCAATAAGCTAACTGTTTCAGTTACTTTTATAGAGAACTAGCGGATGTCCCGCGGTTTCACCCGCGTAGTTCCCGTTCCCGTGGGAGTACGGGGATAAAACATAGCCTATGTTACTCGTGGATAATGTAGCTTTCGAATGATGAAAGAATTTTTTAAATCGGTCCATTAGTTTTTGAGGCTATTCATTACAAACAAACAAAGTTTTCCTCTTTATAATATTAGTATAGATTTATAGCATGGGTGTAGATAAAATACATAAGTGTCTTGCGTTGAGTACCATAGTAAACACAGATCATGCTGTTGAAGAACCAAAATGTATGTATGATACATAGCATTTACAAAAAACGGGTGCTCAATTTGAACCACAGTTACATAACGATTTTTTAAGTTAGAGAAAAACCTAGCGACGGCTGACCATTGGTTACTCTAACTAGAATGAATTGCTTTTAAACAAAAACAGTGTGTATCGTGTTTTTGTAACGTGTTTTGAAAAAAGAAGATAGCTACTGGGAACTACGTTCAATTTTAAACTTAGATGGGTTATTTATAACTTAAATGTTAAACAAACATTCGGTGTATTTTCAGATCTAGTCAGATCAAAGTCATTTGGAATAATATTCTTATGATTGTGTTTTTGCTAGTGTAATTGCACCAACAACAACAACAGCCCATAACGTTCATTGCTGGACATAAGCCTCTCCCATGATGGGAGGAATATGCCGTAATCTCCACGCTTGGCAGGCGGATTGGAGATCGCAGTGATGAAAGACTAACAGAAAACGCTGCTGCCCATTCTCTGGTCTACGGAGGCGCAAGGTGTTCTGCCTCAGACATTAGTCGCATTATACGACACCCGTAAGTGTAAGGGTTGGTTCTATTCTACTCTGCCGGATACCACACGGCTAAATTGCACCAACTTATTTTCAAAGGCTGGTCTTTTCTCATATTTAATTTCTTTTTCTTTCTTTGATTTTGATAGAGGATTGCTTTAAGATAGTCTTTCTAGTTTCAATATCTACATGAATTACTAAAATATCAATAGATAGGGTTGATGTGTGTTTATTATAAGTACTCATATGAGTTCAAATAATGCGAAAATAATGTTTCTATTCGACTGGTATAGATAAGCTAGTTGAAACAAACTCTTAGTAGTATTGATATCTAGATTATGAATCTTTCCACGTAAAAAACATAGAAGGTAAGATCAAATTGACTCTGCCATTTTATTACGCGTATAAACAAGTCAATTAGGTGTCAATTTAGACTTTTTTCCTGTTATTGGCGGCTGGCAACATAAATAATATCGAGTGTGCCGCAGCAACGGCCGGTTAGCGATACCTCTAAATTGGTCGCAATAAAAAAGGGGGAAAATATAATGACCACCAAAAATAACTTTGTGACCACTAACATCTATCACCTAAAATATCAATTGATCACCAAATTAAGTAAATTGAACACCAAATTTAAATGAGGTGGTTAATGACAAACTAGTTTTACCTAGGCCGACTTGGGGCACCCCGACACGGCGAGCGAATAGACCCCGCCATACCCTTCGTGGTTATTTTTTTATAAACCATTCAGAAGTAGGAGCCCCGCGAAGCGTAGCTCCGTCGACCGGGTCTCCCTTGACTCGGATGCAAGAACATAACAGTTAAATTTTTCGTGGTATTGGTATTGGTAGGTACCAAAAAAAAATATTTTTGGTTGTAATTTCACGATAAAATGGGGATTAATTTTTATGATCAATTAATAATAATTTTGGCAATCAAAAGTGATTTTTTTGCCGTTATATTTTGCTAAATCTGGTAGTTCGTAAATTGTATGCCATTAAAAATAGTGCCCCGTTTCGTATCCACTGACCTCTGTTTTTTATTAATCGAACACAATCCCAGACTCCGCTGCTCGCCTGTTTTAGGGACTAGGACATGTTTGATAATATAACTCAATAGCACTACCCGACCTGAGAATAAACCCCAGACCAACCGCTCCTTGCGACCACAAGACTATCGGAGCAGTCACACTTGTTTAAGGAAAACTACATCGAAAACCTTTCGTGTAAGTTTCTTAAAATAGAACTGACGGATTTAGAGGAAGATTGTGATCTTGATTAGTCAAGTTTTTATTAATAGTTGATTCAAACTGTGATAACTTTTTATAAAGTTGTTGTTGTTACTACTTCACAGGAAGCTACTAAATATCACACAGCAGAATTATAAAAGAAATCACTTGTTAGTTAACAAGTGTCTTGTTTCAGACTGTCTTTTTTTCTATTTAGGATTCCCTTTGACGGCAGGAATGGCTGTAAAACAAACTCACTCGACTAAAATCATCACAAATCCGACATCCTTCCGACTATGTCCTAATCAAAGCGATTTTCGCGTGTAGACCGTCGCATTCATAACTCAGAGTTTGAGTTCGCCAGCAGAGGACGCCTTCCGGTTTACCGAACAAATTAATGAGTGACACCGACGCTAAAAATGGTTGCTACGGTTTTCAGTAGGTATATAATTCCGCGGTAATTAAAAATAAAATAGCTGTTGCCTTCAAAAGTGCAATACATGCACGGTCAAAATGTATGGAACAGCTGATTTTAAACAAAAATTACGGGTGAAAAATCATGAGTAGGGCAGGTTTGTAATTACCAAATACTGAGTACGTAGCAACAGTTTGTGTGTCGATGTTTCCCCTGTATTAACGCGACCATCACGTATTCGCGCGACCAATCGTTTTGGTTAGGACGCGGGTACCCACGCTTAAAATTTTCCTAAACAAAGGAGCTTGCTAAACAGGTACCTATCAGCTACAATGAAGCTACTTCCTGTATATAAACTCCGTATATCGCTAATAATCCTCTCTTTCCTAGTTGCCTTGGTTTAGTCATTGACATAATGAAAACTGGTCACGTCCAAGTGCTAATCGTCTCATTAAGAAATGAAGGTTGACGAAATGTTGTGTTATTATCTAAATCTGTAACAAGCGAGTTAAAAACGACATTTTTTATTTTATTCGGGACAAGGTCGCTACACTATTTCCAATCACTGCAACTCCTGATAGCCAGGATCAACAATGGCGACCGCTAGAAAAGCACCGAGGTAATAAATCTGTACGAAATGTCGGGCAAACAATTTAAATTAATATCATAAAATTTTAGCAGAAGAGTAGGGCATAAACTGCGTTAAGCGTGCCTCTCGCGTGTCCACACAAAACCGACCCGCGCGTGCCCATGCGCGTGCTCACGCTCGTGAGCCCGTCGGGCGCCCGTCGCGTGATACTTCCGTGCAACGGGGCACGCATGCACGCGACGTGATCACGCATCACGTTGGACGGGTCCACGCGCGTGCACCCGCTAGCGGGCTTCGCGCGTGCTTGTTCAGTTGACAGCGCTATCTCGAACCGACCGCACGCGCGTGCCCGGCCCATAACAAAAAATGACAAATTTTGATACAGAAAGGGTAATTGTTGAAGTTCAGTGTCGTCCTGCCATATGGGACCAATCTAGCGAAATATTTAAAAACCGGGACGCTAAATCAAAAGCATGGCTAGACATTTGTACAGTACTGTTTCAAAATTTTGATGACTGGAGTGAAGCAGAAAAAAACATACAAGGTAAGTACCTACACTCTTTATTTATTTTATAATAACGTAGGTTAGGTAAACTATTCTTTGCGCCAAATTTTTATTTTTAATAATCTATGCAATTAGTTATATATAATTAGTTATTTCAATTGTATTTGTGTCAATTAAATGTTTTCAACAATTAATCCAACTATAAAATTAAAACTCGGAATATTTACAATAATTTACCTATGTAAATATAAAATCATGCTTATATTCAAAACTAGTGCAGAGATACTGCGTATTTCTGAACATTGTGAAATTCGTGTGAACAATGTCCCATAATATTGGTATGGTTTTATATTGCTCGATAAATTCCAAAGTTCTTTCTTTCGGCCACGCGGTCGCCGCCATTTTGCGCGTCACGAGACAACCAGTACCTATGTTCACGACTGCGAGCTTCACACTACTTCACACTATCGGTGTATTTAGGGTTCAAAATCATTTTAGGGCAGAAACAGTGGATCGGTAGGTAAATAAATAAAACAATTATCAACTAAAATATTTATTATATTGGTTTTAGAATTGGGCTAGTAACTTTGTAAAATAAGCGTGCGTTTTGTAGTTTTGTAGGTTTTTCTTTGACATCTCTCAACTTTAGTTTACAACAATCTAAGTTATTTGGTTACATCCGATGAATTTAACAAATAAAATCATTAGGTATATTATTAAAATATGCCTGCTATGTTAATAAAAAATGTGTGGTAACAAACCGTGAAAAATCAATTATTGAATGTACATAAATTATAAAAAAGCCAACTATCTTCAATAAATACTGCGATCTTGCCATGACAGCTGTCCGTCTGCAACGAAATAATCTGCGAAGTTATCGCGTAATGTATACGAATCTCTGTGGGTATTTCCAATTAACCCCCGAACTGAACGTATATGGTCTGGTATAATGACAATATCATGAAAGTCATTAATTTGACTTCTTGATCTTATAAAATTATGCAAAATACAAATTGTTTTAAGAAAACAAATTGCTTTGTCTTTTCCAACGTTCAATGGACGATGGAGTATGCGAAATTTATTAGCCATGATACCAAATGTACACTCAATATAACGTCGCGCCCTCGTTAACCTATAATTGAATATTTTTTTTTTGTAGTTTAAATCGAGAGCTCGAGCATATGGCCGCATGACATGGCTAGATAACCCGAATGCTTCATCTCCTACAATAATATAGGGCAAAGCTGCGGTTGCAGCAGTGTTGGTTGGTTTATCATTGTGTATTACGGGCAATGCTTTGGCAGGAGGAATATCTATTAAGTCATTGTTGATTTGTTCGTACAATCGGCTTTGTGTGAAAATTGCGGAGTCAGATTCTTTACCCTGCACTCCCACATTTATATAGGTAAACTCATAGTTGGCGTTACACATTGCAAGCAGTACAATAGAATAGTAATGCTTATAGTTGTAATAGAGGGAACCACTATGTGGAGGTCTTATAATGCGTATATGTTTTCCGTCTATTGCACCTATGCAGTTAGGAAACTGGGCTTGCGTTAAAAAACCTTTTTCAGTCTCTACCCATAGCGCACGGGAAAATTTTGGTATACATTCTTCCTTTAACCTTTCAATTATAATTTGACAAACTTCTGTTACTATTTTTCTGACCGTGGTTAGTCCTGTCTGATACGCCAGATGAATATCGACGAAGGTATGTCCACTAACTAAATATCTGTAATAAAATAAAATACCTGTGTTATTGTTTCAGTGAAAAAGCTGCAGCAAAGATGGAAAACTGCAAGAGACACTTATATAAGAGTGAGGTCTACTAAAAAAAAACTTAAATCAGGTTCCGGTTCCAGGGCAAATAAAACATACATTTACTATGACATGCT
This sequence comes from Xestia xanthographa, assembly GCA_905147715.2. Classification (NCBI taxonomy): domain Eukaryota; kingdom Metazoa; phylum Arthropoda; class Insecta; order Lepidoptera; family Noctuidae; genus Xestia; species Xestia xanthographa. The sequence continues at coordinate 22,699,892 of LR990645.1, read as the reverse complement.
GTCATTTTTAGATTCAAACTCGAATACTCAAGGAGAAGAATCGGCAGACGATTTTAATCAGTCAGTAGAGCAAAACGCGTCACCGAGAACTTCACAAAATAATACGATTATTGAAGAAGATTTGATTAATGTACCTAGCACCAGCTCCAGCGTTACCAAAGAAACACGATCTTCCAAGAAACGTAAGTGCGAATCGCCAACTGATTTCGAATTAGAGTTGTTAAATTGCGTGAAGAATAACACTGCAGATAATATGGACGAAGACTTGAATTTTTTTAAGTCATTATTACCAACTGTGAAAAAATTGAGTTGCTTTAAAAAAATATTATTTCGTACAAAAGTATTAGAAGCTTTAATTGATATAGAAAAAGAAATTATTATTACCATTGATGACCTTTCATTAACGCAAAATACGGTAACGAATGATTTAGAATCCTTAAATATAAGATCAGACACGAACAATGAATAAATAGGTAACAAGAAAGACTGAAGATTTGATTAAGACTGTTTAATTATTAAGAACAAAAGAAAGAGAAGAACATGAAGAACTATTTAAGTTAGTAAAAAGCGCAATTTTATATTTATATTTTTCTGGTCTCATGTGCAATTATTATGATATACAAGGGCATTCGCCAAAAGTTTACAAGCCTTGAGTGTAATGTTCATAAGGAAAGAAACGGGGTCGATTCGGACACTTTTATCTTAAACCCTATTTAGGGTCAAATAAAAAAGTGTATCAATAGACCCCTTTTTTTACTTAATGGACCTTTTTTTGAACCTACTCATAACATTGCTCCTTCATATATCCTCTTCTTAAATTTAATCTTTTATGTAGTAAACTGTGATTATGATTGTGATGATAAATAAGAATTTAAAATAATATTAGTACCCGATCTAGTAATAGAAGGGAATAATTAATAAGGGAAATATTCGTATGTAAAAACTTGCAATCAATATGCGTCATTATAATTAATACTTTGTAAGGTAGGTATATTATTATAATTAAGACATTTAGACTTATTGTACTGTTTTAACTGTTATTGTGTTTTTTTATTTTAAACTTGAACCTGTGATTTTATTAGTGTATTTCAAATGAATAATCAAAAACTAATTGTAACGTAACGTTTATGCAAGACACTGTGATGACTGTTGTGATTATATAAAAAAATAAGTAAATAAGTAGGTATAGATAAAAAAAACGAAAACGATAAAACTGTGTAATTTAGAAATAACAAAATATAATTAATAAATGTAAGAAACTGTGATTAATATGATGATTAATAAGTGTGCGGTTATGTGTTTCGGCCCTAAGAACAGAGTGCACCACATCAAGAAAAACATTTTAAGCCATATTCAGGTGTCACTGCCGAAACAATAAGAACTTCTTCTTCTTTCTGGCTTGATGTGGCTAAACAGTAGTGTGACTTACATAAATTGGCAAAAAAAGTCTGTTGTGTTCTAAACTTTTGTTAAATAATGACTGTTTTTTTTACATGAATAAAGATGATTATTAATATCGAAATGTCTTTACTTACCGCAATGTCATTGCAAATCGTTCCATTGGTGATACGATTGACGTAGATTTCAATCGTAGATTGTTAGTCTTCAAATAGGGCTCCAGTTTTGAATATAATTCATCATAGACTTGTAATGAAACTTTAAAATATTTGAAAAAAAACCTTTCATTTTCTCTTAATATACCAAACTTCACCACGAATTCCCCGCACAGTAACCTAGATTCAACGTACGGGCTTACTGGCTGGCGTCTTTTTTTGGCAATTCGTCGTCGCCGTCGTCTTGATAAATAATACAACATTAATTTATCCATAATTACTCGACTGCACCTCCAACGTCAAAATTGTACTGAGAAAACTGACGCGCCGATGCCCGCACATAAGCACGCGAACGTGCTCACGTGCGTGCACCAGAAGCGTGGCCCGCGACGTGCTCACGTGCGTGCACCAGAAGCGTGGCCCGCGACGTGCTCACGTGCGTGCACACGCGTAACGCAGTTTATGCCCTAAGAGGACTTACTCTTCTGCTAAAATTTTCTGATATTTTTTTTTAAACAACACTTACCTTGAAAACATTCCACGAAATTTAAAGTATACTAGAGATCTTGATAAAGGAGTTCTTTGGGGAAATCCTGTCACCATACCTAACCTTTGCTGGCGCCAACAATAGGTACATAATTATGTAGCATAGCAGCGTTTAGGTGCTGGCTGTTATTAGAGGGACAAGAAAAACATCAACTTTGTCTCTAGAATGATTTACAAAGGACGATAATGACACATCAATCAATTGAGATACTTTTTAAGAGCTGTCAAAACGCGGTTCTCTCATAGATTTTGTATGGCAATAGCAAACTGTGTCTTCACTGTTTAGTCAACTCAATGACTCAACTATTTATTGATTTCAAAGCAACTATAAATCGAATTATGCAATTAATTGAAAATAAATCGGGTTTTCAGGCCCAAAATAAAGTTTTGTTTTAAAGATCGGTGTCTTGGAATTATTGTTTTATGGTGTCATCTGTTTGTCAACTATAATTTTCAGTGCATCATCAGCCTGAGGCTTGGCAGCACTGATCTGAAACATTTAAGGACCTTTTTTTAAATACAAGTTTCTTTATGTTATAAATTCACTTTAAATACCTCCACGACCGACACCCTTGCTATTCGATACATCAATCAGCTTAATATTTTGGGTGCGTGCGTAACATTGAGTCCGTTGACCGTGATTTTTACCCCAAAAAAAAGTCACAAATAATTTTTGCGTAGAATTACTAAGTTTGATGTACAGAATGCTTGGTCCGTTTACACCCTGTATTATTATGATTCTGGTAAAGCGGCCATTTTAAGCCCACTGTATTTTCTCTTTACGCACTGGGTCCACGTTTCTTGTCCAACTCTCCTGTCCCTAATCTTCTGAAAGAAATTGCTAATTAAATAAGCAGTAAGTACCTCTGTGTTCTTCTTTCTATGTATATGTATTTTTCATTATAAGTGAGTCGCTTCTCAGAATTCGGCTGCTAGGCATGTCCTATTAAGGAAAATTTTGATACTTTGAAACAAGTGTTTGAACTTATTGTAAGAAAAAATTCCGCTAGTTTTCAAATGTTTACGTTGCTCTCTTTATGATTCAACTCAGGCACTTGGGTATTTTATTATGACGTAAAAAGATGAACCTGTTTTGATCTTTGTTGTTACAATTTTTTTGGGCCAAAGGTCTTGTTTACTAAGAGATACTTTTTATGGTAAAATAACTCTCCATAATTAGCCGACTGCTGAGCACGAGGTCCTGGAAAAGTTTTATTCGGGTTTTCCATCAGGACTTTTTCAACAGATTTTATTTTCGGATGGGAAATCATCAAATGACTCCTCCCGCTCTGGGCGGAGCAGGAGGGAGTGTCAGACTTTTACGGACTAAAACCCATCCATGTTCCTTCATCGCCCTTTGTGTTCCGCAGCCCCGGCAGGCATCGGTCCCTGCGAACCCCTTCCTTTTGCTGACTCTCTTTGAGGCGCGCATGGAACACGAACGCAAGTATAATTTACATAATATTTAATCACCTCTGTTCTCAGAACGCCTTCCATTTTACCTTCTTCTTTTGTGACATTTTCCTCAAAATTGTTTCCACAAAGCATTGTGAGGAAAATGTCACAGAATTAAACATTCGACGAAATGGGAAGTAGCCTAAAGCTGATTGTGCATATATTGTCATGCAGTGACGTATACATAGAGCAATAGGCTAACCCCCTATAATACAGGGTGTAAAAGACCTCATCACGAAGCCGTCAACCAAGCATTCTGTACATCAAACTAAGTAACTTTACGCAAAAATTATTGCTGGGAAACGACTTTTTTATTTGGGGTGAAAAATCATGTTTTGTGGTAGAACTCAATGAACTCACTCAAAACATTGTGGATGGATTAAATAGTACGGGGATCGTGGAGGTGTTTAAAGTAAAAATCTTACGTTAAAAACTTGTATTAAAAAAAAAACTTGTCAAAAAGTTGGAAATTTAACCCCCAATATCTCCGTAACTAGAAGGTTCCCAGGTATGATGTAGAACAAAAAAATGATCGCAATGACGAGGAGAACAAGTGCCTTTCGGCTTGAAGACGTGTTTTACACCCTTTATGTAATGTGGGTGTACTTAAAGGTACCTACAAGTCTACCTTACCGTTCACGGATTACAGGTGTCTTCTGTCTGTATCGTGTGGTTAGTGCCAAACCTGGTGTCAGAGTTTTTAAGCCACCCATGGGTCTCTGACTTGACTTTACATGCCGTCGAAAAATATCTCTCAGGCATGCTGGTTTCCTCACGATGTTTTCCTTCCGCCGAAGCAAATGATAATTATGCAATACGCACATCAATCCGAAAAATCAGAGGTACGTGTCTTGGGTTCTTTAGACCTGTGACTTGGCAGTCCGACTGTCCCTGCTTCAATTACAGGCGTAATGTTATGTTTTGTGATGATAGTTGAGCTATCAATCAATCAATCATTTTAGTATCAGGCATCTTAAGGCACATAGATAAAATACACAAAATTACATTACAAGCATAAAAATATACAATAATACATAGATACAAAATATAACTTATAAACTATAACACACGAAGTCGTGTTACGCTGCGAAACCGTCGGTAGACTACACCCTTCGGCCAAAACTCTTCCTTGAGAAACTTGTCGAGATGTTGTGTCAGAACTCGCACCACAAACGACTTAAAGTTGGTGTTGTGACGCGGCTCCAACTTCTCGACCCTCTAGGTCCAGCTGGTCTTCACCTTCATGTACTCTACGATCTCCTCAACCTTCGAGGAGTGATGCAGTCGGCTGCCAGAACTCGCACCACAAACGACTTGAAGTTGGTGTTGTGACGCGGCTCCAACTTCTCGACCCTCTAGGTCCAGCTGGTCTTCACCTTCATGTACTCTACGATCTCCTCAACCTTCGAGGAGTGATGCAGTCGGCTGTCAGAACTCGCACCACAAACGACTTGAAGTTGGTGTTGTGACGCGGCTCCAACTTCTCGACCCTCTAGGTCCAGCTGGTCTTCACCTTCATGTACTCTACGATCTCCTCAACCTTCGAGGAGTGATGCAGTCGGCTGTCAGAACTCGCACCACAAACGACTTGAAGTTGGTGTTGTGACGCGGCTCCAACTTCTCGACCCTCTAGGTCCAGCTGGTCTTCACCTTCATGTACTCTACGATCTCCTCAACCTTCGAGGAGTGATGCAGTCGGCTGTCAGAACTCGCACCACAAACGACTTAAAGTTGGTGTTGTGACGCGGCTGTAACTTCTCGGCCCTCAAGGTCTAGCTGATCTTCACCTTCATGTACTCTACAATCCCCTCAACCTTCGTGGAGTGATGCAGTCGGGACACATACAGCACCGTCGTTGGTATCGCTGGACGCAGCAGCTATAGGTGACGCATACTCTCATGTTACACAGACAATGCAATCATAATGTTACTTGACAACCACATTTACATCGCAATCAATTCTATTCTGTCCTAACTATTAGCATATTGATGTTATCATTAAATATTATATTATAGAATTATTCTAAGAAATATGTTTGTTATGATAACGTTATTGTATGGATATTTCAATCTAGTCTCTATTATGATTTCCCATTTAGCACTTAAGCAAAAGGTTTTCCTTACTTCTTTGTTATATTTATTTACTTAAAGCTTTGTCATACTAGCTTCTACAGGCGACTTCACCCGCATAAAATACACTGCACTCGGCAATAGTATGACATTCCACCAGAGAAAGATTTTTCGAAATCGGTTGAGCAGTTTCAGAGATTACCTCATATTTCTAAACTTAGAAGCTTTACCTCTTTAAAACATTAATACTTTGTATAATAGAATGGCAGATATCATTCCATCAGCATTCTCTACCAGTTGAACCTTAGGGTCTTGCCGAGAAGTTTTGCATATATTTACTCAATGAGTGATACAGAGACAAAATATGAAAACTTGGAAAGTTATATTTTTATTTTTGTTTACCTTACTACTCAACATTGTAACGGCTTACAAGACCCCAAGAAGGAACCACTGACTCTGAAGATACAGGTTATGCCTAGTTTCGGAGTCATGGATACTTATTACTTAATTTGCCTATTATACCTAAGCCCTAGGGCTTATAATAGGCAATTTATAGCTAGCTATAGTACCTACCCAATGAAATGTATTTTAAGTCACTATGATGTACATTTTAGAATAAGACCAATTGTAAGAAGGGTTGCAAATAAAACATTTATTTATTATTTATATTATTATTTGAAAAGTACTACTTAATTAAATTGTTAAAGTAAATTTCACTGGGGTAGGTATAGAGGTTGGTGACGCACATTGACAAGAAAAAAACAGCTCTGCTTGTAACGACCTACACTTGACATAACGATTGTCCTACATCACGCAAGCGGAAACCCCAGAATTACAATCGGGCAGTACCTACCCAGCCACCTTTTCCTTCCTTTTGAAGAAAGAATGAGGAAGCTTTTATTGTAACACCCTGTTCCTTGTACCTCTAATTGCCATGTCGAATATTCCATCTAGAATTAGAAACTGCCTTACATAAGGTGTTAGCCGTGTGGTATCCGGCAGAGTAGAATAGAACCAACCCATTACACTCACGGGTGTCGTATAAGGCGACTAATGTCTGAGGCAGAACACCTTGTGCCTCCATAGACCAGAGAATGGGCAGCAGCGTTTTCTGTTAGTCTTTCATCACTACGATCTCCAATCCGCCTGCCAAGCGTGGAGATTACGGCAAATTCCTCCCATCATGGGAGAGGCTTATGTCCAGCAGTGAACGTTATGGGCAGTTGTTTTTGTTGTTACATAAGGTGCAAACACACCTCTCACAAAACCGTCAACCAAGCATTCTGTACGTACATCAAACTTAATAACTCTACGCAAAACATTTTGCTGAGATTTGGGTGTAAAATCACGTTTTACAATTAAACGCACTCTATAGTATATAACTAGCTGCCCGTCCCGGCTTCACACGGGTGAACATTTTTTTTTTAATTCTATTCTGTCTATCTGACCTATCTTTCAAGTTGGATCAAACTGCACACGGTGTGCAAATTTGATTAAAATCGGTTAAGTAGTTTAGGAGTCCATCGCGGACATTCAACGTGATACGTAATTAATATATATTAAGAAGATATCTAATAAAAAGGTCTACCGTTGGTAGCTAAAAAGTTCCCAGGAAGGGTCGAGAAAAAAAAAATCGCAATGACGAGGAGAACCTAGTGCCTTTCGGTTTCGTTAAGGCTATTTTTACACTCATTAAGTAGTACGCGTGTAATTCAATTAGGTACTTATTGGAAACTTGACCTACAAATCATACGGATCTCAAAGGGTATTTTATTTATTATAGGTCACAATGGTCTCATTCAATTAAAATAGAAACCTTCGCGCGTCAGAAATGATCGACAGGAAAATGATTTCTTGGGTGAGGCTAGGTCAAGTAGTCAAGAAAAACATAAAGCATTATGCTGTTTATGTAATTGAATACTTAACTTACTAACACTAAGTGCGAAAATCCCAAATAAAACTGAAAGTGGTCAGCGTAACTAAACCGAACAAAATTTCAAGACCAAGAATAGGTTTTTCAAAATACACAAATGTCTTATTTGCTCTCGAATATTGACTTTGATACCTCTCGAACGCAGTTTATCTGCTCTAAATCACATGTCTGGTAACATGCATACAAAGGTGCTAAACATAGTTAGCCTATAGCGTTCCCACTGCTGGGACTGTCTCCTGTCTACGAGGGGGAGTTGGTGGATGTGCTCTAGGATATGCCGGTTTCCTCTAAACGTTTTCACTCACCGTTTAAATAAAATAAATTACAAAATGTAAAGTGACTGCCTGGGTTCGAATCCACGTAATTCGGATTAGTAACCATTAGGTTACACTGCTCCCGCTTAAAGATGCGTGCTTAGATGGTTATCATTATGACCAAGCGAAAGGCCGATCGGTCTGATATTAGTCTTTTTGGGAACTTCATTAGGACAAATTGCGAATGAATTACATAACTAAGTAGTAGAATATTGTTTTTACTTATCTCGGTTCCATAAGCAAACATTAGAGCTGCAATTATTTTCAAAAATTACGAAACAATTTTAAATGAAAATCTCTCGAGATTTTTTCTCGTCAAGAAATGCACATGATGTGTTGTATTGCAAAATGTTTGCATGAATTAAGTTCGGTGGCAGCAGAAGATGCAAAAAAAACCGATTTTATTTAAAAGAATTTAATTAGTACCAAAAATTACAATTATATTATAAGTCTAACTAATTACTATATGGATTGTTCAGTCGACGATTGACCAAAGAATGTCCATGAATTGCGGAATCAGGTAGCGAGCGTCCGGTGTCGGTTTCGCGGCGACACGAGGCACGTGTGCAGCGTCAGCTCCTAGATACTGCGCGGTGTTGTTGCCGTGTGAAATCAGGGCGATGCATGCTATAGCAATTTGCCTCGGCTATGCTTGCGTAACACCTCCCCCCGAAGAACAGCGACTATTGAAGACCTTGGTCGTAAATTGCGCTGGAAGATGATCTGTTCTATCTCTTTGTGTCTCTGGTATAGCGTAGATGATCTGCGGTCGAACTTTCTTGTCATCGGAAGATTCTTTCTTAAGATCGATCTTCTTCGGATAACATCTTCGATAAGTAAAGTATGCAGCTAGTGCACATGCACCGAGTAGTAACACATACAGCGGTATAGTTGTATGATAGATGCTGCTATTTAAGTGTGTATCGAGCTGTATCGGTGACTGCAGTGAAATCTCCCTATTGGTAGCGTGGAGATCATCCAAGTTAATAGAGTTGAGATTGAATAGTGGGCGTGCCATTGGGCTGGGAATATCTTCTTTAGGAACATCTATTATCTTCAATGCTTGACCTTTCAATCGATCGTTGGAGTTTGAGATGGTGTACTCTGCTGTCTGGATGAAACAGTTATGAGGAAGTATGTCGAGGTAACTTCCTTGTAGTAACTTGTGGAGATCTTGTTCGCAGGATAGACGTACTTTCGTCGGTGTCGGGAAGCTGATGGTGTAATGGCATCGAGTTTCTCGTAGGCTGGTTTTTGAAGAGATATCGTGACTGGTTTGCATTCAGGAAGTCTCTGCTGCGTGGTGATGAGGGCTCCAATACAGTCCGGCTGAATCTCTTCACATAGATACCCTTTAGTGGACTTCAGGCATTCAGCCTCTATGTACTTGAAATCTTTCGGATGGATTGCAAGGAATTGGAAGTGAGGGATGAGTATTTCGTGGTTTTTGTTAGGGACTATGGATATCTTGTATAGATCATATGTCTGGGGTAGAATAATCGGGAACTTGTAAACTATAACTATTTCATTACCTACATAATATGAACCTAACTGTATAACGTCATAATATTCTCTAGCTCCTATATCTAATACTTTATTTCTACCATATAACGTAATTAATTTGCTTATTATAGATCTAATGGTATCTAGACTAATAACGTCATGGTGTGCAGTTGACGTTTTTATGAATGCTAGTACGGTCTGTAACTTTGATATCTCTCGCGATAACTTATCAACGTTATCATTAACTATTAAGATGGTTTGTCCTAGATGGGCATACTGAACTAACTCATGATTTCCTTTATCCAAACTCTGACTAATATTTTTAACCAAGGCTGTTAATCTGTTCTGATTGTCTACCATGCTATCTACTACTTTAGAGTGTTGAGTTACCCACGTTTTGGTCAGACTCACGTGATTATTAAATTCTGTTAATAGTTTGTTTTCATTATCTTGAAGAGATTTTATAGCATTATTGAAATGTACTGCATCGGTATAATCAAGGTTACCGGTTATGCTTTTAACAACAGAACCGAGTCCATCTATGAGACCTCTTTTAGAACGAGTAGTTTCGAATGACTGCAATTGTTCAAGGCCGGTTTGCAGCTGGTCATCTAAGTATTTAATATGGGGCTGGAATAAAGAAAGGCTTCTATTATTAAGGTCGGGGCTTATTTCTCTTAGTTGGTTATGAACGGTGTTGACTTTATCTTGCAATTCCTGAAGGTTTACATGTTGTAAAAATGAATGGTAATGAGATACTATACTGCAGGGACCTAATTTAAAAGGTAATACACCTGGGCCATCGTCGAGATTTTCAAGTTTTATCTCCTGTGTTAGGGCCGAGTACAGGAGCAGATGAAGTACTAGGAGGGTCCTGTAACAATTGGGCACTTTTAGGTACTCTTTTTAATCTTGATTTAGCAATGGGTCCACGCTTCTTACGCGTGTAAATGTGTATTGGTAGGTCAGCCATGACAGTATCGTGCGTGAAGCGGGGTACTATCTTTTGGCGAGAGGCAAAGGGATTCTTCACAAATATTTGTTGTTCAGGTGAGTATTGGTTTTCCGTCTCTCTAGATTTATTACGAGCATTTATTAAATCTTTGCGTTGGGTCATACTAGACTCATGAATTAAATTATAAGCATTGGTCATTTTGTTTTTATGTTCGGCTGTATACTGCTGTTACAAATGGGTAGTTAAATCTATGTCCAGTGGGCCTCGTGGGTCGAAATGTCCAGTAATAACGTCAATTGGTCTGCATCTCGTCAAACTATGTATAGAGCTATTATAAGCCAAAAGGGCATAATTTATTAAATTTAAAACAGATTCGTTCTTTTGCTGCACTTTTAAAATACGTAGGTGTTCCAAGATTGTTGAGTGGAACCGCTCGACAATTCCATTTTCATTAGGAGAGTGAGGTGCTATTTTATGGTGTTGGATTTTATGTAGTCTTGTGAACTCGGCGAACAATTGGTTGGTGAACTCCGGTCCATTGTCTGTCACTACGGTGTAAGGTACTCCGTGATGGGTACAGAATTTTAATAACGCTTGCACTACACTTACTGCTGTCCCGTCTCTTAAGAAATAGGCTTGAGCATACTTTGAGAAAGCATCAACAATAGTTATGAATTTTTCACTCTGAATAGTTAGTAGATCTAGATGGATGGTTTCAAAAGGCTTACTAGGTGGAGGGACGAGATGAAACTGTTGTTTTATGGGATTGCGATCATATTTAGCCTGGCCGCATACCGTACACTCGTTGATAAATTTAGTAATGTGCTCTCTCATTTTAGGCCAAAAGTATTTGTTAGACAGGGCTAGGTAACACTTAACATTTATGCCTCTATGATTTGTTTTACCATCGTGATATTTGTTAATTATTTCTTGTTGTCTTAAATACTCTCTTATATTTTCCAATTCGGTTTTTGCTAGCACAAGGTTCATGGCTGAGTTCTTAAAAGTCTTTTGAATTATGGGAATAACTGTGTACATTGCTAACGGTGGGTTTATTAGTAAGCCTGTTTTGATTTTGGGGTGAACATACTCTTTAATAGCATTAATGACATCTTCCTCCAGATTGGATTCCGACAATTGAACAGCGGTACGCGTGTGCGTTTCGAAGGGTTTTGTGACAGTTGGCCTTCCTTTTATGTCACCTATGATAGTGAATACTATCTGTTTAGTGAATTTATTGAGCGGTTGCTCAGTGATAGGGACTTTTAAGATGGGGTTTTCGCCGTCGGTATGGACTGTTAAGGTATTAGAGTCGTTTGCGGCCTCTGAGGCTGTGATCGTTCTGGAATCGTCAGCTAATTGGTTCTTTTCAGACGGGTTTACAGCTGTTGAACTTACTTCTTCGTTATGGAGCTCTAAGCGGGATAAGGCGTCTGCATTGGTGTTTAGTTTGCCTTGCTTATAAACTACCGAGAAATCATATTCCGATAACTTTAAACGCCATCTTGTAAGCCTGGAATTGGGCTCTTTGAGGCTCATAACCCATTGTAGAGGTTTATGATCGGTAATAATTTTAAATTTCCTACCAAATAGATAAGGTCGAAAGTACTTGCAAGCCCACACAATAGCTAGTAACTCCTTCTCTATGGTGCTGTAATTAAGTTCGCTTGAGTTTAAAGTTCTAGAGGCGTATGCAATGGGTTTATCCGAACCTATTGGACCCTGCGATAACACGGCCCCTAATGCGACATTGGAGGCATCAGTGGTCAGTAAGAACTCTTTGTTAAAATCCGGGTATTGTAAAATTGGGTCATTCGTCAACAAGGTCTTGCAATGCTCGAAACAGCTGATGTAATTTTGGTCACAAACTATTTTGGATCCCTTCTTCAAACATTGAGTCATGGGTTTTGTGATACGTGCAAAATCCGGTATGAATTTCCTATAATATCCAAGGAGGCCAAGGAAACGTTTAATTTCTGTAGTATTTTTAGGTAACGGGTAATTATTTATAACGCTTATTTTATCTGGATTTGGTTTAACTCCATCTCTACAGACGACATGTCCTAAAAACTGGGTCTCTAGCTTCAAGAACTCGGACTTGTCCATTTGTATCTTGAAGTTGGATTCTCTTAATCTTTTGAAAACTTTTTCTAAATTAATAATATGCTCTTGCAGGGATGTGCTGAACAGAATGACGTCATCCAAATACACTAAGCTAAGATGTCCTGAAGGTCTCTTAGGAGATTATCCATTACACGCTGAAATGTTGCCGGGGAGTTTTTCAAACCCATCGGCATTCTTAGGAATTCGTAATGTCCATTTTCTACATTAAAAGCAGTTTTTTGTATATCAGAAGGATCTAATTCGACTTGGTAAAATCCACTAGCAAGGTCCAGGGTGCTAAAGTATTGGCATTTGCCTAACTTGTCTAATATGTCTGAAATGTTCGGTATGGGGTACTTGTCGTCAATAGTTTTTTCGTTGACTTTACGAAAAAATATCACAAGGCGCCACTTGGCCTTACCCGAAGCGTCTGCCTTTTTGGGGACCACCCAAACGGGAGAGCTCCATGCAGAATCCGAAGGTCTGACTATATTCTGCTCGAGCATCTTATTGATTTGGTCTTTAACTTCCTGTTTATGGATGTAAGGATATCTGTAGTTTTTAGCATGGACGGGGATTTCGTCAGTCGTCCTAATCTTATGCTTAATTTTGTTCGTAAATGTTAAAGGTTCTCCTTCAAGATAAAATACGTCTGAGTACCGTGCGCATAAAGCTCTTAGATTTGCCAATTCTTCTGGATTTAAATGGTCTGTCCGGAGACATGATAAAACTTCCTGTGTGCGGACAGATAATTGTTCTACATGTTCAGTCTGTACGTTAAATAGTTCGGCTGTAACAGGACGGTCCATGGAAAAGATTACATCATTAGGTGTCTTATTTGAAATCTGTACCCATCCTCTATTATTTTTTACTGTGGTCAAGCAATCAGAAATTAAACAGTTACTAATTATCTGGTCGGGAACGAATACCTCACCATCGAGGGAATTTATGGGCAATCTTACTAATTTAGATGTCTGAGCTGGTATGATTTCCTCATGGAGATTAGCATTGCGAGAGTCATACATAGTGATGGGTATCTCAGTGTTTCTGGTGATTAGTTTCCTGTTTCTTAGATCAATGTTAGTACCCCATGAGTCCAATAAATCAAAGCCAATAAGGTCATCAAAATACTTATGGAAATCTAGGATGAATAAGGTGATATCGCCTTCTTCTTTAAATTCGGGGAAACTAGGCAACGTTATTGAATAGTTATTTTTATAAACGGTGCGCACGTTGGTTACTTCAAACGGGTTATAGTTAAGAGGTACATTGGAAAAGTATTTTTCAACAGCTTGAGGCGATATAAACGACTGGTTGCCTCCAGTGTCTATAAGAAATCTTAAAGGTGGGTTATGGATTTGTATGTACCCAAGTTGCCTCTGTATGTTAAAATTTACATCTATTTTGGCTTTTCTGATTTCGGGACCTCGGGAAAATTTCCATCCGGATTCCGGTTTTCATTTTCGACCTCGTCTGCATTTGGCTTAAGTTCCTCTACCACTGGGACTTCATATTGCCCATAGTTAGTGTAAAAATCTAGGTACTCTTGGTAAGCGTCATAGTCTTGGTTATACGCTGCACCGACTAAGTCGTAATAGGAATCAAATACACAATCATAGTTATTAACCTCGCGTGTTCTAAAATAGTTGCTGGGTGGTGGATTACCAGCTGTACGCCAGTCATGTCTAGTCGAGGGTAAAGGTTTAGGCACAAAATGGCTGACACCACTCATAGGACGCGGCGTATTATTAAAATTAGTGGATTGCACGGGTAATCCATCCTGGAGCCTAAAGGCATTGCCCTGAGCGTTATAATTTGGAGGTGGTGCCCGGAACATCTGTTGAGTCCGAGTAGGGCCACGTAGTTGTTGTGGTTGGGGTACATTTTGCCGCCAACCTTGGTAAGGTTGAGGAAAACTCTGCTGGGGACGCAAAAGACCAGGCATGCCATATATCTGTGGTTTTGAGGGACCGGGCATACCCATTGCAAAAGGTTGCCGCATTAAATTATTTAGTGGTAAATTGGAATTGGGCTTGAAAGGCTGATGATTATTGTCTTTCTTACTAGACCCGCCTTCGGTGCGTTGTTGCATATAAAGGGTGTTAAGCTCTTTCTGAACGAATTCGAGAGCTTTTTCCATCGTTTCGGGACGCATGCAACGGATCCTAGAACCTAGGTGATCTTTTAAACCGCGCAAATAACATTGTAGGGTCAGTTTCTTATAAGAGTGAATTTCTCAGGCGAAAAATTTACGCGTCTAGGCTGAAAACGCAGTGCTGCTTTACAGATAATGCAACGATTTTTTTTCTCAGAATTAAAGTGACATGAATCTAAATGAAGCCACTTAAATTATATTTATAAGACTATTACTTTTTATGAAAAAAATCGGTAAATGACGAATTATCAATTTCTGTGTCTTGTCCACAATCACTTTCATACACAACATTTACCTCTCAAGAAGATAATCTCCAACATATGTAGGAAAAAGTATTTTGATTGCGTTAAGTAATGATTGACCTACAAGAAGTTAATTAGTTTTGAATGTTTAGACTCATAGTTAATGAGTACATGACAACGGTAGTTTTGTCCAAGCGAAATTACTAATTTCTATGGTCATTTTGTTTTACCGTCCTGAGCTTCCACCAATCAGTCTAAATGAACAATAAATCCCTGCTCGGCAAGAGACAGTCGTGCGCTTACGTGCAGTAAGAATGGTAGTGCACCATATCGCCAGGTCTTTCCGCCAAAAATGTAAGTACGTGATTTTAGTTTACTCGGAACGAAATTTTGCAATTTCGGTGATCAGGTTTTAAAAGGATTTTTGCAAGAAATAAAGGTATCACTTTTATGCATGCTAAGTAGCCTTTGGTACACATTTAAGATTATAGAAAATAATAGTCATAGACTTGATAGGTTCTTGTAAATAAAATAAAATAGCCACGTTTCCAATTTCTGTGGGGCAATTTCTGTGGTTTCCGTGGCATCTGGGTGCCCACGGAAATTACACGACTCCACACATTCCAATCACATGAACGTGGCATTAAATATGGAGTTCCTCAAGGCAGTGTGTTGGGCCCTCCACTATTCATATTATATATAAATGACCTACCTAAATCTGTTGATCAACCTGTGACCCTCTTTGCTGACGACAGTACCATAACAATTCAATGCGATACTAAAGAAAAATATAAAAATGACATTAATAATTCTCTTATATCAATAATAAAATATTTGGATAATAATAATTTGAAAATAAATCTCAATAAAACTAATATTATGCACTTCAGTCAACGCTTACCAACTTTATCTGATCTCAAGGTTCAATATAATGACAAAATAATTGAAGAAGTCAACACTGCAAAATTCCTCGGTGTGACTATTGACAAAAAGTTAAATTGGAAAGAACACGTTGAAATTTTAACCAAAAAAATTAGTAACTCTGCTTATGCCCTACACAAATTAGTTCCTGTGCTTAACACCGACGCGTTGCTAACAGCTTACCACGGCCTAGTTTCATCGCACCTAAGGTACGGAATTATACTTTGGGGCAATTCGACTGACAAGGATATACCTTTCAAAGCCCAAAAACGGTGTATTAGGACGATGTTTAAATTAGATTCGACCGACAGTTGTAAACCGTATTTCATTAATTATAACATACTGACGTTACCGTGTCTGTATATATTCGAAGTTGTCATGTTTGTAAAGTGTAATCGGCAATTATTTCCACGTATGGCAGACAAAGTCAGTCGCAACAGACGCGATAACAGTATGCTTTGCTCACATGGTTCCAAAACAGCATTAATGCAGAAAAGTGTATTTTGCATGGCGCCTTTAATATTTAACAAACTTCCAAAGACATGGAGGGAACTAAGTGCGCACAAACTAAAAAAGCGGCTAAAATTATATTTAGTTGGGAAAGCATACTACAGTATTTTAGAATTTTTAAACGACAAAATGTAATATTTATGTAAAATTTAAAATTAGATTATAGGACAATTTAATTCAAATTTGTAATTTACTAATTTAATAATTTTTTTAGCTTCGTTTGAATGACTTTTGTTTCATAAGTATATATTTGTATGCCCCAAAGGCCGAACATGATGGATCTTTTTGTTTATGAACAACCTGCATATCTTGTATGTATACTCATGTTTCCACAAATAAATGTCTTGTCTTGTCTTGTCTTGTCCACAGAAATTGTACCAATCAATTATTGTATTAATGTTAATGAAGATTTTTGAAAAGAATCAACACTTGTTATGCCGAAATTACTTTGACAGAACTAGGTCCTTAGCCCCCAACATTAAAATAAAATTGTATTACTATTTCTTGAAAAAGTCATTCAATTGGATTAAATGAACTTTGAGGGTTGCATCCTCCGGGAGCTCCTCCTGAAAGCCTCGATCGTGCAGGCCTGGGTGACATCACCGGGCAGGCCTGCCGACGTTGACGATGAGGCAGCGTGGTTCCAGGAGGCCATACGCGACATCTGCGACATGCACATATGTCGAGTCACCAGCATCATCGCGAGGAGATGCTGGGGACTCTCGACAGAGATCCGTGGGGGCACCCTTCCAAGATGGCGCGGGATAAACTCCGCACCTGGGCCCCCCTATTGACGCAGAGTCTCCGGCCTGAGCTCATGGAGGACGTGGTGAGTATTCTGTTCCCTTCGCGAGGGGAACACCCCCCCCCCCCCCCGCCTATGGCTCCGCCGCCTGCGATGCTGAAAGTGGACCAACTGGACGACGACGAAAACGCTCCTGAAGTGACTGGGGTAGACCTGAGAGTGGCGGTTCGTAGGCTCAGTGCCAAAAATACCACCCCGGGACCCGACGGCTTGCCTGGTAAAGCCAGGGTTCTGGCTTTGGAGGCTCTCGGGCCCCGACTAGAGGGACTGCAAAACGCGAGAAAGGCCAGTTCCCGCTTCGTTGGAAGACGGGAAAGCTGGTTCTCATTCGGAAGCCGGGGCGCCCTGCGGAATCTCCGTCCGCATACCGGCCTGTAGTGCTGCTCGGCGAGGTGGGCAAGCTCTTTGAAAGAGTAATAGCAAACCACCTCGCCGAGTGCCTTGCGGGGACGGGGCCGGATCTTGTGGAACACCCGTTTGGTTTCCGCAAGGGGCGCTCTAAGGTGGACGCCATCAAGCGCGTGAGAGCCCTCACGACGGGGGATGCGGTTTCCCAGGGTGAGGTTGTCTTGGCGGTGTCTCTTGACATCGCCAATGCCTTCAACACCATGCCCTGGAGCTGCATTAGGGAGGCACTCCGGTATCACCGGGTGCCGACCTACCTTCGTCGTGTGGTTGAGTCGACTTTGAAGTACCTAGGACTCGTCCTCGACAGCCGGTGGAACTTCGTGGAGCACTTCCGACGTTTGGCCCCCAAACTGGAACGGACCGGGGCTGCCTTCAGGCGGCTCCTGCGCAACCCGGGGGGGGGGGGGGGCAAACGCCTACGCGGGAGTCGTGCGGTCCATGTACGTGTAGTCGTGGCCGGGGGCCACGTGGTGGGTCTGTGGGCTATGGGCTAGCTCGCCGTTTGTCCGTCTCATCGACGGCGCGTTCGTGTTCCACGCGCGCCTCAAAGAGAGTCAGCAATAGGTAGGGGACCCCTTGCAAGGACCGATGCCTGCCGGGATTGCGGGACTGTTCGAAAGAGATACCGTGGCCCCGGAACACAAAGGGCGATGAAGGAACATGAATGGGTTTTAGTAAGTAAAATTCTGAAAGTCCCTCCTGCTTCGCCCAGAAAGGGAGGAGTCATTTGATGATTTCCCATCCTCTTCATAGATGCAAAAAACATAATCAGTTCCTTGATTGCTAATTTTGTAAGATTGATTTAAGCAATAGTACACCACGTTGTATTTTTAGAAATGCTTATTAAAATGATCAAATCGTTTATTTGTGATACATGGGTTACATGCTGGTGTTCATTACATAATTACGACGATAATATATAAATATATATATATTAACGACGATTTCGTATTATATCAGTTTTTTCATTAAACCTTATCTTTCTTTACATATTATTAAAAAACAATGTCTATATAAAATAATTCACAATTTCGGTGCAAACGCAGAATTTCTGTGTCACCTATACAATTTCGGTGGCTATAATAAAATTTCTGTGGCTCGCCAATTTCGGTGGCCCAAATAACTCTCTAAGTTATTTAATTATAATATCCCCTTTCAGAAAATGTATATATAATGTGGATATGTTGCGCTTTATTATCAATGTTTTTCAAAAAACCTGAAAATGAAAATGTCCATGGAAATTAGGTAAAAAATCAAGTTGTTGAAATTGACTCATAAAGATCACGTTTCGCTGTAACTGTAGTAGCCACGGTTTCATGCAATGTGACGTATGTCATGATTGTACTGAACAGATTCTGGCAGCGTTCATAGAACTCTTGTGGGGTTGAAGACCCCTGGGTTTGCAATGACAAATCGTTATATAAAGCGGTCTCGTCGAGATGGTCAGCAAAGTTATTCATTAATGCACTTTGAATACCAATCCAATTTTCGGGAATACCGTTAGTATTTATCAATCGAGCTGCGGAACCCGTAACCTTGTTTAATATGCCGTTTATAAGGGCCAAATTGGCTAACTCATTACCCGGCTCTTGTCTTGAAATATGCAAGTACCAGTTGGTCACAGAGATTCACGAAACGGGTTAACACGTGAGGGTTACCATCAAAATCAGGTAAAACCTTAAGCGAATTAAAAATTTCTCCTATTTTGTCCTGCGACATAATGCCCAGTAGTGCTGGTTCTCCTAACTGCCTAGACTCGTCTAAAGTGATGAGCCTATTCGATCTACTACTACCTAAACTAGGGTTCTTGGATGGAAAATCTTGAAAGCTATTATATAAAACACTAAATTAAATCATACACCCACAATATCTATATAATAAGATGCGTAATTGCAAGAAAAATTACTGTAAATGACCAGGTAAGGATCTAGGTTAGAATAAAATTAGGACAGTAGGGACTTGAAAGATTCAAAGTACTTACAACATGGTTTTCTTGCCGAATCGATGTCTGGATTCACCTCTGCTGGCGCCTCACGATGTATGTAGCACGTACCTATTATTCCTCGAAAATCCTACCGGCTGCGCCAATTAAGTTCGGTGGCAGCAGAAGATGCAAAAAAAAAAACGATTTTATTTAAAATAATTTAATTAGTACCAAAAATTACAATTATATTATAAGTCTAACTAATTACTATATGGATTGTTCAGTCGACGATTGACCAAAAAATGTCCATGAATTGCGGAATCAGGTAGCGAGCGTCCGGTGTCGGCTTCGCGGCGACACGAGGCACGTGTGCAGCGTCAGCTCCTAGATACTGCGCGGTGTTGTTGCCGTGTGAAATCAGGGCGATGCATGCTATAGCAATTTGCCTCGGCTATGCTTGCGTAACACATGTATAAATGTATAGAGAAACCTTTGCCTATTGATTGATTGCCAACAACTGGTTAGAAACTATTTATTATATTGTTGCTATACAATTATTAGGTAGGTGGACCTAGCTAAGAGAATTGATTAAAAATGCAGGTTTCTGTAATGCAGGTTTCTGGTCTGTGTTCTGATCACATGGCCTACCATGACGTATTAAAGCAGGATCGTTTTATTCTTGTTCGACTGAGGGTAAGAAACGGAGCTATAGAGGACGTGTAGCGCCATCTCTTTCCCTCACTGGAATAAAGTTCCTTTTAACTTATCTACAATTCCTTCCTTATTCGAACATATTACCTTCATAGAAATGATGTTTTGCCTAACAAAAGACATAGAAGCACTACTCACGAAACAAAAAAGAAAAAATCGATTGCTGGTCGAGTAGGTACCGAAAAATCAATTGTAGAAAATAATGTCAAGCGAGGTCCATGAAGTCACTAGTTTATTAAGCAGACCACAACACCTTAGATCAAGATGTACCTACCTATTACCTACACAAACATTTCTCCAGCTATGTTAAAGCTCTATGTAACAGGAGGCTGTCTCCTAGTTCTCCTAATTTGCCAGCATTTGTTTTTGACACCTACCCCAACACCCATTTCAGAAATCTTATAGAAGATGGTCCTGTGAAGCTGCTGAAGAGACACACAGAGCAAAGCAATGATAGCACGTTTATGGTTATTTTACTGAAGTAGGTAGGTGTAGTTGGTACCGAAATCCTACTGGTTCCGAATGAGTTGTCGATAATATCAACCTGGTACCAACCTAGACTCCTTGGCTGCTACTGAGATATTCCTGGTCCTCCTTTTAAAGAACACTTAAACATAACTGGCATAAATGTGGGTTTCGTCTTGGTAACGCATCTACCTAACCCCTTTAGGTATAACAGGCGTGATGTTTTTGTCCATAATATCCATCCGATTACAACGACATCTATACTCGCTTAAACTCATTGAATCATACCCAAACCACGAACTACTACTGCCACTCTGCCAGCAAAACTCCTTGAGCTATTCAAGTCTTATTTCTCGCTCAAACAAAACACAGATGGCGCTCAACCAATCGATTTCATTTTAGTTCTTAAACTCTTCTGTAGCATGGAAATCTAGGTACAACAATATAAATTAAACAACTAGTCATACAAAAAGGTTTGACACAATGTTACGCTGTTGAACACCGGAGGGTTAAGCAGGGGTGTACCAACAGTAGGCACCTATATTTCGCCAATGTTATTTACCTCCTCCTTCCAATATATTGCTAACCTATCTGACATACGACTGATGGATCAGTGGCAAAGGTTGATCTATTAGACAATAGTCTCAGAACAAAATGTCCGTCACGGTCACTAGAGTAACAGATAGTGCAGAACTAACATACATACTGTGTATTTAACCAACTGCATAGGGAGATTAGATATGCAGAACTTAAGGACCTATACTACCTCAAATGGCTTAGCATGATCCTCCGTTACGCCTAAAATGCTGCAGCATTAATTTTGAAATAAATATATGGTAAAGTTGAGGATTAATGTTAGGTCCTATGTTTGGCGAAAACACGATTCCATAAAATTTTCTCGATAGAAAAAAATCCCAAAGCTACCTCCAAATCGAACAATAAACCGCTGGTATTAAAAAATTGCTTCAAATTAGATCATGAAACTTTGCATACTAACTGAACTAACTATAAAGCAGGTTTTATGTTTTTTATTTTTTCCAAAAGACGAAAATTTGGTTTTATAAAGAATAAAAACCACTCATTTTGCACTATTCGGCCTGCAGTGACTGACGTAATAACCACTTTGTAGTGCAAGCTGATTAGAACGTTATTCTTACAGTATTTCAAACGAAGTTTGAACCACCACAAATAGAGTTACTAATTTTAGGTAGTATAGGCTCTTAAGTTTTAACATAGAGCTAAGTGATTTGCTTTATTTGTAACTGGCTTTACCCGCAGATTCCCCCGCGATATGGTGGGAAATTATCCGACGGAAACGTTGTAAATTAGCCTATGCACTCGGGGATAATGTGTTGTAAATTTGTAATTTCTCATTCGTCAAAGATTTTTCGGAATCGAATCAGTAGTTCCCAAGATTACCTCCTACGTCCAAACTTACAAACTTATTACCTATCAACAATACCACAGTATAGACTCAAGCATTTAAATCTTATAGTTGTTCAGGATAGATATATATATGGTATTAAGAGCTCTATAAACCCACTGTTCCTAAAAAATACTATTCCGCCAAAATTAATTTAACATAATTTTGTTAACAAATAGGTCCTCAATCCTAATTAGCATGCACATGCATTCATTACAACAAAACTATCCTAATCACCGACTAACCGTATTCATTGAAACGACAAACAAACAAAGATAACAAATAAATGCACTGTGCACTGATAATTTGTGACCCCTGGCTCGGGAGCGCGAGACAGGAACCATTCATTACTCACTCACAGTTGTACCATCTTGTTATCGAGATGTGGTTACACAAACTGATATTCCTCTCTTTATACCTTGCGGTTATCTGTGAAGGTGTGTATTTACTAAATGTTTATATCGTTTTTTTTCTGATATTTATCAATAACTGTGTCTTCGGTTGCGTTTACAGTGATATGCAACACGTTTTGTTTGTGTGTGATAACAATATTTGGGTGTATTTCTCTCTCTGTTTTGGTGTTTTTATTAAGCGTTCTATCAAGATTTATGGCTTTGATTCGACGTCCGTTTATTTAACGTTTATAATATGGTGTTTAATGAGCTCCATAAACCAACACGTGCATTTGTAACTTGAGTCGTAGTCATGCGTTTGCTAAACCTTCTATAAGCATCTACTCTGCTATGGTTGCATAACAAATATTGCGAATAACAGATTACATCCTGTATATTTCTATGATGCGTATATCGTATAAAATATTTCAATAAGTAAACTGATAATGTGGGATCTTTATGCTTGTATGCATAGCAGAGCAGTACTAATATTTTTGTATCACTGTTGTGATTAGGCAATGTTATCATTCCTTTATTCATCTTTACACAAATTGATTATATTTTTAAATATTAATTTAAAAATAAAACATTTAAAAATATAAGAAAAATGTAGCCCACCGGTATCGGAAACAGGGTCCAAGCTACCGGCGCGGTCAGGGCTCCAGAGAGAGGAACCTCCTAACAATACGAGCCATATTAGGCAATATATTATTAAGGGCCCTTGAAGAATTATACATAAATTCAGGCCAAACTAAACGAACTGACTTAAAATGCAGTGTCGAACACAAATTATAAACAAATGCTAATCAATTTCAGATGCAGATACAGAGGAAGACACTAGTGACACAGCAATCAAACTGGCGGAGGGAGAGAAGAAGCTCAGTGGAAACATACTGCAAATGTTGGAGCACTTCAAACAGCCGGACCCCATCGGTCTGCCGGGAGCTGAGATCCCGGACCCGTACCCTGTGCCGGACATGAAGCAATCCCTGCAAGTTGGCACGCTGTACTTTAAGAATACTGCTGTGCACGGTATTAGCAAGTTTCGCATCTTGTACGTGAATGCTGAAATTGGATCAATGGAGGTAACTATGCTAGGTTTTATTTTCTTTTTTAAACTTTCACGATCAGAACACATCATAAAACACATGTAAACGGGTATTTATCGCGAATTTTACCTTTAATATAAGCCCGACGTTTCGACCGGATTGCACCAGCTGTGTGTTTATTTATGTTTTACAAGGTTTTATTTTGTCATACTTTAATTCCAAAACCTGACGTCTAAGTGTACTCTCTCATACTTTTAGTACCCCAACACTCTTGCCAGCAAAACGGCCACGAACGGCCGAACAATCATACGGTACGGTCTCGAATAATCATAAACAGAAAAAATATACAATTACAGTTTTCCGACCAACAATGTAATATGATATCTTTTTTGACTATAATAAAATGGAACAAACAGAATAACACCTATTCGGTATCAAATTAACTAAATATTTAGTTTGATCAAAAATATTTACTAGCCATTCAAATGTGTTTCAGGTCCACGCAGCGATGACAATAGATGTGTTACAAGCTCGCGGTAATTATACGTTGTCAACCTTTTTTAACAGGGCACAAGGCCCATTCACTGTCGACGTCACCGGTCTGAAGATCACAGCGAGAGCCTCCCTTGGCGTAGAGCGAGACGGAAAACTCCGAGCACAAGACATCGAGATAGATCTAGGTTTTAACACCATCGCTGTCAACTTTGAAAACTTAGGTTTCTTTGGTGGAATGTTCCAAGGAATTATTAACACAGTGGGTAATTTCCTTTTCGACTCCATCAAGCCATACGTTCTTAAGGAAGCTTATACTAAAGCCAGAGTTGAAATCAACACTAAACTAGATGAAGTCGCCGGTGATATGCAGTTCCCTAACTCAATCTCGCCATTAGACATGGTGATCATTGATGTCCGGAAGAAAGTACGTGATATGCAACTGGATCCGTACCAAATCAAGGATTACAACGCTACTGTGAGTATATTCACTGTATCTCTGACGAGAACCTGGGTTCTTGGAATTTCCTCCTTCCAAAGAGTTGGTAACATAACTTTGAAGATGGAAAACAATACGGCAGTAGCAGACTTTGACATCGGCACTCAAAAACTGGAAGGAAGAACTCAGTGGGATATTTCGGCTATAGGTGGTCTTGTATCGAGAGCTGGTACTGCATCTTTCTCAGTAGAATACATCAGTGCAAGGATAATCGCAGCACAACCACTTGACACCAGAAATAAACCAAAATTCAGGAACATAGATCTTGAGGTTGGCAATATTCAAGTTCGATGCAACGGCGCAGGGACGTTAGATTACGTCCTAGAATTCACAGTCAACATTTTACCAAATCTTTTGAGGTACCAAATTATGGATGCTTTGGAAGGTCCTCTGAAGGAAAGAGTACAACAGGAGTTAGATAAACTCAATGTCGAAGAGATGATAGTAGAAAAATTACCAACAATAGATCAAATGCAGGCAACAGGATTTAAATTATCAGATCTTAAAGATTCTGTGGCAGAGAACGGACCGTTTGATGAAGATGAGTTTTTCAACTTTTAATTAGGGATTAGTTACTGTTTATTTAAAAAAACTTTTATCATTGTAACAAGCTCGTCTACTTATTTATTGAATAAAATATTGTTAATTCGGTTTTATTCCGTTTATTTCCTGTGTTATGATAATTATACCACAATCTATTCTGTCTATAAGTAGCAAAAGTTTTACTTATGCAACTGAAGTTATAATGGAAGTCTATTTATTTAGTTATTTTTGTTTCTGGTAATCTTTACCCTCGTATGGTATAGTAGAGTCGGAATCTTTTTCCCTTTTCGTTCCGTATCTATTAACCACAATTTATATATTGACCATGACTGACTTTATTGTCAGAAATATGCTGACGTCAATAGCAACAGGCACGACATCTGTAGTATTTCATACTCATTTATTCGACCACAACATAGTCGTCGATCGAGGATATCAAAGAACATGTTTTCAACAGCAACTTGGTAAAGCTATAATACTACGTAGGTATCTTGCCACATCGATAGATGGCGCTAAAGCAAGTACTAAACATTTTAAGGTAACGAATACTAAAGCAAACACAACTCAAAGCAAAGCAAGAAATAGAAAACTTATTCTTAGAAAGTTAGGTACTTATTCTAAGAAAGTTACTTTTATGGTATAAATTCTAATAAAGTTACATAAATCACAGAACCTACAAAGAAAGTAAAGTCAAAAGACTCCAGTCATAAATAAATAGTAAAGACACACCACAGGTGCCTGTTCAATTACTCATAGCATAGAACAAAGAAATACGAGTTGAAATGCTAAACGAACATGGATACATAAACTCCTTAATGAAGCAGCACAATTGATAATAAATTCACTTGATATCAAAATCGATATGTCGCCATTTAAGGGCCTATACAACCTCAAATGGCTTAGCATGAACCGCCGTTACGCCTAAAATACTGCAGCATTAATTTTGAAATAAATATATGGTAAAGTTGAGGACTAATTTTTGGTCTTATGTTTGGCGAAAACACGATTTCATAAAATTTTCTCGATAGAAAAAAATGCCAAAGTTACCTCCAAATCGAACAATAAACCGCTGGTATTCAAAAAGTACTTCAAATTAGATCATGAAACTTTGCATACTAACTGAACTAACTATAAGGCAGGTCTTATGTTTTTTTATTTTTTCCAAAAGACGAAAATTTGATTTTATAAAGAATAAAAACCACTCATTTCGCACTATTCGGCCGCAGTGACTGACGTAACAACCGCTTTGTAGTGCAAGCTGATTAGAAGGTTATTCTAACAGTATTACAAAAGAAGTTTGAACCACCACAAATAGAGTTGCTAATCTGAGGTAGTATAGGCTCTTAAGGGTTACCTACACTTCTTGTAATATGAACGAAATACTTATATTCATGGAAAAATCATGGACAGTGCGGACCAAAAAAGGTGTAGATGAAAAGGACGGTTGAAAATTGAAAGGGGAAAGTGTCATAAGAGGGAAAGTATTATAAATACGCGCTTTGACGTGGAGTTGCGGACACCAGCCCGTTATACAATACAATACCAACACTAACACAAAGATGCGCAAAATCAAATCACATTTAATTATTGTATGTTTGAGAAATTAGGTGCCTAAAACAGTTCAAACCGAAACAAAAGATAAAAGTCCAAATAATAAGAATGACAAATGGCACAACAACAACCGTTCTCCTCATTAATGAACACAACACGCGACGTCTGTAATCTGCTAATGACAATTTCTAAGAAAAGCCTTGCAAACATCAATTAAACCAATTCTGCCAAGATGCCAATAATAGTAACTATACAAATCACTTAGCAAGAACCCTAAATTATTAAACAGGAAATCCCTGGCACTATTGATAAAGCCATTGTATCCACTGATAAATTGTGACCCCTGACTCGTACGACTGCTAAACAATATATTTGGCTCTTTTTAGTCACTGTTAACACAAACCAAAGGGAGGATGTGGTTAGAAAAAATAATATTCTTCTTTGTGCTTCTCGCGGTGAACGCCCAAGGTGTGTTTCGTTAGGTTATGACAATGTGTGCATCAAAATATTTATTTGTGGACCTTATGTTTAGGTTGTGCCTAATTAGCGTATCGTTATTTCGTGTTCTTTCAATAATATTTGGTTTTAGTGCCCTTGTTGTGATGGTTTTGTTCATGTGTGATGAGTCAATATTAGATCTATATGCGTATTTGTTTGACGTAGGTACAAGTTTGTGACGGTTACTTTGATAAGCAAGACCAAAATCCTGTTCGTGTGAATTGTGTATTTCATAAGACTTTTTACAGTTCAGATTATCGTCACATGTTTGGAGATTGTGAATAAGATATTAAAAGGAATTGAAATGTTCTACATTGTTGCTGTGAAACATTTAGATTTAATTTTGTATTGAAAAGACTTTCAACAGCCAGCCCCTTTTCATGAGATTGAATCCGAATTATACACTACCTAAGCATGTATTTCCAAGTTAAGTGGATGAATCATTTAAAATCTGTGCTCATAACTTTTCAGAATATGAGTCAGATGAAGATACGACGGAGAGAGCTCTGACTGAAGGAGAGCAAAAGCTGAGTGACAACATAATGCTAATGCTGAACCACTTCAAGCAGCCGGACCCCGTGGGTCTACCTGGAGATGTGATCCCCGACCCTTGTCCCGTGGCGGACATGAAGCAGTCTCTGTCTTTCGGCACGCTATATCTGACCAACACTAATGTTTACGGCATCAGTAAGCTTCGGATCTTGTATGTGAATGCTGAAATTAAAGATCTAGAGGTAATTGTTTGTGATGCAATGCAATTCAATCGTTTAGAGTGAAATTACAAATCTAAACTAAACTTATAACTTTGGACGTAATCTCTCAAACTACTCATTCCATTCTAAAAATTCTTACACTGATGTAAAGCTATTGATGTTTGCCACTGAATTCGAAATTCACGTGGGCGAAATAGCTTTTAGAAGATAGTAATAAATAATGGCACCTTCTTTATCAAATTTCCAAAGTCGAAATGTTATAAATAGATTCAATTATATTAATTTAAACCACTTAATCATTATTTCAGGTCACAGCTGCACTTCGTATAGACACATTGCAAGCTCGGGGCAACTACTCGATATCGTCGTGGTTCAGTTCCACCAAGGGACCGTTCACCGTCGACATCACCGGCTTGAAGATAATAGCAAGGGCTAATGTTGGCGTCGAGCGCGACGGAAAACTAAAAGCACAAGACATACACGTCGATCTGAGCTTCACCACTATTGCCACCAACTTTGAAAACTTAGGCTTCGTTGGTGGTATGGTACAGAGTCTTATCAACAATGGAGGAGCATCCATCTTTGACTCCAGTTTACCAGCAATCCTCAAGGAAGTCTACCCCAAAGCCAGAACTGAAATAAATAACAAACTGGAAGAAGTAGCTGGTGATTTGCAGTTTCCTAACTCTATTTCTCCGCTAGACATGGTGATCTGTGACCTCAGAACTAAAGTAAGCGAAATGAAGCTAGATCCATACCATGTTCAAGATTACAATACTTCTGTGAGCGTGTTCACTGTCTCTTTGACCAACACCTGGATTCTCGGCATATCTTCTTTCCAAAGAGTTGGTAACATAACTTTGAAGATGGAAAACAATACGGCAGTGGCAGACTTTGAAATTGGTACTCAAAAACTAGAAGGACGAACTCAATGGGACGTTGGAGCATTGGGGCTTATATCGAGAGCTGGTACCGCATCGTTCACGATAGAATACTTAAGTGCTAGAATAATAGTGGCACAGCCGCTCGATACGAGAAAAACTCCTGTGTTTAGGGACATAGATTTTGATATCGGCAATATTCAAATTCGGTGGAACGGCGCTGGCACCATGGATTACGTCATCGAATTTGCAGTGAACGTCATTCCGAATCTGCTGCGGTACCAGATAATGGACGGCTTGGAAGGTCCTCTGAAGGAGAGAATACAACAGGAGCTGGATAAGCTGAATGTAGATGCGCTGATTAAGCAAGAGTTGCCTAAAGTTGATCAAATTCAGGAGACGGGCTTCAAATTATCTTCACTTAAAAGTGCGGAGGTTGCTAAAGGGCAGTATGATGAAGATGAATTCTTTAATTTTTAAATATTGTTTGTTTGTATTTAATAATTATGTGTACTTAAGAATACACCATGAAAAATCGTCATAATATTTTGTGATTACATTTTTCTTGAACTATAGTGCAGTTTTTATAATACTCAGCAATACTCAGTGTTCAGTGAAGGTGACACAACCAAAGGAATCCTATACGTCCCTATTTATTCAATTTCCATTGTTTACATTATGATTCATTGTCTTGATGATAAAAGAAATAAGGAATTACATAATAAATAGTTAATTAATTTAATGTTGCATTAAACAAAGAAGTTCCATTCTTTGAAAATTATTGAATATTTTTTTGATTTGACACGTCAAAGTTGATTTTGGCATTGGTTCATCACTTTTCAGCGTTTCGTTCAGTTCAATTTTAAATGTGGAGCTTTTAACTTGAACCAGCTGTTAACCAGAAATGTATTTATTCTAAAACAAATTTATTACATTTTTTAATAATCCTATATAAAATAAAGTAAAAAGGTATTTAAAAATATAAAAAACACCAGTATCGGGAACAGGGTCCAAGCTATTGGGAGAGGAACCTCCTAACAATACTAGCCGTGTCCAGAAGTACCTACTTACTATACTTTCTGAATCAAGCCCTTGATCCAGCTGCCAAGCGAGAGCCTCCTCAGATGTTGGTCAAGGCTATTATTATTAAGCTCATTATTCGCAAATTCAGCCTAAAATTGCAGAAACTACAAAAAAAAAGTCTATGTAGATCAAGAGCCTCACATAAAAAACATGACCGACATTACTCGTCACGAATGCATTCAAACCGGTAGTAACGGTATCGGTACCAAGATTCGATTTGGCTATATCGAGAATCGTTTCGGAAAATCATTAAAGCGAAATATCGATTAACTCTCAACGGACATGTAATCTGTATGTAATGTGTTTTTTGTCTCATTTTTCCCTGCTGTTTCCTATTTACTTGAAGTTATTAGGTGTTATGTACAAAAAATTATGGATTTCTGAAAGCATTTTAGTATAAAATAACTTACTAAATGCTTTCAGCTTATGTAAACTTTTAAACTTCCATTCGAAACGTATAAGTTAGTAAACGTGTAAGTGACTTCTTTTTTGTTCTTTTTGTCTATATTTTACCCTTCATAAATAGGTACTCAGTAATTAATTTGAAGGTACTAAAATAAGAACAGGATTGGCCTTGACAGCCAGAACTTTACAATTCACAAAATGGCGCGAGGTCAATATTCCCTTCGTATCTTGATCTCATCAAAAGCATGCAGGTATTATACGATATTATGCGTAACATTGACAATAAAAACCTCATTAGAATCTTTCACATTTATTGACAATGTGTTTTAAAGGTTCTCATCGCTCAATTATTCTGAAAGTGTCCGAGCTTTTGCGTAAGCTAACGATGGAATAATTCGCCATAGATTCAAATTCATCACACGGCGATGAAGGTATATGGCGTGAACGATCGCGTGTGATCAGCTAATAAATATAATACGAGTAGGTACCTAACTATACTAATACACATAATTAAATCATCTTAACACAATTTCAGTGACAAGAAGTTCACAAGGCCTCCTTCATTCCCAAGTAAGTACCTAAGTAAGTAAAATTTTATTTGTTTAAAAATGGTGTAAGTATATAATAATAATAAAGAAGCGAATAAGAAGAAGAAGCAAGAAGCTGTATTTGCAGCATCAGGCATTCTGATAAATATGTATGTAGGTACATACCTTTTTGTATCACTTTCCTCTTCACACTCTTCAGAAAGCTGATGCTTAGCCCGGATGAAAACAAAGTGCTACGTCAAATGAAATTATTTCAAGTAATTTTTAATCATTGATTCATTTATTTAATTTTGTACCTGGTCTACCTTTTTCTTAAAACCTTGATTGAGAAAAATAATATAAAAAAACAACAACAACAAACGAGGCTATACCATAGAAATTCTAGCTATACGTATAAGTAGTTATCTAATATTTAAAACCAATTATTATTCAAATGGATACTTAGTTATGCCTATGTATTTAATTAAATGTAAATGCAATGCTCTCCGCATTACATTTTTTGCACAATTAATTATTTTACATACTCACCTACTTACACAAGTTAAATAATTATTATGACAAAAGACTTACATATACTTTAGAGTTTCTTTATTATGATATTATTCCATAGGTAACTTATTATGCGTAACTATGCAGAGAAAACAATAAAAATAATTGTAATTTTTCACAAACAAAAGAAAGTGAAAATGATGAGTTATTCTCAAACATTTTAAAGACACAAAGAGAAAAAAACCGCATCCGCAAAAATGTATAGAAAACCTTTGCTGCGGTCAACGCATCTTGTGCCTTGGAGAGGGTTCAGTTCAGCCTACGACACCATTGCTCCCGCCGAGGCAGCACGCGCCGGACGCTTGCCGGCTTTTAGAAAAAACAAACGCAATTGTCAATTCCAAAAATTCAAACGTGGAATACTCCGAAAGCGCGTTGTTTCACGTATAATTTTAATGTTTAGTTAATTTAATTTGAAAAAATGGCGCATTACCAAGTGTTAGTATTATTCTTCGCTGCTGTGATAGCATCGGGAACTTCAAATACACGTAAGTAGATGGAAGAAAGTAGACGGACGACTGTTACTAACTGTGTCATTTTATTTTATTGTCTCTAAACGTATTAGAGCAACATAATTGTTGCTTCTCAGACAATAATTAATTTATATTAATCAGTTAAGCGAATCAAATTTACAAGCACCTAACATAAAGCTCAAAAGAGCGAAGCTTTCAGTATTTTCACTGGTTTTCTGGCAATTTATGACAAAGCATAAAAACAATAATTTGCGTACTTAAATGTATTTTTTATACTGCAGCTTGAATAAGCAATCTAACTCTAAATAAATATTTAGAATTAGGGACTTACCAGAGAATGGGCAGCAGAGTTCTTTGTGCTTTTGTAACAACCGTACTGCGATCGCCAACCCGCCTGCCATGCGTGGCGATTATGGCAAAAACCCTCCTTCGGGGGAGGCCCATGTCCAGCAGTGGATGTCTTTCAGCTGAAATAGTAGTAGTAGTTAATTTTATTTTCTAATTAATATTCAAGACTAATACGAATTGCAATTAATTTGTTGGCATATTAATAATAATATATTACTTTTAGGTTATTGGAATGATAGAGGCTTGTATGAGTATATTAGTTTATTTATGATTATAATAGTATTTTACAATGATAAATGACACAGCTAGACCTGAAAAATGGTTAAAAGTCCACTAGGTCACGTGGTTACACAAGTGGAACAATATAATAACATTCTAAATATAAAAATATAATAAACTTGTAAAAAAGGTTCGCTCCAAAACCAGTCGCCAACAATAAGTTTATTCCATCACGGTATTATCAGCAAGAACTTTTTACCTTTGAAATATGCAGTAAATACTTAGTTTAGTTAGTAGAGAAGAGGTGAGGTGACTCATGAGATGATGACGACTAACAGAGAAGTATGGAAGAAGAAGACATGCTGAGCCGACCACAAATAAATTGGGATAAGGGCGGGAATCTGATGATGACTTAGTTTAATTATTCTTAATTTAATACACCATTATTGCAATTTCTTCCTTAGAAATTACATTTGTAGCACTTCAATACCCGCAATTACAGACACAATTAAAATAACAATGCACCGTGCCCATTTGGGCACGGCTGGGACCATAAAGGGTTCATGTTTAATTTAAAATTAAGTATACACACATCAAAAAAAGTTTGGGATCACTTTGAAAAACCGAAATATTTTTTGTTACGTTTTCATAAAAATAAAAAAATATGTTTATTTTTTAATTTCAAACAGGGTATTTCTATTTAAAGAAAAATCACAACAAAGAATGTTCCTTGTTAAAGTTCAATTCAAAAAAATTACATCAGCTTATGCTAGTGATCTCAAACTTTTTTTGATGAGTGTATGTCATTGCATTCATCACATCTTACCACATTTTATTTTATTTCAAAGGAACTTTTGTCAAGGGACGTACCTAAGGGACGTGTTCCAAAAATAAAAATAAACCCAACAGCCAATACCGGTTTTTTGACGCCAATATTCGACCTCCTTTGAGGTGAAAAGCATGATATGCAAATATTAATGAGATCCGAGAAATTGGAGTGAGATTTAGAACAAAACACTGATAAAAATAGATAATAACTGTGAAACACACGGTACCTTAATAGGTACATTCCTACGTTACACTTGTTGAGGAAAACGAGCAAAACCACGTTTCTAGCGAATGTAAAATACAACTCCCTCCTAAAAAAACATTCATCAGTTAGCCAAGCACTAAATAATGAAGTTGCATTTACTGAATATCTTCCGAAAAACTAAAGTGAATAAATAAATAAATGCTGCCAATATTTTCGTTAATAAACATCTCACTTTCGAATATCACTTATTGCCCCTAATACCAAGTACCACAATAACAAGTCCATATTAATTGATATTTACTTAATAAAAGTGACCATTACGAGAAAGTCGAAACACTTTCACTCGCCTTTTTCTGACACTTTCATTTGTACCAAGGAGTAGCGAATCCTGTCGGTCATGCACAAAGCAAGATAAAAATAATCGGGCATTATGAAACCAGTTGGATAAAATTATCCCTTGATAATATATTTTGCAGCAAAACTTGCTTTAATCTAGGAGATTCTGTGTGCTTACATTATTGTAGCAGGTTTGTGCGTACTGCGCAGATAGACCTACGAGTAATTTTGTACGTTGAGTACAAATAGGCCAAATAAAGTTTGTAGGCACGGAACCTTGATATAGAGTTTTCTGATAGATGATTTTTTAAATGTACTAGGTACGGACTAACTTCAAAAATCATTGTTTTATCCATGGGTTCAGCGGGAACGTGTAAAACTGAAAATACAAGGCAAGTTAAATAAAAGCTTATAATAATAGTGTATGCACGATTTTCTGAATTAGCATAGTCATTAAATGAAACAAAGCAACAAAATGCTTGTACTGAAAATCTAATAAGTGAGCAAGGTTACCTACATTTATTTGTATATACACTGGAACAGTAACAGTAGATAATTTTACTAAATGTCAATATTATCAAAATGCTAGCGAGGCTTTTAACTAAAGCCGTCAAAGAACTGATAAGAGGCCTATTATAGACACATCAGAAAAGTCACAATAAAATACTTTACAGAAATCATCGTACGATGAATTCCCATAAAGCACAAGAACACGATGAAGTAACAACAGTAATGACTTAATAATTATAAGACCACAAATTATTCATTACGTAAATACGGAAGGCTAGGCAAGTAGGAGAAATGTGTATTATGGTGGTTGAGTAATAGGGATGCCTGTGCACGGACAGACGCCATGACAGTGCTATGCGATGGTAATACTAATGTCAGGACGCAGTTGTCTACGAAACTAGACATGCAATTCAAATAGTTTACGAGCTGTTTAAAAGATCCTTACCTGTCGATTACTGAAGAAGAGTTCTTGTTTTTCATGATTTACAATTCATATATGACTACTCTTGTGTTATGCAAAGATACATTCGGATATCCTAAAGCAATTCTTCAAAAAATACAATACGACAATTTTCTCATAAGAAGAGCGAAACAATTCGGGTTGTCGCACACCGCTTCGGAATTAATTTATTGGTCAATATTCTACTAAATTAACATACAAAGCTAATAAAATGTTAGGTCTATCTCAGTATCTACAAATTATCATATAATACGTATGTTATTACATATTTAATTGTATGATTTAATTCTGGTGAGCCTTTGATCATGCGTGTCCTTTCCTCTGTGTCACGAATTCACGAGTCACAATGAGTTCTTTCTGCCTTCACGTATTATATATTATTTGTGCCTTCACCAAGTATCTAAGTATTATTTGGTTACTACTGCTGTTATGCAATTAAAATATCCATCATAGATCCAATTTATCGTGCACGCTTGCGTCTCTACTTCTCTCACACATATCCTTCAACCTCACCTTTCTACCCATATAATGTATTTCATCTTTCATACAATCCATCCATCGTTTATTATGTCGTCCCCTAGATCCCAGATTATTTTGATCTTCAGTCTTGACTCTGATAGCTTGCTTATTTTGTGAAGGTTGTCAAATGATATTCACTATCATCGAATACAGCTAAGAAAATATCGCAATATGCCTTTGGCAACTCATTCGTCTTTCGATGTAGCAAACGTACTTTTTTACCATCATTTACTCTAATAAAGAAATTGCTAAACCAACGTACTCGTTAATCATTTTGTGTCTTGATCCATCGTTAACACTGTTGAAGGCATGCTTGTACCGTAGGCACATTCTTGTGACATTCGGTCATATTGCTAAACTGTCGAAACATAAATTACTGTTGCTTGCATTTCGACAAAAACTTCACGACTGTGGTCGTTACTGCTTGGTATTAGTGTAGCGTATGTCTCAAATGTCATGTCACTTATGTTGGGAAAGGAAACAATCAATACAGTAATTTAATTGGACAAGATGGGACTATTAGAAAAAATCTGCGTTGAAGATCGTCTTCATTCGTCTTGCTAATAATGCCATTTTACGTTTGACTTGGAAGGTTCATGAAAATCATTGAATATATCTATGATCACTTGTGTGTAGTTCAGTATCCATAAACCTGGTTAATCCAAAATTACTTTAGGTTAATTTATTCCTTCAGGTTCCCTTTCCAAACAAAGAATTAGGTTTTATAAAAATGGGAAACATTGACCGCTAAACCCTTTTTACCAACGAATAAAATTTTCCTCAATCCCTGTAAAGTTAATTTGGATGTCTGCAAGATTCTTATCATAAGTTTTATTATTTTAAAAGCGTTGGATGGAATAATATAACCATAAACAGCTAAAGTTATATCTGCGTCTGAAGCATAAAT
Source organism: Xestia xanthographa (assembly GCA_905147715.2). Lineage (NCBI taxonomy): Eukaryota > Metazoa > Arthropoda > Insecta > Lepidoptera > Noctuidae > Xestia > Xestia xanthographa. The sequence goes on along the minus strand of LR990645.1, from coordinate 22,663,889 downwards.
ATCTTGAAGGTGCCATTAATTAAGTCATACTAAGAAGCGTGTCACTTGTTAAGTTACCATTTACTTGCATCGCCATATCCGTCCTAAATATGTAAGTATACAAGTTTGTCCTTGTCAGTTATATAATCAAGTACATAACAGCCTATAATACCTTGGTATTACTGTGTTAACGTATACCTACATTAGGTTTTGTTAACACGCAACGATATAATTTTAGGTTTCTATTGGGGTCACTGGACCTACTCTGAACGATTCAGTGCTTCCGAGGCTACTATTATCGTCTAGTCTTTGTCCCAAGTCTTCAGAAGTACCTATACCTTGACCTGAGGTAGATACAAAGATAGATTCTAGGATAACATCTAATTGATCACCAAGTTAAGTCAAACCAGTCTACTATATGGCCGTTAATATATCGTTGTCATTTATCGTCCTTGCTGTCATGGAAGATACTGTGTATAACAATGAGATAAACGCCAATCTAAGCATCGAGACTTAAAGAAATTAGGTTAAAAACAAAATAATGACGATTTGACTTCTAGATTATATTAACACCAACCAAGCTGCTGCAGACCTCTTCCAATTCAAAACCAATCTTTATATAAATCTATACTAATAGTATAAAGAGGTAACATTTGTTTGTAAGTTTGTATGTAGGGGGTAATCTCCGGAAGTAATGGACCAATTTTAAAAATTGTTTCACTGGTAGAAAGCTACATTATTCGTGAGTGCTATAGGCTATATTTTATTCCCGTACTCCCACGGGAACGGGAACTACGCGGGTGAAACCGCGGGATGTCAGCTAGTCCTCGTATAAACCTTGCTAAGCCGAATTAATCAAGTCGAGTTTACAAATACGTATTCTAAAATAACCCTGGCCCATGCTGATTACATTGTAGCAACATGGCTCCAAGCTCATGATGGTGCACCCTACATAAACGGATAAAGTGTACCAGAGTTAACAGTAAATGGTTTTTGCGAGATCGAGTTTCGCGGACAAGGTCCCGCGGCGGGTCATCGACCCGGCAGGTGCATTACAGCGATCCGTTACTTCACAACCAGTTAAAAAATATAATTATTTCTGACACGTTCAGCCGTTGGCTATAGGCCCTTCGTCGTGCAGTTATAGATTTGACCGACTCTAAAATGGTGATAGAGAAAGTTTTTATGTTTAAGATCTATTTTAGATTTGGCTCTAAGCTCATTGCATTGCTGCAATTAATGAAAACACACCTCTTTATGGATTTAGCCTCTTAGAACAGTACTTCCACCCATTACAGTTAAACATAATGACAAAGTGAAAGGAGTTTCAATATTAACTTTCATTTGTTTGTATGGTATGACTCATTTCTTTTATTATCTACATCATTAAGCCATCAAAAATAATTCTATTGACACTATTGTAAAAGAAACCCAAATAGCAATGTCAGCACATGAGGATCAATTAATATTGCCCATGAAAGTAGTGCTTTTCAATTATTATTCATTTTTAATCATTATTGGATTCTGTTTGTTTTTACTCATCGCAATACACTCAATTTATAGAAAGGATAATTTCCGGTCATTGAGCTTAAGTATCAATTCCAACAACAATCGTACGATACGATGTTTCAATTTAATCCTATAACTGAATTGCTTTGTCATTCATCTTTCATTACTATTAAAGAAAGCTGATGAATACATCCTTTCTCAGAAAGAGATGTTTCATTCTGCAACACTGTGCTATCTGCGGTTATCAAACGGTCATATATCATTAACCTCGTAAAGAAAAAGTTGTACAAAGAGCCTCTCTCAGAAGTATCATTGCTAAAACATGGTTAATCGCACGATCGCTCCCAAGGCTTGACTGATGCCTGCATTGTCTATCTATCAGTTCCTATTGTTTTCACCTCGTCGATGCCTGGCTACCGTTAGCTGGTGCCAGTAGCATACTAATGAATATGATAGTCACCATATTACTAACGAAAGCTTGATTAACATAACAGCTGACAAATAAAATAACGTGAAACATTGTTTATGGAACGTTCTTTATGATTACCGTTGGTGTAGAAGTGGGTGACACATTCATTAAAGCTTGTTTTGTGTAGTACCTAACTGAGCATCTGTTCTGTCTATGATCTTCGATCAAAATAAATTAACTTTTAGTAGGAAAAGCAACTGTCGTTTGACTTCTTTTATAATTACTACATAAACTCATGTCTTATGCACTTCTTCTCCTGCCAAGCTCTTAAATACTGCCCCGCTCCCTGAACCAGTGTGATCAAACATTGTTCTTAATTTACAATTTTCCTTATTCAGACATATTCGGCGGGCGGTGTTCCCGGCGGGACCCCAACGTGGATGCCTGCTTACTTCGCAGCTTCAACTCGCTCATCGAATACATGAAGGGTGGAGCACCCGAACTGGGCCTTGAAGAGGTAATGTTTATTTATAACTTGACAATCCCGAATTTCCAAGACACGCACTATGCATATTGACCAGATTGAGATGGAAGTTTAGTTCAACACCTCCAGAATTTCTACTGAGTATCTAAACTGAAAGAAATGTAGGTACAGTCCTAGTTACAGCAATTTTACCATTATGTTTTTATTTTTAAGCTTATTTCGTCGATAGCTTCTGACAAATATTTTTTTATATTTTCAGTCGGAACCCATAGTGATAGATGAGCTATCGATCGCGCTTGGTGGTGGGCCTGATGGCTACCGCGCCAGTTTTAAGGATATCCACGCAACTGGAGCATCCAACATGACCATCACTAATGTCAGGTAAGACTTAAGTTGACTACTGAATTAGTTAAGCAAGAGAACTATGGATGAACTGGTCCCTCTTCCTCTTGAAATAAGTTGTCTGATCTTCACTCTATAACAATGAAAACGCGTTTAAATTAAAAGTATTTCTGTGGCGACCATCGTAAGTCATGTCTTCATCATCGTCATCGTCAATACCCTTTTTACACCTACCTCCTTTCTTTTTTAGGCCACGCTTTCCTGGCATGTACATAATATGTAATTTCATCGAAATAATTGACCTTATTTTTAACCTTCCATTGAGAAAGGTCTGATCCGTAAAGACAACATCAATAAAAAGTCTGTATGTCAAATATTTAGGGAATCATCAGAAAAGCCAGAGGCGTGAAATGCATTCTGTGCACAGCTCATCTTTTCACATGAGAAAGGTGTTAAACCGTAACATCAAACTACGAAGTCAATGAAAATAAATGAGAAATACTACCGCTATCTCAACACCTGCTCAAGAGCCATGCATATTTACGTAGCCTTCTAATATTTGTTCCGTGACTAAACGAATGTGGGTATGTATTAGCACGCACAACACATAGGACCCAAGTCAAGTTAAAATTGACCGTAAAAAATATGTGGTGATAAAAAGTTGCGCCACCAACACCTCATGTCTTTTGTCATGTAATTCCCTTACATAAGAACCATTCCCACATGAAAAACTCAACAAAGAGCAAGAGCAATTATACTAATTAAGCAAGTATTTGTGTTTTTGCAACACTATTGTTACAACGTGAATTATGAGTGTCCATCTTTCCCTAATCATCATTAGCATTGGCCAACTTATAATCAGTTTCACTCACCTTTCCCTTCCAATTAATTAGGTGGTGGATTTTGAAATCATACTCCCATGTTTTTTGTTGTCTTTCTTCTCCTACATAAAATAGTCTTACAGTTTCGCTTCCTCTTGCATTTGTTACTTCTAAAGCTACTTAAAAGCTTCCAGGGACTCTTAGATCTAGTGAAATATTTAGCAGATCTTAGAAGAATGTCAAAATCTATTACGTACAACCAGAGCTTGCCGTTATCTGTTTACTCTCAACGATTAACTCGTAGTTGTCTTACCTACCTTATTATAATTAATTCCAAGACCACAAAATTGGAACCACCGTTGTTTTCAAAAGCCACAAACACGATGACAGTCAATATTGGAATGTTAGGAAAAGAAAATAATCAGTTAATATATTCTGTTCACGTCGGCAGACATGTCTATACAAGTTTTACCAGCGGGGTCGGCGGAGACAAAGACTTGACGACTCAGAACGTAAATAACACAGGATTAACGTATTGTGATTTTGAGATAAGACCTTTGAACAACAATAGGGTTAAATGTTAATTTTGTGTTTCAAGGTGTTGAAATTAGGTACTGTGAAGATGCGACTTCTTGCTATAAGTTTGGTTCAAACTTAATGGCGGCTCGGAAGTTAGATGCGAGTGGGCTGCGCAGAAATAACGCTTTAAACTTTATGGCGATTCGGAACATCTAATGTAAAGCTGCGCAGACAACAATTTCAGGTATCAACGGGGTGCAGATGACGCATCGTTTTGTCTGTATAATGAGCAGACCGTCACTTGCAGCTAACTTCCGAGCCGCCATTAAGTTTGAACCGAACTATACCGTCTATTGTTTAGCACCCTGCATCTTTCACGGTCTTGAAAATATTGCAAAGTTTAATAATGAGTAGCCCAGAGACAATAATAAAGCATCATCCTAAATAGTTAGCTGTATTTACTTTATCATCCTCATCTTCCTGCCCTCGTTCCATGTTACATTCTCCTCTGTCAACAGTGTCAACCATCACGATATCATTCACTGCATTTTCTTTAGTTTTGACTAGATCAACACAAATGACATTCTTTATGAAAGTTAGCATTCTTAGAACTATGTTTATTTCTGTTAAGCATTAAGTACTGCAGCAGATAAATCGTGTGAATTGAACAAAACACCCGACAATCTATACTAATATTATAAAGCTGAAGAGTTTGTTTGTTTGTTTGTTTGTTTGAACGCGCTAATCTCAGGGACTACTGGTTGGAATTGGAAAATTCTTTTAGTGTTGGATATTCCATTTCTTGAGGAAGGCTATAGGCTATATAACATCACGCTACGACCAACAGATGCTGAGCAGCGAGGGTGAAACCGCGGGGAACAGCTATAAGCTATATTATGTGACGCAGACGAAGTTGCGTGGGTCAGCTAGTATTTGATAATATCATTTGCTTATAAACACGGAACGGTGTTTATAAGACAAATATCTGAAGTATGAGGAACACTACTGTTAGTAGTATCTAGTTATATTACTGCTTTAGTAAGTACCCATCTATTCCAGCCATTTACTTACATAAAATAATCTGCTGCTATTTACTCTTCACCTGCTAATGTTTTATCTCATCAATATCTCTTTACTCACCTAAGTGTATGTTTGCTTTATATCCATAGCGGCAAATCAAAATCGTGATCTCTGTACAAAATCTAAGTTAAATTAGCTCCAAAACCTTTAGAAATAAATGCTCAAACAGTTTCGAAGATCTAAGCGGTCATACGGACAGACACGGAAAGCGACCTTGTTTTGTTTTATACTAAGAATGTAAAGATATAAGTAATTTTCTCTATAACGGCGTTTCTCATCAAATGTATTTAATCTCATCACTACTCGATTAAACTTTTCTCATGTTTGATTCATATTTAAGTATGGTATGTTTTGATTTACGTCTTTTCTAAAATTGATTAGGTTTGTTTTATTTTTAATGTTTAGACATCTCTATTTCATTTTGTTCAGTTTCTTCTCGATGTTGTAATGTACTTAAAAGATTTTAAGAAACTGCTTGGAATGGCCAACTGCACTGCACTTGCAACTGGTATACAATTCAGGACCATAATTTCTCAACGAGTAGGTAGCCGTAGAGTACTTTGCAATACATACCTTCTTATTCTTCTTTTCGCATCGATTGACTAATAATAACGTGGAACTAGTGATAACAAAAATTCAACATTCTGTAGTTCCATTTTTTTTTCAGATTCTTTCAAAATGGAACTCGTGATTAAAAAAAACATCAGTAGTTCCATCATCGAACTGTTAGGTATTGGAACTAGTGACAATGAAGGCTAAACTCTCTGTCCAACCAGTATTTAGCAACTGGGACACTTAATTTAAATCTTGGACTAGTAGGAACCAAACTCAAAAGTAATACCTAGAAAATCTAGCTAGAGCACCAATTTAAAGAACACTAAACGAAAAACCCGTGATCTAAAACTACTAAATGTCTGAATATTCTTCTTGTTCCACACAGATCAGACCTGGAGACGCACCAGTTCCAGCTGACGCTGTTCGGGCCGCACATCAGCGCGCGCGCTCGCTACCGTTCCTCAGGAGTTCTACTGCTCGTGCGCGCTTCCGGAGGTGGCGAGTACTGGGGAGAATACGGTGAGTTCTTATAGTCTACTACTTACTTTCATTAGTACTTAAATCACTGTGTTCTCTAGCTAGAGTCCTTATAAATACCCAATTGTGAGTCAGTGTTCTAAGAACTTCAAGTTGCCACTAAAACTTCCTCTCTTGTCTTATTCTCTTTACGAATTTAAAATCATTCAATCTAATCGCCAAACGGTTGGTCGACTTTTCACGTGACCAGAGGGCGGGCTTATTTTTTGGCCCAAGAATCACCATTGCCTTCCAACGTGGCAATGCTGCCAGCCTTCTGGGCACTTTTCCTGTTGACAGCGATGTGGACGAATTTTTCGACGCCCTATAACCCTTTTTGATACTTGTAAATATTTTTATTTCTACTATAGAGTTACAGCCTTATTCATAAAAAATCCTTAATTGAGGTTTGATTGGTCTGTTACCTAGCAGACTCATTAGGCTTGTTAGACGGTTGTCAAGAAGTATGATTCATAAACGCTTGCTAGCAGTCTGCTAGTTAATGAGCTGCTGATAGACGGATTAGACGCGTTATGTTGGCCATCTTGACAATTCAACAGACAAAAAAGTTCCGTAGCAGCAAGTAACATAATATAAAAGTTCTTGTAGTTCGTTGTAACTTTGATCGATGTTTTAATTATAGTGTATTTTTTTAATTAAGTTAAAACCAGTTTACGGTGGAAGTTTACATGGTAAGGAATTTTGACCTTTGACTGTACATCATATATTTTTTTTAGTTTTATCATTCTACTATTTTAGAAGTTACAGGGGACACATTTTACCATTTTGGAAGTGTCTCTCGCGCAAACTATTCAGTTTAGAAAAAAAATATATCAGAAACCTCAATATCATTTTTGAAGACCTATCCATAGATACCCCACACGTATGGGTTTGATGAAAACAATTTTTGAGTTTCAGTTTTAAGTATGGAAACCCCCAAAATGTATTGTTTTTTTTTTTATATTTGTGTGAAAATCTTAATGCGATTCACAGAATACATCTACTTACCAAATAGTTTCGAAAAAAGTGGCTGTGACATACGGACGGACAGACAGACATACATGACGAATCCATAAGGGTTCCGTTTTTTGCCATTTGGCTACGGAACCCTAAAAATGGCCTCATCGACAATTTAAAAAAAATTAAAGGCAATGACAGCAAATTAGCGGGAAAACACAATTTTTTACAAATACACACGAGAAAAAAGAAAAGAAATAAAACAGAAATGATAAACCAATAAGAAAAGATAAAAATTTGACGATACAACCCCAAGATCAACTTTTAAAAAAAGCGAGATGTTTGTTTTTCCGCCATTTCCGATCCGCATGTTTATATTGTACTTAAGTGCAAAAAGCCGTAACTATGTTAATCATCCTAATTTTTTTTTCATATTTATTGTTAGTACACGTATCATCTTAAATACCTAATTAAGAGGATTTTTAAATACAAATTCCAAAAAATAAATTTTCCTGGTTTTTTTTTAATCTGCGTAACCCTCCCTTCACTAAAATTATCATCGGTATGGTTTTTTGCTCTTGTCAAAGTCAGCTGTTCAAATTTGCGGCCGCCATTTTGTGACTTAGCAGAGAGATAAAGGAGGGTCAACAGTCTTCTAACTTTAGCAGAGCCTTGATGGACTGATTAGCGTTAGCAGACGTTTATGAATCATGTTTTTTAGCATCGGGCCATCAAGGAGCCTTCAAGGAGGCTCTAACTTTTTATGAATAAGGCTGTAACAGCCTTATAGCCATTATTCATAAACGTCTGCTAACGCTAATCAGTCCATCAAGGCTCTGCTAAAGTTAGAAGACTGTTGACCCTCCTTTATCTCTCTGCTAAGTCACAAAATGGCGGCCGCAAATTTGAACAGCTGACTTTGACAAGAGCAAAAAACCATACCGATGATAATTTTAGTGAAAGGAGGGTTACGCAGATTAAAAAAAAACAGGAAAAATTATTTTTTGGAATTTGTATTTAAAAATCCTCTTAGTTAGGTATTTAAGATGATACGTGTACTAACAATAAATATGAAAAAAAAAAATTAGGATGATTAACATAGTTACGGCTTTTTGCACTTAAGTACAATATAAACATGCGGATCGGAAATGGCGGAAAAACAAACATCTCGCTTTTTTTAAAAGTTGATCTTGGGGTTGTATCGTCAAATTTTTATCTTTTCTTATTGGTTTATCATTTCTGTTTTATTTATTTTCTTTTTTCTCGTGTGTATTTGTAAAAAATTGTGTTTTCCCGCTAATTTGCTGTCATTGCTGTAATTTTTTTTAATTGTCGATGAGGCCATTTTTAGGGTTCCGTAGCCAAATGGCAAAAAACGGAACTCTTATGGATTCGTCATGTATGTCTGTCTGTCCGTCCGTATGTCACAGCCACTGTTTTCGAAACTATTTGGTAAGTAGATGTATTCTGTGAATCGCATTAAGATTTTCACACAAATATAAAAAAAACAATACATTTTGGGGGTTTCCATACTTAAAACTGAAACTCAAAAATTGTTTTCATCAAACCCATACGTGTGGGGTATCTATGGATAGGTCTTCAAAAATGATATTGAGGTTTCTGATACATTTTTTTTCTAAACTGAATAGTTTGCGCGAGAGACACTTCCAAAGTGGTAAAATGTGTCCCCTGTAACTTCTAAAATAGTAGAATGATAAAACTAAAAAAAATATATGATGTACATTACCATGTAAACTTCCACCGTAAACTGGTTTTAACTTAATTAAAAAAATACACTATTATTAAAACATCGATCAAAGTTACAACGAACTACAAGAACTTTTATATTATGTTACTTGCTGCTACGGAACTTTTTTGTCTGTTGATTTGTCAAGATGGCCAACATAACGCGTCTAATCCGTCTATCAGCAGCTCATTAACTAGCAGACTGCTAGCAAGCGTTTATGAATCATACTTTTTGACAACCGTCTAACAAGCCTAATGAGTCTGCTAGCTAACAGACCAATCAAACCTCAATTAAGGATTTTTTATGAATAAGGCTGTTAGTGTGTAAATAATGTAAATATTATTTACCTAATGATGAAATCATAATCACCACAATCCGTGATCTAGCTGTGGTTAGTTAACACTTTTCGCTAAGTTAAGTCCCGGCGTTTTCCGACTACATTGAAAGAAAAGAAAAATACGACATCTGTCTTCAACAAAGGCTGGCTTGAAACCAAAAAACATCTATACAGTAAGCAGGCAAAGTTATTTTAAAAACTCCGACAAACCATATACCTATGTAAAGATTTGTTGAACTCCTTACACAGGATAAAATAATAAACAACTTGCTTGCATACTCATGTCTTTTATAACGTTTATTAGGAAGAACCCTTATAAAGGTAACAAAAGACCGCTTAATATGACTTGGTAAGTTATAATCACTCTTGTTTTATTTGCAGAGGGTGTGAAAGCGAAGGTGTACTTCCGCGGCGAGCCGTTCACACGCGACGGCCGCACCTTCCTGCGCCTGCAGCAACTCAAACTGGACTTCTCCGTCAAGGACATCCAGATGGGCGTCGAGAACTTGCAGAATAGTAACGCTGTGCTCGGTTAGTATACTATGATGATCGGTATCTTTATCCTAACTATGTCAGAAATTTTGTTTATTATGTTGCAATCTTAACAGATTCAAAAAAAAGTTTATTTGAACGGTAATAACTACAAAACTGCACACACAGAAAATCTAAGAGGTTGATAAATTAGTCATACTTCTAATGTAGACAGTTAAAGCATACGGAGAAGCTACTGAGCTCGGTTTAGTTGGCTAAAGTGCCGGAATAGTACTAACTAGTGACTCTTCTAAAATTCAAGCAATCTAGCAAATAATGAAGTTAAACAAAGATTGAAATACAAAGTCTTCTAAAATTTTCTCAGCCTTGAAGTTCCAAAGTTAATGATCTGGAACAGAAAAAAAAGCTTACTGATTTTGAAAGCTTCGGTTAGTATTAAGTCATCTAAATTCTCTAGCATCCCAGATTTTTAAGACCTCGCCCTTATCACAATAGTAGCGTTCATTTTAATAACACCACATGTTCCCACCAACAGAGGCGGCCCTAAACCTGTTCATCAACACGAACGCACAAGAACTCCTCAAGGAAATGAAACCCGAACTGAAGAGAGACCTCGCTGACAAGATGTCCCGCTTCCTGGACAACATACTCCAGAAGATACCCTACGATGACTGGATTGTGGACTAGAGCATAAGGGCTAGGTTAGGTTAGGTGATAGTGAGGAATACAGTGAGAGATGAATATGTTGGTTGGTTGCCATCGTTATAAATAAAGACTTCTTACTGGTTGCTGATGAGAATGAAATTGTGAAAGATGTAAATCAGCAAGCGGCTACAGAAATTGATGACATCTTATGTAGAAGTATGACTGCAAATGCTAGGACAAGCTTCAGATAGCTCTTTTCTGATGCAAGGGAAGAAACACAAACCGTCTTGATTTCTAAGAAAATTACTCAATCGCGGTTGGTCCTATTCACCTTTTCGCGATTGGTCCAATTTGCGATTGGTCCCATTCGCGGTTGGTCCGATTCACCTTTTCGCGATTGTTCCAATTTGCGATTGGTCCCATTCGTGGTTGGTCCAATTCACCTTTACGCGATTGGTTCAATTTGCGATTGGTCCCATTCGCGGTTGGTCCAATTCGCTAATACCAAAAAGATTTTTAGATTTGGAAACATGTCAACAACAATAAAGACCGTAATAAAGATGGCAACCCAACTATAGCTGCTAAAACTACAAAATGACAAAATAAAACTAGTTATACGTATGGATCCAAGAATTACATATCTGGCAGAGTTGATAAGACTAGTTCTATAGAACTTAAATACACTGGTGTTTGCACTAATTTAGTAGAAGATACAAATAGTTAAGTATCTTGGACAAGCTTTTCTCTTGTAAAATGTAGATATTAAGCTATTTATTTAGAGTTTCTAGGATACATTCGATTCGACCGCGATGGTCTCTTTTGTATTATTAGTTTTACGTTAATTTGTACAACTGTAATAAAGTATTTTAATTTATGGAGTATTTTTTTGTATGAGTAGAGGAAGACAAAAGAAAAAGGTAAGATGATAATTTTCAGCTAGAACTATCTACTGAGATAATAGCTGAACTTCACAGCACTTAGTGTGGTGTTGTGACCGGTACATGGCAATACGCGCACCCCTTATTCATGGGACTGAAACGGTTACCCATGGGTACCCATGGTACCCCTGGTCGTATCCCTGGTGCTACGGTGGGTTTTTTAAAGTTAAGGTGGATGCTCAAGGGTGGCCCGCGAAATTCAAATTTTCTTACGTTTTTTGCAATTTGCAGGCCAGTGCTAGGTTGTATGTTGATTAAAATATTGTTTGCGACTGTAAGACGTATGTAGTTACAGAATTATATTCATCAAAATCATCAATACCACCCTCCAAGTTCATAAAGGTGCAAGAATGATTTTGACCTTGGAAAAGTAATTTTTCCACATATAAGAACTTTGAGGGTTGTATTGATGATTTTTATGAATATAATTCTGTAACTACATACGTCTTACAGTCGCAAACAATATTTTTCATCCCATCTATTCGAAAAGGACGACTTGGTTCGCCTTTAAGTGCACCCAAAGGTGGTGTTTTCTTTAAGAAACTTTTAGCGGGCAGTAATGAGTTTTTAATCCTCTTTATAGATGTTCCAAATTCAAAAACTTTTTGAATTTGGAACATCTTAGTCGAGGACAAAGAAATCGAACGCTTACTCAGGTTTTTTTTTGCAATTCAGATCATTTTCGTTCACTTTCATTCATTTTCGTTTAAGCTCTAGTGCAATCTTAGTCAATGGTTTACTCAACTTGGTGATTGTCAAACTCGAATTTAAGTGTGTCAAAACTTTATCTAAGTTTAGAGAATCTTGTTTTCAGAATAACTTAACAAAACCAACTAACTAAAAATAAGAAATTTTAGTTTTAGTTTAGGTTAGTTTGGTGTACAAGAGAATCGGCACCACTAGCAGAGTAGCTCGATTTAGAAGTCAAGAAGTACCTAATATTTAAGAATATTACGAGTATTTGCAACATAAGAAAAGTATTTAAAATATACACACTATGACATACAATATACCGACAGTTATATGCTAGAAGTAATACGTTTATCTACAGATAAAGTAAGACAGTGCAGTTTTGTCAATTGTTTCAGGCTTTGCAAACAGTTTTGGTGCTAATTACTTTTTCGGTGCGTTGCTTTACACCTATGCAAAGCAGAGGAAAACACTCATAATTTCAGCAGTCCATGTATGTTTGTATTTACGTGTGTTCCTCCATTGCGCCTAAACTATCGAGACGATTTTGATGAATGAAGTTTTAATCAATTCGTTAATAATAGGCGTTATTATTTTGTCGAAGTTAGGTTTTACTCTTATTTTATAATTTCAAGTATTTTATGATTAGGTGTCATTAAGGGTAGATTTAAGATTTCAACTTTTTTTTTGTTTATTTAAAAAATGTTTGGATTTTCATCATCTGCTACATACCTAATACATCCACCGACAGATGGCGCTCACAGACCTATCATCGGATTCTAATATGTTACGAATATTTGTTCATATCTCAGGTAGAATCCACATCTAAAGTCGGCCATAGAAACAATATTACGACAGCCAAAGCTTTTCTTCCCGATGTTCTCTTCCTGTCATAATCTCTCGGACGCACACATCATTCGCACAACACATTAGTTGCGCAAGAGTCTCTATGTAACACTTGTAAGATTTTATATAGATAGATGTGTAGTAGGTAGGTACATGACCAGCTTTATGTATATATTGTATAGAATAATGGTATTATGCCATATTATGTTTCATAAGTTGGCAGATGGCTTCAATAGTAACGTGTTCCATTTGAGGAATTCATTTCGTTTCCATTGTCTATACTAATATTATAAAGAGGAAAACTTTGTTTGTTTGTTTGTTTGTTTGTAATGAATAGGCTCAAAAACTACTGGACCGATTTAAAAAATTCTTACACCATTCGAAAGCTAGATTATCCACGAGTAACATAGGCTATATTTTATCCCCGTACTCCCACGGGAACGGGAACTACGCGGGTGAAACCGCGGGATGTCCGCTAGTACAAGAAATAGTGTGAAGTGAACATCTTCTCAGTAGCTCATCAAATGCTGGTTATACCTCCTGAAAATATAGTTGACTTGTCAAATCTGGGATCCAATCAATATAAAAATAAAATAATAGTAGAGAGGTAACCTATGTAACGCTTGTTTTTTCGGGTCGGGGGGCTTTCGGGACCAGGACCACGGTCCCGGATTCCCTCTAAATATTTTTATTGGTATTTTGGGACCACAAGAAAACAAAACAAATTTATGTCTTGGGAAAGTACCAAACATATTTCGTATTGAGTCGTTCATCAACTGGTCCCACAAGCCTACGGCCCATTTGGGACGAGTTAGGCTACTAAATTTCAAGCTTTTTTGCCTATTTTCAGGAATGTTATTTTGTTTAAATAGGTAATATTTACACTCAAAGTACTTACGGGATAATATCCGTGGTTTTCTATGTTGATGAGCTCCCGAAAAGCCCCCGAAGATCCCGTAAGTACTTTGAGTATAGTGAAAAACCGTGAAAGTCTTAAACAGTGCATTAGGGCATTAGGTAATATTTGTTCTAGTGGACCTTTCATCTCAACCTATTGCAGTCTACTGCTGGACAAAGGCCTTTCCCAAGCTGCACCAGTTGACCCTCTCCTCCTCCTTCTGCATTCAGACCCCAGATCTGAAGCTGACCTAGGTATAAAAGCGGTCTGCTGACACAATACTAAACTATAGTTGATGCCAGTTAAGATCGCAAAACCGGTCATTGACCCACCTACATTTATTAAAGTTCTTTACTTTGAAATCCAAAAATAAGCATGTTCAAATCTTGAATCGTCATCTATCGTGATCTTCAACATGAACAACAACAACACAACAACAACAACATTCAACATTTTTTTATAATGAAAAACGATACAAGGTTTATTTGTTTTGTTTCGTAGGAAGAGATATTAGGGAAAGGGCCATGACCGCTATTGCGATCTTAACTGGCACCAACTATAACAGCCATGCCGAACTTCTACATAACTCTAGTCTACAAAACCTAGATGGCCTAACAAATTGTTGACATAAACAAAGTTGGTGTCTCTATGCGCTTTGCAACAGCTCGGATAGTTCAGTGACAACATGTCGCAACGCACGGTGGCGGCGCGGGCGCCTTGGTAGGAGCGTGCACTTTCGCAGACGCACACAGATTGTGCTTGACCATAGCTCGTGAGCCTACAATAAAAAATATAAGCAAACGGTTCTTATAAAAGAAACTTTATAACTTAAAATAAACAATATTTTATTAACATTTCACGCAAATTCATTGTTAAATACGTTATTAGTTGATTAATTTTCCGTGATTACAAAATAGTCTAATTAATTTTGGGAATAGTCGTAAAAATGCGTTCGTTAAGATTGCTAATTAGCATAAGTGCGATGGTGGTGTTCTGCTCTCAAGTGACGAACACTGAACAGGAGGTTCTCGAGATTGGTAAGTAAATTATATTTAATTAAGCCCTATATGCAAACGATATGCTACGCCGGGCCCAAATAAATTGGCATAAGGGAGAATGACAGTGATTGTGGACAACCCAATGCTAGGCAATAGGGAATATGCATAAATTTTCTTTTTTTTATTTCGATACAGAATGTTAAAGTACCATAAAAATAATGACAAAAACAAGACATAAATCGGCCAAACAACACAAAAGTTATAACCATTTAAACTTTTGTTTCTATCGCTTTCTAGATAAACGGAATTTAGTATGGCTTTTGTACGTTCGATGCAGCGAATGACGTCATTCGCTGTATCGGAACTCTGTCTAATCAGCAGTTTCAAATGCTTATAGCTTAGTATTTTTTATAGATATTAGAAAAATAATTTCACTTTGCTATTTCTGATGTTAATACGCTTTGTTTAGAGTGATAAATAGTAGATTGTATCATAAGGGAGCAAAATAATATTTTTACGGCGAGGGCGCTTTTTTGAATCCAGAGCGAAGTGAGGGATTCTAGAGTAGAATCCCGAGCGTAGCGAGGGATTCTTTAATAGAATCCTGAACGTAGCGAGGGATTCAAAGTACGTCGCCCGAGCCAAAAATATATTTTGCACCCGAGTGATCCACTCTACTTTTCATCACCCACTATGAGAAAATAAAAGGCGCCTCATAATTTTAACCGACTTCAAAAAGGAGGAGGTAATTCGACTGTTTTTTTTTATGTATTTACACCGATTACGCTGATATTTATGAGCCGATTGACTTGATTATTCTTTAGTTTGATGCGGAATAGTTGCCATTTGGTCCTATAAAAATGTAACATAGTTTGGCCCAGTAGTTTTCATTTTATGAACATTTTTACTTCAGTCGTGTGGTCTAATTTCAACATGTAAAATAAATGCATATCTAATATTTGGATAGGATATTACAACTAAAAATGGAAAAATAAAAAAACTTTTTTGCAAAAAGTAAAACCGACTTCACAAAACACAAAAACGTTAAAAATAACTTCAGCTTCAGAAGTCGGTGACAAAAAAAAACCGCCAATATCTATATATTAGACAAAACGGCAAAAAAATCACGTTTGTTGTATGGGAGCCCCCCTTAAATATTTATTTTATTCTGTTTTTAGTATTTGTTGTTATAGCGGCAACAGAAATACATCATCTGTGAAAATTTCAACTGTCTAGCTGTCACGGTTCATGAGATACAGCCTGGTGACAGACAGACGGACAGACGGACAGACGGACAGACAGACGGACAGACAGCGAAGTCTTAGTAATAGGGTTCCGTTTTTACCCTTTGGGTACGGAACCCTAAAAACTAAATGAATCAAACAAAGGTCACCGACTTCTGAAGATCTAAAGTTATTTTTTACTTTATTGTGTTTTTTATTCACTGTCACTTGAAGAACTCATTTTTCAAAACAAAACCGTGAATTTCTAACAATTCATGAAAATTGACGAAAACGCGGTCTGTAGTTCGCGCGTTTTTAATTTGATTTCTTTTTTTTATTCAGTCAGCGCGGCGGCCGGCGGCGCGACTGGGCCGTCGTACCAGCCAGTCTTTATTCAAACAATGTTTGCGTTCGATTTCTTTCGGCGCTGAACACTAAGATGTTCCAAATTCAAAAAGTGCGCCGCAATTATCTTTGCGGCGCACTTTTTGAATTTGGAACATCTATAAAGAGGATTAAAAACTCTATACTGCCCGCTAAAAGTTTCTTATAGAAAACACCACCTTTGGGTGCACTTAAAGGCGAACCAAGTCGTCCTTTTCGAATAGATGGGATGAAAAAAAACATGCCTATACCGTATTGTCTCACGCGTCTTCTTCTTCATCACCTCTGTTCATTGTAACAGTAAACTAAAAGACTTGTGCGTTTAATCGTGGGGAGTTCACGGTCTTATTTACAAGCTTTTATTTAACTTACGCATTTTTATTAAATATGTACATGAAATATATAAGTATTTCATTCTTTTCTTTAGTATTAAGTGCTACCAAAATGTTCATTTAAAGTAGTGAAAGAATAAATGCTACCAAATGCACCCCTATTTTATCACGCCTCTTGCAAATAATGGTTTTACGTGGACGTTTTCAACGGCATAATAAGTACGAAGTACCAGTTAATACCAAGGGGTATCGTATTCCTGCCGGGGTTGCGGGACTGTTCGAAAGAGATACCGTGGCCCCGGAACACAAAGGGCGATGAAGGAACATGGATGGGTTTTAGTCAATAAAAGTCTGACACTACCTCCTGCTCCGCCCAGAGCGGGAGGAGTCATTTGATGATTTCCCAACCGAAAAAAAAAGAGGTATCGTATTACCCGGTAACTGGGCTGCGAAGGTCTAGTAGGCAGTAAATCCATATAAAATACTGGTATTCAGCTGTATTTGGTTTGGTTACTTTGGAAGCCAACACCAACTCTAGTAAGTGATAATGGTTATAGTTGGTGGTTGGTCACGAATTGACAAATGAACGCAAGAACTTGACTGAAATAGGCTAGTTTCCACCTATAAATTGCAAATCTATTTAGTCCGTCAGTATTGGAAAATACTACAATATACTGATACGTATTTTTTGTTTTTGTAAATCAATGAATATTGACAAAGATAAAACGCATCAAAACTCGTGACGTCACAACGCACTAAAAATTATAGCACGGCGCGGCGTGACGTATTGAGAATTTTAAAAGCATCGTATCTTCGTCAATTTTGGTTTACGTATAACAAAAGAAAAAATACGTGTCAAATATTTTTTGATAATGTAACTGATGGACTAATTAGATTTTTCAGGACACAAGCCTATTGTTTATAACTTACGAAAGGTTTTATAAACTGCCTCGACTTCCTGGTTAGTTCAGTAGTCGCAAGCGTGACTGCTGAGCGTGAAGTCCTGGGTTCGATCCCCGCGTCGTGCCGTGTTATTTGGTTTTTCCATCAGGAATTTCTCAGTAGCAGCCACGGGGTCTGGAATTGTGACCGGTTGATGGGAATAGACTCGCCCGGTATTACAGGGGACTTAAACATAACTCCCTGACAAACAATGTTAAAAGGTTCTATAAAACTAGTTAAATAGACAAAAACCATTAATAATAATAATAATAATATAATGTGGAATATGAACTCGGTTATCATTGTGCCGATTGTCGTGACGGCCAATGGCCTTATAGCCAAGAGCTTCGATGACCATCTATCGAAGCTCTCTTTAGGCGGTTGGATCAAGGGCCTGATCCAGAAGGCAGTACTCCTCGATATGGCTCGCATTGTGAGGAGGTTCCTGTTTCTGCAGCCCTAACCACCGGTGGCTCGGACCCTGCTCCCGACACCGGCAGACCACTATTTTTTATATTTTTGAATATATTTTTTAATATATATTTTTTTAAGGTACATTTAAAAATATGTGAAATAAGGAGTTAAGATGAATAAAGGAAATAATAATAATATTCTTTATTTTTCTGACAACAGTGATCCATCGTGTTAGTAAGCAAAACAAAATAACTTATTTCTAGTGTTAGTAGCTGAGATACAATAGAGAAGACAGAGTCTATAGTATTGTGAAAAGGACATCCCATAATAATGTTCAGTGATTTTCCTTCTCACAAAACTTTTAATAATCGGAGAGTCAATACTCTCCGCTATAGTTTTTAGGATGCTGTTGCCACTCGCCCGTAACCTTGACAACAGCGACGCGGTTTTCTTACGAATGACGGCGTTGAAGCCATCAGTTCGGTTTTGCGCAAACATACCAGAAGCGCTGCACCATCGCAACAGTTCCAACAGCATCCTAATCCTCCCCATGATGTCAGTAATCACATAATTGTACAAAGTGCAAGAGCTTGCACAAGTGAGCTTCAAGTGGTTTCAAGTTAAGGCATCTAAATCGCCCGGTTGGTTAAGTAGAGCGATGGTGAATTCTGCCAAGGTGAACCGTGCGATATGAGATTTTACAATATTGGTCAAGTTTATACAAAATGTAGCAAACTGCCTTGCTTTAAATATCAAAAGTACAAAGCCGCAGCCAATTTTAGCACGACAGAAATAACTACAAATAAAAATCAAAAACGTCGTTTTTAAGGTTATGGTTCGAGGATATTCTCCAGTCGAGAGAGACGAAAGAGTCGGAATTAAGGAGGATTGTCAATGAGAGGTTTTCCTTTTGAGGTTTTAAAAAAAAACTTAGTTTCCAGTGTTTAGTTTCTATAGATGGCGTTGAACTTACTATGATAGTTGGTGCCAAAGTCAAAACGCTTGTAAAAAACAACATTGTGTCACGTCACATACTCTCGTTGACTGACACTTTCATTTGCTTAACCTTCCGAAATAACCTACATTTCTCGCGCTTTGTTAAAATCAGTTTTTTTAGGTTCCGTTCCTTGCATTTATCATACTAACTCCTAGCGCCATCTATCTAGCGACTAGGGAAGAGCTAAAAAGAAAATACCTCATTGCAGGTCAATATCAGGTTGTAAATAAAATAAATAAATAAATATCGCTGGAAATTAACACACAGCGCCATCTAGTGCCACACTAAGCAACGAGGCTTGTGTCGTGGACACCAGATAGTTGATATACTACTTAGATACTTTTTGTTTGTAAATACTTATTATACATATAAACATCCATGACTCAGAAACAAATGTCCATGCTCATCACACAAACATTTGCTCCAACCGGAATTCGAAGCCGGGACCCTAAGAACGTAAGGCAGCCTCACCGCTGCTCCATTCGGTTGTGCGGTCTCGAATCATATTTTAATCAACATACAACCTGATACTGATGTGTAAATCTAATTTCGCGGTTTACCTTAGCGCTTCCCTTCTAATACGTAAAATCCACATTCAGGTTCATCAATGTCTCGTTATCCACGTGAACATACACCTCTCTCATTCTGCGCAATACCACCCTGTTCTACGCGAACTGCATCCAGTTTGTAGGGCATCGGAAACTGGCTATTTTTCAGAACCGGTTTTTCGGTTTCGCGTTTTTCCAAAACCGGGTACCCGGGTTTTTCGGGTTTTTTCATTAATAAATAGAGTAAAAACATTTTGTAATGTTCTTGCTCTATTTACTAATGAACAATTACAAAGGTTATAATATTGACTATGCGCTCGACGGAAATCTTCAGGGAGGAGGCTCTAAATGTGATTTTGCTAAATGCAGCGTACGGGCAGGATGTCCAAACTTTCGAAGTAGACGCTGGAGCTTATGACGGAACGACGTGAAAACCCACTCATCACTTCGACAGAACTACAGGCACTCAACAAAATAATTAGAAAATTGGTAAGTTGTTTGCGATTTTGCCTGTGCTGGAGTATCGAAATACTCCAGCACACGCTCAATAGAAAAAGCAATTGAGGGTCCAGACCCTCAATTGCTTTTTCTATTGAGCGTGTGCCCAGGGATCGAATGTGTCCGTCTAATTACTTGGTAGAAGCCACCTGACGAAGTTGACTAAATCTAGTAGGGAATAGGGATATCGTCGTTTCGAAGCCGGAGATTCTTTTGGAAGTCAAAAACTTATACGGCCAGTTGTACGCATCGTATGCATCTGGGCCTGATCCCGAAAATGAGAACTCCAGAGCAACCTTAAAACCCGCCATTTCACAGAAGACCTGCCGGGAGTCGGCCAAGATGAAATTGAGGCGACTCTTAGACAGCTCAAGAATCGAAAAGCCCCTGATGAGGATGGCATAACGACTGAGCGTCTGAAAGCGGGAGGAAATCCTCTATTAAGAGAGCTTTTCAACTCAGTTCTATTCTCGGAAAACTGCAGAAGCGTGGAGAAGGAGCGTGGTCGATCTTTTATTTAAAAAGGGAAACAAGAGTATTTAAAGAAATACATATCCATTTCGCTCCTTAGCCACGTGTTCAAGCTGGTTTCAAGAGACGTCACGAATCGTCTAGCGCGAATACTCGTCGACTTTTAGCCAACGGAGCAAGCCAAGTTTCGAGCAGGATACAGCACCCTAGTAGACCATATCCGCACAGTGCGGCAGATTATACAGTCCAAAGAGTATAATTGGCCTCTGTGTCTTGCATTTTTTGACTATGAGAAGGCTATTGATTTTATCGAAACCTGATCAGTCCTGGAGTCTCTGCAGCGGTGCCAAGTAGACTAACGGTACATCTAAGTGCTGAGAACCAGCAAATGTAGCACATCCCATTGCGTCAGGGGCTGAGGCAAGGGAACCGTAAATCTCCCGAAATTGTTCACCAACACACTGGAGGATGTATTTAAGACGTTGAACTGGGAAGGTCGTGGCATTAACATCAACGGCGACTAAATCTCACACTTGAGATTTGTAGATGATATCGTCATAATGGCTGTATTGCTGCACGACTTGACGCAAATGCTGGATGGCCTAGTAGATTCTTCAATACGCATTGGTCTCAGGGTGAATTTAGACAAAACCCAGATTATATTCTACGAACACGTCACCCAGAATTTGTTGTTGTGGTCCTCTCGAGGTTGTTCGAGAACATATTTACCTTGGGCAAACTGTACAGTTTGGTAAGAACAACTTTGAGGGGAAGGGTACCAGAAGAATCCAGCTGGGCTGGGCAGCATTTGGAAAACAATGTAAAATTAAGTATCTCAGAATAATAAATACACAATATTTTTTTGAAAATAAGAATTGATCGATTTGAATAAGAATTTTACCAATTCCACAACCCAAGAAACCCTGTAGCGTATTTTTGAGAATAAATTATAAATTAGATGAATAACTCAGGGGATATAAAATGTAACTTAAGTATTCATATTTCTACATTTTATACGACCTACGATGTGTTGCGTGTCTGATCTGCGAAGTTCACGGATCAATAATGATCGATTACGAAAAAGACCGAAAAACCCGAAAACCCGGGTTTTTAAACGTGAAAACCGTTTTTTTCTTCAAACTGAAAACCCGGGAATTCCCGGGTTTTTGAGAACCGGGAAAAACCGGTTCGTATGCCCTAAGTTTGTCCCAACCATCATCGAGTCAATATTTTAGCTAGAAACTTCTTTGACTTCCGTTATTTATTTTAATCTCATACAAGTCCAGTAAATTTATTCTTCATGCTAATATTTGAGTTAGCTCGACCTTCATAGTTAAAATACCAATACAAACAAACATTCATCAATTAATCATAGTCGAAAGATTAATTCGATATCTCTCGATTATTCGATTATTCGATACTACCTTTTTATGGTTCCGTCGGTCTTTTTGTCAGCGGGATGTATCTCATGATCCGTAATAGATAGACAATTGAAATTTTCACAGAATATGTGTTTCTGTTAAACAACAAAAAATAAAAATTTAAGGGTGCTTACAAGGATGATTACCTTACTACGATGGTAAGGCACCCTTAAGGTTGCACAAGTCAGTCATTCTTCCATACAAACGTAGTCTGGTGATTACTCGTTTGTTTGACGGTGTAGGTTCAAAATTAAAAATTGTATCAACTGGTTTTTTCATTATCTAGCCCTGTATGGAAGCAGAATTGGAAAAAAAATATTGGTTTGGAAGTTATGACCGTCGAATCTTTCATATTTCAACACTAATTTTAACTCAGCTTTGGGCGTAAATAAATGACCTAAGTAGTATGAAAATGGAAAAACTAAAACCATACAAGAATAGATAATTTATTCAAAAGTTAAAATATTTTTATTTTGAACAGATACATCCAATAGATTTTCCATGATACCCGTACTCCCAAAGGTCTGCATAAAGAATTTCGCGCGCCCGTTTTCGTTGTAAATCATATTGCATTTCGCTACAAGTTGCCACCCCTGTCAGTGGGGAAGAGGGGAAGCACGCAGCGCGTGAGTGTGCGCAGTGTCTGTGGGTGCACACATGCTCACTTGGTTAGCTGCCGCCCGGCACGTCATGCTGTCGTATTACGAGTATACTATTTTATAACATTGAACTCTGGCTTGAATTTTGGATACCGATATTTCTTTATTGATAGTTTGTGTTTATTATTTTGAATTTGTTTCAAATTTTACTGACCCTGGCATTGGACTTTGGATTCCGATTTGATAGTGATTTACGGGTGGCGTTTGAATTCGATTTTATTTATTATGAATGTTAGCAGATTTCTCCCCCATTTGTGGACCGATTCTCAAAATTATTTTTTTATTTCTTTTTTGTCCCATTTAAATTTGGCCAAGATCTGATGCTGATCTTCGGAGATATACAAGAGAACTCTTAAAAAAATAGACGGAAATCTGTAGTCATTGTCGCTTGGATTTTTATTGTTTATGACGTAACATCACGCCTGTATGCTTTGAGGGAGTACGCAGATTTGTACAATACCCCCAGATTTCGAAAGTTAGGTACCTACCTATGTTTGCGGATGGATGGACAGAGATTTTGTTGGCGTGTCAGATGTATTGTGAGAGCAATTTATGAATGTGTGAACCTTTACTTTGTTATTTTGTATATTTTAATGTTATCTCTTACTCTTTTAGTTCTAGTTTTAGTTACAGTAATTGGTTTAAATACAACCGTTGTAAGTAGATAAATAAATGTTATGTTTCATTTATAGTGGATAAGCCTGTTACCATAACATGTATTGTTAATAATGTAGGTATAATAAATATTTATGGCGACTTGTTTGGGAACGACTACCACCATCAGCCTTTTCCCAACTAGGTATGTTGGGGTCGGCTTCCAGTTTTACCGGATGCAGCTGAATACCAGTATACATGGAGTATCTGCCTATCTGACCACCACAACCCAGTTAGTAACGTGTAATACGATACCCCTTGGTAAGACTGGCAGTCAGACTTTTAGGGCCGCTGACTACCTAACGACTGTCAAAGATCTAGAAATGACAGCCCGACCAACGGCATAACGTGCTTTCCGAGGCACGGAGGAAACTCGGTATGTAATGGGTGGTCACCCATCCGCAGACCAACCTAGGCAAGCACGGCTTAACCTAACGATCGACCTGAGCGGCTGTTATTATTTAGCCACGAGCTCCGCTTGTTTGGGAACGACTAAAAATGGAAAAATAAATACCTAAGTAAAAATATTTTTTGCAAAAAATAAAACAGACTTAAAAAAAACACAAACATAAAAAACACTTTGATTGATTTGGTGTTTTTGTCACCGGCTTCTGAAGCAAAAGTTATTTTTCACCTTTTTGTGTTTTTCTTTTTTTTAATTCTGTGATAATTTCTAAACTATTCAATCAAATGTTAAGCTGTAAAAGACAATTTTAATCTAAATTCAATTGTCAAGATAATGGACATACTTATTTGGATAAGGATTAATACTTACTGCAAATAAGGTAGGTACCTACGTTGTCCTCGAAGCGGCGATCGGCGGCGGCGACCTCTCGCGTCCGGCCCTGGTGCAAGCCATGGTCCGGAGCGAGACGGAATGGGACGCCGTCACCTCCTTCTGCGAAGCAGTAATGCTAGAGAAGGAGGTGGCGGAACATGAGAGGGAGAGAACCTCTCAACGTCCCGGCCGCCGTGGGCGCGGGCCTGTGGACGGTGGGCTATGGGCTAGCCCGCCGTCCGTCCGTCTCATGACGACAGGCCGTGTCGACGGCGCGTTCGTGTTCCACGCGCGCCTCAAAGAGAGTCAGCAAAAGGGAAGGGGTCCGTAAGGACCGATGCCTGCCGGGGTTGCGGGACTGTTCGAAAGAGATACCGTGGCCCCGGAACACAAAGGGCGATGAAGGAACATGGATGGGTTTTAGTCAGTAAAAGTCTGACACTCCCTCCTGCTCCGCCCAGAGCGGGAGGAGTTATTTGATGATTTCCCATCCGAAAAAAAAAAAAGGTAGGTACCTACGTCATATTTTTAAATAAAATTTCAAAGATAAAAATGGTTACTTAGGTACCTACTTTACTCTTTGTCTGGATAGAAGGTCAACCTATTCATACACGAAATATTTTCAGAGAATCATCCAACAGCTATAACGAAGCCATAGCAACGAAATATTTTTTTTACTGAGTAGGTAGGTACCTATATTTAAAAAATCTCTACTTGACCCACACAATAAATAGGTACTGGCTCCATATTTTAACAACATCCATTACGCTAGTTTACTACAATACTACGTCAGCGGCACAATGCCTATTGTTGATAAATGTATAATAAGACAATATTACAGACCGCTATTGTAAATAAATAAACAGCCAATAAACAATTTACAAAATAACATAATTTTTTATTTGATGAATCAACAACAAGACTCACAGTCAGATCAAAGTCACGCTGTCGAAAAAGCAATTATCCTGACTCTGGCTGTACTAATCAGGAGTCGCCTGTGGTTTAATTATAGGTAACTAGCTAGGCTAAGTAAATAGGATGTATGTAGGAGCTTGTCCTTTTATAATAACAACTAAATTGGGTGCATAATAATTACGTTTCACTGAGTGATTGTCCTATGTTGTAAATTCCAACACCTATTAGTTTGAGTTTATGTTGTCCTTCAAACATAAATCGCATATACGCCAGCACGTGCCAACGATGATACTACACAATTGCACCCGCGCCGCGCGCCGCCGCCGCTACAATGTCGTCCCGTCTTCAATGAAATTGCGCATGTATGCGTCACTCAGCGTTAGGAGTGTGTATGTGTACGCGCAGTAGCTTCCTTCTGCTCTTTACAGCGTCTATCCCTTTCGCTCGTGATGTCGGATGAAATAGCATGCATTTTAACCCCGCCCACCAACTAGTTCGTTCCGCTAACTTGTTCGTTCTTAAGGGCTATATATCCCTTAAAATGGCTTAGCATTATCCTCCATTACGCCTAAAATACTGCAGCATTAATTTTAAAATATATAATGGTAAAGTTGAGGATTAATGCTAAGTCCTATGTGTGACGAAAACAGGATTCCATAAACTTTTCTCGATGGAAAAAGAAATCCAAAGTTGCCTCCAAATCGAACAATAAACCGCTGGTATTCATAAAGTACTTCAAATTAGATCATGAAACTTTGCATACTAACTGAACTAACTATAAAGCAGGTCTTATGTGTTTTTTTTTTTTTATCCAATCAATAGATTTTTTGTAAATCGCAAAAAAACACTCATTTCGCACTATTCGGCCGCAGTCACTGACGTAACAACCGCTTTGTAAAGCTTTGTAAGCTGATTAGAACTTTATTCTAACACTATTTCAAATGAAGTTTGAACCACCACAAATGGAGTTGCTAATTTTGGGGTTAGAAGGGCCTTAATACGTGAGTCCGACTCCCACTTGGCCGGTTTTTATGTCTATTAAGCAATGACACTCTTATTTACATAGGTACATATTATGATCATCGACTCAATTAATGTTTTAATTGATTTAAATTGTATGTTACCGATATTCAATGCCAACAATTATTTTCATGTTTTATTGCAACACACTGTATTTTGTTTGTTATGAAACTATGACTTGCGAATGTTGTGATGTGATAAGTCTATCTGTCTATTAAGATGCGATCACTAACAGCAAATGATATCCTATTAAACAGATATGTTGTGAGCGCGCAATCGTGAAGACTCGAAAACGAGCCAATTAGCCTGTTTTTCCATTATTCTGCGTCACTGCGTGTACGTGAGCTGGCTCTCCCCTGCGGAACACTTTTTTCGTTGGTTTTGTAGGTGTATAACATATCTGTTTGTTAGAATATCATTGCTAACAGCCATTTTCAACAACCTACCAACAGGTATCGGTAGGTTGCTATCTCTGTCTGTTTGACATTTTGTTTACCAACCGATGGAAACAAAACGTCACAGAATAAAAAAAGCTTTCTTTGATGACAGGTAGGTGACACGAATAGGACTAACTTTGTTCATAGAAACACCGATAGCAACCACAGTAGGCATATTAACGGACAGTTATACGTAAGTCAGTTATAGAAAACGGCGTATCTAATGCCCGGTTCCTATAAACAAGTGGTGCTACGCCGTAGCGGATGATACGAGTGCTACGAACGGCTACGAAGCGTGACCGCACGTTACGTTACGTGACGATGAGTTCAATATTTTTCCTTCACCCAAAAAGTGCTCAACGCGCTTAGAGACGTTTTCACTTCAAAAACAAGTTCCCTTCCTTGTGGAGGCTCGGGGCAAGTGCCCTTGTTGCCCTGCCCTAGTTCCGGCGCTGCATTTGCTGTTCCTAAATTACCCTAGACTGATACAATTTGCGTTTTTTCCTTAATCATTTAAATATTGATTATTAGTTTTATTTGTAGAACAAATTTTTACTAGACTAATGCACGAGTGGTCGATCGACGAGGCGACGCGCGGGTTTCAGCGTGACCTCACATTTCGAATTTCGAAGTGTTATTATTTTAGACAAATATGAAGTACCTATAACAACAATGATATTCTTGATATTCTAATAAACAGATATGCTGTGAGCGCGCAATCGTGAAGACTCGAAATTGTTTTGCCTTTATTCTGCGTCACTGCGTGTATGTGAGCTGGCTCTGCCCCGCGGAACACTTTTTTCGGTGGTTTTGTAGGTGTATAACATATCTGTTTATTGGAATATCATTGTGTTTATTAGAATATTATTGAGTAACAAGATAAGTTTAATAATTTCTTTAAGCTGTTTACATACAGTCAACAAAGACTTTTAATTGAAAAGTTAAAAAAAAACATTACATTATTCACTTTTTGTCAAACTTGCAGTTCAAGATTTCTTCGGTTTTGGCTTTTGCCAAAGGTTGTGGCGATATCAGATTTGGCTTCGGCCTGAAATCGACCTTTGCTCGAACACTAAAGGGCCCTTTTAATACCCTACTAAGCTTTTCATAATAAAGCATGAAATTAAGATCTCCATCTGTTTTTCTGTGTTCTTTATCTGTTTTTAGTATTAGGTATCCTACAGCGTCACTATTTGCAGCTATGAGCTATCATGTCTCGATTTTTATTTGTGTAACATTCTGTAACGGAGTTAGATAACTAGGCTAACTTACTTTTGGCAAACGTTATGCAAGTTTATTTGAATTGATAACTATTTCTTAGTTATTCTTATATTGATCTCTCAACAAGTTTTCGAAAGTCAGTTTTCAACTTGACTCGGTTTACGTACATACCTACATACTACCTTGTAACCTTTTTTCCAACTCTCGAATCAGAGACCAACCGTAACACGTAGGTACAACCCGGTTAGGTACATTATCTCTGGACCTGGCATTGATGACTTTTATAACATTAAAAGGGCATATCAATTATCGAATCACCAGATTTAGCAAAATGTAACGCCAAAAAAATTGCTAAAATTAGTAAATAATCATCAAAATGAATCCCCATTTTATTGTGAAATTAGAACCAAAAATATTTTTTTTTAGTTAATGACCACCAGAAACTGAACTGTTATGCACTTGCATCCGAGTCGAGGGAGACCCGGTTGTCTACTTCTGAATGGTTTTTAAAAAAAACCGGCCAAGTGCGAGTCGGACCCGCGCACAAAGGGTTCCGTACCATGATTATCAAAAAATCACGTTTGTTGTATGGGAGCCCCCCTTAAATATTTTTTTTTTCTGTTTTTAGTATTTGTTGTTATAGCGGCAACAGAAATACATCATCTGTGAAAATTTCATGAGATACAGCCTGGTGACAGACAGACGGACAGACAGCGAAGTCTTAGTAATAGGGTTCCGTTTTTACCCTTTGGGTACGGAACCCTAAAAATAACTTAATCTATCCGTGTCGGAGTGCCCCAAATCGGCCTAGGCAAAACTAGTTGTCATCATCCACCCAAATTTGGTGCTCAATTTACTAAATTTGGTGATCAATTGATATTTTAGATGATAGATGTTAGTGGTCACAAAGTTATTTTTGGTGGTCATTATATTTTCCCCCCAATAAAAGTCCAAACGTAACAATGAAATGTTCAAAAACTAGCACTTTCGTTCCCGATACATGTCGTGATATTTTCGTGCTATCACTGCTTTATTTTTGAACATGTTTGGGCTTTTATTGTTATAAAAGTCATCGACGCCAGGTCCAGAGATAATATTAACCGACAAACAAAACGATATTTGTACCTAATAACATAAGAACAAAGGCACCGTGCTCCCGAGATTACCATAGAAACAAAAAAAAAAGACAGACTATGTCATTAGAGGTTAGGTTACATTTAGCAACAGACCTTCTACTCTTTCCTCCTTGCCGAAGACTCCTTGACATAGAAGCAGGTGCACCATTAATGGGTTCCTAATGGTGCGTCAGCCATAACAGTGAGTACGTATACATTGCCGGTTACGTGAGAGTTGAGCAATATTGCAGAATATCGCCGCGGGCATTCAAAGTTTAATGACTGATGTTTATATAGATAGCATACCAGGTATTATGTTATTCTTTGCTGTCATCTTGATTGTGACCTTTCGCGTTTTTAAGCGGTTGTTTTTTCCTGTTGGTGTCAAACTTAGGCAATAGTAATGAATAAAGACCAGATTATTTGCAATATATTATGTATGATATAAAATCTTCGAAATATGCATCATAAATGCTCGAAATATGCAATATAACTTGAAAACAATCGTTCTACATCCACTTCAGTCACTATTTGCAATCCTTTTTTGCTTTTACGGCTCAGCCGTGAGGTATCCGGCAGAGTAGAATAGAACCAACCCATTACACTGACGGGTGTCGTATAAGGCGACTAATGTCTGAGGCAGAACATCTTGCGCCTCCGTAGACCAGAGAATGGGCAGTAGCGTTTTCTGTTAGTCTTTCATCACTGCGATCTCCAATCCGCCTGCCAAGCGTGGAGATTACGGCAAATTTCTCCCATTATGGGAGAGGCTTATGTCCAGCAGTGGACGTTATGGGCTGTTGTTGTAGTTTGCTTTTACCAGTTTAAGATTCAGTCAAAATTATAGGATATAGGCTCAAAAAATGCACGATATGCGGATTTTAGCAAATAATGCTAAAATAATGATAATGCATTTTTTGCATTATCTTCAAAAAACAGACAAAATATGAAAATGTATATTTGCATATGCCTATAATCCGGTCTCTAGTAATGAGCATGACCGGCCCATTTGAAACAGCAGTTTTCTTCATTACCCACCTTTTAAGGAATACACCACACTGAATCAACAGACCACCATCCTCATAGCATCGTGGCTAATTTCTTTATCTGAGTGCGTATCTTCCTAGTCAATCAAATTAATTTAAACAAAGAGCTATAAGATTGGTATTTACGCCAACCGATCCATGTGTGGACATCATACTAACTCGTTTAACAGACACTTCCAAAACTGTCTGATTTTGTCATCACATTTATCTCAATCAATAACACCGATAGACATATTGCTCGAGTCAAAGGTCAAAACATAGAATCTTAGTATCATGTCGTCAGATATATGAAACCATAATGAAACGTCAAATTTTCGTAACGGATGCATTGAGCAAGATCAGCATGCGTTGCTCAGTGAGCAGCAAGCATCTACAAACAGTGACGCAAAGAACAACCAAGGTGAGATGAGCGTTTGGTATTATATTATCTGTGGTTTGGTGAATACTGTGGTGTTCCTTCTGGGCCAAGGGCTTGGGCAGTTGTGCTTAGATTAGAAAAAAAAAAAAAAAATCAACAAGCTCATGAACGAGCGCTGTCAGTTGGGACTGGTCAGCTCTTGGTTGCCACGACTTATTTGAATTTATTAATACCTATATATATTTTATTTTTGTATTGTTTTTTTTTTTTTTACTATGGACATCTTTAACGTACACATCTTGCTACATTGTTCTCACATAATGTACCATCTCAACATGAATGATGTAATCAAGATTTTGTAAAAACATTATGATTTAAAAGAGTGTCCATGGAGTTTCTTGCCCGTTCTTCTCCATAGATATCTACGCTAGGGAATGGGCAACTACAGTACTTTCTCAAGTTATTATGCCTTGTGACTGGGACTCTTTGTTACGACAATTCAAAAGTGCCTGTAACTGGCTCACTTGAAATAAATGGTTTGATTTTGATTTTTTGGTCATCAGAAGGTGTAACGACTATTAAAAAATCGTACTTTTTTCTTACGTAGCAAGATTCTCATAGCCAGTGGATTCTCTGTGTACCTACATACAAGGTAAGTACTTACTTAAATAGGCACCTTTCGAGGTAAATAACTCCTTATAACACTTACTTATACCATTAACAGAACCATGATGGAACTAGTATTGTTTGTTTATAAGCACTAGTTCCATTTTTAAAGAATCTGAAAATAATGGAACTACGTAGTGTTGATTTTTTTTATCACTAGTTCCACTAGTAAGATTAACAAATCAGGAACTAGTGATTATAGAAAACAACAGTAGTTCCATCATGGAACTGACATAACATCACGCCTGTAATACCCCAAGGATTAGACAGAGGCGTGTCAATAGCCTACACCGACATTTAGCCAGTTATGTTAATAGGGGCGACCCCATTGCCATCAACTCAATAAATAACTCAAGCACCTATTTAATGCATCTGACATTAAATTACAGTAATATTATAATAAGTCGTTTTTTATAAACATAGGTTCGTTCATAAATACCCAAGGTTTTCCATGGAGCACGTCTATACCTTTGTTTCAAAATGCCATAAACTTTTAAGATCGAACTTTATGTTGTTCTAGTACCACTAGATCTGTTTGTAAATAAAAACGCTTTTGTTAAGTTAATGTTTAGGTAACTTATTATGTTTCTTGAAGATTTGTTTCACACATAGGTACCATAACTACACCAAAAGAACAACAGGGGCCTGGGCGGGCACTAATTATTATTTTTCATAAAGATTAAAGGGTAGTTTAATTCACATGGACCTCTTTTTGTAGCCACATTCTACCGTTTGGGCGATATTGACGACATCGCAACTAGCAGCGACAACGCGCCGTCCGGCCACATCGCAAACACAACGTTAGGTCGCGTCGACGCAACGACTTGGGTATTTGTTTGTCTGCAAACACTAGACACAACATTTTACATACATCGCAACTACTAGCGACAACGCAACCACATCGGCATTTTGTAGTTACCACCACGCAACTCCAAGAAGTTGTAGCGACACTGTTCATGCGTACACACTGCTTGACAACCTTTTGTCGCTGCGATGTGGTGTGGTTGTGGTGTGTGGGAATTCTTCCTAAAAAGGATTTTGTTTCGAAAACCTCCGGTCCGTCGTCTGGATACCACGAAGTACATTTACTTCGTGGTATCCAGACACTAAAAACGTGACGTGATTTGATAATCTTTCCACTTGTTAGATCCCTTTCATTAAAGGGATCTAACAAGAAAGAAAAGAAAAAGAAAAAAGAATGGAAAGATTATCAAATTGTTTTCTATTCACATGCTGACTCTACCCTGATCATGTCCCACCAGGGTAGATGCCCTCCTCCTTACCAAAGCGAACATTCGTGCGTATAAGCGATAGTCGCATTCCTAATGTGTCGCTAAAATTATTC
Source organism: Xestia xanthographa (assembly GCA_905147715.2). Lineage (NCBI taxonomy): Eukaryota > Metazoa > Arthropoda > Insecta > Lepidoptera > Noctuidae > Xestia > Xestia xanthographa. The sequence goes on along the minus strand of LR990645.1, from coordinate 22,631,683 downwards.
GGAAATCCACAAGGCGCTCTCTTTCAGCGCAACCGGGTTCGTCGAACAAAATGAAAACGACGACGCGACGCGACGGTCGCCTGCTCGCGCGGAGTCGCACGACAATTGCTTTGGACGCGAAGTTTCAGTCTGATCTCATTACCAGGCCATAATTGACTTTCTTTTCGACCAGACAGGTTTTGGAATGTCCGTAATTTCAAAACAGGTCAATTACTGGTTTGTCCCAGTTTTGTTGCAACATCACAACTGTAGCAACAAATTTTGAAGCTTCAACAAGCTGATACCTACTGTTATTAAAATTACATAAGAAAGAATACATTGGCATATGCTGGAATGCTAATAATATCATGACACCACGGCTGCAGAGGACGTGCATTTATAGAACAGTACCGTATACCTTCCTACATTTCATCAGTTATAATCATAATCATAAATCTTTATTTATCTCAACATCAAAAATTACAGGCACTGGTATTATGCACAAACTTAAATAGAGAAAGGTGTCTGAAGTAGGACAATCCTGTTAAATTTTAAGGCGACTACAGGAGCTAAATTAGCAACTCTATTTATGGTGGTTTATGGTGGAAAACTGTTAGAATAAAGTTCTAATCAGCTTGCACTACAAAATGGTTGTTACGTCAGTCACTGCGGGCCGAATAGTGCGAAATGAGTGTTTTTTTTTTTGAATTACAAAAAATCTATTGATTGGACTAAAAAAAATAAAACACTATCATACTATAATAATATGTTGCTTGTAGAATTATTTGCCAAAAAATCAGAATGATGTATGTATTTTAGTATGGTTTTAGAAATTTTTAGAGATAAGTTCGTGATTTTTTTTATCGAGTAAAATCATCGATCACTAATAAAAAACAAAATTAGTTGTATTATGTTTTCAAAACACTATAAACACTAGCATATTTATATATCCTGAAGAATATCATATATTTTTCTGGTTTTGTGTATTGCAGTGAATCATATGCTTTTTTGCATTATAAAACTCGCGTTTAGTTCCTGTAGTCCCCTTAAGCACAGTAATATTATGATCCTTAAGTCCCGTGCAGGTAATAGAGAGCAAGCCTATTGTCATCAATCGGTCACTAATCCAGACTCAGCTGGCTGCTGCTGAAATATTCTTAATTATAAATAAAACTCGTGCCGTGACTCTGCCCGACCTGGGAATCGAACTCAGGACCTCATACTCTGTAGTAACGGCTGCCACCACCAGACCCACGAGGCAATCTACCTTGTATTAAGGTCTTCGCAGATTACACAGACTCGACAATCTAACAACATTTCGGTTGAGCATAGAGTATGAAATTCAGCAAAGTACATTCATCATTTCTTTCAAGTAAATGTTGAAAGTTCTACAGTTAGCAGCAACACGACATAGAGCTCACATTTCATTGCCTCACTGTGAGAATAGGGGGCCCAAGATATGGTCGCTTTAGCAGAATCGCAATAGCTGTTCTCCGATTCAAAAAACTGTTAGTATTATTTTAATTAAGAGTTAGTGCCTTTGTGAACAATATTATAATAATACGAATCACGTGGAAATTCTTAAAATGGTCACAGACTCAGAATTGTATTGTCACTTTGCGGCTATTTTAGGCCCCCGGTTAACGTCGAGTTTGTGTAATGTGCGCAGACCTTAGTCAGGTATGTTAATTAAAATCCACAATCTTGTTAAATTACACTGATTACGCAGATTGTTTCTCGTGATGGTAACTGCAATCTGTCCCAGTTATGCATTTGGCAATGATTCGGTTCGGTGTCGAATTTTTTGATAAAGAATGTTGTTTGCGTTTCATTATGCAATGCGTCTTTAAACGAGTATGTAATATCGATATGGTGATTGGTGGAATACTTTGTAATATTTACATCTGTCATCCTTTCACTGAACTGTATTCAGCTATTTTGGTTTTTCATCTATACCTACAAAGGTACCAAAACTTCACAAGTTTATAGCCGACGGCCAATTTTTAGATGTCAGGTGCTATCCGTGTACTTTTCTTAAAGCCTGAGTGCAGTTGCAGAGAATATTGTTACAAATTAGTAATGAACACTGTCAGACACTTCCCGTTGTCAAAAAATTCTGCCAGATGCTTTAGAGCTCTGAAAACCGTGATTCTGATTTTTCATAACTAGGTACCTACATAAAGATTAAGTACATAAAAATCACTAAGTACCTAATAGGACTTTTTTTACAACAGTTCACTCAAATCCGAACTTAATAGTTTCTTAACCAGGGTCACTTACTGAATTCACACAAGGTTTACATAAACTTATCGAAACTGTCTTGCGGTTATGTGGACAAAACCTCAGGTATAATCAAAGTTATAGATTGCGAAACACAAACTGTATACCTATGTAGATTGTAACTACCTAGGTACAACGTACTTGTATGTTTTTGAGTTTATTTTTTTCCAATTTTATAAAATTTCATCAGTAGTTCCGAAAATTACGTACTTACCCTATACCTAGAATTATACGTACAAACTCTTTATAAGTAGGTAATATTAGTAACTGGTAACATAATAGTTACCTAACTATCCCTAGACAAAGGGTTCCTTAGAAAATTTTATCTTATGCCCACATCATGTTTCAGAAAGAATATTTGCAGCGTGTAAAAAAACGTCCCCAGACTTCGATGGCTGTATAAAGAGAGCATTTAACAAAGTGCGACCCTATTTCAAAACAGGTAAGTTATACACACACTCCTTAAGTCCGTTTTTATTCACGTTGTAATAAGTAGAGATATGATGTATTTTGTGAAACACGCACTCACTCAATCTATGATCTTGCACACAAACTACTCTAACTTTCAAGATGGACCGCTTGACTGAGCAGTCAAGAGGTCCATCTTGAAATACGTAGTACGTACCAAGGTACAACTTATAAAATTGAAAGACAATTTTATTTTTGACTGTTTTTGGTTTCCTAGTAGGTACAGTCGTGGTCTTTTCCGCCTGACCAGTTTTTTTTTTTACGCTTAAGTCATGCGGAGGCGCCAAGCCACGCCCCCTTAAAGTTTGGGCCTATTAGGAAAGCGTCAACTTTGGCGCGCAAAATTACAATAACTCTCGTTTGGCGTGTGTCGACAGTGCGCTCGGCCGATTCGGTATCTTTTCATTCATTATTTCTATACAAAGTCAACAGGGCGGGGCTAGAGAGCGTTTCTATGTTGCGAGTGCAAGCAAAAATTAGCTTAGTGGTGGTCAGGCGGAGTGTCCTCGATAGTACCTATGCTTGAAAGCATAACACAGAACCAAAAGTAGTTGTAATGGAATTAACATGAACTGATATTAACAGTAGGCCTTGATAAACTATGGCGAAACATGTTTATCAACAACCTTTGGGTACAACCTTAAACCTACATTATGTTTAATGGAAAATTCTGATAGGTGCTTTATCTTCCATTCACTTTTTCTGAAACGAATACCTACTTACCTAAGCATCGTCCAAACCAAAGCGAATGACAGTTTCATGTTCGTGTAGTCGCTTTTGTTAGAAGGCGGGCTTAGCAATCAGACATCAGTGGACAGTGATCACAAATCTACACATATTTCAGGCATTCCAGAGATGGGCGTGGCTCCATTTGACCCTCACTTCGCACGAGAGATCAAACAGGCGCGCGCTATCAACGGGATCGGATACACGCTCACACTGACCAGCGTGTACGAAAGAGGATGGTCGCACTCCACTGTCACTAAATACAAGTGAGTTTCGGAGTTCTCTCTCCATAGAATTTCTCCCACATAGTTCTTTTGGCGCGTGACCATTGCTGGAACTAACGATTTTTCGATATAATTTCCACAGCCAATTTTACAAAATGTTAACCAACAGCGCCATATTGTCTATGACAGTCAAGCGTAGATGCAGGTAGCATTTTATCAACATGACATAGTAGTGTACCTACCTACCTACAGATCTTTTTTTATTTGATTATTTTCTACGTGAGTAAAATTTAAAGTAAATTACTGAATGACTCCCAATGATTCCGCTATATGAAAATCAACGGATCCTGATGTTCGACATACATTACCTGATTGTTATATTCAATTACTTGTTACAGAACCGACTGGGAGAACCAGCGTATAGTTTATTCACAGTACTTCCCCGAAAAATGGCTGAACGGTGACTACGAGTTCAAGGTAAATTACAGTCAAAATGCTAATAAATCTATAATGAATTAAATTAAGAGGCCTGATCCACCTTTGGCCCGAGGGCACGTTCCCATCCTAGGTCATTTATACTCGAATCTAGCCAAGGTTTACCTCTAAATCTAAATAATTAGCGGATACAATTCGGCCTAATCGAATCGACCTTCATAAGACACATCATTTTGTGAATGTGCTATTATAGCTTCACACGACACCCACGCTTGCAGGTACTTGTTAACTTGTTAATAGCTACCACAAGCTCGCCACATACCAACATTTTCTCGTCTTAGCTGTGCGCTGCCGCTGAGTAAGCTAACCTAACCTAAAAAAGCGAAAGTAAGCTAACCTAAAAAAATATGACAAATAGACATCTCTTCTCTCTGCTCAACCGTTTCCACTAAAGCTAAGCGGATACGAGAAGTAGTAGTAGTCCTTCCAGGTCTTCCCCATTGACAACTTTTTATGAGACTAATGTTGTCGTCTGACTTTTAAAGTATATACTTCATAACGATAACGAAAGTTACAACACATGTCTACTGTCTCATCTCTGCTTCGGTGGATTCCAAGCTAATGGGTACCGTCTTTTCAGTTGTTTATTTACTTTAGAAACAGTTGGCTGACCTCAACTTTGAATGATCTCAGCTTTTTTTTTACCCAAAATTTTGTCTAACGGTAACTAACTGAAATGACTGTAGGCAACACTGTGTATATGACCCTGTGTGTATGTGTGTGTGTGTGTGTGTGTGTGTGGTTATGGTTCCAGCCGGCCATTCGATTTGGCGCAAAATAGGTCGACCCGATTTACTAAATACTTACAAAACTTTCATTTTTCAGGGTGATGCATTCGGCCTAGGCGTTCTACGCTCTGGTACCTGGAACATGACACTCCGGGACTATTCGCAGACGACGCGCATCAAACGCAACGGCACTGGAGTAGATGTGCACGTAGAAGTCGATCACATCGGGGACATGGAGATCCACGTCGGAAACTTGGTCAGGGGCAACGGAATACTTGGTACTTATATGCGTAAGATACTTTTAGACACGACCGTGTCTTTTTAGGGTAGTGAGTAGACACGCACCTTGCATGGTTGTAGTTTGCACTGTAATGTATTGTGGAGGATGGTAATAGTGTGCTTAAAACTGTGTCACTGCACCATTGCTTGTTTTGTTGCATTGTTTTTCCTCTTTAGAAGCATAGGAATACTCCGCTTTGCCACCACACCAATTTTTCTCTCACCAGTGCCAGTGGTACAAAGTAGAATTTTTATATTTTGATGACGTTTGTTCTGCGACGCCCAAATATAAATTAAGCACACAGGTTGTCATTTTCAGAGCGCATGCTGGACCGTCTCATCAATGCCACCTGGAAGCCAGGCTTCGCAGTCATCAGGCCGCTCATCAACGACCTGGTCAGCACAGGCTTCACAGACATCTGGAGTCATTCCTTCAAGGACTTTCCCATTGACAACTTTATAAGAGACTGATGTTGTCGTCTTACTTTTAAAGTATATACCTACTTTATAAGTGTTGAATTTTATAAGTGCCAGTTTGTAAATGTGAACGTTGTTTTAAGGTAGAATAATCATCACCTTATATTAAGGGTCAACTCATTATAGTGGCATTCATTTGTTTTAACACAGATACACTATAAAAATATAATAAACTAGTCATCAAAATTCTCGCGATTCAAACTTGCGAACTATCGTTTTTGGGTTCAGGACAAGCCGAAAGAAAAGACCGGAATATATTACATATCTCAATATTATATTTATTAAAAAATATAACCTAACTTATATGACTTTATATTTAAATTCAATCAACAAATAACTCGCACGTTCGTCTAAACTGGAATAATCAACCTCAGTCTTTCAACACAAATGAATACAAATCAAACAGGCCTCACACCAACAACAAATGGCGCAAACAAGCGTATCGTTACTCCGAGCGTCCCTCCGCTCCCCTCGTCCCTCCCGCGCTCACACTCACTATATAAATACATATTTATAACATTGCACCTTCAATTTGTTACATTAAAAACCAGATAACGTATTACACAAAAACATGCCGTCGAAAAGTATCGATTTCATATAACAGCGCTCGTTTGCATCTACGAGCAAACAGAAACGTGTCTAGTTACACCCGTTCATCGACAATGTTCACACTAGGCTACCTCGCAGATTTATACATAAAAATAAGTACATCTACAGACAGAAACTAAGATAGAATACTACCAGTGATATCTGTGTATCCCGCATGACACGTAAGACAACGGGCTTACGTCGCGCGTCGCTCCTCAATGTGAAGTTCCAATTAACTTTAATATTGTCTGAATTGAAATACTACATTAGGACCCTGTGGACCGTCGAGCTGACGTTATTATGTACGGACTAAAATCGTTGTAACAGTAGCGCCCCACGTCGATAGTCCCACACATAACTTAGACAAACAATACGAACATTAACTTGAGATCTCATCAAACTATCGACGCGGAGTGCAAACACGGTGAGGAGTATATTCCAATGTATTAAAATTGAATCAACTATTAAAATACTGACAGCTATTGCATAAGCGTAATTTATTAACATTATGAGGTTATCTTAACAAATTACCAGATTGATTTAGACGGCAGTCTACTTGAGGTAAATATAGAAAGTGTCAGTTTTACGGAAATGACCCTTGTGACCTACTTCTCGGTAGTTTGAACAAATTATATCGCAAAACGGACGCTAAATAAATAGCACTCAAGAGACTGCCTGAAATACATAAGTAACATAACATCAAATAATACAGATTGTACGGTCAGCAACCGCACATTATACTTTAGTTAGCCTAGTTAAAATACTGCAAATTTTGTTATTTTATAAAAATGTAGTATAGTCATGTACGCAAGTACGTCAGTCTTCGGTTTAATATCCGGCTCGAAGGACCAACATGTAAGGGCATGAGCCTTTACACTTCATGTTAAAAATGATAATAAAATAAATGTTAATGTTCAAAGGTATTTAATAGGAAATTGCACTAAAATAATGTAATAAGAAAATAATAGAAAATGTTACTAAAGGTCACAAAATGTTGGATGTTGCGCGAGCTCGATATTAAACCGAAGACTGACGTACTTGCGTACGTGACGATACTACATTTTTATAAAATAACAAAATTTGCAGTATTTTAACTAGGCTAACTAAAGTACAATGTGCGGTTGCTTACCGTACACAGATTTACCGATTTCAGACAAGCGCGACTACAATAAATAATTCCAATAAGTTACAAAGCTTCGGATGACAAAATGAAGAGTCAAACCTGAGCTGACATTAAACAAATGAACAAAACATCGATCGATGTCAACAATGGAAGTAGCGTAAATCCTAAACTAAATTACGAGAAAATTTTTGTTTATAATTTGTACTTCTTTTTCTCGTACGTTTGGCCCCAGAATTTGTGTCGTAAACAATTTAATTTAAAAATAATACGCCGCCTCTCGCGAGAGGCAGCGTTATGCCAAACAAAATCTTTACGTGTTCCTTAAAAATCGACACTCAGGTACCAATGTTCAGCGACTATCAATGGATAGTTCACTGCGCAGTAGCAAAACGGTGTATCAACGAACTTGATAATATTACATTACTAGCGATTTTCAACGATGTTTAAGGAACATGACATGAGGTAACTAAAGTATCCTGCAGTACTCAAATATCACTTTAGAATTAGGTACTTCACGAGCGCCGCTAAAAGCAAATTCTGTTTCAATGGTATGATTTCAAAAAGGTATTAAACAGAGTTTGCTTTGTACGGAAACAATAATAAAACGAAAAAATAAAATCCTATCAAACTGAAATAAAACTTATGATAACGATCTTAAACGAAACATTGTTAAAAATTCATTTGTTAAGATTTCAGTTCATTAAAAACGATTTAGCACAACAGAGCTGACAGTACTGTACAGATGTGGTGGAATACAATCGTATAACGGAACATAAGCTTACCCATTACGCAAATAATTATATAAATAAACATATTAGTGATTGAATACTATAAGCGGGTAGTCTTCGGACGTGTTCACACTCGGTAGCGAGTTGTTCCGCGCCCTTGTGATGAACATCTCTGACGCGAACAGTCTGCGTACAGCGACGTGCAGTTATTGTTGTTGATCGACTAACGTGATATTTAAAATCCACGTTCTCAGTCTAATCTCGTGAATGCATCAAAATCTAAATATGTACAAATGCCTGGAAGACGCGGGATCTTGTGTTTGTTGTTACAAGGGCACGGAATGTAACTAATGTAATGTGAAGAGTAAACGTTAAAACATTGATTTCGCCCTCGTTCGTACTACGTGCACTAGTATTGCAACCAGGTTCCGCCTGCCTGTGTCTGACACTCCGCGCCTCCCTCATTCAAGCCGCTCACACACTTCTCCAAATTAAGTCTAACATTAAAATTATTTTGATATGCACTTATTAATAGGTTTTTTTACAATGACATTTGTGCTGTACACTATTCAAAAACGGCAGAGCGGAGGCGTGCCAACGAGTTCGAGTAATGTACTTACATTACGGTAAGACGGCTATCGCAGTATCGCACTTTGTACTTAAACATTCAAAATTATATTTATCGAAATCATAATGTTGACGTTGGCCGCGCGCCCGCCCTGCCCCCACTATTTACAATGACAACTAAACGAACCCATAATGAAACTAAAATGACAAACTCAGGTAGTAACTAAATATTTGGCAAATCAGTTAATATTGATAACGGAACAACGTGCAATACGCAAACGACAGCCCTAACGTGAACGTATGACGTAATGGAACACTAGAGCTAGCTTTACAAGTAAAATCGAAGGCCGCTAAGATATCACCGTTCATTAGTGTGTAATATGTACACGGCGCGCCCGCCCGCGCCCCTCTGATTTGAGCGACACTATGTACACGAGCGCGCAGCGGGCGAGCACAACCGCTCGCAAGCGCACGAGCGCACGAGCACACGAGCGCACGAGCGAACGAGCACACGAGCACACGAGCGCCGCTCCACTCTGCGACACGACACAACCTATACTATGTGCTCGCAACAAGTGTGCACGGACGCATACTGCAAATTCTAGTTTCATTCTCCTACGTACATGTGAAAAACATACTATTAGAGATCGCATAAAAAACTTGGCATGTGTAATATTTACAAAGTTCTATAAAGTCTTAAGGCATTGTATCTGTAGTATGCGCCCACATCGGATAAGACCACGTGTCCGCGGACAGTGGTACACAAGCAGTGGTCGTCGGCACTCAACGCAACATGCCAATAACATAAACAAATCAATTAGATAACTTCAAGGAACATTTTCATTATAAGCGTTCAGTTTATTAAACAGTAATGTGGGACTGTAGCCGACGGGTAGAGATGAAGAAATGAAATTAGCACCATGTTTGTCAGATTGGGTTGTTTGAGGCTGTTGTTGTGAACGGTGTTTAGTAAACTGATGTGTCTATAAACCTGGCGATAACTGAGAATGTTACAAAACTTCGTCACATTTATAGATCGCGGTGTTAAGATTTTCGTGCAAGATATGACCTCCTCGGTACGTTAGAATTAAAGTTTTGTCTTACTCACTGGATACCCTTGTTTTATTCCTCTGCGAGATATTTTTGGGACATTGTACAGTCAAATTAATAAATACTTGGTACAATTACCTGGTGGTTTTTCAAAAATGTGTTATAACGAGTTATCTACACTAATATTATAAAGAGGAAAGATTTATTTTTGTGTGTATTTTTGTAATGAATAAACTCAAAAACTACTGCGCCGGTTTACAAAATTCCTTCACCATTAGAAAGCTACATTCACCCTGAGTAACATAGGCTATATTTTATCCCCGTACTCCCACGGGAACGGGAACTACGCGGGTGAAACCGCGTGACGTCCGCTATTTCTACACAAAGTTACTTGATCAGAGCAACATTCTCAGTTAAAGCCGGAACCTCAGTGATCTGCTTTAAACTATCGTATCATAACAGCACGCGCCGGCTGCAGTCCCACAGAACGAGCATTAGTTAAATATTCGACATCTACGTCACAAATAATCCAACTAAATAATTTACGTTGCAATCAATTTCAACAACTAACTAAGAGCGCGATGTTCAATGTTCATGACCACACTTTATTGCTTTTACAGAACACTCTCATATTTTACTTGACTTGTAAATTTGTTTATATTGCTTGTAGCTTGCACACAAGCTGCGGGGTAATCTATAAGTTTCACATTTGTATTAGCTCGAATACATCGTGATCCAACTCCAAAAAATGAATAAAATTCGCAGAACTCAAGAATGCAGCCTGTGTAAGATTGTTATGTAAGCAAGCTACTCATTTTCTACTTATAATTTATTGTGAGACCAATTTAATGTCCATGTGCCACAAGTACCTATAAACGTGCTGAAGAAAATAACGTGCTCAATCACACATGCATTATACATGGAGAGCCTTTGAGCGCATTCGTTTACATCGAGACAAATAAGAAAACACAACGATTTCAAAGTCTGGTCGAAAGCAGTGTTCGGATAAACAAAAACAAATCCAAAATGATGAAAGTGTTATACCCGTAAATAAAATGGCATCATTATCATACGCGACGTAACGAAATAAACTTTTAAAATATTCATCAAAAACACTAGTTTAGTAAATGGCATTAGGTATTGCTAAGTTATCTTGGCGCTTCTCTGTTCAGTCAATCGGCCTACGTAATTGGAACAATAGAGCATGCGTGTACTACGTATTGTTTTACCTAAAATAAAAGCTAATGCTCAACACAATGTTGCCCGCAACACAATCAGAAGCACAACGTAAGTAAACCGTGAGAGTGTTCTGTAAACAAGACTCCAGTCGTCCCACCCTCACGACAAATGTTCAAGGCTCGGGACGGGTCGCACCCGTCCCAACACCTGGAGCGGTTGTCACAACTCGGCCGCAGCCGTCATTCGGTACCCTAAACAGTTGGCGTGAGGTCGAGTCGAGTGCAGTCCGCAGCTCGTACAGGTCCGCACTGGTCGCACTGGTCGCAGGACGCGGGCGCCACGCGGCCACGCAGGCGCGCGCCACTAGAACTCGAAGTCGAACAGCTCCGACAGGCCCTCGTCGTGGTCGAGGCAGAACCCGTAGTCCGTCGCCGACATGGGCGGCTCCAGCGCCAGGAACGGCTCCAACTCCAGCGGTTCTGGAATGCCATGGAACAACATCCATGTCAGTATGGTGCCGTAATTCTGCGATTACATTGTTATTCCCATAATATCGCAAATGCACACAATGATTACACACAACCATGATTACATTTTGTATATCAACATTATTATAAAAATCACATGATGAAAGTCGAATAAGTAATAAAATATCAGTAAGAGTAGGCGCGCACAAGTTCCATCAACCGATTATATTATTAGAGTTTATTAGTGATAAACCCGACCAGACAATGAATGACCTGAGCGCGCTTATTGTATTTCATACTCCTTATACAAGAATATCACGTGTGCCCACGTCATCATCAAACATAAACATTTTACAAATGAATTATTTACAAAATTAGTTTCAAACACGTCCCCCACCCCGACATCACCTGCAAAATCTGTACAAACAGTCAGACGGACATAAAGAGCAAGCGTTATTGGATTTTGACAGGCGAAGCAGAGGCGAAGGAAAAAATGTGCAATACTTCCTGCAACACGCACGCATCCTTTGAACGATGGGAATTCAAATTCAGGATTCGTCTCAAATTGTTTGAAGCTTGACAATTATGCGTAAGTGATGGAAAGCGAGCGCGTTGTATGAATATTGCGTGTAAGTAAAAGTTTTCAAGCGAAAATAGTTCAAGTTACCCTATTTTTGCTTGTAATTTTAGAATTGAGACACCCATTTTGAATATCTAAACAGAAATCAAGTCTAAAATTGACTGTAACCGTGGTGTTTCTATTCAAAATGAGTGTGTAGGGTCTTCGAAAAATGTCGTTTGAATTATCTTGTGACCAGTGAAGTTTAGTGAAAGCATAACCCAATACCCTGATGAAATGGCTTAGATGTGAGAGATGAATGAATGAAACGACGTTTCCCGAAGGTTAGAACACAGTGCAAACATAGTTAGACATGAGAGCGTTGTTACATTGGCGATGGTTGTCTGTGGAGTTAGTAGATGAGTTGGCTGTTAGTGGCGAGCGTCCGTGAGCTGAATCCCATGGTGCTACACGGAGCACTGGAGCCACACGGGATACAGCTCGCGGCCGCCCTCCCATCTCCCGAAACACCGCGACCGACGAGCCCGCTGAACCGATCATGAACCGCTGTAAGCTCTCCGCTGGGGAACGCTCACATCGACATCAACGAGGTAACGATACTGTTACAATATTGACTCGTGGGTGTAAACTTTAGTGTCCCACTGCCAAATCTCTTCAAAGAAGTCATTTAGATAAATAAATAAAAACTTTCTGTAAGACTATAGTGTAGGAACTCGACCACTTTTTGTGTTTCCTCACATGAACACGCGAGCCAACTTTTAGCAGATTGCCCGTGACGCGATGTGAGCATGCACCAAGTAGACATATTTACAATAAAGACTTTAAAAGATATTTGCGCTTTTATACAAACACTTCATTATTGATGTTTCAGAAATCTGTGGGAATGTTAATAGGAATCGCAGCAAATTATTTACACAAAACAAAACCGATTTATTCCACATCCGAGACGAAACATTATTTACATGAATTCAACAATTAGTTATGGTGACACTGCGACAGAAATTACGAAAAACTGAGCATCATAATGTCCTCTTGACGGCCAAATCATATGGAATAAAAACATTTCTGTTACAGTGTTAATATTAATGACTCTGTCGAGCAACAGCAAAATTAAACGAAACTTTTGATACCTTCCACTAACAGGCCGAAATAGACGTAGGAACTTTCACGATGCTTTACAAGTTACGTGTAAAACTTCAGTCTGTTTCTATGGGTTAGTACGACCTAATTCAACAACTCGGGTTTAAAAGATAGCAACTAGTTTAGATTTAGTCTAGTGCTTGACAGAGCCTGTTTTAATACAGATTCAAAAAACACATACACAATTTGAGAGGCAGGAAGATGTAACACAATTCCTTTCTCTTACTGTCATCGACTCATAGTATCGAGACAGGTATTACAGTTAGTGAAGCGTTTATGATGATGACGTGAGCACCGTGATGGAAGCATGCATGTCGGCGGTATGTAACACGATGACACATATTTGTAACTGGATTTATATTATGTGACAATATTCGGAAACACGATTGACTAGTGTGAAAAGACTTCTCGTGAAACCTAGAAAAAGAAAAGACTTGTAGTCACGGAATTTTCCACATTATGAAAAAAATAAGGAAAAAAAAAATAAAAAAAATTAGAAGAAAATAATAAATTATAAGAAAATTCTGTGACTACTCCAGTCGGATGAGAAGTTTTTTCTTCTTCTAGGTTCCACGTAACTTGAAAGTGAGCTTGAGCGGGGAAATAATAAGTTATTACTACAGTGGTGCCAGTTAAGATGAGAATAGCGGTCATTGACCTACCTACATTTTTTAAACTTTTTTGAAAACCAAAAATAAGCCTGATCAGTCTTGAATCGTCATCTATCATGATCTTCAACATGTTTTGTAATGAAAAACGATACATGGTTTATTTGTTTTGGTTCGTACGAAGAGATATTAGGGAAAGCGCAATGACCGCTATTCTCATCTTAACTGGCACCAACTATATAGATCTAGAAAAATATTTTATGATAATCAAAACTGTCCATCGTGTTTCCGTACACAGTGAATCAGTTAGAGCCGACACACAAAAGCATTGCGACGTTGCAACATAAGAACTGCGAATATTTCCTCAATTTTAGCGTGTATATTAGTCTCACACCGTTTTAAGGTGATTACAGTAGCTAAACGTGAGTTTTATAATGCAAAAAAGCATATGATTCACTGCAATAAACAAAATCAGAACAATATATGATATTCTTCAGGATATATGCTAGTTCCAGTGTTTTGTAAACATAATACAACAAACTTTATTCGATAGAAAAAAAATCACGAACTTATCTCTAAAAAATTGTTTTAAAGAGTAAAAACCATACTAAAATACATGCGATCATTCTGATTTTTTGGCAAATAATTCTACAAGCAACATACTAGTTTCATAGTGTTTTACTTTTTTTAAATCACAATAAAACACTGATTTCGCACTATTCGGCCGCAGTGACTGACGTAACAACCGCTTTGTAGTGCAAGCTGATTAGAACTTTATTCTAACAGTATTTCATTCAGTTTGAACCACCACAAATAGAGTTGCTAATTTAGCTCATGTAATCGCCTTAAGTGCGTCGGCACTTAAATAAACAACCAACCTAGTAAATCCCGCTGCCGTATGACTTATATCTAATGTAGTGAGTCCTCGCGCCGGTCCGCACGGCCGCGTAGCTAGAACTCTGACTGTGATGTGACTACGACACACTTCACACCCAAAGTACTAGCCACGAGACGCGCTCTCGACGATCCCGCCTGCCTATAGCGTGACTTAGCGTACCCATGACTTGGTGAAATATAAGTTAAGGTTAGACTGTCATTTAACATGATTATTTTAGTTTGGTTGGATTGATACCTTAATATTGAGCTGGCGAAAAAAGACTCCTGGTTAAAATTTTGCTGTAAAATCTCAATGACAACTTATTTTATTTTATAATACACATGTAAAACGGGTGTTTATCGCGAATTTTACCTTTAATAAAGCCCGACGACCACGGCTGGTGCAATCCAGTCGAAACGTCGGGTTTATATTAAAGGTAAAATTCGCGATAAATACCCGTTTACATGTATATTATAATGTGTTCTTATCGTGAAAGTTTAAAAAAGACAATTATTTTATTTGTCATTTTGTTGAGCCAATGCCAAACAACTTTATGAAAATTAACAACCATCAAAATGATTTGATCGTCATCCGAGACTGATTATCGGCGCAGCTTCTGATCAGTGAACAGTTGCTCTCAATTTTTATGTTAGTTTTTGAGATTGGTTCACCAAAATGTCTTGTTGACATAATTTAACCACAAGATTAGACAAAACTGAATTGAATTAAATGGGGGTTACCGTTATCGGTTCGTGCATTTGATTAAAAGTTATCTTGTAAAATAATCCAGATAATAATGCAAATGACACCAATTGATAATAATAGCAAAGTGTCTGTTGTCACGGGCGTTCAATTTAAGGTATCAAACCAACATGTGATACTACATACATCAAATTTTTAGGCTCAGTTCCTGTCTGTAAAAGTGAAACGCATCCTCAAACATAAAGGGTGTAAAACACCTCTTAACGAAGCCGAAAGTCACTTGTTTTCCTCGTCATTGCGATCATTTTTTTGTTCTACACTACACCATACCTGGGAACCTTCTAGTTTCGGAGATATTGGGGATCAAAGTTCCAACTTTTTGACAAGTTTTTTTTTAAATACAAGTTTTTAATGCAAGATTTTTAAACACCTCCATGACCCCCATACTATTCATATTCAATCCATCCATCAGCACAATGTTTTGAGTGCGTTACATTGAGTTCTACTAAAAAACATGATTTTACACCCCAAAAAAAAAAGTCGTTTCCCAGCAATATTTTTTGCGTAAAGTTACTTAGTTTGATGTACAGAATGCTTGGTTGACGGCTTCGTGATGAGGTCTTTTACACCATGTATAAAAGATGCATTTTATTTACATAATTGTGTTGTTGTTTACTCAACAAGTAATGAATAACTTTCATTGAATGGTCTCAATGAATATATTTATTTTAACCGTAAACCAAAAATGATTAGAGGAACTGAGCGGACATATTGACCACCGCAATCAAAAACAGAAGTGACTGTTGCCAGCAAACCACCATCGCAATCTTATCATGACTAAAATGAGTTGGGCATGGTAGGACCTGTCTTCTGTTTGTGACTCTGGTGATCAAATAAGTTTTTTAGACCAGGGAATGTACTATCGAGGACAGTCCCGCCTGATCACCACTTAGCTAATTTTTGCTTGCACTTACAACATAGAAACGCTCTCTAGCCCCGCCCCGTTGACTTTGTATAGAAATAATAAATGAAAAGATACCGATCGAGCGAGCGCACTGACGACGCATGCCAAACGAGAGTTATTGTTATTTTTCGCGAAGTTGACGCTTTCCTAATAGGCCTAAACTTTAAGGAGGCGTGCCTCCGCATGATTTAAGCGAAAAAAAAAAAAACTGATCAGGCGGAAAAGACCACGACTGTAGCACCACTATAGCAGTATTATCAAGATGGATCTATAAATAATACTGCTTTAAGAAGTGCCAGTAGACCCCCTGATACAAAGTGCGGTCAAACCAAGTGGGCCGGGCAGCAGGCTCCGGAAACCGGAGTCTGACTTTTTTCAGTAGATTATCTGTCAAAGTCCGCTGTCCGCTATCCAGTCCGCTCGGTATGACCGTACCTTCAAATGATCTTGTGTTGAGTGTGTATGACCAAACTACATGTCGTACCTGACTCCTGGTCCTCTGTCTGCAGCTGGAAGCGTCCGCCGCCCATGATAGGCGCGAAGTCGTCGCTGTCCGCTATCAACGCGTTCCGCAGACGACCCCGCGCACCGCCACCTGTGGCATATGTATTCATTTATGCTGGAGAATTAGGGAACTGTCGAGGTCGATATACTCGAAATATTTCATCATCAGCATTTATTACAGTGGACCTGGTAATGTAGCTAAAAATGTTTATTTCAAACAAGCCTTATTTATTAACATGTGGTTAACACCAACGATTTAACTAAGTCATAGCTGTATGTTTCTGACAATAAAAAGATCCTGATGAAGCGATAAAAGTTTATCTGCAACTATTCGTAATAGTAGAGAAGTATACTGACTGTCAGGAGTGTGGAGCGTGTCGTGATAGCTGGTGTGTGCCGTGTGCGGGGTGTGCGGCGTGTGCGGGGTGTGCGGCGTGGCCAGCGCCGCGCCCAGCGGCAGCGTGGGGTCCGTGACGCACGGCGTGCACACCGACATCGATGACAACGACGACGACGACGAACACGAGCTCATTGGCTCCCGTTTTATTGGCGTCCTACACAGAAAAAACATACATTTAACAAAAAATGTAAATCTTTAGATAACAAACACTCATAATGCATAATTATGTATATCATCATAATTCATATGACTTCATTTAGTATTAAGTAAATATTATTTTAAATATATTATATTCAAATTTTATTATTAAGATTTGGAAAATGATATATGTTGTTGTCTTATGGTGAATGCTGCGTATACCTATAATAGGCATACATACCAGCACTTTTTATTTTATTTTCATTGTTTCACATTAATTCTTTGTATGTATTGCTGTTGGTGTACCAAAATAAATAAAAATAAAAAAATACATTAAAGTTTCTACTACTTCTTCATAGTTCGACATACAACACGTCTCCAGGTTATACAGTCTTCTGCAGTGTGGACCGGTAAGTTACAGCTACAATCTTAAAAACTGAATGTTGAGCAGGTTCCTGTGGAATGGGTCGCATAATGCGAAGACACTTATTCCTGTGATAAACGATATCCTCTCCTATGACCAACAGCATTGGTCTGTCCAAGTTGGTGAAACTATGGCGCGTAAGTACACTAAAAAGGTACATTCACTCATTACACTCAAAATGGTACATTTAGGAAACAATTAATAACGTCAGTATGTGACGAACTGGCAAATACATCTAAACAAAATAAATAGGATTGTACAGAAGGTATACAGACAATCACCACACACACACCACTATAACAAACACACACACTGTATTCTTAGCTATGTAAGTACAGATATTAAATCGTAAATCCTTAATTGGCTGTAGTATTAGTTAAAATTGTCTTAGTTAAAATTGTAAAGAGCTGTGGATTTTGTAATAAATAAATAAGTAAGTAAGACTCGTGTCTTCATGGGCTCTAAATTGAAGTAGGTTAATCTCAAAATATACAGCAATAAGGTCCTTGAGGTGTGTCGTAGGCAGCTACTAGACAACATAGGCCTGAGTAAAACTTTGGATGGGGTCCGGTCTTCTGAGATCTTCTGTTTTTTCCTATCAATATAATGTAAGTAGTACAAACTCACGTGAAGTCAGCGGTAATGGAGGTGGAGGGCTTGGACTGCAGCAGCGCTATGAGCGGTGCCAACAGAGCCTTGTTGTCTTCCAGCAGCGGGTCTGCCGGTAACTGGCCGGTCGCTACAAACATAATACACATTACACGACTTGTAACAACCAACACAAATTGTGGCTTGACTATGCATGGTGAGACATCAGGGAATTGACGAATACAGTGGCCTCCAAGTGGTCCGACAACTTGGTAAAGGTTATGACAACCCACTTGATGCGGTGAGCACAAGATTGATTATTGTGGTGGTGCTTGTCAGAGTCAGAGTCCTGTGTCCAGCAGTGGACGTCTTTCAGCTAAATGATGGCAAACAGACGCAAATAAAGGGCGTGGTCCCTGCAAACTTAGTTCCTCAATTATAGATAACTTCGAGAAATGGCTCTCCCACCATGCCATCCCTGGATACGAAGAGAACCAAGCGCCTTCTGCGCCTGGACAGATAGCGTGCAACTGGTGGCGGGGACCATCACTAGACACTGCTCTATGAACAAACACTTTCCCTGTGCAGACTGTGTATGGAGGCGGAGGAAACGGTAGCGCATAAGTACTCCTCGAATGCACCGGCGTCACCCAGATACGCAAGGAAACTCATGGAACACCAAGATCCCTTGCGGGTGTCCTGAACAGACTGGGAAGATTGATCTGCTTCTGAAGGGAGGTGGACATAGATGATATATAGAACATAGATGGCTCTCCCACTGCTTGGTAATTACTCAAGCAGCTAACTCTCTCCTCATTTATTTATAATCTAGACTGGCAATAAAAATACTTTCTTCTCCAATGCAGTACCTATAAAGTCGTCCTGTGCATTCATTCTGAATTCTAAATACATATTTAAATTGAACTTACACGACGCAGGCGAAGGAGGACGTTCTTTTGGACAGAGGTAGACTTCGATTTCTCCCGACATAGATTTCAAATGTATCATGAAACCTTTCTCGTCAGGATGGGGCACCTGTAAAGATTGCAAATAATATCATTTGCCATAGTATTACAGTAATTTCAGACTTATAAAAAAAAACTTAAATATAATAAAAGTGAGGCAACTTAGAGGTTCTGTATTTTTTAAACCAGGCGTGTTTTTGAGTACTTTCTCCAAGTCATACGATGACATTATGAGAACTTCGTCGAGAGCTAGATCAAAAAGCGGGGCGTAAGAAAGATAAGTATAAAGAGGTGAACTAACACTGAGCCGGGTGTCGGGCGGCGCCTTGATAGGTATGACGGTCTGGTTGCGGAAGTCCCGGATGGAGCGCAGGTCGGCGTAGGTGATGTATGCGCGCGCGCCGTGGCCGGCCGACAGCGCGCTCAGCGCCTGCTCCGCCACGCCCACCGCGCGACACACGCGCGCCTCGTGCGCCGCCAGGCCGCGCACCTCGCGCCGCAGCCGCCGCGCGCGCGCCGCGTCGCCGCACGGCCCGGCGCTTGCGCCTGCGCCCGCGCCGCCCGGGCCTGCCACACAACCTCACCTATGAGTCGCTCATACTTACCGCTTGGAACCCCCTGATACTCATACCACCGATCCACCGGTCATACCTTACGACCGTCAGCCGTGCTGCCGGCCTTGCTGATAGTCAAGCTTTTTATCACAAATTGAGTTATTGCTAACCTGTACTGGGCCTTCGTGGTGGAAAAAAGCTCATTCCCTCTCACATGGAGCCGAGAGAAAGCATTATGTTGTGAATTATTGTGGTACGACATTGTCACGAATGTCCAGTTGATAAAACATGTCAATGAAGACAAGATCAAAAATGAAAGTATTCAAGGCTTCTTCAGGTGCAATAGCACTTGAAACTGCTACTAAGAGCGTCGTAACAAAAATCACTGTAGGTCCTGAGAATCGAACTCAGGTTTTTCTTACTTTAGCTTCCACTAACTGTGTGAGTACCAAAAATAGAGCAACAACACACCTGTTGCATACCACCTTCACTGCATCACAAAAAGACCGAAAATCTGCAATTTTGATAACTAAATTACCTTAGAATCTGTTGGTTTATATCGACAACTTCCCTCGACGCACAAAAGCTTTTAATTCGTAAGGAATAAGTAGTTCAGCTTCATAAGAAAGATAAAGAATTTTTTTGTTAATTCATGCATGTCCAACACATTCTGCTGGGACAACCAACAGGTGGCACAGTAACCAAACAACTTGCATGTTTAGAATAAAGTTTACATTCCCATAGACAATGTCTCGTACTTTGTAAACACTCTGTGGTCACCATTCCGCCGGTCCATAAGCCTCCTCTTTTTAACAGTTGCTTGACAGTAACAAAAAACAATATAAACCGCTGGCGATTCGAACGACCAGGTATCAAGTAACTGTATAATGCAAATTATTATGAACAATATGTTCATCTTTCGTATTATCAGTGTTTCATATTAACATGTCTTGCAACAGTGGATTGAACTCCTGCAAAGCATATTTCGCCGAGGTTTTTAGCCCTTTTTACAGAACACTCCAAGCACCATGATAAAATCGAAAATGTTGTCCATCCATTTGTTGTTTCTTTCCCAAACGACTCTTGTAGGCAAAAGTAAGTTTAGAACAGCTGAAATTTATTGTCGTCTAGTTGAAAGGTACGGAGTAAAGATCAGCAATTGAATGCTTTTCATTCACCTTGTAGAAAAACGCTCATAACGTAAAAGAAAATTTTCAAACAAAAGGGTTATTTATAATCTACCTCTAAATTTTCAAAATACACACAACAACAAAATGTAGCCTTTATTAATTAGTTGAAAGCTCAAACTTACCATATTTCCATTGTATATTATTTTTGGATCTCTTCTCTAATATTCCTATACCCTCTAGAACGTTTGTGATGTCGTAGATACGACGTTTTTGGACCGATAAGTGTTCTGCCGCTATGTTCAAGTCGAGTACGCCATTGGGCGACGACTTCAGCAACGCAACGAACTTTTTTGTGAGTAAACCTAATGATGTGTCAAACCTGAAACAAACAATACAACTTTTAGAACAAATATGGGATGTTTGTAATAAATATTCTAGTTTTTCTTCTACTGGAGTAACTTGCTGTTGATTCTTTTGATTTATATGTTTCCATCATCACAAGGACGTAAACCAGAAGCAATGCTTCGTTGCTATGTGGGTAAGCTTCCGGCCGATTTCATGAAGACTCGTAACTATTATTTCTTGGACGTATTGATTGTTGCGAAGCGACTAGTGGTTTCGATTTCGCCACCATGGAGGCCAGGGGGAGGTTCATTTTTGTTTGTTTACTAAGTTTGTCAATTTATTTCGCAATTTTCCTTGAAGTCGTTGCAGTTTTGTAAATGACTTTTATGTAGTTAATTTCCTTTGTCTTCTATCTTCAGTGCCTCTTCTATTACGTCTTCGACCACGCCTATAAGTTCTGTAGCCACAAGTAGCTTGCAACAGCTGCCCGGCCGATTTCAGCACTATTTTCACGGCAACTTGGGCCGGCTTAACTCGGGCGAGCCGCTATAACTACAGAAAAGCTACTCTCTAAACTGGAAATTTACCTCTCACTGAGACAAGTACCTGGAACGTTCGGTGTACTTTTTCATGGAACTGGACGGTCGACTGTAGGGCGTGAGAACTTTCACGCGTTTCTGTTTGGGCGTCTTGAAGTCGGCTTTCATGGGCACCACGTGACCCTGACTGCCGGAACTGCTCTCACTCAAGTTCAGTCTTCTTTTCACCGCCTGGAGACAAGCGAAATCACGAGTGTTATAAAGGGGTAAGTATGGATCCTTTGATAACATATTCAAGCTATTATGTTCCGATTGGTAACACGAATTATTTTAGTAACATAGTTTCCTTGACACTCCAAGGACTAAGGCTTCCTCTATGTGAGGGTGTGGCAGTTATCCAAAGTTCTGAGATAGCTGCCTGACGATATTTTGTTACACCATTTCGGCCTGCTTGCGGCGGCTTGTATACCTGTATACAAGCTAAATGTCACAAGGAAAGCGACACGTCATATTTCGCGTCGATTGATCAAGGTAGGCAAGCAACATTTATACGTCAACTTCACATGGCCGTGTGGTATCCGGCAGAGCAGAATAGAACCAACCCATTACACTCAGAGGTGTCGTATAAGGCGACTAATGTCTAAGGCAGAACACCTCGCGCCTCCGTAGACCAGAGAATGGGCAGCAGCGTTTTCTGTTAGTCTTTCATTACTGCGATCTCCAATCCGCCTGCCAAGCGTGGGGATTACGGCAAATTCCTCCCATCATAGGAGAGGCTTATGTCCAGCAGTGAACGTTATGGGCTGTTGTTGTTGTTCACATGGACGAGTCCAGGCCCCAGCAACTGTCATAATATCATGGCAGTATAGATATCAAGCTTTCAGCATAAATACAGCGTTAAGGAGAAGGGAGTATAAGCGCCTACGATGTAAGGGTGCCGTTTCTGCGATCGTCCTTTTACAAGTGTCATTATGGAGGAAGTATTTGCCGAGTACACTACTACAACACTACACTACTACAACAGCCCATAACGTCCACTGCTGGACACAAGTCTATCCCATGATGGGAGGAATCTGTCGTAATCTCCACGCTTGGCAGGCGGATTGGAGATCGCAGTGATGAAAGACTAACAGAAAACGCTGCTGCCCATTCTCTAGTATACGGAGGCGCAAGGTGTTCTGCCTCATTAGTCGCCTTATACGACACCCGTGAGTGAAATGGGTTGGTTCTATTCTACTATACTATTTTACGCTATGCGTGCTCAAATAAATGCACATAACAGAATCTTCTAATTATACTGAAGGCTGTTTTTTTCAGTTTTGTGTTGTAGGCATGCATAATTCCTTCTTAGCGTGTATCAATCTATATCTAGATAGCAATAAAATCATTACCGCAAATGAAGAGAAATAGAAACGTGCGTATTGTCGAAAGAGGCTGAAATCTGAATCACTCTGAAGTATTTGGGGCAGATCTCAGATAACCACGCACTGCTTAAGACAAGTACGAATACCAGTTCATTCATCATACGGAACAAAACGCTATTGAATGTTAAGTATGGGTGTAGGGTCTAGGTGTTTGCGCGTCTCATAGTGCATGTGCTATCGTAATAAAACTTCAAATAAATATCATAATAATATGCTGGCATTTGGCATTTACCGGGAACTTGACGTGCACGACAGTCTTTCAAATTGCATAAGGCATGCTCCTAACATTCACGTTTTGCAAAATGCATTGCATATTTTATGGAATTTTTGCAGCTATCCGTCCCGAGCTTAAAACCTTTTTAAAACCTAGTTTTTGGCGCAACCTCAAATGACAACCGCAAATAAAAATGCGGTAGACGGTTAAATTAGAAATACTTTGTGATTTACATTTGCACAAGTTTTTGCAATGCATTAGCAAACACGTTTTTAATGCATTCCGTGAATTAAACTGGCAGCTTTTGCTCACGGCTTCCCTATTAGTTCTTGCCATGCAATCATGAAACTGCAGAGTGGATGGATGGGTTTGAATGGTTCCATTTTATTAAATAACGTTCAATAATATAATATAACACCTCACGGACCGGACCTCACGCGGTTTCATCCGCGTAGTTCCCGTTTCCATGGGAGTACGGGGATAAAATATAGCCTATGTATGTTACTCAGGGTGTTACGCAGGTAAATCGGCGCAGTGGTTTTTGAGTTTATTCATTACAAACATACACACACACAAAAATACACATCTTTCGTCTTTATAATATTAGTGTAGATAAACCAGTAAACTGTTTTATAAACCTCTCAGGAAACGGATAGACATGGCTAGGCAATGTATCACAGATAATTTGAATCGGCTAACATTATACTATATAAAGCTCGTTGTTTTATTAAAATATACTTTGTTACATGGAAATAACCTTTGGCATAAAAAGTTTTAAGTGCCAAGATAGGTGCATACGTACTTTTTATCAATAACCTTTTAATTTAGAACACGGAATTCATGGAATACTGCGGCCCGTTTATCGATTAAAAACACGTAGAAAGAAGTTAATGAACAATGTAGTAATAAAGCTTTGGTGACGTCAGCGAACAAGAAACGGACGAGATTCGATATCTATTTACATTAGTGTAGATAGGCACTTAATTACTATGGCGTCTGCACCTGCTAATTAAACAAATAACGTATTCTCAGGTACAGCCTTTATCTAGAGTTCTATACATTAATGCGAGTCTATTTTATAGTTTAGTGTCATCACGGTTACATACAGGGTTTGGTTATTATGAGGTTATGATCATAATTAACATTGACCATGTATCCATTAACTCACCCCCATAACTTCCACTTTGCACTTAAAAATCACTAAAAGCTTCACAGTGTCGTCACCTGATTTAAGGTAAATAAATCACTCATATGACACAATTTTGTTACAACATACTTCCCACCTACTTTTAAGCTAAGTTCAGACGAACTAAACGCAATGGTTGTTCACACTAAAAGAAACAAAAAAAGATAGTCACTCAACAGTGCAAGTGTCGAAATGTAAACCGGGATGTACACAACACTACTCATGATAAACTACAACTCACTCTTAACACAAAGTAAGTCATTGTTAATCTCTTCAATTGAGCATCACTCACTACACCACAAGAACTAAAGCGACTACTTCGCACTCCTAACACTACAACGGAACATTTTATGACAACTGTTCTCATTTTCTAAACTGTACGTTGACCCCGTGTTAATTAATAGCTACAATGATAATTATCGGCAAATTATGACTAAGCGTCTTATTTTATTTTTACGAAATAAAAGAGCAGAGCACACCGAAATAGTCACGGAGAGCAAAGTGGAAGATGCACGAGGCATTTTCAATAAGCTTCTGCAACAAATTCGATTTCGACAGGCAACGGGGCCAAAGCCCCTAAAAGGAAGTGTGGGGAGGGTACGCGTAACAACAATACATGACATAAATTAGAATCAACACAAAAGCCGAGCTCTCGGAAGGGACCTCTGGCGAAAGAATGGCAATTTCTTATCTCGAAATATTTGTGTTATTATTATTAATAGAGAAGTTGACGCTATTGTTAATTTGGCGGATTTGTGGGTCCCGCTCGTCTTTGTGCCGCTACGCACAACGCAAGTAAACCGGAGCAGATGTGACCCGGGTTCGCCGTCTAGGCAGACAAAACATCCCTTCTGTCCGCACAATACCGCTCGCATCATCAATACATCCCTAAACGTACACCGCGTAATAATAATTATGCAATAGGTACGGATCGAATAAATTACATTAACTTGATACGAGCAAAAAAATCTATTATCCCGTTTGATAAATTAAATCATCCCAAATCTTTATGAAAAGGGTGCGCCCTTATTCTTGGCGAGAGATCAAAGTTCGCAGGAGACGTTAAGGACAATGACCGAAAATGTGCAATACAAGTGTGATGACAGGAAGTAAGTACCTGGCCACGTGACCTCCTAGTGCTGGAGCCACATGGCCGGGTGCGGGTGAACGCCACTTCACATGATATACTGCGAACATATGTGTCTCCAGTACACTTGCCGCCCGCTATTCTTGTATTCGCTCCACACGTAACGGCCAAGTTTAAGGTTATAGGTACCCCTCCAGCTGACTTTCATGAAAAATAGTATATCATAAAGTCTACATTCAACGTACCGCCTTAAACACAAATCATACATGCCCCATAAATTAGTTCTCTTAGACTAAGAGACGAATAAAACAATAACGGTCATCCGGAACATAACGTAATAGAACGTCTCATAATGCGCATCATCCTTTGTACAGCCAATATTCAAGAACGTCAAATAGGGTTTAGAAATAAAGTTTCATGGGTGGTCTGTCTGTAAGCGCGATTTGTAACCGCCTTATTTCAATGAAACACAAAATATGGGGTGTTTTAAAACTTGAATCAATTAAATGCAAATTTGGACTACCCAGACCCTTCGAATGAATTTATGCGCATTCAGCATTGTCGATCGTTACCTATTGGTATATTATTGAAATTTTTGGGGTTGAAAGATTCTGTAATGGCTCTATTTATCTTTTGCGATCACAAGCATTTAATGTTTATGAATGGCGATTGCAAGTTTGGCTATGCTATTAGAGCCATCGCTCAAATTTGGCGTGAAGCGTCCGCCATTTTGTTTTTTTTTCGCTTCGAATAACCGACACACGTTTACCGAAGTAGTACAGGCGCTGTACACAAACCGCTCAATATGTTGTAAAGCGTGCTCGACGTATTTATGGATATTAGTTTCTCAAAGGCTAGGAAAACATCATCATCATCCCACTACTACACCCCACACTATTGTCCCACTACTATTGTTCCCACTGCTGGGACACAGGCCTCCTCTCGATGAGAGGGAATACATACTACTTAGCATTTTTGTAAATTAATACTTAATCAAATCCATTTGTAATCTCTTTATGAACTAGTTGAATAGGTACCGTTAGAAATCCAGTAACAGACTTATCGAGACTGCGTTATCTATAAAAATGAGGCACCAGACTAACGTACTTTTTCCTGAATGAAATGTGTGAACCGAACGCCTATCAAAACAATTAAATCGTATTTCTCAAAACTATTAGTTCATGTGAACTAGGCCTAATCTTCAATGAAACGGACCAGTGTTACTACACTCGCTCGATTCAATAGCATTAAAAAAACCCGCGAAAATATTGGTGTTAATTTTATGGAATTATTATAAAACAAAACAAATATATCCAAATAATTACATTAATCAGTTCGAAAGATAAGATTAGTAAACTTTCGATGATGCGTCTGATGCGTGCCGTTGAATGAGTGGGTCGGAGAAAATATTCATGCAGTCGAAAGCGTCGGTTCCGCGATTGGTCCGAACCCCTGTCCCGCGTAGGGTCCCACCGACTAAACATTTTCAGTGTACCGCTACCGTTACACACTCGAAATTATGTCGTCTAGGATCCGCCATTTTGATTTGTCATAATGATTACGAATTGCGGAATTTACGTTATGTTTTTGCATTATTTTTGACCGTACATTATTTTCGATTTTATGGAATTATTCTTTTACCTATTATTTATATTTAAAAAAATATGTTGTACGACATTAGTTATTAATCTTCAATGCGTTTTCAATGATTAGTTAGGTAGTAGAGTAATATTACTTGCATTTTAAATATGTTATCTTGGTTAATTATAAGGTTTTAGTCAACAAGTCTCTATGCATTACAATAAAATGAACCTTATCTACCACGCGAGAGATAGGTATTTGGGGGAGCACCATGTGCTGTTGATAAAAAATAATCTTAGTAAAGTTGCAAAAATAACATTTTCTAAACTTACAATAAAGGTACATATCCTATGTACATAAAATTAGTAGCAGTAACATTGTTGTAAACCCTTTGCTCTGCAATTAAAATTCAGTAGAACATTCTGTCCTATATCATGCTCTTTTTGAACCTGCAGAATTCTGTTGGCCCAGTTCAATGACCCCACAGAGACCAATGACCTCATTATTATTATTTTAGAGCTCACCAAATTCAGTCCTGTTTCTAAAACCATGCTTATTATTACTATCAAGCTATGGCAGAACTTTAATGAAAATTATGTAGGTACCTTAAACAACAAAACATATGCTAATAATGTGATTAAATAAACATTAAGGAAAATGTGCAATAAATACATAAATCGTTGAACTGTTGTAGCATTGTTGCTTGACCATGGGTTATGGCCAATATTGCAGCCATAATCATCTGTTTCCTATATCTCTAATGAAATGATACTTTCAATTAGTGAAAGACAATGAAACAGTCCTCCCATAGCACTTTAAGTTTATCTTTTACTTCTATTTTCCAAAACGTGTAACTTATTTAAGACTTTCATTAACCTAACCTTAAAGCCAAAACTCTTACATGCTTATTATAAGTCAATGGCTCATCTGATAGTCTGGTATCTAATTGAGAATGTTCAAATGATTGCAGAATCTTATCAAAACAACTTATAAATATTAGATATTTTTGCAATATGTCAACAACATTGAAAGTTCTAAAGACACAAGATCATTATCAACTATTTTGCTATTGGAGCCCATGAGATGTCAACAAGATACAGTATTTTAGAATCCCAATGCAAATAGACATTTCTCTCTTTGAGATCTAAGTAAAAATATTATGGTTGATAAATCACTGAGTACAAAATAATGTATGTTTTTGGAATGATCTTTCCAACTCAATGACCAAACATTTTCATTCATATTATTCTTACATAATGTACCTAAATTTGTTTATTGAAAAGTAGCTTGCCTTCATAGTCACAAGTATCATTCAAATCACATACAGGAACTCCCAATGATGTAATAACTAAGTCCAATGTACAATTTGCATAAAATTCTCAATGATGATGACTTTTTGTAATTTGAACTGGAATATTTTAAATCACTTAAATAGAACAAGTGTAGTCTACACTTAAAAAAGTATCCAAGTAGACTGACGTAGCTGGACCTGTGAGCAAGAATGACTTTACTAATCAGTTCAATAGAAAAGAGTGAAAAGATTCACACAAATGTTATCAATCCCAAAAAGTACATTTTGATAGTCCAAACAAATAAAATTGATAGTCTCATTAACACATTTTTTTATTAATTTGATTATAGCTGGATTGAATACTGCAATAATATGTGATATCAGCATTGCAACATAAACCACAACTGTTACCACATCCTCTCGATTGCCACATCACAAACAATCAGCATCATTAATTCATTAGCAATCAATATGCTTTTTTGTTACAAAATCCCCATGGATCAAGTTTACAGGACACAGAATACCATTCAATTCAGCTTAGAAATGAATTACCATTGCATGCCATGTTTCAGCCTTTTTCATGATTCTGCGGACCATTCGTAAACCTGCTACTTCCAAATACTTTGACAATCAAAGTACACCTGATGAATTTTAAATATCTGGGAGTACTCTCATTATGCCTGCAACTATTTAATGTCACCATTCAACCAGTTCATCTTGAATTCTCAGTCCCCGATGTACCAAACTATATTGAATGGAGAACTTACTTCAGACGTCTTCGGCGGTGCCGTAGGCGCCTCGCGCCGTATCTGATGCTGTGGCGTGGCGCCATAGCCGTGGTCGAGCAGGTGATAGCTGATGGGCTGGCTAGGGCTATCGTCCAGTAGCGTGGTATGCGAAGGAGACGCACCAGCACGTACCACCACCTCGGCCTCGCCCTCCGCCGGCCCTCGCTTCACCCCTCTCGGCATCGCTGTTAATTAACAAAAATAACATGTTAGAACCATTGAACATCTAGTTTACCTACAGTAACGCATCATAATCATCACAATTCAATTAGTGAAGAGGTTAGGGGTGCCGCGCGCGCGGAAATCACGAACGAGAAGCCTCCGAAGCGGAGTGGGTCGATAGTAAGTTTAGAAGACTGAATGTAATACCAAAGGTCCAAGGCAACACTTCCAGCTGTCCAGTTTTGCTTACGTCACTTTTTTCAACGACATTTTCCCCAAAATATCGACAACCTAGCGGTGATACCTGGGCATAACCGCTTCTAAACCTAAGTGTACACTTTCAAGGATTACGCACAAAATACCCACTATAAAATAACAATACTTACAAAAGGTGTAAGCGAACGATATCCGAATTTATAACCATAAAACGACATTAATGTTTTCGACGCGAACGCTACATTATCGAGTACTCAAAATAAAATGTCCGCCGCTTTGTTGGTCCCGAGTGAACTCGTGGACATCGAGACGCTCGATAATTTTAAGTTGCTACACACAGTTTATCCAATACACATGATATTTATTCACTGATTACTTCACTCATAAAAGAAAATAATAAAAAGGTCCTAGTCCACATTTTACAATAACTTATTAAATAAAAATGCGGAGCATTGAAACGGCGACAGGAAGCTTTTCAGAACATCTGGCTTGCAAGCGACGTAGCAGTGGCGCGAACTACGTGCGCAGGCGCGAAGCAACCGAGCGACCAACCCCTAGCGGACGCCGCTTCGCGATCCAAATTCCTCCCCTCGTTGAAGAAGCCATAAAAAATATAACGAATTTTTGAATTTCCATTGTTCGACCGGTTTAGAGAAGCGATGCGTCTTCATAGCCGTTTGTTAGCATTTTGTAGCGGCGCGAGTTAGGTGATTTTATTTGAAAAGTTGCTATTGTTGATCAAGTTTTGTCTTACTTTTCTGAATATTTAACTGTATTAATTTATGAATAGTTACTAAGTACTATTACTTTTCCAAACGGTTCAATTATTATACTTAATTCAACAACAACAATAATATACTTACCAAGCGAGATCTATCACAACTTGACCATGAAAATTTGACAAAACACCTACACTTCAACCAGAATTTTACATTGAAGTTAGGAAACAGATTAGAGAAATAAAATTTCGTATACTACGTCCAGTACAAGGCAGAAATTACTGATTTATTTATCTTCGTAAAATGAGAAATAGATCCCTGATTTCGTGGCTGCTTATATTATTGACGCACTTTGCTTGAACGAACTTACACATTTTTTTTGTGAATAACAGCAGTAAATACGTTCATTGAAATCAAACCAATAAGATAAATAAACAATAATTTATTAAAGTATCAAAATCAGTTTCGTTGGTATTTAATCGGTAAGGCGTAGGGAAATTATGTTATTGAAAGAATAGTTTTTACTTGCCAAAAATTGTATTGTTTTGTTTTGTTCAGTCAAGCAAGCCTCTCGTTATGTACTCATTATATAAACAAATTAACTATAACAATATTTTTAGCTAGCGCCAGTTATACTAGGTATACAAATCTGAATTCCGCAGTTGGGTACCAAATAAATAAACCTTACATTGTCTAGAAAAAGGTGAAAATTATTTATAGAGAATTCATTATAAGTTTTATGCTTAAAAATAATAATGCAAATTTTCTTTCTGGATGTAATTTATAATTAAATGTATTTGATTGGATTTGATTTTATAAGTTATTCAAGCATCCTTAATAAAGGATACGGATATTAGTGAAACCGCGAACAAAGCGGAAATGACTATACGTATAGTGAAAGATACATCTCTATCATAGACAAGAATCGTTCAGAAATACATTAAAATCGTAATAAACTTAACAAATAAGGAAATAGTTTTACATTTTAGTATTTAGTCTGGAAATAAGGTAGAACATTTGCTTTGGGAACGTTTATTTCTTTTTATTATTAAATAAATTATACAAAGACGGTTGTAATTTCGAAAGTAGAGTGGAAGGAATCGGTTGAAGTTTTCATTGATTAATAAATACATTATTTATTTTGAAAACATAGTTATTTTTACTTTCTCATAGAAATCAAGCAGAATAACATGCGGAGATATCTACTTTCGTTTGCGCTCTTCACTCTTGCGTGGTATTTCAAATGCTCACCGCTAGGTAAAAACCGCCAAAGCCGTTCGAAGACAAAACTGATTGCTGTTCGTCAAGAACGATTAGAATTATTTTAGGGCCCAATTAAGTTCGTGCAAATGTGGTTTTTTGGCATAGGATTTAAACAAGTAGATAGGCAGACCTGACTTAGTCTGAGAGAACAATTAACTCATAGCTGCCTTCTCTTCTACTAAACGACGACTGTGCATCGTGCCATAAGTACCTACCCACCATGTTTGTCCGTTATAGCTTCGTTCATATTAAATAATAAAGTGACATGAGTTTTAATAATAAGTTATAGCTTAGAGCACGGTCGGATGAGAAACTTCGGAGCAGACTGGAATTTCATCCAATTAATGCTGTTGGTAGTTGTTGGAGTTGCTGAGAATTGTTTTTGAGAGTTGAGTGGCGTGCGCTTGAGGAGGCCATATCCAGCAGTGGACTGCTGTAGGCTGATGATGAATACTGCTGGTCCAGTGCCTGTGCAGGCAGCCTTATTATAATTAACCGCTGTAAACATTAGGTATCTTGTTAGACGTAGACAAATAAACCTGTAAAAAGTATATCTGAAGGGTAGAAAATCGCTTCTGCGTCAGCATCCACCAGGCACTATTAGAACGATGTAGGTACTGCTGGAGCGGCTCTTTCATTAGCTTAATGATGGGTCCATTGCATAGTTTCCATGCTTACTTACGTCAGTTGAACTCTCGGATTTAGGTAGGTACCTACCTACAGTGGTATTTCTCAGGAGTCTGTATGTTATGGTCGATTCTAAATCAAAGCATCTTTCTAAGTGTGGTTTCTTGTTCCCTTTGTAAGATTCGCTGTCTGTACCTACCGATGGCTTCTGAATTTATTAAAGTTTAAGATTGGACTGGCACTTTAGGCACTGTCGCGTTTTTACCAAACAATCTTCTGATCCATGAGAGCGTGGTATTTTCTATTCAGGTAAATCTTTGATGGTTCGCTGCTATAGCTGGCCTACGAAACACTTTTTATTACAGTAACCTTCCTGCTTATTGTTTTATGAGGTTTGATAAATACATCGTCAGTTGAATACCGACACAGTAGAGGTATCTGCTATCTTCCAAATAATTTTGTTTATGACCCGAAGTTTATTAGCTAGCTGCCTAGCAGCCTAAAAGATCACACTCCCCTTTACTTACCTATTCTTTCTCTTCGAAGCCGATACTTCTATTCTTTTTTTTTTCGGGCATTCTATGACCCGTATTTTGATCTCGGCGTCGATAAAACTATCCCCCTCGTTATGCAGGTAGGTATTTTTTTAACGTCGGACAAGGCATTCTTCTTTGAAGGTGTTAAGGTGAATGCTCCAACCAGTCCGCGAAATTCAAATTTTCTTACGTTTTTTGCAATTTTCAGGCCAGTGTTAAGTTGTATGTTAATTAAAATATTGTTCGCGGTTGTAAGACCTATGTAGTTACAGAATTATTATCATCAAAATCATCAAAACAACCCAAGTTCATATAAGTCGAGGAACTATTTTTTCAAGGTCAAAGTCATTGCTAGACCTTTATGAACTTGGAGGGTTGTATTGATGATTTTGATGATTATAATTCTGTAACTACATACGTCTTACAATCGCGAACAATATTTTAATCAACATACAACCTAGCACTGGCCGGCAAATTGCAAAAAACGTAAGAAAATTTGAATTTCGCGGGCTACCCTGACGCTTTCACCATAAGTTCATTTGGCTAAGTATGTCTGTGTTCAATTGATTATATTTTGTCCTGTTTTTAACCAACTGTAAATGCACAATGCGAGCCACAGAAACCGACTTGGTGAAATGACGATGCGTATTATCATAGTGTAACTACTCAGTGTAGTAGGTAATCATTGTTGACAAAAAACTTGGCAATGCTAACAAGGCAGTGACGATGTTACAGAATTGGCGCAATTTTAGAAACATTTTGTATATGAATCATTGATGCTATAAAAGTAGGTAGGTAGAGCAGCCAGTCGAAAATACAGAACTAACTAAATAGAAAATTGAATACTTAGCAGAAAAATCTGAAACATTTGAATGATTTGATAATACCTATTTTTATAGGGTTCCGAACAAAAATGAAAAAAAAAACGTTTAAAAACCAATTTTTGCAGACCTTAAATTACTGTGTCTTAAATCAAATGAAAGGGCTCGTTATGAGGATCTCAAATATATTTTTGTTATTGTTGAAAAATAAACAGTTTTGATTTTATTCATGAAAGAAGACGAAAATAGACCACCCTCCCTGATCACCGAAACTACTGAGCCAAAATATAGTTCATTGCTTGTATCTACAAGCAATGAACTATATTTTGGCTCAGTAGTTTCGGGAAAACCTATAAGAATTCTATCAATTGAAAGGAAAAGTGGTAAACTCAATTTAAGACTGGCATTCTACGGAACCCTCTCCACGCGAGTTCAACTCGCACTTGGCCGGTTTTTTGAAATTATAGTTAACATCATACTGAGTCATCGTAGTTAATCTATAGGTAATTGCCCGGGTTATACGAGGCTAGTTTTTCAAGCTAGGATAGCAAGCTAGTTCTCTATTATACTGTCCTGGCTTGGAACATGCTTGTTCTGTTTACATGAAGCTTGATCATTTTAAGCTAGTACCTACTAATTGCAGTGACTGAGGTGACCAAACGTCCAAAATAAACAGCATGCGAAAAAAAAACACTATTCGATTGAAACAGTTTTATTACGATTCCGTACTTCAAAAGGTAAATTATAATTTAATATTATCTGGAGTTGTGAGTAACTAATGCCCGTGCCAGACTGTTGTAAATAAGCCCTCCACACACCTCCAGTCCTCCACATCGGTCTCCAACGGCGGTTAACAACAGTGCGTGCTATTGTAGCAAGTACCTATCTGTAGTGTTTTAAAATTGACGGTCTCCTAGCCAGACAGTCTTTTTGAACTGCAAAAGGATTGCTACGAGAAATATGTAGTTTCCTAGAGCTATACATACCTACCTGATGTAACAGAGGACTTTTTCAAGGCGAATATTTATCATGTTGTCCTAAGGGTGCACTGAGTTTTACTTATAGGCCAAAATAACTCACTGGTCAGCGGCTA
This sequence comes from Xestia xanthographa, assembly GCA_905147715.2. Lineage (NCBI taxonomy): Eukaryota > Metazoa > Arthropoda > Insecta > Lepidoptera > Noctuidae > Xestia > Xestia xanthographa. The sequence goes on along the minus strand of LR990645.1, from coordinate 22,596,859 downwards.
AATACTACCAAAACTAGTTAGGCCGTAATTCGTAGGTACATGATTCCACCAATGTGCTACGAGCTACGCCAAAATCTCGTAGCATCGTAGTTTTTGGCGTAGCACGTAGCCAGTTCTACAGATTTGCAGTATCTTCTCAGTTCCGGCATCCTTTTATGGGCGTCGTCTATAGCTGTGTCTATAGATTTTCGGGCCAGACTATCTGTAACAACTGACAAAGATCTATAAATGTCCGCCGGGACTAATGACTTAACATGCTTTCCGAGGCACGGAGGAAACTCGGTACCTATGTAATTGATGGTCAATTGGTCACCTATACACCGACCATCCTAGGCACGCGCGGCTTTACCTGAAGATCGACCCGAGCATTATTATCTAGTCAGAAGCTCCTTAATTAGTGTAGGTACCTACCTATATTGAACTTTTGTATTTAATTTAGTAGCCATTAAAATATGTATGTATAATAGGTACCTACTGTGATGCGCGTAGGCACTTAGGTACATACAATTCAATTGTATTTCTAACCGACTTACAAAATGAGGAGGTTATCATTTCGTCTGTTTATTATTATTTACTTACTATTGCCATTTGCCATCCCCTCCGAATATGGATGTCGTATAAGTGACTGAAGGAGTGAGTTCCTGAAATTCAGTGTAGTAGTTTTTTTGCAATGTATGTTTTGAATCATCAATCGATTCACCAGACGGAAATCTAGATGACAATCTATAGTTGGTGCCAGTTAAGATGAGAATAGCGGTCATTGCCCTTTCCCTAATATCTCTTCGTACGAACCAAAACAAATAAACCATGTAGGTAGGTATCGTTTTTCATTAGAAAAAATGTTGAAGATCACGATAGATGACGATTCAAGACTTGAACAGGCTTATTTTTGGTTTTCAAAGTTAAGTGAGTAAATGTAGGTGGGTCAATGACCGCTATTCTCATCTTAACTGGCACCAACTATAGACGCCGGGAGGAAGCAGGGTTGTGTTTTTTTTTTCGAGTACCTATGTACAATTGTTTGGCACGCTCTGAGGCCTGAACAGCTCGATGGATTTTAGCTTAAGAGGTGTCGTTACATTCGTATTTACTGTGAGAGTGACACTGGTATACCAAAATTAAAAAAATTAACAAAATGGCGGATTTTTAGCGCCAAATTCAAATGTTTGGCACGCTCCACTCTGCAGCCTGAACGGCTATTTAGAGGGCTCATCATGAGGATTTTAAAATGGTATATAACTAAAAAGTGTAGAATAAAAAAATAAAAAAAAACCCGACTGCGTAAAAAATAACTAATAACTTTAAATAAAAACTGAAAGGAAAAAAACAAGTTCAGGAAACAGGATATATTGACTGCAACAGTCGGGACCCATTTAATAATCTAGACTAAAATCATTACATCCAATATGGATCCCGACTGTTGCAGTCAATATGTCCTGTTTCCTGAACTTGTTTTTTTCTTTTCAGTTTTTATTTAAAGTTATTAGTTATTTTTTACGCAGTCGGGTTTTTCAATCATTTTTTTTTTGTGGTACCCAAAGCCGATAACATGGTTGCCACATTCGTTATTTTAGTATTACGCTATTTCGTTACGGCTAACTTTATCTGGATCCGAGATAAATAATGTAACATTTATCTCGATCCCATCCCACAACAATGTCTAAGATTGGCTTTTTTTTTTTGGAGAAGCCCGACACACTACTCACAATCACTGCAACTCCTGAAAGCCAGAATCAACAGTGGCAACCGCCAGAAAAGCGTAGAGGCAATGAAGCTCGCCGAAGTGCCGGAGGAACTACTCTCAGAAAAAACTAGAGAGAGGAGTAAGAAAAACATTCACTTTCTTCCATTTCAAGCAAAAGAACTATTTTTATTTTAGAAAAAAGGATTAGGCTTCCGAGCAAAAAAAATAAAACCCTTGAAATTGTTAACAAAATCCGATTCAAGTAGGAAAGTAATGATTTTAACTAGTAGCTTCTGCCAGCGGCTTCGCCCGCGTGAAGTTTGATAATTGTCCCACGGGATCTTACTACAGGGATAAAAAGTATCCTATGTGTTAATCCAGGTTATAAACTATCTGTGTGCAAAATTTCATCCAAATCCGATCAGTAGTTTTTACGTTAATGAGTAACAAACATCCATACATCTATACATCACTCACAACCTTTCGCACTTATAAAATTAGTAGGAAGTAGGATTTCACTCGCAGCAGCTAGTATCAAACAAATAAGCATAACGGATTAGTCTTGACAGTCTTTCTACCCAAACCCAACACAATATTTGATGAATTGCTTTGGTTCGCTCGGAAATTGGCGCGACTTGGAGGACTAAGCTGTAGGTGGAACAAGGACACCAATGATGACGACGGTTGCAATAACGCTAGGGAGCACATGGGCCCAGAGCAGTTGAGGACGATTGCAATAACGCTAGGGACGACATGGGCCAAGAGCAGTTGTGGACGGTTGCAATAACGCTAGGGACCACATGGGCCTAGAGCAGTTGAGGACGATTTCAATAACGCTAGGGATTACATGGGCCAAGAGCAGTTGAGGACGGTTGCAATAACGCTAGGAACCACATGGGCCAAGAGCAGTTGAGGACGATTGCAATAACGCTAGGAACCACATGGGCCAAGAGCAGTTGAGGACGATTGCAATAACGCTAGGGACCACAAGGACCAAGAGCAGTTGAGGACGGTTGCAATAACGCTAGGACCACATGGGCCAAGAGCAGTTGAGGACGGTTGCAATAACGCTAGGGACCACATGGGCCAAGAGCAGTTGAGGACGATTGCAATAACGCTAGGGACGCCATGGACCAAGAGCAGTTGAGGACGGTTGCAATAACGCTAGGGACCACATGGGCCAAGAGCAGTTGAGGACGGTTGCAATATCGCTAGAAACCACATGGGCCTAGAGCAGTTGAGGACGGTTGCAATAACGCTAGGGACCACATGGGCCAAGAGCAGTTGAGGATAAAGGCTCATTCTCACACAAAGGTCAAATATAACATAAAATCACGTCTGTTATACCTGAAGGGTTAGGTAGAAGTGTAGCTGCCAGTAATGTTTGTCGCATGTTCATGGTGGTGACGGTGAGCCTATTGCTATCAACCGGGTACAAATCTAGTCTGTGGCTGCTACTGAGAAATTTCTTATCGAAAAGTGACATGTGACATCTACCAATCCGCACTGGGCTCGCGTGGTGGATTATAGCCCATTCCCTCTCATTGAGAGGAGGCCGTGTCCCAGCAGTGGGAACATTATAGGCTGATGATGATGATGTGTTGGGTTTGGGTAGAAAGACTGCGACTAATCCGTTATGCCTATTTGTTTGATACTAGCTGCTGCGAGTGAAATCCTACTTCCTACTATAATATTATAAATGCGAAAGGTTGTGAGTATGGATGTATAGATTGTATGGATGTTTGTAACTCTTTCACGCAAAAACTACTGAACGGATTTGGATGAAATTTTGCACACAGATAGTTTATAACCTGGGTTAGTTAGTTTTTATCCCGGTAGTAAGATCCCATAGGACAATTATGAAACTTCACGCGGACGAAGTCGCTGGCAGAAGCTATTTAATTGAATAATCCAGAAATATGTTTTATAGAGCGGTAATATTAAATCCAAACCTCGAGACCTGAATCTCATTTTGGATGAAAAGCTTATAATCGGTTTTGTACAGCCAAACTTTGAAGATATAATAGAAATACATATCAGCAGATAAGGAAGTTAAGATGGGTACTCATTCTTAACGGATTGGTCGGATAAGACAAATTATAAACAAAATTGGAAAGCAATGGGTGAGGCCTTTGCCCAACAGTGCGACAGAGAAAGCTGATATAAAAACGTTGGGTAAAATAGTGATAAAACCCCACAACAATTAACGTTATTTGGTAGATCCAAGAAACAGTATCAGGTAAGCGTCAGAACCAGATATTTGATGTTTAGAAAATACCAAAATGCACTAACTTTTTGCTAATAGTTGATATTTAACTTCAAATATTTAGTACCTCGTTGGACCGCGAAAAAACGCGTAAAGAAAGTTGTTAGACATTCTGAGATCGGGATGTCAGGTCCACTTTTTTCCATAGTTCGGGACATTTATTTCTTTGTAAATATTGTATATTTACTACCTTCTTAGTACCTCAACATACAATTTTTCCAGTTTTTTTTTGGCACACTTGAAAAATGTTCTTGATGTTAAGTATCAAATTGTAGCAAAAAGGTACCTAATGCATTCTGTTATTTTCTAAATATCAAATATCTCTATTGGTCCAGTATCAGCAATTTATTTTAAAACAAAAAAATATGCTCTTGAAATTAATAAGACATAATAGGAAGTTATGGATATTTTCAACATTGATATAATGATATTCGTTTAACTTAACTAATGATTTGTTTCATCATTTCTACAACTACTAAATGCCCAGCATAATTATAAACCTCCTTTACGTAAATATTTAATAGACATGATAAGCATGTGCCTTAAAAAGGTAAATACCAGTGTGTTTAACAGAAAACCAAGGAAGTATTCAACAAAAATATAATTATCAAATATCAATAATAACAAATACTTCATACTTATTATCCTTAGGTTCATCTACAATCTGCATGGCTGAGTAAGTGATAGCTTTTACTTCGGTACCCTGCGGATGCTTGCCCAGTTGAAACTCCTCACCGTAACACTTACAGATTATCCTGAATTCTTGTGTATTAAACTCTGTGATCACTAACTTCTTACATATTAGGTTTGGTTCAACGGAGAATAGATACAATAGTTCATCAAGGAAGTGGTACAGGAGGCCCATCAGATCATCGGCGTTTGCTTCTATTGTATGCACTTCTTCGATCTGGACATAAGGCATTTCTGTCATGTATGCAAACATAGCCATTCCGCACTGCTCAAATGCTTCCTTCAGGGTGTTGCCCCATGCGTGGAGCCTGAAATTGTAAACATTGAATATTCTTAGAATTAAAAAAATTAAGTGTTACATCTAAGCATACATTTTTTTTAAATTGAATTTTATTTTCATTTTTTTTTTACCGTACCTACAGGGTGTAAACAACCTCATCACGAAGCCGTCAACCAAGCATTCTGTACATCAAACTAAGTAACTTTACGCAAAAATTGTTGCTGGGAAACGACTTTTTGGGGTGAAAAAATGTTTTGTGGTAACTCAATGTAACGCACTCAAAACATTGTGCTGACGGATGGATTTAATAATATGAGGGTCGTGGAGGTGTTTAAAGTAAAAATCTTACAATAAAAACTTGTATTTAAAAAAAAAAACTTGTCAAAAAGTTGGAACTTTGACCCCCCATATCTCCGTAACTAGGAGGTTCCCAGGTATGGTGTAGAACAAAAAAATGATCGCAATGACGGGGAGAACAAGAGCCTTTCGGCTTCGTTAAGAGGTGTTTTACACCATTTATTTATTTTACATTTTAAAATACGAAACCAGATAAAAATTATAGCCCATGGACCTTGCTCCTGATGCCGATGAGGAACAAGGTCCAGACTGCCGGTGGTCAGGGCTCCAGAGAGAGGAACCTGCTCACTATGCGTGCCGTGTCCAAGAGTACTGCTTTCTGAATCAAGCCCATGACCCAGCCGCCAGATACATGATTTTTTCATCTTTCTCAGCTTTCACGAGAATCTCGCCATGACGAGAGTGATGTCAACAATCATTGCACGCCGCTCTCGGCGATCTATCACCACGATATCAGGTTAATTTGCTAAAAGTCTTGTCCGTGATGATTGGTCGTCCCAATACAATGTGGCACAACCGTTCTCGAGGGCTGGGTCGCGCACATACTTACTTGCAAAGTTGTAGTATGGTACTTCACAATCTACAAGGTTGTACTGCAAGGCAAGTTGCTAGTGGATAATTCTAGCTACTTATTTGGGGTGTATGTGGTACGGGGCACCTGTTTGGGCCGATAGGACCACTATAGGAGCGGTACGACGTAAATTGCTTCAAAGCCAGCGTTTGGCTTTGATATTCTTATGCAAAGCGTACAGGACGGTTAGTACTGAAGCCTTACCGGTACTTGCAGGTATACTTCCAGTCCATCTTGAAGTGTAGCGACAGGCTGCAATGTACTATAACGCGCGTGAGACCACGGACGCAGACTTTTTAACCCTACGTGACCGTGATAAGATTTCTAGATTATTCAAACCACAGACCGACGTCTGGGAGGAACTTTTGTCTGAATGGTTACTTAGGTGGGATAATTCCATCAAGGGCCGACACCTCCACCAGTTCTTTCCATCCGTTCGTGAGCGGCTGGCCAGGACATGGTTGGAGGTTGATCACTGTGTTGCCCAATTCCTCACCGGTCATGGTAACTTTAAGAGTACATTATTTTCCTTCAAGCTTGTTGACTCGCTTTTTTGTCAATGTTCCACATCTGACTGCGAATATAAACAATCAGCACATCACATTTTATGGGAGTGCAGTCTTTGGCAGAATGAGCGCAATATTATGGTGGATAGTGTACAGGTTACATCCGGAGTTATTTACTATACAGACCTTGTAGAAACTAGAACAAATTTCCGTGCGTTCAAGCGTTTTTGCAATACCTATTATTGGAATCAAAATATAACAAACAGCTCACTACTTAGGACCCATTAATTTTAATATTTATCCGTGGTGCTAGGCAACTGGGCCTATCCCACTTGTAAACGTCCCTTTGTGCCTATTGGCCTTGTTTCGTTCTGTCTCCTGCTGTTATGGAGGGAAGTGGAAATTACGGTTTTTTTCTACTGCTCCATTATACTTTTATGATTAATTTCGTTGCGGTTGGGTTGTGGTTTGGTTTCGTTCCGAGTTTCCTCCGTGCCTCGGAAAGCACGTTAAGCCGTTGGTCCCGGCTGTAATTTGTAGATCTTTGACAGTCGTTAGGTAGTCAGGGGCCCAAAAAGTCTGACAACCAGTCTTACCAAGGGGTATCGTATTACCCGGTACTAACTGGGTTGTGGAGGTCAGATAGGCAGTCGCTCCATGTAAAATACTGGTATTCAGCTGCATCCGGTTAGATTGGAAGCCGACCCCAACATAGTTGGGAAAAGGCTAGGCAGATGATGATGATTAATTTCGTTGCGGGAGCCAAGACAGTTAAATTCATTCTCTGGGACTTCGTCGAGCTTCATTGTGTCGGCGCTTTTCTGGTGGTCACCACTGTTAATTCTGGCTTTCAGGAGTTACAGTGGTTTGGGAATAGTGTGGCGGGCTTGTCCCAAAAGAAAAAAAAATTCTAGCTACTAGATTGTGTCCGTTAGAAAGACGAGAATGTCGGATCGAATCACACTGACGGTGGCCATGCCCGACAGATGTCAACGTCGTTGACGATGTATTTCCGATAAATATTCGTCGTGATAACTTCATCCATAATCTACGTCAGACCCGTGAAGGGTCCGAAAAAGCTCAGCTCTGCCATACCTCCCCAAGGTCATTATTATCCAAGTTCTATCCGAGTCCATTTAAGTATGCCGAAAGAACACTCAAACCCGCATGACCCAACCATTGAAAGCCTTATTTCCGTGTGATAAAATACTATTTAAAAAGCGCTCCTTCAAGGATTACTTCATGTCGGCACTTCTGACATATTCAAATACTTGTAAGTCTCAGTTGAGGAGAGGGATCTAAGGAATATGGAATCCGAGAGTTTAATCCCCACGGATTCCAGAATCTCCCCTCACTTTACATACATGACTGCACATTTTTCCACACCAAATTCTATCCTGAAGGCGCTACTAAAAATTTCAGTTAAATTGAGTGTCATCAGTCGCAAATTGTTGGGGGCATAGATCTTCAAGTCATCCATGTAAAGGAGGTGAGATATAACCTGACCAACACTCTTCAACCGGTGCCTAGACCAGAATCTTCCAGCAGTGTGCTCAGAAGATTCCAGAATAAGCAAAACCAAAGCGGACACAAACTGTCACCCTGAAACATTCCTTGCTCAATCCAGCACGGCACTGATGACTATGTGGCACTGTATTATATGCCTTCTTATAATCTATCCAACACGTCGACAGATCCTCCGGAATCGACGAATATTTTGGCTTACGGCCATGTCAATAACGAAGAGCTCCTTAGTACCGCGGGTCCCATACCTTTGTTAATTCATTCTGGGAGATAGACTGATATTGGAATTGCTATCAATATGATGAACAATTTTTGCTCTCAGAATGTATGTAAGAACTTTATCTAGACCGTCTGTAAACACGTAATTGGTCTATAGTTTTTAGGTCCCGTAGTACTACCCAGCTTTTGGAGTAGGTGGGTAACTGCTGCTGTAAATAACGGTGGTAGCGACCTAGTCTCTAAGGGTCAGTACACACTGAGATGCGACGCCACGTGACGCTGCGCGCAGAGCGACTCAAAATATAACTTTATTTACTACACGAAAAGATACACATTTCATTGTGAGAATTCAAAATACGTTGCACCATGCAGCATTGCGCCTCGACAAAGAAATGTGTATCTTTTCGTGTAGTAAATAAAGTTATATTTTGAGTCGCTCTGCGCGCAGCGTCGCGTCTCGGTGTGAACTGCCCCAAGGATGACTAGAATTGCGAGAGATTTCCAGTTCGGTAACGGACGGAATGTACGCGCGGGCCACGTCCAGCGGACTTATAGAAATGGACTCCATTTCTGGGATTGAGTTACACGCTCGCTCAACAACACGCATCCAATCACCCTCAGGGTGACCAATTACTTCGCAAAATAGCACTCATGGCGTCGACTCATGGCAGATGCGCATCGGTTACTCCTTGAATGGGAACAGGCCACTTCCAAGTCCTGTATACCTTTCGTCACTCTGGAACATGCAGTTCTGAGTGTATCGATCCACTCTTCGCATATACCGACGGATCATCATCATCATCATCATCATCAGCCTATTAATGTTCCCACTGCTGGGACACAGGCCTCCTCTCTATGAGAAGGAATGGGCTATAATCCACCACGCGGGCCCAGTGCGGATTGGTAGATGTCACATGTCTTCGAATTTTTATGGTTCTAGGACATGCCGGTTTCCTCACGATGTTTTCCTTCACCGTTTTGAGAGCAGTGGTGATGAAATAAATTACACAAAGTAATGCGCCTGTCTGGGTTCGAACCCACGACATACTGTTCGTAAGTCGGGGCCGCCACCACTGGGCCACCGCTGCTCTTACCGACCGTACCGACGGATACGGTTAGCCTATACATAAACTTTCTGCTTCAGGAAGTCGATGCGCTCTGTGACACGTGACATTTATTCTCGAGGACTGATTCCAGTTCCCGAGAATGCCCGCCTTATAAAGCGCATCAATCTTGGGCGTGTATTGCCCTCCCTGAAACAGATGAGCTTCCCAATGAGTGCCCTGGACTCATTCTATCTATCATGGGGGTATAGGTTTCCGCACTTAGTCCTTGAAGTGGACCATTGTGCGTGAGCCACGGTGGCCGATTACTCTAACCAGCCCACCTCCCTCCAGAAGCAGATTAAACTTCCCGGTCTCCTCAGGGCATCCGCAAGGGATCTTGGTGTTCCCAGGGTCTCCTCGCGAATTTTGGTAACGCCTGTGCACTCAAGGAGCACATGCGCCACCGTTTCTTCCGCCTCCATACATGCTCTGCACAGGGGACTGTCAGTGATCCCTAGGGTGCCTGGACTCATTAATACGACGCTCAATCCTGCATTGCCAGGCTGGCACGACAGGTTTCGGTCGAGGAGCACTGTCACTCGGTCAGTGTTTTGAAATTTAACATTAGTTACAGGAGATACGGCAACAGCCATGGCAATACAAGATTGAGTGTGTACTGCAAAGTTTTGTGCTGTTTTCAATATAGTTTGGTAACAGCGCATCCAGGGCACACACAAGTGTTCTATTTTTTTTATTCATGGGCAATTGTGGTAACTGTGGCCTAGGATCAGGCGACTTGAACTCACGAATTGCATCTACCAGAGCACTCCTCAATTCCATATTGCACAGGTTATCTGCAGATATAGCCTTGTCATCCTCTTCCTACACTCTGATTTGCTCCTAGTGGTAATGCGGCAGACAGTCATGTGTGATGTTCTGGGATGGTGGCACGGCTATTCTGAGCGCAGCCTATTGAGTGTAGCATCATGCAACTTGTGATTATGTTGAATGACATTTACCTGATCCGACAATCATTAACATTGACATCCAACAACAGTTCCTATAAGGTTTATTGTTCCCTCTGTAGCCCCATTATATCCACCCATCACATTTTTATTCATGCGTCACTGCGTCCATTGAATGCTTGATGCATTTCCACTGGCAGCAGGGACCCTGTTGAGGGTCTGCTGGCTTCGGGGTCTCAAGCCCGCTATAATTGAATTGTTTTTCAATTTGTAAAATAATAGCTTGAGAAATATTAAAAAGAACAGAACTAAACAGAATTGTTGTACAACAATAATAACAGGAAGATTATAAATAAATGAATGATGAATCAACAAAACACTTGTGCAATAACCTATCAGGAAAACTATTTTTTTTAAACTAGAATTTATAAAGATTGTTATCAACTTTGAGGAGTATGTCTCCGCTGTAGGTACGCAATAAATAATCAAATCAAGTTCTTCTTAGTAAGTAGATAATTTAAGAGATTATTGATCAACTTGAACCTAATGTTGCATCATGTTCTAAACAAAATAAGTTTCTAAGCAAAATGATTAGTATTATACTTACTGCACATCAGCTGTGTGGTCCAAGTCTGTAATAGAACAAAATACCGTAAATATACAAGAATTTACTCAATTAATTTATCGTATCTACATGGGTGTTACAATTTTGTCTAGCTTGTTTGCTTAAACACAAATACTGACACTCATATTTAACTGGTGGTATCACGAAATCGTCCTCAGTCAGTCCACCTAACTCTTCATCCATTTTTAACAATTATTTCTTTCGAAAATAAATAAATTAAAATATATTGTGCATTTATCAATAAACACAACAGCTACTTAAAATTGACAGTGACACCTATTGTACGTACGTCGTCGGCAGTGACACACATTTTTTTTTGTGTTTTGCTCGAAATTATTTCGTTTGGAAACGAGAAACCGAGTTAGATAAACCAACGTTTTTACTTTCACTTTGATTTTAACTGAATTAAAAAACTAGGGCTCTAAGAGATAACAAGTGGAACTAAAACAAAATAACAATAAAAATCTAATCAAATAAAATAATATTATATATTTTCACACTGTCCACTAAAAGGTGCAGAACAGCGCGGAACGGTCCTGTCTGTCGTATGTGTCATAATCATATTTTGATGTGCTTCGTTGCAGTGTTGCCAACCATACGATTTATATCGTATTTATACGACCTTTTTGGCTCTTGTACGATGTCATCATCATCAGCCTATAATGTTCCCACTGCTGGGACACGGCCTCCTCTCAATGAGAGGGAATGGGCTATAATCCACTACGCGGGCCGAGTGCGGATTGGTAGATGTCACATGTCTTCGAATTTTTGGTTCTAGGACATGCCGGTTTCCTCACGGTGTTTTCCTTCGGTGTTTTGAGAGCAGTAGTGATGAAATAAATTACACAAAGTAATGCGCCTGTCTGGGTTTGAACCCACGATTTACTGTTCGTAAGTCGAGGCCACCACCACTGGGCCACCGCTGCTCTGTACGATATACGATCGAGTAATTGAAATCGTACGCAAAATATACGATCTCTGCCCATCATCTTATCGAAGTAAAAATAGATGACAAATTAAATTAATTTTTGATTTGACATTTTCTATTACTAGAAAATCTATGTGCTGAAAAGCAATGTGTTGTTGTTATTGCTATAAGCAACTGAAACTGTCAAATTGTACATACATAATCGCAAAAGTTGCGATTTCAATAAACTGAAATCGAGCATGAAGCATCAGAACTTACCTACATAATCAAGGTAGAGGACCACTTTTATCCGTTTAAAAATTCGAGATTTTAAATCTGTAATGTATCTATAGAAATGACACATAGTCATGGTTTCATCTGAGTTATTGTAACTTTTTTCATGTCCAAAAATATAAAAATTGAGTTAAAAATCTTAATGCTAAATGTTGTTATAATTGCATTCCGTTTTAAATTATTTACGTTGTTGTATTGAAATTTCATGACGTGCTATTTTTTTCCTTGAAATGTTGGCAAAATACGATCTTTTCTAGTCCATTGTACGATCTTCTAAAAAATAAAGTTGGCAGCATTGCTTCGTTGACATAATGTCAAACGAAAAAAAATAACATTCGTATTCGAAACCTGCGCTATTCATTTATTTTATTAAATCAGAATAGTTTCACAAATTAGTTTTATTTTATTTACTTTTAAGTTCAGTGACTGCTGCCTACCGAAAAATGGATCCCATTTCAATTTTACAGAACAGAATTGAACAATTAGAAGCTAAACTTGGTCTGGCAGCGAATGCCCCAATTGATGGACAACAAGGAGACACTGCGACCGCCAATTTGTTGAATACTGCTCAAGCTATCAACAATGCAACTGCTGGACATGAGAAGCTCAATGAAGCCATGAATATGGCTTCTGAATTGAACAACTACACTGACCCAAATTTTATTGAAAATGTAAGATCCTACCATAGCTACTACAATGATAATGTTGAAGTTTTGATACTAAATTATGTGAATTGATGTGAAAGTGGCGGTTTAAAGTTTTCTACTAAAACACACATACTTTTAAGTATAAATTCTGGTGTTTACGCCAGACAGAGGATGACTCATATTGATATTATTAATTACTTTTGCATTAGAGACATGAAGCCTACTTGTTTATTATGGTTTAAATCTATGCATGAGTCCAATCATGTATAAGATACTTATGTCATGAATAATGTGGGAGAAAAACTGATTTATTATTTAAAATATTGTAACATTTTAAAATTAATTCTAAAAGAAACTACCCATTTTAAGACTGTTTAACATTGCGTAAATTGTAAAATAAAGCATAGTAAGGGGCAGCGCAGACAACAAACTTTTAGTGTGTACAAGTCTGCGGGAGACAAAAATTCTGTGACAAATTTTGTGTGATTGATGTGTTTGACTACTTTTTTGTCCACTATAAGGCGATCAGTAGGATCCTTTCCATCAGTAGATCCATAAAGTGGACAAAAAAGTCTCTTCTGCGCTGCCCCTTACAACCACTGTGTTTGATTTTCAGATGCAGCAGAATGAAATGCACATGCATGAAGTTGCTGCTGCAGAGCCTGTCCTCAAACATCACTGCCACTGCATGCACCGCTGTAAACAGGTAACCACAAAAGACTAAGAGAGACTAAGACTAAAAAGACTAATAAGACTAACTACTAGTAAGACTTATAGAGCGGACATTGAGAATATTTTCATACAATTTTTTTTATTTTGAACATTTTTGGCACTCAAATGCTACCTGATACCCTTACCACACTTGTTAACAAGTATTGGATACTATTCTTTGTCTTGTCCCGTCTATCTCTCGTAAATAATTGAATGTCTTTTTGTAGGTAACTAAGCACATTTCTATCTAATAACTTATCTATCTATTTGCCAGTGAAAGCTGAAAGCAGATGGCGCTAGCATAGTTTGTTCCCAATCTGACCAATGAGCCATTTTGAAATATAAAATGACATTACCAGATTTTCTACCAATGACGATGCTTGGAACAAACTATGCTAGCACCATTAGTTTCACAGTTACCATCCCCAATGACATACTTTTTAAGAGCTGTCAAAACACAGGAGGTCTAAAATGGCCGCTTTAGCAGAATCGTATTATGAATCACGTTAAAAATTTAAAATGTACTTTATAGTTATGAAAATAAAGTCCATTTTAAGAATTTAAATTTGTGAACGTAATTCATACTAAGATTCTTCGTGGATTCTGCCAAAGCGGCCATTTGAAACCCGCAGTTGTCTCATAGATTTTGTATGGCAATAGCATGCTGTGACGTCACTGTTTGGTCAACTCTATCTATCTATCTATCATGGGGTTTTGGTTTCCGCACTTAGTCCTTAAAAAGTGGACCATTGTGCGTGAGCCGTGGTGGCCGTTTACTCCAACCAGCCCACCTCCCTCCAGAAGCAGATCAAACTTCCCAGTCTTCTCAGGGCGTCCGCAAGGGATCTTGGTGTTCCCAGGGTCTCCTCGCGAATCTTGGTAACGCCAGTGCACTCAAGGAGCACATGCGCCACCGTTTCCTCCGCCTCCATGCATGCTCTGCATAGGGGACTGTCAGTGATTCCTAGGGTGTGGAAGTGTTTATTTAGTGAACAGTGTCCAGTGATGGTCCCCGCCACCAGTCGTAGGCTATCTCCGTCCAGGCGCAGAAGGCGCCTGGTCAGCTTTGTGTCAAGGGATGGCATGGCTTCCTTGGATTGCCTACACCCTGGTGCCGAGGTCCACCATTTCTCCGCTTGTATTCGAGTGTGTTCCTTTAACCAGCTTCTTAGTTGCTTGACTTCCCTCCGCGCACTCGATCGGTTTGGATGCGATCTATTTCGCTGTCGATTTTAATTACGATTTTCGTGTTCCGTGATCGATTCCCGGCTCGTGAGTTGTTCCTAGTTGTGTACTATTGTGCTAAGAGCTGGTATCGTAAGTTTTTTAGTGTTTTTACGTCGGTTTTACTGGTATTTTAGTTAATTTCGTTTACTTTCGGTGAGTACATTTACTTTCTTTAGTGTGTGGGTACCTCGAAATAATTTTATCGTCTGTTACTTTTCTTACGTTCTAATAGTTTGTTTAAATTTCATAATTTATAATATGTTGTCCATTAATGATGACCCGCCTGACCGTGGCAGAGATGCATTCCATACACCCGGGTCGCCGACGACCTCCGCTAGCTCGACAAAACGTTTGTTTCGCGAAATGTCACCTTCGTACATATCGCCCGAGGAAAGGTCAAAACGGCTTCACACATCCGACTCAATTGAGAAACCTTCGCCAATATTAAACGTCAGTACTGCGAGCAATGACAATTACTGCGATTTAGTCTCACAGGCGTCTGCATTTCTTTCTAAAATTAATGACCTTGTTAATGATCAAGGGTCCCGCATTAATGTCGCAAATAAATCCGCTATCATGGACATGACTCAGCGCGTAACGGCCTCATCTACTCGGCTAATCGTTTCTTTGTTAGCCATAAAATCATCCTCCAATGAAACTAAATTAGCCAATACGAAACGCGAATTGGATATAATGAAATTAAATCGCAATACTAATAATGTCAATACTAGTGATTGTAACAAATCTTCGTATGCGGATTCTTGGAAACTTCGTCTACCTACCTAAAGTTGCGCCAGCCGTGGAGTCCCGCGTTCCCCTTCCGTGCGTCGTCGCGTACCCTACAGCTGACCGGTTAGCCGATTACTCGTCATCGTCCGCGACTAAACAAGCGCTTATGAAAGCGATTAAGCCTAGTGACGACAGATTTCAAATTGTAGGCGTTAAGAAAACCGCGAAATCTGGCGTTGTACGTGTCGCTAATGACAACCAAATAAAAAAGTTGCAATCGGTCGATGCTATTAGGTCCGCCGGCTTAAGGCTTGAAAAACCGAAAGGCCGAAGGCCTCGTATATTAGTTAAGGACGTCCCATCCTCAATGGAAGACAATGCTTTTCTGCACGCGTTATACCGTCAAAACATTAAAGACGAGCTGCCAATAAATGAGGATGATTTTATTAAGGCGAAATGCGTTCCAAAAAAGACGTTTTGACGCATTTCGGCTTCTCGCAAAATCAATTTTTGGCCTCAAAAACTACAAATTTACTTTATTTTTTTTCATGATTATAAAAATTAAAGATATTCTTTATTGAATTATGGGAGCCAAAACACGATTGACATAATTTGGCTCGATACAAAAAAATCGCAAAGTTTCCCTAAAATTTGCATTTTTATTCCGTCCATGAAGAGAAAAACCAGTTTTATTCGATTATAGTTTGAGTATTTTTTATAAAATTTCGTCTACACGTTCACTATTAAATACATTAGGGGATTATGGTTTTTTTTTATTTAACAGAGCATATAGAATTTTACAAAAAAATATTTATAAAAAGCGTGCAATAAGTTAGCGTGCGGGCCGGTCATACCACCGCTCCCGTGCCCCGTCAGTCGTCCGCAGCGCGTCTTAGAGAGCAGTAGTGTACAACTTTTTTGCGCCCGCTGTCGTCGACTACTTAGGAGAATATTGTAACCCGAATTCTTAAAACTGAACGTACTACACAATCGATTATAAACCTTATGCCTTCAAACACAGCGTGTATTTACCATGCACCGTACAGCTTACCCACACTAAAACATCTGACGCTATCGTTGTGCTGTGTAAAAGCATAGGTACGCTAGTGATTGACTAAATTGGAAAGTTATCGAATCTTCCATTTAATGTTGTACAAAAAAAGTATAAGGTCCTGAGAATAATTAAATAAAAAATGATGTCCAGAATATAATATGATAATAAAAATAAACAATATGTAGCTAAAAATATATATTATTAAGTAAATTAAAACAATAAAATATCCGATTACGTTGGTTTAGGCTGTCATAGCCTATTGAAACAGTAATTAGTAGCACGAGGATAAGGCATATTATACGATAATTTAAAGCCAAAACACTCCACGGATTTATCCTGAAATTTAAATAACTTACTTTACGAAAGTTGATTACGCATTTCAAATAATCAAAATAAATTAAAAACATTATTTGACATCGATCTTCCAACCGGGTTAAAACGGTTGACAAATTGAAAAATAAAACTAAAATAGCAATATTTAATTCGTCAATCGACATTATCGATAGCCTATGGTAGTGGATCTGCACAAGGACATCACCAACTCGTCGCAAGAAACAGCGGCCGTACTACGCGATTCATCCGTTCAATGAAATATCGTTTAATGATTTTTACATTACTTGTTCTGTCACTTAGCGACAAACTTAGGTAGTGGTTAAGGAGCAATGTATTTATTGCAAAAATAGTACAGTCGGTGTGATATATAGATAGCTAGTACACAATTATTACAAACTAGAGTTTCGCTACTACTGGCCAGCGGAGTGCGGCAGAGCGGGAGGCCCCGCGCGCCTGTTACCCGGCCGCGTCTGCTTCACCCCCTTGAAATCTACATGACCACGATACCATTTCGCCTTAAGTCAACTAAAATTATTCGTAGGCGTTCCTTAGATAACGGTCGCAAGTGGATAGTCGTTGAAATCGAGTCCACAGTTCGAAAACATTTAGTGTCCACCAAAGATAAATTATTTATTGATTGGGCGACTTGCCGTTTCATCGATGATGTCGAAGTAGTTCGTTGTTTACATTGCCAGCAGTTCGGTCACGTTAAGAAACACTGCGTTAATAAATCACCTACCTGTGCTAACTGCTCGGAAGCACATGAAACAAATAACTGCCCGCACAAGGATAATTTAAATTACATACCGACTTGCGTGGCGTGTAAACGTTTTAAAAAACCGTTTGACCATCGTTGCGGGTCCCCAGAGTGTACCACTTACAAACTTAAGCTCGAACAGTTAATCCTCAATACCAACTACTAAAATAATGGATAGTTTAACTATAGGACAATTAAATCTCCACAACGATAGGGTGGCGACCTCTGAATTAGACAAATTAATTATCGATTATAACTTATACATAGTACTTGTTCAAGAACAATACCAGAACGCTCACTTACGTCACAAAGTAGTTCAGCTGGACAGCAAAGCACGAGCCGGAATTAACGTGGCGCGTTCTTCTAACTTTACAGTAACGTCTTTGCGTAACCTCATGACGCCCCACTGTGCCGTTGCGGAAGTCTCATCAGCTTCTTTTAAAGTTTACGTTGTGAGCTGTTACTTTCAATACTCAGACCCTGTTGCACCTCATATACATAACCTCCGTCACGTCTTACAGTCACTCGCGGGCTGTAAAGTTATCATTGGCGCTGATGTTAACGCGTCATCGTCTCTGTGGTATGGCAAGGTTAGGTCAACGGATTTCGACCGACGTTGTGCTGTTGAAGATTTTATAGCTGAAATGAACCTATCAATTCATAATACCCCTGATGCACCACCTACTTTTTGCAGCCCAATGGGCGAATCTTGTATTGACGTCACACTTTCTAGTGCAGACGTACGATTGGATAGGTGGCGTGTCCTACCAGATGCGTCTTGTAGTGATCATCGCCTGATCGTGTACGATTTTGTTCCGAGGTCTACTCAAGGTCCATCTCATATCACTGGTAATTTTAGATATAAAAGTAAAGGCGCGAATTGGGAATTCTTTGGGTTGCTTTTTGCGTGTCACGCCAAAGACTTCACTCGTGATGGGCTGTCAGCTGAAGAAAGTGCTGAAATTATGTCAGACACCTTCACTTACTGTGCTGACATCGCCATTGGTCGCGCATCTATGACCAACATCCATAGATGTGATTGGTGGTGTGACTACTTAATTGAGCAGCGTAAAAGCTATCGCCGAGCGCGCAGACATTTAAACAAGCTTAGAAAACAAAAGGTCACCGGAGACCCACTTAACATTGCTTTAAATGCATTTAGAGTTGCCAAGTCCCTCTACAGAGCATCAGTGGAAAAGTCTAAGGGTAATTTACTGCGAAAAATAGTAGAAAAACTAGATAAAGAAGGTCCGTGGTCTCCTTTGTATCACGAGTTCAAAGCTAATCGATCAGTCGACATGGCGTTTGTCCAGAACATTAAAGTAAATAATAGACACACGACCGGTATTGAGGAAACAACCGAAGTTCTAGTCTGATACCTGATGATTCGCCAGTAAATGACAATGACTACCATCAGCAGATCAGAGCGTGGGCATCTGTGCCGCATCATTGACGAATTCATTAATGTTGTCAGGAAACTGCCTCTTAACAAATCATCAGGTGAAGATAAAATATCTAATCGGATGATAATAGAAGCTTGTAAAACAGCGGGTGACGCCATTTTATCTGTTTTCAACCGATGTATTGCGGACGGCGTTTTTCCTCGTGTATGGCGACGTGGCTTTATACGAATAATTCCAAAAAGTGGTGATAAGCCACCGGACGACCCTAAGTCTTACAGGCCCATTACCCTACTGCCATCTTTGGGAAAACTCCTGGAGCGCCTTATCGTTCCACGTTTGCTGCCAGACGGGCCAAAGTTTCATAACAACCAATTCGGTTTCACCGTGGGAAAATCTACCGTAGACGCGGCACTTTCTGTTAGAAAAATTGTTAATAACTCGGAACACAAGTACGTGGTTGGAATCTTTTTAGATATTTCCGGGGCTTTTGATAACGCATGGTGGCCGATGCTACTACTTAAAATGAAGAATCGCGGCTGCTATAAAAACATATATAATCTTGTTTATTCATATTTTTTAAATGGTTCCGCGAAACTCAAACTCGGACATCATTCTATGTCAAAGTCCCTTACCATGGTATGTCCTCAGGGCTCGGTAATCGCTCCGTATCTGTGGAATTTAGGTTTCGATGATTTTCTCGCGATTCCTCTCCCACCCGGCTGTTCAATAACCGGTTACGCGGACGACGGCCTGCTGCTCATTCAGTCGAGTACTCGGGCTGGACTCGAGAATTTAGCTGACACTTGCCTACGATTAATATCTCAGTGGGGCGATCGAAACCGTCTGACCTTTGCACCGCAAAAAACTTATCAACTAATTTTAAAAGGTAATCTTAAATCGTGGCCTAGTATTAAATTTAATAACGTTCTCGTGAAAAGAAAGCAGTCCGTGTGCTACCTTGGTTTGGTCTTAGAGAAGAATTTTTCATTCATAGATCATATAAAAACTGTCGGTGAAAAAGCTAAAAAGAACTTTTATGCCTTAACGAGAATATCCAAATCTACGTGGGGTCTGTCATTTCTAACTTTAAAGACCATTTATGGGGCTACCTATTTGGGGTGTATGTGCTACGGGGCACCTGTTTGGGCCGATAGGGCCACCATAGGAGCGGTACGACGTAAATTGCTTCAAAGCCAGCGTTTGGCTTTGATATTCTTATGCAAAGCGTATAGGACGGTTAGTACTGAAGCCTTACCGGTACTTGCAGGTGTACTTCCAGTCGATCTTGAAGTGCAGCGACGGGCTGCAATGTACTATAACGCGCGTGAGACCACGGACGCAGACTTTTTAACCCTACGTGACCGTGATAAGATTTCTAGATTATTCAAACCACAGACCGACGTCTGGGAGGAACTTTTGTCTGAATGGCAATGTAGGTGGGATAATTCCATCAAGGGCCGACACCTCCACCAGTTCTTTCCATCCGTTCGTGAACGGCTGGCCAGGACATGGCTGGAGGTTGATCACTGTGTTGCTCAATTTCTCACCGGTCATGGTAACTTTAAGAGTAAATTATTTTCCTTCAAGCTTGTTGACTCGCCTTTTTGTCAATGTTCCACATCTGACTGCGAATATGAACAATCAGCACATCATATTTTATGGGAGTGCAGTCTTTGGCAGAATGAACGCAATATTATGTTGGATAGTGTACAGGTTACATCCGGAGTTATTTACTACACAGACCTTGTAGAAACTAGAACAAATTTCCGTGCGTTCAAGCGTTTTTGCCATACCTATTATTGGAATCAAATATAACTGCTCACAACTTAGGACCCATTAATGTTAATATTTTATCCGTGGTGCTAGGCAACTGGGCCTATCCCAGTTGTAAACGTCCCTTTGCGCCTATTGGCCTTGTTTCTTTGTGTCTCCTGCTGATATGGAGGGAAGTGGAAATTACGGATTTTCCTACTCCTCCGCTATACTTTTCTGATTAATTTCGTTGCGGGATCCAAGACAGTTAAATTCATTCTCTGGGACTTCGTCGAGCTTCATTGTCTCGGCGCTTTTCTGGTGGTCGCCACTGTTGATTCTGGCTTTCAGGAGTTACAGTGGTTTGGGAACAGTGTGGCGGGCTTGTAGTGTTACCGTGTTATGGTTTAGTACCGTGATTCGTTCTAGGGCATTATGGCATTCTAGTATCAGTCTCGACGTTATCTGATTACTCTTTAAGGATTGAAGGACTGAGGCACTATCGGATATTATTCGAATATTGGTATCCGTAACCTCCCTGGCCTCTATAGCGTGTGCCGCTTGGATGATACCCACACACTCTGCTTGGTAAACAGAGTTGAGTATTCCAAGGGGTTTGGCTATTTTAATGTTTAGGTCGTCGGAGAACACCCCGAAACCTGTCCCGTCGTCGGTTTTTGATCCATCAGTGTAGATTCTTAGCTCGTTCGTACCTGAGTAGTCATACAACTCCGCTGTGAGCTCTATGTTGTAGTGTTTTTGGAAGCAGTGGGTCTTCAGGATTCTGTCGCTGGGTGATGCCATCATGGGCTGTTGTTTGATAGCATCTTCTCTGATGCGTGTGTGTTTAATTCTGGAATCGTTACTTAGGGTGCCAGATACTTCGAGTCTGAAAGTCGCTATGGCCGCCTCCTCTCTTACGACGAGGTGTAGAGGTGGTAGCCCCAGCATCGCCAGTAAGGCAGCAGTGGGGGAAGTTCTCATGCTGCCGGTGATTGCTACGCAGGCAAACCTTTGTAGTTTCTCGAGATCCTTTTGGGTCGTACTTAGGTTGGTCCTGGGCCACCAAACTAAAGAGCCGCATGTAATGATTGGTCGGATAACTGTGGTGTCAATTTCTCCCGAGGAGTCTCTTACATTGCCATAAGGCTATACTGGCTTTTGTGATGGTGTATTCGGTGTGTTTTGCCCAGTTCAGCTGCTTGTCCAAAAAGATACCCAGGTATTTGGTTTCAGTCGATAGGCTTAGGGTTGTCCCAAAGAAGCTTGGTAATTGTAACGTTGCCAGCTTCCTTTTCTTTGTGAAGAGGACGAGTTCGGTTTTGGTAGGGTTCACTGCTAGTCTGTATTCCTTGCACCAGTCTTCTACTATCCTTAGGGCTTGGCGCATAAGGTTGCATAGTGTGTTTTCGTGTGTGCCGTTTATTATTATGGTCAGATCATCGGCATAGCCCACCGTGTAGTAGCCTCTGCTGTTGAGACGTTTGATGAGGCTGTCTACTACGAGGTTCCATAGTAGTGGCGAAAGGACACCACCTTGGGGGCAGCCCTTCGCCACTATTGCTGTGGTGGTGTCGTTTACCGTAACTTGTACGGCTCTTAGTCGGAGCATATTTGTGATCCATCCTCGCAGGGTCGAGTCCACACCTTGTTCCTCGAGGGCTGCGTTGATGCTATGGAAGATGGTTTTGTCAAAAGCGCCTTCTATGTCAATGAAGACGGCTAGTGAGGAGCCTTTGTGGTCCACTGCACATTCGATCTTGTAGATCACACTATGCAGCGCAGATTCTGTTGATTTTCCTGAGGAATACGCGTGTTGTTGTCTGTGGAGTGGTCGCTCCCGAAGAGGTCCGTCCCGAATGTGTCGATCACAGAGTCTCTCGAGGGTTTTCAGTAGTAAAGATGTTAGGCTTATTGGTCTGTACGCCTTAGGTTGTGTGTAATCTGGTTTGCCTGGTTTAGGGATGAAAATAACTTTTACCTCTCGCCATGCAAGGGTTATGTATTTCTGTGCTATGCAGGCTCGGTAGATGGCGGTCAGCCACGGCGTTAGGACGTCTACTCCCCATTGTAGCAGGGCGGGGAAAATTTCGTCTAAGCCTGCGGATTTATATGGTTTAAAAGTCTTTATTGCCCATTTTATTCTCTCTGCGGTTACTATGGTGCGGGCTCTGGCCCAGTTTTGATCATTTGGTGTGTGCGTTGGCTCACTTGCCCAGATTCTGTCCTCAGAGAGATTGCAGTCTGGGAAGTGGGTTTCCAAAAGGACTTTACTTGTTTCGTGGTCCGACTTGGTGTAAGTGTTATCTGGGGTTTTCAGCGACCCGAGGGTGCGATCCTGATCAGTAGATAGGATCTTTCTCACACGCGCGGCTTCGCTGTTCGATTCAATTTCTTCGCAGAATTTCCGCCAGGCAGCCCTGCTGGCATTCCTGACTTGTTTTTTGAAAGTGTAAGGTTTGGTCAACTCATATGTCATATATAATTGAAAATAAATCGGGTTTTCAGGCACAAAAAAAGTTTTTTTTAGAGATTGGTTTCTTGGAGTTATTGTTTTATGGTGTCAACTACACTATTGTGTAAAATTCAGAAACACATCAGAAATATTTTTTTGTACTCTCCTTAAACTCATAGCACAGTTCTGGGCCTCACAGTTTAGATAGCCATAAACACACTAATAAAATCAATAGTCTCTTGTGAATTTGCCCAGGAAGCTGCAGAAATTATCAAGTAATAAGTTTATTTAATTACAAGAAATATGTATTATCCATGACTGAAATATAGAGTATAACTTGCCCCCCCCCCCCCCCCTAGGCCGAGCCTGCATGGAGGAACACGAGACAGCGGTAACCCAGGTACTCTCGCAGAGATTTCCAGTGAGATTTCGCAGAGAGTGCCTTGGCACTACTGGCTTTTCTCGGGGAGTTGGGGTGGATCGAGTGAATTTCCCACCCGTACGCAAAATACGCGTTTGGAACTGTGGAGTTGCAGACACCAGCCCATTATACAATACAATAATAATGTACCCTAAAATTATAACACATCTCTCTGTTTTGAAAGTAAGAGTGAAGATAACACGTGACTTTGACTTAAGGCTAATAAGACACCACACACGCCCATCTATTTTAGAAAATTAAGTTGTTGAAAACAAAATGTCGAAGTTATTTTCTTGCATATTACAGGCGGGTCCAGTGCTCGAGTCTGAACCCATACAGCATGCGGCTCAGATGCAAGAAGTAGTGAACAACATGCAAGCTGCCGCCGCTGAAACGAAGGTCGAAGCTGACGCTGTAAGCAATAATGTTTGCTTCATTTTATCACTCATTTCTTACTTCATAGAAGAGCAGAGTCTCCTAACACATGCTTATAATGCTAATGGTGAAATCACACCTGTCAGCTTCGATTCGCACCAGGTCATCGGTCCACCTAGTGGGAGGCCTTCCAACGCAACGTCTTCCGGTTCGCGGTCGCCATCCCGGAACTTTTCGTTATTTTGTATAAAGAACGACTATTGAGCACGAGATTTTGGATTTACAACATATGAGAAATTATGCTTGTTCAAGCAAATGGATGCTTACACATGCGAATGCATCTTAACTCTGCTAATTCTAACTAATGAGCTTCACGTGCAGATGGATAAACGGAAAGAATGGTTAGGGGCCTTAGGAGATGTCAATGTGCGCCGGCGCCGTGCGCTCCATAAATTGTTTAGTGACTTTAAATTGATTGTAGTATTCTCTAGAATCCGATTGAAGCTGGCGATAGCCATCTATTGCAGCCTTTGACTCGCGATGCCTATGAGTGTGGCCAAAACCACCCAGCTAAATGCGAATCAATGCTGACTAATGTGATTTCGCCTTAATCTAAGGTGGCCCGAAAGCGCTGTAAGGAGGCCCGAATCAGTTGTAAAAGTAAATACGTTTCTCATTTCGATTATGATAAAAGAAATGCTTCTACTCCATTGGTGAAATTGTGTAAGAAAGGAAAAGTTTATAGGTACTTTCGAGGACCCGCCTGACCACCACTAAGCTCATTTTTGCTTGCACTCGCAACATAAAAACGCTCTCTAGCCCCGCCCCGTTGACTTTGTGTAGAAAAAATGAATGAAAAGATACCGAATCGGCCGAGCGCATTGACGACGCACGCCAAACGAGAGTTATTGTTACTTTGCGCGCCAAAGTTGACGCTATCCTAATAGGCCGAAACTTTAAGGGGGCGTGGCTCGGCGCCTCCGCATGATTTAAGCGAAAAAAAATTAAAATGGTCAGGCGGAAAAGACCCCGATAGTACATATCGTCAAAGCTTAGGCAGTGGTCCGACCGCCGACGATGAACGAGAAACGAGTAGAACTAGAAACTATAAACGAGTTGGCGATCAGCGGGAAGCGAGTGTGTAGTTTCGATAGTTTTGTCGCCGGGCTATAAGCGAGTGTGCAAGTGCGACGAGCGATTACTCGCGCCACTCGCCCGCGGTCGCTCAGTCAGTGTATTGATGCACACTGACTGAGCGACCCTGTAGGGAAATGATCAAGTGAGCGAGCATCGCTGAACAAATATCGCTGAGCGAGTTTATTTTTGATAGCTCGTCGCTCAGCGACAAAACTTAAAGCGAGTCGTCACCGGCAGTGTGAACAGTCAGAGAGCAACTTTTAATATATGCATCTCTTTCGTTTACACGGAATGTACATTTATTGTGCGTTTCTTGAGTGAAAAATCGCCGATAGTTAGTCGTTTTCTCGCCGGGGCGGTCGGACCACTGCCATAGTCTTTATCTATTCCCCACATTAAATTTGATTATGCCATAAATTAAAATATGATTGCAGTTAACATGATAATCAATATCTGCAGGTATCTCAGGGTGTCCAAGAACTGGCAGAAACGTGTGGCGCAGCGGCTTCCGATGCGTCGGAACAACTGGCCAACGTGGCCCAGAAAGTGGAACAGGCTGAACAAAAGCTGTTCCCTCGAAGAAGGAATGGACTTGACTAATTACTGTCCATGGAAAATTACGTCTATGTTGCTTAATGATAATTTTGTATAAATCATTTATTTATTGAAAGCTGCTGAAATTAAAAAGTATTGTTTCATATGTATTTTTTTTTCTAATTGCATGCGTGCGGTTTTAGCCTAAATTAGTATGTTGCCTAGCTTAGATAACTTTTTCAAGGTCAGTCATTAAGGTTAGACCTTTAGGAACTTGGAGGATTTTATTATGATTTTGATGATTACATTTCTGTACTTAAATAGATAGGCTTCAGTCGCGAATAATATTTTAATCAACCTAACACTGGCCTGTAAATTGCAAAAAACGTAAGAAAATTTGAATTGCGCGGGCTACCCTGGAGCATCCACTTAAACCGGGCTCCACATTCACGATTCGCGCCCGTAATTGTGCCGCGAAGTCGTCGCGAAAAACATGTTCCTCCACATTCGCAATCGTTAACAGTGTGATTGACACTGGCTTGGCCACCATCAGGGATTTTAGTTTTGATAACACAAAAATGAAGTCGCTAATTGTCGCCGTGTCGGTCACTGGTTCAAAAGATATAAGGATTTATAGGCAAGGGCGGATCCAGGGGGAGGGTCATGGGGGTCATGACCCCCCCCTGGGCTGGGTCCACGACCTAGGTGGACCACTAATTAAAATTGTTAAACATAATGTACCAGAATAGTGTCAAGACAAATACTGGCCAATAACCAACCTAGTCAATCTGCTGAACAATATTTCCGAAGATCCATATACTCGTACATCCCTCTTCTGGATTTAATAATAAGTGACCTACAGGACCGTCACCTGAAATACTTATTTTGTTCAAGCTAAGCGTTTTTATGCCAAAAAGCGAATACAGTAATCAAGACATTGAAAACTTTGAAACGACTAGATAATACTCCAATTTGTGTCGTTGTACACGAATATCGGCTGTGGATGGTGAAGTGGCAGCGGAGTCAGGACATACAGCAGTCGGTTTCTGACCATATTCTAAATTGCGATATTGAGATGTATCCTATAGGTGCCCCATGCCCCGAAAGCCTTATATGCAGTTATAGCATAATTATCTTAGGCAATGATATAAAAAATTGCGATCTCACTTCGCTCGCTCTTGTTGCCTAGTTTTCTTGAGTCTTAACCCATTGATTGCCACCAATGCACCATTTGCGTTGATCGAGATTACTACGTCATGCCACCAACGCACCATTTGCGTTGAGTAACCGTTTGAAGTTTTTTTGGCATTACACATAAACTGTAGAGGTTTATTTAAATACTTGGCAACAATCACATTGAGTAATAATTTTCGAACGTGGAAACACTAATGGTTTTTGCTTCGTACTGTCATTTTTGTTATGACAGAGAAAAAACGGTTGCTGCTGAATATGTCTATTTTGATTTAGAATTATCTTAGGTTCTATGAAGTGTTCATTAAATATTTGTGAATTGGGAGATCAAGATAAGCAATAATCTCAATTTTATCATTGTTTTCCTGTGTTTCATCATGTATTTATAAAATAAAATCACATGCACGCATACGGTGCGTTCATTGGCATTGCAGTAAAATGTTCTGTTGGATAGGTTTATGCATGAAGACTTGAAGAACAAAATCACGCTAAAATGTATGCACGTATAAAATTTTTATCTATTCGTAATCTATTTACATACTAAATATTTTGCAAGCTAAATATTTTACAGTAAAGTAGGTGTCAAAAAAAATGTGAAAACATTTGTGGGTACCTAAGTGAAAATATTATTACAGAGGCACGTATATATTCAATTATATATCATATATGTACAAACATAGATATTAAATGAATATAGAATTAAACGGCGCGTGTATGACTTAGTGGGCCCAGAACATATCACATAATACCATCCACACGTCAACGCAAACGGTGTGTTGAATGGCACTTGCGATTAAATTTGCGTTAGCAGTGCCACCAACGCATATGGTGCGTTTACCATTTTTAGATGGGTTTTTGTAATTTATGGGGTTTTTGTAATTAAAAAACCCACTTATTAACGCTTTTCCTATTGTAATCCACAAAAATATTTAGTGGCATCCAGGTGTTGTTATAAAAATTGATGTAGCAATGAATGGGTTAACTTTGTCTATAAGAGGCCCAAGTAACTCCAGTAGGTCGAAACAATTCCAACCTATTCAAGGTAGGTAATGTGTTAAAATTTTCGACAGACTACTTTCTCTTGGATTTATCTAAAAGTCGACCAAGTAACTCCTATATGAAGGATCGAAACCATTCTAATCTGTCCAAGGCAAGGTGTCATAAAAATTTCGAGCTCGCTACGCTCGCTCTTGCAGCCTACTTCCTCTTGAATGTTGTCATTGTTTGTCCGAGGGTCGATCTAGTAACTCCTATATGAGGGTCTAAACAATTGCAACCTGCCCAAGGTAGAGTGTTAAAATTTATGAGCTCGTTTCGCTCGTTTTTGGAGCCTTCAAAAAATCAAATCTTGGCTACGAAAAAGCTTCAATGGTTGAAGAACGTCTAACCGGACTGACACTTCTCCACGTTCATAAAAACGTACCAATTGAA
The DNA here is from genome assembly GCA_905147715.2 of Xestia xanthographa. NCBI lineage: Eukaryota > Metazoa > Arthropoda > Insecta > Lepidoptera > Noctuidae > Xestia > Xestia xanthographa. The sequence continues at coordinate 22,568,768 of LR990645.1, read as the reverse complement.
GTAGATGAGGTGATAGCGCGTTTCGGGAAAAGACGTAAAAGAAAATTTGATTTTGTTTTTTTTTGGTTGGTGTTTTGGTGTTTTTTTGGTAGGTATTTTGACGTGACAACGTCTTATAAATTGGTTTGCCGGGTGACACTTCAAGAAACTGCGTTACGCTCCGCTCACGTTATGCGCTCACAATGAGAGCGAGTGAGAGGCACGCGTCCCTTCCACTCGGGCATGGTTAGCCCGCCTAAGAGCGAGAGAGACAGACATAAAAAGTTTATTTTACCACTCAAAGTCGTTGTCACGTAAAACTTTCGCCCGTATACCGACGTTACAGGCAACCAATTTTTTAAGTACAGTAATTACTTATAAAATACCTACTTTTAACTTGTGTCTATTATGATCAAAATTAAATTGTAACTTCTTGTGACTTGACCAAGACAAATGTGACCCCCCCCCCCCCCCCCCTGGCGCCAAAGCTGGATCCGCCCTTGTTTATAGGTGGCCGATCTGGAGAGAGTATCCCCAGCTTGGCCACATGTATATCTCAAAAACTAGGGCACCTAGCGAAGATCTGTTTTCTACCATATTTTGTCGCTAATTTATCGGAATTTGTCGCCAAGTCATACATTTAATCGGGTCTTAGTTTACAAGATATAATGAGTTCAATTAGTAAGGTATAGTCCAAGAGCTAGATCGAAAGATATAATAGTGTTCATTCGATCTAGCTCTTGGACTATACCTTACTAATTGAACTCATTATATCTTCTGAACTAAAACCCGATAATCTGTGACTTGGCGACAAATTCCTATGGAGTTGCCGTTAGTAATTGGCATGGAGGAGTAATTGGCGACAAAATATGATAGAAAACAGATCATCGCAAGGTGCCCTAGTTTTTTAGATATAAATGTGGCCAAGCTGGGGAGACTCTCTCCAGATCGGCCACCTATAAACCCTTATATTTTTTGAACCAGTGACCGACAAATTCTGATATTTGGCGACAAATTTCGACTAATCAGCGACATTTTTTTTTGTGTTATCAAAATTAAAATCCCTCATGGTGGCCAAACCAGTGTCAGTCACACTCGTTAACAGTTTAGTTCGCGCCACTGAGTAGGTACATTTTTATATGTTCGCGCGCTCGTCGAGAATGGACGCTGAATTAGGTGCAGCGGGCCTAGAATGGCCGCTCTAAGGTGAACGCAGACATAAGGTGAACGCAGACATATATGGTGAACGCAGACTTTAGCCGCACCGCAGTCGCACGCACAGGGGGTCTAAAATGGCCACTTTATCAGAATCGTAATATAAATCACGTTAAAAATTTAAAATTCTTAAAATGGACTTTATGATTATAGACATAAAGTCCATTTTAAGAATTTAATTGTTTTAACGTGATTCTGCGTGGATTCTGCTAAAGCGGCCATTTTAGACCCGCATATTGCACACAGATACAGATTGCACACAGACACAGATTGCATAGAAGTTTATACGAAGAATGAGGGATTTTCTTTTCAGCTCTTCCCTAGTCGCTGGATAGATGGCGCTAGGAGTAAGTATGATAATGCAAGGAACGGAACCTAAAAAAACTGATTTTAACAAAGCGGGAGAAATGTAGGTTATATTCGGAAGGTTAAGCAAATGAAAGTGTCAGTCAACGGGAGTATGTGACGTGACACAATGTTTTTTTTTTCAAGCGTTTGGCTTTGGCACCAACTATCATAGTAAGTTCAACGCCATCTATAGAGTTCTTGGAAACTAAGTTTTTTTTTTAAAACCTCAAAAGGAAAACCTCTCATTGGAATGCGGCGACTGGAAGTCTGGCCAACGAAAGCTGTCCAAGAAAAAAGGCGGGAGTTTTAAAAAATCAAGAGCTGCTAACCCTGGCTATACACTGCTTAAACGTTGTTGATACTATTTATTATTCAGCAAGTAGTCTTTTTTATTTATGAGCTGTAATTTTCGTGTGTAATGAAGAATATTAAATAAAAGAGTACTTTTAATTCTGCGTTTTTATTATTTTCAAATAGTTCATAATTTTATGTAAACTTTTCCACGCCTCCTGTGAGGTAGTGTCCTTAATAAAATTCGTTTATTTTGTTTCTTACAGCTGAAATATCAACATTATCCAAATTGGAAACTGTTGCTGAATGTGGACGATTTTCCCCCGGAGTATTCCACTGTCCTTGATTGTTAGTAGGGATGCCAGATGTCCGGTTTTCGACCGGACAATCCGGTTTTCTTTATGTTTGTCCGGTTACAAAATTCTTGGTAAACCGGACAACAGATTGTCCAGTAAGATAAAAATCGTTCATTATTTCTAGCGAACAGCGCGAGCGTGTCGTAGGACCAATTAATTGAGTTGTGGTCAATATCTCCATGGAAGCAGCAAACTCCTCCTGAAGGCATTTACGAAGAACTAGCTGCACTCCAAAGTGTTTTCTCTTCACTGGAAGGGAATTCGCTTAATATGTGGTGCAAATTTTTTAACAACGAAGCAGCTCCAAATTTGTTGAAAATCGTACAGAATACATACCCACTTTGCAGCGTCGATAGCGCCAAAAGCGTATATTTTTTGCAACTAACCGCGTTGACCGCGCTAACGATTTGCGAATTATTCGCAAAAATTCGCAATTCTATAAAAACACTTGTCGATCGCAAACTACAAGAGATATAGCTATATAAACTCTACATTGAATAGCTGAATAGATATGGAACCTATTTAACCAAAAATAAAGATAAATAATTATAATTTGATACCCTAAAAATTATGTAGAACTTGATTCACACCGATAAAAACGGACATTTCGCTAATAAATTATTAATTTGTGGTTAAACTATTAACTTTTTTACAATTTTTTAATATTTAAAAATAAACTAGATTATATTACCTTTCCAATAAGACCTTAATCTAATTAATAGCTTATTAGCATCATATCAAAATAATTATATGAAACTAGGTACTCACTGTTTGTTTACATCTGGAACTAAAGTTGTCAGTCGCTGTTTGGACGAAAAAACACACAAAACTACTTGTTTTTTGGTGTAGATAGTTGAGCAATCTAATCACCTCACTAATTAAACACTAGTTTTCCCATTTCACACACGTTTTAATCACTAAATCACGTATTTCTTCACACTAAACAATCACTGTAGGTACATATAACTACTGCATTTTCACAGGCGAAATACTGCAATTTTGCGATTCGGAACCTAATTTGTGTTATCATAATACGATAGCACAACTTCTCACGAACATTTTAAGGTATAACACTGTTTTCCAATAACAAACACATAACTCGTAATTACTTGAAGTGTGACACTAACGCTAAAACGATGACGTAAAAAATGGCGCGCTCCGTTGACGTAAGTTTGTTACTTTCATTGTGACACTTGTTGACGGATGATAGCTATGGTTTTTGGTATAGAGTTGAGGAATATTGTAGAGATGGGAAGTAAAGCAGCCTATTCACGAATAAAGCCCGTTTTTTCGATTATTAAATGATTAATTGACGGGGTATTTTATAAATGTTAATGGGGAATTAAGGTACCCGGACGCGGTTGGGGGTACGCACCTCCTGGGTATGTAGGGTACCCGGACGCTGTTCGGTGGGACACTAGATTAAAGATACAATCGGTATCTTCAGCGTCATGGGAAATGTATGGACCGATGAAAGAAACCGTCTCGCCGTACAACATACTGTAAAAAGTGAATTGTGGGTTTTCTATAATATAAATTAATGTTAGTTGCACTGAATTTAAAGATGCCGCCATCTCAGGCAATAAGACTTTATTAAAAGCAGTCAGGTCGAGTTCTAAATATATAAAAAAGTAGAAAGGCGTTTAGTAAGTAAGTTTCCAGTACCTACACAAAGTACATTTATCTATTAAGAAATAAAAAAAATTAAAACTTGTCCGGTTTTTTCTTTGAACACATCTGGCATCCCTAATTGTTAGACCCTTCAATTTAAATTCTTCATTATGGTCTTCACACTTACATCTGAAGGGAACAAATACAATAAATTATGTAAGAGTATATTATTAATAATCAGTCTCTAATGACTGATTGTCATCAAAATCATCAATACAACCCTCCAAGTTCACAAAAGTCGAGGAACGATTTTTTCAAGGTCAAAGTCATTGCTAGACCTTTATGAACTTGGAGGGTTGTATTAATGATTTTGATGATTATAATTCTGTAACTACATACGTCTTACAATCGCGAACAATATTTTAATCAACATACAACCTAGCACTGGCCTGCAAATTGCAAAAAACTTAAGAAAATTTGAATTTCGTTCGCGGGCTACCCTGACGCTTTCACCATAACAGAATCTTAATAAGAATCACGTTAAAATATTTAAATTCTTAAAATAGGCTACATATTCATAATCTTAGAGTCCATTTTAAGAATTTTATTTTATTAACGTGATTCATATTACGATTCTTCTAATGCGGCTATTTTAGACTCCCTGCTATCGCTGTGATGCGAACACGTGATGTGAACGCTTGAGTATATATCAATAGATGGCGCTGATCAGCTTTGGGAATATTTTTTTAAGCGACGTTCTAGTAAAATCCAATGAAAAAAGAATTTACTATGTATTATTATAGGTCAACGGTAAAATCTTTGAGCAGGACAAAAAACTCATTTGTCAAACTCATGTTGTATCAAAAGTGAGAACTAGAACCTTTTCAATACACTTCCTCGAAAACTGGTCCCTAACGCACAACGATTAGGTACAACATGCAATGTATTTCACACGCGTGCGATTTTTATCTTTTTTCAACACTTGTGCGGGAATAAAAATTGCCACAGCTAACTATATCTACAGCACAGAATAATAACTAGTAACTAGCGTTACCTCAGGTACTTAGTCCAAATTGGTTTAATGCCTATAGTTATTATTATAGTTGTTATTATTATGTTGTCCTCCTTATTTTGTATCTTTTTATATTATTGTGTGTGTGCTTTATTAGCTGACGTCAAATAAATATTTTTTATTTCTTTCTATAGTCTGAGGGGAGGCAAAGTAATAAGCGTCTGGCGTAAATATTTTTTGAATATTCAAATTGTGTTTTTAGATAGAATATCATGGTGATTATTTAAAACGAATAGTTGCTTTTATAAACAAATTAACATTTGTTTGTGTTCTAAATTCAAAAATATATAAAAAAAAACTATTTTGTATATTAGGCTGTATACTGGCTTCATACCTTTGCTTCTCCTTCAACCTGGCGAAAACAAAGCGCGGTAAAAAAGGAAAATTAAAATCATAGTTTCATATTAATTATGACAAAAATATTATTCAATACACTTCCTCAAAAACGGGTTCTTATCGCACTACGATAAGGTTCATCATGCAATGTATTTCACACACGTGCGTTTTTTTTCATTTTCCCGCACGTGTGCGGGAAAGTAAAATGCCACAGATAACTACACGTAGACGGAGTTCAAATCGGTTCAATGCCTATAGTCGGAGGTGAATGTTTTTTTCTATACGGCGTAAATATTTTTTTGATTATTCCAATTGTTTGTAAATAGAATAAACAATTGTAGATAAACATGATTATTTAAAACTAATATTTCCTTTTTTAAACAAATTAACATTTATTACTGTACAGAATTAAAAAAAAAAAATTAGGCTGTTTAACGGCTTCGTACCTTTGCCTCTCCTTCAACCTGGCGAAAATGGGACGCGCAAAGAAGACAGAGTCGCAGTAATTGCAATGCATCGTTGCGGTCACGCGCCAACTGAGATTTTGAAACTGCTGAAAAATTTGAATATTCTACTGATATTTATTTATTGTACTATCAAACGATTCAGGGAAGATTCAAGATTAGAAGATAAACGAAGGAGCGGTCGACCTCGAACTATTCGGACTCCAGCGGTCATCAAAGCAATGAAGGCGCGAATCCAACGAAATCCTGTCTGCAAGCAAAAAATGTTGGCTCTGCAGATGGGACTAAGCAGAACTACTGTTAATAGGGTGTTGAATGAAGACGAAACAATAAGCGTGCTTACCCAAGTAACACAGTATAGCAAGATAACAGTACACATTTAGAACATTTACCAGTTTAGAGATGAATATAGTTTGTATAAGAGCTTTGGGAATAGCCAAATGCTGAATTAGGTTGAGTTCGGACCCAGAGCGGCCAACCCGCCATACTTCTCGTGAGAATTTTGACTATAGCTCGTGCGTGATTATATCGTTGTTAGACATATATCTTAGAATTTTTTGAACGAATAGGTATCTTGTGCAATAAATATAGGCTTCTATCGAAGCAGAAAATAAAAATTTGTAGAAACAAATTCAGTATAAGCCTCCAAAAATTGCTGTTTTTCACAACTTTTACCTCAATTTTGGACGTTCAGAATGTACCTAAAAATTGTAAAAGTAAAGAAAACATCCTTGTAGATGCCTTGCAAATGTAGTGGAGATTCTAACTAACTAATATTTATTCAACATACTTGCAAGAATAATTCAAAAACACGTATTTCCTGGAACAATTTTTATAAATTTTCGAACAATTTTTTTCGTTCAATGTCCCCGCGTTAGGTGGAATGAGGTACGCGGGAGGCAAGTAGTGCGGATTCGGGGCTAGGTAAGGGGATTTGAAAGAATACCACCGCTGTGGCTCTGGATGAAACAACAAGCTTTTCGACCATGCTCGCATTGACGAAAGGCGGGCCGGGAAGAAGCCGTTGCGTTGCATCTTACATTTGATGATTAGTTCTTTTTGAACACTTTAAATTCATATATCTTTTGATAGAATTAACCGATTACGATGAAACAAAGACTAAATTATACCTCAAGATACGCACAATTTGTATGTATAAAAGTTATCTATATTGGTTTCGTATATTTTACGTGATGCTTGATCATCGAAACAGATAAACAGACAAAAATTCCAAAAACCGGCCAAGTGCGAGTCGGACTCGCGCACGAAGGGTTCCGTACCATTATTTAAAAACATTAGACAAAACTGCAAAAAAATCACGTTTGTTGTATGGGAGCCCCCCTTAAATATTGATTTAATTCTGTTTTTAGTATTTGTTGTTATAGCGGCAACAGAAATACATCATCTGTGAAAATTTTAACTGTCTAGCTGTCACGGTTCGTGAGATACAGCCTGGTGACAGACAGACGGACAGACGGACAGACAGCGAAGTCTTAGTAATAGGGTTCCGTTTTTACCCTTTGGGTACGGAACCCTAAAAATGCTGGAAATAGGCTCTGTTGGTTATCCTTTAACACCCTGGCATTTTTTTTTCTAAATATTTTCGATGTACAAAAACGATTTTTGTACAGATTTATTATATGTATATAGAATAGATATAGATAGAATAGATTTTTTGCGGTGTTTGCATTATGGATTGAAAGTCCTGGAAAAACGTAAGACAACCGGTTATCAAAAGAAAAATGTTTCAAGAATATTTAAATATCAGCAGTAGCCATTGTGCAAATGTTTCTGGTTATAAAAGGAATGTGAAAATATTTTGACCAAAAGTGAACCCGGTCCCAGTCAGTATGCGTGGTTGCCGTGCAATGAAGAGGGTTCCGTCCCCAAAAAAATCAAACAGCATTGAGATTCACGCAAAAAGAGAGTGCATCTGATGGCAGCTGCACAGATATCGAAGAACCGAAAATATAAAAAGAAATATGGACAATATTGTGCAACATCATCATCATCATCAGCCTATTAATGTTCCCACTACTGGGACACAGGCCTCCTCTCTATGAGAGGGAATCCACCACGCGGATTGGTAGATGTCACATGTCTTCGAATTATTTTTGGTTCTAGGACATGCCGGTTTCCTCACGATGTTTTCCTTCTCCGTTTTGAGAGCAGTGGTGATGAAATAAATTACACAAAGTAATGCCGTGGTTCGTGGTAATATGTTGGCACACAGGTTCGCTCGTTGTACTGCTCCAGTTAAAATAACTATGTTCAAGGCATTCTGCCAGACGTTCTACACGAGCGGCCTGTGGGCAAACTTTACACAGAAAGCCTACAATGCCTTGCGCGTCCAGTACAATAATGTGTTCAGGGCTCTGTTTCGGCTCCCTCGGTATTGCAGTGCATCCGGCATGTTTGCTGACGCCAGCGTAGATGACTTCTACGCAATTATGCGTAAAAAAGTTGCGTCGGTGGTGCGCCGAGTACGGGAGAGCTCGAATACCGTCCTCAGGATGATTGGCGAGAGAACCGATACTGTTCTGCTCAGTAGGTTCACTGAACTCCATGTGTTGCGGGACCGGTGAGCCTACTGAGCAGGGGTAGACGGTGTGTCCAGTTTGCTGTTACCTACTTTTAATTACTAACAATAGATATAAGCAAAATTCTTGTTACTAACAATCTTGTCATGCATTTGGACTTTTTTGTCTGAATTAAAATATTTTTATTTTATTTTTTATTTTTAATGCGCCTGTTTGGGTTCGAACCCACGACTTACTGTTCGTAAGTCGGGGCCGCCAGCACTGGGCCACCGCTGCTCAACACCATGTTGTGCAACTTATTTGAAATAAATGAACCACCATTCGTCATCTATACTAATATTATAAAGAGGAAAACTTTGTTTGTTTGTAATGAATAGGCTCAAAAACTACTGGACCGATTTAAAAAATTCTTTCACCATTCGAAAGCTACATTATCCACGAGTAACATAGGCTATATTTTATTCCCGTACTCCTACGGGAACGGGAACTACGCGGGTGAAACCGCGGGAAGTCCGCTAGTCGATATATATTATGAGATTAGAAAACCGAAGGATTTAAAAATCTATTTAGAAGATTTCATTTCTAAAATGATTATTTTGTTAGCAGAAGGTATTACAGTACAAGAAAATAAAATGAACGTTGTGAAAAGACCTTTTACTTGCGACTCTCCAGCAAGAGCTTAATTATGTAAATGAAAGTAAATCCTATATTAGACATTGAACACATCTGGGTCGGTGTTTGTTTTGTTCAAGCATATTTGCCAATTCTTCTGCCTCTTCATAGGTTTGAATATTTTTTCGTTTGAACAACTCATCGTAAGCCAATCTACAAATTTTAAATGTTATCATTTTATAGCAATTTAGTGAAAGCCGGAGGGGAAAATTCCACATTAAAAAAGGTTTTTGTTCGTTCGATTAGAGAACCCTAAAAATCCAAGTAATGTAGAAATGTGGCCAACTGTATAATTGTTGATCAGAAGTTATTGTAATGAGACTACTCTTTTTCAAGTTATAGCTTAGTAACAAGACATGTGTGTACTTTTTTCACCATTATAGAGCAAAACAATCGTTCGCCATTAAAAATCTTTGTAATGTATAGGAACAAGGAATTTACGAGATCACCAAAATGCTTAATCGTACAACTACAACATTTTCAACTCGATTCATGTTATTTTGTTGGATTAAAATTGCTAGTATTAGCTATTTTGTCACAAGTACTTTTGTTAGACTTAGTATGTACGTATGTAAATACTATTTACTATCAGTTATCTTGATTAATCACGCGGCGCGTCATAAGTAAGTAATGAAAAAAAACATAGCACAAGAATAGTCTTATTCACGACAAAATTACTTGCGCACTAACAATTAACATGTAGCAGACCTCTAACTTGTAAATTAAAATTTACTTACCGATTTTATAAGTTCACCATGTCAAATCGACATTTAAATTCAACATCGACGTTAGTAGGTATATTTATTCCAATTCAATTCTTTTCACAATATAATTTGTATGAATATTGTTTGCAAAAATGTGAACAATAATTTAAATGCTTTAGACATTCTGAATACAATAACTAATTCGATTAAGCCGAATACCTCTGTTCTATGAGCTTACTAACAAGAATGTGAGCTGTTATTCTTATGTTATTAAGCTAATGTAAACGTTATTAAGCTCCTACTCAGATGCTGCTCAGATGTTATTCAGCGTTAAGCATTCAAAATTGGGGCCCTTTTTGCTTGAATAACAGCTGAATAGACGGTACTCAGACGTTATTCAGCTTAATATTCAGCTTATGCTATTGATGATTGCTCTTACTCAATCTTTATTCAGCACGTCTGTGTTACTTGGGTTTGGAAAAAAAACAGCACATCTAACGCACAGGTGAAGAAAATCAGACTCGAAAGAAGCCGGGTTCTGTTAAGGCGGTACGCGAAATACTTTTTTCGGGCGAAAAAATTTTTAATGTTGAGGAGATTTTCAACAAACAAAATGATAAAGTGTATGCACACTCTAGTAAAGAAGCGAGCAGACCTGTGCCACGTGTTTAGCGTGGTCATCATCCTTCGGTATTTTGGCTTGGGGTGTCCTATTTTGGCCCAACTGGCTCACGACCCGTGGAATCGACTTTATTAGGCATGAGGATTGGCCCTCATCCAGTCCAGACTTGAATCCCTTGGATTACAAAATATGGTAGCACAGGAGAAGGTCTGCGCTAAACCCCATCGCAACTTGGAGTCACCTAAAGCATCCCTGATTAAAGCAGTCGCCGATATCGACATGAACGTCGTGGTACTCCCTTACTTCTAAAACAAATTTCATTAGAGCAATATTGTATAAAAATGTGTTGTGTTGAGAGAAGTTCATAGCAAAAGCTTAGTAATACTTTTTTTAAATTTTATTCGGATTAGAACATTTTTTCATTCGAATCAAATAATTTGAATTTAGGATTTTTATAAGTCTTTTGTATATTATTGATTGTAATATTTATGACAAACGGGCTTAGGGCATATTGTATCTATGGATTTCAATTTTATGGCATGTGATATTATGTGATATAAAGTTCGGGTAAGTTTTCATTCGGACAAATGATGATCAGGACAAAAGAAATTATGGCACTTTAGATTATGGATAAAAAAGTTAGGTAACACAATACAGAACCGAACGTCGTGCGTGCTTCGATTGATGACTGGCCTTGCAGATTGAACGCTTGTCTCTAGGCAAGAGGAGGACATTTCGAATAATCTTAATGTGGTTTAAATCTGTTCTCTTTCATTTTGTAATATAAATGGTTTTAGTGCGTAACTTATTGTGTCATATAATTAACTTTCACTTTTTAATTTTAACAAAACTTATGACCAGACTACATACACACACCTCTACAAAATTACAGCTTTCTAGTACTAACGGTCGTCCGGCAGAGTAGAATAGAACCAACCCATTACAGTCACGGGTGTCGTATAAGGCGACTAATGTCTGAGGCAGAACACCTTGCGCCTCCGTAGACCAGAGAATGGGCAGCAGCGTTTTCTGTTAGTCTTTCATCACTGCGATCTCCAATCCGCCTGCCAAGCGTGGAGATTACGGCAAATTCCTCCCATCATGGGAGAGGCTTATATCCAGCAGTGGACGTTATGGGCTGTTGTAGTAGTAGTAGTACTAACGGTCTCTTAGCAAAACCTCGGACAGACAGACTGACATGACGAAACTATAAGGGTTCCTTGTCAGGACTACGGAATCCTAAAAACAGTTGTTTTTTTCTGTTTCGTGCATGTCTCAACAATGTTGTAAGTAGTCTCTATTAGCACGATTCAAAACCGTAAAATATCTAAACCGTAAAAACTCTTGTTTCAAAGGTATGTAACCTACAGTTTTTATTTTTTCATCTATTAAAATTTTAACCGCTTTCAAAATGTTGATTACTATAGGGAACGTGCAGGAACTATAGGTGGCAGCACTAATCGACAAAAGAGACACTATGCGGACAGAAAAGGAAACTTATCACTTCTCATCGTGCTTTCAATTTACTTAGACAATATTGTCTCTTCAATTATATTATTTTTGAATATGCTAAAAGGTATAAAATATGAGTTCCGGTCTATCAATAACGATCGTCAGCGTAATATAAATGTTTAATAATATGAATTTTATATCTTTCGTTTACTTTCTGATGAAAATTGTGGTGTATGAAGACATGGTGGCTGGCATAACTAAGATAGCTTTCTTATTTTCAACACATGTTATAATGGAAGGGAATCCTTTATCAGCGAGAACAGTATCTCCAGGCTCTAATAAATCAATTAGTTCACAATCATTTCGATGCTTCCGACAACAAAGGTCGTAAACACCAAAATAGCACTTTTGGTAATCAACGAAAAACAAAAAATAATTTAGTTTTTGGCTTATATCTTTTTAACTTTAAAAGTTGTAAAATTGTGTTCTATACAAGAAATACGTACAGTACGATGGTGTTTCATAATATATTATTGCTATTTATGTCAAAGCCTTATTTTTAAAGTTAGCTTGGACATACACCCCAGAAAATTCAAGAAGTTGGTATTTACGACCACTAACAAATCAATGGAGAACGATTTGTCTAACGGAAGTTAGAAGTATGCACCAGTTTTTAAATACAATAGTTCTGGGTTTGGTTTTAAAAACCATAAACTGAAATAAAAATGAGTGTAAACACCACGATCTGATGCGATGGTATGTAACAAACATGGAAATATCTGAAGCAAATCAATGAATTTAAGACTGTAAGTTGAGTTTTCATTACTTGTAATAAAAACAATAAAATAAAACACAAATTGACATAATTAAAAAAGGTTTTTTATTCATTGACCGTCATCGTTTAATCAAAATAATGGTTAAGCAAGGCACTAATACAAATTCAAAGTAAAAAAATGTCTAAACCAATCACTTAAATTTCCATTAGAGGATCTTGTACATCAATCATCATTCATCATCATTGTTTGTGTCGCGGCTCGAAATTTTTATACCTTTAGGACCTGGCAGGTCCTAAAGGTATAAAAATACACTTAAGTAAGTATATTATAGGCATCGTCCCGTATAATTTAATCAAGCATTTATTACAAGATGCCTATAGTGTTCTACCTCCAACAGCGTACCTAACCAGCCAGACATAATTCAAAATGTTAAGTAATCATTTTGTTTCATTGATTTCAAGAAGATTTTAGAATCACGACATTTTTTTAAAACGTATTGCTAGTGAATTACAAAAAAATATAAGTAAACATTCTACCAAGCTTACTGCTCTAATAATTTTAATAAACAATGCCCATTTTCACCAACGCCCTTAAAAATTTAGGTAGTTCATCTTTCTAGATCTTGTTTGTTCGGAAAGCTTCTGTACTATGGTCTACCTAACTTTTAGTGTCGTTGGTGAAAACGGGAAAGTGTTATCGACAAGATAATAAAAAGTAGATGCAGAACATAATACGACGACGAGTTATAGAAAATCAGGTCTTCAAATTTCTGATTCAATTACACATCGAATCAAGTTGTTCGAAGATGTCAAGCGTAAAAGAAAGGGAAAAGGGAAGAATAAATCAAAAGAAAATACAGAAGAAATGTTAGAATTACAATATAATCGAGTAAAGCAATTGACTCCAAAACTAAAAAAGCTAAATACAAAGATCTGCAACGATTGTGTGATCAGGGGACAATACACAAACGGTTTCATGCCGAATACAAACAGCTTCCTTGTCAGTCTCATAATGTCATTGATACTCTTCCTGAGACTGACGAGGAAGATGAAATTTCTGATTAATTATCTTCTATCAGAAAATCAGGTCTTCAAATTTCTGGTTAATAATCTTCTATCCAATGACAGAAGATTATTAATCAGAAATTTGAAGACCTTATTTTCTATAACTCGTCGTCGTATTATGTTTTGCATCTACTTTTCATAATCTTGTCGATAACACTTTCCCATTTTCACCAACGACACTAAAAGTTAGGTAGACCATAGTACAGAAGCTTTCCGAACAAACAAGATCTAGAAAGATGAACTACCTAAATTTTTAAGGGCGTTGGTGAAAATGGGCATTGTTTATTAAAATTATTAGAGCAGTAAGCTTGGTAGAATGTTTACTTATATTTTTTTGTAATTCACTAGCAATACGTTATAAAAAAATGTCGTGATTCTAAAATCTTCTTGAAATCAATGAAACAAAATGATTACGGTACTTAACATTTTGAATTATGTCTGGCTGGTTAGGTACGCCGTTGGAAGTAGAACACTATAGGCATCTTGTAACAAATGCTTGATTAAATTATACGGGACGATGCCTATAATATACTTACTTAAGTGTATTTTTATACCTTTAGGACCTGCCAGGTCCTAAAGGTATAAAAATTTCAAGCCGCGACACAAACAATGATGATGAATGATGATTGATGTACAAGATCCTCTAATGGAAATTTAAGTGATTGGTTTAGACATTTTTTTACTTTGAATTTGTATTAGTGCCTTGCTTAACCATTATTTTGATTAAACGATGACGGTCAATGAATAAAAAACCTTTTTTAATTATGTCAATTTGTGTTTTATTTTATTGTTTTTATTACAAGTAATGAAAACTCAACTTACAGTCTTAAATTCATTGATTTGCTTCAGATATTTCCATGTTTGTTACATACCATCGCATCAGATCGTGGTGTTTACACTCATTTTTATTTCAGTTTATGGTTTTTAAAACCAAACCCAGAACTATTGTATTTAAAAACTGGTGCATACTTCTAACTTCCGTTAGACAAATCGTTCTCCATTGATTTGTTAGTGGTCGTAAATACCAACTTCTTGAATTTTCTGGGGTGTATGTCCAAGCTAACTTTTAAAATAAGGCTTTGACATAAATAGCAATAATATATTATGAAACACCATCGTACTGTACGTATTTCTTGTATAGAACACAATTTTACAACTTTTAAAGTTAAAAAGATAAGTTAAGAAGAGAAAAGAAGAGAAGAAAAGCCAAAAACTAAATTATTTTTTGATTTTCGTTGATTACCAAAAGTGCTATTTTGGTGTTTACGACCTTTGTTGTCGGATGCATCGCTATCAAAGATTTACACCACAGATACACTAGAAATGTGCTTTACATCATCGGATGGTTTTTGTACCTGAATAATAGTCATGACCAAAGCAGGCCGTAATAATTATTTATGGTTGTTTTTTCTGAATTATTAGATACGAACTTAAAACACAATTACTTGAAATCCAGTGAGTAGCGCCATTTATTTCTCAGAAAAATTAGACATTTGAATTTCTTAACGGGGTGTAATTGCGACATATTTATACTTTTTGTGTTACGACCCCTTTTTAGTATGAGAATATTAACAAAATTAGGAGTACGACCTACATAATTCAATTTTCAAACCAATTCTCCAAGACCAAGTGACATTACGACAATTGTTTCTCAGCATAGCTTACGTTTTAAAAATGATTGTGGGGTGTAATTACAATTAATTATGTATTCATGTTTTTTACGACCGACAGCTGTTTGTACGTTGTATTATACGACCTGCACGGTTATTCGGTTCTAAGCAATATGAGTTTTACATACCCTCTTTTCTAAAAAATCTTGAATAAACTAGTAAAAATTTTGGGTGTAAAAGTATTTTTTTTAGGCGAATATTTTTTTCACATTTTTAGATCGACGCAGCGCCAAAAATTAAGTAGGGCTGCATTCTTAACTCATTTTCGCCAAAATGGCGTTTACGACATTTGTTGCCGGAAGCATCGATTTGATGAAGCAATCAATAAAATGCAGTCCGTAGCATTTAGATAGGTACAAAACTTAAAAAACCAAAGGAGTGCAGCCAACTAAAAAAAAAATTGGTTGCCTGTAAAGTCGGTATACGGGCGAAAGTTTTACGTGACAACGACTTTGAGTGGTAAAATAAACTTTTTATGTCTGTCTCTCTCGCTCTTAGGCGGGACGCGTGCCTCTCACTCGCTCTCATTGTGAGCGCATAACGTGAGCGGAGCGTTACCCAGTTTCTTGAAGTGTCACCCGGCAAACCAATATATAAGACGTTGTCACGTCAAAAAAACATTATTGTGGGTATAACCATGTTTATATTCTGAGTACATGTGGAGTCTTTGATTAACTGTTGAGGGATATTCGGTGTGAACTTTAGTGCGGTCTAGTAGAACACGTCTATGGTGAAGTATAAATGGTTCTGGTATGTTTGCATGGACGGTTGATTTTGAGGGCCTTTTCAATGCAGAGTGTAACAAAAACAAGTTGTTTTCAAATATTTTTATTTACTGCGTTTATCCACTTTTTGCGTTTTTCACCAAAACATGTTAAGCTATTAGTATTAAGTAGGTAGTAGGTAGTAAGTAAAGTAATAGAATTTTACGCTAATTGATTTATTTTCATTTTTGTGGATGTATTGGTACCTACATCCAGAAATGCAACAATGCATTATGATTAGTTAATTAATTTTCACTATAAAATTAATTCTGTTTACTTGTTAGAAAAGTCAATGTCAAGCATTAATAGAGCACAAGATTCGGATTGGCGACGCCAGTTGGCAGCACCGTCGTTGTGCACGTTCCCTATAACTCTATGGCTAGTATTCTAGTTAGTGGCTGCGATTTTGAATTTTTGTCTGGACTCGGAACCACAGACCACATAGAGCTTCTCGGAACGCAGTGAACGCACCCGTTTGTCAACTTGTTCCATGTCCATCAAGCGTCTGTCAAATAAAACGACAAAACTTTAGACTTTTCACTTTATAGCAAATGCAAAATAAAAATGGCAGCCGCGGCTGTAGAAACGGCGCCTGGAGATGAAAATGACGATAGTTGGTTGTATGGTGAATCAAATCCAGATCAGGCATTGGATAAACCTACTGAAGGTACTGAAAAAGAACAGCAACAGACTAATACGGCCGACGCCGCAACAGTAAGTATAACATAACCTCTAACAATGTTTGATCGAAAGTTTACGTGTGGAATGTGAATACAATATTTATGTAGTTTCAACTGTATTTGTTAACGCTCGTTATTAAACGGTATGTAAAACTTTTGATTCAGTCTGAATTTTTATATTTTTGTACTATAACAACTGTTTACAAGCTTGTCATTTGCAGGAAGGCGAAGAAAAAGATCAGGAGGATAACGAGGCGACTAATGATGACTCTCACTTCAACGACGAACATTTCGCGGAGGTTGCGCGCGAAGGCGATGACCGGAACGGAGACGCCGACAGTCAGAACAACGGAGAATCCGATTCGGACGACAGTGACGACATCAAAGTCACTATTGGGGAGATCAAGTCGGGACCTCAATCTTACGCTAGTCTCGCTATAAAAGTAAGTAGGCTAATCTTCTTGCCAAGCTAACTAAAGTTGGGGTTCTATTTAAGGAGGTCAACACAAAAAAGCTGAACTGAATCAGGCTTGCAGATTACTAGAGGCAGAAGTTGTCCATAGAATTATGTTTACAAAATTCCACCAATTATCAAAATTATAGGTACTTACTTTAATAACTTGTGATTATTCAGCTGGGATGACTTACAAAATGCTCATTGCTCTATTTACCTTGTAATTGTTGTCTATGAAGAGGCTGATAAATAATGTGTGATATTCCAAAACTACTCTTTTCAGCGTGGTGTAGGTTTAGTAGCCGCTGGTGCTGCAGAAAAACCTCGCAGTGGCACAACCACTGGTGGAAAAGTTACATTAGAAGACTTGGATGGGCCAGGGAGCATCAATGGAGTGCCTGCACTTGAGTTCAACATTGACACCATTGAAGACAAACCATGGAACAAGCCTGGGGCTGACATATCTGGTACATATTTGTAACTAGCTGTGCCCGGCATGCGTTGCATTGCAATGTACTTTTTCTTACTACCCTTCCTGTACCTACCCTACCTACCTAAGAACCTTCTGACAATAACATGACAATAAATCTGTCCAGCCGTTCACGTGTGATGCCGTGACCAAGGGAAGTAGGGATTCATTTTTATATTTATATAGATAAGTCCTTTAAACTAAATTCGTAAAAGTGGATCTGTGTTCCCAATCCATGTATTATCTTAGCAGAGTTTAGAAATGAAGTTCTGTCTTCATGAATGAGCAACTATTTGGAGGTCAAGATTGAGACATTTACCTATTAGGAATTTGGCATTTTTAATAATAGAATCAAATAAACTAAAATGGAAAAGTTCTGGAGTGGCGACCGTGAACAGGAAGACGTTGCGTTGGAAGGCCTCCCACTAGGTGAACCGATGACCTGGTGAAGGTTGCGGGAATCTGCTGGATGCGAGTCGAATGGGACCGGTCAATGTGGCGACACTTGGGGGAGGCCTATGTCCAGCAGTGGACATCTTTCGGGTGTTTTTTTTTTTTTTTTTTATGAGATCTGTCCATTTACTGACATTCAGCATCTTTTGTGTTAAGTTTAGTAGTAATGCTTGGTATGCACCCAGTGGTGCATCCATATCAGTCCATTTTATGGTGTGTCAGCTTTCACAGTATCAGGTCTTGTGGGGTTTGTCTTTTAAGCCTTATGAATGATGATTGGGTGAAATGATGATGATGATGAAAGAAAAATGGTGGGAGACTTATTCAATCCATTCCATGGCTTCATCACTTTTTCTTTGATTCCAACTGCCACCTAGTCGTAAACTAGTTGCTAGCTAAAATAAAATAAAACAAATACATAGTATCTAACTGGCTTCACAACAACACATATTTTCAGATTATTTCAACTATGGTTTCAACGAGGTGACGTGGAGCGCGTACTGCGAGCGACAGCGGCGCATGCGAGTCAACGAGGCGGGCGTGGGTCTGCACCCGGGAGCACCTCCCCGCCCGCCACCACCCGACCTCCGGAGACCGCCTGGTAATCAACTATGCTGTACCTACATACAATATCTGTCTAGTTTTCCCATTGTGGTGACTTAAGGCGACTACAGGAGCTAAATTAGCAACTCTTATTTGTGGTGGTTCAAACTTCGATTGAAGTACTGTTAGAATAAAGTTCTAATCAGCTTGCACTACGTAAAGTGGTTGTTACGTCAGTCACTGCGGGCCGAATAGTGCGAAATGAGTGGTTTTTTTGCGATTTACTTAAAATCTATTGATTGGACTAAAAAAATAAAACACTATAATGCCTATATATTGCTTGTGATGAGATGGCATGAGGGCCTCCTATATAAGGTAAAGACTCAATTACCAACCAATTATTACACTCTAATAAAACCTTTATGATCAGAGTATCTAACTTTCAATTCGTCTATGAAGCAAAATGCCTAAAATTAATGTCTACATAGCAAATTGCCTAAGCTGTAATCATACTTGGAAGACAGGCATTTCCTAGTAAAGCAGGGAAGTGAAGTAAGTGACTTGACCCTACATTGTCAGGGGTACCACAAGGAAGTGTACTTGGTCCTATCCTGTACCTGTTATTTACAGCAGACCTATCAGTATCGAGCAGGACGACCACAACAATGGCGACCTATGCAGATGACACTGCAATAATGACATGTCACGAGGACCCATCACAAGCTGCTAAACTCTTACAAGAAGACCTAAAACTTGTCGAACAATGGTCAAAATTATGGCGTATTAAAATAAACGAATCAAAATCTGCACACGTAATATTTACGCTTCGTCGGGGAGTTTGTCCACCGGTAACATTGAATGGCACCCAAATTCCACAAACTGACCACACAAAATATCTGGGTATGCATATTGACAAAAGATTGACCTGGAGGAAACACATCTTTACCAAAAGAAAACAGCTCGGCCTACTATTAAGACAGCTATCTCCACTGCTTAGACACAAATCAAAAAGGAATCTAGAGAACAAGCTGCTTATCTACAAATGTATACTTCAGCCAGTATGGACATACGGCATACAACTCTGGGGGACTGCCTCAAAATCAAACTTGGGAATTCTTCAAAGGTTCCAGTCCAAAGTCTTGAGGCTAATTAAAAAGGCCCCCTGGTACGTTACAAACAATAACCTGCACAGAGATCTCCAAGTCACTACAATCGAAGAAGAGGCGTTTAGACAAACCAAGAGATATCAGCACAGACTAACCAAGCATCCTAACAACCTAGCAAGACTGCTTATGGCCAGGAAACCTCATGTGAGGCGATTGAAGAAAAGGATACCACAGGAAACAATAACATCAAGTTAAACCAAAGAGAGGAGATCACTGGATGCATACCCAGCAAGTCCAACTGCGAGAAAATCCAAAGTACAGCTGATTGTCCTCAATCTAGGACAGATTGCAGTAGAAAAAGGGGTTATAAAAAATACATATATATATATATGGCTTGTAGAATTATTTGCCAAAAAATCAGAATAATCGCATGTATTTTAGTATGGTATTTACTTGTTATAAGAAATTTTTAGAGAAAAGTTCGTGATTTTTTTTTTATCGAGAAAAATTAGGTGTATTATGTTTTCAAAACACTAGCATATTTATTTATTTAACACTTCAAGCACAAAGTTCAGAGGCGGACTTAATGCCATAGGCATTTTCTACCAGTCAACCTTTGGGTGATGCAGAGACAAGCAGTGGTAGGTGTACATCTGAAAATAATTTAATTAATAATAAGGTAAAATAGAAGGATATATAAAATACTATAAATATATATAAATACTATAAATATATATAAATACTATAAATATATATAAATACTATAAATATATATCAAACTATTTATTACTGTAAATAGATATTCACGGATTAAAATAAAAAGACAAACAATATTGAAATGATGTGTGGTGTGTGTGTCATATATCCTGAAGAATAATATATTTTTTATGGTTTTGTTTATTGCAGTGAATCATATGCTTTTTTGCATTATAAAACTCGAGTTTAGCTCCTGTAGGGGACTAACTTAATTAAGGGCTATATATCCCTCATGATATCACGCATGATCCTCCGTTACGCCTAAAATACTGCAAAATTAATTTTGAAATAAATATATGGTAAAGTTGAGGATTAATGCTAAGTCCTTTGAGTGACGAAAACACGATTCCATAAACTTTTCTCGATAGAAAAAAAAATCCAAAGTTACCTCCAAATCGAACAATAAACTGCTGGTATTCAAAAAGTACTTCAAATTAGATCATGAAACTGCATACTAACTATAAAGACGGTCTTATGTGTTTAATTTTTAAGTCCAATCAATGGATATTTTGTAAATCGCAAAAAACCACTAATTTCGCACTATTCGCTTTGTAGTGCAAGCTGATTAGAACTTTATTCTAACAGTATTTCAAACGAAGTTTGAACCACCACAAATAGAGTTGCTAATTTTAGGGTTAGAAGGGCTTTAAGCTTCTTCCTTATAGGAGAGTGTGGGCTATAAATGCCATAGTCCACCATGCAGGCCTAGTGCTAAGAATCGAGAAGTACAAATTATTGATCAGCAGTCAATGTTTTAAAAGTAATTAGAGACAAATCATGTTACAAGTTAAAAATAGCAGCGTTTTACCTGAAATAAAACGCATATTAAAATACTTACCTCACTGGAAGCTTTATTATGAGATGGCATTTCCGTTTCCCGCCGATTTCTTACCAGTTTTCGTACTTTTTACCCCTCTATACTTCCGGCTCAGTGGCGCCACCTGGTGGTTGCGGGCAGTTTTTAGTTTTCGTAAAAAGTGTCGCGCCATTTTTGTTCATTGTCTCATAAAACCAGGCAGAAATAAAGTGAAAGCTTCCAGTGAGGTAAGTATTTTAATATGCGTTTTATTTCAGGTAAAACGCTGCTATTAAACTACTTGACCGTCACTGGAAGCTTTATTATGAGATCTGTTTGTTATCGCCTGGTGACGCCACTTTGATTTATGTAGGCATATACTTGGAAGTATGTATCATTATACTAGTTAAAGGCCAATGTGATAAAGCATGAAATTAAACAAAGTGTAATATTAATAATTATGCATTTATTTAAATAAATGTTTATAGCAATTCAATGACAGTACATAGGTAAGTGTACTTTAGCTCACAAATCTAATTAGCATACGAATTATTTGATAAATATAAAAGAAAAAATATATATATAAATTCTAATCACGAGCAACCAATTTAAGAATATCCGTTCTAGGTAAACAAAATATTTGAAATATTTATTCAGCAATATTAATCAATTGGATTGAACAATTGTGTGACGTTTTGTGAATCGGTACTACTCATTATTTCTCGTCTATAAAACTGCTGGAATGTATTAGCTGATCGCCAATTTCCACGAGCCAAGATTTCGTCGAGGGGCCGATTTTGAAACCAGCTTTTGGAGGCTACAGCAGACCGGGTACTACCTGGAGTGGCTGCAATGCCAGCTTCCCCAAACAGGGTCTTTACCCACCCTGCAATGACTGTACGTGAAGCAGGTTTAGCCACACCTCTTACCGTAATAAACAAATTAGTTGATTTTGCCTCATTACGTCTGTCGTTTAATAATGCTATTGTTCTTTTTATCCAGAATATAGGGTCAAGGTTTGAACTATTGGTATTTAAAAGCAATTTCCAGCCGGACTGCCTATAATTACTGCTGTCAGTTTTGGAGCCAAACCGTGGCCAGAATATTATATATTATATATTATCAGATCTTATGCAATGATTAGGATCAATATCAAGTAGAGTTAGATCGTGTATTCGCCTACCAGAGCATAGCAACAATAAAACAGCTGTATGGCGTGACGTTTGAAATAGGTTATTTGAATCAATTGTATAATTAGTCAAAAATGAAATTAATACACCAACATCCCAAACTGGAGGTTTAGTGACCTTTGGATTCTTTAGGGCAATTGATTTTAAAACATGTCTAACTAGAACGTGTGAACTTAACCGACTTGAAGTTTCAGCGTTACATAGTGTAGATATTACCGATTTATGTAAAAGTACTGAACTATAGGACAACTTATCAATTAAATATAAATCACATAAAAACTGCGCTAATTGTGAACCAGAGGGATTCATTAAGTCAAGGTTTTTATTACGACACCAAGACGTCCAGCGCTTCCAGGCTATCTCGTAGGTTTTTAGAGTAGATGTTCGCCAAGAATTTTTAAGCAGTGATAGTTGTTGAGGGTTCCACGTCTTTATCGCGTCGGACCACCCCCACATTTCCAAACTTCGAGGACAATGTTCTCGACCTTCGGCGGTGGGAGTCCCGTCGACGTGTCTATTAGGTATCTCTGCAGGTTTCTCAGAGTTAATGGGGCCGCGAGCGCTCGGGCTTTGAGATCCGCACGCCAGAACACCCTCTCCCATCGAGGTACTACTATGAGGAACATTCCTGTCGACTGGTTTAAGTGAGACAAGACTTTGGGGACTAGGAATGGTGGTGGAAATATCCATGCGAGCTGGTAATTCCATGGGACACTGAAGGCATCGTGGAACAGAGCTTGAGGATCTCTTAGATCTAGAGACACATAATTGTATACTACGTGAGCAGTCGCCGAGGCAAATAGATCTATTATTGGGGTTCCCCATTTTGCAAACACTACTTCTACACAAGTCGGTAGTAAGTGCCATTCTGGAGGTTGGCGAAGGCGCGATAAATGGTCCGCATGATTGTTGTATTTGCCCGGAATGTAGTGTATGCTGAAATGTATCTGATGTTGGTCTAACAAATTCAGAATTCGATAGGTTATTTCCAACAGGGATAATGTCCTCGTACCTCCTTCCTTTCGTAGGTAGGTGACCGCTGTTCTGTTGTCGCTTTGAATGAGGAGAGAACTTTGATGGAGCCAATGAACTTGGTTCTGAAGAGCGTATAATATTGCTAGCATTTCTTTTTGATTGCAATGCAGTGTTTTCTCTTCTTGCGACCAGGTTCCTGACAAGGCCAAATTGTTTAGTTGTGCCCCCCACGCTTGATCTGACGCATCTGTAGTCAGAAAATTTATTGGTGGAGGGTACTGAAGAGGTGTTGACTTTTGACAATTTTGGGCCCACCAGTTTAGTTCCTCTAAGACACCTTGTGGTAGTGGGTAGGACTTTGATGGCAGAACTGGCAGCGAATTCATTAACATTAATAACTGTCGATGATTCAGCCGACCCCGAGGGACAACAAAACTGGCAAAATTTAGAAGACCTACTATTTTCTGCAACTCCTTCAAAGTTAACTGCTCTTGTTCGAGAGCGTGATTTATCTTTGTGACGATGCCCTGAGCCTTTTCTTTTGGTAGGGTTTTTTGATTTTCCCATGGCTTCCATAGTATCCCTAAATAAATTATACTCTTTTGAGGAGAAAGAACAGATTTTTCGAAATTTATTTGCCACCCCAGTTTCTGTAATGTATGTACAGTTATTTTGACATGCTCGCGAAGCGTGTGAACATTGTGATGTACTAGCAAATAATCGTCCAGGTATACCAGGATCCTCATGTTCCATTTTTCCCGTAATGTTTGGGCCACCCAGTTCGTGAGCATGGAAAAGGTTTTTGGAGCAGTGCTCAAACCGAATGGAAGACAAGTCATTTCTAGCAACTCCTGGTTGTATATTAGGCGCAGAAAGCGTCTGTGCGATTTGTTTACGCTTACATGAAAATATGCTTGGGACAAATCTATTTTGCACATCCAGTCCTGAGATTGTAGAAAGTCCGGAATGCGGTACATGTTTATTAAATGAAACGGTTCGGTCCTCACATATTCGTTGAGCGATTTTAGATTGAATATTGGACGGGCAGATCCGTCGGATTTTGGAACCAGAAATAGAGGGGAAATGAAGCTTGGCGAGGGTATCGCTTTCCTTAGAATTCCCTGCTGTTTCATTTTGTCTACAATTGAAGACATTTGTTCTGAAACAGGGGTTTGAAAGGGTCCCTTCGTTAGATCTGGATAGACAAGTGGGGGCTTTTGAAAGAAAGGTATGCGATACCCTTGAATTAATTTTAGAACTATTTCTGTTGCTCCCATTTCCACCCATTGTGATTGGTAGTGTTTCAACCGACCCGCCCGAAACGGTGTCTTGTCATTGATTATACCTTTTTCCCCTGGAACTTTTTGAGGAGTTTGCACGTCCTCGTGTACTTCCACGTTCGGGCCGCGAGCCTCGGTTTCGAAATGAACTTCTAGTATTGAAGTGATCACATTGATTCGAGGAGTTACCTCTGGAAGAGCTATGTGTATGTTGGCACTGACCATGGTAATCACCCCGCGAGGGTGGGTTACGACAGGTATGCATATGCGATCCTGGGTCGTTAAATTGAGTTCCACGCGATGGAACTGTCGGTTTTCGTGCGCCTTGCCCCCGCGAGGGGCGGCTACTAGGTTGGTAAGGCTTTTGTGAAGACCTTTCCGTTTTTGGAGGCCAAAATGCCTTACGGACCCCGCCAGCCTTCTCTAAAGTAGAGGTAAAGGGCTCGGCATTAAATATGTAGGTACTTGAAGGAGGTATTTTATTCAGGAATGCTTTCACTAGTGGATCTCTAACTTGACTCGTTATAGTTTCTCTACGCATTTCAATAGTTTCAGCTCTATGGCCGCAGGCTAATTGCAAAAGGTCTGAGGATATTTTATGAAATTCGCCCTTCTGAAATAACTCGTCAATCTTCCCATTTAAATTATCAAAATTGATACATTCTGTATTTTTTGCCCATGAAAGAAGATCACGAATACCTTCCTGCAATGATTGTCTTTGTTTTAATATGCAGTAGGTTATGGCTGCGTACGATTTGTCAGAATGTGCCAGATGACGTAAGGTGTCATATGCTTTTACCTCCTCATTTGTTTCCAGGTCTATAAACCCAGGAGTATGATTATATAATTTTTGTGTATCGGCGTATCTCACTTCTGACCAAGAAGTACTACCAAAACGCTGGATATCTACCAACTTCTTCAAAAAACTTTCTGGGGTTTTTGGAACTAATGGTTCTTTAAGCTTGGTATCAATGTCAAAAGTAAAATCTAAACTTTGATGTTCTTGATTTGAACTATCCTCGTCACTTATTTGTTCATAAAGTTGACCACTAATTCCGGAAAAAACAGAAGCGTTATCATAACAAGCTGTATCAATGTTACTTGTAGTATTAATTTGTTTGCGAAGCTCACCGATTTCCTTAAAAAGCTTGTCCATCTGACTGGAACGTCGAGCACGTTTCTTTTTCTTATGGCGGCGGCGGCGGTTTTTGGATCGCGCTTGTTTGCTGCCCGAAGTAGACGTACTTGAAGAACTAACACTTGTAGCACTACTGTTGCTGCTGCTACTACGATCTCGCTTGCGATTCAGTCCACTTGGACCAGCCACGGCCTGGGGCTGGGTATTGGAGTTGTTATCCTCCATCACTGCAAACGAATTACGTTTGCAGTGGATTTATAACACTTTACACAGCACAGTTACAATTAAAATATTGATTACGAAAATTTACTGGTAATTATTCAAAAGTAAAAAATTACAGTAGTGATCCGAACGGAAAAACCGTTAAAAACTTAGATCACGTACGAATTCATAAAAGTGTTACCTCTACAAGAGGGTACTTACGGTACAAGACTTATCCTCTTTGAA
Source organism: Xestia xanthographa (assembly GCA_905147715.2). NCBI lineage: Eukaryota > Metazoa > Arthropoda > Insecta > Lepidoptera > Noctuidae > Xestia > Xestia xanthographa. The sequence goes on along the minus strand of LR990645.1, from coordinate 22,542,545 downwards.
GAACACTTTACACTTTTTACTTAGTTTATAAATTAATTATTCACTTAATATTCACTTTTACGTATTATGCAACTGTCGCGGATGCAGTTACTGCGCACAAGTTGCTTCGACGGAGAATAAAAAGCCAATGAACAAAAATGGCGCGACACTTTTTTACGAAAACTAAAAACTGCCCGCAACCACCAGGTGGCGCCACTGAGCCGGAAGTATAGAGGGGTAAAAAGTACGAAAACTGGTAAGAAATCGGCGGGAAACGGAAATGCCATCTCATAATAAAGCTTCCAGTGACGGTCAAGTAGTTTAATAAATAATAATGGAAAGCAGGCACAACCCATTCCATTTTTTTTCTTATTTTCAAATGGGTGCTGTCTGCAACAATATTTTTTTCGTGGGTGTTACTCCCACTCCCAGTACATGCTATAGATGGGAAACTACTCCTAGCTTGCTTATCTAAGCTTATTTAGGGTCAAATGTTTTTTTAAAGATTTGTCTTGAATTTGCACTTCATGAATTTTAAGCTCCATTACTAAAATCAGGTGCTTTTTATTTAGGTCCAAGAAATGATGAAATGATGCCACCACCAATGTCAAATAATTATCAAGCTAGAGAAAACACTATACAGGTAAGTTATCTAAATCAGTATCTAAGTTCATATTTCAAGCTTTGTCATTAGCACAAATAAATATTTAAATCAAGTTATGTCAATCAAGTGTTTTTATTTTATGTACTCCTTTAGTTTCACTATTAATCCATTATAAGCCATGCCTATTATAACAGACCACTGATTTTTGGTAAATAATTTATTTAATTAAATATTAAAATTTTCGGTCCAGGTGATGACTGCTGAACGTCGGGAGTATGGGCGCAGTGGTCACCAGCGTGAGATGGGAGCGCCGGACTACTTCGGCCCCCCGCCCGGTGAACACTACTACCCCCCACCACCTCATGCTCCCTACGAAGAACCTTGGGGTAAGTTAACAACAAAGGTTACCGCGGAGGGCAGTCACGGTTTCATACAGATCTGATTGTTAGGCAACGATAATACACGAATACACTCATTCTTATTTTCTAGGTATCTAGGTTGATCTTACTGTTTAATAACACTAAATAAACGAATGACTGAAATACTACAAAATATTTCAGCATTGGTGTCGATTCTGTTGTGCACAAACTAAACTTAATTTAGGCTATTGCCATCTTTTTCTCTCTAATAAAACGAGAAAGAGACGGACGTAATTTAGAGCTGTCAAATGTAGTTGGAACTAATATTTCCATACAAATGAAGGGTGCACGTAAAAACATGTCGACTAAAAATACGGTGAAGCGCAAGGCATAAACTAGTTTGACATCTCTAACTTAGTTCATAGCTATAGCCGTCCTTTTCTCGCACTGCCTTTTAGTAAAAGATAGCAATAGCCTAAATTAAGTTTAGTTTGGGCACAACAGAATCGACACCATTATAGTTTAATTGGTTCAGACTAATAAAAGTGAATAATATTTTTAAGTAAGTTTAGCACCTGATATCTAAAAATTAGCCGACAGCACATGTTAGCAGGTAATGCAGGATGCATAATATGTCGCCGCTACAGACTAACACTATTCAATGGCACACATTTTGTTAATCACACTTCACACTAATTTTATAAAAGCGAAAGTTTGTATGTGTGTATGTTTTTTACTCCTTCAACCTCAAACGGCTTAACAGATTTGGATGAAATTATAAATTAAACTAGCTCTAGCCCGCGACTTCGTTCGCATGGAAATTTTGATGTGTATGTCAGACTAAAAAAATAGCCTACGACCTAAAAACCGGCCAAGTGCGAGTCGGACTCGCGCACTAAGGGTTCCGTACCATTACCTATACAACATTAGATAAAATGGCAAAAAAATCACGTTTGTTTCACCCTGAAATATTTGTTTAAATTATGTATTTTTAAAGTGAAAATACAACTAAATATTCTGTGAATATTTCAAGCGTCTACCTGTTGCCGTTATTAATATCAAGCAAAAAACGGCAAAAAAAACACGTTTGTTGTATGGGAGCCCCCCTTAAATATTTATTTTACTGTTTTTTTTTTCTTATAGTGCAACAGAAGTACATCATCTGTGAAAATTTCAACTGTCTAGCTATCACGGTTCATGCGATACAGCCTGGTGACAGACAGACGGACAGTGAAGTATTAGTAATAGGGTCTCGTTTTTACCCTTTGGGTACAGAAACCTAAAAATTGGTCAAGCCGTTTCGGATGAGTTCGATAGTAAATACTGTGACACGAGATTTTATATATTAGATATTTTTTAGAAAACTGTTTTTTATTTTTTTCAAAATGCTTATTTCTCTTTGCAGGTCACCCTGAACCGAGTGGCTGGGCGCCAAGTGAAATAAAGGAGCTAACCCCAGGCCCGATGGGTCCGCCCGTGGGTCCACCGATAAGCATGGGGCAGCCGCTGGGCCCGCCGCACATCGCGCCGCCGCCGCACATGATGCCGGCGCCGCCCTACGTGTCGCCGTACCGCCCGCACCCGCCGCCGCACATGCACGAGCGGGAACGCGAACGTGACCGCGACAGAGACCGCATGCGGGAGAGAGACGACCGCGAAAGGCGAGACCGCGATAGAAGGGATGAGGTCAGTAATCTACATTGTTTCTGGTTTTTTTGGTGTGATTTTACAAGTTTACTCTTACTAATTTTGATTTTTGTTTCACAGGAGGAAAGAGACAGAGACAGGGAACGAGAGCGGTCTCGTTCTATCAAACCCGACAGGATAAGAGAAAAGTAAGTAAAAAAACCTCGAATTCATCTACAATATTTTTTAGTATTACATAATTATCTAGATGAAAATGTTTTTAAAAAGAGATGCAATATTATTTATTATTGGCGTATAAGCGCATTGTAACAAATTAAACTTGAATTTTATTTACAGATCATACAGACGGGAGCGATCTCGTTCGAGGTCTCGTCGTCACAAATCGCGGTCTCGTTCGCCGCGCCAGCGTGAACGTTCGCGGGACCGGGAGCGCTCTCCGCGGGAACGCGAGCGGGACCGTTCCCGAGACCGCGAGCGAACATCTCGCGATCGAGAACGTAGTGTCAAACCTAAGACCAAGGACAAGGAGAAAGTCGAAGATAAATAGATGTAAATTAAAATTCTATGAAATTATTTGTTTTATAGCATGGGATTTAGCTGTAACGATCTTCAATAAAGTATAAGCATACCTACTTTATACGGTTCTTGTGTTTGACTTTGTTCCTACACTTCTCATCAAAAGAATCGAAACGATACTGCAAGTACTATTTAGGCGGCATTCAAATAAAAAAGATAACTAATATTAAAAAAAATACGTCTACACAATGGTATGGCCAAAAAGAACCAGAATCGCCGAATTTCATGTGCCATGGGTATAGGTATCAAAAATAACTACATAGTATAAAACAAAGTCGCTTCCCGCTGTCTGTCTGTCCCTATGTATGCTTCGATCTTTAAAACTACACAACGTATTTTGATGCGGATTTTTATAACAGATAGTGATTCAAGAGGAAGGTTTTAGTATATAATTTGCGGGCGGGTGAAGCCTCGGGCATCAGCTAGTCTATACTAATATTATAAAGAGGTAACATTTGTTTGTAAGTTTGTATGTAGGGGGTAATCTCCGGAAGTAATGAACCAATTTTAAAAATTGTTTCACTGTTAGAAAGCAAAATTATTCGAGAGTGCTATAGGCTATATTTTATTCCCGTACTCCCACGGGAACGGGAACTACGCGGGTGAAACCGCGGGACGTCAGCTAGTATATAATAATTTTCTGCAAAAATGTGGTATAATATATATTTATTGGTCAATGAAACAATAATAATAGTTCAGTAACATACACATACAGAAATATAACATATACTCGTATATCATCATTTGCCGTGTCATTGACACTGGCTCAGCCACCATCAGGGATTTTAATCAATCAAGAGCTAGATCGAATTCATGAACACTCTAAAATCTAAATTATATCTTCTAAACTAAGATCCGATTAAATCTGCGACTTGGCCCTAGTTTTTGAGATAAATGTGGCCAAGCTGTGAGGGGAGACTCCAGATCGGCCACCTATAAACCTTAAATCTTTTGAATCAATGACCGACGAAATCTGACATTTGGTGACAAAATTTTTGTGTTATCAAAATTAAAATCCCTGATGGTGGCTCTGCCAGCGTCAGTCACACTAATTTGCGACAAATTTTGTATGTTATCAAAATCCCTGGTGGTGGCCAAGCTAGTGTCGGTCACACGGGCCGGGAAGGGCCTAAGTTGGCACAAAATGGCACATGGAAGTTTTCATGTGCTTCGCTTGATGTATTTGTGTGTGGCACTATTAAAACAAAAGAATTCGTTCGAAATCACGTTTAATATCTTTGTTTATATTTTAACACTCTTGTCTTCCTCCTTTCGTTAAAAATCAAGAATAAAAAAAATATGCAAAAAAATGCAAAAAAACACAAAACAACTTCGATGTATCTTATAAGTAAGAACATTTTCTAGACATGTCATCAAACCTAAACTAATACTGGTACATAGCCAGATTCCTATTTGAGGAATGAATAAATCTTATATCTATGTAATAACAACTATTGATTAATCAATAGGAATGTAAAAGGGCACACAATATACCTATAGGTAGGTATGTAGTTGGCAAACAAAACGTATGATGATCTCATCCTTAGACCTAATAATGGTATTCCAAAGAAATATTAGTAACAACACAAATAAAAAGCAGAAAAAAAATGAAAATGAAATTTTGACCACATGCTAATACCACTTTTAACCATTAAACATCATGGCCCCTTTCCTTGCCAGTTGGTCTGCCATCTCGTTACCATGGACTCCCTGATGTGCTGGCACATACTGCCACCTCACTTGAACGAAACGCATGGCATTATCCAGCTGTTTGAAGTCTCTCTCATTCTTCACCGGTTTTCCTGATGCTAGCCTCCAGCCATTTCGTTTCCAACCTGCAATACAAAAAAAAATGTACATTATATGATTAATTTGTTGATAAATGTGCTAATGGGGAAAAGGTTTTTGGATTGTTTTCTTTGGTTAAAATTTCCTTTACTGGACATCGATTTAAGGGGGGAGGAGGTACCCCCTGTACCACCCCCACCCCGCTAAGTTTTAAGGTTAGAATAGCGCTATTTAGTTATTTAGAATAAAAATTTAGTATCGTTTGGCAGGAGGAGGGAGGGGGAGGTGCCCCCTGTGCCCTGACACCACTCCCATGTAAGGCGACGCATCGTTCTTGAGAAAAACAAATTATATAAATTACCGGGAGACCCGGTCGACGGAGGCCCGCTTCGCGAGGCTCCTACTTCTGAATGGTTAATAAAAAAATAACCACGAAGGGTATGGCGGGGTCTATTCGCTCGCTCCGCTCGCTCATTCGACCCCATCATACCCTTCTAACCTAATCTATCCGTGTCGGGGTGCCCCAGGTCGGCCTAGGCAAAACTAGTTTGTTTAATTATTACAAAAACTCCATTAATGATTGAATAGTATAATATTTTTGGCGTTTATTTTGGATAATATTTGACAAATTAGGAAAAATCGATTATTATAAAATAATTAATTATTTTTTAAATAAAAACCGATTTATTTATAATCGATTTTTTTGCTAATAAAAATAATCGATTGTAATAATAAATCTGACTAGTACTAGATTATCTGTGAAAAATGTAAAATGGTGTGTTAGTTCGTATTTGTTTATGAACTATGAAGAATTAAATCTCGTAAACCGTGGGCGTCCGCGTATTGAAAATTTGTGAAAAGCTTTATAATTATGTGTACTATCTACAAAAAACATATGAACTTCGAAACTCATGTCCAGTACCTAATGGAAAGTTTATCCTTTTCTTTTAAGTACCTTATCAATTTATGCTTTGAGGAACTTTTCTTTACAAACATTTTTGTAGGGTACTTTTAGGTACTTAGATAAGTACCCACCTAACATTTTCATCAAAATTTTGATAGGAAAGACCTTTTCATATGAAGTAAAAATTACAAGAATAAATTACCTGGCATCCATTTGGTTACGGCGTCGATGAGGAACCGGGAATCGGTGTTGATCTCTAGTTTGCGGATGCCGTTCTCGTGTGCTAGCTGCAAAGCCCAAGTAGCCGCCTGGATCTCGCCGCTGTTGTTTGTGGGTCGGCCCCCTTTGACCGGCGCGCTCAAATTTAAGGGATGATCATCACCCCAGAACACGCCGCAACCAGCTTGGGCTCCAGTCATGCCGTTTGAAGGACAGGTTCCATCGGTGAAAACTTTCACGTAACCGCCGTAGCTCATCATGTTCATTATTATTTTATGATTTCTGTTTACTGAGCAACAATAGCTATCGTGGATTAGTTGCGACGGAACTTCTGAACTCAACGAAGTTGTAAAATAGACTGCAAATCTGCGATTTAACTTGAGAAGGAAGCAAACAACAATACGACAGTTTGTCCAAAGAGTATAGTAACTATAGAGGGAAAGAGTAACAACTGTGGTAAAATTTGCATGTATGGAATGTGCTGCCACCTTGAGTTTGGCGAGTGAACTAAAGCTCTGATTATATACACTTATACATACATATACGTATGTGTGTATAACAGAGCTTTATAGGTGTGCACAGTGTTGCCACCTTAGCCCTTTTCGAGCTAGATCTAGCACTTTTTACTGTGGGTTAACTCGTTTTATCATGCTTTAGCTCGAAAAGAGCAATCTAGCCCTTTTCAAGCGAAACGAAAACTTGAACCAATGCGCGCCATGTAGTATAGATTTTGTCACTTCACACTTTATAATAATTATTTAAGGTTTTGTTATGGTAACATCATGTGTGAATGTTTCGTCTTCTGCTTCGGCAGACATGATTTTGGAAGATTCTGATGAAGACTCTGATTTTTAACAATTTCATAAAATTAGATTTTGCACTTTCTTTTATTTAATAGGTTTCAAATAATTTTTATCCCTTTGCATTTGTATTTATGTTTTTAGCCCTTTCTTGCTCGTGATGGCTAAATTTGCTAAATCTAGGGTTTCTGACCCATGGAACACCAAAGTGATTCACCTAGGTGTTCCATGGTTAACTTTCTGTGCCTCTAGTTCACCTAGGTGTTCCACGGTTAAATTTCTGTACCCCTGGTTCACCTAATGAGTGAACCATGGGTATTTATACAAAATAATGTACCTGTAGTTCGCCTAATTGGTGAACTAAGAATGATTATATAAAATATTGTACCCATGGTTCACCTAACTGGGAAACCTCCGGAAATTATGAAAAATATCGTACTTTCAAAAATTAAAAGCTTAAATTGATGAAATAAGAGTTCTTCGGGGCAAAACAAGAAAAAATAAATTTAAAAAAATGCTGTATTAATGTATCAATTTAATTCCAAATTAAACATCTTTGTGGAAATGAAGTCATGGTCACCCTAACCAAACATTCAGAACGTTTTGAAGGTTATAAGCGATACCGTAAGTACTACAGCTCCTGAAATATAAACCTAGGATTTTTTTGTGTATTTTTACGAGTTTTGACAAATTCAAATCTAGGTTTTACAAAAAACTTCAGACCTCTGCGATGCTTCTTCAGCGAGATATCGGCGCGATAACGTATTTTTTACCGTTTCAATGGCGCGGCCATGGGGTTTTAGTCTTACAGCTCCTAAAATATAACCCTAGGACTTTTTGAAGTATTTTTACCAGTTTTGACAAATTCAAATCTGTGTTTTCAAAAAACTTCAGACCTCTGCGATGCTTTTTCAGCGAGATATCGGCGATAACGTGTTATTCACCGTTTCGATGGCGCGGCCATGGGGTTTTAGTCTTACAGCTCCTAAAATATAAACCTAGGATTTTTTTTGTATATTTTTAAAAATTTTTTACAAATTCAATCTGTTATTTGCCTAAATTTCAGATCTCTGCAACGCTTAGTTTTAAAGATCTCCGTGGCTGCGCGGTTCTCCGCGTTTGGATGGCGCGGCCACGTTCAAACCCTTATAAGTTATAAGGGTACACACATAACTTTGACAAATTTATGGATTTGGGAATCAACTTTTACAAAATCTTGGCATAGTTTTTTTTAAAAAAAAAACGCCGTGGCCGCGAGGTCGAAACGGACACAAATTTCTTTGGAAGTGTTCGAAGTTTGGGTGCTCGAAATGTTATGCCCAATTGTGTGGGATTTGAGGAGGCATTTAAAACTTTAAGTACCTACTCTTAAATAATTTCAGCACAAATCATTCCGTAGGCTCCAATTGCGAAGAGGATTCTAATGAATGTCTCCAATCCCTCTCCTTTTTCCTTAAAAATAAAGAAAAAAGTAATGCTCCCTTGCAATCCCAGAGTAGAGTAAGTATTATAATTGATCAGCCTCTGAATGTTATGCAAAATACAAGAAATATTTCTGATTCAGGGGCTGATCAAAGAACTTATGTCTGTGGGTGGGCCTTAACGAAGTGTCTACAAAAAGTCGTCAAAGGTTGCAAACATTGTAAAAGCAAGCTACTAGGCAATCCGGACAAGGAAATGTACAAATACATACATACGTGCCAGAGAATATTGACAAAATAAGAAGTGGCTTTGCTATCCCTCCTACTGCCTAGTATCTTATTTTCAGGATATACAAGAAACAATATTGTTGCATTTCTAAATAGTGATTGCCACAAAAAGAACATTATAGAAAGAATAACAACCTTCATTGATCTATTCATCGACTTTAGTTTTATAGATTGTGAAATACATATAGAATGAATACATTCGTCTTCAATCTCCGCAAGTATGATCATGTTTCTGCACATCATCGTTTGCTGTTAAGGTGGTTACCCATCCGGCAGCGCAGAGCATTGAGGGCTTTAACAACTCTGTTTTCTCTTCTTCACAAACCCACTTCTCCTTCTAATCTCACTTCTCATTTTCAATATTTATGCTCTGCGCACAGCAAAAACCTTCGTTCCTCCAATAACTGTCTTCTACGCTGTCCTTCTCACCGATCTGGCTTTATAAAATCTTCCTTCTTTGTCCAGGCGGTCTTCCTTTGGAATAAGCTCCCCCAGAGTATTAGGACGTTGACTAGTCGTTTCACTTTTAGAGTGAAGGCTCGAGAGCATATTCACAAGAAGTTGGCAGATTCGACTCAAAACTAAGTTGTTATAGTTTTTCTTGTTTATCTCTCATAACTTTATATATTTTGTTATATGTATGTATTTATTCCTATATGTTTTAGCTATATATATTTTCTAGTCTTTTTTTTCTGTTTTGTACCTACTGTGTATTATCTCTGCATCACCCTAAGGTAGACTGGTAGAAAATGCCCAAGGCATTAAGTCCGCCTTTGTACAGTTTTTTTTTTACTTGTGCATAAAGTTTTTATAAATAAATAAAGAAAAACTAAAACAATTTTTTGTCGACACAACTATTTATATAATTATTTACAGTTGGTGCAGATCTAATAATAGAATTCTAGCAAGTAAAATCACATAAGAAGGTGAGGATGCTACAAAAATGCAGCCCAAATATATATTATTATACTTCTTGAATTCTAATAATAGACAAAAAATGCAGCCCAAATATATATTATTATATATTATTATGCTTCTTGAATTCTATTATTAGATCTCAAGTAAAATCACCTATGAAGGTGAGGATGCTACAAAAAATGCAGCCCAAATTTATAATAAATAATCGTAAAAATACACAAAAAAATCCTAGGTTTATATTTCAGGAGCTGTAGTACTTACGGTATCGCTTAAAACCTTCAAAACGAATGTTTGGTTAGGGTGACCATGACTTATTGCTTACAGAAAACTGTCACATATTACATTAGAAATTATTTCTCAAGGATTATAAATTAAATTAAAATGATAAGATACAAAAACATGTTTATTTCTTAAAAAATCACATAAATCACAGGGTAATCACAGATTGCTAACTTACCTACATATTTCCATATTTCTGACAAAACCACAAATCACAGATTATTTACTTACACACTTACACTAAGAATTTTTTTTATATTATATTTTTTTAATACGACTGTGAAGTATGGTTTGTTTAAAATTACTGTATAAGTCGTTCAGAACTTGCGTGCATTCGGTTTTACCATCGTTATAACAAATCATTCTGGAAATACTATGCAATGACCTTTGATTAAGGCAATGACACTTATTTCTGTCTTTATATATATTTCAAATCCTTTAAAAAAATCAAAACAATTACTTTTTTAATTTAGATGCTTTTTCAGCTATCAAGCAATGGACCCCTTCATTGCTTGATAGCTGAAAAAGCACCTAACTGAATAATCTGTGATTTGTTTTTTTTTCTAATTAAAAAAATAAACTAAAATGAAACGATAAGATCATCATCATCAGCCTATTAATGTTCCCACTGCTGGGACACAGGCCTCCTCTGAGAGGGAATGGGCTATAATCCACCACGCTGGCCCAGTGCGGATTGGTATATTGGTTACACGATGTCAAGCGATAAGATACAAAAACATAATTATGTTTATATGAAATAAACATACGACTCTTCATTTTTATTTAATTTAGGATCCTTGAGAAATAATTTCTAATACAATAGGTGGAAAGTTTTCTGTAAACAATAAGTCATGGTCAGGTTTTATATTATAAATAAAAAACTTTTTTGCCTACTATCGTTAGTTCTACTTAGGTTTTTTTTACAAAAAATAAAAACCGGCCAAGTGCGAGTCGGACTCGCGCACGAAGGGTTCCGTACCATTATTATCAAAAAAAAGGGCAAAAAAATCACGTTTGTTGTATGGGAGCCCCCCTTAATTAAATATTAATTTTATTGTTTTTAGTATTTGTTGTTTTAACGGCAACAGAAATACATCATCTGTGAAAATTTCAACTGTCTAGCTGTCACGGTTCATGAGATCTGTATCTGGTGACAGACAGACGGACAGACAGCGAAGTCTTAGTAATAGGGTTCCGTTTTTACCCTTTGGGTACGGAACCCTAAAAACAAGCTAATACTTACTTTCTTCGATAAATAATCACGACTTATTTCTAAGCAATACCGTACTACAGCTCCTGAAATATAAACCTAGGATTTTTTTGTGTATTTTTACAAGTTTTGGCAAATTCAAATGTGTTTTATAAAAAACTTCAGACCTCTGCGATGCTTTTTCAGCGAGATATCGGCGATAACGTATTTTTCACCGTTTCGATGGCGCGGCCATGGGGTTTTAAGTCTTACAGCTCCTAAGATATAAACCTAGGATTTTTTTGTATATTTTTACAAATTCAATCTCTAGTTACCAATATTTCAGGTCTCTGCAACGCTTAGTTTTGAAAATCTACGTGGCCGCGCGGTTCTCCGTGTTTCGATGGCGCGGCCACGTTCAAACCCATAGAACTTTTTAACCATAACTTTGACAAATTTATGGTTTTTTGGGAATCAACTTCTGGCTTGGCCACCATCAGGGATTTTAATTTTGATAACACAAAAAAAATGTCGCTAATTAGTCGAAATTTGTCGCCAAATATCAGAATTTGTCGGTCACTGGTTCAAAAAATATAAGAGTTTATAGGTGGCCGATCTGGAGAGAGTCTCCCCAGCTTGGCCACATTTATAGATATCTCAAAAACTAGGGCACCTAGCGATGATCTGTTTTCTGTAACGAAAACAGATCTTCGCTAGGTGCCCTAGTTTTTAGATATACATGTGGCCAAGCTGGGGAGACTCTCTCCAGATCGGCCACCTATAAACCCTTATATCTTTTGAACCAGTGACCGACGAATTCTGAAATTTGGCGACAAATTAGCGACTTAATTTTTGTGTTATCAAAACTAAAATCCCTGATAGTGGCCAAGCCAGTGTCAATCACACGAAATTTGTCCAAACCAGAAAAATGTTTAAAATAAGATTTAAAAAAATTAATTGCTACTTAATCATATTCTGGACTGAATTTTTTTAGAAAACCCATTTTTTGACATTATTTGATTTGATCTACAATACTTTTCTTCCATTACCCAGCTCGGTGAAGGTCGTTCTTCAAGGGATCTTGGACTAAATTTTAATGTCCGGTCGTATTATATTGACGAACTGCTGAGACGAAAAGTCTGTGTGACTGACACTGGCTTGGCCATCATCAGGGATTTTAGTTTGATAACACAAAAATTAATTCGCTAATTTGTCGTCAAATATCAGAATTTGTCGGTCACTGGTTCAAAAAATACCAGGGGTTTATAGGTGGCTGATCTGGAAAGTCTCCCCAGCTTGGCCACATTTATATCTCAAAAACTAGGGCACCTAGCGATGATCTGTTTTCTCCCATATTTTGTCACCAATTACTCGCAATTTGTCGCCAAGTCACAGATTTAATAGGGTTTTAGTGCAGAAGATATGATGAGTTCAATTAGTAAGGTATAGTCCAAGAGCTAGATCGAATGAACACTAAATTGTATCTTCTAAACTATGACCCGATTAAATCTGTGACTAGGCGACAAATTGCGACTAATTGGCGACTAAATATGGTAGAAAACATCTTCGCTAGGTGCCCTAGTTTTTGAGATATACATGTGGCCAAGCTGGGTAGACTCTCCAGTTCGGCCACCTATAAACCCTTATATTTTTTGAACCAGTGACCGACAAATTCCAATATTTGGCGACAAATTTCGACTAATTAGCGACATTTTTTTTTGTGTAATCAAAACTAAAATCCCTGATGGGTGGCCAAGCCAGTGTCATTCACACGAAGGTGTGTTCATGTAGTAATAATTAAAACAACAGATTCTTTGTAATATTATTACAGAAATGCTTTATTATAATTAATGTCTAAATAGATGGATCATCATATAAATGTTATCTAGTACAACCTACAAGACGCGACGTACAGAGCCGCGATCAGTCACACGTCGCCGCTCTCGACGCCTCGACTTATTCCATCACATACGGGTTTTACAAATCATTTTGTTAACATTTTTGTACAGCCATATACAATAATTTTATTTTCAATTACATCTAAACGTAAAAAATCTTGAGGTGACGTAGGAAACTACGCTTCCTATAAAAAATAATTACACAGGGGGAATGAGGAGTAGCTACGCTTGTGACGTGCAACCGGCAAGGTAGACCTCGGGACTAAACTATCAGTACAGGACTTTACAATCATCACTATAACCTATGCGCAGCGCGGGACACTGCTGCGCCTACACTAACATAAGCATCGCCCACTCGTAAGCGCTCGCTCCGATCATTTTCGGAGACTCATTAACTAAATAACTTAAATTAATTACATAAAAAATATACAAAAATATCATTTTCACAAAATTATAATCGACGAACTATACACTCCGGCACTAAACGAGATAAGCTATGTACGATTTTAAAGCCGGTTTATAACTTAAACGAGAGCTTGACTTGAAGAATAGTACAAAATAATAATATAATAATCACGACTATAGTGCCGATTGTCCAGAACTGCCTGCGGCATCTCTTTATCGCTTTAGAAGATTCAAGGTCCCCTAGCCCAGCTAATAGTAAATCTACAACGAGCTAAAATTATGGAAACGCCGGGGTCCATTAAACCGCCGCTTTCCTTCGATTCATAAATTACACGAGAATGAGAGACGTTCAAATATTTATACATAGATTCATACGAACAACGAATAATACTAGAACACTTAAGAGCTAGAAACGCAATAAACGCTACGCCGCGGTGACGCGACGGCCGAGCACCGGAGTCGGCGTCGACGCTGTACAACTATTGTTACAGTATACAGTAAATCGTATCGTTCTGTACATCAGTCTGCCGCTACGTATGTACAGGGGCCGCGCCCGCCAGCCGGCCGGGGCCGAGCGGCGAGCTCTATAGTTACAAATGTACAATCGCAAATATTCACAAAATTTATAATAGGCGGGCGATACCCGCGCCGTCGCATCAGCCTACACCCGCGGACGTTTAATACTTTACACAGACTACAGCACAGGGTTAGGAGGCGGAGGACCGATGGGCCCCAGCTCCGGCGCCTTCATGAAGAACTTCTCGAGCTTCGCGATTATGTGCTTGCCGTACGTGTACTTGCGGAGCGAGCCGATGTGCGGTCGGATCTTGTGCATCAGAACCTTGCGCTGCGTCGGCTCCGCCACGTCGATCATCTTCTGCACCACGTAGTTGGCGTACTGATCCTTCATCATCACGTGGAGAGCACTGCGAACACGAACAAGTCTGTTATAGTAATAGCAGCTAGCGAGGCGTTCAAACGAATAGGTAAGGACAAGGTCGGTACGTGCACGCACTTGTCGTTGAAGCCGCACAGCTCGTCGATGAGCAGCGCGCGCTCGTTGCGCGTGGCGTGGCTGACGCACTTCTCCACGACGTTGGACGCGAACTTATGCTGCGACAGCTGCAGCACCTTGCCGCGCACGCCCGCCACGAGGCGCGAGCGGTCCTCGGCCGCGCCGTGCTCCAGCACGTGCTGCACCACGTAATTGCCGTACTGGTCCTGCCGAACAAACAACATTACATAACTGCTTCCTTTCTCACATAACTTACTTTATCTACACCCATGCTATAAATCCTCTATAAAAGTATCTGAAACAGTTAGCTTATGGCCAACATTAAAACAGCCAGTGTCATAATAACCATTATAACACCCAAACGTGTGTTATAATGTTGTACTGAATTTCATTATGCAACTCGTTTTAAAAAAAGAACATCGAATGTGGTAGTGAATCGAACGTCTAGCACGTGCGATTCACTACCACAGCGCCGTAATTAAAAAAAAAACTTATAGGTTAATTCGAATTCACGTCATATCCCGCCATTTTTGTTCGATATTTGGATATTAGTATTGCATTATGTACTTTGTTGTTTACAAAAATGAGTGATACAAGCTTTGTGAATTTTGATAATTGAACAATCCAAAATGTAAATAATTATATTACTACCTATACACGGTTTGTAAGTATTAAATACAAGCAATTAAACTTTCCATGAATTTACATAGACTTCTTAGAACACTGCAACACCCTATGGTTTCAGAACCTTTTATGGAGGATTCATATCATGGATGTAGATAAAGTCTTGTATGCAACTGTACATAATTAGGTATTAAAACACTCATGTGATACTATTATCACACTCGGCTTCGCCTCGTGTGATAAACTCACATTCGTGTTTTAATACCCCTCATTATACAACAGTTGCATAAATAACTATTATCGATCGAGGACATTTTTTTTTGAAGAATATAAGATGTCTTTTTCAATCTAACAAGTCTTTTTTATAATAATTTTCATCACGCAAGACAGTTTGAGTGGGAAAACCTTAGAACTTCCAGCAAGTCAAGTGGCTTATTAGTGTTACCTGTATGAGCTGGTCGGTGTGCGCATGTAGCTCGGAGAGCACGGGCGCGGTCTGTTCGGGCGTGCAGTGCTCCAGGATGCGCTGGATGACGCGGCAGCCGTACGGGTGCGTCGACAGTGCGTACACTTGGCCCGCGAACGCGTTGATTATGAACTGCAGAGCATTGGGCTCCACGCATTCGATACATTTTTGCACCTGAAAAAAAAATCACGTTTTAATACATAGTGTATGGACGGCTCAATATTCATTATATGTTTCAATAAAGCGAGTGCTGTGATTTAAGACAAACAAATCAATAAAAGTATAGTCCAACCATTCAAATAGTGGGGGTTACCCCAAAAGACAAGAAGGAATCCAATTGATATAAAAGGTGTTTGGGAAAACGTCTGAATGTGAAACCGTGGTATACTAACCACGTGGTTCCCGTTCTGGTCCTTGACGCACTTGAGCACATGTCCGTCGAGCTCGCGCACCACCTCCTGCTGCTGCTCGGCCGGGATGGACTCCAGCGCCTTCTGGATGACGCGGCAGCCGTACATCTGCAGCGCCAGGTTCAGCACGTGCCCGCGCACCTGCACAACAACAACAACAACTCACCACCAATATTCTACTGCTTTTCATTATTACCAATCATTAACATCTACTTAAAACATCTACAAAACAGTAATATGAGCCGTGCGTGGTATATGTTACGATTTTAGGGACAGTTTATTTATTAATAAAAGTTGATGCACAATTCACAATAGAATAAAATACTAAAGAAAGGGGTACTTGAGGTGGATGCTCCAGGGTAGCCCGCGAAATTCAAATTTTGTTACGTTTTTTGCAATTTGTAGGTCAGTGCTAGGTTGTATATTGATTAAAATATGATTCGCGGCTGTAACACGTATGTACTCACAGAATTATAATCATTAAAATCATCAATACAATCCTCTAAGTTCATGTAACTGTATTGAATGACTATTTCATGAAAAAAGGGCTACCGTGGAGCTTCCACCTTAATGCATGAGGACTTTTATACCAGTCAAACTTAGGGTGTTTAAGAAATAAATTTATATTCATTATTCTTAACCATCCATCGATAAAATCCTAAGATTAAGTACTTGTTAAATAACTTAAGTTACAAGAGATCTTACTCGACCTTAGCTGTGAGGGAATCAATAGTCCTACCTTTTGTGCCAATGTGGTTTTCTGTTCTGTAGTTCCAAACTCAAAGAATTTTTGTATAACATAGTTTCCGAAAACATCTGTCATTAGACTATACGCAGCGCCGATTATTTCATTAAACACCATTTGTTTTTCTTGAACTGTGGCCCTTTCTAATTTCTGTTGAATAAACCTGGGAAAATAACAAAAACAATAACTTATTAACATGTAACAAATTCAATTTGTGATAAGTGTGGTAATGGTTGGTGCAGGGGAAGCAAACTATCAAGTTAAGGAAGACAATAAGTGTGTTCCTTGCATAGCAAGGCATAGCATAACACCACTTATCTATAAACAAACGTTGTGATTGATTTATGTATCTTAGTTATACAAGGAAAATATTATGTTACCTAGAGCCATGCTGATCCTGTGAAAATTCTACAATGTGGTTGGCGAGTTCTCTCAACTGCAGGTTAGGGAAGCGGTTGTTGCGGAAGTCCTCGAGCAGGCGCGAGCGGCCGGCGGGCGGCTTGTCGCCCACCAGCGCGCCCACGCCGCCCACGCCTACGTTCACGCCACCCACACCCACGCCACCGCCCACCAGCTCTGTAAACATAAAACACACATTTGATAAACTTTTCCCGATAGAGTAATTCCTATGGGTGTCATTAATATAAATTCGCCATAATTTATATAGTAAATGTTGCCTTAGGAATATAAATAAACTTAACGTATCACTAGCGTTTATCGCTGGTACTTTAAAAATAACGAAACGTTGTGTTATATGTTGGTATTTTATCACTCGTGCTTTAACGTAACGCAGACCTAGACCGAACTTATTATCTTATATCGACCGTTACCCATTCATATTTACTTAACCCATGTCTGAATTGATACACCGCCGTAAAAATAAGTGATGTGTTAACATACAGTATTATTTATTATATATTGTACATAAAATACAAACTATTTACAAAATGTACAAGGGTTTGTGAATGATAATGGCGCGTGGTACAGACCTGATATAGTTCCTACTCCGCTGAGTTTGCTGAGGAGTGATGATGATGATCCAAACATTCCATTTGATGTCAGACCTTGCGCTAAACTGCTCACAGCTCTGAAAGAAAAATATTTCGCTATTCAAGGAAACGGCCACTCTCAAAGGGCAGGAGTTTTAAGTAATTAAACGAACATGCTCAAAATGCCGCCATCGGCAGATCTGTACAATATTAAGACTGCGGTGTCATATAAACAACGATGGCATACAATTATTTACAATATACAAGTGTCCCGCTCAAACCGTCACCATGCACCCGATCGCGTCGCTTCTATTCTCGTTTCGGCTGCATCATAATGCACAACTAACATCTTTGCTCTGTTTGCAAATGCGTGAGCGTACCGCGTTCTAGAATATCGGATTTTAGTCCATCTGGTATTATTCATCGGCGATAAGATAGTTCTGTAGAAACATCTGCATAACGCGCGCTCGTGCGCTCTCGAAGCTATCAGCTTTAATTTGAGATTTAATAGCGTGCATGCAAACGGCACATCGCAAAAACAGTGAACGGAAAAAAGAATGAATGATTTTCGACTGAATTTGCGAGGATGTATCGGCTTCGTACAAGATGCAAGTTCTGCGACGGAAAAGGGAGCGGCAACAGTCGTGCGAACGGGGCGGGCGGCGGTGTGCACCTGTACTTGGCGGTCTCGGCGCCGGGCGCGGCCGACACGGGCCGCAGCCCCACGGGCCCCAGCGCGGCGCCCAGCGGCGGCGACAGCGGCGAGGGGCCCCACTTGCGCGCCGCGTACTCCTGCAGCGCCGCGGCCGGCCCGCCGCCGCCGAACTCCAGCGAGTCGCGCCGAGCCGAAGTGGCGCCGCCTGCAACAGGACATACCTCCGCGCTCCAGTCTCCGGGCCTACCGACCGGGCGCGTCGGCGCGGGAGCCGTCCGCGCTGTCGGCGCGCCCTACACGCATGTTCTGGTTCCGATCCCAAGTAGTACTTATATACGAGATGACGTAACATGGTGTGAATGATATGAACTCGACCCCGGCACTCATGTGATAGAACCTGTTTACTGTTAAATAACAAGCACCTTTATCCAGTGTGGCCGATGTAAGTGACGCAACATAATGGTTAATGATGTTTGAAGTTGTCAATGAAAACCAGTTACAATAAAATATATTAAAAAATAACTCGACAAATATATTTACACGAAACCTTAGTAAAATCGTGTTAGGAAATACAACATTTTGAAAATGATACACCATGTATTCCAGTTAGGTACAGCTTATTTTTGAGTATGATACATGAAATGCAGTTTACCATCTTCCAAGATGGCGCAATGGGTTTGTATTTAAAAATATGAAGAATTAAAATATTTTATTACACTAGCGAGAAGACTTTCTAAAATTGAATCCGTAAACATTTTTTTTAAATCTGATAAAGCAGATTTAATTTTCTCTAATAGTTCATGAAGTTATTTATTACTCATAATATTCCTTTCACTATTTCTGAGTAGATGTTTAAATTCACGCCGCATACAAAATTCATTTCATTCATTTTGCATTTTACAAAATTCTGACATACTTAAAGGGTGTAAAACACCTCTTAACGAAGCCGAAAGCACTTGTTCTCCCCATCATTGCGATTATTTTTTGTTCAATGTCATGCCTGGGAACCTTCTAGTTACGGAGATATTGGGGGTCAAAAGTTCCATCTGTTTGAGATATTGGGGTTTAAAAGTTTTTAATGTAAGTTTTACTTTAAACACCTCCACGACCCCCGTACTATTCAATCCATCCATCAGCACGATGTTTTGAGTGCGTTACATGGAGTCCAACCACTAAACATGATTTTCACCCCAAAAAAAAGTCATTTCCCAGCAATAATTTTTGCGTAAAGTTACTTAGTTTGATGTATAGAATGCTTGGTTGACGGCTTCGTGATGAGGTCTTTTACACCCTGTATATGGCTTTTTGTTCTCTATCACAACTAAAGGTTACTTTCGAGTCTCGGTTTCGAATTGATTCACGCCGCATACAAAATTCATTTAATTCATTTTGCATTTTACTAAATTCTGACATACTTTTAAGGGTCTTTGTTCTAAATCGCAACTAAAAGTTACTTTCGAGCCTCGGTTTCGATTTTCTTGCCCATTTGCTTAAGTCGAATGAGATTAGATGCATTAATGCCCGAGGAGCTCTACCTACAATCTATAAAACTTGGCAAATATTACCGATACTGACAGTTTTGCAAACAAAGACGTGTCGAGTGAACACCAAACTTTAGCAAATTAGCCGCGAAGCGCTGGCGTACTCTTGCGAAAGAAAGCCGGTCGCCGTCGGCGGCGTAGCGTAATCGGCCGCTTACTGAATGCGTTGGCAAGCGAAACGCAGCAAACTTTGTACAGTACGCGCTGTATGGACACTCACATTTAGAATATATAAGAAGGCGAAGTGGAAACAAACAGTCAGCCGCTCACTGTTCGCCAAATGAGGGCACAGCCGAAGTAGCCTGACATATCCACTTCGTCTAATAGGATACCTCGACGTTGTTGAGTATTATATTTGTGAGGTACCATTCTTCGCTATAAGTCACCAACGATATCAACATAAGGAAAAGGGATGGCACATTATTATCGCGCACTATTACATCTACCTTGAAGCATTCAAACAGTAAGTAATTACAATTACCACGAGTATCAAATCAATAGCTATACAAAAAATATACGTCTTAAACATAGAAAGTATGTATTACATATATACAGTTAATAGACAATGTGAGTATAAATGAAAATCGGCTTATCAATTAAATACACTAGAGAAATAGATAATAATGTTATAAAGTTTAGCAGGCAAAAACTTCATCAAGCAACAGACTGACATTATATTCTAAAATAAGATATTGTGTGCATTTAAGACGTCAGTGTTTATCTACATTATTACTTTCTTGATTCAGTAGCAACTATTTAAAAAAAACTACAGGTTACTGAAATTAAAATAATTATTAATATGAATTAATTTCTGTTGGTTCTACAAAAAGTAATTAATGATCTGTATGTAATTAATTAATTATAAAATTTGTCTAATTGTCTACAGAGAATGTATCGTATCACGCCATGCGCAATGTTTTAGTATTAAGTTGTTTTGAATGTAAATAATTATGAGTTTATGTACATAGACAAATATATTCTTGATCAACTCACTGTTTCAGATTTTTAATGACTTATCATAATTATGTAATAAATGCTAGTGACACTAACATAATATGCGCGCCAAAGTTTACTGATACATTTAACGCCCGAAATTAAAACCATCTAATCTAATTGTAAACATCAAAAATCTTTGACAAGTTTTTTTCGATTGTTATATTTGCATGGTACTGTTTTATTTTACAAAATTTCTACACAATGTGTATTGTTCTGAAATAAATTACTTATGCTCATAGAGCATGCGTATAAGTATTGCACAGAACCGGCATCATATAAAACGGGAAGCCTTATTGATTTTATTTGCTGATGTCGATACGTGGCGATGCTGTAACGATGGTTAGAAGAGTGCGTTTCAGTATGGAGTTTTAAAGAAATAATGGTAATCGGCTCGTTGTTATCCAGTGCAGTGCTGCAACACGTGAATTGAGCGGGCTTTTAATTAGGACTGGGATTCATTATTAATTTCGGTCGTTGTCATTAGTTTTGGCTTACGCTTTATGTGGCATCAATTTTTTAAGGGCTGAAGAGTTGCGAAGTCAGTTTTTTTTTCAACTTGAAATACTGAAAACCTATAAAATTTTAAGATCATGAAACAAATACCAATCATCAAAGGATTTTTTTTATATTGTTTTGGCCTGAGCAGAATTTAATTTAATTTGATACATTATGAATTACCGATGCCCACATGAGCTTTCTCTGGTAAACTAGGTAATTTCCCAGTACTGTTCAAAACATGCTTGTTCAATGGTAGGAAAAGACTACAGCCACTTTTGCACCTTTTTTGATATTAGGTAACAGGCATCTAGTGGGGCATCGGCGACATAAGAGTACCTACTATGTCGTAAATAAAATCCTTCGCAACATTAATAACAAGGACTATATACTTCAGCAGTTAATAAAAAGCTGCAACAGTGAGTGTCAAGTGGAGTTCCAATTAAGTAACGGGTTTGAGTTCTTACCAGGCTGCTGCTGCTGCGGCTGCGCGGGCTGCGGCGGCGCGGCGGAGGCGGCGGGGTGCGCGGGCGCGGGCTGGTACTGGCGCGGCGCCAGCACGCCGCCCGGCGACACCAGCCGCAGAGGGGTACCGTTGCGCCCGCCCATCACTAGCGAGCCGGGGTCGTAGTAGGGGATCACATACTGTCCCTGGCCGTTCACTTGCTGCTCTCCTTGCTGCGGAGTGAGCGGCCGGCGCGGCTGTTGTGCCTGCTGCTGCGCGGGCTGCGCCACGAGCCCGGGGTACACGCCCCACGGCGCGGCAACGCCGTAGTACGGCGGTACGCCCGCTATTAATGCGCTCACATAGGGCGCACCCTCTTGCCCCGCATTGATAACGTACGGCGCTTGTGTAAAAGCTTGCTGGGCGGCTAACTGTTGTTGCAGTTGAAACTGCTGCTGTTGTTGTTGTTGCAGGAGCTGCAGCTGCGCTGCCGCCGCCTGTCCGCCCGCTGCCGCTGCTTGCTGAGACCGGAACAATTGCTGTAACAAAAAGAAAACCATTGTAAAGAAGAGGTAACTAGTTTTTGAATTTATGATGCTATCTAGGTACAAAAATCCTAGTTATATGATAAACGGGTCATGAGCATCCCGTGTAGGAAAACGTGTAAGTTACTTATTTATGCAATACAGGGTGTAAACGGCCCCTTCACGAAGCCGTCAACCAAGCATTATGTACAGCAAATTAAGTAACCTTACGCAAAAAATATTGCTGAAAATCAAGTCAGAAAAGAGGCTCATGGGCGGCTTAAAAACTCTGACACCAAGTAAGGCACTAACCTATATAGTTTTGACACAGCGATTCCCGTGGCAATGATGCGGCGGACGAACTCGCTAGAAGGGAATCGAGCATGGCAGCGGTGGGACCCGAACCTATCGTGCCACTCCCTTTCGGATACCTACGCACACTGGTAAGGAACCGAACTAGTGAACAACACCACAAGCTGTGACTAGACCACGGCGAGTGCAGGCAGGCCAAGGAAGCACTTCCTACTATCGACGGCCGCCTCACCAAACGCGCGCTTCGGTTGACCAAACCGCAGCCGCAACAACCGGCACCGGCACCGGCATCGTTCAACAACTTAGCTAAAGGACATCACGTGTCTCCACTGATAGTTTACCATCCAGCTAGTAACCAGTAGTAGTGTTACTGGGGTATCGCGTACCCACTGGAGGAAAAAAGCTTTAACGAGCTTACAACCCCTTAGTGCTTCAATGAGCACTGTGGATATCGCGTATCCGGGGGTCAGTTAAAGTCGGGCGTCCAAGTTGTTGCCAGCCGCAGCCGCCATTACTAGACACGGCTCTTTTAATAAACACCTCTGGATAGGAGTCACGGACAGCCCCCTGTGCCGTGCCTGCATGGAGGAATACGAGACAGCAGCCCACGTGCTTCTGCACTGTCCAGTGGTTGCAACATACAGGGCAAAGTACTTCGGTAACCTAGGTAGGTACTCTCCGCGAGATTGTCAGCAACACCAAGGCGCTGCTGGCCTTTCTCGGGGAGTTAGGGTGGATCGAATAAATTTCCCACCCGTACGCAAAAGATACGCGCTTTGACGTGGAGTTGCGGACACCAGCCCGCTATACAATACAATAGGCACTAACCACACGATAAAGAAGAAAGAAAGAATTTATGCAGCAATCGAGATAATAACTGTACACATTTATGTGTAGTCTCATGTAGGTACGGTCAACAAAATGAATAAGTAACCATGGTCGTTGGATATAGTTGCAATTTTTGTTAACTAATTCACGTCTTCGGATGAAATTTAATTATATTAACAAAATCTTTATATAGTATAATTTGAATATTTCTAATCAATTTCATAGAAAACTTCAACTACATATTGGACCCTTTTTTTTTCGGATTGGAAATTGTCAAATGACTCCTCCCGCTCTGGGCGGAGCAGGAGGGAGTGTCAGACTTTTACTGACTAAAACCCATCCATGTTCCTTCATCGCCCCTTGTGTTCCGGGGCCACGGTATCTCTTTCGAACAGTCCTGCAACCCCGGCAGGACATATTTGGACCCTGGGTTCTTATTTGGTTTGTTTACTGTACATAATAAAATAATGCGTGTCTTTGAATGTCATTGAGTTGAGTTGAGACGGGGCGGGGAGCCCCACTGGTTCTGTCGCCCCGGCCCTCCGAAAGGATTAATCCACCACTGCTCGAACAGTCCTCTGAGCAATATAGTTTTCTTATACAAACGTGTAACGGCCCCTTCACGAAACCGTCAACCAAGCATTCAAACACATCAAACTAAGTAACCTTACGCAAAAAATATTGCTGAAAATCAACCTTCTTTTTTCTTCTTTGAGCAGAAAAATCACGTTTTACGGTAAAACTCTATGTAGCCCACTCAAAACATGGGGCTGGTGGATGCTTTGAATAGTAAACGTGTCATAGAGGTAATAGTAGTTAGGTAAGAGGTAAAGACTATTATTTAAAAAAAGAAACCTGTGAAAAATTTGGAACTCTGTGACATTCAATATCTCCATAACTTTTTTTAAGGGTTTAATTTTTTCCTTTTATAATAAAATAATAATAATATAAAATGTTACCAATTTCTATAAACTTTCAATGTAATTATTAATGAAGAAAGCTTAACTGAAGATATTGCTGCGTTTTCCACAGTGGATTCAGAATTAGGCAAGATATAGCCGCATTCTGTGCTGCGTGCTTTTCAAGCTCGCGTCACACGCTGTTTAGGCATAAAAGTACTACCCGCACTAATCTCCGCAACAACATAAACTATTAACAGATGCGACTTTCCATTTGGCAACATGTTTACGTTGACTACAGTTTACAGATAAACTTTAATTAGCGTAGGGACTCAAAACAGATATTTTAATTGCATTTGCCTATCCGGAACGGTTATTGGTGAAGCAATCGTGCATCGTATAGCGGTTTAATTAATAGCGGAACGTATCGTTTATTGTTTTTTGCTCGGCACAACGCGGTGCAGCGCTCCAGGGCGACTCCTCGTGAAGTGCGCTAATTAACACAATCGTTTAAAAAGTTAATAACAGGCTGTGTGCTGTCCAATGCACGTGGCCGCTGGTGCCCATGGCATTCTTAATCTAATCCAGTTATTAAAAAAATATGCTCAAACATTTTGAGTAATTTTAACATCTAGCCAAATTAATGCAGACTAGATGAAAATGATGGGATTAGGGAAGCGACTGGAACTACCGAATTCCCGTTAGGCTGCGTTCACATCAAAGCGTTTTATCGGCCGCTGATTTTGAGCGACCATAATTTGAAAAAGAAATTTCAAACAGTTTCCCATTCGGTGGCATTTGAACTGAAGGAGAAAAACTTTTACTAGTACAAAATCTGAAATCATTTTGCTCAGAAGCTTTGCCTTAAATGTTGACGGATGACATGAACTTAATTGTATGAAGCACCTGATTATTTTATTGATGTACATAATGTACTTATATGGTATGCGACATGTTTTTTTGCGATTTCTTGCTGTTACTCAAAACTCATGTAGGTCTCGTCTCGAGTCTGCATGACTGTATCGATTGGAACCATAAATAAAACGTTTTCTAGGTTTACTCTACCATTTTCTCCTCAAAATGTGTTAATTCAGTTAGCAGTTACTCATCAAGCTTAGGACTGTCTTCTAAGAAAGTTCCTGCAGCTTCAAAGATAAAAGGTACATGCCTTGCCTTCTCCATCTCATAGAATCCAGCCCGTATATGTATGACTCATACATTGATCCAATAAAGGGATGGAAACAAGTAGCATTTAGAAAATGTATTTATGTTGCACAGCTATGCATTGCAGCTATTTAAATAGTGGTATTTGGGTAATGCATCTAGTCGTAATATTTTGAATGAAGTGAATCAGAGTGAAATAGATCCAGAGTGTGATGTCATTAGGAACGTGCGGACTCTATCTACCTGTTGAGAGGAGATTAGTTGGCACTGTTCCAGGCTTTTCTGACTGAGCGTGATCGGTGTAAACACAGAGCGGGGCGCTCCGCGTCCGCACGCACCCGTGCAGCCGCCCGCGCCCGCATCCGACGTTTTAGTATTCGATATTATTAAGAATTTCACTTTAAAGCAGCTTTGTTCGTTAAGTTTTCATATAAGTAAGACCAATCATGTGGCCTTGCGCAGAATGAAATAAAATATATCAGATGAACCTAAAAATACATAATTATATATTTTATGTACTTAGTTAGATAATAGCACGACCATCTTCAGCTTCCAAGAAAATAAGGAGTTATGGAAAATTCTACTAATGACAATCGGGACCGACGTCTTAACGTGCTTTTCGAGGGGCGGAGAAAGCTCGGTATGTACCTAATGATGGTTACCCATCCACAGACAACCTTGGCAAGCGGCGCGGCTTAACCTTTAACATCCGACTCGTGAGGCTGTTATTATTTAGCCACAAGCTCATACTAATTTATCATTCAGATTTCGAAGATAAAATGTTGAACATTTCTTAAAAAAAAAACATTTCATGTCCAATTTGATAAAATATAGACAAATCGTCTTCATTCCTCAGATCTTCATTGATCAGGTATGGCGTACTATACGTTCTAATTAAATTGCATTAATTAATGAAGATACATACTAAAGACTTAAAAACAGATGCCAACGAATCATCACCATAATTTTAATTACGGTGCTAGTACATTAACCAAGCCTATTTTATTTTTCATTAGCTAATTGACATGAAATGATTATCTAACGTCGTAAAGTTTGCGTAGCCGTCACGGGTAGATCTAAAGTCTTATTCGTCGGGGGGAGTAACGTTTGATCTCCTGGTGCGGCTTCGTCCCGATTCCACGGCAATTTAATTCACCGAGACGCTGTAATTGAACGGTGGGAGACGATAAGCGCGGCCTCTACACGTGCGCAAAACAGACTAACTTGACCGCAACAAAACGAAGTCGTACCAACTACTGTGTCACTGCAAGGTGGCTCTGGTGGCAGTGGAGGAGGCGGTGCGGGCGGCGAGTAAGCGTCTCGCATTCAATTAGACGTTCAGTAATCCAGCTGCGGCGAGCTTCGATACCAATTACGGGGTTATTAGTGAGGGAACGCGCGATCGTGCTCAGCTCAACCCGGACGCCAGTGCGGCTCAGCCCGCCACGACGTTGCGATACGCTATTTGATTTTTACAAAACTACCACTGTAATGTCCATGACTCTTTTTTTCTCGGTGCAGAATTATAAAAATACCAATCCGATGTAATAGATTGCATTTGAATTAATAATTATTTTTAATTATAATATATTATGTGTTGAGTACGGGACCTGGGGTAAAGTGAAGCGATTCATCAACGGTACAGAGACATGTGGGTGCTGAGTCACGGAGTGGGCACGCGAGTGGTGGCGCGGAGGCTCTCAGGCGATAGGTACACGGCGAGCGGTCGCCGCCGTCGTTTGCCATTTATTATTTACGAGGAAGATGACGAGAGGACGAGCGCTTCAGTGCTCCCGTGAGAATCGCACGCTCCGCCCGGCAGCGTCTACAAACAAATTACGCGACAAAGCAATCAATTACAAGGACAAGACGTAGTTCATGCCTCTTGAATCGAACGCTACGTCAACAAGAAGCTTTTAGCGGCGTCGACGTGGTGCTACGTGCTCCATGCAAACCCAACACCTCCCAGTTTAATGTCTTGGTAGATACTGCGATTGTTTTCCAAATAGCGAAGAGCATCGTAAATTGAGAGAAAAGCGTTTTATGTTGTAACGAATTAGATTGTCGATCAAGAAAGAAGAAAAGGTAATTTGGGAAGGAATCGGAAACGCCGGGGTCGGGAGTGTACAACGAGATTACAGGGATACTGTGGAGCCTGGCGTGCGGCTGCCACCGCCGCTCTGTAATGCCGTCGGTGGCGTATCTTGCTGTAACGAGTTTATCTGCCCCGCGGGCTGCGACCCCGACAACGTTCATTTCTTTTCTTATCAGCAGCCGAATGTAATCAATTTTCATCGCACTGATGCTATCATTTTTTTGGAACGACTTTGAGTAAGAGATCCAGCTGACTACTAAAATAGGTTTTGAAATGCCCCAATGTCAATGCCAAAATAGGTTTTGAAATGCCCCAATGCCAATGCCCGCATTCCTAACTTAAAAAAAAAGAATTCTTTCTAATTAGATCAACGCTATTTTATGCCTAAGCAATGCATTTTTGAAGCGAAAAATACTGGCGCTTGAATGATGCATCCTTTTTGTG
This sequence comes from Xestia xanthographa, assembly GCA_905147715.2. Classification (NCBI taxonomy): domain Eukaryota; kingdom Metazoa; phylum Arthropoda; class Insecta; order Lepidoptera; family Noctuidae; genus Xestia; species Xestia xanthographa. The sequence goes on along the minus strand of LR990645.1, from coordinate 22,514,624 downwards.
CATTCTTTTTTAAAATAGAGAGCCATATTTGTTGTTTTTTGCTGTTGAATTGAAGTCGGAACCTACATTGGACGTTTGCGGTTTGTACGAGTGAGTGTTTGCCAAAAACAAAGGTTCCATTTTAATCCTGATTACTTAGTTGATTGAATACCTACACGAAACAGCGCTTTCAGATTTTCAGCGAAAAGGTGGCAAAGGGCGAGGGCGTGGCTCAACTGGGCGGAGCATAGACACGCCCACATCGTCGCCGCCCTACCCAAATTTCTCCTTGGGAATTTTTATTGATATTATATTAAATTGTAATTATTTTTTAAGAAACTCTTAACAAGAAAACAAAAACAATAGAGATAAACTGGTACGACTACAGTGCTAAAACATGTGGCTTATTTTAATAGCTTCCAACCAAGCAATGACCTAAACTTGTTGTGTTCGTTTTAATAAGTCTAGTCTGGCACAATTTAAAATAGCACCATAATTGTGTAACATACACTCACTCACAATTTGAAGCTTTTTCAAGAAGATTCCTAATCAATTGCTTCATTATAGTATTGCCATAACGAATTCCTTATGACAAAACAACTATGAAGCAATGGATTAGGAATATTGCGAGTATGTTACGCATTTAACCCGCTGGCGGTTCACGAAGACCCCTTCCGTTTTTCTTTAATCTTTACGTTGGAACTTTCTTCACGTAGGCCTTGTTTCAGAGCACCTAATAAACTACGTAACGCGATCACTCTAGCTGGGGCATCAAACTACCGTACATTAATGGCATACTCTACCTTTTATTATTGATCCACGGAATGGTGAAGGAAATAATTGTTAATTTATGTAACAGGTTATTACCTATAGAAGAAGTAAGCAATCGTTTGTAGAGTTTATATAAAATAAGGATGTCAAATTGTCAACCTGCCACCAGTTCACCACGTACTGGCAGTAGGTCCAAACTCCTAGGTACCTAACTATGGAGAACATTGTTTCTCAAACGATTATAAACCAATTTATAACACTACATAATTACGTAAAAAGAATGAATAATATACAACTAAATATTTTTTTAGAGTTCTGTAAAAAAAAACGGAACCCTTATAGGATCACTCGTGTCTGTCTGTTTGTCTGTCCGTCCGTCTGTCACAACTCAGCCGATTTGCTCCGAATCTACTTGACCAAGTCAGGTGAAATTTGGTAGGATGGTGTAATCCTATGACCCAAACACAGATGTGCAAAGTAAATATTTTTTTTTTTAAATAACGGTCATTTTCGGGGGACAAATTAGGAAATAAAATTAAAAGGTCTTGTAAACCTTACTGTGTCATATATCAAATGAAAGTGCTCGTTATGAGCATTTCAAATATTTTGTTATTATTGTAAAATAAATAGTTTTGATTTGATTCATGAAGAAAATTTACCATTCCACCCAATGATATTATAAAGAAGATACGCCATGTTCATACTGAACGGCGTTCAGATATCGTTGCGAGTAATTTAAAACTACGACAGCGATAGACAATACGGAACGTATAAGATAGAAAGAGATAGCTAGCTATCAAAGTGCAACAATTGTATCACTTTGTCCTCAACAATTTGTGCGTGCTAGTGCGATATCTACCTCTTTTTACTATATAATATCATTGATTCCACCCTGATCACCGAAACCACTGAGTCTAAAATTTTGAAAAAATTACAAAATATAGTCCATTGCTTGTGCAAAGCAAATGGTAAACTTAATATAAGACTTTGGCATTGTACGGAACCTTCTCCACGCGAGTTCAACTCGCACTTGGCCGGTTTTTTTACATTTGATTTGGTGAAAAATGTAGGTAAGTCTATCAAGTCTGTTACGTACGTGCTGATTATATAAGTTCAATCTTTGCAGTGCCCAAAAACCAAAAGACAAAATGCGGCGTTGGCAGAGATATGTGTACCGGTACGACACTACCTCGCACATGATGATCACAGACAGTGTCTTGCAACACAGCCGACTGATTACGACTTCTCTTGAATAATAGAAAAAACATGCTTGAAACTTAACTCATCTGGGACGTCGGATCTAACATCACTTGAATACGTCAACTCTAATTTAACACACCAACCCCAACGGAGCATGCTGTAACGCCATGATTCGATAATGTCCACATGTCTGTTAAAAATTAAATTTAGTTAAAAATTGTCGTACTGGACGACCTTATAGTTACATTACTTAAATAATTTTATTCGTTTAGTTTATTGTTTTAGTGTTGTTTTGTACATATTTTTTAAGTTTAGTTTTTAAGTAGCCGTAAGTTGTTTTACTATTTATGTGGTGTGTGCTCGCTAACCACTATCGTATTGGGGACACCTGTAAAGATAGTGTGTAAGTTTAATAATAAATAAATAAATAAATAAAATTAGTGAGGAAAGTCATCAAGAGGATATGCGGGCAATCGGTGCAAGTTTCATTCAAATGGAAATTAAGATGGAAACTCCAGGCTAACCCGCGGAATTCAAATTTTCTTACGTTGTTTGCAATTTGCAGTTCAGTGTCAGACTGTAAGTAACACGTATGTAATTAGAATTATAATCATTAAAATCATCAATACAACCTTCTAAGTTCACTTAACCCCATTAATTAACTATTTCATGAAAAAGTCTTCAGTGAGGTTTAATGAACTTAGAGGGTTGTGTTGATGTTTTTTGATGATTATAATTTTGTAACTACATACGTGTTACTTGCGCGATCCATATTTTCATCAACATACAACACACACTGACATGCAAGTTGCAAAAATGTTAGAAAATTTGAATTTCGTGGGCTACCCTGGCGCTTCCACCTTAAGGAGTCTGAACCAGTATGACACAGAAAAGCCTAACACAAGGCCTTGAGGACTCCAACCAAATCTTCAAAAGAGTTATAAGCTACGTACGAATCATTTTTTGAAAATATTTACAATAATTATCTACGAGAAAAATAACAAAAGAAGAGTAACAAATTAATCTTATTGTTTTATGGATAACTTATATAGCTCTTCGATACCCGCAATTACAGACACAATTAAAATTACAATGCACCGTACCCGACCGGGTACGGCTGGGGACATACAGGACTCATTTTGACCGCGACGTTCAAGCAGTTGCCATTCATAAGAATGTTTGTAAAATAAAATATTATTTTGTCACAAGTATGCTACCATGAGTACAATCACAGAACGAGGAGCACTGGTCCACCGTAATACAGTCTATACTAGTACGGGGTAACGGGGAGCAGAGTGAATCGGTCTAGTGTTAACAAAACAACCAAAATAAGTATACCGACACGTAACAAACGAAAATTGTAACTACATCTCATCTACTGCTTATTGAACTGTGCAAGGTTGTTATTTTGATTTAGCAAATAAAGGTTTTTTTTTTTGACAGCAGGAACTATCCAAAACCAGTTATCGTCATAATTCGCTGCCCTTTCACACTAACTATATATCTGATAATCACCCATCACCACAACGCAACACCAATAACAAGTCACCTGTCAACATTCCAAACATTATCCAACCACATGCCAACCACCAATACCAATATTAAATCAACCATTTCCGACCAGAATTCGGAACTACACCGTTTTGCGACAATCAATCATGTAAGTACGCAGCCTCTTGCTTTGAATGGGACTAACTGGATTTAGTATGGTGCAGATAAAAAAATATCGTAGTATCACTACAATTTATAAGTTAGGCTAAGCGTTGCAACAGTAAAGCATAATTTTACATTATCCTGAATTAAAATATAGGAAGCTAGTCGAGCCAGGAGAGCAGGAACTAACTAGAAATGTCTTAGGCGTAATGATGTCTGCCCTCTTAATAGCAAATGCAGTAAGTAGTACTTGCCAACTGTCGATTTCGAGAATAAACTATGTATTACGTGCCACTGTTTCAAACCATTTTCATACAAATTCTGCATTTCTCCTTGTTGTTTGACAAAAAAAGCTTTTTCCATTTTTGTTTTTTCTAATATTTACCAAAAAAAGAATTCTGATGTAATTTCTGGTAAAAGCAAAAATTCCTCAAAATGTTGATTATTGCTTTAGTAGTAAAAACTGCTCACGGTGACAGCTAGAGACACCGAAGGTGACATCAATTTTCTGTTTTGACAATATGGGGTTATTAGTATTTATTAATCCATTTATATTTGATGGAAGGTCAGATCAATGAGAAACTTTAGTATCAGCATTACATGTCTATAAGTATATCTACGTTTGCGGTTATGGACGGGTATTTATTGGTCGCAGTGGTGACGACGGTAGCCGGGTGCGGTCGAACGGAGCTTTTATCAAAATTAGCAGGCGCGCCCGCGCCACGGCGCACCCCAATCGTAAAAACACCATCACCGGCATCGCATCGACGACGGCTCCGGAGCCACACCTAGCTGTCGCTCCCCACAACTCACCCTATACAAGTTATTATCTGTATCACACATTTATATTTAGGCTACAAAAAAATAACATTTTTACCCCATTTAAAGCCGAACCCACTATTTAAGGGATAAGAGAACGCAACCCAGCTTTTTGAAGATGACAAAAGTTTTAGCGGAATTCTTATAAGGCAGATTTCAAGACGAATAACAGCTTGAGGACTTTAAGGGATCAGTTGGCCACAGTTAAAGTAACCGCTTGCTTCAGTCAGACACGTCCTCGCGGCCGAGCTCGGTTAAGTCACCAGGCTACGAGTGTGAGTAAATAAGCTTGACACAAACCGCATAAATATGTAACATACATTCTTAGCACATCGACACTATTATAGAAAGTACAATTGAGATCTGCTTAAAGTAGCAAGCAAAAAGGGTTACAGGGATTTTGTTTTCGTTTCTCAAGTAACATGCGTGACCACTTTGCGGCGACTTTCTCTTTTACAAGCAATAATCTTGGGACTACACAGAATTTCTTGAAGAAATCAGGACAGTTTAGTTTGATGCACACAAAAAGATGGTGCAACTTAAGTATTCAAATATTTTTGTTTAACGTAGGATAGTCTCAAAGGAAAGTATCGCTCGCGATGAGTTGCAATGCAAGTTTATTATCGTAGTAAACAAAAAATTTCGTAATAACAGCCTGATCCTAATTTCAGGTGAACAATAGCTACTAGATGATCTGAATGGTAATGGTCCTAAATCAATGACCGGAATGCACGTGTGATACAGTAAGTTGGTCATGCGGCCGAGGTAAGGCTTGCACTACACGCGTTGATTACAGCGTAATCTGTATGCACAACGTTACACATCGACCGACTCTTTTATTCACCATACAAGAAAGTTTAGGTTTGGTCAAGCGGAATTAAAATAAAATAGTTAAAATAGTTATGTCAATTCTCGACTATTATTTTGCTCTTCGTTTGTCCAATCACTCCAGACATGCAACACTAAGACAGTAGGTGGAAAATAACAAATGTTGACAGAGCTTATCTTGATTTGTATATAAACACGTAATAATTAGGTTGCTAGAGGTAATTTATGTTTGCAATTCGCTGGCAAAATCCCAAAGAAATACGTTGGTAAATGACACACGATAGGGGGGCGATTTGGCAGACGAGTAAAGTAGCAGAGTCGTTTCGCCAACTCATAGGCCGTACCGTGCACGAAGTTCCGGAAAGTGTACATCTGTTATCTTACGCCGAAATAGATAAAGTACTAAGTTATTTTAGTCTACTTAGACTACTGAAATACTATTACAATAATACGTGTTTACAGCGCAACTTTTCACCACACACAAAGAAATTAAATAGCAGCAGCGCAATGGAACACTGTAAACAAAGAAGGAAACGAAACATTAAGGATGCGAAGGTGGTGAAAATGTGAATATATTACACGGCAATGTAATCACACGCACGCAAGAAACGGGCGGCGTTTTATAACTGTGCAGGAATTATTCTCCTAAAACCAATAATTCACTTTCATACACTTTAATTTTGAGCCATTCCATACCTATAGGAAAAGTATGTTTCTTCGTGAGCAATAATAAAACGTAGTAAATATCCTTAATTTAAAACAGCTGTCTGCGTACTAAAGACCACCTATGACATAAAAAAAAAAAAACATTTGTAACTGTTTATGTACTTATTAAAATACATCATAATTATGGAAAATGATACAGGTATCTCATGTAGCGTAAACGGTTAAGCGTTTAGTAGTAGACTATGGTATATCGCTAGGCATATCACATACAGTGATGGTATGGACATAGGCGGGCAACGAGGCCACATAATGAAGTGGCACGTTAGGACATGGGTCGCACCTTCACTCCAATTTCGCGCTAACTGAACCCTTAACGCAACGACCTCCGGGCTTTTACTGCTACCCACTTGCTTAGCAAACTACGGACATGGCTCTAAACTAATTCGGGTAAGAAATTTAGGAGATATTAATGTATAGGGACTATATATATTGGTGTATATTTTGCATACGATGACGTTGTACTGATTACTTTGCTTAAAACGAATATTGACAAATTTTAAAGTTTGTTTCACGGATAAGCAAAACAAAATTTTCCTAAGATATTAAAACAGAAAGCTCATTTTCAGAAAATAAACGAAAGGAGAGTGAGCAAAGTCAATCTAATTATGCCGCTTGACGTGGTAGAGGGACAGCGAAATAGCTTCCTAATTCTCCTGTTATCACAGTTAGATAACTTTTATTTTAGAAAGGGCTTAGTGATTGTGGGCTTAGTATTACTTCTTGGAGAAAAAGGTAGCTTTTACTAGGTACTATTTTGTAACGTTTATCCAAATTATAAAGCTAGGAACCGGAACGGATTTTGTAAATGTTCCAGGTCCACCCTGGAATATTTAAAAAGCATTAAGATAGTAGGCACAATCAAAATACAAGATCACAACTCTGTCTTATCAGAAACTGTGCGCGAATACAAGGTTGGGAGGCACATACCTGCTATTATGCAAATATTCAATTGGTGAATATTTTGGGTAATTAATTTCTATTTATACCATTATAGTCACTATTTCACAATCCATTAAATAATTGGTTACGATGATTTAGTAACAAAATAAGTGCAGAAATTGGTCTGCTAGAGCAAGACTCAGTAGTAACAGTAATTAGCTAATTCATTAAAATATGTAATCTGCCGCAGTATAAGACGGTAACTTTCGAAAGCTTAAGAGTTTCCAAGTTTTATTATAATTCTAAGTTGAGAGGTATGTTTTTATTCGTCAAGCGCATAAAGTTCGACAACCTCTAACGGTATTCAGATCCAAATTCATTAGTAAAGCTAGCTTTACGCTAGAAAAACCTTTTTGTTACGGACACATAAGCACGAATGAGAATATAATTGGCCAGCTAATTTTATAGTATCTCAACTCTCAAGTAAGGTTAGTACGTGCTCAACAGTTTTTTTTTTATCTGAGATATAATTATTCAGAGCTAGTCATAGTTATCCCAAAACTTTTATTTAATGTCGTTTACGATTAATCAAAATATAACAAAGAAAGTAATAGTAGCGATTCATGAAGGAGTCAAGGATAGTGTGCCGTTACGCAGGCGATGCGGAGACAGTAAGATGGGCGAGGTGAATGTACGCATGAAGTGTGCCACGCGCCGAGAAACACTCCGGAGTGAGTACCGTTAGTGGAACGCGGTCAAGCCAGCAGCGGTACCCGTGTCCGACACTGCCACCTCGTCACCTTTCATTCAGCTATAACCTACATTAATTTCATTGCAGAAACTTACACATAAACTGTTCAGGATTTAGACAATAACCTATGCTATGGCGCCATGGCAACAAATACTCATATTGTGGTGTTAATAAAATGTGAATTGTTTCGTGTAAACTAATGTCGTAACTAGTGTCGTAATATTCGTCAACGTATTTTAACGAAGTCGCCAAGTTTACTACTCTTAGCACTTCATAATATACATAATCATATAGGCTGTCGGCTAGGCAGCGAATTTCGGGGCAAACCGGGTGAAATCTGCAGGTAATATAAAAGCTTTCATACCCGGCAGCAGAGCGTGTTCAAATGAAAATCGCAAATCAAAGTGATTATCGTCAAAAAGGAATCACAAGTAAATCAAACCAAACTGATCAGAATGAGATCGATGTGGCCGCCTGAGATAACAATGCCACAGACAGATAACACCTACAAAAGTAAAGGCATAGACTTAGAATTTTCCTTATGAATCAAATATTGTTCACAGCAAATCTTAATCATAGGAAAGATACCGTATTTTTATTACTATGATAAGTCTTGTGCATACGTTGTGGTTCCAGCCGCGAATCGACTAACGGACCACCATCAAGATCAAGGATAGAGCTCAATAAGCTAACTACGTTGACACAGGCCTCTTTGGAGAGGAAGTCGGTTGTATCTCGTAGCCAACTTGCGGACCGGCCAGTACGGGTTGGTGAATGTCAGACCTCTTTGGATGTTTGGTGGACGGAGGGGGGAAGGTGGTTGATATTCGCGGGCTACCCTGGAGCTTCCACCTAAAGACATGCCAATTTCCTCACGAATTTTCTTTTACCTTATTGAATTCAGACGATATAAAATAATATACAAAAGTGCTTGCCTAGGTTCAAAACTACGAGCGACAACTTTTAAGTTGCACTAATTTTTTCTGGCCCACAATTGCACGAAATAAAATTTTCAGACTTACTTTGATCTGGTCACACCAAAGCAACAAGTAAGTACCTTGTGCTTGGTATACCTAACAATGAAAGATGCTATTCAAGCCCTCCCCCTCATGGAGGGACGTGGCGGCTGCGGCAGCGTCTTGTCTCAGCGTGGTAATCGGAGCGTTTCTAATACCCACGCTTTGACTCGGTTTCACCGCACGCTTCTTGCCTCCGTTCTTATTTATTCGTTTTGCGAAACCGTTTGAAATATGATAACGTTCATTCGATTGCCGAGCTGCTCTAGGTTCTCACGAAACTTCACACGAAGTTCTTGCAGCCAGTTCAGTTAGCTATTGAATTCCCGCGATTATAGCTAACGGGCTCGACGGTAGACGCAGGTATAAGTTTACAAAAGAAATAATAAGGATAGACCCACCGATGCATAGATATGAGAATAGGTAGGCAAATAGCAAAAAGCAGTTTAAAGTCGTGTTAACAAAATGCGGCATTATGATAATGAGGGTCTAAAAGCGACAAATGAATATTTTTCACAATAATTACAGTGGTTGCAGCAGGTAAGGTGCGAAGCACAGGCGCTGCGGCGGGCGCAACAATTTGCATCACAAATGCGGGTGGCAGTCGCGATGCGCCACGCCGCGCGCTCTGCGCCGCCGGCCCGTACAGGCAGGCGTACGGCGCGGCGCCCCACCCGCATCAGACAATGTCACAATCAACACCGCGTGGCCGCTTTTTGGTCACCATGTGATTGCCGATTGTGGACCACCATAATCACCAAGAACGTATGCATTTTAATTTTAAAATCGTCAATAGAACCCGCTGCAATTATCAAGAGACGTATGCATTTTTATTGGTATCGAATACTTGATAGAAAAAGTTTAAGACCTGTTACGAAATTATGCAAAATTGCAAAACGGAGTAGGTTATTGTTTTAATAATAGAAGCAGCAGCATTCGTATGGAATAAGGATAATTTTGGCGAATAGCACATACAATCAGATGGCATGGAACTTGACGCGACACACGCTCAAGTTTCTGTTGGAGCCTATCATCCACGAAAAGTAAAGCCTTAAGCGAGTAAAAGTGTCCAAGTTGAAAGGCGGTGAATTAATAACGAACTTCTCCCGCGACGCGTGATGACGGCCAACACGAGTAGCGCATTAGATGCCAACAGAGGAAATTTGCAAAATTCAGGCTAATTACATCTTTTTATACTTTTTCTATTTACAAAATATAAAAATACGTCAAGTGCGAGTCCGCCTCAGGCACAAGGGCTCCATGGAATGTAATACCAAATTATCTCCTTTACCAGTAAAAACCGTTTTTTCACCAGAACTTGGATGACTAGTTGCAAAATAGAATTGGTAAAAAATTGGAATTAGAAAATACTATTGGTATTAGATTGATCCCATAGTAGAAGATTTTCCATATGACCACTTGGGGCGAAATAGGGGCCGGGTCTGGGATTACTTTACTTGTAATGAGATATTTATCAAAAACAATATTTTTTTCATTGTACAATGAAGGTAACTAGAGAAAATACATGATGTTACAATATGGGTTCCGAAAATATACTTTTCCAGCAAACATCTTTTGATCAATTTTTAAGCATCCCCACGGAACCCCAAATAACTTTACTTTTTATTTAAAATCGCGCAACTAACTTTCTACTTAAGATTTACCTTAAATCAAGACAGCGGTAAAATACTTCATGCAAATAAGATGCAAAAAAGTGTCAATTTCACCATAAAACAACAACGAATTGAAGTAAAACGAAGTTGTGAATAGCAACAGAAAATCGATAATGCCGTTTCCAAAGAGAAAGTGGCATGTTTGATTTAGCAGTACCTTCTGGTCTGCAGGGTGTTGGGTTAGAGACATACTTTAAGGAAGTGTAGTGCTAATGAAATTGAACACTTGACTGTGTGGGATCAATTCAGAAAATATGAAAAAAAAAAACACTTGAACTTCAGGGAAGGTTTTTAGTAAAAGTTGTACATTTTTATGTATACATAATTATGGTGTATCTAATCATACATATGAATAGATACACCTTTTATATCTGACGTCCCGCGGTTTCACCCGCGTAGTTCCCGTTCCCAGACGGGAATAAAATATAGCTTATAGCACTCACGAATAATGTAACTTTCCACCAGTGAAACAATTTTTTAAATTGGTTCATTACTTCCGGAGATTACCCCCTACATACAAACTTACAAACAAATGTTACCTCTTTATAACATTAGTATAGATACACTCCTTCATATAGATTCTCGTTTAACCTGTATAGTGTATTTCCACTGTAATACTGAAAACAAACTAACAATTGGGTAATTTTTAAAGACCGTTCATATTAATTACAATAACTAACTCAAAAATAAAAAAAGATACTCAAAACATCCATAACAGAGAAGAGGTAGAGGTGAAAACACAGGGTCCAGCTTACAAATTGACTCCATTTATTAAATTGTAAGTCAGAGATTCTGAGTTGAAATACGAGGACTATTTGAACTAAACGATGCAATCACTAGCGGATTTACGAGATTCCACCTTTCGTTAGTCATTGTACCCCTTTTCTTGTTATCTGATACAAAAATAAAGGTAAAAAAAATGCTAACTTCGTTAAAAGTTTCTAGTACTGAAAAAAACTTTTATTTATTTAATTAAATATGACACAAAGGGGGTAAAAGACGAGGACGTAGAAGGTGGCATTGCAAGTGGATACCAGCAACGTAAGACGTGTTCAATATTGAAATAAATCTCTAGCAGAATGACTCTGTTCGAAATTAACCGGGGCGCCGTATAAAGCTTTAGCTTGGAGGAACGGGCGGTAAAGCGGCTCTTAATTAAATCAAGTGACACGTCTCGTCGCAGGTTACCTCAATCACACGACCCCAATAAACCCATGCGCCAAACGGAAATGTTTTATATCATGTCATATTACCCATGGAAGAAATGGGCTCCTAAGGCGCTTGACTGCCTGAGAAATTGTTGTCTTGTTTCTTTCGTCTAACAAATTTAATTAAGAAAAACTGAAAGTTAATATATAGACAATTATAGAAATTAAGTTTTCTGAGAAGCCCGTAAACGGTCTTTGTAAGCAAGCTTCCAGGAAACAAGCAAAAACATAGGGCTTATGCTTTACTCTGCAGTCGTCGCTGTGTATTTGGTACGTAAACGTATACAATGGCAGCACTATAAGCATAACTTAATAAGCCCTCGTGTATGCAACCCCACGGCTCGCCATATCATAACGTTTCACGTCTCATTTTCTCGAAACATTTTTTTTATTTTAGCAATCAGTGCAGGAGCTTTTGATTTCCATGTGTGAAAAACCACAACATAATAAATCTTCGAAATTTTAATGATCTTTTTATTTTAAAACAACGAACTTTTTTTTTAGATCATGTTAAACTATTAATTTTGTTCCTATTACATAAAGCTATTGCTCGGTGCAATTATACTCGGTGGGTATAATAGAGCTTTACTGCAATGTGATTTTAGCTTTCTTCCTGGAAGTGTGAAGCTTTCCGTTCAATCGGGCATTAAGTGGTCACAGATAGATCACATATGTTCAGTAAGCCGCCATGAATTTCAATTTAAAACAAGTCAATTAATTAGTGTAAAATCACCAATATATCCTAGCAAAATACAGTTGTGGTAAACACGGGCAAAAATTCCGCGTAGTCGGAGAAACTCGTAAAACATCTAGGATCCGATGGTAACAATAAAAGTGGAGGTAGGCTCGGAAGCGGGAAGCGCCGAACAACTTGTGCAGAGGCGGGTGGCTGGCTGCGCAGCGGTCGCACTCATTATTTCTTTAACAAGCTCGCGACGACCGCCGCTCGCTCCCGCTCCAGAGTCCCGGTCACGGCAATTAATTAACTGGCTAAACGGTATCGTGTTTTACATTCTGATGTTTACGTAACTCTCCAGCGATAATGTCGCTGGTTATCGAAATGACAGCACCGGCGGTACTCATATTAATTAATTAATTATTAACTTGGCCTACCTCACTAAAAAATTAAAGAGTTTCATTATTGAGCTCGTTATGGGCACTAACGTTCTGTGCATATAGATTGCTTATTTAAATGAGGAAAAGTAAGAAAACTTTAATCAAAGAAGTAGACTGTCACATTTATTGCTCATAAGTTTAATATGGAACACTTTAATACGCAAATTGTAACGGAATCGCTACGTATAAAATACATTTTTTGGTGAGCATGAGGAAGCAATAAAAGCAGCCAAAAAATTTACCGTTACCAAGGCTCGTGAATCATGAACATTGGACTCGGTATAACTTGTTGTTAGCTGTTAGTGGATGAATATGTTGTGTTACTAATATCTGTCGCCCGCAGATGATTAGTCTTAGAATCACAAGGTGATTAATAAGCATGTCGAAGTTCGCCTGTGAACCGCATCTACACATCGGTGTCGTAACAGCTGGCAGTGGTTGTTACTTAAATTAGTTAACAATGACACATTTCGCTGGCAAACAAACAGAGAGGAGTCCTAAATAGACCGCACGCTATTCTCGACCTGCTGCCGTCACACCGGTGCGAACGTGCCGTCTGCTGACTCACGCACACCTCAAGGTAATGCTTGCGGGAGCTCCAATCATATGTGGGCTATTGTGCAGGCCACTCTGGCTCACAGGAATCATGTGTCAATGATATTATAAATACATCAGTGATTTTATTTTAGTGTCATAGTATTCTTTTCAAGGTTTCGAGAGCTTCATAACTATGATTTCGAGAATTGAAATGAATACGCCTGATATGAATAGATAAAGGACGATAACTAATTTAAAAAATCCAGCACTAGTAGTGAATCTAGTATGTAAAACCGATCAATCTAATGTAAATGAGTGAACAAGTTTGTTCGATAGCAAGTCAAACAGCGAGAAGCGTCGGAGGCTCACGCACGAGGCATGCATGCGCGTCGAGCGCGGCCTAGTTGCGTTACGCAACCGCCCCGCGACGCCGACACACAGCAGGACGTTGATCTCGTGCTTGAACTTGAAGCACCGATCACATTTTTTTATTTAAGTTTAACATTAACACTCCTTTTTTAGTAACATTTTAAGCAAAGATTATTTTGTAAATATTTGTAAAACTCAACGTGAACTGGACCACCTATACGTGTATCATGCGCCGAGTGTAGGCAGGCACAAGTAAGATTTACATGAAAATAATTTTCCAGCACATCAACGTACCAAACGCTGTCCGGAAATTGTAGGAAATTGCAAGAGAAAATGAATCCGACGGTTTGAGAGGTCCGGTTGAAGTAAAGGCTTATACGAGAGGTATTTAGGACTCGCATGCATGGAATGTTCCTACACGGCGCGGCGTGTTTATTTTGCAAACATAAGCTAAATGAAGGAGCACTCCCAAAAAAATAATTTTGTAACGTAGGAAATCGATTTTCTCGCAGTCTAAACAATAGCTTTGGTATGGAACAACGACTGTAATGCCCTGCTGTCAAAAGATGAAACAAGTAAGCAACTTATTGTTTATGAACAAACACGGCATTAACACACAAAAAGACTAGAAATAAAGAAGTCTCCATCAATCACACGAACAGAGCCGGTGCTTCCGGACGCGACCTGGTCGAGCGAAACATTTCTTTGAATAATGAATGTAGTTAGGTATCGTGGCCCGTAACTGGACGTGATATACGCCGTCGTCGGCCGCATGCATAATTTCACTTATTTTATGTGGTTAATTGTCGAAAATGACCGCCAGTGAAATATATTATGGCGTACGGACGCCAACACCGCTGGTGGCGGCTAATGTATTCCACAGCTCGTGCTCCGCCCGCCCTCGCCTTCGCTACACCGTCTTTGTGTACTTCGTAGCGCCTGCACATATGTATGTACACACGCTACACATTAAGCCTAATGCAAATTAACGCTATCAAACTTTACACGGTAAAGAATGGAATTGTGTTACCCATGATCTATTGTTTTATGGATTAAAACTGCGTATATTCTTATGGGATTTATTGATGCTAATGTTATTTGTTTCAAGGTAACGAGTCTGTCATGCAAATAAGCATGTTTTTAATTGATACTTGATACGCATATTTTCCTATTAACTACTTATTTATACTCTTTAGATATTTATTAAATATATATTAATAAAAGATTGTGTTTAGGAAAATTTTACTGAAAATGCTTGTTTTGTAGCTGACGGAAAGTCCCAGTAACCTGTTCTGCCACATAATCGTAGGTTTTTCTGTTTTACTTTAATATTTATCTCTAGCTAGAAGATTAGTCTCCTGGACATTGTAACAATATTGACTAGGTATTTATTTTAGTGTGTGATCTTTTTTGTAAACACGGTGTAAAGGTCATCGAAGCGGAACCTGTTACCATAAATTTAATAGGTAAATAATTCTAAACGTTAAGTTTTTCACCTGTAGTAAACCAAATATCGGCCGTTTCAATTATTATATTATTTTTATAAACATTTATTTGTACAAAAGTTGAATCATAAATACTAAACCACATTTTGACCGTAAAGGTCATCATTGCAATAGGTTTTTCTATCCTTTCTCTACTCCTTAAGACCCTATTTCGAAAGAACTTAGTTTAAAGTTTTCGTTGCTGACATTTTTCTTTAATTATTGGCTGTTAAAAATGTGTATTAAAATAAAGATGTAAAAGTCTACAAGACCCAGTTCGTTCACACAAACCTAATGGCATTATATCGAGTGAAGTTTAGATCACAGTGATTCCCTAGAACATAAATTTGAGGGTGTGGTATACGTAGGTATATAGGTCGTCGTTTACGTGCACAATCGCAGCAGCTCGCGTCTACAATGCGGCTGCATTACAATTTTTCAAAGCAGACACAAGCGACAGAGCATAACAAAAGAGCTAGGAAGTCGCAAATAAACGAGCGCTGCGGAGAACCAACTTGTACGCACACCCTGCCTACGCCGTAGCCGTAGAATCGTAGACAAGCTACAAGGAACACGTGATTTTCTCGAACGCGTTTCATGAAATAATTTCTATCTTAAATCTCTCGAGTTATCTATTAGTTGAATTTTACTTCACCGATGTTCTTACAAGGGAGCCGCTATGAATAACATTGAAATACAAAGACTATCCAATTTGTGTAATGTAAGTTTTCCACGGTAAATGTGAACTTTCAAAAAGCTAGGAGGTAAGGCGGTTGGTCGGAGTATCTCTACATTTAGCGATTTCCGGGCGCAGCGATGAATACGGAGAGATCGGGCTTTGCGATATGGCCGGCGGCGCGGCGGGCGGCCCACCGCGTCTGCGTTGAACGCACGGGAATCGCGGCTACATCAACCGTGTCTAGTTGGCTACGATGTCTCATTTTATTAATAAAATAAATACATAATTCTCAAAATGTTTTTTTTTTACAAGGCTGAGTAATAAATCTTTGGAAAGGTACATCTGGATGAGTTTCCATATGCAAAGATTTAAGAAAATATAACTTAATTTGTGAAAAGATTGAGAAAGAAAATCGTGTGAAGTTTTTTACGTGTCACTTTTTCAAAGGTTTTTTATTAGGCTTAAGTCGTGATTTTCCTAAAACGGAATACATAAGTATAGTGAGACTCGATATGTCTACGTTTAGCGTCGCAACTCACAGTCTACGCGCTACGGCGCTACGGAGCTACGAACAGCTGAGCGTGTCATTTTGTTGTAATATTATGTTCGGTTAATTGTATAATAAACTAGGTGACCCGGCGATCTTCGTACCGCCTAATAGTCGATCCCTTTTTTTTTTTTTTTCAGTCAATTAAAAAAAAAAATCTCCGAAAGAAGCATCCTCGTACTTACAGGAAAATTATTAAAAATAATTAGCGAAATCGGTTCAGCTGCTCTTGAGATTTGCGCTTAGCAACACATTCAGCGATTCATTTTTATATTATAGAAGATAATCCTTTTATCTGATCCGACATTGTCTCCTAATATCCAGCAGATGGAACGGAAATTTTTGTCTCACTGTCCATGTTAAATTAGTGGACAGCTCAATGGCACGTATATACTGACTGGCATTGCTCCACCAGAAATTCGGGGAACTTATAGCACATCGAGAGGCCTACAGAATCACCCACGGTCACCCAATGCACAATTATAATTCAGAGGCCAGCGGCTTAGAATGAGGTGCGTGAGTCTGAAATTTTCCGACAGCTACTTCAAACTCCTCAAATCTACATCGAGTCATCAGAAAGCCTTCAACCTGGGCACAAGATGCACACTTGGAAACCTAAAACACATAGCCAGGTCTGAAGGACAAACTATTCAAACTATTTTGTACTAGAGAGAGTTTAGAGAGTGTTTTATACTAATATTATAAAGAGGTAACATATGTTTGTAAGTTTGTATGTAGGGGGTAATCTCCGGAAGTAATGAACCAATTTTAAAAATAGTTTCACTGGTAGAAAGCTACATTATTCGTGAGTGCTATAGGCTATATTTTATTCCCGTACCCCTACGGGAACTACGCGGGTGAAACCGCGGGACGTCAGCTAGTATTTAATAAAGACTTTTCGAAGTATTTCGGTATCAATCATTATTGTTGAAAAATTAGTTGCTGTATCTAGCAAATTAAACCAGTTAAACCTACTCTAGAATTGTGTAAATATTAATAAAATCTTAAAAAAACCATCCCTCACTTTGTTTTTTTTTTTGCGATGATTCATTATTTGTTATTCATTAATGTAGTAAAGATCAATTTAGCATGCTAGGTGTATTTTAAGTATTGTCTATTTAACTTAGCTATCAATAGCAGTAAAATGCAGCTGTGCATCGCAGTGGACTGCATTCAAGCAGGCCACTGGCCTATTGAATATTAGAGTGGTCACCAACTGGACTAAATTATTATAATAACAATAGAATCAGATAAATCATAATATATTTACTACTTTAAACAATATGTTTAGCGTTTAAATGTTTGCTGTATTACAATAACATATGGAAAACAAAGAAAGCTTATAAATTTAATTTTCAATCGATCAGTTGATATAAAAGCTATTGATAAGAGACGGATATGGATCACTTTTTAGACTGTCATATTGTTGAATGAATTATTCGATTCCATTTTGTAGCGACTGAAAATACAGAAAGGTTCTGTAATCTGTTTATATGTTTAATATACATACTAGAGAATATTATTTATCTTGTTGCAAAGAGAGATGCATTTCCAAATTTCGGTCATCGCTCAGTTAATATGTGAAAATCTTGTGTAGATGAAGTTTTATGAAAATGATTTATTAGTCGTAACTGCAACAGGACATGTACCTAACTTAGTATAAACCAGGCTTAACGATGATAACCGTATTAAAGGAGTGTTATTTCGAACAACGGAACACCTAATAAGGTGGCAATTTAAAAAAAGTATAGTTACAATATTATTACATGAAGTAGTGAAGCGATTAACTTGGTGATAATCATTCAAGTCTTTGGAATTAATCAGACGATGAGAATTATTTCTATTATAATCGAGGAGTCGAAATAAGTATGTGCGGTTTTAATCCTATTTATTAAGTCAAATTTGAATAATAATAGCATGACTATGAATAAGCTTCTTGTTTTAAATCAAACTAGTAATTTCTAGTTTACAAGCTGTAATTGAAAACCTGAAAAGGGTGTTTTACTCATCTTTTCTCAACTGTAGAAACGCGGAAAACAACGGGTCTACAATCCCACATATGTATTTTGTTTTCGCAACAACAGATTTTTCGCGATTTCCATCACACCTTGTACTAGTTACTTGTTTTGTTTAATTTAATAAATCTTAAGCTAAACCCAGTGTGTTAAACTTACGACGGTAATTAACTTTGTTTACAAACAATCATAGCAGACACTTTTAAGACTGCGCTAATTATTAAAAAAATAAAGCTTCATTTAAAATAAGGCGAAGTATTTGGGTAAATTAAAAGAACACCACGAGTGACGATACTAAAGAAAATCTGGAATATCAACACTAAGCGATGATAATAGTATTAATACAACAATTAAACAAACTAAGGCTTTACACTCATGTAGATATGTTAGAATTCATTTTGTGTTGTAAAATTCATATGGATTATGTTCATGGAAAGTAAAAATAGCCAACTCAAAACTGATCAATTATTTCCTCGTATTGAAAAGCTCACACTTTCTGAATGTCAAAGGTCACAGTGCAAAATAATTGAGCGATTGAACATCGGTAGTTAGTTAATAACCATGGTTTTGGGAGAACAAAATAACGAACACCTTCAAGATAGTAAATAAACAATGTCGTACGTACTGTACTGGTAAATAAACAATGACACATTAATAACTTAAAGGAAAAGCTCTTACAATTTGCAGTTTGAGATCCTTTCCAGCAGCAGCGGCGGCTGTGACAGACGTCGTCACTGGCGATAACCACTGGTGTAAATTGATATAACGTTTAGGTAAAAGTTTTAGCGAAACATCCGCTTGTGCATACGCGCGCTCTAGGCATGCGGCGGCTGCACCGTCCAGTGCGAGCGCCGGCTCGAGCAGGGCCCCACCGCCTTCTAACACCACCATAGTACTAACAGTATTTTCACTTCAAGTTTCAAAACACAACACTGAAGTCACTTCACAGCCGGTAAGCACGGGTCGGAGCTACATGTCTCTCACAAGGTACGTGGCATCCGAGCGGCGAGACTCGCGGAACTGGCGCGGCGCGCACCTGCCGCGGGCCGCGCCACCCGCGCCCCTCTCGCGCCGCCTACAGACTCGTCAACAAACACCGTTGCTGCAGCGGTCGCCCTGCATCTACAAAGCTTTGCAGACTACTTTCGTCCCACTTTTCCAACTCTCAAATATAGTGGCGACCGGATCCAGTTCCCACATAAAAATATACAACTGCCACCTACATTGGAAAAGATTACTTATACCAATAAAAACGAACATTCTCCTGAAATGCTAGCTGTACAGAAAACAGCCGTTAAATCGTAAGCAATTAAGGCAAGACAATAGAGACCGCTGAATAAGGTCCTGAAAATTAGTTCCAGCGAGTTAGCGATGCACGAGGCGTCGTTCTATTCGCCACGTGACCAATATTCTAAAGCCCCTCCTTCTTTCAATAATTCAAACATTCCGTCTCTAAACAACAACGACTTCCAAACAATTAACGAACTCTCAATAATTAACGGTCCATAGGCAACTTGGTTTGAACTTGCAGGAACAAACCTTAGCGATAATTAGGATATACAATTCTTTAAATAACTTTTCCCAAAACAAAACTCGGCGAAAACAAAATGTCATCGAAGTGCGTGATTCAAAGTTGAATCCAATTTATAAGACTGTTCCCTAGAGATATTTCGAAGCAATGATAAAACTTGGAAAAATATTTCGATTCTATCGGTCCTATGCCGCGTTTGGGAAAGTGTTACACTTAAAAATATTATTTTACCCAACGAATAAAACTCACAAAAGCACATGGATGAAATTGAAAAGAAAGACACGAGTGTAAAGTTAAGTGAAAAAGAATCGCAATAACCTCTATTAATAGGCGAGGCAGTGGCACATCTAAGAAGTAGAATATGTTTGCCGCAGAAATTAATTTGCCATAAACACTGGTATTAATAGACGCGAGACAATAAGCCAGCCCCCCGTGAACTCCTAGTCAGCGACCTAATGTTTTATAGCACGCGAGCCACGTCGTCGTCGCACCCCCGACCTCGAAAACGCGGTTTTCATTTACATATAACGCTTACAAACAAGATGATGTTACAAATCACCAAATATGTGTGGAAAAAGTTCACTTTCTTTGTTAAGCGATACGTATAATTGAATGCTTGGATTGGATTCGGACAATGATGAATAAGCTACTGTTTTGTGATTTTTTAATCTGTTTAAGGGTAAAATATCTGTTCAAATAAACTGAGGGTAAAAGATAGACAGAGAGCAGTGGTTCTTTTTGATAAGTATCTTCATTTCCAATTAGTGAAAGTAACACTAAGGACTGAAAAAAAAAAAAAAAAATTCTTCAATTCTGGAACAGTAAAAAATAAGTATTTTTGTAGTTCTATTCTTAATAACTAGAATTAATTAAGAAAAGAAAGCAACAAGAAGTAGTGTAAAATAAGCACAAACACAAATGGAAGAAATCTGCATCATCAATTATTCCACAATTCAAAGGATTTTAGGAAGTAGTCCATCCGGACAGCGACTGTCATTCTAGCGAACGTAATTAACTTTCTTTTCCTCAGCAGTTTCAAATGAAACATTTTAAATGAACTTTGTAATTCTTTGGTCTCAACAGTAGGAAATGCAGTGCCATTTATGATACAGTATCTAGTAAGAAAGATCCCACCAAAAACATTTTCATGTAAAATGTTGCCTAGACGAGAACATATGACTCGCACTGTTAAAAAGTTATCAGATCTCATGTAGAGCCAAGCTTCAAACTCTACACGCCCTAACTCTACAAGATCTACCTTCACAGACTCTACACCTTAGTCAAAATATGTGGCTTGGCCATTTCGTAACATTCACATGGGCGTAAGGTGAAAAATGTATCAACTGTTCATTACTTTTCTGTTATACAATAGTTTTTGTAGTAACGAAACGGCCAAGCTACATATTTCGACTAAGGTGTAGAGTTTGTGAAGTTAGATCTTGTAGAGTTAGGGCGTGTAGAGTTAGTAGCTTGGCTCTACATGAGATCTGATGACTTTTTGACAGTGCGAGTCTTATGGTCTCGTCTTGGCAACATTTTACATGAACATGTTTTTGGTAGGATTTCATTTCCTTTTGCAAGTTGCTAGTGACATTTTTTTGGGGTACACATACTTGCACATCAGAGACGCCAGGAGTCCCTATATCAATTTTCAGACCTCTAGCGTTAAAATTGCGGAAGTCTTATGCAAACTTCTATCCCCTAGATTAAGGGGTTGGGGGATAATTCTAGCTAGGATATTAGGAAATACCCTAAGTATTTTGATGATCATCAGTCAGTGACGAAATCGAGGGTTTTTTAGATATCAATAAAATCTAAAGTATAAGAGCTATGCAATTGAAACTTTATATTATGTTTAATAAGTCCGCTATTGACAAAGTATCCCGAGATTTTTGTTTATCTGGTATAGTCCAAACCCAAGTCATAAGGGTTCAAAAAAACGACGAAGCGCTTCGAGAAGAGGTAGGTAGTGCCCTTGCGCTTCGCTTGGCTCGTCTTGGCGGGGCACTCCCGTGCCCCAAGATATTATACAGGTTGAGAGGGACTAGTAGAAATCTGCTGTTTCCTCTTAAGCAATGCCTACAGTATGGAACAGCTGTTTTTTTTTTTTTCAAATTACCGATTTAATATTTCTATGTGGGGAGCGGGATGATGTGCTTACTGAATACGTGGTAACCCATTGAGCAACTCTTCAGCGCTTACTTCTGGAGTTAACTTGAAAAGTCAATGACCAAAATTGGTTCTTTTTTCGACAGCCACTAACGAAAATTAAAATTTAATAAAAAATAACAAAGCAAAGGAATTTTTTTTATTGACCAGTAAGTTTAAAAATCAGTTTGTGCTGACCTAATGATTTATACCTATTTTTGAGACTTGAGGGCGAAATCCGGAACCACGGGTTGTAGAGATAACCATGACCTCAACATTTAAAATCAGCTATTTAGATGTATATTTTTCAAAAATTAATATTATTAAGTTAACAATTGTAAATGTCAATTTGTGTCACGTTTACAATGACTTATGGTGACGACCAGGCCACCTCCGCCGAGTGTACGGACGGTCCGACACTCGACTCTGTGTCGGCTCAATTATTCACACGACACGCCCCCACCCACCGCATCATCCGCTTGCTGCCAAATTAAAAGTAAATAACGAAATGAAAACAAGCGGGCCCGCGCCGCGAGGGACTCGCAAACCTTTTACCGCTGTCGAGTAAACAACTAGATACAGCTAAACACACTTTATCATTCTATCGGCTATCTATTTGCGAATGCAGATACAACTGCTGATCGCAAAATATGCACTTTATAACATGGAAAACCAACACTGAAAACGTATTCTTTCTACAACTCAATATTTATTTCTGCGTGTGTGTACATGAATTCACCTATTGTTCATCAAATGTTTAATTAGTTAGTGAGTTTTTAATACTCCTAAAGAATATGCTGATTTCCTCTTAACCGTCATGAAAATGACATGGTTGCTGGTACGAAAAGAATTTGGGTGTAGAATCCTTGGGCCTATACTCCCTCAAACGGCTTAGCATGATCCTCTGTTACGCCTAAAATACTGCAGCATTAATTTTGAAATAAATATATGGTTGAGGACTAATGCTAAGTCCTGTGTGTGACGAAAACACGATTCCACGAAACTTTTCTCGATATAAAAAAATCCAAAGTTACCTCCAAATCGAACAATAAACCGCTGGTATTCAAAAAGTACTTCAAATTAGATCATGAAACTTTGCATACTAACTGAACTAACTATAAAGCAGGTCTTATGTGTTTTATTTTTTTAGTCCAATCAATCGATTTTTTGTAAATCGCAAAAAACCACTCATTTCGCACTATTCGGCCGCAGTGACTGACGTAACAACCGCTTTGTAGTGCAAGCTGATTAGAACTTTATTCTAACAGTATTTCAAACGAAGTTTGAACCACCACAAATAGAGTTGCTGATTTTAGGGTTAGAAGGGCCCTAGTATGGTTGAGAAATTGATGCAAACAGCATGTATGTGCCAGACGAATCAACGAGGAAAAGCTGAGGACGTAATGATCTTAGCACATGTGGTTCTGTACTTTTGCCTTGCAGAAGACAGACACTTAAGTGTCTGTGGTTTTTTCACAAGTAATGTTAAATGCACCTGTATCGGAAGCAGAATAATAACTCTATCTACAATCTCACGAAGTTTATTAAAGGCCACATAGTGAAAATATCTTTAGGTTGTTTAAGTACACACACTGTCGGTGAAAAAAGGCAACTAACAGCTAGACCCAAAAGCACTATTCTCAGCGGAGAGCAATTTCGAAGAACAATGAACTGGGATGAATAGTGGCGCCGAAGTAAAAAGTCTATTTACATCATATGCATATTTGCTAGCACAATGTAAAAATAAAGCTGCAGATACTGTGTTGTTGCGTGCATACAGAGGCGGCTAAGTAATTAGTCGCTAAGCATTGCGTTACAGGATTAGATTGCTAAGCAGAAAAAACTAATATTTACGGAGGTAAGGTTTAATAAAAAAAAATTGTTGACACGAGATCATTAGTGGAAACATCAAGCTTGTGTAGGGGATGTTTCGTGTAGGACAGGTGAGACAGTAACGAGCGGTCGCCGAGTCATCGTGAGCTAGAGAACAACCCCTTACGGCGAAAATTGTCACACAGCAAACTATGTCACGGGGCTATATCATTATTTGGCTAGGTGCGAAGTCTCTAACAATTTTGATTTAGACTTGTTTCTTACTTTATAAATAAAACTTTTATTGGAAGAAATAATAAAAAATCTAATATCATAATTAATGGCAAAACCCTTGTTGTTTATATGTCTTGTATCCTAATTGCAGCAGACATTCAGAACTTATTTCTGTGTTAGAAAATACATATCGCCTCCTTTTACATACGCAAGTAACTTAGTCAGGGCACTTTTGGTCCCCTTCATAACAAAGTTGTCTGTCATTCCACATCGCGACCATCGCCAACAAGGCAACATATATAAGTTACCGGTTTAATAAGTAACTAAATAATAAATACAACGTTTGTAGGCATGAATCAAGTTCATTAATGTGACCGTAATATTAATGCCAGATTTCTCTTTTCTCTGACTTGGAGAAATTAACAATTAAGTATCTTGAAGTTGATACTGTTATGAGTAGCAACATGTGTTGTTAGAGGAATGTAGGAAGTGATGGTTCTCGAGCAGCAAACTGCAAACCGAGCACAACAGCAAGTTGAACGGCCGGAGACGCAGCCAAGCGTGGCGAGTACGGCTTCGCACCTCACACATAATATACTTGAGCTAACTCAAGCTGTCATGATGTCTGTGCCAATAAAAATCTTTTTCTTTATCGAATTCTTTAATTTATCTGTCTTAATTTAATTACTTAGAAGAATACAAGATGACTCATTTCTAAATCGATACAACGGTATGCTAATGAATGTGGATTATTAACAATGAAACCAAGTATATACCGCCTATAAAGGGCAACTTAACAGATTTATGTGACAAAGCATTTTATACACAACAAAACCACCGATTCGAAAGAACAATTACGCGAGTCAAAGCAGGTATATCTCGGAAAAGCGCGGCGAGATATAACAAATCGCTAGCGTAACAAAAGAGGCTTTCTCGCGGCCATTACGACGCGGCACACAGAGGAAAGCGAGGCGCGAGCACAGGCGGTGGCGGCGCGGCGGGTGGCCGCCTACGATTAGCGTATGCGGCACTGGAGGCGGCCGTGGCGTACCCCGGGGACCTGCCCAATTTACGATTGCTGCAAAGAATATCTTCGACATGGCATTTTTGCGAGCCGCTAGTGACCGCTGCTAGCTATTTGGAGGAAGGCTATGTAGCACACTATCGCTACTTATTTGAGTAGGAAAACCAAACTCAATATTTATCTGGATCGATTGAATAAATAAAACTTCAGAGAAGAAGCACGAATGCAAGGTATAGACTACAGGCCTGGTAACCGTAATAAGGGCCACCATAAAACGTTACATTAGGTAACAGCGGCTTCTGGGGCGGCTATAAATATCTCCGTTCGGAAGTAAGGCCAGTGTCCCGTGGGAGGACGACACATCGTCGAGACGAGCGGCCGTGGACGTGTCGGACGAATAAAAACATCTCTCTCACCTCGCGTGCTCTTCCGAAGAGCGAACGCGCGACCTCACCACCGCCAATCAATATCACTTAGCAATAACTGCGACCTCTCCATATGTGACCATTATCTTTATATGCCGCGTTACTAAAATTACGACTGCTGCTACTTCATACAAAATTCATCTTTCATTTTTATTGAGTTATTTCTTTAAGGCTTTTGTCTTATTGGAATGCCTTACTTTTTAAAACATGAAAAAATAAGATTTAAGTACCTATGCAGCATAGTGGTCCAACCTGACTGATATTATTTATAATGGTAAAAAATATATTACTACACTGCACGAAAACAAAGACGGGGTGAGGTTATGTTTTTGCACATCTATTTAGATAACAAGCCTGCGACTACAACTGTAACGGTTATTTTACTCATAGTCTTAATACCTTAAGTCATATTTCCTATAGGTGAGCCTCAGTACATAGCAGACTGGTAACGTGGCTTTCGCGAGAGAAATGTTCTTAGTTTCACTCGATGGCAGTGAAACCGAGCTTTAATATCGGCACGATGAAGCCGTTGCCCGTTCATTTAATATTTTTAGTAAGCGTTTCTCTGTTTGAAAATAGACCAGACGAACTTTTAAAGAAATAAATATTTTGCGCTAAGGTAGGCCGCCGCACAAGGGTTGCTTTAAAATTGTACGAAAGAAGCTGTGCAAATGTTACAATCTGGATGTAAGTCATTAATAATTCTTGGAAGCGGAGCCGACTGTTCCACTAGGGTCAACACAATCCCAACAAGTTGAATAAGTCAAAATCATCAAATCACCTTAGTAGGTAAAGCAAGAATGCAAACAAGGGGAGACCCACAAATTGCTTGCGTTATTAGACGTACCTTAAAAGTTTAGGGCGGGCTTAGTTTACAGAGGTAAGCTTGACGTTAGGCTAGGTGAGTTTGTTTTGTGGCCATGTCAACAACACTGCCCAAGTAGGTACCAACCATTCATTTAATAAAATCAAGTAATACCAATAAATTAATATTTTAACTAAAAACACTTTTATTGTTTAACTTTCACCAATGACCAAACCCATAACAGTTGATTGTTCATATTGTTTTAGTACACATTTTTATTGCAAGAATACTGTTCTGTTGCAACCATATTTTATATTGTTACCTGCATAATAATTAGACAGGCCACATCTATAGTAGCTTCGTACATAACGTGCATGTGGAGTCGATGTTAGTTAAATGTAGTCCCTAGTGGCTCAGTTTACGCTTGGTGTATGTCCATCAAATGTCACAATCAATTACCGCGACTACCCACCCCATCTCCATGTGGATGTTTACTAAGGTAATCAGACTGTTTCGGGTTTAAGTACTAGCCTATCCTATCGAATGCTCCATGGCAAGAAAAAAACATTTTAACGGACCGTTGTTGTAATAATTGTGTAAAGTTATACTTAAAATAGGAATGTAATTAAGTTTATTCTTGTTTTCATAACGTCTGACGGAACTTGGCTGAATAACAATCTGCGAGGCGGGTAAGTGAATTTTAAATAAAAGAGCGAGACGTCGAGGGTCGGCGACGGCCGAAGCGGTCCTAAGTTTTGTCATTGTTTCTATATTGCGCGGGGCAATTAGCGCAACTCGGACGCGCCACGAGTCCCGCTCGGCCCGCCCGCGCTCGCTACCGCCAATCAAAATGCGAGAAAACCGCACTTACCCTCCCAAACTTAACTAACGTTTAAATTCGTGTCGCTACATCGACACTTCAATTAATGATCGACTGGAAAACCAAAAAAAAATACAATTATTTTCGTTCAAAGAACTGTTTTTATTTAAGGGTTTATTTATATGCATATTTTTTCAGGAGCTAGATTTATAATATTGAAGCCTTTCTGAGCTTACAACTGGCTACAATATTTTAGCAGCTGTCATGGTCTGCAAATTCGCTTTGGATATTTGAATAAGTTGCTGCTGTTGGTCGTGGCCAGTATCTTCGAGATTCTGATTGTTAGCCCCCTACACGAACGGCTGCGTTCGTCTTGCCATTTCGTCGAGCTTAGTTTCAGGAGATGTTTCAATTGACTTGATACAGTTTTAAACGACACAGACAAGAGTCGCTTTTCTCAATGAAATTCAATTTTCTTTATGCGACTTGAGCCGATGACAAGTTGAAAACTTGGAACGTGCCATTCAACTTTTTTGATAAAGATGATCTGATACTGCAGCCAGAATTGCACGTCTTTAGACAAAATACTAAAGCAATCCTGTATGGGTGTACCTGGTTGCAGGGCTTGTACTGACGAATAACGTAAGAGGTATAATCCTATATCTTAAACTGTTGCACAAATAGAGACCCGACTCTGCGAGACCATTTTTTAGTGGAAAATCTCCTATTACACTACATGACCCGGAGATCGAATGCCTCCGTTTGGTAGATATCTTGTGTTATTAAGTCAAGAACGTAGTGCGAATATGGTTACATCGTAGGCGGTAATTACCGGGTGGTATCCAGGAGCGCGCGCGACATCGCCGCTGCACACGGCTGTGGGGCGGTAATTACCACAATCGAAGGGGTTGGGGCACGGACGCTCTCCTGTCAAAAGGATCGCGTGCCTAGCGGCGGACGCCCGTATTAAACGCTAGCGAAGAACCCGTGCCCCATCAGATAACATGCAATCAATTTCGCGATCTACATGCCTCTACGTCGGCACCGCCCCTGGACTGACGTCACGCCGATAAGCTCATAGTGCCAGCTAACCACTTGGTACCACCTGCTCTGGCACACTTACGATTCACGACTTCAATGCAGCTTACAGATTACGTCCTTCTAACATCTGCTATCAAGTCAATATGCTTCCAATAACTGGTAAGCTTGGAGTCAATCGAAAAAAGACATCAGTTTTAACTGTTGTTTTTATATTTTGTTGTCTCGTCTAATCAAGGCATTCACAGACGCTCCGGCACGAGGCTAAGTCACGCGATCGTTTTATCGCACACCTTCTTTCTGTTTTATAGACAGATAAAGTTTGTTTAAAAAGCTCGCATGTCTTTACTACATTGACGTCCTTGTCGTGACAAGTGGTGTAACCCTCGACATCCTAATATGAACAAAACAGGGCTTTTTAAAGCTGAGTTAACTAAAATTAGCAATTTGGCAGCGTAACGTTATAATCATATCGTTGTATGTAGTAGGTACTCAACTAAATCAGTGTTTTTAGAATGTCAGTTGTTCGAGAGGTATAAGAATCACTTTATTTTAGTGTACAATAGGCAAGCACTTGTATAAAGAGTGGAGAAGACCTCCCTTATTCAAGCTGACGACACGAATCTCTGCTTAGCATGCTGCAATGTAGATACACTGATACTGGTACTGATATAGTAACTTGTCAGAAAAAAAAAGCATTTCAAATCGTTTTTGTTTTTCAATTTGAATCATTAAATACCTTATGAAAATACAAATCTATATGAATACTGGTAATTTTACGAAATAAAACGGGTTTAGATCAATAATTCTAAGAATGATGGAAGAAGACTTGTTAAAAGTCCTAGCCTATCTGATTATAAGCTGAAGTTTAAAAGCTTCCAACTTTTCTTCAACTTCCTTAGGGAATTCTACTGCAACCAATATCTTATAAATAAATACAACTGCGCAGAGAAACAAAAGCCAGAGGATGAGGCAAAAATCCTCGCAAGTCAATTTGATATTATGAGGTAATGGAGAGTAACGGGCATGATTTACGCGGCATCGAGAAGGTTCAGGCGCGGTCGGTTCGCGCGAGCACAATTATCGGCCCGCGGGCGCTCTCAATTACGAAGAGGCGCGCCCGTGGGAACACCTCCGAACCGACCGGGCCCAACCACAAATCTCTTAGTCTTACTGTCTTACGCCCAACCCAACAAGTTGCTATATACAGCCCCGTCCGAAAAGATAGTGCTTTTGTTTAATTATGTATTTAGTCTGTCGAACCAATTATACAAAAAGGACAATGAAGCTTATTTATTTAGGGATTGGGATTAGTTTTACCGTAATATGAGCTTTTGAAATTGTTCACAGATTATTATGACGACGATCTAACAATTACAAAGTTTTATGGTTTTCATCACTTATCACGCGTGAATTAATTTAATAACACTTCCAAAGAAAATCCGTTTAGCTTTAGTTCAAGCCTTGTTAGTTCATGAAGAAGCAACTTTCACAATGATTACCACCTACTGCCAAGCCTTTTCCAAACTAATCTCTATACCAATATTTTACATGGCGTGACGATCTCACGATTTATCGGACCTCCACCATCAAGTAACTGGGAAACACGATGAGGACGGTACCTCTTGGTAAGACCTGATGTCAGGTTTTCGCGCTTCTGATTAGCCGCAACGACAACTGTCAATGATAGTAGAAAGTGTTAACCAACGTTCAGTTGAAAGACTCATTTGCCTGATTAATTCATGAAATACGATACCGTTAACTACCAACGAGTTGTTTTTTACTTAGTTGTTTAAACGATTCATTCGATGAACGAATTGCAGTTTGAGGACGCGATCGGGTCGAGTGTCGCGTTTTAATTTGCGCGACGACACACGAGTGGACTCCGTGCCATGGTTTGCGGGGAACGCGTCGAGTGCCCTGCTAATTGCAACGCCACGCTATTCCTCGACCGACACCATCCGCATCGCTTCAGCCGATCATGAAATATGTATGTAGGTACATTCATATTTGCGCATCCACATTACAAACATTAAACTGCGAACGCTTTATTTATTAACCGCTCCACATACCTACGCGTACGCCTGCAATGAAATGAATAAGCGAAGTTCCATTATCTGTACACCGCGGCGTGAGCATCTCCCAACGGGCGTCCTGATAAGCCCCTGACCAACCGCAATCATATCGGTGTGAACATTAATTACCTGATTTGACACTAACAGCGAGTGCGACAATAATCTTAGCTAATTATAACGTTAACGTGCCTGCTGGAAGTGAGTCGTTTCACTTTCTACAAAGGGACGCGTTTCGCGCTGTGTGAGACGGCGGCGGCGGTCTGAAGTAATTTCTGAAGAAACAAATGAAACTGCTCCCCTCGCGTAGGAAAACGCTTTGCAAACCGCGCGGCCCATGTAATCGGATAATAAAAAGGGCAAACGCGGTAAATATAAGATGAGGAAGACAGTTTTACGAGCAGCACCTAATTAAGTGGTGAACCCGGCAAGACGAAATAAATGTTTACAGTGAAATAAGCAGCGGTACCTAATACGTTCATGAATTAAATACATATATTTAGATCGAACTGATAATTTAATATTTATCAAAAATGCAAATGGAAGTAGCGGTTAACCTAAGCGCATCAGCAGCAATGTCTTGGTTTTCTTCTTCATTATAATAGTTAAGCTCAAAACGGTGGAAACTGCGTAAGCCCTGAAGGGAAAATAATGTGATCAATCAGTCTATATTCACCTATGTAACCACTTTTTGAGTAAACATGTATGTTAGATTATTTAATTACCTTCTTGTTGTGTCAAGGACGAATGCTTTTCATGAATAAGAAATAGTCAATTTGACGCTGATGGAGAGCAATTCATTTTAAATAATTATGTAATGTTATAGTTTCCGCAATAACAAAAGCTATCAAATCCAGGAATGCTTGTGCAAATAGCGAGTGTCTGCCGAAAATAAAATGAGTAGCAGTGTTGGTTCGGGCGGGCGGGCGGTGCGCGGGAGTATTTCTGGCGCGCAGGTAGGGCGGCGCGCGCCGGAATGCGACCTCACCTGAGCGATGCTGATTCACTCGCGCTAAATCAGTGAGCTCAACATATTTATTAGACATCACCTACTTTTGATGCCACATTTAAACCGACTATGTCTGTCGAAATACAGAGAGGCTGAATTGCTTTCATGATACATCCATCACTCTTCAGTTAATTTACAATACATGATCTGAGAGATGATCGTAAATTATGTAACACACACACACACACTTTATTGAACAACAAATTCTCACACTACCAGCAATATATATATTGCAAAGTTGTTTATTCGTTAGAAAAAATAGGCACCTCTTCAAATCTAACATCGAGCTATATGAAAACTATAACCGACGGAACAGGAACAGAATAAGATTACCCATCACAAACTTAAAATTTATCGGGAAAAGCCCACACTCAAGACTAGCTAACATATACAATAAGCTACCTGAAAGTTTAAAATCGCTACCAAACGATTCTAGACAGTTGAAATCTCTGTTAATAAAGAAAGGTTACTATACCGTTGAGGAATTTAAAACCGACAAATTGTAATTCGATCGATCCTATGACTAAAATGAATGAACCAATTTTATTGATAATTACTGTTATATTATATGTATAGACAACGACTTATTTTAAAATAAAATATAATTAAATAATGATTGATTGTTAATAATGTTGATGTTTAGTATAAAATTGTAATTGTGTAATGCAATAATTGTAATAAATAATTACAATCAATATTATAATAATTATGTAATTTAATAAGTAGATATATAAAATTTGCAGTGCCCTTACAGGGTGCATGTCCTAACACTGTGCCATGAAATTTTAATGCATGCCTACTAACCAGTGTATTACATGTTAGCAAATATATAAATTAATTAATTAATTAATTCCGTCACAAAATTTGGTTCTCTTCTTCCACGTACAAGTACATAGATGTTCTATTATTGGTTAAAGGGGTGACAATTGTTATTCTGTTTTATGTGTAGTAGGTAGGTAGGTTGTGCTTTAATAGAATCATCCTATTATGATGAATTGATTTGTTATCATCATCATCACTGCTGGGTCTTTTTTCACTTATACCAATCTCCGCGCTCCAGCACCTCTCACTTTAGTTGTTGTAAATTAGGAATAAAATGTTCGTTAGAACATCAATAAAATCTTAGCAATGAATATCAAATAGCGTGATTAACGATTTATTTACAGGTCCCGTACCAATTTAAGGGTGTAAACGTTTAATTCAGAGCGGGTCGCGCGTGGACACGGGTCCAGCTCGGGGCGATTCATTAGCTCGACCGCGTCAGAACAAACAAATTAACGCGACGGGCGTGTTTTACTCGGTGATAAAAGGGCGCGAGGGCGATGGGCAATGCGCCAGCTGCGTGCGGCCGCGCGATAAATCTCGCGGGCGGCGTCGAGCGGCCCGCGACGCTCCCGCTCCGTGTCGGCCCGCGGCCGCTGCAGAAGCCCCACCGACGCCGATCCCATCACTAGCGCTGCCTGACCCCCTAACTTTCCAACTCCCTAGGCGAGTCCGACCTGGATACATTCGTAATGAACTAAAAGGTGTTTTAACATACAAAAATGAATCGGTAGTCGGTACCTACACGCTTGTTTGCATATTGGCATTGTGAACAACAAGGTTGACAAACATATTAATTGGCTTGACATTATAGTTATAGCTAGTGGCAGTGCTGTATTACTGTTGTTACATTAATACTAGAGGAGGAACAGTCTGTAAGTGATGTCAGTGACCGATGCCTTACACTGCGTTGGGTGGCGGTAACGCAAGAGTCGCGCGGCGTCGTGGCGACACGCACGGCATGACGTGTGACGGTGGGAGCACGACGCGCCCTATCCCCACCGCGTGTAAATGGCTTCAGTTAATTAAGTTTAATCAGTGCCATTATGCCTGTTGTACGGCCGGCGACCATCTGCCGGCCTGTTTACGCCCCCATATTATGTTACAACAGCAAACCACATGTGGTTACATTTATTTATCAATGAAACTAAAAAATGATAAGTATTGCACACTACATCCCTTACCCAAAGTGTAGTTTAAGTGTAAAAAATATTTGTAAACAGTTTTATTGAATAATAAAAGTAAAAAAAAAAAAAAAAAACCTATTAACTGTATGATTTCAGTTCATTGAAGTTTTAATTCGAAGGTTTTCATTTCAGCGATTTCAAGATAAAATCTTTACGTCGAATCCTTTGCTTCGATATTCAGTTTTATTTCAAGTTATGAACTAATTTGCCTATTATTATATCATAATATGGTATTATAGTAGATAATTATACTTCCATTAAATATGTGGCGGTTATACGTTACGATAAGTTGTCGTAGTTAAATCAGATAACATTTTATTGTTCAAAATTTGGTTATATAATCGACGACAAAGGATACCATAAAGTTTGAATTACGACTGAATCTGAAACTGAAACCAATTAGAAACGTATCAAAAAGAAGTCGCTAGTATTCAGCAGACAGCGAGAAAGTTTTAACCCTAGATATTTTTATAACGTATAAAAAGCGCGTGAACCTCTTACAAAAAATATGTAAAGAGACACTGCAAAGATAAGGTGTTTTTACTGAAACGCTTGTATTGCTCTACTGTGCTTGTAGCCTCCAGCGTTGCAGGATTGGCTTGTGAAATTTTTTAAATAGATTTCGTTTACACAAAATTAAATGAAATGCAACGTGCTAGCAATAAACTAGTTTACCATAATTATTATGTCCCGATTATTTTTTTTGTTTTTCAGTTCAGTTTTGTAAACTTTTTGCAATATAACGATTAGTTAAGTTTTACAATAAATCGTTTTTAGTGTGCATTTTCTGTTACGAATCGATAACTAGAACGAAAATAGCGGTGCAAGCAGATAGTCAAGTGTGGCGTGCTGCGCGACCATTAACGCAGCGTGACGAATCGTCCAGCAGAGAGTGACGCGAGCCCAGGGTTGCCGTAAGACTACGTCAAACCTCCAAATCTGGTCTTGCAACCCAAAATTCCAGCGCAGTCTGAGTATTATGTGATTTTGTTTGGGTAAGGTTGTAGCCTACGTCCGTTGAGGGTAAGTGGCAGGACTGCGAATGTTGTATGAATGACTAGATGGTTGCTAGGTAAATCGAATTTCCTAAAACGGTTCTCGACAGATTCAACATAAGTATTAAAAGAAAATTCAAAAGAGTTGTGAAATTGGCCTTTTGAATTTGCAATATCTTCAGCTTCTCGATATTTATTTATTAGGCAACCCTGTTTGTAGGGCGGCGCGCCAGAGCGTACCCGCGTGCCCGCCTCTCACGCGATCTTATCGCGCCTTCCGCGAACATCGCATCGCACTGCCCGCTTGTGTCTGTTCCGTGACTACCTTGCCCTAGCCAAGTTTTCTTTTGCCATAAATTAAATCTGATTCTAAAACTTTTACAAAACTTTCAATTCGGGCCGTCAACTCTTTATAAAACGCAGTTAGTTAAAAGCAGAGACAGTTTCAGGTTGACCGGGATGTTGGCTACGCGCGTAATGAGCGGCGAATCCTTTGACCGGCTGCACGGGAGTCGCGCAAACGCTCAGCTAATTAGGCGGCGCAGATCTGAAGCCGCGACTGAATTAGTGCGATTGTATTCCCTGGCTTAACGGTCTGCAAGCCTTTAACCAAACCTAACAAGTGCGCATTTTGCAGTTGGTAAAATGTTCATTGTTAACGCTAATGATATACAAACAGCCAAATAAATCGTTACAAAAAATAAGCCTGTCGACGCCGCCGTCATGGATCGTCGAGGGGCTCTTCAAACCCCATTGCAAATATCAGTGTGAACTTTAAATGTCACAATCGGTGATTCGTGTCGCCTAACTACGCAAAACGAAATGCTTTGGAGGGCGACAACAATACAATGGTCACAGTGAAGGAAGACCCTAAAAAACTTTGTAAGTTTTTCACAAAAAAAATGCCATAAGAAATTCTGCAAACGAAACTCGCAGACAACGACTGGTCTTACTTATGTTAATAGACATAAATGAACGTTGCAATACTAACAGTCAATGTCGGAAAAGACGTTATATTATGTGAAATGAAGTCACATAAATCATTCACAATTTCATTTTCACATATTGGGGAAAAGATTGTGTAGGAAATTGAAACACATTGAGCAAAAACCATTGGCAACAAATAAACAATTTTGAATAAAAATCTACACCTCTGGTAGATGGAACGCGGTCAAGTCAAATTATGGAAACCTTGACCGTTTAGATTTAATGATTGGGTACCCACATCTCATTTAACAAACACGTTTAACGGTAATATCAAAGGTGATGGACCAAAAAAAATAACAATATTGTAATGTTTTGGGGTTTCTGGAGTCTAAACAAAGCCATTATATTCCCCCTTCTAAAGAAGAATACGAAAGTAACTTAGCCTGTACCGGTAGCTGCTAATTAATTGGTAAAACGGAAACTGATGTCAAAGTAAATAAATAGTTGATTTTGCTCTCTATTTACAACAAAAACGTATCGATATTTATTTTATACTTTGCTCTGATAGGTAAGTTTAACTGCCGACAGGGGAGGGATATCGATGAAACCTACCCTAAATAATTCGATCCTTCAATCCAGTTTAATACAACACGTGAATTGAAACGTGTTAAATCTGTACGTGCCTATTGAAAACTTCCGTCCCCAATTCTGTTAACAACTAACTTGTTCACAAATGGTCATGTATAGAAAAACAGCAACTTGAACACGCAACTTAGGTACGTGCAAATAACTTGGACAGTACGGCTTCTCCCTGACTTTACGTGGCTGCGTTGAAAATACTACTCGATATCTAGAATAATCATTTCACTCAAACACGCGATGTATTATAATGATTTTCAATAAAACAGGGGTAAGGCGGAAATTATGCAATAGTTAGTCGGTTAAAATTTAGACACGAGTAGATATTTCATGGCTCTCTTAACGTCAAACAAAACGCACAGTCATTCATAAAATGTAAGTCTTGTCGAGAGACAGGCACAGGGTAGCGGGCAGAGCAAGGCTCATCTCATTAATCTGGGTTTGTACATTAAGCCGGGATGTGCCAATGGTGACAACGAAAAGCCTCGCTGTGGCCGCGGGTTGGCGGCAACAAATCCTTTTGTGAAATCTGCTACAAATATGTATAAAGAGGTTTCTAGGTGATATTGGCCGTTTTAGAAGCTCGCTCCATTTTGTCGATGCCTGGACCATTAAGAATAGTTAAGAAAAAAAAATCCTTTCATTTGGTCACGAATGAAGGTATAAGGTATTGTGGTGTGGTGTGGTGGGTGATTTTAATTTTGATGAAACAAAATTATAAGAACCTCATAAGACTTTATATAGCCCAATTCTTTGGAAACAGGAGAAAGTGAATAAGGATTGTTTCATTAACTTACACTAGAACATTGAGATGAAATTAAACAATTGTTAACAGAGGTAGTAAATATGAGTTAGCATAAATAGGCAACGGTTCAGTAAACACGCATAAAATATTGATGTCGCTGTAAATTTAATCACGTTTCTGGCCACAACACTAGGTGGCGATCGCTCATGGCTATACCAAAACGACACAACAGCACAACACGGCCGAGGCGAGCAAACATAGTGGCCATTGTGCGTGTTGCTACCTTGACGGTGGAGCCAATGTTTCACCGGAGTTTGCGACTCACCCCTGAGTCAACAGGCCGTGCTGTGAGACCGCCTCGTTATTAATTATAATTATATTTTACTACCACGCGCAAATTAAGTACGCCGTTTATGTCAGGGACAAAACGTACTAACTCTAGCGGAGCATAAGATCGAAAGTCAAAATAACAACCGAGTGAATTATCAAAAGGGGTAGTAACATGAAATAAAACAATAGATAGCGGAGACCGCACTGTACACGTAGACGGTCGCGTGACTGTCTCGCGGGCGGTTAAATGACTTCCTTTGTTTCTTCACATAGCTCGCATCGTACACTTTCAAAGCCGAACATAAATCACAACTTTTGTAAAGTGGCAATTTACCTGGCGCGAACAATATCACTTATACCATAAAACCTAATGGTCGATACTACTCCACATGTCACAATTAAATGATAGATGCCGTTATCATATTTTTGGCATGAATGATTATAACTGTCCGAATATAATGTAAATAAAAAACCGGCCAAGTGCGAGTCGGACTCGCACACGAAGGGTTCCGTACCATTGACTACATTTAGTATTTGTTGTCATAGCGGCAACAGAAATACATCATCTGTGAAAATTTCAACTGTCTAGCTGTCACGGTTCATGAGATACAGCCTGGTGACAGACAGACGGACAGACAGCGAAGTCTTAGTAATAGGGTTCCGTTTTTACCCTTTGGGAACGGAACCCTAAAAACAAAATGAATAAAACAGTCACTGAAGTAGCTTTTTTTTAAGTACAGACGCCTAATTTGCCTGTGATGCTAGCGCTACAGTTTAATGAAGATCTAAGAGGTTAATTATATAATGACAGGACAATTCACTTTTTTCACACTCGTTAGGGGGATGTTAGTATATTGGTCTCAACTTGAACATTAAAATAGCAGGTGTCGCTTTAAGATTAGCCAATGAAACATGATACTTCCGCATTTAAAGTAATGAAAGAAAAACAAATGTCTCAATTTTTGTCTACGTTCCACTCTAATGATTGACGAATGAAATCAATCGCTCATCGGATCGATTACATAAATTTTGATTGTTCGTTAAAGCAAAAACTGCAGTTTCGTGTTGACGAAGTTGTGCTTCTAAATGATTCTACAAAGTATAATAGCTTCTAAGTCGTGCAATGCACTCAGGGTGCTAACCCTCATACATCTCACTCGTAAGTAAGATTTCTAGGTTAAGGTTATAGCAATCGGAAAGCGCTGACTCCAGACAGTTCCTATGCTCCTGGAGAAGTCCTTTTTTAACCGGAATTAAATGACTCGTCCCGCTCTGGGCGGAGCGGGACGAGTTAGACGTTATTGACGGTCATCTTAAATTTTCATTTTTTTGTGTAGCGTATGTGAATTTAATATTCGTTCTTAAGGTTCGTCCGGGGTTGCGGGACTGTACGAAAGAGATAAGCCCCGGCAAGTCCTGGAGGAGTCCTTAAATTGCCATTTTGGGTAGAACTATCCATCGCTAACCATGCATAAACCTGGGCGGTCAATTAACGGACTTGCTCTGTTTTGATCATAATTGCTAGGTACACATTTATACTAGTGAGTAGTGTTACTGATTTTAGAAAATCTTGCATTTAAATTGACATTCACGGAACACGATTCGATCGCAAATTCCCAACGAGCTGGTTGTTTATATGATAATCTATTTCACCATTCGCTCCTTGCACGTAAAGCCAAAATGTGTACGTAATACGACGTTACGTGCTGTAAGTATATTCACTGCGTTAGCATTAAGTCAATAGATCTGTTTTATTGTAAGTCTAGATTTATTAAGCGGTTTGATGTTTTAGATTATGTTAACTAAATTTAAAGCAAGGTGGAAAAAAGAGAAGCTACTTTTTATTCACCAAGATAAATAGCTGTACGTGCGAGGCCAGGCGAACGATTAATCTAAGTTTAGAGAGTAAACAAGAAGGTGAAGTGATCAGCGGGAGCGTTGTTGAAGTTTAATAAGCGTTAGTTAGCGGGCGGAGGCGCGGCGCCGGCAATAAGGCGACTGTTATCTCCGGTGTGGCGGTGCTGAACAAATTATCGCTCTCGCTTCTAGCCGCGCATCGCTAATCGTTCAGTTTTGTTATTTATTACTTTGCCTCGATTAGGCACTATTACTTATGTCAATAAAGACATGATGAGACATTTATCTATACAAATAAATAAAATGTAAGTGTCTGTTTGTAATTTCAAAATTACTGCTTTTTATTGAATGCATATGAAAGTACATACTTATAAAAAATAAAAATCAAAAGTTTTGTCGGTCTGTTCAGACTAATCGCCGAAACAGTTGGACCGATTTTGACGGGACTTTTACTAGCAGATAGCTGATGTTTTATGGAGGAGTAACTTAGGCTACTCCTATTTTAGAAAAAAAATAGGGTTTCATGAAACAAACCCTTGAAATTGTTAACAAAATCCGATTCAATTAAGGAAGAAGACAAATTATCATTATAAAATATTATATTTTATAATGATAATTTCACGCGGCCGAAAGGTTGCGGGCAACAGCTAGCTATATGTAGATGGAACGAAAAAAAGATTTACTTAGTTATCTCGTCACACAATCATTATTTATTGGTCAACTGTTATTCAAAATCATTCACTTGCGCTGACAATGTGGATTCAATTATACCTGTATAACAAAAAAATGCAAAGAAGCGTAAGTCATGAAATAGCTAATTAGGTTTTTAAATGTAAGCTAGGCGAGTACAACCTAAAAGCGCAACCCGGTGCATGCGGAGTGCGGACGAGGCGGGCCGTCAAAGCGAGAATAATCTCATAACCGCGGCGCGGACGACACGGCCAGCTTATGCCGAGCGCCCTCAGGCTTACTGAGATCGTTCTTTGTACAAACACCACCGCGTTCGCGTCGACTACATATAACAAAGCTCATTACTTATTAACTTTTAAAATTATGTAATTATTCGGTCGCTCTCCACTCGACGAGTATTCGTGCGCATCGAAGTTAACGTTACGATGAATTCCCGCAATTTTGGCTTAGCAAGTGCGGGACAATTAAGCGGCGAGAAGTTTTGCAAGTGGTTGCTAGCCGAGCTGGGTATTCTAGCGGTCCGTATACTTCAATTTCTCCGCGGTCGGTGATGCGTGGCGGCGCAATCGGGCGCGGCTGAGCGATTCCGATCCGATTCGCGGCGGCAGTTTACCTCATTGCAACATTCAACTGCGTGCCCCTTCCGACAACACAAGGCAAATGAAAGCGTCGTCACGATAACACTCAATAAAACACGATTTCAATTGCAACGCTTATTAACAAAAATACAGTTGTATATTAAGACAGTTTTTGTGTTTCAATCAGTCCAGTCACCTTAGATTTCTTTATCTAAGAACTGTTTGGTTGTACAGGACGAAAATCCGTGTTAATCAGAAACACAGGTCTATTCATGTGCAAAGTTATGGAATGTAGTTACGAGTAATTAAGTTAACAAACACTTTTGCATGTATAATTAATAATCGCTAGTGGGGTGTACTTGTGCAGTATGCATTATAGTTTATTTGGCTTATTAGCTTTATTTTATTGAACTTATTCCTTTTGGAGTATTTGCTTTTAAAAGACTGTCTATACAAAGTGGGTTTATGTATAAGAATTTGATCCTTATTAGGGACTTAACTCTTTCAGGGGCACTTTCATATAAGTTACAATATACGTGTTTTTTTTGTTTTTTCTAGTTGTATTTAGGCTAAAGATAACTGAAAACATGTTTCAAAAAAATATCTGAGTGAAGGCTTTTGAGGAATCACATGGTTAGCTACGGTAACCACCGCCGCTGTAGAACAAAACAACACTATGAAAAATCGTAAAATTTTTAATCATGAAAACAGGCTAAAAAATCATGAAAACATTTAGGACCAAATTTTTATTTCACTTCTTATGAAAATCTTCGAAGTAGGACTTTCCTTTACGAAAACATAGTGGAACATTGTAGGTTTTGCATTTCCAAACCGTACGTACTGGAGTATCACTGGAACTGCATTTGGCGCATCTCCTTGATGTGCTTCGCTACGGCTGATGGCGATTGCTTTGAAGGTGGATCTCGTCGGCCACTGTTGGCTTATGTCATTTTATTATGGCGGGACCTGGAGAAAGCGCTCCTGAACTGTGTACAAACACATCGATTTCTTCAGGCGTAGTGGAAGTATAAGTTTTCCAGATTAGGTAGCATAAAGGTTGGTTTAATTTCTTGCAAATCGTCTGACCAAAACATGGGAAATACTGCGAGAGGCGTAATACTTTCTAACTCCAGTATATCTGCTGGTACACCCACATCTTCAGTAAACTCACCTGGTGGGGAAAGTGAGTAGTTCTTCCACTTTGGCGCTCTTGTTTGAAGACTGCTGGAGCTGCTCTCTTCCGCTACAGGATTAGCAACCTCCGGAGGCAGAGTAGAACGGAAACTTGACAAGGGTTCATTATCTTCTTTATCAAAACTGTGTGCATACGTTCCCCTACGACATCACCCAATAGCATGGTAGGTAGTTGTGCATCATGAGTTTCCTGGGCCGATTCCGCACTGAAGCAACTGTAGTCATCGAAGGGTATCTCCTCCAGACAGTTTTCAATATCCGCTTTTCAATATCAGCTAACATACAAAACATTCTGTAAGATATACAAAAATAACAATGTCACATCTATACGAACAAATAAAACATTCTATCTGCGCGCTGGTTAGCTACTCTAACCACCTAATTATGAGTATCATAATTACATTATAAAGCAAAATTACATACATTGTTTATCAAATACGTGCTAAAGATGTCTAAACACGTCTAATAAAACAATCATAGTCATAAAAATAATAGACTCACTTTATTTTTGAATGTTTTTTTCCGAGCACGTTACAAAAACACTGTCAACGAATTTTGTTCAAATGAACAAAACAAACACGAACGATTATCGGCACCACTTACTGCCTAAACTAAATCGAGCGTTAGGTGTATTTATAAGATAGTTCAAGAAATAATCGCTAGATTGCAGGAAATTAAAGAAAACAAATACGAAATATGTGGTTAGCGTAGCTAACCACTGACCCTGAAAGAGAACCCTGAATCAGATAGTGCAAAAATTGCATAATACGTGCGGATATTTTTTTTTAAATCTAGATGCTCTATTCAAAGCTAAGGTATTTTTCTTTAGTGGCCCTTTTTCTTCTATTTCTTATAGTTTTGGATTTGGCCTCCCACATAAACTTGAATCATTCACCCTGTAGGTGTTGGTTAGAAAATGGGGAGGATGTATCAAAAACAGTACAATGAACGTGCGGTTGCGAGGCCGAGAGGTGCGAGGTACGAGAGGACTCTACGAGCACCACACTGATTACAGCTCCATATTTAATGAGCCACTCACATGGGCTCGCAACTAGCAACGAGCCAGCTAACTAATTTCAATACGTGTCTACATATTTGATGGCCTACATGCCCATTCACTGAAAAACTGTAGTAATCTAAGAACGTGAAGTAAACAATTTTCTCGAAGGTTCTAAGACAATGGAAAATATAATGACTTCGTCAATTAGTTCTTTATGTTGAAAGCGTTTGCTTCCACCGCCGTTAAGCGCACGTGGAAAAATCGGGAAATCAGCAAGAGAAAGTGTTCATATGAGGAGTAGGGGCGGCGAGGCCGGGCAAGAGGCGGCGGGCGGCAGAAGACGGCCCGTGCACAGTTTAATTTCCCACGAGGTCGATCTCAGCGCCGTGGAGCGCAACCCGCGGGAATTAATTGCCAGTAATGAATAGTCAAGTGAACGTCCGTTAATTATGTACATCTATACTGAAATTTTAAGATATCATCAACATCTTCAACCAAAGTGAACACAATTACTTAAAAAATTAAGAAGATTTAGTCAAATTGGCGTGCTTTTTTTCTGGACAGAAAAGTGACATGAGTTCAGCAAGTCTATGAACACTGGCACGCTATAATATTGTCTCACATAGCCGTGCTATAACCCACATTTCAGTTTTCACACGGATTGCAGGCTTGGAACAATACAGGTAACTGCTGCTAGCTTGCTAAATTGTCGCTAGCAGTTCAATGACCCTGCACTCTTGTTTAGAAGTGTAAATTGTGTCGTTAACAAAGCAATTTAAAATACTGAAAGTTTGAAGAAGTTTGCAAATACCCTAGAGAGGAAATCTTTACGATCGAATTCATTTGAAACAGTTTCATTTAACTTGTAATCCGTGAAATTGCATGAAACACGACATTGTGAGCTCATCGAACTGTCACTGTTACTGTTACACTTGTGTAATATTATTATAATTATAATTGAGACCAAAATGAACTCTGTGGATCTAGTTAACCTTTCTTTAATTGCTATTGTTTGTTTGTTTTCAACAGAGGAAAAACAATAATGAATACATAGTCATTAAACGTCAGGGTGATTCGCTCATTAGCCCGTGTCATTTATTGAAGAGGACCTTTATCTGAGAAAGTAAGAACCATATTTGTATGAGACCAACTAGCCAGGTTAGATTTATAAGCTCCAAAAAATTGTGTGCTTGTAACGATCCAATTAACATTTCCAGTGAAGATAGCCGGTAAGGCTTATTGAGTTACAGCAAAACTCGGAATTTGGATATGTTTTGGGTTACGTTTGGTTTGGATATGCTTTTGCATGGATATAAGTATGAATAACCTGAACTTTTGTCAAGCTTGCTCATTCAATACCAATGGATGTAAAAATTTGTAGCACGCCATAACCACTAGGCGTCGGTTATGATAGGAGTCCCCAGCCGCGTGACGGCACGCCAATTCGATAAGACATTATTGATACATCGC
This sequence comes from Xestia xanthographa, assembly GCA_905147715.2. Taxonomy (NCBI): domain Eukaryota; kingdom Metazoa; phylum Arthropoda; class Insecta; order Lepidoptera; family Noctuidae; genus Xestia; species Xestia xanthographa. Next base: position 22,471,022 of record LR990645.1, on the reverse strand, counting down.
ATTGTCGGTCGATGGCACAGTGTGATCGTGAAGATTCTATCACACATGTGAGCCGTTACAATCGGTAATGGTGTGTGCAGTTAAGGTGTAGGTTTATTACTTCCTCGTCGTCTAGCGGCGTGGGAACAGGGCCGGAGATAGGCGCTCGTTAGCGGGGCACGCGTCGCGACGCTCCACGGACTAACGGTAACCGCGCCACCTATCTACACTCAGCTACATTGCTAGGCGCGTATGCGACAATGCAATGCACCAAACGTAGCGTAATAACACGCTGCCTTACACACCTGTTATGGTAATACAACAACTGCAGTCCACCATGAATAATAATTGTGTGGACAATTATTTCTAACGACGTCAATACTGTTGTGGGAGTAAATACGCATTTTATGTTGCTCACATGCTACCGACGTATAATCTCAAATACTCAATGTATAAAACGAAATAGATAAGTATGTCTACTATGTTGGTAAACAGTAAAACGTTATAAAATTTGAAAAAATACGACGTGTATTTGACTTAAAAGAGTGCTTGTTGAGGCAATAGCCCCGAAAATACCGTTTAATCTGCAGGCGTCCGTTGACTTTAAAGCGAGGGATTCATGTATTTGCGATGGTCATTTTCTAAATTATTTGATGCTACACGTATGATTGTTTTTACTGATGACTGGAATACTTGCTAACAATAATAACTATGTAAGAAATCGACAACTAGTTCACGAAAATGAAAATATGCAAATAACGAATGCAAAAATTAAAATCAAATGCAATTTTGTACCCTTTTCCCGTTTGTTTTTTGTGTGGGTCAAATTTAATCATTTGCTATTTGACCACTTTTTTATTATGCTTTTTTGTTTATTACTCCTATGATTGGGTTGGTAGATACATGGTATTAAAACCATTTCAAAAGTAGTTATACAGGTTCACCTATATTACGTATAAAATAACATCCTATTTACCTACTATGAGCGATAATGAAGGAGATGAAACTAGTCAACTGGTAGCAATTATGGCTTATTCCCATTAGACTAGAAATCGCCAAGTAAATAGTATGCGAGGACTTTCCGCAATTGTAGACATTGCCAATGCCAAACACTTTATAATTTTGATATAAGTACATTGTACATATTATAAAGTTATTTTTAGTATAACGATGTCCGGATGGATACATCCTATCAGCCAGACAAGTTATAAACGGAACTCTGGTGGTGAATCAAACCATCAAAGTTCCGTAACTGCAGGACGAAAGATCTTATGAATGAGACTTCGTCTTAATGCTACTACAGGAGCTAAATTAGCAACTCTATTTGTGGTGGTTCAAACTTCGTTTGAAACACTGTTAGAATAAAGTTCTTAAATAATCAGCTTGCACTACAAAGTGGTTGTTACGTCAGTCACTGCGGGCCGAATAGTGCGAAATGAGTGTTTTTTTGCGATTTACAAAAAATCTATTGATTGGACTAAAAAGTAAATCATTATGATGCTAATATGTTGCTTGTAGAATTATTTGCCAAAAAATCAGAATGATCGCATGTATTTTAGTATGGTTTTTTATTTTATTTACTCGTTATAAGAAATTGTTAGAGATAAGTTCGTGATTTTTTTCTATCGAATAAAATTAGTTGTATTATGTTTTCAAAACACTATCGTACTAGCATATCCTGAAGAATACCATATATTTTCTGGCTTTGTTTATTGCAGTGAATTATATGCCTTTTTGCATTGTAAAACTCGCGTTTAGCTCATGTAGTCGCCTTAAGAACGTCTGCCTGCCCATCCGTTAGACAATATTGCATAAATAATGTTAATAAGATTTAGTATATAGTAATCTGTACTCCGATTAATTGACAGCATTCCATGTGTTTTTTAAAACATGACTCAACTAACATGCAAGCCGCAGCCATATCGTTTGGTATTGAGTAATTGGGATTTAGTCATTTCTGAATGACTGAATATCATTATACATTATCATAGATTTCCCATGGTTCCCTGAATAAGGTGCGTCTATAAAAAGTTGACGCGTTATTTACTATTGTCAGCCTACTCTCACGGCACGACACATGACCTGAGATACGCTGTTTTTTATATTGACGTGTAATATTTCCAAGTGCTCTGCGAATTTCTTTTTTATATTGGAAACCTCACGCACAAGAATTTCATTTGAGAAACAGGTTAGGTTCTTAGAATTTAAGAAAATGTTCAGGTCAAATAGAGACTGTCATAATGTCTGTTTTAGCGAGAAGGCCGAAGTGTTGCCCCATGTAAAAATTTAAAACATGAATCTTTAATACATCTCATGTACATGATGGGAGTATTCTATTCTAGAGCTGCAGAATACTTGTTTGAAGCAAACTCTGAATGCTGTTCGACACTGGAGGAAGTAGTTACTGCGTTAATCTATTTGTGACCGCTACCACGAGCCACAGGAGCGAATAGGTAACCAGCTAACTGGAAAAAAAATTAATGTGAGAAAATGACATTGTGCCAATGTAGTCGTATATATTCACACCGTACTCTTTTACGAATTGTTTAAAAATTGTGTTATAATGTTTAAAAAGTGTAAAATATTAATCTTTTAAGTCTCACATTTAGAAGTTTCATGATTTATATTGACTCAACGCGATGCCTAAGCCACTGAAGATGAAACAAAAAGATATCATCTCAGTTAATACACCCCATTGCGCATATTAGAACCACTTCTACTCCGTTTCACCCACTAAGGGGGTGATTTCTAACCTCTATACATACATCCTCCGGGGCTCGTAACTATCTTTTTTCAATCATGTTTTCATCTTGACTAGGATCGTTAATAGCAGCAGCTTTATAGTGTATTGATTTAAAAACAAACATAAAATTACGGTTTAACACACTATCCAAACAGTGTTATAAGGAAAATAAATCCAACTAACGAGATTAAACATAACAAGCATAATTTAATAGAAGAACACAGACGTATCGGTTTCGACATGCACTTGGATAAGACCAAGGTCTAGTTTAATGAACACGCCGAGCCGAGACCGGTTCACGACTAAGGAATGGCCCTCCGAAGTTGCGTAAGAATATATTTATCTAAACAAAGGTCAGACTGTCAGACAATATTTGGTAGGTATACTGGTTAGAAAGCGAACTTGTAATAGGACAAGCACGACCGATACCCAACCACACTGCTTTTAGACAGGGTCTAATTAAAATTATAACTATTTGGAAAACGGTGAGAATGCAAACCGCGCGAGCGGCAAAGTCACCTAATCGCTGTTACACGACTGGTTTCTATGCAACTCAACTCATGGAAACGTTTTCCGAAACACAAGAACGTCCCTCTTTTTTAAAGGCTGCTAAAAGTTAGTTCACGAACATTTAATTTTTTATTAGTATGTCTATTTCGCAAATAGAAGGAGCTCGTGGCTAAATAACAGCCGTTCGGGTCGATCTTTAGGTTAAGCCAAGCTTGCGAGCTTGCCTAGGTTGGTCTGTGGATTGGTGACAACCCAACAAACCGAGTTTCCTCCGTGCTTCGGAAAGCACATTATGCTGTTGGTCCCGGCTGTCATTTTTAGATCTTTGACAGTCGTTACAGGTAGTCAGTGACCCAAAAAGTCTGACAACCAGTCTTACCAAGGGGTATCGTATTACCCAGTACTAACTGGGTTGTGTAGGTCAGATAGGTAGTCGCTTCATGTGAAATACTGGTATTCAGCTGCATCCGGTTAGACTGGAAGCCGATCCCAACATATTTGGGAAAAGGCTAGGCAGATGATGATGATGTCTATTTCGCAAATAAAACTCAGGAATTCCATCGATGTCTACACAAGAAACGAGAAAAGTATGTTTTTGTTTTGTAAACCTATTTCTCGATTTGAATTCATGCTTGAAAATATACTTGGATGATTGTTTAGCAGTCTGTCGTCAAATTCTGCGATTTACTAGCCCGTAGATGACTCGTTTGATTTGCTTCTATGAAATAATTCTATCAACTATTTGAAGTACAGAAGTAGGACGGCCTCAAAAAAAGTTTGCGATCACTTTGAAAAATCGAAATCTTTTTTGTTACGTTAGATTATAATATGATTTATTTTTAATTTTAGATTATTTATTATAAAATATAGATTTTATTTCAAATTTTCATTGCATTTTCAACTCTAAATTACGTCCGTCTCTTTCTCGTTTTATTAGAGAGAAAAGGATAGCGATATCCTAAATTAAGTTTAGTTTGTGCACAACAGAATCGACACCAATAGCCAACTGTGACGTCACTGTTTATACAACTCAATGACTCAACTATTTATTGATTTCAAAGCAACTAAAAATCGAATTTGGCAATTAATTGAAAATAAATCGGGTTTTCAGGCCCAAAATAAAGTGTTTTTTTGTAGAAATAGGTGTCTTGGAATTATTGCTTTAGGGTCATCTACCCTATTCAAATGCGTTGGCGGGTCATATTGTGGCGCGCGGGCCTGGGGTTGAGCAGACTTGATTTATAGCGTAAGCTGTATGTGGTTTGCAGATACTCTCGATAGAAAAGATAGAAAGTTGCAATTCCATGACCGCAGCGTTTTGAAAACTAGGAACTGGAGTATACTGCTCACAAAAAGGCCACGCAAGCGTGCGTTGGAATGATTTGGTAGTAGAAATCTACACAGTACTTACGGGATAATATCCGTGATTTTCTTTTTTTACCGGGAGCTCATAAATAAAGAAAATCACGAAGAGAATTTAAAAGCAAATCAGATCATAAAGAGAATTTAAAAGCAAATCAGGCAAGAGATGCTTATACGAAATAAATAATAAAAAAACATCTACGAAAGTACATGTCAGTCTTGGAAGTGTCAATAACTTGGAAGGAACGATGGTTAGATTTTGCCCATAAACTTTATACAGGGAGAATTTACAACTGAAAATAATGCAAGTAATACAAGCCTAAATACAGGTTTATACTGTACCAAGTGATGGTTTAGCTGGCAACCATTGTAACAATGATAAGATACGATTGTGAACAAGAAAAACCGGCCAAGTGCGAGTCGGACTCGCGCACGAAGGGTTTGGTACCAATATCTCCATTCTTGAGGGATACGGCACTGTTTCTCTTTACTACAGGCTATTATGTAGCCTATCTAAGAGGACAGTACCCCAACCATTTATGTTGTATACCAGTGTTCATAATTTGTAAAGTGCAACTGTTTTTATTGTATTTACTGCAACACATTTTATGCAATGAAGTTTTTATTATTATTATTAATATCTATACAACATTAGACAAAACGGCAAAAAAATAATAATACCTGTAGCGATTTTTTTTTTGCTGTTTTGTCACAATCCAGGTCCAACAAGCGCCGTATATGGTATATGTGGTGCACAATAAGTGGTGTTGGTAGAGGAAACTAAAGAAAAACCAGGGATATAGTACCCGTCAGGTTTGCAAGAGAAGTGGATAATTTCATATAATAAAATAATGATCTTTGCCTCCAAATACCCCGCCACTATAGGGCGGTATTTTTCGGGATTAGCAAAAAAAAAAAAGTAATTTATAAGTAACCGACTTCAAAAAAGGAGGAGGTTATATGTTCGTGTGTATGTATTTTTTTATGTATGTTACCTGATTTCTCCCCCATTTGTGGACCGATTCTCAAAATTCTTTTTTTATTTGAAAGAGTTTACTCCTGAGGTGGTCCAATTTAAATTTGATGATAGACTAAGCTCCCGTTGCACGAAACCCTACCTCACAAGGTGGCAGATCAGAAATGTAATGTAGTGATAGATACTACTTAAGAACACTGGATTTTAGTAGGTTGCCACCGCATATCCTGGAAGAACTTTTATTTTTTTTCGTTTTCGTATCGCTATTTTGATCGAAAATTACATCATAAGGTGGCAGATCGAAACGTTTACCTATCGAAAGAGACACATTTGGAGATAACAACCCGCATTGGTTGCCAGCCCGAACCCTGGCAGATTTCAAGGTCAGCGATGTATTATGAGCCCCAAAAATGGGGTAAATTACCTCATCAGGTGGCACCTTGAAACCGATGCAGATCGATTGCCCCAGACGTGCCGTTCGTTTATATATAGGGTTGCCTGCCTTCAGCTTGGCAGTTTTTCTGGTCAGCCACCTCAAACAATATAATATCTCAAAATCTTGAAATAACGAGAAATTCTTGTATAGATGCTATGATTCAGGGTTTAATTTAATAAAAATCGGGATATTAAATTAAATTCGACGTACTAACAGACTTGCGTCTCACGGTGTTGAAATAATAGGGTAAATGTACCAGTTTTGGTAATTTCTTCAAATATTGAAAAAAAGCCTTTTTGCCTTTTACGTTCAACGTGATATAGTCTAACGGGCATTTTTGTGCTGCATAACAATATTTATCATGTAGAAATAATGAATCATTAATCACCTGTGATTTTTATTAGTTAAGATTATTTTTGCTTTTACTAGCTTGCTTTTACAAAAGTCCCATTTTAATTTGGTGAACATCTGATGCTGGTCTTCGGAGATATACAATGCATATGCAATACTCTAGTTTTTGTGCCATAACTGTTTTTGTTTTAGTTCAATTGTGTCGTCGCACTAAGTACCTCCAAGTAGCTTCACAGGCTATCCGCACGCCCCGCCTCAGCCAGTCCCCGTGCGGCATTTGGACAGTACGGACGTGTCAAGTGAGAATAATTGAACTACTTTATGGAGATGGAGACTGATTATAAAAATAAGCTATGTGTTAAGTTTAATATTATTCCTCTGTTTAGAAGATTCTTGATAACAAAAAAGTTTTTTTTATGTTTAGTTATTAAGAAGCAGTGATCTCTGGAATTTTGTGATTTATATTCCTTTTTTTATCTAAATAATAACGATTTACTATTTTTTAGTTTGTTTTATTATCCGCTTTCTAAATAATTTACAAATAATCGCGAAACTTAATTATGTTATTAAAAACAATACATTCAAAATCTGGGTCTTTTCGACCCTCGCGCTACTGTTCATTACTTAAAAGGAGACGCGAGTACTCGAGGGTTTAGTTCCATTTATTGGAGATAAACCTATTACCATGACATGTAAATTCTTTTTTTATTTGAATGAGTATACTCCTGAGGTGGTCCCATTTAAATTTGGTGAAGATCTGATTCTGATCATCGGAGATATACAATGAAACTCTTAAAAAATAGACGGCAAATCTGTCGTGATTGCTGCAATAGCTTGGATGTTTATTGTTTATACAATATTGACTTAACGTTATTGACGTAACATCACGCCTGTATGCTCTGAGGAGGTACGCAGATGTGTACAACACACACAGATTTCGACAGTTAGGTAGGTATGATAAGTTCCATTTATTGGGGATAAGCCTATTACCATGACATGAATTGTTAATAATGTAAAATAATCCCCACTAATAATCAAATGGACCTGGGCAGGACATCTGGCTAGACGTGGAGATGGCCGGTGGAGCAGGGCTTTGACCGAGTGGTGGCCAAAGTTAGGCCATAGAAACCAGGGCCGCCCTAAAGCTCGCTGGGTCGACGACATCGTCAAAGTCGCGGGAAACACCTGGATAAGGGACGCACAGAACCGGGAAATGTGGCAGAAAAAAGGGGAGGCCTATACCCAGCAGTGGGTGATTCCGGGCTGATATGATGATGATGATGAATCCCCACTACGGAACCTTTAAGGCGCTGTCAACACCAAAATCGCGCACACTTTCTATTTGTATGGGAGTAAACGAGACGTCACTATTACTGGGCGGCCAGATTTTAGAAGAAAATAGTGAATAAATATTGAAATAAATAAAAGTGTGGAGTATTTGTGAAATATGACTAGTTAGCGGTTTAGGTATGCATATGTTGACTTCATGTTTTTAATTGCAGAGCCATACGTCAAAAAAATAAAGAAATACAACCGTTAATGATGATTTTAAGACCAATCTTTGCAATTATTTTCTATCGAGCCGATTTCGTCTAATTATGTATCGAGTCCGTCCAAGGTCTTTGAAATATGATGAATATTAACATTTTTTTTTTGATGTGCTAAAACAAATAGTTTTTCTTAAAAAACTGCTTAAATGACATCAATCTCAACAAATTAGGTGTTGTCAGACCCTTAAATGTGCATGGTCTGACTTGCACCTGGCTGTTTTATTTTGCTATTTTAAAGTTGGTTCTAAAGTAATCGTACTGCATATTTTACGTATTAATTGATTTCTCAAGATCCTTAAGGGCTATATATCCCTCAAATGGCTTAGCATGATCCTCCGTTACGCCTAAAATACTGCAGCATTAATGTTGAAATAAATATATGGTAAAGTTGAGGATTAATGTTAGGTTTTATGTTTGAAGTACTTTTTGAAACCGCTGGTATTCAAAAAGTACTTCAAATTAGATCATGAAACTTTGCATACTAACTGAACTAACTTTAAAGCAGGTCTTATGTGTTTGATTTTTTTAGTCCAATCAATAGATTTTTTGTAAATCGCAAAAAACCACTCATTTCGCACTATTCGGCCGCAGAGACTGACGTAACAACCGCTTTGTAGTGCAAGCTGATTAGAACTTTATTGTAACAGTTTTTCCAACGAAGTTTGAACCACCACAAATAGAGTTGGCTAATTTTAGGGTTAGAAGGACCTTAAGGCTCGGAACCGCGGATCAATCCAAAAGGATCGAGACATCCGGGAAATCTTAGATAAGAAAAGAGAAGAAAAGCATAAAAATATTAATAGTGGTGTGAGTAAGCACGCGACTGTTATCGGAATATTTATTGTTTTTGAAAATCTCACTGGTTCCTGTATGACAGTCTCTTTATTAAGGCGCTTCCCCAACCGGAAGTATTCGACTGAAACATAACAGTTCAGATTGGAGCATTTCATCAATGATTGAGGAAAACCGAGCATCACATTGCGCAACCTATAACGATTCAATTTGTAACAGTGGGCAATTTTCCAGTTCTTTGTATGAACGAATTAGATGGCGCTGATCAACCTTGGAAATAATAAAATGACTCGTTTTGTATGTCCACTAAGCCTTAACTGAAGTACGGAGGAACGTAAGCTCGACTCGACGCACCAGGAGTTTAAGACGTAACGCAAAAATACCAAATACCAATAGCAAAAACCATGCAAAAACTTGAAGTTTAGTGAAGCAAAAGAACAGTAGACTTTTTAGGTTAAAAAAAGGTTCTATAAAGTTCTTATTTTATATGCAACCTGTTTTTTTTCATATCCCATAACTCTAGGGTTATATTCTGTAGGTGAAAATAATAATAAAACTCCTAGAATAGGTGGACCAAAAATAGTTTCGGAGATATCATCAATCATAATTACAAAATATGTATCTAAGTTTCATTGATAAATACGAGTTTTTTAATAAAAGATTTTTTAATTCAACCCAATCAGTCATATTTAAAGCTAAGAGAAAATGCGACGTTGTCATATTTAACATATGGGTGTTTTACGTTAATAATCGTGAGATTGCCGAATTATTTTGTATGAAAAATGAAAAAAAAAGGATGCTTGGAACATAATTCATAATATGCCAGTTGTTTCTTTGATATGGTCTCAATCATACCCTAGAGTTATGGGATATCAAAAAAACAGGTTGTACAATGAATAATAAAGAAATTTTACTATACAGAGTTTGACATGATTGTCTAGGAGATTTTTTTAAGATTCTACCATTGACCTATAATATATTTTTCCTATTATACATTTATTAACGTAGTAAATTTTTTTTTTCATTGGATTTTACTAGAACGCCGCTTAAAAAAATATTGCCAAACCTGATCAGCGCCATCTATTGACATATACCGAAGCGTTGTGACAAACGTCAGTGGAAAATTCCTCATTATTTGTTACTGTACAAAATCAAATCTTAATTTGTTACATTACAGGGGAATGCTCCGGGGTCAAGGAGCGCCTTTAATCTCGTTGTGTTACAATAATGAACTGGCACTCGGTATAGACTGACCTGCACATCGAAGGGCTGGTGGTGCTGCGCGGAGTCGGGCGCCTGCTGCACGGCGCCGGCGCCGTTGACGAGCGCGCCGCCCTGCGCCGCCACGCCGCCGCCGCCCCCCACGCCGCCCGACGCGCCGCCGCCCACCCCGCCCACGCCGCCGACGCCACCTCCGTACTGCGCAACGTGTGCTTATACTTAGCTTACTTACACCGACGTTAATACAAGTCTAATAGACTAACATTATGACTTTATTGGAAGGTTGAATTTGAAATGAGTATAAACCAAAACAGGCCTAACAGGGATCAACGATATTTTCCATTTTCCGTGCATTGTACACTCGCGGTCACTTAGTTGCGTCACAACAGTTGTGACGAGACAGTTACTGTCTTATCGCGTAGTTTTCTTACGCAAAATACGCGTTTTAGGGCTTGTACACAAAACCGCGTTGCGATGCGACGTCGCATCGTGATGAACTGTCTAGTAAACTACGAGTTTTCTGCGTTGTGCCGTCCCATCGCAGTTTTGTGTACAAACCCTTAGACGTGGAGATCCGGAAAACAAGCCAGAAATAAAACACCTTCAAGCCAGAGACATGACGTAACTTGAAGTAAAGTGCTTGTGAACCTCAGTTTTAAGACCCGTATTTTAAAGCATGTTTGAGGAGGAGTAGAGGAGCTCGTGGATAATTCATAACAGCCGCGTAAGTCGATCTTTACGGTTAAGCCGGGTTTGCCTAGGTCGGTCCGTGGATTGGTGACCATTCAATATCTGCAGACTTTCCTCCGTGCCTCGGAAAGCCATTGGTCGCGGTTGTTATTTGTAAATCTAAGGTAATCGTTACAGATAGCCAGGGAGCGGCCCGCAAGTCTGACAACCAGTCTCACCAACGAGGGGTATCGTATTACCCCGTACTACAACAGTAACTGGGGTGTAGAGGAGAATAAAATGGAAAATTCTTAAAATGGTCTTCATGGTTTTGACCAAGTCTATTTTAAATTTTTAACGTGATTCATATTATGATTCTGATAAAGCAGTCATTTTAGGCCTCCTGATAATTACGCAGTCGCTCCATGTAAAATGTATTCAGTTGCATTCGGTTAGACTGGAAGCCGACCCCCATCATACGTTGGGAAAAGGCTAGGCAGATGATAATTTTAGAGCTAGTTGCTGGTAGGAATTCTGGCTAACAGCTTTAGTTTTTGTCTGTTCAAGTATTCGCTATGCATGAGGAGAATATAGAATAGCAGTGGTGGCCCAGTGGTAAAGACTCCAAATTACGTGTTGTATTTGAAGTGTGTTCAAAACTACTTTGAGTAATTTATTTTTCAATACACTTCCTCGTAAACTGGTTCTTAGCGCACTACGATTAGACGATACTACATTAAATACTACGATTAAACGCACGAGTGTGAAATACATTGCATGTTGTACAACATGCAATGTATTTCACACTTGTGCGTTTTTTTTCCAATTTCCCGCACGTGTGCGGGAATGAAAATTGCCACAGATAACTATACTCAGTCCAAATTGGTTTAATGCCTTAGTCTGAGGTGTTTTTTTTTTTAATTTCGGCAAAGCACTACGCGTCTTTACGGCATAAATATTTTTTGAATATTCAAAGTGTGTTTATAAATAGAATATCAAAGATAAACATGATTATTAAAAAACTAATAGTGTTACTTTTATACACAAATTAACATTTATTTGTGTTCTGAATTCAAAAATATAAAATAAATCTATTTTTTATATTAGGCTGTTTAACGGCTTCATACCTCTGCCTCTTCTTCAACCTGGCGAAAGCAAAGCGCGTTATTTCGTTATTTTATTTTATTTCTTCAAAAGTGTATTAAAAAACGTCGTTTGATACACGTGGACATTTGTTATTGCAGTTCTCCTAGTGTTATAATTCCGCCTCGAATGCAATAACAAACTTTCTCCACTTGTATCAAAATGTACTATTATAACCACTGCACACAAAACAGTGAAAGAGGAAACCGGCATATCTTAGAACCGAAAATTTGAAGCCATTTGACACCAATCTGCCCCGTATTTACAAACGCTTCGATTCGATATGGATTTTGGAAGTTGTGTGTCTACGATTTCTTGCCCGCGCCTGCTTGGTCTTTATCACACTTCCTCTCACAGAGAGCAAGCCTGTTTTAGAATTAACTTATAGAAAACATTCATCAGTCTTTGAAACATAGCCTAGAAGGCAACATGGATTTCATCTCCTTGAGTATCAAGCACTACTCGCTTGTGTTACTTCTCTTCTTTGTCTTTGAGAGCAACGATGTATATACTAAATAAATCGCGAATCTTTGAGGCGTGTCACTAATAGTAGTGGGTGATGCATTCGGGAATGCAATACCGGGATCCTGCGCGGGATTTGCGGGACTGAGCTCAGACAAAATGGTAGTTGTTCCTATTAGTGTGGAAGCAGAAAGAGCAATTTCCGCTGCTAACTAACCTAGCTTGCAAGGTCAGGACTTCAGGAGCCGTTTAGCAGGGCACGCCACAATAGTGGCGGTAAGTCCCCTCTTTGAGGAGTGGCTTGAGAGACGCCACGGCGTCCTCACCTTCCGCCTGACGCATGTCCTCACTGGACACGGAGTGTTCGGGAGGTTCCTGCACCGAATCGGGCGGGAGGAAACGCCCGGGTGCTTCCATTGTGAGGATCGACCGGAGGACACGGTGGAACACACGGTGGAGGTGTGCCCCACGTGGGCGGAGCACCGCCGTGTCCTCGAAGCGGCGATTGGCGGCGGCGACCTCTCGCGTCCGGCCCTGGTGCAAGCCATGGTCCGGAGCGAGACGGAATGGGACGCCGTCACCTCCTTCTGCGAAGCAGTAATGCTAGAGAAGGAGGTGGCGGAACGTGAGAGGGAGCGAACCTCTCAACGTCCCGGCCGCCGCGGGAGACGCCCCGGGCGTCGGGGGCCACCACCACGTAGCCCCCGGCCACCGTAGGCGCGGCCTGTGGACGGTGAGCTATGGGCTAGCTCGCCGTCCGTCCGTCTCATGACGACAGGCCGTGTCGACGGCGCGTTCGTGTTCCACGCGCGCCTCAAAGAGTCAGTTAAAACTTCGACTGCTAAGTATAAAAAACAACGTACAATTTTGATGATGAAAATGCCATCTAGCCGATTTCGGCCACTGCGCTCAATGGCTTTTAAGGGTGGTTGGCCTGAGCTCGTGGAGGACGTGGTGAGCACTCTGTTCCGTTCGCGAGGGGAACATCCACCCCCGCCTATGGCTCCGCCGCCTGCGATGCTGGAAGCGGACCAACAGAACGACGACGACAACGCTCCGGAAGTGACTGGGGTAGACCAGAAGTGACTGGGGCAGTACGCAGGCTCAGTGCCAAAAATACCGCCCCGGGACCCGACGGCTTGCCTGGCAAAGCCTGGGTCCTGGCCTCGGAGGCTCTCGGGCCCCGACTAGAGGGGCTCCTAAGCGCATGCTTGGAGAGAGGCCAGTTCCCGCTTCGTTGGAAGACGGGAAAGCTGGTCCTCATTCGGAAGCCGGGGCGCCCTGCGGACTCTCCGTCCGCATACCGGCCCGTGGTGCTGCTCGACGAGGTAGGCAAGCTCTTTGAAAAAGTCATTGCAAACCGCCTCGCCGGATCTTGCGGAACACCAGTTTGGTTTCCGCAGGGGCGCTCTACGGTGGACGCCATCATACGCGTGAGAGCCCACACGACGGGGGATGCGGTGTCCAGGGGTGGGGTTGTCTTGGCGGTGGCTCTCGACATCGCTAACGCCTTCAACTCCATGTCCTGGAGCTGCATAAGGGAGGCACTCCGGTACCACCGGGTGCCGATCTACCTCCGTCGAGTGGTCGGGGACTACCTGACGGATAGGGCCGTCATCTACCCTGGTCGCGACGGAGAGTGGAACCGGCGAGAGATGTCGTGCGGTGTTCCGCAGGGATCAGTTCTAGGGCCGTCCTCGTGGAACACCGGGTACGACTGGGTGCTGCGCGCCGACCTCCCTAGCGATGTCAGCGTGGTCTGCTGGTTGCGCGGGGTTGCAATAGTCGTTAAGAGGATCCGGCAATTGGGTCTCGAGTTGGCATTGCACAAGTCCGAGGCCATGTGCTTTCAAAGACCTCGAAATGCGCCACCTCCGGGATCCTCACTGACGGTAGGAGGGGTATCCATCGGCATCGAGTCGATCTTGAAGTACTTGGGACTTGTCCTTGACAGCCGGTGGAACTTCGTAGAACATTTCCGACGTTTGGCCCCCAAACTGGAACGGACTGGGGCTGCCTTCAGGCGGCTCCTGCCCAATCTGGGGGGGCCAAACGCCTCCTGCCGGAGGCTCTACGCGGGAATCGTGCGATCCATGGCCCTTTACGGGGCCCCGGTGTGGACGCGTTCCTTGAGGCTGCGTGCAGCCCACTACCTGAACGCGCCCCAAAAGTTGGTAGCCGTAAGGCTGGCCCGTGGGTACCGCACGATCGCCCGCGAGGCGGCGAGCCTCCTTGCGGATTGCCGCCATGGAATCTGGAGGCGATATTCCTCGCGCGCCTTCATGAATGGCGCGCGGAGGCGCTACGCCGGGGGGAAACTCCGCTGCCGCGGCAAATTGTCGCTCAGCGGACAGACTTCCGGCGGGATCTCATGGCGACATGGAGGGAGCGACTGTCGCAACCCCGTGCAGGGCACACCACAATAGTGGCGATAAGTCCCCTCTTTGAGGAGTGGCTTGAGAGACGCCACGGCGTCCTCACCTTCCGCCTACTGCGAGGATCGACCGGAGGACACGGTGGACCACACGGTGGAGGTGTGCCCTGTGGTGTGGAGGTGGGCGGAGCACCGCCGTGTCCTCGAAGCGGCGATTGGCGGCGGCGACCTCTCGCGTCCGGCCCTGGTGCAAGCCATGGTCCGGAGCGAGACGGAATGGGACGCCGTCACCTCCTTCTGCGAAGCAGTAATGCTAGAGAAGGAGGTGGCGGCCGGGAGCCACCACGTGGCCCAAGCGTGTTCCACGCGCGCCTCAAAGAGAGTCAGCAAAAAGGAAGGGGGTCCGTAAGGACCGATGCCTGCCGGGGTTGCGGGACTGTTCGAAAGAGATACGTGGTCCGTGGATCCGTGGCCCCGGAACACAAAGGGCGATGAAGGAACATGGATGAAATGACTCCGCCCAGAGCGGGAGGAGTCATTTGATGATTTCCCATCCGAAAAAAAGAAGAAAAGGGTGGTTAGTTTATCGAGAAATTTGGTATGATGCTCTTTCATGTGCTCTCAAGTGACTAGCCAACGCAGCTATCCAACTTTAGCCAAGCTAAGAACCAAGACACCATCGACGATATTATATGTTATAGATGGCTGTGGGCAGGTCTAGCTTTAAGATCGGATACGGACTCTAGAGTGTCAAGTTACGATTGAGTTAATCTGAGCATGCCAAAAAACTGTATCAAAACCAGCCTGCATGACCACTTTGCTAACCACCCATAGTTTCGAATTTAGCTCTAACTAGCTGACCCACGCAACTTCGTCTGCGTCACATAAAAGAAAAACAGCTCACAAAAGGAATACATTTTTCCCCGTTTTTGCAATATTTTTCATTTATGCTCCGCTCCTTTTAGTCGCAGCGTGATGTTATATAGCCTATAGCCTTCCTCGATAAATGGACTACCCAACACTGAAAGAATCATTCAAATCGGACCAGTAGTTCCAGAGATTAGCGCGTTCAAACAAACAAACAAACAAACAAACTCTTCAGCTTTATAATATTAGTATAGATGAGCTAACAACATCCTCTTGTATAAACCGATTTATAGATGGCTGTACACTCTCGAAAAGACACACCCGAGGTAGCGCTAGTGCGAGACTACCTTATAGTGCGAGACTACATAAGAGCGCTCGTGGTTCCTCGCTTGGTTGTACACTCTTGCACTCGCCCTACCTCGAAGTGTCTCGGTGAGAGTGTACTGCAGCCATCATAACAGTCTGGACCGAGTTTTGAGCTTTGTTATCATACAGGGTTTGACGCAGAATGTGCACTTCGTAAAATGTGCACTTCTCTTTTGCGAAGAGCACATTTTGCGAAGTGCACATTCTGCGTCAAACCCACCATAAAAAATTTCGCTTGATATGTTATTATCTCTTGAGAAGCTCGTGGCAAAATAATAACAGCCGCTCGGGTCGATCGTTAGGTTAAGCAGTGCTTGCCTAGGTTGGTCTGTGGATGGGGTCACCCATTACATACCGAGTTTCCTCCGTGCCTCGGAAAGCACGCTAAGCCGTTGGTCCCGGCTGTCATTTGTAGATCTTTGACAGTCGTTAGGTAGTCAGTGGCCCAAAAAGTCTGACAACCAGTCTTACCAAGGGGTATCGTATTACCCAGTACTAACTGGGTTGTGGAGGTCAGATAGGCAGTCGCTCCATGTAAAATACTGGTATTCAGCTGCATCCGGTAAAACTGGAAGCCGACCCCAATATAGTTGGGAAAAGGCTAGGCAGATGATGATGTTATTATCTCTTAAAAGTTTCGTTGATGACCCCCGAAAATTTTAAAGGCACCAATTTTGGTCGTTTGCTTTTACATAGCAACATTGGTACACAAAGCTTTCGACAAGACTGCCCTAAACATGCACAATTCTCTTCACACCAAATTCCACTGTGTAGGCACTACAGTAGATGTGATTTATAAAAAGAATAGCTAATGCTCGCGGCTTCGCCCGCCCGCAAATTATATACAAAAGCCATGAAAGCTTTGAATCACTCTATTAAAACCCGCATCAAAATCCGTTGCGTAGTTTTAAACATCTAAGCAGACATACGCGGCGGGGGACTTTATTTTATAATATGTAGTGATAGTGATGATAATGATTTTCCTCTCAGTACTTTCTTCACGATATTTTTTTCTTCCTTTTTATTGGTACGAAAAAGTACTCTTTTTACTGACAATCTTGACAATAATTGTAGTAGCACATTTTTTACCATCAACTACTTCAGACTTATTTTAAAACTAACCTGCTGTGTACTTGCAAAACTGTTGTTGTCGAATTGTGGATGCTGCTCCATTTGTAAAACGAGTTCAATGTGTTGATTCATAGAGTCGTTCAATGTCATACCTGAAAATAATTGTATAGTGCTTTTATACTCTGTTAATCATAGTGCTCATGCAAATAATAATCTATTAATTTTTTACTAACCAGGGTGAATTTGTGGGTGTTGTGGGTGCGGCAGACCCTGCAGAGGGGCAACACCTAACATCCCTGGATGATGCTGAAATAGACGTAATAAATGAGATCAACAACAAAGTTCAAATAACACACAATCACTCAGGATATCTAGTAGAGACATTGAACTAAGAACACCCTTTTTTCGTTAACACACTCTTCAGCACTGATTAACTGGAAACATTTTTAAATCCTTGTTATTAATTTTATTGGTGTTGTGTAAACTAATAATTTTCAAATAATAGAAAACGAAGAGTTACAGAGGTGAAATTATAATGATGTAGTAGCCGGAAGAAACTGGATAGCCATGACAAAAAACCGCCAAAAGTGGAGAGATTTAGAAGAGACCTACACTCAGCATTGGGTGGCCAAGGGTTGAAAAAGAGGGAGAAGAGAATAGAGAGTCTCTAATGTATATTTTTATTAATAAAATATTATGATTTAAGTAAATAAAACCGTAAAAAGGCGGAGTAAATGCCTTGGGCGTTTTATATAATCCAAAATAACTTAAGTAATGAGTAAGGTCTAAGCACTAAGCAGGCAGTTACCTGTGGATGCGAGAGATGCGGCAGATGGTGCATCTGCTGCGGCTGCGGCTGCGGCATGGCGTGCGGCGGCAGCAGCGGGAAGGGCTGCGCGTCGCCGTTGCGCGGGCCCTCCTCGTCCGCCGGCGACGGCTGGCGCGAGCCCGGCGTGCGGCTGCGGAACCAGACCACCGCACTATAACGTACCATAAACAACATCCACGGGGGAACGCACAAACTACTAAACGCCACCTCCGCTATGACGCCCCCACGAGCGAGAGAATCGAGGCGATTCAACGTATTTCTATACGAAAATATCGACGCGATTCTCTCGCTCGTGGAGGCGGCCCGTTAAGGTGAGCGCACACTTATCAGAGCCGAAGGAAGCGAAAGAGCCGAAAGAATCGAAATTTAGAATTACTTGTATGAAATCTTATAAAACAACACTTATCCGCCGAATAGATAACGTTATACGGATGAAAAACGGTTTCTTTCGGCGCGGTCGGTTCTTTCGGCGCGGATAAGTGTGCGTTCACCTTTACGTGCTCCTTTTACTCCGTTCATACATCTGTTCATAATCATTACGAGCGATCCTGATCGATTTGTGTGTTTTGTCCTGTGCGGGCTAATAAATGCTTTTTCTTTCTTTCTTTCTTTCTTTCTTTATCCTCATAATGTATTTGACATTATAACGATCGCTCCGAAATCACAACAAATTCAATAGAAGTGGAGTTTAAACGGGAATTGGGTACCCATATCTGGGAGATTAAGACAAGAATGAAAACAGCAAATGTACTTGTTAGTGATTATTATATTATCTACCAATACGTACTAGACCGCGTGATTAATTATAACAAGGGTACGACATTGTCAAAAGTTGCTTTTATTGTTACTCTTGTTTGCAGTTCATCAATAAGTTTTATCATTTAATAATATAATCTACTGCATCCGGTTTGACTGGAAGGCAATCCCAACATAGTTGAAAAAGTCTAGAGAGATGACGAATTGTTTTTCTACTGATACCTCTTTGTATACTTCAGACTGATTCGCCTTTGGTAAGACGTCATGATTATTCAATCTAGTTTTAATTTAAATTAGCGGCCAAGTTATGACTTATTACCAAAGAAATGTGTACAGACGGCAACTTCCAACAAGTGATTTTTTTGTATTTAATTGATTAACGTTTTCACGAACAAGTATATTGGAAGCCATACTATTACGAAATAAGTCTTATCTCAAAGTAGAACCGTTATTTCACGAGAAAATTGCTTTTGACTTTTGCCTAGTGTATTTATTTCATTGCTCGTGATTGTACAAGGGGTTTTAAGATTACGTAACTTAGCAATATTTCTGCCTCTAAACGTAGGTAACAGATAAACAAATAAACCTTTGATCGCTTCTCAAACGCCACAGCTGTATCAGAGGAAATCTGTTTACCGTGTGAATCATAGTGAGCGGGGCGCTCGATATAACATGGAGTGTCCCGACCGTGCGGGCGCAGGTTGTGCGGCGTGCGGCGAGTGGCATTGACAGAGGCCATGATCCACGCGCGCGGTTATTGCCCGCCAGACCCCGCCGCACGCACACCCGCTGTCGCTACCTCGCCCTCGCTCGGTACCTCCGTCATGCGCCGAACGGTTTCGCACTCGCCACTCGATGGCCTTCGCGACGATCTTACGTATCGACGACTCGTAGTAATTTGTGTATTGATATAGATTAGATTTGACATTTGGACAGCGATTTATTTATCGGTTTTTGTCTGGGAATTAAGTACGGTCGAACAAGCTATTTGGTTTACATTTTACAATGTAATTTGTGGGCAAATAGCTTATTCGACCGTACACTGTCTTCTTAATTTGAATGCAGATTAAACAAACTTCCCGAGTTTGCGGCTTCTGAAGATGTGTTACTAACAGATTTCTACATCTCAATCATCACATCTTTTGCATACTAATAACACTAATTGATAAATTACGAAACCGCATCAAAGTTACTCACTTATCAATTAGAGTTGTAAATTGTTCTTTTTCATTCAACAGCTGACATTAAGATAAAAACTTTTAAATTAAATTAGTTTTCCTTCCAAACAAACAAAAAGACACCTACATTTAAATTAAGTTCTTTTTTTTTCGTTTTTCCTTGACATGTCTCTAATATTGCCCTTTTATTATTTTAATAACATAAATTTTGCATTATTGGTAGTAACTATAAAAGATGAGTATTAGTTTTCCTCCCAAACAAACAAAAAGACACCTACATTTAAATTAAGTTCTTTTTTTTTCGTTTTTCCTTGACATGTCTCTAATATTGCCCTTTTATTATTTTAATAACATAAATTTTGCATTATTGGTAGTAACTATAAAAGATGAGTCAAAAAGGGAAAAAGTACGAAGTACATGAAGTATTCGAGTAATCACAGGGAAGTTGGTTTCAGATATTTAAACATGCATTTTACAACAAACAGAAGGAATATTTTTGCAATCAAATACTCACTTGAAAGCTTTGTCATCTTCTTGTCCATTATGTAGTCCATTAGGTAGAGATCCATGTTCATGCATTTCGTGCAAGTCCTTTTCGAATGGAGAGGCTGACTTGTCCTCAGGACGCTCCTCGAGGACCATGCCTCGTAATCCTGCGACCACTCCGGGTACCTTTTCACCTCCGCCAGTAGCTACGCCACCTGCTTCTACGAGATGTGAATAATTAATTCTTGATGAAACTGTAACAAAGTGGTATACATTGGATATTATTATCTTCATAGTGAGTAAAATATCAATTAAGTTTGCGAACATAATTATCTATACTAATATTGTAAAGAGGAAAGATTTGATTTTTTGTTTTTTGTTACGATTTAACTCTAAAACTACTCGGCGGATTTTAAAAATGCTTGTAGCAATGGATAGCTACATTATCAGCGAGTAACATAGGCTATATTTTATCCCCGTACTCCCACGGGAACGGGAACTACGCGGGTGAAACCGCGTGACGTCCGCTAGTTGTAATATAAACCAAGTAATATGACTTTTTAGACTTTTCATTAGTCTATGATATGATTTTACTGTAAAGTAAAGCCGGGACTGGTGAAAAATTACACAGAATTTAACTTTGGCGCAGATCATACCTGTAGGAGATCCTCCAAGTACATATTCGACCATTTTGACGCCGAGTCCAGCCGAGTCACGGGGTGACAGAATGCTGCCGGCATCGCCGCCGGGGAACGCGACACCGCGTCGCGTGCCCATCATTGGCACGCCCACATTGTGTTCCACAGCTATAATAATACCAATTTTGTAAAACAAATAACCATTATTTCTAGACAAACCTAGAAATGGAGACATCTAACGAAAGGAATTTAATATTTGAACTGCTAAAATAATACGTTCGAAAGAGATGTTTTGTAAGGGTCAATAAAAAATCGAAGCAGACTTTGAGGACTGCCGATAGAAGTGAAAACAAAAAGTACACAGGCCCCGCCCCAGTCGTAGCCACTGGTAATGTCTCGCGCATGCCTATATGGTGCTACGCCGTAGCGGATGCTACGAGAGCTACGAACGGCTACGAAGCGTGACCGCACGTTACGTTACGTGACGATGAGTTCAATGTTTTTCCTTCACCCAAAAAGTGCTCAACGCGCCTAAAGAAGTTTTCACTTCAAAAACAAGGATAATGGTTTAAGATTAGCATAACGGTATCGTCATACCTTCAGATGATGTAAGAAAAGTGTCGAAGAGTAACGAACCTTGTGCGGACCAGGTCGGATCACGCCACATCTGCTCAGGGTTCAACTGTAGCGGCGGCAGGTGAGGAGGGCCCTTGCTGTCGCCGCCAGCGCCGGGGCCTTTGTCCCATAGTTTTTTTGCAGCAGGTGCAATCTAAAAACGATAAAACAGTTTCTAAAACTTCCTATACCGAAGCAATGAAAACAGTGAATTATAAATTGCTTGTTTAAAATACAATTAGGAATAAAATACTGGAAAAGCTGATTGAGTACATTTTCATTAAATAAAACATTTATGAATGATATAATAAGTATTGTAAAGTAATTTAAAGTATAATATTTATGTTACATGCAATAGCTATAAGCTAAGTATGGGTACTAACTAGCTCAGAACTTTATAAACCGACTTTTTCAACATACAATGATTTAGCAGTAGCAATAGGGTATAGGGTGGATGACAAAAAAAAACTTAATTAGTCCGTCAGATAGATTTCCAAAAAATATTGGACACATATTTTTTCTTTTTTCACGTAAACAAAAAATGATACAGTGCGTCGAAAACTCGTTTGACGTCACATTTGAGTACATTCTTAGGGTTCTGTAAAAAAAAAAAAAATACGGAACCCATACAGGATCACTCGTGCGTCCGTCACAGCCAATTTGCTCCGAATCTACTGGACCAAATCGAATGAAATTTGAAAGGATGGTGAAGATGTGCAAAGTAAATAAATATTTTATTTTTAAATAACCATAATTATAATAACACTAGTTTACACGGTTTTCATACCCCAGCTGAAAGTTGTTATTTTGTTATTCATTTAGGTAGAATTATCCAGAAAAAATAATAAAAAAAATCTGTCACGTCTGGTTTAAGAAATATTTATTATCTTAACTGAAATACATAATTTTGGTATTAACACTAAACAAAATAAAAATGAATATTTTTTGCCTTCTTTTTACAGCTATTTAAATTAGTTTCTCTTATAATGGACCAACATTAATCCCCTAACATGTTTTCATCCCAAAATCCTTGATGTCTTTCTTCAAAAACCTTTAAATCTTGGTGAAAACGTTCGCCTTGTTCGTCACTCATACTTCCTAAGTTTTAAGAGAAAAAACTCAGATGCGAGTGCAGAAAATGAATCTTAAATCACATGTTTACTCCCATCTTTTGAACCCCACCCACTTTTTTATCTTGATTTGCAACGGGAAATCCAAAATAATGAAGATGTGCACTTTTTAATGAATCTACAATGGGTCTTCTCTTTTTTGAAAATATAAACCGTCCACAATCATAACAAAAACGATCAGAACTTTGTTAATACCTTCTACTCGAAATTTAAAATTAATCCGGAATAAGATAATGTCGTTTGAAGCGAACAAATAAACAATAAACTGTCGTCACCACGTTATGTAGTTAAAAAAAACATTTGACTGCAGGAAGAAACTGTGACGTGATAAAATATTTCTGCTAACACTTTTAGGTTTAAGGAAGGTAGATTAACATATTTATATACATTTATTTTGGGGTATAAAAAAAAAGTTCAATTTTGTAAACTAGTGTAATTAATAATAATAATAATTTTCGGGGGACAAATTAAGAAATTTAAAAAAAAAAGTTTTGCAAACCATACTGTGTCACATAATGTCAAATGAAAGGGTTCGTTATGAGTATCCCAAATAGATTTTTGTTATTGTTGTGAAATAAATGGTTTTGATTTTATACACGAAAATTGACCATTCCACCCCCCCTGATCTCCGAAACTACCGAGCCTAAAATTTTGAAAAGAATACAAAATATAATTTATTGCTTGTAGATTACAGGAAAATTATAAGAATTCCATAATTGAAAATAAAGTGGTAAACTCAATATAATACGTTCACTTACAGAAAATTTGACTTTGTCATTGTATGGAACCAATGTTAAAATTTGACTTTGGCATTGTATCCAACTCGCGTGGAGAGCCACGCGAGTTCAACTCGCACTTGGCCGGTTTTTTACTCAAATGTGACGTCACAAGCCCCCACTCATGATCTTTGACACGTTATATCTTTTTCAATTATTTGATAAAACAAAAAACACGATCCAATATTTTTCGATAATCTAACTGACGGACTAAACACAATCATATTTTTTTAGTCAGTCATCATCCCGTGCAGCAATAGATAAGTTATTTCAACAAGTTTTTACATTTACACATGTTTGTTACTTTTTAGTCCAAAATCCATAGGTATCCAAATGCGGGTGAATGATCAAAAATGTACTTTGTTAGTCCAAAATCCATAGGTATCCAAATGCGGGTGAATGATCAAATGTAAATAGGGTATTACTCCCATTTTTGAAAAGTGTCTCAATTAGATTCTATAGTGCTAATGAACCACTACAAAATTCACAAAAAATGCGCGTAATTTGACGAAAACGCTGCACGCGTGCGCCATATTGCTCTGTGGTCATGACGTTAGTTGGCTGTGTAAACAAATCTAAACAAATAAAGTTCTTAAACCATAATCTCAAAACAAATGCAGTGACAGACAGTTGACATTTCTATGTTTACATAGCCGAATGACGTAATAACATGGCGAATAATGGTGTTATGAAACAGATTAAAAAAGCTGAAACCTTTGAATTGAAATTTAAAATTTAGTTTACTATTTTATTAACTAAAACTAACGTTTTCCGACTGCATTTTGCCTAAGCTATCTCAATAATATATTTTTAGATTTTTCTCATAATACTAAGCTATCTCAATAATATATTTTTAGATTTTTTCTCATATAGAGTAAAATACCCTATTGTGCCATATTGTTAACTTTGCAATAAAAGTAAGATCATACAAACTAGGATGATAATTATTACAAATGAGATAATGATCATCAGGGTTGTTATGATTTAAATCATTTGATTTAAATCGCGATTAAAATCAAGTGATTTTTTTATATAGATCAATGATTTAAATCAATACTTTTTTACTGCAACCAAATCAGCCAAAATGTGACAAGATACTTCCCCTGACATAAACTTCGGCGCGCAATATAAAATATGAAAAAATGTACCTATAACTGAAGAAGAATTAGATTTATTCAAGCAACTGCTATGTACAATTTTTTTTCTTTCTTCTTCTGCTGGGGTCAAAAGAATATTTTCGGATTTGATTTAATGTGAAAAAAGATATATAGGTATAAAATATAAGCTGTGTTTTTATTTAATTAATAACTAACTTTCAAATTAAAAAAGATCAGAATATAAAAAAACACAAACACTGTTGGTTATTCAGTTAGGTATCAATACCCGCTTGCACCACCATTTTTTTTCAGTAAGAAATATGTTCAAAGTCAAGTTTTTTATTTGCTTAATCATAGGTGTAAAAGGTATAAATATAAAGTTAAGAGATAAAACATAATTCTCTCAAGTAGGTAATTAAAGAGAGAATAGCCCTGACAAAATGATGTTCTAATGTTTGTGTTATACGCAATGAGTGCTTTATATGGTTTTAATGGACCTAGGTCTTCTAAAGACATGCACATACACATCAAGAGATAAAAAAGTACAAGTAGGCAATCTAATGTTTCTGTTAGTGACACTAGGTGGCGTAACTTTTGTTCACTAAGACTTGTTGCGCAGACATCTATGCAAGGGTCAGCATAGGCTCAATAGCACAATGCCATTGAAAAAGCACACTAAACATTTATTTTACAACACCTACAGTCATGCCCAGTGCCTATACTCAGTATGATTGTAATAAAGGCTTACTAAGCTTCTCAGTCTAGGGATACAGATAAGAAACAGCAACTAAAGCATGAATACACATGTATCTTGCACAAAGTTTTGCTTGTAGCTTACATGCTATTGCAACATTTACTCAGAAGTTGTTATGGCAACCAAACTAGGTACTTGCATACTTTTGTGCATGTGTATTAGTTTTATTGCAGCAGATTTATGTTTTTCAATCAATATCACAAAAATGTTGGTGGCTTAGCTTATATGGCTATGAAAACTTATTGAAAACCCAATATTGATTGACAATGTTATAGGACATGTCATTACTGTCCGGTTTAGAACTTGTTTCAGTTGAAACTTTTTCAGTAGGTATTTTAAAATAAAATCAGCTGTTCCATACATTTTGATTGTGTAAGTATTGCACTTTTTTAGGAAACAAATGGGTTGGAGTGTAGCCTTAGGGGCGCTACGGCGCGAGGATTTTTTATCCATAGGTTAAGTTAGAACTGTGACCAACAACGCCTACGCGCCTATACTAACGCTACCTCGAATGTCGCGAATTTTTTTAAGTCTTTTTTTCATGGTGCCCCTAAGACGACCCACTGACCAACAAATTATTAAAAAAAATATACCAATGATTAATTTCTGTGTGGGGTTCAGAATTATGTACTGAGTATGCCCCTTCCGGATTGGACAGTTTTTTTTTAAACAAATTGTATACTCAATATTTCATCATCACAAATACAGATATTTTTATTATGTAAGTGCTGTAATATACAGGGTGTAAACAGACCCTTCACGAAGCCATCAACCAAACATTCTGTACATCAAACTAAGTAACTCTAGACAAAAGACTTTTTTCAGGTGATAAATCACGTTTTACAGTAAAAAAACAATTTAACGCACTCAAAACATTGTGCTGGTGGATGGATTGAAAAGGGTTGTAGAGGTGTTTAAAGTTCTTACATTGAAAACATGTTGTATTTAAAAAAAAAAAATGTTCAAAAATAGGAACCCACAATATCTTTATATTATATCTTTCGGCTTCGTATCTAGAATGATTCTAGGTATGGTCTAGAACAGTATTTTTCAACCTTTTTCATGACACAAACCCCATAGTATAAAAAACGGATCCACAATGGGAGAAATTAGTTAATGACAAACAAGCAAAACCTCAATAAGATGGATACTATAAATACTCATCATCATCAGCCTATTAATGTTCCCACTGCTGGGACACAGCCCTCCTCTCTATGAGAGGGAATGGGCTATTATCCACCACGCGGGCCCAGTGCGGATTGGTAGATGTCACATGTCTTCGAATTTTTGGTTCTAGGTCATGCCGGTTTCCTCACGATGTTTTCCTTCACCGTATAAATACTAATAATAGGTTTTTATTTTGTTTTGTTTTAGTTAACATTCTCTTATTATTTCTATCTTTCTAGGCTTTATTGTTTTGTTTATTGAGGTAGTTTTCGCGACCTCTTGCGACCTTCTCTTATAGGCTTCGCGACCTCCTAGGGAGTCGCGACCCACAGGTTGAAAAACACTGGTCTAGAACAAAAAAAATATTGCAATGACGGGAACAACAAGTGCCCTTTCTAAGGGAGAAGGAAGTTATAATAATATGATTCAGTGATGCTATCAAGATGTAACCTGACCTGACTATTACATAGGTATGTATGAATAGGCTTTCAGTATTAATTTATGCATGTGTTGTCACTTATTATTATCATAACATATAGTGAAGGAATGGAACACAAGATGGATAATTAGGTAATAAAATATATTTTCTTGAATTAACATTGTAGCAAGTAAATTCGAGCTTTGTGATTGTAGAAGTATTATTTCAATAAAAAGTGTTTAATGTTTGACTAAATCAACAAGCAAGATGATAATTTCCAAAATATTATGAGATATACCTACTACATTTGCAGATATACTTACCATTAAAATACAAGTGCAGATTTAAATGAGAAGTAATTGTTTAGCAATAATAAAAACAAAAATATATGTATATATCTATATATAAATAATAATAATAAAATTTGGTGAGCCACAAAAAAACAGCATTTAAATATTTTGGTCGGCATACAAAGATTTTGTTTGCAATTTAAAAAATCAGGCAGTAATCCATGTTCTGCAAATAATTTTGGTAATGGTCACAATTAAATCATAAATAGGCAGCTTAGAGTATAATGAGTTTGCTTAATAAA
This sequence comes from Xestia xanthographa, assembly GCA_905147715.2. Taxonomy (NCBI): domain Eukaryota; kingdom Metazoa; phylum Arthropoda; class Insecta; order Lepidoptera; family Noctuidae; genus Xestia; species Xestia xanthographa. The sequence continues at coordinate 22,443,714 of LR990645.1, read as the reverse complement.
CATTGCAGCTTATATTATTAATATGCTGTACAAAAATAATGATAGCCATCCAGAATGACATAAATTACTGATTGATTTTGGAATGTTTGCTGGCCATGAGTTGCTGATCAATTAGCTATTTCTACTCACAGATTATATTTTTCTGCTCACAAAAATACGAATACTATGATACTACCACTTAAATGTGCAAGGCAACACATTATATTTTAAACTTGAGCAGAATAATAATTAGTCAGTTATATTTTCAATCTATTTTTCACATGAATGAGTTGGAAATCTCAACTATAGTTTGTCATTCTTTTGTTGAATTAGTTTAGTCACAATACTAGCTTCATTCATGCTTTCTGCCAAATAGGTTAGAATTTGATGGATCTATCAAAAAATAATATTGGTTGAAAAGAACAAGTTGATACAACTTTACTTGATGAAAATTGAGAGCTCTAAATATGCACATTTACAGTTACATTATGCTGAGTCGGATCAAAGTTCTACACCTCAACATGTGGATTGTGGGTGCTTATTTGAATTTGATTACTTAGTTGAAAAACAACAATTTTCATTGATGAATATGAAACAGTTCAATGTCAATATTTAACAATGTAATTTTTCAGAAAATATTGTGTTTTCTATTGACATTGACCTGAAACTGTTTACAAAATAAACAGGATTTCATCAAGAAAACCGAACTGGTACCTTCTAACATTGTAAATAACTAGAAAAGAGCAGTACATGGGTAATTAATTGGTCACACCGTTGTCGCTTCAATGGCGACAATAACAGACCAAACTTGTGAAACCATACGAACAGTTTTACAAAATCAATGACTGAAAGATATTATTATGATATCATCCACGTAATACTTCATAGAAGTTCGACTTCCCACGCTACATCCCCAAGAAAAACTTAATTATCGAGACCGGTGAACAAATTCCGAATCAGAAATGGCGGACGCCGGTGACAAGTAAACAAAACAAAAACGGACCTGTTGCGCGAAAAAACCAGGAATTAGGTAACTTGATGACTTAAAACTGGAACCAACTTGTATATTCTACTATTTAAAACCATAAAACTCACCATGTCGGGGCCCATATCCTTAACATCAGATTCGAAAAAAAAGTTGCTCAAGGGTTTCATGCGTACAATCCGCCTAAAGCTCAGTCATGTACTACAACGAAAGCTTATCGTGAGAAAAGAACACTTTTTACGTGAAACACTAGTTCTATTTAACATAAACACTAACCACAACAATTAAAAAGCACATTTCTTACACTAAAATGTTCTTAGGCTGCGAAATAACACTAGAAAGATCCAAACTCAAATAATACAATGTTGACTTGTTTCGAACAAAGGACGTACGCCGACCACAGCGCCTGCGTTAAAATTCCCCATACAAGGGAGCGTCGCACGGAGCAAAGTTTAGTATTCACTTCTGATAGATGGCGTGCAAACCAAAACGGGGTAACCATAGAACCTAAACTTCTGGAGGTGCGTTATTTTGATTTGAGGAACGATTTTAGTCTATGGCTTTCCGGAAGTGCTCATAATAGTAATAATATTCCTCAAAGCGGTAGTGTGGTTTGAATTACTAATCCGCGAATTTGAAGCGTACCTATTATAGGAATTATGAAAATGAGGATTAATGTGGTTGTTATTTTGAAACATGTTTACAAAAAAGATTTTTATAAACAGGGTGTCAGACCCTTCACGAAGGCGGTAATCATAAGCAAAAATTATTGCTGGGATATGACTTGACTTTTTTTTGGGGTGAGAAATTACGTGTCAAGGTAAAACTCAATGTAACGCACTCAAAACATTGTAGTGGTAGATGGATTGAATAGTGTGGGGGTCGTGGAGGTATTTATAGTTCATACATTAAAAACTAAAAGAAAAACTTGTGAAAACTTGGAACTTTGACCCCAAATATATTCGTAACAGATAGCTATCAAGTGTAATGCAGCCATACCGCAAATGTATCAGATAGCGCCGGAGTGGCTAGAAGATTCCCAGGAACAAAATACGGAACACTAAACATGATCGCAATTATGGGGAGAACAAAATAATGCCTTTCGGTTTCGTTACACCCTAACTAACACAAGAGGTATATATATACATATTGGTACAATTACCTAGATTAAAATTAGTTGTCTCGAAGCGAAGTACACTAACACGAGTAATTTGATTATTTTACGGAAGTACCCTTTGGACCACATGATACCTTTAAGGTTGATGCGGAAAAAGATACCTAGTACCTATGCAGATTTGCTTAGTGCTACTGGGCGAGTTTATGGTGATAACTGGATACAAGTTATGATAAGGCTTTCGAACCTGAGCTTCCGCGGAATATCAGTCATCAGTACAGTGTTGTCCAAATAATTGCGAAACCCGATGCTGCGAAAAACGAAACGATGACGATGTGTCATTCAAAGAACGTATGGGGGCGCGCGCGGGAAGCGAGTTTCCATACCACCACACAGAGGTAAGACAGGGGGGGACCTGCGCAGTAGACGCCGTGATATAGGTATTTACTGACTTTGGTACCAATCTTTTCTCACGCTCAGTACTGCCCATCAGGGATTTTGTACTTAATATGCCAGGTTAGTATGAAAGCTTTCACACGTAGTCTCTCGACAAAGCATAAATTTGCTACCTGGCCAGTTTTATACAATCAGGTATACTTTGTATTGTACAGACCCGTACTAGAATGGGAATCCAAAGGGTTCCTCATCAAGCATATTCAGCACAAGAACTTAATACCCGCGTGTGTGAGGGGCACCATGAGAGAACATATCAATCAATCAATCAATCAATATCTTTATTGTGGTGTAACATCAAAACTATATTTGAAGTTTCAGATTGGAACCCTGCGGGTCCACTTCCTAATTTCTAAAACAGGCAAAATATAACAAGGGCGTTCAGATACGTAGATTTTCATCTCGTCGTACAAGGCTTGAACCAAAACAGCTCCATATCATACTATGTGGAATTTCAGACACGTTTGTTTCATGTTCTGTGTCTATAATATTTTTACGTTATTGGTGGGTTGTAGCGTGTCCTACTTTAATACAGCTTTACCCATGTATTTGCACTATTTTCCACCGGGTACATCGACTAGATTGAGATCAGACTATCCGGCAGCAGGAAAGGGTGAAAAACTTCTTACTACGTTCCACGATACGTCATTTTTGCTTTTTGAAGTCGTTTGAATAGCTTTGTGCTTCCAAACGCTTGTAAGCTCAATTTGATGATGGTACAAGAACGGTTGTCGCAAGTTCTTTCAGCAAATTGTTTAATTAGAATATAATTTAGGTCCCGTTCTACCTTCATTCTTTTTATGTGCATGTTTAGTTTATTATATATTACATTAGTAATTTCTCAGTCACAGTCCCACCTTTTACAACGTATACACTTGAGCGATGTGTCATACTACAACTGATGAAATATTGGTCCTATCGCCTTTAGCCTAATTTAGTTGGCGTCGACGCAGCTCATCTTTTTCTTGCATACTTACATTAGTATAGCCTCAGAATTAACCTCCTTGGTCTTTCACACAATCCATGCCTATCTTTATATTCTCATTCAACACTTTTCTTGCCACATGCATGCTCCTACTTTCGAATCAATCACATATATATCACTCACACTCTACTCTCTCTTTACTCTATCACTTATATTTTAGTTACAAATATTTTTTTAAAGTTGTTTTCTGTTATTGCGCCTACTGTGTATTGTCTCTGCATCACCCTAAGGTAGACTGATAGAAAATGCCCAAGGCATTAAGTCCGCCTTTGTACAGTTTTTTACTTGTGCATAAAGTTTTAATAAATAAATATATGAATGTTACTATTTGTCACCATCGTCCTGCTCTTGTCCCATGTTAATTAGAGACGACGCAACACAATTTCTTCTTCCATTCTCCCCTGTCAACAGTCACGCTATCATTCACACCCTTGTCTTAAATATCATGCCTCACATAACCCATCCCCATATACTTCATAAGTTTGAAAAATTCGATGACGGCAAAATAACGGCGACTACGACTAGTATTTTATAATCATCTACAGAACCAGCAGCACTGTTTCTTTTCGCAGCTTCTTAGATTTTGGGTTTATTTCTATGAATATATAATATGTTATATGACCTGTTTAAGGGGAATTTTATTTTTCGTGACTGAGCTTTTAAATGTCACATTAATTCTGCATTCATGATTTTCAGAGCGACATTTCTATCACCTTAAACGGCACGGTATTCTTGTATTTAGCGATCTAGTTATTGCATGATAACACCCGATTAAATGTCGCAAAAGCAGTTAGTTTTGAACTCAACTGTCGAACATTATGAGGCAAACTAAAAAGAGGATTGGGGTGCTGTTTAAAAGCTTTCTGGGAAAACAAAAGTAGCTCACAGTATAAGGATCTCCCAGCGAGTTTATCCTACTCGACAGAGATGTGACAAAAACAAATATGAATTTTGTGGGGCGTAAATCTATAACAAATTCATAACTGGGTTATTGGTATTTACGCTCCTACATTCCCGTGACGTTCGTGATAATAGACAAATAGGAGGCTTGATAAATATCTTTCAAAAAATAATTTGTCACGAATAGTCACGCTGTGTAAGCTAGTTATTGCTCTAACAAGTACAAAGGCGTAAGCAGCAGTGTCTTACTTTCTATAACAACATTCTACTACCACCTCAGTAGCGTCCATCAGCTACTGTAATGTTCAAACAAGTGTCCTCTTGTTTACAAAGGATGGAACACTCGCAGTATAAGGATAACGATGGAACACTTGATAACGTGTCCTACCTGTCCTCAAGTGTTCCATCTTTTGTGGGCATAGTCGTTTACGAATCTCCAAATAAACACGTGTTCCTTGTCATTGCTTCGGCCAACTGGCGTCTAGAGTATATTTAAAGACTTACAACTTTGACTTTACCAAGAGGCACAACGCACACAGACATGGTGTGTTGGAAACCACTGTGGCTCCTTCACTAGAGCTTGAGCCACCATCTGCGAGCTTCTGGTGGCACTATGCCTGTCAATGGATTCTACCTAGGTGGCGGAGGAGCGGCGGTAACTTTATTAATCTACGATAGTAATCTACGATACCAGAGCCATTTACAGATACATTGATCTCTCAGAGAACGATGAAATGTCTCATGTGCTTGTTAAAACACAGGCATACCCTTCAAACCGGAACACCACCAGTGAAGTATTGCGAAGTATACGCTGCATAAAAGACAGGACGAATGTCTGTACTTGAGGGTGGTTCGTGATATTTTATTCTTTTTTACTAATTACTCAAATATTGAGATCAGAACAAACCTTGAACGATACTACGATATTTTTTTATTTGGTTCGACTCAGTTTTAGTCACGGTGGCCAATCAGCTAAACTTCATGTACAAGAGAGGTATATAGGCAGACTTACTGCCACAAGGCATTCTCTACCAGCCGGGGTTGCGGGACTGTTCGAAAGAGATACCGTGGCCCCGGAACACAAAGGGCGATGAAGGAACATGGATGGGTTTTAGTCAGTAAAAGTCTGACACTCCCTCCTGCTCCGCCCAGAACGGGAGGAGTTGTTTGATGATAACCCATACGTAAAAAAAAAAAAGGCTTTCTCTACCAGTCAACCTTTGGGTCAAATAGGAAAGCATTGTGATAGAGTACATAAAAATAAATAAGATAAATACCATTTTGTTAAATTAAATTGATATTAGATAGAGATTAGATATTATAGTGTACAAGGGTGTTCGATCCGACACTACTGGGGAGAGATAGATTCAACGTCTACGGCGGGCGGTAAAGCCAGAAAATTTTGTCTGTCTGTCTGTTTGTTCCGGCTAATCTCTGATACGGTTGGACCGATTTTGACGAGACTTATTGCTGGAAAATAGCTGATTTTGTAAAGAGTAGTACTTTTTAGGAAAACGATTAGGGTTATGTGTAAACAAAACTTAAAACCCTAGAAATTGTTAACAAAATACGATTAAATATTGGAAGTATATCCAATATTGGAATTACTTCCAATATAATACGTCTGTAATATTATAATATAAAATATTATGCGAAAGTTTATGAGGATGTTTGTTATTCTTTCACGCAAAAACTACTTATAGGATTTGGATAAAATTTTGCGCACAGATAGTTTATAACCTGGATTAACACATAGGATACTTTTTATCCCGATAGTATGATCCCGTGGGACAACTATTGAACTCCACGCGGGCGAAAGCTAGTACTTTTATAATAATTTCACGCAGTCGAAGGTCGCGGGGCACAGATAGTCTATACATATGATAAATCTGTAGAAGAATTATTTTTGTACATCGAAAATATTTCGAAAAAAAAATCGCCAGCCAACTCATTTCCAGCATTTTTGTCTGTTTATCTGTTTGTATATTTCGATGATCAAGCATCACGTAAAATATACGAAACCAATATAGATAACTTTTATACATACAAATTGTGCGTATCTAGAGGTATAATTTAGTTTTTGTTTCATCGTAATCGGTTAATTCTATCAGAAGATATACGAATTTAAAGTGTTCAAGAAGAACTAATCATCAAATGTAAGATGCAGCGACATGTATTGTACTAGTATTACTAATGACTAAAATGTGCTCACCAGATAACTTTTAAATCGACTGACCGGCTTTATAAAAGTTATTACAGCATAAAGTACTTAACATTAGTCTACATGACGCTGCTTTGAAAATTTACATCATCACGCTACTACTAATAGGAGCGAAGCATCAATGATAAATGTTGCAAAAACGGGAAAAAATTATTTCTTTTGAGAACTTCCGTTGCGAGCGCTGCATAAACGGTTGAAGTTACGCAACAATCGTGTATGAGTGAATTGTTCCTCTTAAAATGTTTAAAAAAAAATCCGAGATAGCATAATATTATGTTTATCTTTTAAAAGTTTGAGTCACACTCCCTCTAACCCTCTCTCTCTCTCTCATGAGACGCAGACGAAGTTGCGCGGGTCAGCTAGTTTAAAATAAATAGTGGTTCATTGATATGGAGTGGTTGATAATGCAACTGCTAAGCGTCGTCCTAGTCCTGACTTTGGTCGGGCAATGTGCTATTATGAGAGGCCCTGCTTTTCAATCGACTTCCAAAAGTGTTTGTTTCCTCAGAACTTTCGACTGAGTGAACCGATTTTGATCAAATCAAATCAAACAGTTTATTTGTGATACACGGGTTACATTAACGGTCTTACAATATACAGTGAGTTCATGCTGTGATCAGCCTCATGGGCATACAAATTTATAAAAATAATAATAATAATTAAACAATAAACAATTATTAATCCAATAAACAATTATAATATAATTGATGATTCTTTTTTTATTTGAAAGCTGATGCTTTCCGTGTGGTCAAATTTTGAGAACATCTGATGCTGATCTTCGGAGATATACAATGGAACTTTTTTTATTTTTTTATTACAATATGGGCCTGCTCTTGACCTCGATCACGCCTGATGGAAAGCGATGGATGAGATCTATGATGGAACGAGCGTGCCCAGAAGATGCCTGTTCACTCTTGCTTTGAAGGCAGGCGGGTTAAATGTGGGTGGGAACAGAGACGCAGGCAGAGAAGTCCAGACTTTGGCTGTGCGCATAATAAAAGTGGAGGAGAAGCGCTTAGTACGACACATCGGGATGTCAACCAAGTGCGGATGGTACGCCGCAGTACGTCTGCTAGTCCGGTGGTAAAAGGGTGATGGTGGGATCAGGTCGTGGAGCTCCTGGGCACACTCACTGAAGTACAGTCTGTAGAAGACCGACAGGCAGGCAACATTACGCCGATAAGCTAGGCTGTGAAGCGAAGCTGCCAACGTCTCGTCGCCTATAAGCCTTTTAGCTCAGCGTTCCACCGAGTCAAGTGCAGCAAGCTGGTATTTTGCTGAGCCATCCCACAAGTGACTGCAATACTCCATACAGGAACGGACTTGTGCTTTGTACAAACTTAAAAGCTGTCCAGATGTGAAGAAACTCTTCAGAAATAGACGGCAAATCTGCCGTGATTGCTGCAATCGCTTGGATGTTTATTGTTTATACAACATCATGACGTAACATCAAGCCTGTATGCTCTAAGGGGGTACGCAGATGTGTACAATACACCCAGATTTCGACAGTTAGGAGTGTTAAGTTGGCGGTTTCGAAACAAATTCATGGCAAATATTTGTTTGGGAACAACTAAAAATGGATAAATGAAAAACTTTTTTGCAAAAAATAAAACCGACGTTAAAAAACACAAAAAAGTGAAAAATAACTTCAGCTTCAGAAGTCGGTGACAAAAAACTAAATCAATCAATCAAAGCTCAAGTTTTCGACAGACCTTACCACCCTTCAGAGTTCTAGGCTCGGCTGACGTAATTAAGACTGAGGAAAATGTAATTCGTATCGTGACTAAATGTGAGAAGCCTTCATACACTATTAGACACTATAGTGTGACTGTATGCATGCACCTTTAAGAATAGGTGCTTTTATAATTAACATGGCATGGCACGCCAAATTAAGCTATTTATTACAAAGCAGTAATGTAGTATTTACTTCAAAGCAAGTCCTTTTATATTAAACAATTTTTATTTAGAAAGGAAGGTGATTCAGAAGCTTGAATGCCTCAATGGATCACCTTCCCCTAATTCTATTGGAGTTCAATTGTATCAAACTTTACTATGTTATTTGATGTTTTGTTTACAAACTTTGGCGTTTGGCCAAACTGATTTTTGTTTTGTTTACATAATACTGTAGTCATTTATTGATCTTAAGCGTCTATTTCAGATTTCTTCTTAAATTATATTTAAAGTTAAATTACTTCAGGGTCTAGGGTAGTTAGTTCTTATCTGTAACATTATGTGGATCAATTGTGTTTAATTGTGGTTCAATGGGTCAACTTTAACCCTTTACACTTACACCAATCCAGACTTATTATAAGCATATTTAGCTTAGATGGAGGTTAAATACTCATGGAAATTCACATTGCCAGTAATAAAAACTGAATATGAATAAACAAAATAAAATTTGTAACAAAAACATTGTTAATCACAATTATGTTTTTTATCAAAATCTTATGGACTTGCTATTGAGATTTACAACTGGTGATTATCAACAAGATGAAAATATAACTATAGCAAGAGAGCAACATTTCCATTCATTTGTGTTTCTGTTGCCGTTATAACAACAAATAATAAAAATAAACTAAAAATTAAAGGAGGCTCCCCTAATCCGATGGTACGGATCCCTTCAGTGTGACTCGCACTTGGGTTGGATTTTTTGTTTGTTTGTTTACCTTTAATTTTAGGCCATTTTCTAGCATAATACTACTGCCTTTATTTAGCGAAGTACTAATTCTAATTGAATGCCTATCACTTCTTTATACTACAAATTAAGTTGGTGCACAAGAAAATCATGGTTGCTATGGTGCACCTTCACATGTGTTGTGTGTGCCAGAGATCCACAAAACATTATAAATTCACTAATCTTTACCATAGATCACATATATCCCATTCTAGTTTTACTGACTACACAGCAAAATTCTTCCTTTTGATGCAGCAAAACAAAGCCTTTTATTTCTAATCTCATGTAATTATTATTTACTCACACAACTACTAGTACTACAATAAAACCAAAATGCTGGATATATCATTATGCAGTACATTTTGATTATTCTCTGAATCATGCTTATTCATAATAGAAGGTGTGGCAAAATAATACAAAGTGATATAGGCTAGTCTACAATGAATACTACCTGTCAAGTCTACTAGTAGGATCAAAGTCAAGAAGCATTACTTTTAGCAATAAATATTATGTGAAATACAGACGAGTACAGACAATATTTTCTTCAAAATACAAAGTGACCAAGACATGAACTGAGAATAATGAACAAAGAAGTCTCTCTATCTCTAGTCTGTTAATGAATGGGTTACAATTCAATAATGTACATTTTAACAAGGCCCAATTTTGCAATTTTACAAATTCAGTAATCAAAATAATAAATAAGCCTCAGTAATGTAGGCTTATTGTCAATTTAAAGTAAGTATGTTTGTATGCCCAAGCCTTCGGGGATAACTGGCATAATGTTATGTTACTTTTGTTTGGAAAAATGTAATCTATCATTTTATAAAATGCATTCACATCGTGAGGAAACCAGCATGCCTGAGAGATATTTCTCGACGGCATGTTAAGCCAAGTCAGAGGCCCATGGGCGGCTTAAAACTCTGATGCCAGGTTAGGTACTAACCACACGACAAAGAAAGAAGAAGATTCACATCTTTTCAAATTTTGGGAATATCACAACATGAATCATTCAAAGAATCACATTCCAATAAACACGGAACATGGAAAATCATTTGCTTAAACATATTGTACTTTTAAATACCAAGTACTTTTAAACTTACAGTCTACAATAAATCCAGGTGTATGTAAACTTGATAATAGATTGCATGAGGTTGAATACCTCAAATAATAATGTTCTACCTCGTGAATAGATAGGCAATACACTAATCATGCAAATTCTTACAGTGAACAGAACAAAAGGGAGGTATTACTGCACTGCACATAGCTTCATGCAAACACACAATCATGCTAACTAGTAAACAATAATTATGCACTTCTTACCTGGTTCCTGATCGCAGCAACTGGTGTCAGACCAAGTTGGTTTTGTCCTTGTTGGAGATACTGATTGGTACCTGGGGCCAGCATGCCAGCTTGGCTCAAATACATGAGGTGTTCAGTGTTCTTTCCAATACCATTCATAGCTTGCATTGGATTGCCATGATGCTGATGAATGTCATACAATCCTTGCTGTCCCAACTGAGGAGCATTTTGCATGCCTTGCAACTGTGGCATCATGACTGCACTATTCTGGATCAAATTGTTTCCAAGTGTTGGATTTTGCAATGGAGCCAACTGGGTATGTACCATGTTGGTGGTCAAATGAGCCGGGTGACTCCCAATCACTGAGGGATTCATAGCTAGTGTTCCAACTGATGAAGCAATAGCCTGGTTAATGTACTGCTGTTGACTTGCTTGCGAATTTTTAAGTTGCACTTGAGCTTGCTGGTGCATATTGTTCATGGTCATAGGATTGGTATTCTTCCATTTATCTTGGTTCTGAAATGATAGTAAATAAACATTGATTAAGAATTCATTTCACTAACATTAACATAAAAACATTGGTTTTAGCAACCAATGTTTTCATGCTAATATAATAATTAGTAGTCTTGAGATTATCAAAAACTTAAACATGTAAATTGGCAATTTTAGGTTATATTGTTTCAAAATGACTAATGATCGAAATGTCAACCAACCTCAACAATAGTATCGTCTCCAACGGCCCAACGCTGCTTGGGCGCTAGCGAGGGCAGCTCGCCCTCCTGTGGTTCTCGCTGGAACACGTAATGCACTGTCGCATCGTCCTGGCTTCGGGCCTGGGAAGCGCGCGTGCCCTGCAAAGCTGCTTCGCCCGCGTCTTCTTCCCCCGTTCCCGGCCACTTCATTGGGCTACCGTGGGGTTCGAGCATTCAGTTTCACAACACTTCGATCCTTCGTAACCGTAAACACAAAATGTCTCGCGATCTACTCTTTACAGATATAGCGCTACTTCCAATAATAATAATACAACCAGATGTGCAAGTAAACTGATTTACATGATCCAATGACTAAATACAGCAACCAGATCTCGATATTGAATACATTTGGCGACTAAATCTGTCTTTTTGTCTTTGTAATGACAGTAGTTTAATCAAAGCACGATGACAGCCGCTAAGGGAAACCAAAATATTGCACCTACTGCAACGGTCTCCTTGACGGATCGAAACAAAGACAAGAAGTGAAATCAATGATTTTTATGATACAAAATTACTAGATTGACGAATTTGAAGTTATATGGGTTTTACTAATGTACTAACGTTAGGATATAGATAATAGTCGGCGGCGAAAACTGAACTGAACAAACACTCAAAATAATACACTATTCACAGAATTTCTAAACAAAACGAGCACAAATATAATTACTATATGTACACAGAACTATTTACAATGTACAATTTTTACAAAAAACCCGGTTTATGCCATTGGCTGCTGTCGATACTTTCTGATTTAGAAAAGACGACAAACATTCTTCACTGCCTGTCCGCCATAATCGGTCGGTCGGGCAGATGCGATGCGCGCGCAACGCGCAAAACTATACTATAAACATAAATACATAATGCCAGACGCGTTCCTCTACAAGTATTTAATTAAATAAAAAAGTAATTATGATGCCAATTAGCATGAGATTTTAGCAATAAATCAGGAATTTCAAATAAAATCATACAACATTCAAAATGATCCAGAGTATGAAACATTTAGGCGGACGAAGTAGATATAACTCTGAACTCTGATAGTAGAAAGTTTACAAAGACGACAATGAGCACATTAAATTCAAATGAATAAATAAAATTCCTATTGAAACTTTATTGCCTTTTGATTTTTATTAATATTTTTTTTTATTTGTGTTTGCTTTGCAAATTGTTTGTAAAAAGGAACGCAATTTAGTTGTCAAATAATCCACAGAAAGTAAACATTTCAACTTTCAGTTGTTATTTTTTGCCGTGTTTGTGTCTTGCCAGCGTAAAATAAATTTTGTATGCCTCCTGTTTTATGGCCTCAATTCGAGATCCTTTAGGTAATTGAGTTTTTGAAGTGAAAACTTCAAATTATAGTACTCTGTGACTTCAACTGCGTTGAGCACTTTTTGGGTGAAGGAAAAACATTGAACTCATCGTCACGTAACGTAACGTGCGGTCACGTTTCGTAGCCGTTCGTAGCACTTGTAGCATCCGCTACGGCGTAGCACCACATTGGCATGCGCGGGGCATTACCAGTGCTACGACTGGGGCGGGGCCTGTGTACTTTTTTTTAGGGTTCCGTACCCAAAGGCTAAAAACGGAATATTACTAAGACTTGGCTGTCTGTCCGTCTGTCTGTCACCAGGCTGTATCTCATGAACCGTGACAGCTAGACAGTTGAAATTTTCACAGATGATGTATTTCTGTTGCCGCTATAACAACAAATACTAAAAACAGAATAAAATTAATATTTAAGGGGCTCCCATACAACAAACGTGATTTTTTGGCCCTTTTTTTGATAATAATGGTACGGAACTCTTCGTGCGCGAGTCCGACTCGCACTTGGCCGGTTTTTGTTTTCACTTCTACGGGCAGAAATATGATTGAATGTGTCGTTTAAAAATACTACTGTATACCGAATAACTGCCGATGCAATCGTAGGTGGTCCCTGCGGGTGGCCCACTGGCCCAGTGTGCGGCAGGCATTGAGTCGGCAGGTGTCAACTGTGCGACCGTTACTGGTGGGGTGGCCACTCCGAACCATTGGCCACTGACGCTGCGATGGCAGAAACTGGTAACCAATGCGGCCACGCATTGCCTTGTTGCAGATATTTAGGATTTGATAAGAAACAAAATTTATTAAGTAATCCTATATCATGATTAACCAATTAGCAGACTCGCGACATAAAAGTACAGATTGATGTTTTTTGCATTTGAGTAAGGTAGTTCGATTCCCAGTTTGGGCAAGAAAAAATGCTCGCAGTTTCATATCTGACCCATTAGAGATGTATTTATTTGTTGCTTTGAATATTTGATTGATAACCTGGATCCTCATTTCCTCTACAACCACAGTATTGGTCGGTTTTTTCCCACTATACTTTTCTGATTAATTTCGTTACGGGATCCAAGGCAGTTAAATTCATTATCTGGGACTTCGTCGAGCTTCATTGTCTCGGCGCTTTTCTGGTGGTCACCACTGTTGATTCTGGCTTTCAGGAGTTAGTGGTTTGGGAATAGTGTGGCAGGCTTGTCCCTTAAAAACCACAGTATTGCAATGCCATGCAAACGCCAGAACATAAACACATGCGCGTGCCCTCCAAGCCACAATTTCGTGTGCGTCAGAATGGCTGGTTGTCTGTGGCGTTGGTCTATGAGAGTTGATTCGAAAATTGCTACATAATTGCTTATATTTGCTACACATAATAAATAATTGCTACTTAAGATATATATTTAGAAATCAAAAATTTTTTTGACCAGCAATCATGACGTTTGGTTGGCAGGTCACCTCCTAGTTTAAAGTCAAGCGTGCAGAGTTTCCCGAAATGTATTGCGTCAATAATTGCTACATATTTACTTCATTTAATTGTAACTTCAAACATATGTTAAATAAAGGATGTAGCAATTATTTAAATTATTCCAAGAAAACTGCCTGATTAAATAATAAAGGTAAATAGTTGCAGTGCGTCTTCACTCAACGGTATTGCTACTTTAGGAGGCAGGCGTTCTAAATTGTTAAATGGCATGTTATGTATGAGTAGGTAAGTGGATAATAAGCATAAAAGGATATCGTAAATAAAAACAAAATGTGGCTCGTTCATAAGATTCAGTTTAATAATATTACAATTTACTTAAAAATTGATTTTCATTAATTTACCCGCGTAGGGCGGGCGCACATTTTCCACCCGGAAGTTCGCTGGGCGGACTCGAACAGCGGATTTATGGCGCCACATTTAAGTATTTTCATATTATTTTTTCGCATAAATTATACAATATGGAATTATATTTAAAATGTCACTTACGGGATATCTTCCGTGATTATTGATTATTTTGAGCTCCCGATATTCATCATATTCATCCTTGTAACGAAAGAGATGTTGGTGGATCATCTATCAGCCTGGACTGTGATTCCAATATGATATCTGCACTAGCAATGATTAAGAATAATATTGTTATAATTATTTGTAAAAATTATTGAGGGTAGGTACATATTTTTTTAACGCAAGAATCACATTACTTACGCTGTTACCAGATCCTAAACGATTAAACCGACACCTACATAACTAAGTATTTGCCTTTATTATTTTATCAGGCACTTTTCCTTGGGATAATTTAAATAATTGCTACATCCTTTATTTAACATATGTTTGAAGTTACAACTAAATGAGATAAATTAAGTAAATATGTAGCAATTATTGACGCAATACATTTCGGGAAACTCTGCACGCTTGACTTTAATTAAACTAGGAGGAGACCAGCCAACCAAACGTCAGGATTGCTGGTCAAAAAAATATTTTATTTCTAAATATATAGGAAGTAGCAATTATTTATTATATGTAGCAAATATAAGCAATTATGTAGCAATTTTCGAATCAACTCTCATAGACCAACGCCACAGACAACCAGCCATTCTGACGCACACCTAATTTCAACTACAATAATAATTTTGTCATACATTTGTGTAGTTTGGTATTTGGTTGGGCACACACTTACTTGTCACGGTATGTGACTATGGCAGTCAAATATTTCCCTTAATCTGTATTGGTGCCCAAGATACAGGCTTTGCCTAGTTTGGGGCCATAATAATGCCTTTTTGTAATAAAGTTTTTGTATTAAAATAATATATTGAGGTTTTCCCATTGTAGCATCAAGCAGCTGTGTAAATTAAAAGGCGAAATTATAATCAATTTTTATTTCACTTATAATACATTATTTAAACTGCTTAAATTGGTTTGATCTTAAAGTGGAGACCGATGAGGGAGAATACAAGACATTTGAGATCTTGAACTAAGTAGTAGAAACCACGGAGTCCTTCAGGATCACGAGACTGATTCACATCCACTAGTGATCCAGTTTTAGATGTGGTGAAAGAAATGTGTTCTTCACCTATGACTATCTCCAACTCCTGGAAAACAAACACAAAATTCTGAATAACAAATAATGGACTAATGAGACTAAGAAGAAATTTTAGAGATTTCACTTAAAAGTGTAAATTACCTACTAAATAAAGCTATTAGTTGCATTATGCTTACAATGCTTCTACAAAATAAAACGATTCACAGAATACTGCTGCCCTGAACAAAATTATAACCTAAGTTTCTAAAATTTACATTTTCCTGGCTTTTTTATGTAAATATTTTTGGGAAAACATTACATTACACGTTTATTACTTTAGCAGTGCCTACTAAAAGTAGTGGTATTACTCAAATAGTAACAAAGTTTATTTATTTAATAAGTACCTGTCTTCCAACTCTATCTGGCTGTGGCCACAAACGGTCGTCTTCATGCATTATTTCTGAATCAACAATGACTCTTTTTAGCTCTTCCATTACACAAGGATGTACGTATGCTTCTTTACGAATCATTGTATCATTTTTGTAGTTGGAATTATTTGCATACCGGAGTTTGCCATCAGGGCGGAATTCGAATTCTAAAAATTCATGGCCAAATTTTCCCTTATGACCAACATAGTAACGTATATAAAAATCTGAAGACATTATTGAAGATAAATCTTGCTGGCAAACACTTTCATTTACTCAAAATCACGCCAACCGTACAGTTACACAGAAGCAATCAAGCAAACGAAGAGAAAATTCGGTGCAAATGGTGCTATGCAATTCCGGCAACCACAAACAAAACGCTTTGCTTTCGTAGAAGGAATGAATGAATGATGCTCTATGAATGAATGAATGCAAGTTATGAACAGATTGAAAATTTGAAAAACTGAACCCAAGCACAAGACCGAAGACCTAGACCATAAACAACTGAACTGACCGACGACTATGTCGTTCATTTGTTGACGAGATAGTGATGTGCAAAACTTTTGCATTTTCTCATTTTTCTCTACCAGATTCGTTGTGGACACAATATTTTTCAAACTAATTCAATAATAATGAGGGATTTTCTTTTTAGCTGTTCCCTAGTCGCTGGATAGATGGCGGTAGGAGTAAGTATGACAATGCAAGGAACGGAACCTAAAAAAACTGATTTTAACAAAGCGCGAGAAATGTAGGTTATATTCGGAAGGTTAAGCAAATGAAAGTGTCAGTCAACGAGAGTATGTAACGTGAGACAATGTTTTTTTTTTCAAGCGTTTTGGCTTTGGCACCAACTATCATAGTAAGTTCAACGCCATCTATAGAGTTCTTGGAAACTAAGTTTTTTTTTAAAACCTCAAAAGGAAAACCTCTCATTAGGCGAGTGCGTGAAATTGTCAGTTACTACTGACACTACTGTTTGTGACATGAGTGTAGGTACATGACCAACCAAGAAGTATATTACGTTTTATTGTCAGTAGTAACTGACAATTTCACGCACTCGCCTAATTATTATTGAATTAGTTTGAAAAATATTGTGTCCACAACGAATCTGGTAGAGAAAAATGAGAAAATGCAAAAGTTTTGCACATCACTATCTCGTCAACAAATGAACGACATCGTCGTCGGTCAGTTCAGTTGTTTATGGTCTAGGCAAGGAACTTATATACTAACTGGAATGAGGACGGGCAAACCAAAAACGTTCCGAGCGAGAAAGCTTCGAGAGTGGATGTTGTCTCTTTCTAATAGGGTGTCCAATAATCATACTAACTCTTGAGACAGTTACAGACTACTGTTATGTTATTATTTAATGATGATGACCTGCAACTCCATTGCATTTTAAGCGAGATTGCTTCAGCCACCGTTGCTACAGATTTTCATTATTAGGGAATCTGTTTGGAAACAAAACAATATTTGTATTTAATAAGCAAACTACTACCGACGCCATGTGCGATGTCCGATGTTTCTAATTTATAAAATGAAAATAAACTTTTGTTTAGTATGTACGATAACGATGTTCGAAACTTCGAACTTAGCTTCATTTGGATATTTCCCGTTTGTCATCTAAAACATTGGTAACCCTAGTCATAGTACACAAACAAAGTTAAAAAACTTACCTGAAAAATGAAATTCCACGTCCAGCATACCCCTTACTACTACACCCCTTCACACAAAACATATTTACCATATTTAAAGCAGATGATTTCACTTTTAAATACAATGAAAAGAACTTGAGAACGCAAAAATATGACAAAAACGCGAACGTGTATCGGCCATATTGTTTACATCGGTGACAACTGTGACAAGGCATGACAGAGACACCATCCACCAATGTCGGTTTCTCGCTCGGAACGTTTTTTTTCTATTGAATCTATTAAACAAATTGAAACTCTATGCTTTTGAGATAGAGTTTATTTCATTTTTTTTAGCATTGTGTTCGTACTCATTCCAGTTAGTTTATAAGTTCCTTGGGTCTAGGTCTTCGGTCTTGTGCTTGGGTTCAGTTTTTCAAATTTTCAATCTGTTCATAACTTGCATTCATTCATTCATAGAGCATCATTCATTCATTCCTTCTACGAAAGCAAAGCGTTTTGTTTGTGGTTGCGGAATTGCATAGCACCCTAGACCATAAACCATAAACAACTGAACTGACCGACGACGATGTCGTTCATTTGTTGACGAGATAGTGATGTGCAAAACTTTTGCATTTTCTCATTTTTCTCTACCAGATTCGTTGTGGACACAATATTTTTCAAACTAATTCAATATTATTTAGGCGAGTGCGTGAAATTGTCAGTTACTAGTTACTACTGACACTACTGTTTGTGACATGAGTGTAGGTACATGACCAACCAAGAAGTATATTACGTTCTATGTAATCGTAGACCAAAAAAGAATATACATTTTTCTGCTATCCCTTCAGTCCAGTAGAACCAACTCGTCGTAGACGTCGTAACTACACGAACTTAATAATCTTTTTCTCCTTTAATTTCTACTAGTAGAAATTAACGGATTTTTTTCTCCGTTTAGTCCTACTAGTAGAACTAAACGGTAGAACTATACGGATACAATCGTCTTTTCTGTATGTATGACCCAAATAGGACCCTAACCTATCCGAGGAGGGGAGATGGAATTTTTGAACTTGTTTCACTTGCGCTCTAGCATTATCATAATCTGAAAACTTTTTACTTTTTCTAGTCCCGGCACGTGGGACGACCTATTGGCCATCGGGATAAATTCCTGTATGATGGATGGGGCAGGAATGGCAGGATGGATATTATTGGCACAAGAAAAGAGTAACCCAGTATTGGGTGAATTCTGGCTGTGGATGATGATGATGAAGCTTTACAAAATGATGCGCAAGCAAGGTAGCCCGCGAAATTTTCTTGTGTGTTGATTTTAATAATTATGAGTCGCGACGGCAATAAATATGGTTTTACTGAGTTCTAATCATTAAAATCATCAATGCATCCTCCTAAAATAACTGTTTTCGTAGAATAAATTAATGATGCAATGTCCTGGAAATAATCCTGGTTTCTATGATCGTGATGGTTGTCCAGTGCTTTATCTCCATTAGTAATCTTAGCTAATATTTCCAAAGTTGTTCCTCCAAATTGCTTTTCTTGTCTAGTGGTTTACTAATGATCCCCTCTCCCACCCGCGCCATTCTGCATTTTTATTAGGTTCTAGCCCCCTGAAATGAATTCCTGGATACGGCTCTACATACACCATTTTAGATGAACCATTTTTGATGTTTTTTTTTTTTTGAACGTAAACAAGCGAGACGCCTCACTCGCACATAATCTTTCATAATTAAGATTAAGCGATGTGTGCTTAACCAAAATAATGTGCTTTTTCTTTGAAATAAATAGTTTTAAATTTAATTTAATTTAATTTAATTTTTAGATATCATCCGTTTTCGAATTGGATGTTGCTATCACAGTTTGAATATCAAAGGTAGGTATAATATATATATATATTGTATTTTGTTTTACGAGACTCGTAACCGTAAAGAGAACACAGCTCACAGGACTGAAATAAATCTGTAAAATTATTTTGTTCAAAGTCCCCCAAGTTTGCTAAGTTCCGGGCTTCCTGCAACCGTTGTGAGTGTCATGGGCAATGATATTCTATTAAACAGATATGTTGTGAGCGCGCAATCGTGAAGACTCGAAAACGGGCCAATTGGCCTGTTTTTCCTTTATTCTGCGTCACTGCGTGTATATGAGCTGGCTCTCCCCCGCGGCACACTTTTTTCTGTGGTGTTGTAGGTGTATATCATATCTGTAGAATATAATTGGTTACGGGTAAATCATCATGAAAATCCCGCCTTTAGCATTCGACCATAATATTTTTGTCTCTTAAAAAGAGAACTCAACTTTCTGCAAAAAGTATTCAAACTCGAAAAACAGATTACAGTGCCTCACTTCAATTCTTATTTCAAATAGCTGACATTAGAAGTCTTTTGTATTGCATTTGTTTTTGCCGTGATTGAACGTCTGCGAAGTGCGAACTGTGTCTGATGTATTTTTTGGAGTAATATAAGTCAAATTCTAGATCTTAGTTAGATAATTATGTTTTGCGTTAATATCTAAGCTGAAATTTTGCTCTAAGTGAAGTATATAACTATTTCAAAGGGGCGCCTTGTGGACGCAGTCCTTTATATTCCGACTCAAAAGAATAGTTTAATGTCTTCGAAAGATTATTTCTTCGTAACAATTTACTACAAGAACTTTCGAAGAAAACATAATATTAATCTTTTTCGTCTTTGTAATATAATATCGGAGTGTACTAAAAAGCCTGTCTGAAAGCGATTTTCACGTCGCGTATAGATAGACCATAGACTACAGAGTAGTGAAGGCATAGAAGTTCCGTCTGTCAAACAATCTTTTCTTTTCCGACCCAGCCAAGATGGGTGAGTAACTTTAGTTTGTGATAAAATAAAATTTATCAGAAAATATCTCCATCGTGGTCTCCCTTTCATAGTAATCATGTAGCTCACAATATTGTGAATTAATTGGTGAACCAAGTTCTGTTTGTATTTTGTGTTATACACTGTGAATCGCCAGTGATAACAAGAATGGGTTGTCGGTGAAGTGTTGAATGTCAGCAATGATGATGTTTGTGTGGTACAGGTATCAGTCGTGATCATTGGCATAAACGGAGAGCTACGGGCGGCAAGCGTGCGCCCATCCGTAAGAAGAGGAAGTATGAGTTGGGTCGCCCGGCTGCCAACACTAAGGTGAGCACCTCGAAACATAACCTATTTTGACAAGTTGTGATAATTATTTCCACCATGTGTTGGATGCTAGTATCTATCACTCCTTCAATTACATAGTTTCTAAAACTCTTTTATTCTGTACATATTATGGAGGTGCTAACTTGAGTTACGAATTATGTCCTAATAATTCTAAGTGAATGTTTTGCAGCTTGGCCCCCAACGCATCCACTTGGTGCGCTCTCGCGGTGGTAACGCGAAATATCGTGCATTGCGTTTAGACACTGGAAATTTCTCATGGGGATCAGAATGTGAGTATTTTCTATCATGTGCCAGTAGCTATTGTGATGTATAAAAGTAACATTAACAATTTTGACCTAATCTTATTGCAGGCTCCACCCGCAAGTCCCGTATCATTGATGTGGTATACAATGCTTCCAACAATGAGTTGGTGCGTACCAAGACACTGGTGAAGAACGCCATTGTTGTGGTGGATGCCACCCCCTTCAGGCAGTGGTTTGAGTCCCACTATCTGCTGCCACTTGGAAGGAGGAAGGGTGCAAAACTGGTGAGCTTAATAAAAATACTATACTTATCCACTGCTGTTATCAACTGTGTAGGTTATAAGTTTCAGAGAGATTTCACAGAAACATAGTTTATATTTCTATTACATTATGCTGGTTGCTTTCAATCTAAAATTGAAAGCATTTTTAACAAATATTGGTTTGTGGTAAAGTTTGTCTAACTAAGGCCCTTCTAACCCTAAAATTAGCAACTCTAGTTGTGGTGGTTCAAACTTCGTTTGAAATACTGTTAGAATAAAGTTCTAATCAGCTTGCACTACAAATCGGTTGTTACGTCAGTCACTGTGGCCGAATAATGCAAAAATTAGTGGTTTTTTGCAATTTACGAAAAATCTATTGATTGGACTAAAAAAATAAAACACATAAGACCTGATATAATTAGTTCAGTTAATATGCAGTTTCATGATCTTATTTGAAGTACTTTTTGAATACCAGCATTCTTTGATTTGGAGGTAACTTTGGTTTTTTTTTTTCTATCGAGAAAAGTTTATGGAATCGTGTTTTCGTCACACACAGTACTTAGCATTAATCCTCAACTTTACCATATATTTATTTCAAAATTAATGCTTCAGTATTTTATGCGTAACAGAGGATCATGCTAAGCCATTTGAGGGGGTATAGGCCATTAACCTTTTGTTCAAACAAAATAAGTTAATTTGGATATTGCTGATGCTAAATTTAATACTTCTGTTGATTTTTTCCCCTGTTTGGTTAGTTAACAAGTAATTTTTTTGCATAGCCAAATGATGATCGTTTGCGTGTCAGATGACAGAACAGTGATTTTTGCAAAAACTGAGGTGCACCATCATTGTAATAAACAACTTTAAATAGTACTTGTAAACTAACAATATTAAATTGTTATAGACCGAGGCAGAAGATGCCATCATCAACAAGAAACGCAGCCAGAAGACTGCCAAGAAGTACCTGGCAAGGCAACGTCTCTCAAAGGTCGAGGGCGCGTTGGAGGAGCAGTTCCATACTGGACGTTTGTTAGGTAAGATTTATCAATATTTTTATTACTCTAGTAACTGAATGGTCTTTCCTTGTAGCGTTAGATATTCAGTTAATTTAAAGATATCATCATATCATTAAAAACATCTTCAGTAGATTTATTGTAGTCTTAATTTTCTGAAAACAGTTACTTGCCTATCTCAATGATGTGATCGAGAAGTTTTGAGACTGCGTCATGGACTGGTACCGTTTTGGGAACGGTCTAGTAGTTGTATGATCTATACTGTCATAGTTACTCTGAGAATTTCATAAAATAAATAAATGCTTCTTTCCTGACTAGAGTATGATTATTAAGATGTTTGTGTTATTTGCAGCATGTGTGGCCAGTCGGCCAGGCCAGTGCGGCCGTGCTGACGGTTACATCCTGGAAGGCAAGGAACTCGAGTTCTACTTAAGAAAGATCAAATCCAAGAAGGCGAAGTGAGTTGTATGATGTAGAAATAAATGTAAAAAATATTTTCTCTTTGATTTCGTTCCCGGCTGTCATTCATACATAAAGCTGCATAGAACATCAATACAAATAGTGATAAATGTTCATGGGGTCTATGCTTCTGTGATATTCATTTTCCTCTGCAGCATCTAGGTCAAATCTAACAAATAATACATGTTTCCAGAATAGATAAGCATTAGGGTGCGTACAGACTATATAACTTGTGTTTTATAACACGTCCACACTATGATATTGACATTGACATTATTTATAACATTCAGTGTCCACATTAGCTGAAACATGTTATATAGCAATGTTATGTTATATAGTCTGTACGCACCCTTAGAGGCGCAAACCCACCGCTGAGCATGGAGAGGTGTCATTGACACTGGCTCAGCCACCATCAGGGATTCAATTTTGAAAACGCAAAAAATCAATTCGATCACTGGTGCAAAAGATATAAGGGTTTTTATAGGTGGCCGATAATTTGACGGTCACTGGTGCAAGTTTTATAGGTGGCCGATCTGGAGTCTCCCCAGCTTGGCCACATTTATATCTCAAAAACTAGTGCATCTAGCGACGTTTGCTTCGGTTCTTGCGCAGCGCGGTGGGTTTCCGCCTTTACACTTGTAGTAGTGATACAATCTGTTCACCCGGAAGCAAGGAATACCTATCTGTATTCGCCTTGCAAAGGTGGCGAGCATTGTTCCGGCTTGTGCTGTAAAGGCGCTGCCTCACCGGATGCATTCGCCTGTAGGTAATGTTGTGTGATTGACACAGGCTTGGCCACCATCAGAGATTTTAGTTTTGATAACACAAAAATTAAATCGCTAATTTGTCGCCAAATATCAGAATTTGTCGGTCACTGGTTCAAAAGATATAAGGGTTTATAGGTGGCCGATCTAGTCTCCCCAGCTTGGCCACATGTATATCTCAAAAACGTGAGAGTCAGGATGGCTGGACCAAGAGAGATTTTGGAAGTTTGACCAATACCAAGTGTTAGTACCTGTTTTGTACTATTTGGTACCAGACATCAAATAATGTGTACCTCGCTAAAGAGGGAAAAGTATTACAAGGAAAGTGGCCAGCCATTCTGACGTCAGAATGGCTGGACCAAGCCGGTTTCACCTAGTTGTAGGCGTTATAAGTAGTTCATCTTTTCGTTAATATGTAGTACCTCATTTGTACCTCAACATATGTTTTTCTTAGATTTTTTCGATAAGCCAAAAAAAAGTTACATCCAGAAGAAATTTTGCATGTAATCTGGAGGGCTCAGGCGCAAAATGTCGCTTTTGCAAAATGTCGCTTTTGCAAAATGTCTACTGGTAGTAAAATGTCTCTTTCTCATAATGTCGCTTTCGCAGAATATCTCTTTCGCAAAATGTTGCGTTAGTAACTTAGAAAAAAAAAAATAGCCAGTTTTAAATTTTTTTTTTCTTCGATTTTGACGAAGACGCTGAAGAACAGTTTATCTCACTTCTGGCGATCTCTTCAATATCTTCAGATTTTGATGTCGTAAAATCGGTGCAAAACCGACTCTACGTAGTCTTGTCTGCCCTACTCCTAGTGTACGAGCATCGCCACATGATATTTATTGTTTTAGTTTTTACCTGAACTAGCAGTTGCTAAGTTCACCGATTTATTTACATTCGCTGACTAGGCTATTACGCCCGCCACAAGTCACCTATTTTTTGTATTATATATTTTATTGTTTTACATAATAAACTGTCAATTTACGGACACAAAACAGTGATTTTATTCCCTGTACACATCCCGTGTGATTCGTCCATCTACATACAACCTCTGTGTGCGGAGCTGCTGCCCGTACACCTAGAGTGTTATTTAATATCGCGGAGGGGTGAGGTGGCCCGCGAGTTGAGGAGCAGGTGGTTCTAACACTCGCCACTGGTGAGCGTGAACCACATCTGCGACGATAAGCTCGCATGGGACCGCCGGAGCCCCGCAGCGCCGGAGCCGTGACAGAAACCATGCCTGCTGCATGTTGCATCCTTGCTTGCTTGCTTGCATGCTTGCTGGCATGCTGCATAATTATTTGCTTGCATGCTGCATGTATGGTGTATGCTTGTTTGCATGCATGGTTTATGCTTGTCACGCTACTTGCACGCCATGTGTTTTCATCAAACGAATAGTCGTCCCGTTATTTTGATATCAAAATAGCGGGACCACTTTCTTTGTAGAATATTTTATTATGTTATAATAATAATATTTTTATATTTTTGAATGTATATTTCAATATATATTTTTTTAAGATTCATTTAAAAATATGTAAAGTAAGTAGATAACATGAATAAGGGAGATAATAATCTCTTTATTTCTGAATAAAAATCCATAATTATAAGTTAAATACAAAGATGTTAGTAACATAAAAACTTAACAACTATGTTAGTAGACACTGGTGTCGATTCTGTTGTGCACAAACGAAACTTAATTTAGGCTATTGCTATCTTTTACTAAAAGCTAGTGCGAGAAAAGGACGGCTATAGCTATGAACTAAGTTAGAGATGTTATGCCTTGCGCTTCACCGTGTTTTTAGTCGACATGTTTTTACGTGCACCCATCATTTGTATGGAAATATTAGTTCCAACTAAACTTGACAGCTTTCAATTACGTCCGTCCCTTTCTCGTCTTATTAGAGAGAAAAAGATAGCAATGTCCTAAATTAAGTTTAGTTTGTACACAACAGAATCGACACCATTAACAATATTTACGGGAGCATGTAGCTGACTTAAATACCAGATGAAAGGGCAATCCAGTTTGTTGGCAATGTGTTGTTTGTTTTATTATTATTATATCGTATTCACATGATATTCGCAAAACCTGGCGTGGTCTAGTCATCTTGACGTTCATAATTTTTCTGCGATTCCGTAAAACCTTTGGAAATGGAAATATTACGTAATGAAGCAGTTTGATTTAAACGTTTTAAAATAAATTGCCTTCACATGGAAGTGGTGCCAAGGCACAGGGGCACCTGCCCCCTCCGTTCTCCTGCCAAACGGTACTAAATTTTTACCTCTTTTCATTCTAATAACTAAATAGCGCTATTCTAGCCTCAAAACGTTGACCATGGATATCTCCATAACCATGGGGCTCCGCGGGGTGAGGGTGACACAGAGGGGTAGTCCCTCCTCCAACCCCTTCCCCCACCCCTTCCTCGGCCTTTAAATCGTTGTCCTGCAATGTAAAGTTTAACCCATTTATGTCAATCTAATTGACATTGACTATGAAATAAGGTTACTAGCGTAATAAAAATCTGAACCCATAATTAAACTTCATTTGGTTTTATTTAGAAAACTTTTTCTCTTCAGAAACCCCAAATTAATACAAAATTATATAATTATTATTTATTAATTAATTTCCAAATTTCAGCTCAATCGGTAACCGAGAAGTGGATCAAATTTAGCTTGCAAGATTTGATTACAGACATACAAAGAAACAAACATAAAAAAGACATCAATAGAAAAGGACAGGTGAAACTAAATAAAAGCTTTTAAAAAGCGACATTATGAGAAAGAGACATTTTACTACCAGTAGACATTTTGCAAAAGCGACATTTTGCGCCTGAGCCCTCCAGATTACATGCAAAATTTCTTCTAGGTGTAACTTTTTTTTGGCTTATCGAAAAAATCTAAGAAAAACATATGTTGAGGTACAAATGAGGTACTACATATTAACGAAAAGATGAACTAGTTATAACGCCTACAACTAGGTGAAACCGGCTTGGTCCAGCCATTCTGACGTCAGAATGGCTGGCCACTTTCCTTGTAATACTTTTCCCTCTTTAGCGAGGTACACATTATTTGATGTCTGGTACCAAATAGTACAAAACAGGTACTAACACTTGGTATTGGTCAAACTTCCAAAATCTCTCTTGGTCCAGCCATCCTGACTCTGACCTCAAAAACTAGGGCACCTAGCGAAGATCTGTTTTCTATCATATATTGTCTTTAATCAGGTCTTAGTTTAGAAGATATAATGGGGATGGCAACTGTGGAACTAATGGCGCTAGTATCGCTTGTACCAAACATCGTCATTGGTTGAAAATCTGTCAATGTCATTTAATATTTCATAATAGTTTGACCTCATTGGTCAGATTGGGTCTAAGCTAGCCTTCCCCAGATCGAAAGAATTAGTGTTCATTCGATCTAGCTCTTGGACTATACCTTACTGATTGAACTCATTATATCTTCTGAACTATAACCCGATTAAATCTGTGACTTGGCGACAAATTGTGAGTAATTGGCGACAAAATATGGGAGAAAACAGATCATCGCTAGGTGCCCTAGTTTTTGAGATATAAATGTGGCCAAGCTGGGGAGACTCGCAGATCGGC
This sequence comes from Xestia xanthographa, assembly GCA_905147715.2. Lineage (NCBI taxonomy): Eukaryota > Metazoa > Arthropoda > Insecta > Lepidoptera > Noctuidae > Xestia > Xestia xanthographa. The sequence continues at coordinate 22,416,464 of LR990645.1, read as the reverse complement.
CACCTATAAACCCTTATATTTTTTGAACCAGTGACCGACAAATTCTGATATTTGGCGACAAATTAGCGACTTAATTTTTGTGTTATCAAAACTAAAATCCCTGATGGTGGCCAAGCCAGTGTCAGTCACACTGTAATGTTACAGTCCAAGATTCGATTTTGTACAGACGAGTCATCACAATATGGTATCATCACAGGTTGCGCCACATCTATCAGCATGGAGGCATATTTCTTAATGTTTCTATCCTTTTCCGTCACTCAGAACCTCAGTATCTCAAAACTTTCTTCACAACGTAAAACATCCATAGAAAACTAAGTGATTGCTCAAAGGATCAGAAATGAAACGGGCAGATGTTTGAGCATGACTATAATATCCTAGAATTGAGCGGGTCCACCATTTTGCCGGCCATGAGCGCTACGTGGATGTTGGCGTCCATCACGAAGTACAGGAACGGGTAGGTGGCCGAGAATACGACGGGATCACGACTTGACACGTATCCTGAAACAATAGCAATAGCCACGTGAGGCCATCATGTTACAATGCAACCAGTGGTAAAAGTAAAACTTGTACCAGGAATCGCCTTTGCAGTGGCACTGTAAATATCAAATAGTTATCACAGGCGCACGGTACATACCGATTCTGTTGTGCACAAACTAAACTTAATTTAGGCTATTGCTATCTTTTTCTCTCCAATAAAACGAGAAAGAGACGGACGTAATTTAGAGCTGTCAAATTTAGTTGGAACTAATATTTCCATACAAATGAAGGGTGCACGTAAAAATATGTCGACTAAAACAGGATGAAGCGCAAGGCATAAACTAGTTGGACATTTCTCACTTTAGTTCATAGCCTTTCTGACCCATTCATAGCTACAGCCGTCCTTTTCTCGCACCGCCTTTTAGTAAAAGATCGTTAGTAATATAGGTTAGATATCACAGGCGCACGGTACACACTGTGTCCTCGATGGGTAAGCTCTGCTCGCCGCCCTCAAGAGTCTCAAGAGGCTGTCTTTCCAGCAGGTGGCCACGCCAATAACGGCATCAGATTCAGTAGCGTTCATTAAGTTCTCAAAAGTGCGGTTTTATGGAGATAGAGAGACGGCCATTTCTGTGATAGCACGGCAACGGGTGGCAGAATCGGACCACAGATTGGCTGCTGGATATCCCACAGGCCGATCCTCATGAATGGTGGCTAGAGACCACAGATATTCTGTGCCTGTACGGTCAGCAACGAACACACGAAACATTTTCCTACGTGACTCATTAGCATTTATGTATTTTGATTTCGTTCTTTTTTGTTCAGAATAAAAAAACTGAATTGGTATAATACAGCGATAGTATGATAATGATGATTAACAGACATAAGATTTTAGTTTTTAAAAGTTTCACTGGCTATACCTACGTACTTACTCGTTTTCATTTAAAATATTGAAAATTGATTTACTTAGGGTCCAACCAGCCCGCGAAATAAATAAAATTTTCACGTTTTTTGCAATTTGCAGGCCAGTGCTAGGTTGTATGTTGATTAGAATATTACTCGCGGCTGTAAGACGTATGTAGTTACAGAATTATATTCATCAAGATCATCAATACAACCCTCCAAGTTCATAAAGGTGCAGGAATGACTTTGACCTTGAAAAAATATTTTTTTCAATACACTTTCTCGAAAACTGGTCCATAACGCACTACGATTAGGTACAACATGCAATGTATTTCACACGCGTGCGATTTTTTCCACTTTCCTGCACGTGTGCGGGAATGAAAATTGCCACAGATAACTATACCTATAAAAAATAAATAAAAAAATAAAAATAGCCTTTATTTCACTGACTTCCTTTTACAATATAGTTTTTTAACTGAACTTAAATAATGTTTTCTTTGTCAGGTTGTCCCTTTGACAAAGGCCTCCTCCAGGCTGCGCCAGGCCTCTCGACTCTGTGTCAACCTCCTCCACCCCTGTGGTAGGTCGTCTTCCCACCTCTTGAACTGTCTGCCCCTGCGTCTTTTTCCATCGCGTGGGTACCACTCAGTTACTCTTCTCGTCCACTTTTCGATTCTAGTAGTTCGCATTGTGTGCCCCGTCCATCTCCACTTCAGTCTCCTGACTCTGTTGGCTACATCTGCCACACCTGTTTGCTTTCGTATGTCTTCGAGTCTACACTTGTCTCTGATACGGATACCAAGCATGCTCCTCTCCATCCCTTGTTGGCAGACTTTTAGTTTTTGCATGCTTAACTTTGTTAAGGACCATGTTTGGCATCCATAAGTGAGTACCGGCAGTATGCAGCTGTCATAGATCTTTTTCTTATCTCGTATTGGTATGGACTTGCTCTTCACAACTTCCTTGAGGGACCAGTAGCGGGACCAGGTGTTGTTTACCCTTCTTTGTATTTCTTTTGACATTAGGTGTTGGGGTGATATTAGGTGTCCAAGGTATATGTATTCTTCTACATATTCGATTTCTTGTTCTGTTACTGATATCGCTACTTGAGTGCTGTTGGTGATTACCTTCGTTTTTGTGAAGTTTATGGTAAGACCCACCTCTGCGCTAGCATCGGATAGTTGTTGTAGCATTCTCTGTAAGACTTGTGGTTCCTCTGAAAACAGCACTATATCATCAGCAAATCTGAGGTGGTTCAATCGTTTACCATTGATGTTTAATCCGAGGTTATCCCATTGTAGTTCTCTGAAGACATCTTCTAGAACTGCGGCAAATAGTTTGGGGGACAGCGGGTCCCCTTGTCGCACTCCTTTTTCGATCCTAAATTCCTCCCCTACCACTTCTAGCTGTATTCGGGCCGTGCTTCTGTTGTATATTTGCCTGATGATATTTATATACTTAGCGTGGACTCCTTGCTTTTTGAGTGCCTTGTATATTGAGCTGTGATAGAGGGAGTCAAAGGCTTTGTTATAGTCTACGAATAAGATGTAGTAGGACTTCCCGTATTCGTTATACTTTTCGATGACTTGTTTCACGACATGTATGTGATCAACCGTAGAGAAGTCGCTTCTGAAGCCAGCTTGCTCTACTGGTTGTTGTTCGTCCAGGCATTTTGTGATCCTTCCTAGTAATATTTTGGAGAATATCTTGTATAGGTTGGTCATCATGCATATCGGCCGATAGTTGTCTATTTTGTTTTTATCTCCTTTTTTGTGTATGAGAACTATTGTGGATCCCGTCCACTGAGTTGGTATATGTTCGTTATTCAATATTTCATTGAGTATTTGTGTTAGTGTATCCCCGATAACATCGACAAGCTCTTTTAATAGTTCATTGGTTATTTTGTCGTTTCCTGGTGCCTTGTGGCTTTTCTGTGTGTTAATAGCCTTCCTTACTTCACTTGCCATTATTGCGGGAACATTGCCCTCTTCTGTATGATCATGGTCTGGTTGTTCAGCGGTATTTGTTGGATTGCTGTATAATTTCCTGTAGAACTTAGTTGCCTCTCTTCCTATTTCTTTCCTATGTGATGTGGTTTTGTCTTTCCCTTCTTTGTTTTTGGTTTTTACTTCTGGCATCCAAGTGGAGTGGTCCTTGAGTTGTTTCAGTGCTTTTTTGATCCCACCCGTTTTTTCTATTTCCTTCTGTATTATGTTCATTCGCTCTAGTTTTTTATGTTTCCTAATGCTCTCATTGATTTTCTTGCTTATTTTTTCTATGTGCTTTATGTTATTTGATCGATCATATAGCAGAGCTTTCCTCTCTTCGATTAATTTCCTAGCTTCGTCACCTATTTTGTCCTTCTTTTTTCTTTCCAGGCCAATTTCTTTATGCACTTCCTTTAAGTAATTTTCTAGTTCGTCATATTTCTGTTGGGTTGTCTCAAGTTTTCCCATTTCAGGGAGACTTGTGCTCAATTTATGTAGTGACTCTTGTGAAAGTGGTGGAATTATGTGTGTAGGTCCGTTTCTCTTGTTTCTTCTTGCTTTCTTTTTATGAGTTATAATAGTCCCTCTTAGCATTCTGTGGTTTGTGCTGAAGTTCACCTTATTTATTACTTCTACATCCCTAAAGTTAGAGGGAATATTAGATAGTATAAAATCTATTTCATTTTTATACTTTCCGTCCGGTGAGATCCAAGTCCACTTTCGGGATGCTTTTTTCTTGTAATGGGTGTTCATTATTTGTAGGTTGTGTTCTTGCGCAAAGCTTATAAGATGTTGGCCATTGCCGTTTCTTTTTCCCCTGGTATATTGGCCCATCGTACGCTCTTCATCCACCTGACGCGACCCTATTTGGCTGTTGAAGTCTCCCATTACTATCTTGTACTTGTGAGTATTTTCCATTGTGGCTGATAGAAGCGAGTAGAATTCATTCTTTTCCTCATCTGTAGCCTGTTCGGTTGGGGCATATACTTGTATAACCGAGCATGGTTTGTCGAAACCAGGGATTTGGATGTTTAGCACTACTATTCTATCTGATTTTCCTATGAATTCCAAAATGTGTTGTTTAAGATGTTTCTTTACCATGAATCCAACCCCATACATTCCTTTCTTTTCTCCTTTATAGTAAAATATATATTCTTGGTATTCCCTGATTTCTTCCCCAATGCGTCTTATTTCGCTCAGTCCGATTATATCCCATTTCAATGGACTTAATGCCTCCTCTAGTTCTGTAAGTTTCTCTTCGGTTCTCAGTGTTCTGGTATTCAGAGTTGAGATATATAATAGATTGCAATTTTTCCTTTCAGTATTATTGTTTGTCTGTTGTAGTTCATATTTGGGTGTTTCATTCTCTGTATGTTTAACCTTGCGAGCCTTGTTCAGGTCTCTGCTTATTATTGTTGTGTTCCTGTTGGTTGTATTATGATTATTATTTATGTTTATGTTTTGCCCTGGAGGGTTTTGGTCTAATACCCCACGGTGACCAGCCGGGTTGGGGATTGTTTTTCTTGTTGTTTGCTTATTATTGTTGTGTTTTTTATTGTGTTTCTCCCGGCTGTCTATTTCCTACGCTTCACGGAAGGAGTTGTTCCTGCTGCGCACAGCGTCGAACGCGTTGGATCTGTTTATTTTAGCAGTTTTGGCATTCTGTTGTATCGGGATGTCTCCATTTGGGGAGTCCAATTTGTCGTGTTTGCGTTTGTCGTTCTTTTGGTCTTTGTTGCGGACAATAAGTTGGTTGTACTTTATGATGGCGTAGTTTCCTTTGCTTCTTTCTTCAGCCAGCTGCTGCTGCAGTGCCTTCCTCTGTTGTATAACTTTCTTTGGGTAATCTTCCGTTATGTAGATATCGCCCATTTTCTTCTTATTTTTCATCACCATTTCCTTTTTCCACAGATTTATGAACGAGATAGAGATTGGTCTTGGTTTTTCGCTTTCTTTATCTTTTTTCCCCAAGCGGTACACCGCATTGATGTCATTAGAGTTTATTTCAACATTCGTATACTTAGTCTACTATACCTATACTTAGTCCAAATTGGTTCAATGTCTATAGTCTGAGGTGAATGTTTTTTTTTATTTTGTCAAAGCACTACGCGTCTTTATGGCATAAATATTTTTTGAATTTTCAAATTGTGTTTTTTATATAGAATATCATAGATAAACATGATTATTTAAAACTAATAGTTACTTATAAACACAAATTAACATTTATTTGTGTTCTGAATTCAAAAATATAAAATTAATCTATTTTTTAAATTAGGCTGTTTAACGGCTTCATACCATTGCCTCTCTTTCAACCTGGCGAGACCAAAGCGCGAAAAAAAAAGAAAATTTAAATCATAGTTTTATAGTTCGTGACAAAAATATTATTCGTTATTTTATTTCTTCAAAAGTGTATTGAAAAACGTCGTTTGATACACGTGGACATTTGTTTTTGCAATTCTCGGCTCAAAAACACCCTCGCCTACGGCTCGTGTGTTATAATTCCGCCTCGATTGCAATAACAAACTTTATCTACTTGTATCAAAATGTACTATTTCAATACACTTCCTCGAAAACTGCATGGTCCATAACGCACTACGATTAGGTACAACATGCAATGTATTTCACACGCGTGCGATTTTTTCCACTTTTTTTATACACAAATTAACATTTAATTGTGTTCTGAATTCAAAAATATAAAATAAATCTATTTTTTACATTAGGCTATAATTATAACGGCTTCATACCACTGCCTCTCTTTCAACCTGGCGAGACCAAAGCGCGAAAAAAAAAGAAAATTGAAGTCATAGTTTAATAGGTCGTGACAAAAATATTATTCGTTATTTTATTTCTTCAAAAGTATATTGAAAAACGTCGTTTGATACACGTGGACATTTGTTATTGCAATGAGAGGTTTTCTTTTTGCACTTAGTTTGGTAAAATCATATTTGAGTGATAGACAACAACATGTTCAAATAAATGGTGTTAATTCACAGGGTTTAAAAGTAAAAATGGGGGTTCCGCAAGGCTCAATATTGGGTCCTTTCCTCTTTCTCGTGTATATAAATGATCTACCCTATTTATTGAAAAACCAACCTCAAAATATGGTGTTGTTTGCTGATGACACTTCCCTAATTTTTAAGATAAATAGACGGGCCCAAAATCTAGATGACGTGAATAATGCCCTACTTCAGGTCCATAATTGGTTCACAGCAAACAATTTAGTATTAAATGAAAAAAAAAACTAAATGCATAAGATTTGCTTTACCCAATGTTAGAAGTAGTGATTGTGAAATAATATTGAATAAAGAGAAACTTGAATTCGTAGATAAAACGGTTTTCCTGGGGATTACGCTTGATTCAAGGCTACAATGGAGTTCTCATTTAACATCCCTTGCGGCGCGGCTAAGTTCAGCGGCATATGCTATTAGAAAAATTCGTCAATTTACTGATGTAGATACCGCTAGACTGGTCTATTTTAGTTACTTTCATAGTATAATGTCTTATGGCATTTTGCTATGGGGACGGGCTGCAGATATTGAGTCTATATTTATTCTGCAAAAAAGAGCCATCAGAGCCATATATAATCTTCGTAGGCGCGATTCTCTAAGGGAACTGTTTAAGGATATTGGCATCATGACGGTACATTGTCAGTACATCTACGAAAACATAATGTACGTCAGAAAAAATCTGCACCTTTTTGGTAAAAGAGGTGATAGACATAATTACAGTACTAGAAATAGGGACCAACTCGTTCAGCCAGGCTTCAGACTCGCTAAAGTAGACTCATCTTTCATGGGGTACTGTTTGAGATGCTATAATAAAATTCCACAAAGTATTCTTGAACTGAATGAGACGAAATTTAAAACATGTATCAAACGCACACTATGTAAGCAAGCTTATTACAAGTTGGGCGATTATATCGCTGATAAAAATGCGTGGCTCAATGCTGGTCCTGCTCCACATGGACAGGGGCGCATAAATTGATAGCATTAAATAGAATTGTTGGAGCTGCTGAAGATTGTACAACTATCTTTGCATTGTATAGAATCAATCTCTAGTATTATATAATCGCATAGCCCATATTGTGTGAGTACTATGTACTAGAAAGCTATCATTCACTGAAATCCTACGATTTTTTTTCTTGACTTGAATGCGCCCTGGCGGTTGAGAGTATGTCATGCTCACTCTAATGTCTCGCTGATGGTGGCGCGTGTGTCGGATCATTTAGTTCCCTTCGAAATGGTTGAGCTGAATGGTGCTGATCCATGCGTCATGTTCGTGAACGGGCGCTGTCAGTTGTGACTGGTCATCTCTTAGTTGCCATGGCTTAATTGAATGTTTATTTTTTAATTGTATTTTTTTTTTTGTTTTTTACTATGGACACTTTTAACGTGCACATCTTGCTACATTGTTCTCACATAATATACCATCTTAACATGAATGATGTAACCAAGATTTTGTAACAACATTTTGATTTAAAAGAGTGTCCATGGAGTTTCTTGCCCGTTCTTCTCCATAGAGATCTACGCTAGGGAATGGGCAACTACAGTACTTTCACAGTTTTTATGTCTTGTGACTGGGACTGTAGCTACATTTAATTTTCATCTTTGTTTCGACAATTCAAAAGTGCCTGTAACTGGCCTACTTGAAATAAATGCTTTGATTTTGATTTTGATTTTGAGGTATTAAAAAAAAACTTAGTTTCCAAGAACTCTATAGATGGCGTTGAACTTATTAGGATAGTTGGTGCCAAAGCCAAAACGCTTGGAAAAAAAAACATTGTGTCACGTCACATACTCTCGTTGACTGACACTTTCATTTGGAATAAAACACAGTTTTCTCGCGCTTTGTTAAAATCAGTTTTTTTAGGTTCCATTCCTTGCATTATCATACTAACTCCTAGCGCCATCTATCCAGCGACTAGGGAAAAGCTAAAAAGAAAATCCCTCATTCTCGGCTCAAAAACACCCTCGCCTACGGCTCGGGTGTTATAATTTCGCCTCGATTGCAATAACAAACTTTCTCCACTTGTATCAAAATGTACTATTCCACCCATAAGGACTTAGAGGGTTGTATTGATCAATATAAATGCAAAAAACGTACGAAAATTTGAATCTCGCGGGCTGGTTGGAGCATTGCGATATCGTAGCCTAACTATCTTTACAAGTCATAAACGTACATATATCTGCAAAAATAATGTTATTTATATTTCGTAATGAACGTCCTTGCAATGCTAATACGGGGCTCTTATCATAACAATCGAAACAGAATAAGCCAACTGTAGCCACCGGAAATAATCATCTCGTGATTTTTTCAGTTAAACTCATTTATGTAATTGAAATGACGGACTATCTGCAAATCATCATTTTCATCTCGCGATTAAGCATTGAGGTCGCATTGATGTTGCAGCGGGTGATTTCCCTAATTGTCGATGGCGCACGGAGAGCAGTGCGCCCGCGCATCAATGGACGCAAATGCGCGTGTCGCCGCGTTGCGCCACCACCGCGAGACAATGGATGCGGCCGGCCTGGCTCTCGCCAGTTGACACCTCAGCTTCGCACTCTTTTGGTAACAATTATCTCAGCAACTGCGCCGGAAAACGAGGACACGAAATCTGTCTTCGCGCGTTGTAAGCATTTAAGAATGTGTCTAAAGAGCACCGATTATAATATTGCAACGGTTTCGTAATAATAGTACAAGTGGCCCCCTGCTGCTGCTGGTCGGAATAAAGCTTAGATTTTCGTACTACGGTGTCAATTCTGTTGTGCACAAATTAAACTTAATTTAGGCTATTGCTATCTTTTACTAAAAGGCAGTGCGTGAAAAGGACGGATAGAGCTATGAACTAAGTTAGAAATGTCAAACTATGTAGTTTATGCCTTGCGCTTCATCGTGTTTTTAGTCGACATGTTTTTACGAGCACCCTTCATTTGTATGGAAATATGAGTTCCAACTAAATTTGACAGCTCTAAATTACGTCTGTCTCTTTCTCGTTTTGTTAGGGAGAAAAAGATAGCATTAGCCTAAATTAGGTTTAGTTTGTGCACAACAGAATCGACACCAATATGATGATGAATGTGTGTTCTACACGGTTGTCAGTTCAATTAATCGTGGAAAATCAATTAATCGATTTTAGGAGCACATCAATGTTACTCAAGGATTTTCCGGCGGGCGGGCGTATGAGGGCGCGTCGGGCCGTGACGGCGACGAGTGACCCCAGTCTTGCGGGTGACCACACACGCACATGACGCACACACGGCTACGGCATGTCCAGCCGACTAGCCAATTAAATGGATCAAGCCGGAACGGCGTTGGTGGGCCCGGGCCTCGTTACCACGCCTCCGTTTAAACATATAATCAGAAATATTAACAGAGGTCTATCGAGGGGTTTAAGAATTACCTACTCAGGTGCTTTGTTCCTTTGTTAGCTGTTGAATAGGTACTTACTATTTTTCTTCTGGTCGTCGGGCCGGTACTTGCGTATAGCGACGGACACTGCTTGTTCAATGCTTCGCACGTACACGCCCGGCTGCCTCGTCATGATCGTGAAGTCGCGCTGTCGAGGCTCAAAAACGTCTCTAATGCCAAGCTGCAATTAGATATTCATCTAACGAAACAAGTCTATTGTCAAAAAACCTTCAGCTGGCTTGAATGCCAAAAACTAAGTAGGCAATGATACAATTTATGTGATCTTATCGCAATGAAGGTACAAAATGTATAAAATTGTTAAAAAAACATAATACCTACAGACCTACGTTAGATTCGATAGGTACGTAAGTATACTTATGAATTTTAATAATCATAGGTAGGGAGAGGTAGCAAAAACAGCCCATAACGTCCACAGCTGGACATAAGCCTCTCCCATGATGGGAGGAATTTGCCGTAATCTCCACGCTTGGCAGGCGGATTGGAAATCGCAGTGATGAAAGACTAACAGAAAACGCTGCTGCCCATTCTCTGGTCTATGGAGGCGCAAGGTGTTCTGCCTCAGACATTAGTCGCCTTATACGACACCCGTAAGTGTAATGGGTTGGTTCTATTCTACTCTGCCGGACACCACACGGCTAAGAGAGGTAGGGTAGGTATTAATTAGCGTAGGTTTCAATAGTTTCATTCTTAACTTTTTAGTTTTAGTTTAAGTTCTAAGTAGTAGGTACCTATTTCGACGAGCAACTTTTACTGTTAGGTACCTACCTATCATCTCGTCGTAGGTATGGTGTACCTACCTATGTAAATACTAGCACACAAAACGAATTAAAATGTTAATAGAGCGCGCCATAATCTCTGTTTTTTTTTTTGTTATACAGTGGCCGAAACTAGGTAAAAAACGAATTGTTTTGCGTACCTACCGTTTTGATTTAGGGCGTTACAATTTTACAAAGTGCACCAGAAAAAAATACATTTTAAACGTAGAATATCATTGTCAATTTCTGTTTTGGTAACACTTCTAAAACTAAAAATAGCGAATAAATAGATAAAATTACTTGTTACCTTCTGTAAATCTGTAGTTAAGGTCACATGACCTTTAACAGTGAAGCTCGGCACGATTCCCTTCACGCGACGCGGCCGCAACACCGAATAGATGTCCGACAAGTCGGACTCTCGCGCCATTCGGGACAGCAGTCGCCCAAGCTCCGGCGAGCCGCCCCGAGTAGGCAGCACCACCAACAAGTAGTAACGATCGCTGTCTAAAGGCAGTCTTAAGGCCGAGGCCTCCAAATGTGGCAAATAGGCGTGCTCCAGCACTGTGTCGTATTTCATATACGTGACCTGTTGAAAATAATTGACCCATCATCAATTTGAGTAATGAAAAGCAATGCTGTGGCGAATTTATAATGCAAATTGTGTTGTTACGCTAACCATTATAACAAGGGTATTTACAATGTCGCTAGGATGCGCGATTCACGAACGTGATTTTAATGATATGGTACAAGAGCGTACCAAATGTTCTATGATTTAGCTAAATTGTCTAATTTAGCTAAAGTAGAGAGCTGTATTGTAGTCAAGTGGTAGGTTGAGCTGTGGCAGCACCTATCCCCGTCATATTTTACTAACATTAAGTAAATATTCCCAACAATATGTAAACTTGACTGTGTCAGCTATGCAGAGCTATACAGGGTGGAATTTTGTAATGCCACCTGGAGGGAAAGTACTCTTAATACTGCAGATAGAAAATTTTACTCAAAGGAAACATTCCTTTATTTTTTTAAAGAAAATAATCTGCATTCAAAGATTTTGAAAATTCGCGTGCCACACTCGGGAATCGAACCGGCTAAATTCCAAAAAAATAACATCCTGTACTTATATGGCACCAATCGATAGGGTCAATCATAAGGATCAAATCTCTCTAACAAATATTATAAATTAAATGAAAGGAAAACCATGAAATCTAAAGTTATAAATTCATTGGGATAAATTCAATACGTTAAAAAGCACTTTTATTCAAAGAATGGATATTTACAAATGAAGAAAAAAGATTGCAATTTGCAAGTATTTGTTTGAGAAAATTGCAATCTTCCTATCTAAATAGTTCTTCGTCATTTTAATCAATAAATGTCGTCAAAAGATAATTGTTTATTAGGTTCTAACATAAGTAATTGGAGGATGTACCTTTGAGTAAAAGTGCTTTATGTTGTCCCATTGAATTTATAACTTAATATTTTATGGTTTTCTTTTCATTTAATTTATCATGTTTGTTAGAGGGATTTGATCTTTATGATTGACCCTATCGATTGGTGCCATAAAAATACAGAGTGTTATTTTTTTGGAATTTAGGCGGTTCGATTCCCGAGTGTGGCACGAGAATTTTCAAAATCTTTGAATGCAGTTTGCTTTCTATTCAAAAATAAAGGAATGTTTCCTTTGAGTAAAATTTTCTATCTGCAGTATTAAGAGTACTTTCCCTCCAGGTGGCATTACAAAATTCCACCCTGTATATGTCAGAGGCATAGGTACGTTATAGTTTGAGGACTCACCTGAACACTTCTCAATCCGTTCGCTAAGAACATTTGGTCGTCAAAGCTCGGATTAGACGCATCCGAACCAATATCATAAGCTCTGTAATACAAATAGTCGTCTATGTACGGAGGATTTGTGAATATAAAATCCACTATCGACTTCTTCTTTCGTTCAAGAGTCTCTAGCGTGGATTCATTAGCTGGTGTAACGGAATTTAATGTGGTCGTCATGACATCCAAAGTCATAGTAGACATTTGTTCTGTTGGCTGTGTTTCAGTCATTGTAGTCATCACACTCTCTGTTGGGGTGTTCTCTGTCAACGTTGATGTTATTGTAGAACTATCGATAGTTGATGATGGTGTTTGCGTCATATCAGTCAGAGTGGTTTGTGCTGTGCTAGTAGCATCAGGCGTGCTAGGCTGGGCTGTAGCGGATGTTCCATCAAGAGTAGTCGCTGGTACTGTGGTAGTTTCAAGAGTTGAAGACGAATCTACTTCGTTGTTTGTGGTCGGCTCATTTGTTAAGGCATTTGTGACTTGGGAACTCATTGAAACTGGTTCCGTTTCAGCCGCCGTGCTTGGCGCTATTGTTGTGGTGGTCGGGTCTGTCTCGGGGGATGGAGCCTGCGTGGTAGTCTCCGGCATTGACGATGTAGTCGTTATTTGTGTTGTTGTCTCTGTAATTATTTCGCTGGTTATTTCTGTTGTGGTGGTAGTGCTCATGGGCGTGCTCTCTGCGTTTGGTGCGGCTGATGGGTTTGCAGTGGTCGATGTTGCTCCTCTTATATCTATCGTGCTTATTGTTTCCGCATTTGGATTGATTGTACTAGTAGTTTCTTCTCTGGTCGGGGGAGTAGTACTTGCATCTTCTCGAGCTGGTTTACTTTCTGCCGTCATTGCTACAGTCATTGTGGTAGCATCACTGGACCCTGCAGGACTTATGGTTGTCGTCGCTGAATTCGTGTTATTTGAAGTGCTGTTAGTTTCAGGTGCAAGTGTCGGCAACTGATCGTTTTCTAAATCGAAACCATAAAACCGTAGAATCGTTTTGTATGACTCGTTGAAAGTGACATTTTCATTGTTCAACGCTAACCCCGCCAGAAATCCTTCTTCCGGTACGAAATAAGTCTGAAATGATTAACATTGCTTTCATTTTGTTGTATCGGATCAGTAGTTGGCACTTTAAAAATAGGTATCGTCGTTTAGCCAAAATTGTACCAATTACTCGACAAGGTAGGCAATCGGGCATAGGTACCTATAGATTAAGACACTCCAACATACTTTCAACTAGGATTTGTAAAAGGAATTGTTAAGACGCTTAGCAAAGACAACATGAGTTCAAATACCAATAGGTACCGGTCTAGCGAAAGTCTAATCGGGTACTTATTAGATTTGTGTGTTGAATCCCGATCGAAAAGCTCACACTGATCAAGTCTTGCTTGTATCTATCGTTAGAATTATAGTTATCCCTAACTACCTACTATTGGAACTTAACTAAGAGGAATATCTCGCGAAGCCAAGTCATGGTTGAAATAGGAATTTACAGCAGTCGGAGAGGTCTTTTAGCGGGTCAGACTTTAACTGATCAAAATAACAGTGCCTGTTCAACTCGCTCTAGCCCCTGCCCCCTAGGCAGGGGCGCTCGCGCTGTCACCCTCACTCAAGCCGAGACCTCGGGATAATAGAAATTATTTATGACTGGTCTACCACCGGACAAGTATAGACCCTGTGGGAGCTATAGGTAGGCATATAATTATCACAGTCATTTTTAAGGAAGTTTTAAATAATGATTGGGAATGAATTTCTTTTATGTAGCCAAGCTTAGGCTACTACTTTGCTCATCGTTTTTAAGTTCACGGCCTGAAAACGAAAGGGATATTATGTGATCGAAACAATTGTTAAACCTGACCGTACTTCCTAAAGTTACAAAATGAGTTGGGCACAAATTTAGTCACAGATCAAAACAAAACAATACACCGGTGAGAGTTCCTAACGATTTGTTTATTTGGCGGGTCACACTCACAATATGCTTTTATTTCAACGGAATTTTACGACTTCAACCTACAATACCGACCCTATCATAGATCTATGATACCGATGGGCACAAAACTTTTGCGTTTAAGTAAATCTAACTGAAAAATTCAACACACAACTGAATCACCACTTTCAATTTCTCAATATTAAATAATTAATTATTCGTAGATTCTTTAAATAATATTGGTTGATTAATTTGATTCTATTTTTTTTTATTACTTACTTTTAAAGTGCGATGTATGTCTCTGAAGCCTATCCTCATGACATTCCTGTTCCAAGGCAGCTGCATCCCGCGCTGGATCTGATACGAGGCTTCTCCATCCACACCCTCGTACAGGGCCACCATGATCCCCATTAGTCCATACGGCGAGAACGCGATGTTGTTATCATTTAAAAAGTTGTGTTCTGCAAGCACTTTCAAACCAAATTCGTTTGTTACATCGACCATATGAGCTAAAGGCGTTCTTCCAGTATCCCATAATTTTATTTCTATTGGAACTCCGTACTCTGATGATGCAGTAATTGTGATGCACACGTAAATAGAAGCGGCGCACAAGATCACGCTCGCCAAACGAAAACTTAGCACGCGTCCGTTAGCACGCATGTTGTCCGCAGTTGTGAGGCGCTCCGCTGACCACGGGTTACGGCTTCGGGTCCACCGAGGCGCTTGGGCTAATCTTCGTGGCTAATTAGCATTGAGACCCCGAACTTTTCGGTGAATGCCCTCGGCGAATTTGTGCGAATTGTTTTATATAATGCATTGTTGTCCGTACCGTACGGTACACCATACTGAAGTACTACATGCTATACGTACTTGATGAGTTTCTTGAGATTTGAGATTCTTGACCGAACATACTGAACATCTCCATAAATTAGGATGACCTATCTGATGTTTACTATTACATTCGTGAATATGAAGATTGGTATGTAGGTTCTTAACTTTCTTGGATTTTAATTCACGCGATATCCAGTTAGTAGGATTCGCTCTCATTCTGTTCAAGGGATAAAACTTTTAATAGGTACCTACCTATAACGAATAATTACCTACCTATTATTAATAGTTATCAAACACCTGCGGGCATAACTGCGAAAAGACCACTCACGGTTCATGAAAAAATAATAACAAAATTGACATATTAATACGGAACACTTTTTGTGCCAATTAACCGCTTCACTTTAAAGCCGGTTTTGCTTGCCGCAAGTCGTGGAGGTATTCTTTTACCGGTGTAAGTTATAGCCGAGAGCAAGCTTATAGACTACGGTCACAGTGCAAATTTTGACTGTAACATGATTAAATGGTGCCAATGGTGCCGATTCCCTTGTTCACAAACTAAACTAAATTTAGATTGAATGCATCTTTTTCTTTCTATTTCATTATGAAAAGGACAGAAGATAAATATATGTTTAATCCTGTCAAATTAGTCAGCACCTGACGTAATTTGATGTAATTTTAGTAGTCAACTTTTTAATCGCGTCTAAAACTTGTATGGCGCTGAATAATTTGACAGAACGTAACTAAAATTTATCTTCTGTCCTTTTCTTAATGAAATAGAAAGAAAAAGATGCACTGAACTTAAATTTGGTTTAGTTTGTAAACAAGGGAATCGGCACCAATGTATTATTATAATAATGGTGAAAATCACCTAGAAATACTAAAGTATCGTAGAATTAAATAAAAATAAACTTTTTTTTTCATGTTCTTTGCTAAAATTGGCGAATGAAGACACCGGCAATAGGTATTTACTTTCTTACCAGAAACGGAAGACCAATTTAGGGCTCAAATAATAAGGCATGTCCATAACAACAAACTCTAGGACGAGGACCAATTGATCAACAGCTGAAGTATTACAGACCTTCGGAGCCGAAAGTAAGACGATCACAAAAAAGACTGATCGTAATCTGAGAATGAGAGACGACGTGGCTTGTGGCTATCTAAGTGAATAACAGACGCAGTGACGCACGGTTCGACCGATTTAGGGCCAAGTTCACCGAAAAGATAACAGTCTGATTATCTAAAAACAGCTGTTTAAAACACATTTTCATGTTCAAAAATGTGTTTTAAACAGCTGTTTTTAGATAATCAGACTGTTATCTTTTCGGTGAACTTGGCCCTTAGGTTACGCTATGTCTGTGGATAGGTGACCATCTTCCAGGCGCGGATACAGGATTTCCTTGAAGGGTGAGCAAAGTTTTGGAAAATTATTTAAAAAAAAAATGATATACTTTTGATAATAAATGGGTGTTACTTTACAGAAATCCATGATATGCAAGATACAATGGGGCCGCCGGCTTTTGGGCTAGGGGGGGGGGGGGGGAGCGTAGCGAGAAATTCTAGCGACACCTTGGTCAGGTTCGAATGGTTTCGAATGTTCATATTATAGGAGAATTTTAGATAAATTGAAGGGAAAGTAGTTTGTATAGCGAGCGAAGCGAGCTCGAATTTTTTTAACACTTTTCCTACCAACCTACTGGAGTCATGAAAAACTAGACTTCAAGAGCGAGCGTAGCGAGCTCGAATTTTTTTTACAACATTGCCTCAGATAATTGCATATATATATAAGGCCTCGGGGCAAGGGGCTCCTAATTTATTTCAGGCTCTGTCTATTGTATAGTATAGATCAATCATTCAAAAATCCAATAGGAGTGCCAATCCAGAGGTAGAAAAAAGGAGCCTTTTTGATAAATGTTTTTTCGCAGGGTTAAACAATATCTTAATTTACTCATGTGATTCCATTTTACGGTAGGTACAATTTGAGTCGTTCATGAACTGGTCCCACATGCCTACCGCCCATTTGGGACGAGTTGATAAAATCAAAATAAATAATATTTTCATTCTGCAACTCGTCCACGTTATTATGAAAATGAAAAAGGTATATTAATCAGTAGTTTGAGTTATTACGTATAATTGGGAATCAAACGAGTTTACCTGTTAAGCGAAGTCTTGATTCTAATTTTATGAGTGGCAATCTGAAAAATAATTATTATAACTTGGTAGTATTTCTAATCTACGTTACTTTCACACCGCGATTTTTAGAGAATTAAAAAAAGAATATTTTTTAAGAATTGCAACATTCGTATGCTGTCTGAGTGTCAAGGCTGAATGTCAAGTCGCGAACTGTCACTTATTTTAGAGATCTTATCATTGGAACAATCTCTGTTTTATGTACAGAGTAGTTCCAAATACCCACATTCACTATGTTTTCCTGAAAGGTTAAAATTGAATTAGGTAGACTAATTATTGCAGCTTTGGGGCTGTTAGTGTTAACTATATTATAGCGGCGGGTGGGTAATTATTTTTCAGATTGCCACTCATAAAATTAGAATCAAGACTTCGCTTAACAGGTAAGCTCGTTTGATTCCCAATTTTACTTCGTGGCAATCTTTCAAATAATTATTATAACTTGGTAGATGTTCAGAGTTGGCTGCAATAATTAATTTATTAACTGATTAAAATGCAAGTAATTCTGAGTGTTGATTTGTGATAATAGGGAACGTGCACAACGACGGTGCTGCCAACTGGCGTCGCCAATCCGAATCTTGTGCTCTATTAATGCTTGACATTGACTTTTCTAACAAGTAAACAGATTTAATTTTATAGTGAAAATTAATTAACTAATCATAATGCATTGTTGCATTTCTGGATGTAGGTACCAATACATCCACAAAAATGAAAATAAATCAATTAGCGTAAAATTCTATTACTTTCCAAAGACTACTAATATCATACCATGTTTTGGTGATAAACGCAGTAAAGAAAAATATTTGAAAACAACTTGTTTTTGTTACACTCTGCATTGAAAAGGCCCTCAAAATCAACCGTCCATGCAAACATACCAGAACCATATAAACTTCACCATACACGTGTTCTACTAGACCGCACTAAAGTTCACACCGAATATCCCTCAACAGTTTAATCAAAGACTCCACATGTACTCAGAATATAAACATGGTTATACCCACAATCAATGATATTTTAATTAAACAGATAAGTTATGAGCGCGCAATCGTGAAGACTCGAAAACGTGTCACTTGGCCTGTTTTTCCTTTATTCTGCGTCACTGCGTGTATGTGAGCTGGCTCTCCCCCGCGGCACACTTTTTTCGGTGGTTTTGTAGGTGTATAACATATCTGTTTGTTAGAATATCATTGCCCACAATAATGTTTATAGTTGGCTGCACTCCTTTGGTTTTTTAAGTTTTGTATCTAAATGCTACGGACTGCATTTTATTGATTGCTTATTTTAATCTATGATTGATTGCTTCATCAAATGATTGGTGAACTAATTGATTTATTAGAGCCTGGAGATACTGTTCTCGCTGATAAAGGATTCCCTTCCATTATAACATGTGTTGAAAATAAGAAAGCGGAAATTGTGGTGTATGAAGACATGGTGGCTGGCATAACTAAGATATTGCCAGCCACCACACCATGTCTTCATACACCACAATTTTCATCAGAAAGTAAACGAAAGATATAAAATTTATATTATTAAACATATAAATTACGCTGACGATCGTTATTGATAGACCGGAACTCATATTTTATAGGTATAAAATCTCTTCAATTATATTATTTTTGAATATGCTAAAAGGTTTTAGCATATTCAAAAATAATATAATTGAAAAGACAATTTTGTCTAAGTAAATTGAAAGCACGATGAGAAGTGATAAGTTTCCTTTTCTGTCCACATAGTGTCTCTTTTGTCGATTAGTGCTGCCACCTATAGTTCCTGCACGTTCCCTATTACATTGGACCTTCTTCTGTAAGAATATTAAAGCTTCAAGGATACTTTACAATAAATATATTACATTTTATAAAAATAACTTTGATAACCATGTAATCAACATTATGTCTGACTTCGTTGATGCCAGCTCTAATTTGAGCTGTTGTTTTGGTTGTATAGTGAGAGTTTAATTCTGGAGTTTAGATACCCCTTTCAATTGAAATCTGACAAACTTACGAATATTAGGGTTTGATGTATTTTAATAACTGTTTTGTTGTTCCAATGGGTTAAAGTTAGAGCTAGGAGAACAATCAATGTCTTTGTTTTCAAAATTTTCTCATATTATCAAACTATGACGAAATTAATGATGCTTTTGATAGATTGAGGCAATGATAGCCTCAGATCTCTCAGTAAGTAATTTTATAATTTGAAAGCCAGTTGTAGTGTTAGTATTTAATAGATGTGTCTGCAAATAAAAAAGGCTCATCAACTCCATTATTTAGTGTTGAATTGTCTGGAAGTACTATCAAGGAATGCCACTGGCATTATTTTTATTCACTTATGGCCTTTTGTTAAAATACTTGCAACAGAATAGTGCAACCAAGGCAATGTTTATTCACTTAGGGCCTTTTGTCAAAATACTTGCAACAGAAGAGTGCAACCAAGGCAAGTATAGAGCTCCATAGGTATATCGTCTCAAAAGGTGATTGTATAACTATAAAAAATTTAATGTAATGATTTTATGATCACATACAATGTCTAACTATTGTTCAATAGTAGAAGAGCCAGAGTCCATTCAAAACACTGTTTTTAATTAATATTACAACCAATTAATCAGAATCCAGAAATCTCTTCACTTTATTGTCGTGAGAATTAAACTGAAGTATTTCCTATCAATAAGGCTCAGTCATTTTTTAAGGGTCTAGGTAGATCCTAGATCAAATATTATGGATATTAAAGTATTCACTCTATCATCACCAATTAATATAATTACATACAATTAATCAGAAAAGAAAGAGAAACCTCTTTATTACAGTGTGGATTAAACTGTTTTTATTATTAATTAGTACCTAATAGTACATAGTATATATAAAGCTCAAAATTTTGCTAATGGTCTGATAGTCTTATGACTAAATATTATGAATGTTAAGGGATTCACTCCTTACTGGTAAAACAGAATTTGAGATGTAGTCAATTGGCTCGAAAAGGACGATTGAGGTATTTTCTCAAAACTGTTTGTATTTAAGTCTTAGAAACTGATTTCTGCTTAATACTTTTAGTCTGGTATATTTTGTACATTATGATTTCGTTTATAATTCATTTTTTAACCTATTGTTCCTATAATGATAGAAACAATATAAATAAAAACATTGTTATTATTATGTTTTCCCAGGCACCTTGTAAAGGAGCAATAAGTTTTTGCGGTTTCATAGTAGAAAAAGTATAACACTTAGAGGTCTGGTCTCCACGATAAATATTTGCTATATTAGTGTAATTTCCCAAACTATTTGAAATATTAGGTACTTCTACAAGAATCAGCAGTGTTTTCATGACAATGTCTTTCAAGTGTCTCGAACACTCCTGGTTTAATCATCTAGTAGTTCTAAAGAATTGACTAAATGTTGTGCAATTTGGTGGATGTGTGTTGACCATATTCAGTCAACATTGTGTAGGTAATTGGCAACATTGCCGCAATGTACGTACTGTCAATTGTTATGAATTTTAGTTGGATTTTATTAGCTCTATACGAAATGTATGGCATTTTATCTGTTGTTGTATCTGCACTTCCATGCACCCCCCCCCCCCTTTTTGTTAGCTAGCTATTAAAGCCAATACTCCAATTGGTAGTGAAAACTGAAAATAAATGAAATTTCTTAGTTAAAATTTCTTTTTATGAGTTTGTATAAATCTCACAATAATGTCTGCCCATCCATCTTTTCGGGTATTTTAATTGTGATTTTAATTTTATGTTATGGTTCAATGTAGGTAGATGACATGCCAAATTATCTGTTGTTATTTGATAGGGATTAATTTGTTTTCAGCATGGTTCATTTTCTAGTAAGCTACAGCTGATTATAGGGGTCAACGCCCGGAACCAGAGGGCAATGAAGTTATGTTTTACTACTGTCTTCATAATAATTTTATTTCATTTCATTAATAGTTTTAAGGTTTATGTCAGCACTAATATGATTAAGAAAGGTGATTAATTATTATGGGTAAGGTTTAAGTGATTTTAAAATGCAATGCAATGCAGGAAAAAACTATCTGTCATGGGAACCCTTCCAAAAATACTCTTGGACATAAGGGGTACTTAAATGAATTGCATGATTAATATACCTACCCATAATTTAATATTGTATCTATGGATTGCTAGATAAAGCAATGGATTTTACTATTGGACATGTTATTTTAGATTGGGCTTATACATAATGATGATAAGAATATTATCTTTGTTCGAAGATGGGGGTGGGTTTAAATTTTCAATTTGATTTAAAACTAAAACAGGTTTAGTTGTTAATGTCATTTGTACATTGACAGGCTGTTAAGACCTCCAAACTTTGTAAGTCTATAACCCTTTTCCTCTCAATACTAATAGTTTTGAGTATTAGGACATTATGGTGTATAGATTTTGATAACAAATGGTTTCTTGAACCATTGTACTTAAACCAAGTACCCAGATCATTACTTTACAACTGGTATATAATATGGTTAAATCATTCCGGTACCATCCTTGATGTGTTCTCTTTTGGGGCTACTGGCTTAGCACTCCAGTATCTATTACTGTGTTCAGTCTTGAAAGATTCTTGTTAACGGGATACTTTTTTGGATGTTTGAATTTTATTGTGCTAGGCACAAACAGATTAATTGATTTTCTTGTTGTTGGTGATAAAATCTCTTTGGCTACATGTATTAATTGTTTGGAAATATACATAATAAGCTAAGAATATAACTATTGTCCTTATAGGTTTGGTGTTTCATTTCATTAAAGAAAATATAAATAATATTAATTTAATTTCGAGGTTGACACGGTGCTGATGAACATTTGTAGGTTGTGTTATGCAGTGTCATTCAAGCCATTCATCGGTTGCTTTGCTTATGATAACAGTACAAAAATTCGAAGACATGTGACATCTACCAATCCGCACTGGGCCGGCGTGGTGGATTATAGTCCATTCCCTCTCATAGAGAGGAGGCCGTGTCCCAGCAGTGGGAACATTATAGGCTGATGATGATGATGATGAACATCACATAACCTTGGTTCACCATATGTATAGTAGTGGAACAGAAGTCTGTCATAAGTGTCTGGAACATTTTCCATCAGCTGTTCTCTCATAGTATTAAGTAAACAAAGAATCTTGTTCCATTATTTGAATGAAAAGTGTTATGCTTAAATGTAAATATTACTTCATCACTGAAAGATCAAAATGACAAGTTTATGGCATAGCCACATGGTGCTTTCGATAATATCATACTTGACGTCGAAGCTTACACACATAGTGTGGATTATAACATGCTGTAAATATCTCGTATTTAGGCATGTAGAATAATAAATATCCTGTATAGTCTGGCATAACTTCCACCAAAATAGCATACATACACTTTTTGGGCTGGTGTTTACATTAGTTAAACGTATGTGTAACATTAATTTATACTTGATGTTCAAGCCAGCAATGATGTCACAATCTGTTTTCTGTTTTATTTTGTTTGTAAATGTATTACTAACATAGTTTGTAAGTATATTGTTACTAACACTGAGTCTTGTTGCTCAAAATAAATATATTATTATTATTAAAAGCACATTATATGGGTTTAACATGCTGTTAGTATCTCGTACTTAAGGATGTGTGGTCCTGACAAATGTATGTCAGCCAGCCAGCAACTTTACTCGCTGATGGGAATCCAGGCAAGGAATGGTTCCACATTGTAATGTGTATGTCTTTTACATATTTTTTTACTTACATTTTTGGATATTATTAACCTGAAAATTTAAGCATTCGTCCTCCCTAGGTAGCTTCATGGTCATTTCTTGGAGGCTTAGCAACGGCTTTGGCCTTTTTACCTTGTAATTTATGTTATTTAAGTTTTTATCTTTATTAAATCTTTGTTTACTTTTGTGATGTCAGTTAGTGGCAACCCTAGTTTTATTTTTAATTTATTGCTGGAGTTAGTTGTAGGTTGTATAGGTAAATCACATCGACCTCATTCGATTTTCTTTTTAATAATTTTCTAATTTTAAAATGTAAATATCTGGAGTTGACAGGAGACTGGTGGTGGAATGGGCAGTCTACGTTCAGAGCTGAGGGCAGTAACACCTCTGAGAAGCTCCATAAAAGTTTATTTAAAAGGGCAGTTTCCCTTATTCTTCGGTTTTAAGTCAGCGTCTCTCCGTGCCGCACCCTCACCAAGAACACCTAGAAACCTTGATGCTTGAGCTACACAAGCCTGATGAAGATTTGATGCTCCTCGGCCCTCCTCCTACGGCCTGAGGATTGACGGTCCTCGGCCGTCCACCACCGTCTGAAGACAGATGCCCTCGGCCCTTCTCTACGGCCTGAGAGTTGATGGTTCCTCGGTCCTCCTCCACAGTCTGAAGACGGACGTTCTTCAGTTATTTATTCCATTCTGCGATTCATCTTCAGTACTTTCCGCCAGCTTCACTGGCATTAGTAATTAAGTAGCTCCAGCCTTTAGATTATCTTTGTTAATAAATTCTTATAACTCGTCCCCTTTATTTCTTTTAACAGTGCTCCCCTCCAGACTGAAAGTTAGGTAGGTGAGTGCTCAGTGACCTTACAGTTTTGTGGATCCTATCCAGGAAAATGTAACGTTACAACATTCACTGCGAGAGTATAATGCATTTGCAAGGTTATAACACACACGGGATGTGCTAAGTTAAGCAGGGTCGTCTTACGACCTGCATGGTCATGGATATATAGCACAATTTTGTAATTACCTGATCAAGGTCACGAAAATGGGACATACCTGTCCTTTTGCCCGGCAATTTGGCTACGATGTCAATTAGATTTTCAGTGCTAGCATTGTTCAATAAATTTAGCTGGACACCACGTGTCACACTGATAGTTAACCATGCAGCTAGTAACATGAGGTGTTACTGGTCTTGAAAATGGCACTTACCTGTTGCTGGACCTGCCATTAGATTTTCAGTGTTAGCATCGTTCAATGACTCAGCTAAAGGATATCTCGTATCTCCACTGATAGCTTACCATCCAGCTAGTAACCAGTAGTAGTGTTACTGGGGTATCGCGTACCCACTGGAGGAAAAAGGCTTTAACGAGCTTACAACTCCCTTAGTGCTTCAATGAGCACTGTGGATATCGCGTATCCGGGGGTCATTTAAAGTCGGGCATCCAAGTTGTTGTCAGGAATACACTTTTCCTGCTTCATCTCTGATGTCTTCTGATAAATAATGTCCTTCCAATTTACGTCCCGGTAGCGAGCGTTATTTGTAAATGCTCGGATTTCTGTTTCGGGTTTACGATTTTCACTAAAGATGCACTTAGTACACTTCCTGTCACTCGACATTTTGTTATTTTGGTAAAATGTAATGTAAACTTAGTTTTAAATGAATAATTTGACGAGAAAGATTTTTTCTTGCGGTGTCGATAAGGCGCGGAAAAGAAAAGTGACAGTTCGCGACTTGACATTCAGCCTTGACACTCAGACAGCATACGAATGTTGCAATTCTTAAAAAATATTCTTTTTTTAATTCTCTAAAAATCGCGGTGTGAAAGTAACGTAGATTAGAAATACTACCAAGTTATAATAATTATTTGAAAGATTGCCACGAAGTAAAATACCATTCTATGGCATCAGCCAAGATATACAAGATATAAGTACAAAACTAGAATATTTAGTTTCAATTCCGTCAAATTAGTTCAAGCTTGGCTAATTTAATGACGTATTTGGTCCGGTTCAGGGGGGGGTAATTGCACCCATTGCCCTCCCCTTGTATCCGCGCCTGTCTTTAAATAGGTACTTAGATCCTTCCGTGCCTCGGTGGGGCTTTACCAGTTATTGAGGCCTTTCGGGTAGTCGGAAGCCCGAGTACAGGACAGGCAGGATGTCTGTCGACTCTGTCGTATATATGTAATAAACCGGCCAAGTGCGTGGCGGGCCACGCGCAGTGTAGGGTTCCGTAGTAGCCCGTTAGTACAATATAGGACGTACCCGTTGAGCCCCAGCGTGCAGACCCATCTAGCGGCAGCTTTGTGAAAAAAAAATCATCCCCACTTCACATGTATGGGGATCGACGAGCTAGCAGTACCCTAAAAAAAATATTTTCCAAAATTTAATTTTTGACTTTGTCGGCTTATTTGATTAACACACATCCCTACAAAATGACAGCTTTCTAGACTAACGGACTCGTAACAAAACCATGAACAGACAGACAGACGGACATGACAAAACTATAAGGGTTCCTTGTCAGGACTACGGAACCCTAAAAAATACTAATATTCAGCTGCAATCTGCATATTATTGTTTATTTTACCAACAACACATCAGCAAAACTAAATTTTGACTTTTGCACGGCACGCCAGCATTACCGACATTATTCGTCGAGCTCTTGCCAGCGGCGCCCGCGCCGCCGGCGCCGGCGGCGTACCAGTGGTTTTATCACCAAGCGGCTTGTGCGTGACGATGGCAAGAGACCAGACGGCATGACGTTGTCGCCTTGGAACGTGGGTAGGCCTTTAGTGTAGGACGCAACCTGTGTCGACATTCATGCGCCATCTCACGTTGCAAGCACGGCGTGACGGCGGGCTGTGCAGGCGCTGCTGCTGAGATCCTCAAACGGCGCAAATACGTAAAAATAGTATGGGCATGTGATGCGGAGGAATGAAGAAAATGTCGTGAGTAGACTTAGACTTATGAAACGATGAGTAACCTATAAGAGTAGAGGAAGACCAAAGAAATGATGGATGGACTGTGTTAAGAATGATATGGCAAGAAAAGCAGTGTCTGATGAGATGACGCAAAATAGAGAAGAATGGAAAAAGAAGACATGCTGCTGGACCCCAAATGAATTGGGATAAGGGCAAAAGAATGATGATGCATGGCCTGTACAGGCCTTGGGGAAAGTGGCTCTTTATTTCTATACCGGTCGATCATACGAAAATCCGATAGGGGTGCCAGTCCAGCTGTAGAAAAAGTAACTTTAATGCTAAAAGCTTTTTCTCGGTGTTCAACCATAGTACGAACTGCGCCAGAGCGGTTTCAGCGGTAATACGAGTTCTCGAAGTCTCATTTTTAGCCTTTTATATAGTTTGAGAGTGTTTGTAAATGCTACAATTTACTAGGCACCCACCGGGGCAACACTGTGCGGCTTTGCAGCATGCTACATAATGAGGCGTGCGTCGTCTTGTGGTATGCTACAAATAACTGAACAGTGCGGCAGCCTATTTTACGCCGAGGCAACAAGGTGCTTATGGCTGATGCTCAAGGGTAGTCCGCGAAATTCAAATTTTCTCACATTATTTGCAATTTGCAGGCCAGTGTACAAAACGTAAGAAAATTTGAATTTGCATTCACCTAAAGGCTGATGCTCCAGGGTAGCCCGCGAAATTCAAATTTTCTTACGTTTTTGGCAAATTGCAGGCCAGTGTTAGGTTGTATGTTGATTAAAATATTGGACGCGATTGTAAGACGTATGTAGTTACAGAATTATAATCATCAAAACCATCAATACAACCCTCCAAGTTCATAAAGGTCGAGAAACGATTTTTTCAAGGTCAAAATCATTGCTAGACCTTTATGAACTTGGAGGGCTGTATTGATGGTTTTGTGATTATAATTCTGTAACTACATACGTCTTACAATCGCGTCCAATATTTTAGGTCGAGAAACGATTTTTTCAAGGTCAAAATCATTGCTAGACCTTTATGAACTTGGAGGGCTGTATTGATGGTTTTGATGATTATAATTCTGTAACTACATACGTCTTACAATCGCGTCCAATATTTTAATCAACATACAACCTTGCACTGGCTTGCAATTTGCCAAAAACGTAAGAAAATTTGAATTTCGCGGGCTGGACAAAGCATTCACCTTAAGGCTGATGCTCAAGGGTAGCCCGCGAAATTCAAATTTTCTCACGAGTTTTGCTATTTGCAGGCCAGTGCTAGGTTGTATGTTGATTAAAATATTGTTCGCGACTGTAAGACGTATGTACTAACAGAATCATAATGATCAAAATCATCAATACAACCCTCCAAGTTCATAAAGGTGCAGGAATGATTTTGACCTTGATAAAGTCATTTTTACACCTTTATGAACTTTCAGGGTTGTATTGATGATTTTCATGAATATAAATCTGTAACTATATACATCTTACAACCGCGAATAATATTTTAATCAACATACAACCTAGCACTGGCCTGTAAATTGCAAAAAACGTAAGAAAATTTGAATTTTACACACATCAAAAAAAGTTTGTGATCACTTTGGAAATTTGAAATCTTTATTGTTACGTTTTTATAAAAAAAACTAGCGGACGTCACGCGGTTGAACTCGCGTAATTCCCGTTTCCGTGGTAGTACGGGGATAAAATATAGCCTATGTTACTCAGAGTGAATGTAGCTTTCTAATGGTAAAAGAATTTGAAATTTGAAATCGACGCAGTAGTTTTTGAGTTTATTCATTACAAACATACACACAAAAATACAAATCTTTCCTCTCTAAAATATTAGTGTAGAAGTGTAGATAAAAAATAGTTTTATTTTTTAATTTCAAACAGGGCATTTCTATTAAAAAAAAAACACACAAACAAAGTTTTTTTCTTGATAAAGTTCAATTTAAAAAATTATATCAGCTTATTTATGCCAGTGATCACAAACTTTTTTTGATGTGTGTATGTAGGTACAGAATTATAATCATCAAAATCATCAATACAACCACGGT
The DNA here is from genome assembly GCA_905147715.2 of Xestia xanthographa. Lineage (NCBI taxonomy): Eukaryota > Metazoa > Arthropoda > Insecta > Lepidoptera > Noctuidae > Xestia > Xestia xanthographa. The sequence goes on along the minus strand of LR990645.1, from coordinate 22,388,463 downwards.
AATATTATGATACAGTACTTTAACTCGGCCGCATGATAGAAATAAATGCCTACAGCCGCGCGGTACGTAAACATGCGTTAGGGCTGCCTGTCTCCAGCATTTTAATTACATTTGCCTACTTTCTGTTTCTATTTAGTTTTGTGATTGTTGTAGTGTATGTAGATATCAATATATATCGCATTACAAACCGATAATAGTATTGTGACGTTGCCTCGGGCGCACACGTCGCTCGGTTATAAGTACCGGTCCGAGTGGTGGGGAGGTTAGGACCGTATAGCGTTGCAAATGCGAGTGGTCCCTCCTAAAAAAAAAAAAAAAAAAATGGGGAGGTTAGTCGTTGTCAGACTGTCGGACTGAGCGGTGGTGCGTTGGCGAGTCAACTAGTGTTGTTAAATGTGCATATTTTACATTGGCGACGAGGATAAAACTTAATTAAGTGGAAGTGGGGTATAGTGTAAAAAAAAAAAAAAAACCCCGTGGTGAGTTAAGTGAAATAATAGTGTTCCATGGGAGGAATACTACTACTGTGCGCGACACTATCAGGTGAGTTCCTTATCTATACCAGTACAGCCTACCTATGATTTTTAGGGTTCCGTACCCAAAGGGTAAAAACGGAACCCTATTACTAAAACTTCGCTGTCTGTCCGTCTGTCTGTCACCAGGCTGTATCTCATGAACCGTGACAGCTAGACAGTTGAAATTTTCACAGATGATGTATTTCTGTGGCCGCTATAACAACAAATACTAAAAACAGAATTAAATCAATATTTAAGGGGGGCTCCCATCCGGGGTTGCGGGACTATTCGAAAGAGATACCGTGGCCCCGGAACACAAAGGGCGATGAAGGAACATGGATGGGTTTTAGTCAGTAAAAGTCTGACACTCCCTCCTGCTCCGCCCAGAGCGGGAGGGGTTATTTGATGATTTCCCATCCGAAAAAAAAATAAAAAAAAATAAAGGGGGGCTCCCATACAACAAACGTGATTTTTTTGCAGTTTTAACTAATTTTTTTAAATAATGGTACGGAACCCTTCGTGCGCGAGTCCGACTCGCACTTGGCCGGTTTTTTTAAATAATCATATTTAAATAATTGTGTTATTATAATTACCAAAGAGATGTTATGATTCAAGTAACCAAAACAATTTTATAAGTAATGGAAGTGACGACAGCCTTTAGAGTGTTACGACTCATTAGATCAGAACGCAGCTGCACTGCTAACAGTGTTTTTAAATGATTAACTTGGTTATTTTATTAGTAGTAGGTATCTATTGGTAAACTGACTATTACTGAGGTTTATAGTTTTTATAATACAAACAAGGTATTTGTGTGGATGTAATGTGGAGTGCAAATAATCACAATCACGCCTATAAAACTCACCAAGTGATATGTGTGATGTGTGTACGTCTATTTTTAACAAAAATCATGATCAAATCAATATCACGCTTTATTTCTCTTATATTTAAGAGATAGGCAGAGGTGTTTAATAGTGGTTACTTTGGATAATTTCAAAACATAATCAAGCAAGTAAGCTGGCGTAGTGCCTGAAATAGCAAAGTTATTTTCTAGTTTTGTTTATGCAGTGTAAACTGTAAACGGTCTATACTGATAATTAAATTGAGATTATGGAAGCAGCATAGCTGGTCATTTAATTGACACTGATTGACAATATTCAGGGGAATTATATCCTCAACAGCTTTTTTTGGTAATTAAACTGACGTGATAAAAGTGAGCAATATAAAGTAAATAACACACAGTCATTGGCTAAATAAAAACCGCTTCAGTTTTTAAGCAATGATTTGAAGTGTGTAAGGTGCAGTTTCAATGGGTGTTGTCCCAATACAGTGTGGAAATGAACATTTTATTAATTTTTAAAAGGGTACCAGTTTGTAACATTTCATTATTAATTGGGATAAGTTACATCGATTAGATAGATGGTATGTTACAAATAAATTATGGGTAGATAGGTTACGAAGTAACAAGCAAGTACTATGTCACCTTAGATATGTATTAAATATTTGGGTAGTACAATTAAGGTCAAAACCGGGACCTCACGCTTGGTTATTAGATTTGTGCTATATGAAACCAAAAGCAGTAGAACATTCCTACTGGTCATTCAATTGACAGTTGTGAAATAACAGTGATGGCAGTAGAGTATACCTACTGGTCATTAAATTGACAAGTCATCAAAGGATGACAGTTATTGCAGTAGAATATATCTACTGGTCATTAAATTGACAAGTCATCAAAGGATGACAGTTATTGCAGTAGAATATATCTACTGGTCATTAAATTGACAAGTCATCAAAGGATGTCAGTTATTGCAGTAGAATATAATCTACTGGTCATTAAATTGACAAGTCATCAAAGGATGACGGTTATTGCAGTAGAATATATCTACTGGTCATTAAATTGACAAGTCATCAAAGGATGACAGTTATTGCAGTGGAATATAATATCTACTGGTCATTAAATTGACAAGTCATCAAAGGATGACAGTTATTGCAGTAGAATATATCTACTGGTCATTAAATTGACAAGTCATCAAAGGATGACGGTTATTGCAGTAGAATATATCTACTGGTCATTAAATTGACAAGTCATCAAAGGATGACAGTTATTGCAGTGGAATATACCTACTGGTCATTAAATTGACAAGTCATCAAAGGATGACAGTTATTGCAGTAGAATATATCTACTGGTCATTAAATTGACAAGTCATCAAAGGATGACAGTTATTGCAGTAGAATATATCTACTGGTCATTAAATTGACAAGTCATCAAAGGATGTCAGTTATTGCAGTAGAATATATCTACTGGTCATTAAATTGACAAGTCATCAAAGGATGACGGTTATTGCAGTAGAATATATCTACTGGTCATTAAATTGAAAAGTCATCAAAGGATGACAGTTATTGCAGTGGAATATATCTACTGGTCATTAAATTGACAAGTCATCAAAAGATGACAGTTATTGCAGTAGAATATATCTACTGGTCATTAAATTGACGAGTCATCAAAGGATGACAGTTATTGCAGTAGAATATATCTACTGGTCATTAAATTGACAAGTCATCAAAGGATGACGGTTATTGCAGTAGAAAATATCTACTGGTCATTAAATTGACAAGTCATCAAAGGATGACAGTTATTGCAGTTGAATATATCTACTGGTCATTAAATTTACAGTAACCACAGTAGATTGTATCTACTGGTCATTAAATTGACAAGTCGTCAAAGGACGACGGTGGTTGCAGTAGAATATACCTATTGGTCATTAAATTGAAAAGGTGAAGGAAAACATCTTGAGGAAACGCCGATCCTAGAAAAAATACTTCGAAAGACATGTGACACTTACCACGCACTGTTTTCGCGTGGTAGGTTAAGGGCATCCATTAAATTGGAAGCATTGGGCATCCATTAAATTGGAAGCGGAATTGCAGTAGAATATAGCTACTGGTCATTAAATTGACAAGGTGTATGTCCTAGAACAAATACTTCGAAAGACATGTGATCCATTAAATTGGTAGCATTGGGCATACATCAAATTAAAAGCAATTAACAACCATGAAATTGGAGGTATTGGGCATCAGATTGGAGAAGAATCCGGATCATCATCATCATTTCAGCCGAGAGACATCCACTGCTGGACGTGGGCCCCCCCCGGGTGTCACCGCATTGGCCGGTCCCGTGCGACTCGCATCCAGCGGATCCCCGCAACCTTCACGGTGCATCAAACGGCGCATGGCTATTACCAGATCCTCCATGGATCAGCTTGGAAAAATATGGAAAAGCAAAAACATCACAAAGGCCACTAAAGTGAGACTTTTCAGGGCTTTAGTGTTTCCCATATTTCTTTACGGTGCTGAGACATGGGCTTTAAGAGAAAGCCAGAAAAAGAAGATAGACGCCCTCGAAGTATGATGGTGGAGGAGAATGCTTGGCATAACCTGGACACAGTCCCGAACCAACCAACGTCTCAATCCTCCAGGAACTTCGAATCAAACAGCGTCTTTCTTCCATCGTCCAATGTCGTATCCTCACTTTCTTTGGACATATCACACGTCAAGAAGACACATCTGTGGAGCGACTTGTAGTGCAGGGAAAGGTTGAAACGGCAGGTCACCAATGCGTTGGATCGACCAATTCAAAACTGCACTCAATGGTCCACTCCACGAATGCATAAGAAAAGCCACAGTACAGGAGGAATGGCGACGGGTTGTGAAGCTTGCCACTACCCCTGATGTTACGACCACGACCACTCTGCCAAGTGTTTGACGACGAAGAAAAAGAAGATCTAATCACTGGCAACATACACTGGTCATAGACTTTCGTTTTGTGACACTGCGGTAAGTTCGACGAGAAGTTACCGCGCAGCTTCCCGAAAGCTGCCCAGCCAAGTCAGATTCGACGATTGAATTTTGGCGCAACCATCGAGTCAAAAGCTCAGACCGCAGCTAAGAAGCTGGACATCTTGAATAAGGTGAGGCGAAACTTCACATCTGGACAGCTTTTAAGTTTGAACAACACAAGTCCGTTCCTGTATGGAGTATTGCAGTCACTTGTGGGATGGCTCGGCAAAATACCAGCTTGCTGCACTTGACTCGGTGGAACGCAGAGCTAAAAGGCTTATAGGCGACGAGACGTTGGCAGCTTCGCTTCACAGCCTGGCTCATCGGCGTAATGTTGCCTGACTGTCGGTCTTCTACAGACTGTACTTCGGTGAGTGTGCGCAGCAGCTCCACGACCTGATCCCACCATCACCCTTTTACCAACCAGACTAGCAGACGTACTGCGGCGTACCATCCGCACTTGGTTGACATCCCGATGTGTCGTACTAAGCACTTCTCCTCCACTTTTATTATGCGCACAGCCAAAGCTTGGAACTCTCTGCTTGCGTCTGTGTTCCCACCCATATTTAACCCGCCTGCCTTCAAAGCAAGAGTGAACAGGCATCTTCTGGGCACGCTCGTTCCATCATAGATCTCATCCATCGCTTTCCATTAGACGTGATCGAGGTCAAGAGCAGGCCCATATTGTAATAAAAAAAAAAAAAAAGACCTCTTTCTCGAAGTTGAACCTACCTAACTGGACCGTTTGTCCCAGGTACACGTAATATAAAGTAAAGTGTGGTGTCTCCGACCTTGATAGGAGTGGGTGTTACATGGGCGTTTAACGTGACCTTGGTTTTGTCCATGTTCATTTTGGGACCTACTCTTTCGGAAGCTCTACTGAGGTCATCGAGCATTGTGCTGGGGTCCTACAGGGTCTCGGCCATGACCACTGTATTGCCGGTGAGTGCCGAAGTCGAAGCCGAGTATGCCGAAGGCGAGTGATGTGCTCGCCGTTGGCGTTGATGCCTGGCCCTCTCCAGTCCGGAACCTTGAAGACGTCCTCCGGTGCGGTGGTGAGCAGTTTCGGGGATGTGACGTCTCCCTATCTCACACCTCACTGCAGAAGGATAGGCTAGAGACTGGGCGTACGTATAAAACAACCTCTTCAGCTTTACAGTATTGGTGTAAATGTAAATATCAGATTCTGTACGAAGATATAGCCAGATAGAGAAGGAAGAAGCTTAGCTCTTGTCTGGGCTATCAATCATTTAAACATCTTTATTTGATGAAGCAATTTGATTACCGACCACAAAATATTGAAGATATAATATAATATTGATAAAAGTCAAAGAGGTAAGGGAAATTCTCTCGGTATATCTCATGTTGTATGAAGGAGAATGCTCATGGATATATATGGAATCCCGTACCATGCTGATTTAAAATCAAACTTTGTTTTCTAATCTACACTTATAATATTAACTCCTTCAAGAGTTCTTTTGTAAATAAAATCGGAGTTTTGGAGTAATTTTATAAAATCGAAAATAAGTTGTAAAAAAAAATAATTTGTAATAAATAATTTGGTAAATGATTTTGAAGCAAATGTCATAAGAATTTTATAATAAAAAGAAACTGTTGGAATGACTGATTAGTCGAATTATCAAAACAGTTTCTATAACATGCAAAGAGATTTAAAAATGAAAAAAAACTTAAGAGTCATTGGGAAAGGAAACGGAAAAAAAAAAAAAAAAAAAATTAAAAGGAATATGGAAATAGGAAAACGAGATCATACTGACCCAGAGGTTAGAGTAGACTGGTTGTCTATTTAATAAAAGGGAGAATTGGTTATATAAATAAAATATAAAATATAAATCAGTATGATTATCTAACAACTTTGAAAACGTTTACAATAAATACAATTTGTTGAATAGAAAGGGATGTAGTGGTTGTGTCTATGCAATAAATATAATGCATTGTCTCATGTATACGAGTGGAGGGGGTGACTGTCAATCGGTCAGTCTAGCGATAGACACCTTGAGAGGTGGACGTACGACTGAGCCCTTGCTGCGTGTAATAGTGAGACAGTGATATAGCGATTAGTAGTGATAGCCTTGATAGTGAACACTATAGGTAGTAAGCAGATAGTATTCTTATAGAAATCAAATTAATTAAAAGAAACTCAACTAAGGGAGGGATGTAGTGTATGTAGATATCAATATATATCGCATTACAAACCGATAATAGTATTGTGATTTGTGACGTTGCCTCGGGCGCACACGTCGCTCGGTTATAAGTACCGGTCCGAGTGGTGGGGAGGTTAGTCGTTGTCAGACTGTCGGACTGAGCGGTGGTGCGTTGGCGAGTCAACTAGTGTTGTTAAATGTGCATATTTTACAATTGTAAATATCCTTTTTATATAAATAAATGAAATACTTTGTATATTGAATAGGAAGTGTTCAATAAAAATGCGTGGTGTTTTTTGATTGGTAGATTTAATAAAAAAAACATGTTTTTGTTTGAAAAACAAATCGGGCTTATAAATTTGCGACCGAAAAGTATTTGCGCCTCGACTGAGTCGTACGAAATGCTTTATTGTTAAATTTTAAAGTATAGGCACCGAAGTTTTAACACAAGCGTAAGTAGGTAGGTACCTACCGTATCATGATTCATTCAGAACCGCATATAACTACCTATTTCACTCGTCTCAATAACTTTCCGTTACTCTATTCGCTTTATTTATTAATCCAAACACCTTTTTTTTCGTGAGATAAAAGGAAATACTTACCATTAAAAAGACAAACATTAAGTTACCTACCTACTAGTAAGTAAAATTATTTTATAGTCTTACCTTTCAGAGTTTCCAGGTAATTTAAAAAACTTATGTCTGGATGCGTTATTGACGAATTCATACAACCAAAAACAGCACAATATTTCCTACTCGTCATATTAACTGATTTTTAGAGAAAAAATCGCGCGGTTATTGTTAAAAAAAAAACACACCGTCCGTTCGACACTGCGGTACAGCCGTGACTGTCTGCGCCCCAAGCGCACCCCAAGATCGAGGCGCATAGGTATAGCTCCCGTTTCGTCCGTTTCTATGAAGTTGGAGTACTGTATCATAATATTACTGTGATACAACCCTCCAAGTTCATAAAGGTGCAAGAATAATTTTGACCTTGGAAAAGTAATTCTTGCACCTTTATGAACTTTGAGGGTTGTATTGATGATTTTGATGATTATCATTCTGTAAATACATACGTCTTACAGCCGCGAACAATATTTTAATCAACATACAACCTAGCACTGGCCTGCAAATTGCAAAAAACGTAGGAAAATTTGAATTTCGCGGGCTACCCTGAAGCATTCACCTTAAAATAATTTTCAAAGCATCGTAAATCATAACCTCTAAACTGTATGACGCACCAAAAATGTGGCATGGAATCCATTGTGTTTGGATAGAAGCTGCGACTGGCTGCGATAGTCTGCTACATGACGCATGTTATAAGTGCAACTTCTTAAATTATTGTAGCATGCGGCCTTGTGGCATGCAACAACGCCGCACAGAGTTGCCCCGGTGTAAAACAGCCCCTAAAATCAATTCATAACCGGAAAAGGAAACTAATATCATAGACAAATAGGTAACTCGGCGGCTGTGACATTTGCTGTTCTTGTCTATGGCGTTGCCACAAGGTACTATTAGGCGACTAAATTAGATGGCTAGTTATTTTGTTTCAACTTTCAAGAGGAGTTATACCGGGACATACTATATTGCTGCCTCTTTTTATTTCTGCAAAGGAGACATTTAAAATTGTATGGACTAACAACTTGATGGCTGCTGCAAGAAAAAGCGTGTTGTAAATCAATAGATTTTACAATTTTGTGGGCCGTCCATGACGGTTTTATTTCACTGTATTGATAAGGTTAGCCTACAGCTAACACGAGATGAATTCAATTTTGGTAATGCAAAAACAGATTTTAGTTTTCTAAACAATTGACGGAATTCATCGTTTCATCTGCTTCAAAAGGTCAGTACACAATCATTTTGTAACTCAAATAAAAATAGGAATACGGTATATTATTTAAGCGATAAATGCATTATTTTCGACATAACGATTAATAAAAAAAATGGAAGTGCTAGATAATGAAACCATAATTTCTATCGGAAAGCTACATTTTCAACTGTTGAAAAAACAAAGTATGGGTTCAAAACTTCTCGTTTAAATGAAGCTAAGTTCCAATTCTAGCTAAGCTAAGTACTAAATTTTCGGTTACTCATTATAGCATTTTAGTGTAACTGGTAAGTGCAACTATATTATTTGTGTCTACAACAAAGATCTATTTAATATCCAGAACTTGAATTCAAACAAGTTAGTATACTTTTTATGTTATGATTTCTTTGATTAATAATGTAAAAAAATTGTATTTGAAAAATACAGTTTTCCTTAAATTTCTGGTGATAAATTATGACTTCCACTGTAGAATATACGCACACTAAAATCCACATTTTGTTATCAGATGGACAACATATCTGAATTGCTGTTGAGGTCTGCGGTGTATGATTATGATCATTATGTTTGCCTTTTTCATCAATGACAAAGCAATACGTGAAACTGCATAAACTTAGGAATAGGGTAGGCTATATTTTGTAAATCTATGATCAATGAATATTCTTTTGTTAGAAAGGTATGATAATGTAAGATACAATAACTTATTTGTGTGATTTTGAAAATGATATCATATCAGTCACAACCACGCACATTGGATGTGCTCAGTCAAATAGCAGAGTGTTTAGAAACATCTACTTCACATGTAAGTATACATCACATTGGATGGTTGTAAGTATTAATTTATTTTAATCAAGAATTTTTTAATAATACTAAATATGGTCATTTAGTTTGATATCAAATGGTTTGCGTTACAGTTGTGCGTGAATCAAGACTCAGAAGAAAGAAGAATTTCTTAAGAATTGTGACAATAGTTTATGACCATTTTCTGGTCATAGACTACCAAGTGTAGTGCTTCAAGATGGACCTTCCAGATTGCCCGCCAGGGGCAGAGGGGTATCAGGATTCTGTCACCGAAGTACCTAAGAAACCGGAGCTAGATGAATCGTCTTGTACCAAGGTAAATATTGTTTTTTAACTTATTAGATAAATATAATACTTAAGTAAATAATCTAAAATAAATCTTAATTTTAATGTCAACTGTTTATTATCCTCAATTGAGACACTAAAGAGCACCCCTTGCTACAGTAATGACAGCTAAATTTTGAAACATTATTCCTATTTCCCCTTTTATTCCTAAGGTATTTTATATATTCCAAATTAATTACTACACAGCAAGGTGTATAGTTAGAAAAAAAAACAGTCTAGCTCTCAAATATCATTTAATACTTCAATAAATGACAGGAACATATTTTCTTAATTCAAAAGAGAGGGTCGTTAGCTAAAGGCCGAGATCATATGGCAAAAAAATGTTTGTAGGAAGTGCAAACATTTTCTCTGGCATTTTCATTTTCAAAGGCATTCTTTAATAGTAACACCCAATTATTGTATGTTTGATAGAAACCTTTGATACGTTCGTATAACTACAAAATGTTCGCACTAGATGCACTATCAAATTTAGTCAGAAATTGTAAAGATATAATTTTTATGCCCATTTGATAAAATACTAAATACCATATTTACAATTATTATTATATTATATTTATACTACATTTTTCTGGTGGTTTTGTTGGGGAGTATGCTCTGTGCCATGATCACTTTGAATTGATATTTTTCAAGAAACTATCAATATGCGTAAGCATTATCATCAGGTTTGTAATTCCTGAATGGTTAGGCAGAGGTGTACAGTTTGACAAAATAGTGAATGGAAAAAATGAGGGCGTTGTTAGCGACTTTCTGGCAACCCTGAGCATTGACAATCTAATGACATTGCTGAGTTTGACAGAAAACGTGGCATTGACAGGTAGGAAATTGTAGTTCCATGTTTCGCCACCATCTAAACTTTTTTGTCGGGCTGTACCTAATAATCCACCCATATTTCCCCTGTTATGTTCAAGTCCCATGTAATAGCGGGCGAGCCTATTGCCATCAACCGGGCACAAGTCTAGTTTCCATGGCTGCTATTGAGAAATTCCTGATGGAAAAACCCAAAAACACATTGCCTGACCTGGGAATCCAACCCAGGATCTTATGCTCAGCTGACGTGCTTGCGTCCATTAGACCAAACAAAGATGCAACTATTCATAATAGGCTACAAAAAAAATATATTTTCTACATTATAATAATATCCTGTAATTTTAACATAACATTGTTACAAACAATGGTTGGTCATTGGTCAGCCTCTGAATATGGCACTTTATGAAAGAATCTGCTTCAACTAGATTTATGAAGTTTATACAGCTATGTACCCCGCCATTTCACCTGCTGATTTTTATTGTTGACCTATTAAAAGCAAAAACATATTTATAAATCTGACTGCAAGTTACAGAGATGAGTAAATTCAAACAAAAAAAAGAAACTAGTATAACGGGCTGTGTCCGCAACTCCACGTCCAAGCGCGTATTTTGCTTACGGAGAGAAACTTTATAATCAGGAAAGAACTATCACGACAACAATTAATTTATAGTTTTTTGATGATGTGTTAGTCAGTATTTACTCTTTTTTTTTTGTGAAACGCTTTCTTCTTAGCTATCAGTATTTTAGTAACAAACAAAATAATTTGAGTTTGTTAATATTGTTCTATGTTATGAGGTATTAAGAAAGTTAAGAGAAGTTTAGAATGTCAGCTGTGCCTGAAGCATCTTTTGCTTTGATAAACTTAGTCAGAAAACATAATATTATCTATGAATAAAAAAATAGCAGATTACTGCTTTTTAAGTTACAAGTACACTAATTTATTTATTAATTACACTAATGGTAGATAGAGAGACAAGGGTAAAAAAAGAGCATACTCAAAATATTAAAACTGCTTCTTATACTAATTTTCCGACAGCTGAAAGGACAAAGAGACGACCGAATAAAATACTGCAAATTCCGAAAATCAATACAGCATTTGCTGACGTAATATTTTTCCACCAACTTAAATTGCGTTACTACTACTACAGTTAATTATTTTCATCGGTTACTTAGATATATTTAGAATTATCCTATAAAATAAATAAAACAGGAATAAAATGAACGTCAAGATAAATATCAAAATGTTGTAATAAGGCGTAGTCGACGTAGGCTCGCTACGTTGGGCTCCTATTCCTGTCCTTCGAACCTAACCTGCCGGGAGTCGAGTGCCCGAGGTCCCGGCTCGCTTCGCTCGTCCTTACATCCTAAGTTAAGCTTAAGAAAACGATTATTTTAGCAGAACATGTTTTCGGAAACTTCGTATTTTTTTCGGAAGTTGGGTATTTTTTTCGGAAGTTGGGTATTTTTTTCGGAAGTTGGGTATTATTTTTGGAAGTTGGCTATTTTTTTTCGGAAGTTGGTATTATTTTCGGAAATTTAGTATTTGTTTTGGAAATTTAGTTTATTATTTGTCGTAGAATTGTAATTTGAATAAGCTCATGTTTGTTTGTTAAATACAAAATTTTTATTCGGTTAAATCTGTATTATTTTTACGGTAATTCATTTTAACACAGCTTAATCTACCACAGATCGTTGTAAGTTAATTTGTTTTTCGGAAGCTTTATTATTTCCCCATTGTTAAAATAGTGTAGGGAAGATAAATAAAAATTATAATGCGTCAGAAGCAGAACTCGCCATATGCCCCCTTGCCCCTTATTACGTCAGGTAATCTTGGCAATTTTCCGACCCTCCCCCCCCTTATTCTCGTAAGATTTATCCAAATACGTGAATCTGTGCTTGATTGCGTTAGATTGATTTAAAATCAAAATTTTCATTGAATGTTTAATATTAAATATTGTGTAGGATTTAGCCATATTTTAGTGTAAAAACATGTTTACTTAAACCTAGTTTTAAAACAATTTGACACTAATTCTTGTGGGGAAAAAAATACGTGAGATTTCCCCCCTCCCTCTCCCTCGAGAGATTGGGTGAGGTTCGGCTCGACGCCCTCCTCGCCTTATTCCCCGTGAACGCCTCACTGTACTTTGTGAGTTATCTTTATAATATGCATTTTTTCGTCATCGTCTATGTGGATGTGTTCTTATAACTTCTAGTTACAATGTAAAATTGGTAATTGACAAGATTCTGTGTCCGATACAACTAAAAAGTGTACAAAAATAGGTTTTAAAAAAAAAAAATAACTGACTAAAAAAAAAAACAAAAAATGTGGAAAATAACTACTTTCGGAAGTCGATAGCGAAAAAGTCAGCGAAACAATTTTGTTTTTTGCTTGGCCTTTGGAATTAATTCCACCTTAATTAGAAGGATAAAAAACGTATTCTATGTATCCTAAACGTATCCATTGACACATGGGTAGACCATAACTTATGTGTAAACATTAATCGGAATCTGTTCAGCCGCTTAGGTGGAAAAAGATGCCGGCAGAGTTACATTTGGATTTATATTAATAACATGGATGTCGCTCACAGGATACATTTCTTTTTCTGCTATTGTGCTCGGGAAGTTGGTAGCGTTGAGCCGATCACAATATGCATTTATTTACGAAATTGTTTGTGCTCGGAAAACTGGTGGAGTTGTGCCGATCACAACATTCTTCTTTAAATTTTTTGTATCTTAGAGATGTGGAGTTTTTGTACTGTGTCTCACAGTTAAAATTCGTTCTTGCTAGTCAGTGGCGATGGTGCCTAACTGTAATCAAATAGACATTTTTGGATTATTCTGGTTAGACAGCTAACCTAACCGTACCCATTTTTTCATTACATTTGGTAATGCATTGACATTTAACTTCATCCTTATATGAAGTGAAATGTTTAAGAAATTCCAAAATATCTCAAGGTTTTGTAAGACTGGTGAAGGATAATTATTCATTAAAACTTGGAATAAGATCCATATAAATATTATTAAGCATTGTTAATCTGCAAAAAGGTCTGTAGAGTTCTAGTAAAAAAAAAAAAAAATATGTTTAGGCATTTTTTTGTTGCTGTGCTTTCTCAATTTAATTCAGGAAAGCCTATCATGTTTGAACATACTTTTCTGCGACGACCCGACGGTCGATAACGAGCCAATTTTATAAAGAATTTTCTTTGTGGCAGATTGCATTTTATAATGTGAAAGTATAACAATAAAGGTTCCTTCTGGTTACCACCACCACCGCTGAGTGAGGCAGATGTCGGTCTCTAGATTATCTTGGATTTTATTTAACGTATCCATAGGAAATACATGGGAAACTCCCATTGACATACAAAACGCCGTTCTTTGAAAAGCAAAACCCTATATGGTATCGGAAAATAAAGAAAATAAATTTAATTTGCGCTTATTATAAACTTTTCCGCGTTGTGTTACGTTACGTTTTCCTCTCATTGAGTTCATTGTTATCCGTATCTCACAGTAAACGTGTGAATCGTTTACATTTTCTTTCTCCGTGGCACGGTACACAGGTAAGTATAACATAGTGAAAAATAACTTAAAAATAAAAATACGTTCAATAAACGAATAAAAATAACATTGTGAACTGTTTCATTTGTTTTGGTTTATCCCACTTATTAGGGCGGATCGATTTTAACTTTATTTCGATTATTTTGTCGAATTGACGGGTTTTTGGTCAGTGGTTGCACTGGCTTGTACTTGTGACGGATGTGTTATATGATAGTGATGGTTGTGGTTGTTTTTTGTAGGCGGAGTACGAGTTTCAAAAGCATCTGAACAGTTTGAAGATCCGGCTGGAGGATGGCAACTCGCGGTGTATGGTGGAGCGGCGCGGGCGCGACATCTCGGGCAAGTGGATCTACCTGTGCTACCCGTGCGCCGCCGTCTGCAGCGGCGAGAGCATCCTGCAGGTGAGATCTTACTACACCATACCGTTTAGGTATCATAAGCGCCATTTCTGATAGGATCTAATTACGAATATATGTTATCATGTGAGTTAAGTAAGATTATGTCTGGACTTCAAAAGAGACTCTGCCCTCTGAGTTTGTTTCGGCTGTTTCTTCTCAGAGTAGTCAGGTACGAAACACCGGCCCACGTGTAAAAGTGTTTGTAAAAACCTACTTGCAAAATAAACATCTTTTGTCAGTTACTCCATACTGGATTACTTGGAATCGCTTCTCAGAAGTAACAACATTTTAGAATTTCATCATTTTATTTTTTCTGATCACCATTGACCTCAAAATCCAGTAAAAATATTGACCCTGTTTACAATCTAAGACGCCTTTTTACCCGACTGCGCGACGCAAAGGAGGGTAATGTGTTTATCAGTCTATGTGTATGTATGTTTGTTTCTATGTGGCGTTCTAGAGACCAAATGCGTAGGCCGATTTTGATAATTCTTACGTCAATCGATTCGTCTTAACCTTGCGAGTGTCACTAAAGACATAACAGTAATCAAAATTCACCACAGTGACAACCAGACGCCATATTGTCAAAATGAAAAAAAAAAAAGTTGATGAACTATGTCAAGTGGGGTGTCGTTGAACAGGTATTTTAAAATCATCTTTAGGTTCCTATCATCATTTTTCATTTTAAATAAAGGTTTAGGATATATAACGATTTAAAGTTGTTTAACAAAGCAATCATTCTCGCTAATTCTGTTTAGGATCACGAGTTACGTTACGAAGAAATTTGAATGTTACCCATGGTCTTGTTAACTGAGCAATGGGTGCTATAAGGACAATTGAGTGGCCAGCTCTTCGGAGGGACCAATTGGAACCCGGAGAATTGCCACAGGCTGTTTAATAGAATTTGACGACAAAGCAATTAAAAACAATGTTCCTGGAGTAGGAGTCAGAATCGAACCATCGACGACAGAATTCGATGCACTTCGCGGACAGGGTAAATGAGAGCGAAGAATGTTGCCATTGATATTGTGCTGGGTTGTAACTGTACACAAGCTCCAAGGAACTACTTTGGACCGAGCTGTGGTTGACTTAAGTTCACGCATTTTTGCTAAAGGTCAAGCATTATGTAGCTTTGAGCCGAGTTAGGTCTCTAGAGGGACTAATCATCAGTAGTTTAGACCACCGCAAGTTACTTAATAATCCCCACGATATTAACTCCCTCAATGAAATGACTAGATTGCGAAATTTACCATCTTATAACGAAGTCAATGAATCGTAACTAAAAAGTATAAAATAAAAAATAATAAATTAAAAAAAAACAAAAAACCCGACTGCGTAAAAACTAATTTTAAAAAATACGTGAAAGAATTAACTTAAATAAAAACTAAAAAGAAAGAAACAAGCCCAGTATAGAATTCTGTTAACTAATACTAAATAACTACACAATTGAAATAGTTTTATAATCGATACACACATAAAACAAATCATAAATTCTAATGCAGAACAGAACGACTCTCAGTCGGGGCCCATTTAAATTTTACCAATCAAATCTTCCCAAGGGGCCCCGACTGTGAGTCGTTCTGTTCTGCATTAGAATTTATGATTTGTTTTATGTGTGTATCGATTATAAAACTATTTCAATTGTGTAGTTATTTAGTATTAGTTAACAGAATTCTATACTGGGCTTGTTTCTTTCTTTTTAGTTTTTATTTAAGTTAATTCTTTCACGTATTTTTTAAAATTAGTTTTTACGCAGTCGGGTTTTTTTTTTTTTTTTTTTTTTTTTTCCCATATTGTTTTTTTTTTCTTTCAGACTCATTTATCGGGGAAGAAACACAAGATCAAGCTGGCGATGCGTAACGTCTGGCCCAAGAGCATCTTTGACGATCATCCCTACAACCATACTGCTGCCAAGAGTAAGTGCACACATGCACACTTTACTAACATTTGTTGGGTCATATTACCGATTTACTACCGTGTCTTCTTAAATTATTCTTTATTGTACAGTCACGAGTACCATTATATAAACACTTAAAAACTTTTAGAAGTGTTTTTCTCGTACTGTTCTGATTATAAAAAAAGTTTAAAAACACAGAAACTGCAATATATACCCATACCCAGAATTGGCGTAATTATAAGAAGAACCTTAGACATTATCTAGCATTGAAATCTCCTTACAGCCACTGAAAGAGTTGTTCAGAGGATGTCGGAGGAGGTAGACCACCACCACAGGAACACATCGGACTTGGACAAAAAGTACAACAAGTACAGGACTGTCACCTGCCACATCCAGGACTCCCTGGATGCCGTCAAGTGAGTAACACGCAAACATTTACTTAAATCTCTGTAAAGGTTATTCTCGCTCGATAATATCGCATGCGTTATTGCGATATCTATTTTTATTACATCATATATTAAGACGGCTCGAAGTTATACACTGCCGCGATAATAACGACGCAATAGAAGTAGGACGCTTGCGATTCTGCGTCCTGCGATATCCCGATATAAGTAGAATAAACGCACTTGTGTGCAAGAAATAGGGACGCATTATCGCAATAACGCATGCGATATTATCGAGCGATAAAAACGCGCCTTTGTGGTGGAGCCTTAAGTGTTTACTGTCTTTGCGCTGGCATGATCAAAAATGCAGCAGCGAGCGCCTTGTCGCTGCTTCATTGTTTGATTATGAATTGTGATGGATGGAGAGGGAGAGGAGGGTCAAAGAAAAGATGGATGGATTGTCTGAGGAATGATATAAAAGAAAAAGGAGTCAATGATAGCGTAATAACTGACAGGGGAGAATGATAGAAAATAACGACCCCAAGTAATAAGGGGCCGTCTCCACGAGCGAGCGAATCGCGGCGATTCAACGTAGTTCTATAGTTGGTGCCAGTTAAGATGAGAATAGCGGTCATTGACCCACCTACATTTATTAAACTTCTTAACTTTGAAAACCAAAAATAAGCCTGTTCAAGTCTGGAATCGTCATCTATCGTGATCTTCAACATTTTTTGTAATGAAAAACGATAAATGGTTTATTTGTTTGTTGTTTGTTTTGGTTCGTACGAAGAGATATTAGGGAAAGGGCAATGACCGCTATTATCATCTTAACTGGCACCAACTATATCCGAAAATTTTGCCGCGATTCTCTCGCTCGTGGAGGCGGCCCCTTAGGGACAAAGGTTTGCTGACTTGTGTTGTATGGGCAGGGCTCCGCTGCTGGGCGTGGAGTACCTGGTGGAGCACCCGCCGGAGCAGGCGCACTACGAGCCCACGTACATGTGCACGCTGTGCACCAAGCAGGGCCACCCGCGCACCATCATCAACCACATGACCTGCTTCTGGCACCGGTTCAACTACCTCGTGAGTATATACACTATTAAGCCGAAAGGCACTTGTTCTCCCCGTCTTTGCGATATTTTTTTTTGTTCTAGACCCAACCTGGGAACCTTCTAGAACTTTTTAATAAGTTTCTTTTTAATAAATTGTTTTAAGGTTATAACTTTAAACACCTTCATGACCCGTTTACTATTCAAGCATCCATCAATATTTTGTTTTGAGTACATTACATTGAGTTTTACCGTAAAACGTGATTTTGGCTCCCCATAAAAAAATCGTCACCCAGCAATTATTTTTGCGTAGGGTTACTTAAGACGTACAGAACACTGAACGTTGACGACTTCATGATGGGTCCACCACCTGGACACCTTGTAAACGTTCAGAGTTACCTCACGTCTTAAAGTTGTGAACTGAAACTGTTTTGCAATAACAAATGACGTCGTCCGGCCCAGGTGCGTCACTTCCCGCTGGCGTGCGGCCTGCTGACGCCGTACCGCGCGCAGCTCAAGTACCGCGAGGGCGTCAACGTCATCATGAACCGACTGGCGCAGCGCATCGAGGACAAGTACGGCCGCAAGCTACCCGTCAACATCGACAAGGAAGAATATGAGAAAGACAAGTGAGTGTCTCAGTACTATTGTAACACAAAAGCTGGGAAACAATGTTTCCCGCAACATCAAATATTACTGGAAGAAGCCGGTACGGACAGCTTGCAGACCTGCTGTAAACACCGGACACTGACAGATACTTCAGACAGTTCTGTCACAGTCCGGTGTGTGACGGTGCGTCCACAAATAGGGTAAATGACACCATAAAACAATAATTCCAAGACACCAATCTCTAAAAAAAAACACTTTATTTTGCGCCTGAAAAACCGATTTATTTTCAATTAATTACCAAATTCGATTTTTAGTTTCTTTGAAATCAATAAATAGTTGTCATTGAGTCAAACAGTGACGTCACAGCATGCTATTCCCATACAAAATCTATGAGTTGAGTCATTTAGTTGAAAAAACAGTGACGTCACAGTTGGCTATTGCCATACAAAATCTATGAGAGACCCGCGTTTTGATAGCTCTTAAAAAGTATCTCAATTGATTGGTGGGTCATCTCCCCCTTGTCCGTATCTACCGATTTAGCCAAACCTATAGTTGTGCAACTTTCTACTACTCTATACTTGCGTGTTTTATTCACACGTTGCCAGCAATACTGCAACATTCCATGTCAGTTTCCTGCAACCTTAAAAACATGTTGCTGAAACAATGTTGTGGGTTTGTGTCCTGTGAATGTTTGTGTGTAATCACTGTGCAAAAAAAAAATTGTGAGACACGTTCGTAATAATAGGCTAGTTTCCACCATCAATAAATTGCAAATCTATTTAGTCCATCAGTTAGAATATTGGAAAATAGTGGACACGTATTTTTTGTTCTTGTAAATCAGTGAATATTGACAAAGATAAAACGCATCAAAACTCGGGAGTGGGGGCTCGTGACGTCAGAACGCACTAAAAATTATAGCACGGCGTGATGTATTGAGAATTTTAAAAGCGTCGTATCTTCGTCAATTTTGGTTTACGAAATAAAAAATGCGGGTCAAATATTTTTTGATAATCTAACTGACTAATTAGATGTTTCAGTTGACAAGCCTATTATTAATGTTTGCGCTAACACGCGTATTTATTTCAGCCTGACAAGTCTTATAGAGCAAATAAATTGTTTCAGGGTGCAAATCCACGAGTGGGTGTTCCGAAGCCATCACTTTTCTGAGAAGGATGGAGCTAGCTTCATCGAAGTTGTAGACACTGGACTGATTGACTCTCTGTCTAAATCCAGTAAGTTCTTGCTTAGTTTTTTTTGTTATATACATATTGCGATTAATTAGATGTAAACAGGAATACATACTGTTCAGATAAATTAACAGCAAAGGAACTTGATGGGGATCTGAACCTCTTTGTAAGCTTTTATTTAACCTGTGTTACCTGTTGTTACAATTAATGTAAAATCTGGAAAACTGTAAATCTACAATATTTTTATTTGAATAAAAATTTATTATCATTATTAAAAAAAAAAAATAACAGCAAAGGAACTTGACAGTTGGGGAGCTGAACCTCTTTGTAAGATTTATTTAACTTGCCTTGTTTAGTTGGTTGGTTGGTTAGTTTTTACGTATTGGTCAAATCTTGAAACTGAATTTCAAACCAGATCTCCCCAATCAATTGAGCTGAATTTTTTTACGCTTCTTTGGTTCTGGTGACAGTACATAGTGACAGACATGACTTGGTCCTGCAGCCAAGATGGCCTCCTAACGAAAGAACCCCCCCCCCCATATTTTCTTCTTTTTATTTTAATAAAAGCTTTAAAAAAAAAAAGCCTACAGTAGTTGAAAAACTTTTTAACCGTTTTCTACTTGTACAAGAGAAGACTAACTAATTTTCGTTTTGTTACAGATGAAGAAAGTAAATCAAAAAAATTGGCAAAGTAAGAATTTTTAACACTTATAATCTATTTAATAATTTACTAGTTCTCGACATAACACAACACAAGTTCACAGACACAGACAGTTCACAGTTCGTTTCACAATAGTGAAAGTTGCGTCCTTTCACAGTTATTCTACTTGTGACTTGGCACCACTATCAAAATCACGTTAATCTTTATTCCCTTCAAAATAAGGTTGCTGTTGGGGTATCAGATTTAAAATGACTGAAAAGAATGGGACACCCCCCGCACCTCGCACGTACTACCGGTCTTTTCCGCCTGACCATTTTAATTTTTTTTCGCTTAAATCATGCGGAGGCGCCGAGCCACGCCCTCAAAGTTAGGGCCTATTAGGAAAACGTCAACTTTGGCGCGCAAAATAACAATAACTCTCGTTTGGCATGCGTCGTCAATGCGCTCGGCCGATTCGGTATCTTTTCATTCATTTTTTCTACACAAAATCAACGGGGCGGGGCTAGAGAGCGTTTCTATGTTGTAAGTGCAAGCAAATTCGCGCTGTGCGCTGTTGAGTTAGAAAGACGTGTTACGAATCGCTCTTCGATTTTTAATTGAAAACAAAGTCCAAAGTTACTGTTTATTATGGTTCTACATATCAAAGTGCAGAGATTTGAATAACCTATCAAGTGGTCAAAAGTGCAAAGTGATACACCAAGCCAACAAAAAGTTACAAGTGAAAACATTTTAAAACAATTAACCTAACGAACTGTGTCCCTGACCTACGACAACTCGCACGAAGCCCGCTGAGGTGAGTCACTACGAAACGAACATAATTAGTGACGAACTCAACTATTGCAAGGAACGTTTTATTTTTGTTTTTTCACCATATACCCGCAAAAATGAATTGTGCTGGATGTAAACACCCGATAGCTCGCGGAGAGTTGCTAAGATTGCCAAAAACTTTACCACTACCGATGCATCAACATGACGTCATCGTATTATGTAGAAAATAAACATAAATTAATTAACTCATGGTCCTGTCCATCTTGTAAAACAACTAAAAAGCAGATTAGAAATGACGACACACCTGTTAGGAGACAATCCCCACCGAAACTTGACGACACAACAATGTCTATCGATGACCAGATTCAAGATGACCAAAGTATACTGGGAGATACAGGCAAATATGACACACCACCGACAAATATAGACACAGCTACAATCATATCACCCATCATACAGACAGAGACAATTACATTAGAAAAAATTAGTCAACTATTAGATAGAAAACTGGAAGTACAACAAAGGTCTATCTTGTCAAAAATCAAAAGTACAATCCAATCCGAAATCAATACAGCTATACTAAAACTGCAACAAGAAATAAGTCAGAAAACCGAACAACTTTCTCTTGAACAAACACAAATAAATACCAACATTATTCACATAAACGGAACAATAGAGAAACTTGAGATCGAAAACGCAAAACTAAAAACAGAAATAGTCGAGCTACAGAACAAAAACATGCATATGAACATGAGTGACACTTCCTCAAACGATACCTCTAAAATAATTGTTATTCACGGCCTGAACGAATATTATAAAGAATCGGAAAAAAGACTCGAGGATAGGGTAATATTTGCGTTTCAGGATACATTGAATGTAGATCTCACTGGCTATATTGAAGATGTTAATCGGATAGGACGAAATGGACAAAGACGGCCATTACGAGTGGAACTAATTAGTAAAAGGATGACTAAATATATCTTAGAAAATGCAGGATACTTAAAAAGTTTAGGCTTATGTGTTTCTGGATTTCTTGATAAAGAATCATTACAGAGAAGAAGACAACAAAGAGAAAGACGATCTATAATACAACAAAACGGTAACACTAATACTACTCATGACTATAGCACAAGGATAACTTCAACACAGAATTATGATAATCCAAACATAACGAGACACAACCTAGTATCACCAACTATTAACCAAACCAGACCTGTAGGCTAATTCACGTAACTAAATAAGTGCTGTTGCAGTGCAGTTGCAGTTAAGTTTCGATCAAAACAACGCGTTTCGTATTCTCTACCGCTGTCAGACACGCTCGCGTCAAGTTTGCGTCACGCGAGCGCAATAACGGCATTCTACTGTTGCGCGTCTTTGGTGCGTACTTCGGAACGCAACATGATCGGTATTCTACTAATTGTTTGACGTCTCAAAATGACAGCTTACAAGTTTCAATTCGATCAACGTGCAGTTTCGTTTACGCGCAACATAAGTTCCTTGTTATTTACTTTTGTTGGCATCAAATTGTATTTTTTGTAAATGTAAGTGTTTAAAATGGATTACTGTATGTGGACAAGTTAACTACAAGTCGTTTTCAATTAAATTCCAAATGTTTTTTTTTACTTTTTAGTGACTATGAGTTTTCAACTTGGCTTGAGAATTTTATCCCTCGCTGACGAAATTGATGACCGAGAACGTCGTCAAGCATGAAGAAGACAATGGATTTCTTTGGATCCATTCTGTATTTCAGAAAGGGAATTCCAGAAAACCTACCGTCTGAGCAAAAACTTGACTCGGCAATTGATAATCAAATTATCCACATTTATTCCGAAGGAGAGAAGGAAAGATGGTTTGAGTGTACCTACAAGCAAAGGTTAGTCAAACCTGTTTATCTATAGTAATTTAATAAAGCTGAAGAGTTTCATGTTTGAACACGCTAATCTCTAGAACTACCAATCAATTCAAAATTCCTTGAATTCCATTTAACATCACTCTATGACTCTCAGAAACCAAGTGCGGATGAAACAGCGGGGTACAACTAGTATTTGAATTAATAATGCCAAATACTTACATTACCTAATTTCTCTCTCATAGAGAGGAGGCCTTGTCCCAGCAGTGGGAACATTATAGGCTGATTATGACGATGACATTTTATTTGACACTAGGTAGTCTAAATAATTGGGTGACTTATTTAATTGAGGTCTTAACCAAAAATATGATGAAGAGGAAATATTTTTGCTCGGTGAATGTTGTTTCTTATTAATACATACTGAAAAAGTATTTTATTTAATTAATGTATGTTTATATTAAATATTATGAATAATTATTTTAATACTTATTATTCTTCCAGGTGACAGCAGTTATGCATTAAGGAAGACAATGATGACCCCAGTGTTGAACGCAATACCAGGTTCTCCTGAAGAACATTATTATAAGCTGCAGGTCTCAGCCCGCAAAACAGTAGAGAGATGCATTGGTGTTTTGAAAGCTCGATTCAGGTATTTTTTTTTGAGTAAAACTAGTTCTCTTAAGTTTCCTTTTCATAAATTATACTCTTTTTATTATCTTTATTTCAAGAAGTCAAACCAAGTGAATGTTTTGAGGCCCATCTTTTTTTTATTGTATTGTTAGGAGGTATTTATTATAGTTTCTAAATGTTTTTGTTTCAGGTGTTTATTAGCTGCATGCATGCATAGTGAATGCCTGTGCGGTATTGCACAATATAGCAAACAAGGCACGATTACCGGTACCCCAACTGACACATCAAGAGCATGAGCAAGAAGAGAGAATGCGTGTACGGCGTAGAGCTGCTGAGGAGGATGTGTTTACAGAGAGCCTGCATATTCTTGCTCAAAGCAATAGGTGGCCAAACAGAGATTTATTGGGGGATTTGTCAGGCTGTCCAACAGGCTCTTATTAATCGCCTGCGGCTAAATAGGGAATAAGGAGTCAGAATTCCACTTTATAACCTTAATTATTTATTTTTCTATCTAAAATTATGTTAGTAATATGTAAGAGGTAATATAAAATCTTGCTAGCTTGCTTCATTCTGCTACTACTAAGCTTGTTTCATTCATCATCTGAAGCCCTCCACCTGTACCCCTTTGGTTATGCCGAACCTGCTTGACACGGTTCAGTAAGCGGCACTTGCAGTCGGAATACCACAAAAAATATTACAAATCTAGTTATTTAAGCAAGTATAATGTACCAGTGCACATAGGTACAATATCGATAGAATCTAACAGACGTTGCTCCACTCTTTGGCCCAGCGCACACCGCTGGAAGCGCAGCGCAGCGCATTTGAAGACAACAATTTAATATAAACCTTAACTACCTTGATATACGGTCGCGCGCATGCTCTGTAGTAGCTTGACAGCGCTCCGAGTAGCGCGTGCGAATTTATTCTTATATGGACCGTATATCAAAGTAGTTAAAGTTTATATTAAATTGTTGTCTTCAAATGCGCTGCGCTGCGCCTCCAGCGGTGTGCGCTGGGCCTTTGGGTGTTCTTTGATCCCCGTCTGCCTCGGCATTTAATATGTTGGCGCACTCTGACCGTGGCGTGATGTGAGGGCACTCCCTTCTCTAGAAAACATACTCTGCCACGGGCAAGGTTTCTGTGGCCCTCCAAATACTCCACCAGCAGTTCGATTTGCCGCACAGAAACGCGTTTTGCGTGAAGTCATACCTACTGAAGAATCATGATAAACTTTTAGGAAAGGAATTTAAACTGCTACTTCATCGTTTCTTTAACTACATTCTTAAATATTTCAAGTACAAATCTTTTACAGTTTTAAATTGCACCTGTGATTTGCACTGAGTCTTATAATTCAACTTTCGTGCCATTTGGCAACGGCGGGTCTTCCTTCTGTTACTTTTGACAGGTTTTGGTTTTATGGGGCAATGATAGGCCATTATTCAGCCCAATTTTAACAAAATATGTGTATAATTGTGAATCAAAACATAATTGTTTGTCTATATAGTAAGAAAAAGTACTAAAATCTATACTGGGGTATTATTTTAATATTTTAATGACGTCATATTCATTGAAATGGAATCGATTCTATTCGATTATTTAGCGAGTAATATTTTTTCTCTCACATGGCCACACCTTATGTAAGTTTGGTTGTCGTACAGTTGACGTGCAGTTCACGTGCAGCTTACGCGCAGCTTAAAGATTACAAGAATACCGTTTATCACTCGAACTTGAACTTAACTGCTACTGCACTACAACTACATCGACGCGTCATAAAATTACGTGAATTAGCCTTCTGAGCCCTTTCGTCTTTAAGATACTAATCCAAAACATACAAAGTTTAAATAATAAAACACACATACTCGAGGATTTTATAGAAGATAAGAACTACCAATCAATATGTCTGACAGAGACATGGATACGTGAAAACCAAAAGGATAGCATCCAGATAAACGGGTACACATTTGCTTCTGCCTACTACCGAAGTGACCATCGAGGAGGAGGAGTAGCTATCCTCTTACGTAACGGGATAGAATTCGTGCACATAGAAGACTGTACTAACTTATCAATTGAATGTGTAATTGAGTGTTGCGCTGTAGAAATCATATCACAAAACACAATTATTGTTAATATTTACAGACCGGATCGCGACATTGAAAAATTTTTTGCTGTTATTATAGAAATATTAAAAAAATACAACCCAAAATCCATAAAAAACATATAATTATCACTGGCGACTTCAATATTGACAAATCATCTAAAAATAAAGACTACCAACGGCTACAAAACATAATGTTAGAACACAACCTACACCAAATCGTCAACGAACCAACAAGACAGACACTGACTACATCATCATGCATAGACTTAATATTTACCAACCAAAGACAATACAAACTAACTACTGACAATACTGGTATCTCTGACCACAAAAGCCTTAACTATTCGCAACAATCACTAGGACAAGAACAACATATTCCTACTTACTTCGTGACAAAAAGACTATTTAATGAAAAATCTGTTTCACGGTTTAAACTTAAACTTAGCCAAACGGATTGGAATGAAACACTATGCAAAAATAAAAACGTTAACGAAATGTACACAGAATTTCATAATAAGATGCATGAGTTAATAAATGAAACTATACCTAAAAAACGCGTAAAAATAAACAAAATAAAAAAGAAACCATATTTAACTGTAGGCTTAAAAAAATCATGTGAGCACAAAAGATTACTTAATTTTTTTGTAGAAAAAACCAATAATGCACTTTTAAAGACACACTATAAAGCGTATGAAAAAATCTTGAAGAAGTGTGTAAAACTGTCAAAAAAATGTAATCATATAAAGGCAATGAAGCGGTCACAAAATAAATCTAAGACCATGTGGAACATTATTAAAAATTGCCATAAACCAGATTCTAAGTGCCATACCAAAAATATTACCCTGCATTATAATGACAATAAAACCACAAGTACACCAACAACGGCTGCTAATATCTTTAACAACTTCTTTGCTTCGGTCGGCGAACCGCTACCCAACGACACGACGAGTACATGCCCAGTGCTTACCCCATCAATAAATTCTCTATTTGTCCAACCCGCCACGGAGCGTGAAATCTATAATATAATACGCAAAATGAAGAACAAGCGCAGTGCCGGAGATGATGAAATACCATCTTTCCTAATTAAAGAATGCATTAATGAATTGACACCACCTATAACTAAACTAATAAATAAATCCCTTGACGAGGGTATCTTCCCGGATAAATTAAAAATAGCTAAACTACGACCAGTATTTAAAAAAGGCGGCAAGCCCCAAGATCCCTGTTCCTATCGACCAATAGCCCTTCTACCAGTTATATCAAAAATATTTGAAAAAACAATGTCTACTAGAATTAACAACTTTTTAGAAAAATTTAATCTCTTAGACATAAATCAGTTTGGCTTTAGGCAAGATAGATCGACCACACTCGCGGTATATAACTACGTACAAGAAATATATAACTACATTAATGATAAACAATATGCCATAGGTTTGTTTCTAGACATGACTAAAGCGTATGATAAGGTTTCCCATGACATTTTACTGCAAAAATTATATGGTTTAGGAATTAGGGGCACGGCCTATAGATGGCTAAAATCTTACCTAAGAGATAGAAAACAATATGTTGAAATAGAATACTACAACAAAGAAGCAAACGAAATACAGATCATAAAATCACGGACTAAGACTATCAACCACTCCATTCCACAAGGCAGTGTGTTGGGGTGTATATTATTCATTATATACATAAACGACCTACCCAAAACTATTGACTCGAAGTGTGTCCTATTCGCGGACGACGTATCGCTACTGTTCAGAAGCACTGAGAACACCGAAACGTTGACCAACATTGAAAATACCTATAAAATAGTTCAATCGTGGCTAGAGAAGCACAATCTACAAATTAATACAAAAAAAAGTAACCTACTGCAATTTAGAACATACCAACGAACGCCGCTAAACATAAATAAACTAAGTAATAAATTAAAAATTCCAGAACGGGACGATCTAACGCTCCTTGGCTTAACATTGGACAATAATCTAACCTGGAAAAAACATATTGAAAATTTAAAGACTAAATTATCGAGATTCATATACGCACTAAGCAAATTAAAAAGCTACACAAACTATGAGACCGCGCTCTCAGCATACTATGCATATGCTTATGCATGGTTTAACTATGGCATAATATTGTGGGGCGATAGTACAAACTTTAATGACATATTCATCATGCAAAAGAAGTGTATACGCATCCTTATGGATATTAAACCATGGGAAAGTTGTAAACCACATTTCATAAAAAATAAAATAATAACGTTACCCTTCCTTTATATATTACAAATAGCTACCTTCGTCCAAAAACACAGGAATTACTTTATATCAAACATAGAAGCAAACCAAAACTATAACCGAAGAAATAAAAACAAGTTGATTACACCGACACCAAAATTAAAAATAATGAAAAATAGTCCCAACTATAGAATTGCAACAATTTATAATAATTTACCTAAATACATACAAGATGAGGAGAATACAAATTCATTCTATAATAAACTAAGAATACTTTTAATAGAGAAATGTTATTACACGGTAGACCAATTCATGACGGATAAAACTTTATAGGTGTACCTACACAATTTACGAATCTTTTTCTGTGAGATCCGGTCTGGTCAAGACATAATATTGTTTAGTTTAGTGACATTTTTATCTTTTATTGTAAAATGACACCATAATTCAATTTAATCAATTGCGATATTGACATGACATGATTGTAATTATTACCTATTCCTTATTATTGTTATTATTTTGTTCCATTTAATTTGACTTGTATTTGTGACCTTATGTGTATTATTATATAGTGTTTATTACTGCTACCTGGACATCATGACGACTTTTGGACATATTTTAAGTGAAATGTGATCTGTTGTGTTATTGACGGGTTTTGACTCAATTTGTTTATTATATTGACTCAACAGCAACCAACATTGTACTTTGCGGTGCCCTGACGGGGTTCATGTGCGGAAACCGACAATAATAATTATTGTGAAATGTGTGATGTGCATGAGAGCAAATAAATAAATAAATAAATAAATAAATATTTGCTTAGTGGTGGATCAGGCGGGAGTGTCCTCGATGTACTTCAGGCATCGCCTCAGCTAACGGCGTAAACAGAGAATGCTATAGACACCTGCAAAGCGTGTCACAGAAAGAGACAAAAAATAAAAATGGTTTAAATACCAAGTCTATTTAAATTGTTCACAACAAAATATAATATAAATTATTTAACTCTAGAGCACTTAAAACTGTATTTTTCATTCATTTCATTATATTTATTCAAACTTTGTTTAGTAAAGTAGTGTGCTAACCTTGAAAAACTTGGCACGCGCCGTGAAACAAAAAAAAACATTGTTCTGTTTCATTTCTTAACACGACATCTGCGTAAGTCGCTGTTTTTCTTGTGGGAATGTGACCAAAGATATCAATTAGTCCATAGCATTCTCTGTCTACGGCTAACGGATTCCTTAGTAACAATGATCTCTTATTTTTCAGAGACAAGAAAGAGCCTTCTCCGCCCGTCGTGGCCGCGCCGGCGAGACCGCTGTTCAATAATTTCTCGGTAAGGACGCTATCCTTTATAATAAACGATTAACTCGATTTACGTAGAACAAGGAACAGACGAAAGTTGTCATAATAATATCTTCTGTCAGTAATGGCTTTCCTGTTACATGTATATGAGACGCTTATAATGTCTGCCGATGTGAATCGAGTTTTATAGTAAACTAGCAGATGTCACGCGGTTTCACCCGCGTAGTTCCCGTTCCC
Organism: Xestia xanthographa; assembly: GCA_905147715.2. Classification (NCBI taxonomy): domain Eukaryota; kingdom Metazoa; phylum Arthropoda; class Insecta; order Lepidoptera; family Noctuidae; genus Xestia; species Xestia xanthographa. The sequence continues at coordinate 22,359,327 of LR990645.1, read as the reverse complement.
TTGGGAGTACGGGGATAAAATATAGCCTATGTTACTCAGTAAAGACGTGGCTTTCTAATGGTGAAAAGATTTTATGAAATCGGTCGAGTAGTTTTAGAGTTAAATCGTAACAAACACACAAACAAATAAGAAATCAATCTTTTAATATTATTATAGATACACTATTGCAACACATCCATTTAATTCTTTGAGCACACAAATGTTCAGAGAGGGACTGAATACCATTGCCGTCAGTCAATTCCAAGCTACTACTAATACTATCCAGTAAAGTTCGGATTGATCCTAGTAAACATAATAGCCTAGTAAATTCACAGTTTAGTATACATTTAACTCATTTCTCATTTGCAGCACATAGTATAGTCAGTGCCTACATTTCCTGGTCACTATTTCCTTTTTTTTGGAAGCAGTGTCAGATTATGATGGGCACTGAATGAACATAGAACTATATTGAGTTGATTATGCATTATTTGTACCTATTTCCTTTTTTTTCTGTATTTAATGGGGTGGCTAAGGTAAAGTAAATCTCAGATGGCGCCACCATAGTTGGCTCAATCTGACCAATGAGGTTAAGCTATTTTGAAATATAAAATGATATTACCACATTTTCAACCAATGACGATGTTTGGGTACCAACTATGCTAGCGCCATTAGTTCCACAGTTAGCCTCCCCATTAGAAAAAAACAATCATGTGTCAGAAGTACAAATAAAGAACCAAAATTTAAATAGTGACCTCAGTGGATATAGAACAATAATGTATATATAATAAACAATTATAAAATCTCGTTTTGACGAATTTATTTAGTTTTATTGCATTCTGATTTTATTATTTAAAAAAATAATTATTTTGTATTACTTATTAAAATTTGATGCATATTGTTCCATATTTCAACGATTTGAAGTTGCATAAAATCTGGTCTCTAGTGATAACATTAATTTGTTGAGAATGGTACCATTACATCTCTATGTGTTGTGTATCAAATTCCTACTACTAACTTACATGAATGAAGCTATATTTTTAATAATAAGTCACCACCAATTCTTGTCTCAGTGCCATGCCAAGTATAGTTATTTTAAAAGTTTGATTTAAACTGCAAGCAACGCCTACGACTCAATACAGTGGTACCACTTCCGGGGGTGTAAAGACAATACGATCAAATTGATTCATTGTAGTGTAGCACAGGGCAGTATGTACGTTCATTGGATACAGTTATAGATACTAAGTTAGTTCTTTGAATCTGGTGATCTGTAATACAGGTTTTCCTACAACAGAAATTCAGAGGCTCTACTACCTTGGATCGGTTGTGAGAGAGTAAATAAATGATCATTAATGTTATGTTTTGGGGCGCTTTATATCACTGATGGCCGACGCCACGTGTAATTCTGCGTTTCCTATCGATGTTACTGTCAATTTTCTTAGCGTTTTTCTGTTTTTGTTATTTTGAAATTGTTAATCTGTTGTCTTGCCATTCAGAATTATTTATTGTTATATTGTTGTAATCGTAGACGAAAATAAATTCCCGATATGTCATGTGCGGCGTTCAGATAGTTTAGCAATTAATAAAACACAAGCTGCACAAATACTCTGGTCATTCGATCATGGATTGCGTGACACCTACCTTACTCGATTGGTTTTATGTCTTGTCGGTGGATTTGGTGTGTATCACGCGACTCAACCTTTTCTGAACAGACTATAGATAGGGATACTCGTTGTCGTAGGAACCGGACGTCGTCCAAAAAGTGGATTTGACGGCGTCCCCTCCGGTGGGCGCGGAGGGCGCAGTCCGCAAGAAGCGCACTCGTCCTCGCAACCGCCCTCGCTATCGCTGCTACTCGCCGAAACGCTACGCGATGATGCTCGCCAAGCGGCAGCTGCTGCAACCAAATAACCCAGTACCTGCGGTTTTTCCCGAGTCCGGACCGGAGGCCGCTCCACCGGGACCGAGGGCCGCTTCACCGGGGCCTGGGGCCGCTCCACCGGGACCGAGGGCCGCTTCACCGGGACCTGGGGCCGCTTCACCGGGACCGAGGGCCGGTTCACCGGGACCGAGGGCCGCTTCACTGGGACCGAGGGCCGCTTCACCAGGACCGAGGGCCGCGCACCCCACAGATATCGAGGCACCAGAACCACCGATATATTCCAATTCGCTCGCATATGTAAGGGTTATGTAACTCAGTGTTAAAGTGTACTTAAAACATGTATTCTCGAAGAGTTATGCAGAGGTCGGTTGGGTTTATTCAAATAGCGTGACAGTAGTTTGATTACTTAGATTCGTTTATAATTGTATCTTATGGACGATGTACTGTCGAGTTTAGGATAACAGTGTTGGTATTGGTAATCAGACCTCTTTGAACGAATAGATATTAGGCAGTGGTCGGCTCGATTCGGACATTGGTTGTTCCGTTTTTAATTTGGAGTTTTTTGAAAATCCAATGGCAATTGAATGAAATATATATCTATCTCCACCACACTTCACACAAATTTAAGGTTCTATTATTATTTAGCTATTAAATCATAATGTTTTGTTCTTTCCATCAAATATCCATATCTGTATACCTATAATTACAATAACTAGACACCAGTATACCTAGCTATTTTAATAACCAATAAAGAATGTAATTTTGGCCTATAGGGGAGTCCCTGGTGTCCTGAAATACAAGTTTAGGCTTAGTTTAGGCACCAGTCTCCCAAAAATAAACATAGTGATCTTTTTCAATCAATTTACATGTGTTAGTTTATAAGTATTATTTGTGGAAGAAAAATAAACATTTATTATTATTATGTTTGCGGCTTGGCACTGAGACAGACTACACTATGTCATGTTTATAAATCAATCAATTAGCTTCAAGCACCATTAATAAAGTTCGGTACTTGTATTGTACGTATAGCGGCCGGCGGGGCGGCAGGAGCGGCGCCCGGGCTCCGTGGAGTCGCTGTCCGACATCAGCGACGAGGCAGAACACGACCGGCGGGACCCCGCCAAGGACAAGCGAATTTCAAGGTTACTAAACTTCTTAAGTTTGTTCCATGTATATACAGCACGTACCAGGAAGATTGGTCTTATTTAAGAGCCTATACTACCTCAGATTAGCAACTCTATTTGTGGTGGTTCAAACTTCGTTTGTAATACTGTTAGAATAAAGTTCTAATCAGCTTGCACTACAAAGCGGTTGTTACGTCAGTCACTGCGGCAGAATAATGCGAAATGAGTGGTTTTTATTCTTTATAAAATCAAATTTTCGTCTTTTAGAAAAATAAAAAACATAAGACCTGCTTTATAGTTAATTCAGTTAGTATGCAAAGTTTCATGATCTAATTTTAAGTACTTTTTGAATACCAGCGGTTTATTGTTCGATTTGGAGGTAACTTTGGTTTTTTTTTTTCTATCGACATTTTTTTATGAAATCGTGTTTTCGCCAAACATAAGACCTAACATTAATCCTCAACTTTACCATATATTTATTTCAAAATGAATGCTGCGGTATTTTAGGCTTAACGGAGGATCATGCTAAGCCATTTGAGGTAGTATAGGCCCTTATGTTCGATTTGGTTAACTTTTGCAAGCGTGACTGCCGAACATGCGGTTCTGGGTTCGATTGCCGGGTAAAGAGTGTCATAGGGTTTATCCATTAAGAATATGACAGTAGTAGCCCAAAGTTTATAAGTTGGCGTCATCATACCCGTACCTCGGTGCGCACGTGAAACCGTACAGTACTCCCAAATTAATAATGCGCATGCAAATCTTCGCCAATTGTCGTATTCCCGGAAACAACCGAATCATTGAATCGGAGAGAGCCCTAAACAATGCACTTGCATTTTGTACCTTGTTCGAAAGAAACAGGAGTCAATGTCATATGTCATATCATGTGAAACAATTGAAAACAATTCGGGCGGTTGGCGGCTGTCGCCGGTCAGTCAAAGGTCCGTAAGTCGTCTTTATATATTGGTGGTGACTGCACGTGTTCTCTTTGTGTGGAATTATATAGAGCTGCTATTACACACCCTTCTTGGTTTTGTTTTCAAAGGTGAATTTAATTTCAACTTTAATTATCTAACTCAAATTGAAATAGTTTATTTTGTAAAATAGGTAAATATACTAACATTTTTCACGTTTTTTAATATTTTTGTAATTGTAATATTATTCTGGAATGATCAGTGCTGTAAATACTTTTGAACTGAGATTTTAATGATTAGATTTTAATGTAAACCTGTGTTTGAAAACCATTTTTTCTTCTTCTAGTATAAACCTTGTGTTATTTAACACTTCAATACCCGCAATTACAGACACAATTAAAATAACAATGCACCGTGCCTCTGGAGGCACGGCCGGGAGCATACGGGTTAAACCTTCTTTTCTTCCATCATTACACCAGCTTCAGTATGAAGAAGTAAATCAAAGTATTGACCCCCCCCCCCCCGAAATGTAAAAAAAGATATTTCTTTTTAGTGAGTATTAATGAGACTGCAGCGCGCCCGTCTCACTCTGTTGTTGTACAGAACATAATAGGTAATCACTACAAACACAACTGCTATTGAAGGTCTCGGAGAGAATGCAACCAGGCCTTGTTTCCAAACATTCACGAACTTTTAAAGATCTTGGTGACACTGCATGTCCACATGTACTATCGAGGACCCGCCTGACCACCACTAAGCTTATTTTTGCTTGCACTCGCAACATAGAAATGCTCTCTAGCCCCGCCCCGTTGACTCTGTATAGAAATTATGAATGAAAAGATACTGAATCGGCCGAACGCACTGACGACGCACGCCAAGCGAGACTTATTGTTATTTTGCGCGCCAAACTTGAAGCTTTCCTAATAGGCCGAAACTTTAAGGGGGCGTGGCTCGGCGCCTCTGCATGTTTACAGCGAAAAAAAATTAAAATGGTCAGGCGGAAAAGACCCCGACTGTACCCCTGAGAAGACTTTCTCTTGTCTGAAACGCCTCAAAACTTATTTAAGAAACTCCACATGCCAGGAAAGGCTCAACTGTTTGGCGTTAATGTCAATCCACCACAGAATTGACAACGACACCAAGGAGGTAATTGATTTGTTCGCTGCAATGAAAGCTAGAAGACTCAATTTAATTTTGTAATAAGGTGTTAATATTTCCGTTACGGTTTTCTAATAAATATTATAAATATGATAAGTAATACCATTTTATTTCTTTTACTAAAACAATGTTATGTTTTTCTACTGTTCCACCAACTAGATCCCTTCCGAAAACTACCCCCCGTGCCTGCGCGTACTCTTGTGCACTATAAACCTCCCGAGCCTATGGCTAATCTCCACTGAGATTGCCTTCGTGACCGGTAGGGTGTTGGAACATTATATTTTTATATGTTTAATCGCCAAACCCGCCTTGAGAATGCGAGGTAATAAATGCGCATCCCTTCTCTGTACAATAATAATCATTTTGTCAGATATTTTTTTTTACATCCATATGAATTGTTAGTAAACACGACCTTTAAGAGAAGAGGCCTTTGCCCAGCAACAGAAGCAGTAGCTTGGTGCAATGGGATGTCCCAGTATATCATGTACTATCGAGGACACTCCCGCCTGATCACCACTAAGCTAATTTTTGCTTGCACTCGCAACATAGAAACGCTCTCTAGCCCCGCCCCGTTGACTTTGTATAGAAATAATGAATGGAAAGATACCGAATCGGCCGAGCGCACTGTCGACGCACGCCAAACGAGAGTTATTGTTATTTTGCGCGCTAAAGTTGACGCTTTCCTAATAGGCCCAAACTTTAAGGGGGCGTGGCTCGGCGCCTCCGCATGATTTAAGCGAAAAAAAAATGAACTGGTCAGGCGGAAAAGACCGCGATAGTACTACCGGACGTCACGCGGTTTCACCCGCATAGTTCCCGTTCCCGTTGGAGTACGCGGATAAAATATAGCATATGCTCCTCAAGGTGAATGTAGCTTTCTAATGGTGAAATAATTTTTGAAATCGGTGCAGTAGTTTTTGACTTTATTCATTATAAACATACACACACACACACAAACACGACTTTAGTCTAAAATAAAGTTTAACTTATTTTATTTATTTAGCATTTTTTAGCATTTTGAATTTTGTACTGGCGTTTCAATTCACTGCTGGTCAGCCTTTTGTGCTATTGTAAAATATTAGTGTTTAGTTTTAGTTTAGTTTAGTTTTTGTTATTGATGGAAAAGTACCTAAAGTAGTAACTTATAAGCAGAATGTTTTATATGGGAGCTACATCTGCCAACAAACTGTTTTAACACAAAAATACAAATCTTCCTCTTTATAATATTGTTGTAGATTAACTGTTTTACACTTGTTTCTCTAGTAAATGAAAATGCTATACCGAAAAACGAATTATGCCATTTGCTTCTACTCCGTTCACCTATTATAACAATTTTTTTTTGGAAAGTGATAAAAAAAAATCCTGTAAGTGTTACGTACATGTGTTTGAATGAGCTATTGTTCCAGGGACAGGCATGTGTCCCTCAACAAGGGTCGGTTCGAGCCGTACGACAAGCGGCGCGGGCCCTCGCCCATCCGCAACCGACACGTGCACAGCAAGTCACAGGAGAAGGTACGTCACAACTACTATGTTCTAAAAGGTGTAAAAAACCTCTCAACGAAGCCGAAAGGTACTTATTCTCCTCGTCATTGCGATCATTTTTTTTGTTCTACACCATGCCTGGGAACCTTCTAGTTACGGAGATATTGGAAGTCAAAGTTCTAACGTTTTGACAAGTTTTTTTCAAATACAAGTTTTTAATGTATGATTTTTACTTTAAATACCTCCACAATCCCTGTGCTATTCAATCAGCACAATGTTTTGAGTGCGTTGCATTGAGTTCTACCACATTCTAAAACATCATTTTTCACCCTAAAAAAAGTCGTTTCCCAGCAATATTTTTTTCGTAAAGTTACTTAGTTTGATGTACAGAATTCTTGGTTGACGGCTTCGTGATGAGGTTGTTTACATCCTGTATACATCGTGCGTTTTAACATGCAATAGCGGTTTTTCCCTTTTATTCAAATAATGTTGAGACTCATGATGGTGTCGATTCAGGATGCTAAAAGACTATTTGCGTTTTTGAAATGAAGAACAAAGAATGGGAACGTAACAACCATATTATGCGTACCTATCTGAAATAACGTCGGTGATCCGGACAGCGCTCGAGCTCGCAACCTGTACCAGAGCTATTGCACTCCGTGTGTAGGCATGAGATAATTACCTACCGCTTCGCGCATATTGAATATGCAAGCTCTCCAGGGCTGTCGTGCTCCAGCCGTGCGTAACTGCGTAGGTACGTAAGCCGCGTTAATTTTTCGCGCTCTTTTGCCCTTGCGTCGCGTACCTACCTACTCGTACTTCGTGTTTGTTAACTGACTGATTTATTGATCATTAATCATTACTAGTGAAAATGACAAGCCGGATAAACTGCTGTTAATAATAAACAGTGATAGGAATAGGTAGTGCTTATTAGCCTAAACTTCGAAAAACAGAGACAAGAATCGGAGACTTCCTTAGACTATATTTTTTTCCGGGACATCACGTAAGTACATCAAAAATTAATGTTATTGGAATAAGTAATTGGTCTATGTTTACCTAAAGTTTGCGACTAGACATAACATAACACAGTCGTTACAACCATCAACATTTCTGAAAGTTTTCTTTTTAAGAACATTTTGGAAACGACTTCTTCATCATAAAACTATGATACGCTCTCTTAGGTACGCACTCTTAGAATTTACAAAAAAAAACTCGCCGTGGTCGCATAATAAAATATAGTCTAAGGAAGTCTCCGATTCTTTTCTCTGTTCTTCTTCGAAGTTTAGGCTAATAAGCACTACCTATTCCTATCACTGTCAATAAATGTAGAAAAAAATTGTCTTTTTAGGGTTCCGTACCCAAAGGGTAAAAACGGAACCCTATTACTAAGACTTCGCTGTCTGTCCGTCTGTCCGTCTGTCTGTCACCAGCATAGAGATAGAAAGAAATGTCACCAGGCTGTATCTCATGAACCGTGACAGCTAGACAGTTGAAATTTTCACAGATGATGTATTTCTGTTGCCGCTATAACAACAAATACTAAAAACAGAATAAAATTAATATTTAAGGGGGGCTCCCATACAACAAACGTGATTTTTTTGCCGTTTTGTCTAATGTATAGATAATGGTACGGAACCCTTCGTGGGCGAGTCCGACTCGCACTTGGCCGGTTTTTTATATAAATTTCACTGCTCCATGTCCATGCTTCTCATCAGAGTTTATTTTTAAATTACCTTTGTTAGATTTCGCATTTATGCTGCTATTCAATTTAATAAGTACCTAATCGTAATTTTAGAGAAGGCAAGATATTAAGAGACATTATAATTGAGTAAACCAATTGTAATTATAAAAGTTTTAATTAACATTTAAATAATACCTAATACATTAAAGTACAAAAATGTTGGTAGTATTTTATTTTGAGTACTTGAGGCAACCCTACCGACTGACCATTAAGCAGTGAGACGCCGAATAAAATACGCTAATGCGTGGCGTCAAGGCACAATTTTGATTGAGCGGGCTCAGTTTAGGTATTTATAATGTCGGCTTTCTTCAAGATCAAAGGAGTGCAACTTCTGTACTATTATCTATTCTGTGCCTGTAGTACGACCGAGTTCACTGACGGTCGAACACTTCTCAACCTTATTACTTAGAGCATAAGGGTGAAAAGTGGCAGACCGTTTGTGAACTCTGTAGTACACAAAATACTCTGTGTTGAGTCGACTTATTCTAGTTACGTTGGTGAAACTAGTTGAGCGTTTACCAAGCGTGTGTGACGAACCTAGAAACACTCGCGAAATGTGTTGTAAAAAGTTTTATCTAATAGTTAAGTTTTTTTTGTTACCTTTTCACGCCTAAATCACAGAACAGATCATCCTGAAATTTTGCATATACATTGTCAGGTTTATATAAACGGACATACTTTTAATCTCGAAAAAAAGTACTGTTCTCGAGGAAAGTTGACCAGAGAAGACGAAGCTTTTTGCGAGCAATTCACTAGCATTTTCCAAACCCTACTGAAGTCGTATGTTATTAAAAAAACATCGTAATCAACAGCAACAAAGGCCTCCCAACTACGAGTACAAGGTGAAGCTGGCGGATGAGAAGCGCCTCTCTGCCGAAGACTCGCTGAAGAAGACGCTGATCTACCACGAGAAGAACCCGGAGAAGCACCCGCTCTACCCCGAGGAGTGGAAGAAGTTCTGGAACCGGCGCTACAAGGAGATACAGGCCGGTATGTAGGAACGTAATCATCATCAATGCTTTGCAGTGGCCGACTTGGAAATCTCTAAATAGACCAGGTCGGCCGTAGCAAAAACAATCTCCTTAGATGGGGGTTTATGAACGGCTCAGATCTTAAATGTGTATGCGGCGAAACTCTATAGACAATGGCCCATCTTCCATCTTGCGCCGCATGCCCAGACACCTGCTCACTTGTCGATCTTATGACTGCATCAGCGAGCGGAGTTCGCATAGGCTGAATAATATAATAGCTGAATTTTGGGACAAACAGATTTAATAAATATTTGCCATCGACACGCTAAGAAGAAGATGCCTGACTTCAGCAGCAGTGTGCAGTGGGTAAAGGTATAGGCCCCTTTTTGCTTTGTGCCAATCTCCACATTTCTGTGCCTGTCCCATCCAGGCTTTATCATTGGAAGATAATACTAAAAAAAAATCGTTTCGATTCTTGATCGGATATATACAATTATCCGATCAAGAATCTAAACGATTTTTTTTATACAATATTCGTTCAGTTTTAAAAGATCCATGAATAAACTTTGATTAGTCAATTTCTGCTGACCATAGTGAATCATAGTGTTATTCTCGGGGTTACACATTCAGCAGTAATAGTTGGAATCGTGAATGTCATTTTAGAGGGCAAAGACCCATCGAAGCACGACTTCAAACCGGAATGGATCGTTTTCTGGACGACGCGCATGAAAGAACTACACGCAGAGGAGCTGCGTATCCAAGTGAACGAGATCTACCGCCGAATGTGTCTGTCCCCGCCTGACATGAACAAGCGAGTGTCGGAACCGCGTCCGGTCGAGAAGCCGCGCGCGCCCGTTCCGATACGGAAATCTCCCGAACCTCGCCGAAAGTCTCCCGAACTGCGCCGACGCTCGCCTGATCCCCGCCGACGTTCGCCCGAGCTACGCCGACGTTCGCCCGAGCTGCGCCGACGCTCACCCGAACGCCGCCGACCAAGCAGATACGACCGGTCTGAGCTTCGTGAGCCTTTACCACCGAGGCCACGCCTGTCGCCGGACAGACGGGATCGCAGGTGAGAATAAATGTTTAGCGCAAATAAATGTATTGGTGCCGATTCCCTTGTTTACAAACTAAACCAAATTTAAGTTCAGTGCATCTTTTTCTTTCTATTTCATTAAGAAAAGGACAGAAAATAAATTTAGTTTAGTTTGTGAACAAGGGAATCGGCACCATTGTCTTTCCTTATTTCGTGAGCCATTTTATTTTAGTATTGTCGTTTTCATATTGCTTGTCTTAACAGTTCTCGACACATGATTTAGGAATATTTTCACAGATTTGTTTAAACAAAGATCTGTTTTGTTGGTTATCCCAGCCACTAGCCAAACTGTTTTGAAGCCGACTGACAACTTGTTCCCTCGCAGATCCCCGCCGCCGCACCCGCGTCGCTCACCGCCGCGTCGCCGCTCACCTGAGCGTCGTCGCTCTCCGCCGCCGCTGCATCACAAACGCACACGCTCCAGGAGTCCACTACACCGGTAACTAATATCATTATACTACACATTAATAGCTAATGCTTAAACATACACACGCTTCACTTTCAGTTTATATTTGTCATTCTTTCGGCATCTTTCATCACAGTGAATGTGGAATGAGGTGAAACAGTAGTAGGTACCTGGCTGCTACATATGGCAAGTCGAGTTTGAGGAATAGATCTGCTGTGTAAGTCGTAGCCTCTGTTAGTCATACCTGCGGGAAACTGTCTTTCCGGTATCTGATATGTCATGCCAGTATATTCGACCATTTATTTACTTTGCCAACAATTTTTGCAAGATATCGTGGTAACAGCAATATTCCTTCACTATTTGTTTGACACATGATAGCAACATCAGTAAGCTATGATCATAGGTCGCGGCACGAAACTCTAGCGCTGACCGTTATTGCGTAGAAGTAAAAAATAAGAATGTCTTGGGGCGTGCGTTGCACCGATTGGCTCTCCAGTCGTACAACATGCGCAGCTATCCCCTCCACGTTTCGTTCAGCACTAGAGTTACGTGCCGCGACCTGTATGTGACTTTTGTATTGCTCATACTGACTGACTAATCTATCTATCATGGCAATTAAGCTACTTTTTTAAGAGGTTCACAAAAGAAATGATTTAGTAGGCCAATGTTGACTAATGGACGTATCGGTTTAAATATGTATTTACACAAACCTACTCCTTAATAATTAGTAGTTAGTTTTCTTTAAAATATACCTCCTTTGTATTTACTAAAAGTGTGTCCTTCACTAGCAAATCACGGATACCCGTAAAAAAACGCCCAGTCCACGGGTACCATAGGTATGTTATTGAGCAGCATTTATTTACCGAACATGGAAGGACATCAATCGTATCTTACCCTTAAAATTTAGATAAATAAATGCTAGATTCTTACGGGAAATGTCCTGAATATTTCTTACTAACACAAGGATCACCTACAACATTAAACCCATATGTTGTTTTGCGATGATACAGCATGTATCTGAAAAGTGTGTGTGGTCATCTTTAAGTGTGTGGTACAGGTAAGGATATCTAAAACTAAAATAGCGGCAGCTACAGTGCTTATGCTCAAAATCATTAAAATTAAAATATACTTACACATGTTATAACGCTGAAGTACAAAACACCTATTCTTAACATTCCTAATATCAAAATGCCTACGATGACATGTCGCTGCTGGTTGGTTTGCTTTACGGCTATAATAGACAGTACCAGCCTTTTTAGTGGTCAAGGTCATGGTAAATATCAATATTTTTTAATAAGTAGTCAACGTAGACTCGCTGCGCGGGGCTTCTATTTCTGTCTCCAGGGCTTTGACACGAAGTGGATGGCGGGGTCTCAAAGCATTCACTGCTTCGTACCAAACCCTCCTGATACACTCTGTAGAATCACCATAAATCACCACTTTACTTTCTGGCACACAATGTTTGACAACTGAATGATATCGTTTCTAAAATAAATATTTTCTTAAATGTCGTTGTATTTAGATTGTGTAAGTTTTAGGTAAGTACTTTTTAAACCTAACTCCTTCAAAATGAACGACGATCAATCTGAAGAGATCTCACAGCATCATTTACTCCTTTCTCCTTCATTATTCCTCACACATTCGACTTTGTGCTACTGAATGAGGCAATAATTATGTATAGCTTATACGCGATAGGAAAGGTTCAATAATAGGAATGGTTGTGTAGCCGCAGCCCCATGCGCACGCACATCGCGCTGGAGTCTCTCCGGCGCAGCAGCCGCAGTCCGCTGTCGCAGCGCGAGCAGCAGCGCAACCGCAGCCCCGAGCTCGCGCGACAGCTGGCGCCCTCCTTGCAGACCGTACTCATCTCAGACGACGAGCTCAAGCCGTGAGTCTATCACATTTCTGATCATTATGATTTTTTTTTTAACATAAAACTCAATTGTCTTTTTTAAACTTTCACGATCAGAACACATTATAATACACATGTAAACGGGTATTTATCGCGAATTTTACCTGACGTTTTGACCGGATTGCACCGGCCATGGTTGCTGGAAGACGACTCCGCGACCACGGCTGGTGCAATCCGGTCGAAACGTCGGGTAAAATTCGCGATAAATACCCGTTTACATGTGTATTTCAAAAACTCAATATCATACATGACATAGTTCAAATTCCATTGTAGCCTTTATTGTTGTTATTTTACAAAATATGGTCATTTGAAAAATAAAACGAAGAGCAAAATTCATAGAACACACTCTTTGTCTAGTAAACGTTTCCTTAGGTTAGTAAACGTGTCATACACGATGTCACACCATGTGTGTGCATTGACTAAATGCCCAAACGAGGCTTCGCATGCTATGGCGTAGTATAAGTCTCTTTCTGCTTTAATGTTTTTTCTAATAACAAATCTGTGTATTGAATTACATGATTTAAAAGACTGCTGGCACATAACTTCTTTTATCTACACCCATGCTATAAATCCTCTATAAAACTATCTGAAACAGTTAGATTATTGCCAACATTAAAACAGCCAGTGTCATAATAACCATTATAACACCCAAACGGGTGTTATAATGTTGTACCGAATTTCATTATGCAACTCGTTTTAAAAAAAAGAACATTGTCTAGCACGTGCGATTCACTACCACAGCGCCGTAATTAAAAAAAAAACTTATAGTTAAATTCAAATTCACGTCGTATCCCGCCATTTTTGTTCGATACTAGTATTGCTTTATGTACTTTGTTGTTTATAAAAATGAGTGATACAATACAAGCTTTGTGCATTTTAATAATTGTACAATTCAAAATGTAAATAATTATTTTATTACTTAAACATGGTTTATATTAATTTAAACTCTCCATGAATTTACATAGACTTCTTACAACACTACAACACCCTATGGTTTCAGAACCTTTTATATGGAGGATTCATATCATGGATGTAGATAAAGTCTTGCGTGCAACTGTACATAATTAGGTATTAAAACACTCATTTGATACTTTTATCACACTCGGCTTACTCACATTCGTGTTTTAATACCCCTCATTATACAACAGTTGCATAAATAACTATTTATCAACTACAGCGACGATGGCCTGTCACCATGGAACTCTGACAACGACATCGATTCGGTGTGCTCCACCGGGCGCGCCGAAAGCGTGGTGTCGCGCGGCTCCAAGCGGCGCCGGGCGGGCGTGGGCCCGGGCTCCGGGGCGGGCGGGGGCCCGGGCTCCGGTGCCGGCGGGGGCCCGAGGCCCGGGTCGGGCGCGGGGATGGGCCCGGCGGACGGGCCGCCCGACGACGTGATCGGTACTCTGAGGCAGCTGGTCGCCTTGGAGGATTACTTGGGAAGCTTGGGACCCAAAATTGTTGATCTGCTTGCTGATGCGCTGAAGATGGAGAAGGTAAGGTTTTTTACGGATTATTATTCATGTTTTAGATGGTCCGTTTTTACTAGGTCCAGATGTATTCTCGTTAGGCTAGTTGACAGGTTGTTACAGTCGCTCATTACGTCCCCAGGAGAAAGCGAACTCTTCGGAAGAGCTGCTGGTGCGCGAGAGCGCGGTGGTGCTGATCGAGACGGCGAAGGAGAAGCTGAAGGGCGCCGTGCAGGCCGGCCTGGTGGGCGCGGGCGCGGCGCACGCGCTGCGGGCCGCCGTCGTGCGCGCCGCCGCCACGCTGCACGAGGCCGACAAGCGGACCCGCCTCAAGCAGAAGGTAGGCCTTGAACCAACTCATTTGTCACTAGCCCTTCACCCGCGACTTTTTCCGCGAAAATTGGGATAGCTCGTCTAATTTGAATGACATCAATATAATTTAAGCCTATTTACTCGGTAAAAATGCAGCTTTCTTATGGTGTAAGAATTTTTAAAATCGGTTCAGAAGTTCTTGAGTTAAATAGCAACAAACACACGAACGAAAAATCAAATCTTTCCTCTTTATAATATTAGTATAGAAGTACAGATGTACGTATTGTCTACAAAACTGATAAAGCGGTATCAATTTTAGGGCTTCGAAATTTAAAATGAAATCCATAGCTCTTGGACTACTAACATAGTTGCGTGTTATTTACTAGACTTCTAGTTGTTATTCGAGGATTCTGTCTAGCTTGTCTAGATCGGACGGTATAATAAAATTTACTTTTTAAAACACAGCTAATGTGTAACTATTTTCTAATGGCGGTTATTGCATTATATTAAAATGCCTATCTAATAACTATATCTGGTTAAATATTCTTATCTGATTCTACTTTCTAATATAGTATTAAAGTATAAAATTGACTTGTAAGATATTAATATTACAACCAACTATCAACCTTTCAGCAATCTACTGGCCTTAGCAAAACGGCAGCAGTACCAGTTGCAGTGGCAGGCGTGGGTCAAGTAGACCGCGCGCAGATAGCCCTACAAATGGCAGAAGCTTTGATAGCTCAGGGCAAGACTGACGTGTCCTCCGAAGATCTAGCAGTTCTGGTCGACGCCGTGGTGGGCATGGCCGAGGCTAAGAAGCGCGAGGCCGAGCAGACTAAGAAGGTGGTGGCTGCGCCGGTCGCGCCGCCCGCACCGGTGGTGAAGCCGGCGCCGAGACCAGAGCCGGCCAAGCAAAGTAGCACCGCGTCTGCTCTGCAACTACTGCAGTCGGCGTACGATGAGAATGATAAGAAGTAAGTTGAAAAAAATATTTAATGACGCGGCGAAGGCAAAGTAAATCTCAGATGGCGCCACCATAGTTGGTCTCAATCTGACCAATGAGGTCTGCTATTTTGAAATATAAAAAGACATTACCACATTTTCAACCAATGACGATGTTTGGGTACCAACTATGCTAGCGCCATTAGTTCCATAGTTAGCTTCCCCATTGAATTCCTAGTACAGCAAACTGATTTATTTTCCTCTCTCCAAATTTCGAGGTTAGCTGACCTTGGTTTTTATCTTTAAATTCTACCTGTTTGAATAATAATTTTGCCCTTTTGTCCAATCAGGATGGAGTCAAGCGGCACACCGGACGCCATGGACGGCCTTTCAGACTCTGACCTCGAAACCCTGCTAAAGAACTTTAACGAGTTATCAGCGGAAGAGCAGCACAGCCTCATCGCTTACTTGAAGAAGTTAGAGGCTAAAGAGCCCGAGCGTGTGGAGAGGCTGCGACAGTACGTCAGCGAGGCCGCGTCTACTGCGCCCAAGGAGCCCACTCCCGAGGAGACGACGGACATCGAAGAAATACCTGACAAGACTGTGGTCCTTGAGAGCGACGACGATGACTATACTGTTGAAGAGGTAATATACTTTGGTTTGGGTTGGCAATGACTTTAAGATTTACGGCAATACCTTTATGGTTGCCGCCTCGTAATTTTACAAAAAAAAAAAGGAAAATTTGGTGAATACCGCGGGAATGGTCACTACCATTTCCGCATTTAGTCACCATTAAATGCGGAAATGGTAGTGACCATTCCAAAAAGAATCAATTATATTCGACAGCGGGCGAAGCGCGCTCAGGTTTTTTTTTACCATTCAGACATATAGACCTGTAACTTTTAAATAAAAGCTTGAAAGTTGCGAGCCGAGCGAAGCGTGCTAGAATTTTTTTAGCTCACTGCCCTTGGTTACATTTTATGTTATCATTCAAACACGTAATAGTTTGAATTGATTGAAATGAGTTTATCCAAATATGACTTTCAAATGTCCCTTGCAACTTATAATTTCTCGATTATTTTGAAACCTGTATGCCTCACATGTTTCAAAATAATCGAGAGATAATAAGTTGCAAGGGAGAGCGAAGCAAGCTCGAAAATTTTTAGCACACCACCTCTGACATGTTAATTTTTCTGATTCAAACATGATGTGGAATCGACTTTGCCAAATTATGCAAAAAAGTTTTACAGGAACAAGCAAAGAAAGTACTTTTTTTTAATTTTGGTCAGTTCATCCAAAGGTGGTTTGTAAAATATTTCTGTCAGCAATAGGACTGCCTGCGGGCCTAAAATCGCCGCTTTAGCAGAATCCACGCAGAATCTTAGTATGAAACACGTTAAAAAATTTAAATTCTTAAAATGGACTTTATGTTTATTATTATAAAGTCCATTTTAAGAATTTTCCATTTTAACGTGATTCATATTACGATTCTGCTAAAGCGGCCATTTTAGACCTGAGAATTTTCTGGTGGAAAACTCAATAACACACTTTCCAAACTTTGTATTCGAACTCAAGACTGTGTTATTGCAAGTCGCGCTTGCAACACCTATACCAACGAGGCGAGGCGGGTATGGTTTTCAATAAAGTATATTAATCTATGTATCTAAAATTCTTTGTCGCCAGGTGTTCAAATCAGCGACGCTGAAAGTAAAGGAAGATCAAATACGTCAAGAAATGGAAATTGTAAAGAAGTCTTTGGAGGAGACGAAAGCAGAACCGACTTCAGCGGCTCCGACTAAACTTGAGAATTCTCTCGCAGATATTACGAAGAGCTTATCTACTAGCTCCGCCACTGACCTGTTCGCGTTAGTGCAAGCGAGCATCAAGTCCACGTCCTCCACCCCGGCTCCACTGGCGCGCTCTCCCAGCGTTGTGGTCAGTCACACTCAGCCGAGGTCCTTCGGAGACCTGCCCGAGCAAACGGTTGTACAAGAACTGACGAAGGCAATGCAAAGTGAGCAAGTAACTACTCCATTCAATAACCAAGCGCAAGGGCCAAGACCAGGATCGACTCCCTTCCAAAGCCTGCAAGGTTTGTTGCGCCCTCCGGCACGTTTCCAGCAACAACAGCAGCAACATCAACAACAGCAGCAGAATCAACAATCTGAGCAGCACCAACAACCTCAGCAGCAGCAGAATCAACAACAGCAGCATCAACAACTTCAGCAACAGCATCAACAACAGCAGCATCAACAACCTCAGCAGCAGCATCAACAATCTGAGCAGCACCAACAACCTCAGCAGCAGCATCAACAACCTCAGCAGCAGCATCAACAATCTCAGCAGCACCAACAACCTCAGCAGCATCAACAACAGCAGCAGCATCAACAACAGAACCAGCATCAACAATCTCAGCAGCACCAACACCAGCAACGTCCGCAACAACAACAAAACTACCAATCTCAACCACATAATCAGCAGAATTATCAATCGTCTCAACAAGACCAGCAGAACTATCAATCTCCACCGCTGCAACAGCAAAATTATCAATCTCCTCCACTGCAACAGCAAAATTATCAAGCTCCTCTGCTGCAACAGCAAAATTATGAACCACCTCAGCAGAACCAACAGCAGCCACTTTATAATCAAGGGCAGCAGCAGAATTATCAACCTCCGCAACACCAGCAACATAATCAAGGGCCGCAACACAAACAAATGCTACCACCGCACCAGCAACGCAACCAACAGTACCAACCTCCACAGCATCAGCAACAATACCAAACGCCGCATCATCAGCAACCACAACATTTCAACGACAATAGAAACAACAAGCCCAATGATCATTTCAACCAAGGGCAGTGGAACCCACGCCCTAACATGGGCATGAGGGGACCGTCCCAAGATAACTTTGGACCGTACAATCAGGGTCCTAGAAATAATTTCATGAATGGCAGAGGTCAAGATAACTATGATACGCGGCCTCAGATGAACCAGCAGTTCGGTAATAACTACAATAATAATCAAAACAATTTCAGAGGTCGCGGCGGCGGCGGGGGTAACTTCGGAGGGCCTAATAGGGGTCGTGGCCGCGGATACTTTTAAATTGTGTGTAGTACACGGTCGTTAACATAGCAAAACGTGTTTTAAAGATTGTCATACAGGCATGTGTGACAGAAAACGGTCAGCAACACGGATTTTTTTTAAGTACGTGGTATATTCACGGCTACCTACTGCAAGTTTTATTTACGAAGTAGCATTTTATTAAGATTACCATTGCTCCTGCAATTAGTTTTTATTATAATTAGATAGATGTATTTTCACGTATTTGTGACTTGGTATAAGACCTCAATGTATTTGAACTCTGTATGATAAGATTTTGTGTTAATAAACACTTATAATGGATTTGTTTGTTTCTTTTAAACAGTTTTTTTTTATATGTAGTTAAGAATACGATTTCGATTGCTCAACAAGAAACATTTCCAAAGGACCATGGGACAAATTGGGCTCAGTGTCCAACAGAGTTATGGCATATGCCATTATAAAGAATTTTGTTCGTACTTAAATTGTTACAATGGGCACCACCTTCAATTCCATTGCAGAAAAAAGATATGCACCAAAATAGGTTTTGTAGAAAAAGACAATTGGTAGTCATAAAACTGTTATTGTAACAATTAATTCATGCTTTAAAATAATGGTAAACAATAGTTCTCAAGATCATCATCATTTCAGCTGAAAGAAGTCCACTGCTGGACATAGGCCTCCTCAAAATGTAGCCACATTGACCGGTCCCGTGCGACTCGCATGTGGGAGGCCTTCCAACGCAACGTCTTCCGGTTCGCTGTCGCCACTCCAGAACTTTTCAGCCCCATCGGCCATCCGTTCTGTGAGCAATGTGCCCTGCCCACTGCCACTTAAGTTTGGCAATACTTCGGGCTACGTCGGTAACCTTGGTTCTCTTTGAAACTCCGAGAATAGCCCTCTCCATTGCCCTTTGGGTGACTTAGCACGTTTCGGTCCCGTATGTAAGCATTGGCAATACACACTGGACTTTCGTCTTGAGACACTGCGGTAAGTTGGACGAGAAGATACCGCGCAACTTCCCGAACGCTGCCCAGCCGAGTCGAATTCGACGATTGACCTCTTTCTCGAAGTTAGACCTACCTAACTGGACCGTTTGTCCCAGGTACACATAATCATCTACTGCTTCGAGTGTAGAGCCTACGATCTTGATAGGAGTGGGTGTTACGTGGTCTTTCAACATGACCTTGGTTTTGTCCATGTTCATTTTAAGATCCACTCTTTCGGAAGCTTTTCTGTGGTCAACGAGCATTGTACCGAGATCCTCCATGGTCTCAGCCATGACTACTATATCATCGGCAAACGGAAGGTGAGCGATGTGCTCGCCTTTGACATTGATGGCTAGCCCTCTCCAGTCCAGAACCTCGAAGATATCCTCCAGTGCAGCGGTGAATAGTTTCGGAGATATGACGTCTCCCTATCTCACGTTTCGCTGCAGAAGGATAGGTTCCGAGGCTTGGTCCTGAAGTCAGACTGACATGGTGTCGTTTTAATAAAAACACTTCCAACACCTCGATGTACCGATAATCGATTTGGCACCGTTGGAGAGACTGCAGTAAAGCCGAATTCTTGATCGAATGGAAGGCTTTCTCGTAGTCCACAAACGCTAAAGAGAGATAGACGCGAGGCGAGGCGAGTCTGTGTATAACCTGCCGCAGCGTATGTATGTAGTCCACGGTGCTAAAGCCTTTTCAGAAACCGGCTTGTTCGGGAGGCTGAAAATCGCCAAACCTGCGTGCGACACGTTTCGTGATGACTCTTGGAAACATCTTGTAGATATGGATTAGAAATGAGATGAGCCTATAATTCTTCAGCCAGGCATCGTCGCCCTTCTTGAAGAATCACCACCACAACCCTGCACCATACCTGTGGCGTTTTCTCCTCGAGTATGACGGAATTAAACAGCTTCTGAAGGGCCTTAAGTATCGGTTTTCCACCATCCTTCAGGAGTTCGGCCGTGATTCTGTCATCACCCGGTGCCTTGTTGTTTTTAAGCTGTTTCAGAACCATCTTAATCTCGTACAGGCTGACATCCGGGATGTCTGCGGTATAGTGTCCGTCCAGTCTAGCTCTTGGGTCGTTTGCTAGATCTACAATGGATTTACTGGTTTACATGTACAACTACCCATAGAAACTCTCGATTTCCCTCAGAAGCTCCGGTTTGGCAAATAAGACCCTGCCCTCGTCGGTCTTCAGTTACGGTCGTCGGTGAGCTGGCTCTCCCCAATAGCCAGATCTCTTGTAAATACCTTGGAGCTGTTTATTCCACTCAATCGAAATATTATGTATTTTTTGCACCTGGAATTAAAACTACTCATCATCTGCCTAGCCTTTTCCCAACTATGTTGGGGTCAACTTCCAGTCTAACCGGATGCAGATGAATACCAGTATTTTACATGGAGCGACTGCCTATCTGACCTCCACAACCCAGTTAGTTCTGGATAATACGATACCCCTTGGTAAGACTGGTTGTCAAACTTTTTGGGCCACTGACTACCTATAACGACTGTCAAAGATCTACAAATAACAGCCGGGACCAACTGCATAACGTGCTTTCCGAGGCACAGAGGAAACTCGGTATGTAATGAGTGGTCACCCATCCACTGGCCAACCTTGGCAAGCACGGCTTAACTTTAGGTTAAGCCGATCGACCGGAGTGGCTGTTATTATTTTGCCACGAGCTCTTCAAGGAATTAAAACTAGTATAAGATGTAAAACCAATGAGATTTTACCAATAGAGACGTCATACTGATTATAAAGAAGTAAAAACATGGCGATATTTTACATGAGCGGCTAGCTGGGTGACGGCCAATGTCAGTCTATGACAGCAGCTAGATAGAGTGAAATGGGGAAAAATGGGTACCTATCAGGCAGCATGAAGAAAATAAACAGTAAATTTTCAATATAAAAATGTTTATTTACAAATAATAATATTATGTATGTTTTTTTTGTTTCACTATCACTTCACTATCACTAAAGTTGAGAACAAATAGTTGAGTATGTTGTTGGCATTTGGCATCCATTCATCTTCTCGTCTTTGGGTTCTAACTACTTGTACCCATTTTTCTTTAATTAATCCGTCTTTATAAAATCTAAAACAAAATAGAAGTTAATGATGAAAGGCAAATGTTATATTTATCTAATAACAATGATATTCTAGTAAACAGTTATGTTGTGAGCGCGCAATCGTGAAGACTCGAATACGGCCCAATTGGGCCGTATAGCCTTTAGTCTGCAACACGCATGGTGACGAGCGATACGCTGCTACGAATTTAGATAAAAATAAAATGCCATCGTGCGTGTTCAGAAAGTGTACCAATTATGATACCAAAGTAAATAAAACACAAGGGATCTCATACCACATGTAACTACGCAATATACTTCGATTTATTAATATTTTTCATTTATTTTCTTAATATTCTGATATTTGGAGGATAAAAAAGAAAGAAATGGGAAATGCATTTTTGTCGTGAGTACGACAACGACGCGTGAACTCTAAGAGTCCAGACATAGAACAACACTATCTGTCTCTTTTTTTCTTATTGGTTTTATCGAGCTATCCCTTTTGTGTCGTTTTGACTTGTAGTGAAATGTAGAATGAATAAAAAGGTGTGGTGCCGCTGCTGCGCGAAACACTTTTTTCGTTGGTTTTGTAGGTGTATAACATATCTGTTTATTAGAATATCATTGTCTACTATGGACAATATTGGACACCAGTGGTGAAAAATAATATGTGATATTCGAATAATATATTAGGCCAGGCCCCATATGGCCATATCACCCCAACATCCTTTAGCGTCGTTCGAACTGACAACACCGCGCGCCATTATCTCGTTTTCTCTATCACTCATAAATGCAACACGCTACTTGTCTCTTTCGTGTAGGTGACAAAGCGGCAACAGCGCGGCAGTCATTTTTGAGTAAAATTAAATTTATGATTTTCCATTTTAAATAGATTATACAGTACTTACAAATGAAAAGACACATCCTTCTTGATTTTTACAGCCGGCCCAGTATAAGTATTGCACTTTCTGAACACACAACTGCCTTATTTGTTTAATTTCCTATAGCAAACTCCCTTTAAACGTCAGTTCGCGTCGCGACCAGATGCAGGACGTGCGCAGGACAGACTGAAGTCACACAAGCTGGTCAGCTTGTGTTTGCATTGCCACGCTGACGTCGGTAAAACGTATCTACCTCAGTATTATATATAACATCATTGTGTAAAACATCAAAAACTACTATGTCAAAACAGCATTACTGTGCAGGATTATAGCTTATTTATGGTAGGAGAAAAATATTTATAGCAAAAAAAACCCCATGGATTCTTCACAAAAATGAGTTTATATCTTTATATTTAGTGTTGTGTTGTACAAGTATGTCCAAAGTGTTATCATCTCTGTTGGTGGGTGAGCCCATGCTTCATACATTTTTGCCCATGGTCCGTTATTATATACCATAAAAGGTTCTCAATGGGAAGACACAGGCAAAGTTAACTAAGATGGCGCCACCATAGCTGGTCTCAATCTGACCAATGAGGTTAAGCTATTTTGAAATAAAAAAATGACATTACCACATTTTCAACCAATGACGATGTTGGGAACCAGCTATGCTAGCACCATTAGTTTCACAGTGTGTCTTCCCATTCGATACCTGTATGTCCCCAGCCGTGCCCGATCGGGTACGGTGCATTGTTATTTTAATATATCCGTTTCGACCGCGCGGCCACGGCGTTTTTTTTTAAAAAAAACTATGCCAAGTTTTTGTAAAAGTTTGTAAAAGTTGATTCCCAAAACCATAGTCAAAGTTATGGTTAAAAATTTATAAGGGTTTGAACGTGGCCGCGCCATCGAAACGCGGAGAACCGCGCGGCCACGGAGATCTTTAAAACTAAGCGTTGTAGAGACCTGAAATTTAGGTAAATAACAGATTGAGTTTGTAAAAAAATTGTAAAAATATACAAAAAAATCCTAGGTTTATATCTTAGGAGCTGTAAGACTTAAAAACCCCATGGCCGCGCCATCGAAACGGTGAAAAATACGTTATCGCCGATATCTCGCTATAAAAGCATCGTAGAGGTCTGAAGTTTTTTGTAAAACACAGATTTGAATTTGTCAAAACGGGTAAAAATACTTCAAAAAGTCCTAGGGTTATATTTTAGGAGCTGTAAGACTATAAACCCATGGCCGCATTTATGGTTTTGGGAATCAACTTTTACAAAAACTTGGCATAGCTTTTTTTTAAAAAAAACGCCGTGGCCGCGCGGTCGAAACGGACATATTTTAATTGTGTCTGTAATTGCGAGAGTGATGAGCAAAGAGTTAACTCTTCGATACCCGCAATTACGTACGGCGGCGACGTACGGGTACGGCTGGGGACATACATACATATGAATGTTATATTGTCAGAATGGAGATCCACACGCAAAGCTCAGCGCAGATGTCGCCACTGGCGAGATGGATTGCATTGTATAGATTCCAGTACTTAGTATTATATAATTGCATAGCACATGTGTGAGTACTTTGTACTGTTCAGCCACCATTTACATTTATTTATCTTTCATTGACTTGAATATGCCTTGCTGACTGAGAGAATGTCATGCTCACTTAAATGTCTCGCTGATGGTGGCGGGTGTGTCGGGTCATTTAGTTCCCTTCAATATGGTTGAGTTGAATGGCGCCGGTACATGCGTCATGTCTGTGAACGGGCGCTGTCAGTTGGGACTGGTCATATCTTAGCTGCCAAGGTTCATTTTAATTACTTTATTCATACATTTTTAATCTAATCTTTCACTCTGGATGCTCTTAGTGTGCACGTCTTTCTACATCGTTCTCACATATATGTATAATCTCAAAATTAATGATGTAACCAAGATTTTGTAACAATATTTTGATTTTAAAAGAGTGTCCATGGAGTTTCTTGCCCATTCTTCTCCATAGAGATCTACGCTAGGGAATGGGCAACTACAGTACTTTCTCAAGTTATTATGCCTTGTGACTGGGACTGTAGCTTTGATTTTCTTTTTTGTATTTTTAACTTTCAAAAGTGCCGTAATGGTCTAATTGAAATAAATGCTTTGAGTTTGAGTTTGAGCTGCTGTCAAATCCTTTTCGCTTTGTTTACGCTTTGGTTCTTGCTATTTTAAGAATTGAAAGAGGAACTGAAAAAATGAGGAGGAAGGATAAGTGGAAAGAAAAAAAATCCTGAATCATAATGCAATAATATGCCTCTGTGTTCTGAATCCGGAATCCTGGTACAGAATACAGGCATATTAAGAGAAATTAAAATTTACTGAATGATAGGTTATAAAATGTACTGAACTGACAGCTTTCAATGGCCATGTCGACGATGCGCCGCCTATCGTGATAAAATGTATCCGTCAGGACCGCGGGTGTATAACTTGCAAATAGATCAAAAATAAACTATTTAAATGTACGTAAAATGTTCGTTTTTATACTAAAATAACTATAAATGTACGAGTCTGTATGCCTAGCAAACATCATTTTAAAGTGAGCCGCCATCCTGACGTCAGGTTGGCGGGTGTATTTTAATTCCAATAACTTATTTCAAATTTGACATTAGGAATCAAATGTTCGTCAAATGTACGTATAGGAACACTAATCAAAAAATTATTAAATGTTATACAAGCTCTGATATTGTAAAATGAAAGTGAGCCGCCATCCTGACGTCAGGTTGGCGGGTGTATTTTAATTCAATTAACTTTTTTCAAATTTGACACTAGTAATTAAATGTACGTCAAATGTACGTTATGGGACACTAATTAAAAACTTCTTAAATGTTATACAAGCTCTGATATTGTAATACGAATGTGAGCCGCCACCCTGGCCTCAGAATGGCGAGTTGATTCTAAACCAATCAAACTATTTTGATTTTCTGGACTTCTATTTAATGTTGGCTTCAAATCATCAATCGTATAATGTTTATTGAATCTTATACATATACTAAAATCTTAATAATACTGACTACTGGTCGAGAATAACGAAATATGAATGATTTGCTATTATGTTGTCCCAACTCGGAATACCTGACTTTGGCGTTTTCAAATAAAGCTTAGCTTAGGTAAGTATCTATTGCAATCACTATATTTAAACACATCATACAAATATAATATTTCGAAGTCTATAAATTCGACTACGGTAGTATTATGAAATCCCTCATAGTGCCTGTTTAAACTGAATGGCCATTGCTATGAAGGCGTATCTCTTGATATTTTCGTCAGAAAAAACGTGGAAATAAGGTTTTTATTCTACCTAAGAAGCTATTATACATATTTTCCTCATAAGCAGTCCCTACTAAGCTACGAATCTGTTAATAGTCACATAGACTAACAATAGTCTTATGACATTATCTATCTATACATATATTAAATCTGTAGAAAAATAATTTTTGTACATCGAGAATATTTAAAAAAAAAAATTGCCAGGGTGTGTAAGGATAACCAACAGAATTCATTTCCAGCATGTTTGGAATTTTTGTCTGTTTGTCTGTTTATCTGTTTGTCTGTTTCGATGAGCAAGCATCACGTAAAATATACGAAACCAATACAGATAACTTTTATACATAAAAATTGATCATCTATCTTGAGGTATTATTTAGTTTTTGTTTCATCGTAATCGGTTAATTCTATCAGAAGATATACGAATCTAAAGTGTTCAAGAAGAAATAATCATAAAATGTAAGATGCAGCGACATCTATTGTGCTAGAATGGTACTAATGACTAAAAATGTGCTCACCACATAACTTTTAAATTGACTGACCAGCTTTATAGTCATCATCATCATCATTAGCCTATTAATGTTCCCACTGCTGGGACACAGGCCTCCTCTCTGAGAGGGAATGGGCTATAATCCACCACGCGGGCCCAGTGCGGATTGATGTTTTCCTTCACCGTTTTGAGAGCAGCGGTGATGAAATAAGTTACACAAAGTCTTTTTTTTTTTTCGGATTGGAAATCATCAAATGACTCCTTCCGCTCTGGGCGGAGCAGGAGGGAGTGTCAGACTTTTACTGACTAAAACCCATCCATGTTCCTTCATAGCCCTTTGCGTTCCGGGGCCACGGTTTCTCTTTCGAACAGTCCCGCAACCCCGGCAGGCATCGGCCCTTGCGGACCCCTTCCTATTGCTGACTCTCTTTGAGGCGCGCGTGGAACACGAACACGCCATCGACACGGCCTGTCGTCATGAGACGGACAGACGGCGAGCTAGCCCATAGCCCACCGTCCACAGGCCCGCGCCTACGGTAGCCGGGGGGCACGTGGTGGCCCCCGACGGCCGGGTTGTCTCCCGCGGTGGCCGGGACGCTGAGAGCTTCTCTCCCTCTCCCGTTCCGCCACCTCCTTCTTTAGCATTACTGCTTCGCAGAAGGAGGTGGCGGCGTCCCATTCCGTCTCGCTCCGGACCATGGCTTGAACCACGGCCGGACGCGAGAGGTCGCTGCCGCCAATTGCCGCTTCGAGGATACGGTGGTGCTCCACCCACGCAGGGCACATCTCCACCGTGTGTTCCACCGTTCCTCTTAAAAAGTTCAACATAAAATCCGCAATAGCATAATAATGTCTATCTTTTAAGGTCTCACATTCTCTCTGACCCTCTCTCTCTCTCATGTGACGCAGACGAAGCTGCGCGGGTCAGCTAGTTCTGAATGAAAACAATAACCACTATGCATGACGAGATTTTGACACATCACACATTAGCTGAGTCGGTGGGTTTATGCAAATTGTCATGAAATTGAAGAATTTTCGTGAACTTTCAGGTTTCGATTTCATATTGAAAAATGATTTTTACGATAAGTTTGTGGCTATTATCTCCAATAACGTGTTGAGGTCGGTAAATCGGCGACAGTCTATTGTCAAATATGTCTACAGTAAGTAACTACACCCTTCCGAAAAATTGGTAATTAGATGCGCTGGAAATAATGTACATGGACAAGCTTCTCGTTTGCTAATAAAACTCAAAAAGGCAAAATAAAAACAGTAACATTCTATCTGCGTTCTTATTTTTGCCATTATAAAAAGTACGTTAAGAGTAAGTACTTATAAAGACTGATTGTGTAAGTCTTACAAAAAAAAAACTATGTTGCACTAAGAAGTGTTAGGCCCAGCGCACACCGCCGGAGGCGCAGCGGTGCGCATTTGAAGACAACAATTTAATATAAACCTTAACAACCTTGATATACGGCCGCGCGCATGCTCTTGTAGTAGCTTGAGGGCGCTCCGGGTACTGCGTGCGAATTTATTCTTATATTGACCGTATATCAAGGTATAATAGTTAAGGTTTATATTAAATTGTTGTCTTCAAATGTGCTCCGCTGCGCCCCCAGCAGTGTGTGCTGGGCCTAACACTTCTTAGTGCTATAAACCCATGTTTCATCATTACGATTAAAAAGCTATATTCAGCCTAATCGATACTCGCAATGGAATCGAGTTTGGAAAAAGAAATGAGACAATAAAAACTCCTTGGTATAATTTCAAATTAATATTTATTTCATTTTGATATTACCAATTTACACTATAGTAGCGGCCCGTCCCGGCTTCGCACGGGTGGGTCGGGTGGACGGTTCCCCTAATTCCACCCCCCGTCCCCATGTATACAGATACATATAAGTAAACCTTCCCCTTGAATCACTCTATCTGAAACTCATTGATAGGAGAAAATTACCGTTGAACTAGCAGCGTAAAGAAAAAATCTGAAAATGGATTAATTTTCAACTATAAGCAAGGACAGAACCTATGGCTAAATTCGCGTCGATTTTTTGTTTTAAAATTTAAATAAGGAATGCGCTCGCAATTCACAGTATTTTAATTTTCCATATTATTTATATTGAGAAGCTCGTGGCTAAATAATAACAGCCGCTCGGGTCGATCTTTAGGTTAAGCCGTGCTTGCTTAGGTTGGTCTGTGGATGGGTGGCCACCCATTACATAGCGAGTTTTCTCCGTGCCTCGAAAAGCACGTTAAGCAGTTGGTCCCGGCTGTCATTTGTGATCTTTGACAGTCGTTACAGGTAGTCAGTGGCCCAAAAAGTCTGACAACCAGTCTTACCAAGGGGTATCGTATTACCCAGTACTAACTGGGTTGTGGAGGTCAGATAAGCATTCGCTCAATGTAAAATACTGGTATTCAACTGCATCTGGTTAGACTAGAAGCCGACCCCAACACAGTTGGGAAAAGGCTAGGCAGATGATGATTTTAATTTTCCATATTATTTATCATTTAGTGTACTTTTTTGAAATATCAAAAGGTTGTATATAGATTACCCGCTTGCCAGCGTGACGATTTGGACTCTTCTTTCTTCACTGATTGGCCATTGAAGGTAAAATACCGAAAGAGTTGGAAAGGAATGGGGAGTCCTTTGCCCAGCAGTGTAACAGAATTGATTAAACAATCTAACACAACTCAGCCGTACTATACACATTTTTTTAGGATAAATATAATTAATCTTTGGCGGATCAAACTATGTTTTTACTATACCTACCAAGATCCTTGGCATTTTTTTTTATTGCTTGGATGTATATCGATATCCAACCAAAAAAAAAACAATAAACTATCAAACGAATTTAAATATGAATTTATTTAAATTCGTTTGATAATTTATTGTTTTAAAAAAAAAAATTAAATAATAAAAAATTAATTATTAATTAATTTTATTAATAAAAATTTAAAAAAATCGGCGCGAAATTAGCCATAAATCAATCTGTGCTGTATAATTTTTGGTTGGTTTTAGTAGGTACCTACTACTTTACTACTAATACTCAGTTAGGTAATACAGTGCTAGTGAATACTTTAAATACTGTTCGAAATGTAGCGAGGAAAAAAGAGTTTAGTATCATTAGAAGTCAATCGCCATTCGTCAATATTAATAATGTTCCGTTAGAACTAATACTTAATAACAATATTTATTACAATTTATTAGGAGTTCTTGCATAACCTTCAAGCTTATATACTAAGCTAGAAGGTACATCTTCACGGACTCCTTATTATGATGCAATTGGGCACTTTAAAGCGCATTCATATATAGTAGTGATGATGGTATATGGATGTGCCATGACGATTTAAAGCCAAGACTAAATATAAGTCCTGAAATGGTAATAGCCCATTGCATTCTATAAGGTCAAATGTAATAAAATTTAGTTTGATGATGAATGATGTTTGTTTATTGAATTTAGTTTGTTTCGCTTGAAATTTGTAAGTTTGTTTGTTTGATTTTATGTTTTATTTGATTTGTTGTTTTTTTTTTGTAGTTCGGTTTGTTTGATTGAGTAAAATGATTAATATGAAAATTAAATAACTATTGGAAACTATACCAAGGGATTTTTATTCCGTCTCATTTTTTTTTTCCAAACTCGATTCCATTGCGAGTATCGATTAGGCTGCATATAACTTTACATGGGTTTACGGTCAGCACTAAGAAGTGTCATGTTGCAACAGTTTTTTTTTTGTAAGACTTTGACACGATCAAAGTCTTTTTACGTACTTTCTTTTAACGTACTTTTTATAATGGCAAAAATAAGAACGCAGATAGAATGTTACTGTTTTTATTTTGCCTTTTTGAGTTTTATTAGCAAACGAGAAGCTTGTCCATGTACATTATTTCCAGCGCATCTAATTACCAATTTTTCGGAAGGGTGTAGTTACTTACTGTAGACATATTTGACAATAGACTGTCGCCGATTTACCGACCTCAACACGTTATTGGAGATAATAGCCACAAACTTATCGTAAAAATCATTTTTCAATATGAAATCGAAACCTGAAAGTTCACGAAAATTCTTCAATTTCATGACAATTTGCATAAACCCACCGACTCAGCTAATGTGTGATGTGTCAAAATCTCGTCATGCATAGTGGTTATTGTTTTCATTCAGAACTAGCTGACCCGCGCAGCTTCGTCTGCGTCACATGAGAGAGAGAGAGGGTCAGAGAGAATGTGAGACCTTAAAAGATAGACATTATTATGCTATTGCGGATTTTATGTTGAACTTTTTAAGAGGAACGGTGGAGCACACGGTGGAGATGTGCCCTGCGTGGGTGGAGCACCACCGTATCCTCGAAGCGGCAATTGGCGGCAGCGACCTCTCGCGTCCGGCCGTGGTTCAAGCCATGGTCCGGAGCGAGACGGAATGGGACGCCGCCACCTCCTTCTGCGAAGCAGTAATGCTAAAGAAGGAGGTGGCGGAACGGGAGAGGGAGAGAACCTCTCAGCGTTCCGGCCACCGCGGGAGACAACCCGGCCGTCGGGGGCCACCACGTGGCCCCCGGCTACCGTAGGCGCGGGCCTGTGGACGGTGGGCTATGGGCTAGCTCGCCGTCTGTCCGTCTCATGACGACAGACGACAGGCCGTGTCGATGGCGCGTTCGTGTTCCACGCGCGCCTCAAAGAGAGTCAGCAATAGGAAGGGGTCCGCAAGGGCCGATGCCTGCCGGGGTTGCGGGACTGTTCGAAAGAGAAACCGTGGCCCCGGAACGCAAAGGGCTATGAAGGAACATGGATGGGTTTTAGTCAGTAAAAGTCTGACACTCCCTCCTGCTCCGCCCAGAGCGGAAGGAGTCATTTGATGATTTCCAATCCGAAAAAAAAAAAAGACTTTGTGTAACTTATTTCATCACCGCTGCTCTCAAAACGGTGAAGGAAAACATCAATCCGCACTGGGCCCGCGTGGTGGATTATAGCCCATTCCCTCTCAGAGAGGAGGCCTGTGTCCCAGCAGTGGGAACATTAATAGGCTGATGATGATGATGATGACTATAAAGCTGGTCAGTCAATTTAAAAGTTATGTGGTGAGCACATTTTTAGTCATTAGTACCATTCTAGCACAATAGATGTCGCTGCATCTTACATTTTATGATTATTTCTTCTTGAACACTTTAGATTCGTATATCTTCTGATAGAATTAACCGATTACGATGAAACAAAAACTAAATAATACCTCAAGATAGATGATCAATTTTTATGTATAAAAGTTATCTGTATTGGTTTCGTATATTTTACGTGATGCTTGCTCATCGAAACAGACAAGCAGATTAACAGACAAACAGACAAAAATTCCAAAAATGCTGGAAATGAATTCTGTTGGTTATCCTTACACACCTTGGCAATTTTTTTTTTAAATATTCTCGATGTACAAAAATTATTTTTCTACAGATTTATTATATGTATAGATAGATAATGTCATAAGACTATTGTTAGTCTATGTGACTATTAACAGATTCGTAGCTTAGTAGGGACTGCTTATGAGGAAAATATGTATAATAGCTTCTTAGGTAGAATAAAAACCTTATTTCCACGTTTTTTCTGACGAAAATATCAAGAGATACGCCTTCATAGCAATGGCCATTCAGTTTAAACAGGCACTATGAGGGATTTCATAATACTACCGTAGTCGAATTTATAGACTTCGAAATATTATATTTGTATGATGTGTTTAAATATAGTGATTGCAATAGATACTTACCTAAGCTAAGCTTTATTTGAAAACGCCAAAGTCAGGTATTCCGAGTTGGGACAACATAATAGCAAATCATTCATATTTCGTTATTCTCGACCAGTAGTCAGTATTATTAAGATTTTAGTATATGTATAAGATTCAATAAACATTATACGATTGATGATTTGAAGCCAACATTAAATAGAAGTCCAGAAAATCAAAATAGTTTGATTGGTTTAGAATCAACTCGCCATTCTGAGGCCAGGGTGGCGGCTCACATTCGTATTACAATATCAGAGCTTGTATAACATTTAAGAAGTTTTTAATTAGTGTCCCATAACGTACATTTGACGTACATTTAATTACTATTGTCAAATTTGAAAAAAGTTAATTGAATTAAAATACACCCGCCAACCTGACGTCAGGATGGCGGCTCACTTTCATTTTACAATATCAGAGCTTGTATAACATTTAATAATTTTTTGATTAGTGTTCCTATACGTACATTTGACGAACATTTGATTCCTAATGTCAAATTTGAAATAAGTTATTGGAATTAAAATACACCCGCCAACCTGACGTCAGGATGGCGGCTCACTTTAAAATGATGTTTGCTAGGCATACAGACTCGTACATTTATAGTTATTTTAGTATAAAAACGAACATTTTACGTACATTTAAATAGTTTATTTTTGATCTATTTGCAAGTTATACACCCGCGGTCCTGACGGATACGATAAAATGGCAGTAAAGATCCCCATTGCACAATGTTCATAAAATACGTTAGTCAGTGAGGGCATAAGCTAAATTTCATAAGTGGATGTAACAAGTCAATCGATACATAATTCTACACATGCACGACATTTCATGAATCCTTAAATTTCGACAGACCTCTAATAGATACATCTAGCTAGTACTGGTATTGGCAATTTACCGTTCCCCTTTTTATATCAAGGTCATAATTTTTATAAAGTGTATTCTCCTCTTACTGATAAATGGTGCAGACTTGGTTTTTGACTAACATCCAGAAGGCCAAACTCAAGGTTTGCCAACGAGCTATACTTAGAGCGCAGCATACTGAATATTTAACTAACCCGACAAGAAACACCACACTGCGCTCCAGAACGCAAATTGCTCGACGTAGTGTTAATAATGCTACGAGATTACGGCACGGGTGCTAAAGTTGTATTTTAATCTCTTTCTCGTTCACGCACAAGTTAGCAGGTATGCATACGTTCACAGTACTATCGAGGACACTCACCTGATCACCAATAAACTAATTTTTGCTTGCACTTACAACATAGAAACGCTCTCTAGCCCCGCCCCGTTGACTTTGTATAAAAATTATGAATGAAGATTCCAATCGGCCGAGCGCACTGACGACGCACGCCAAACGAGAGTTGTTATTTTGCGCGCCTAAGTTGACGCTTTCCTAATAGGCCTAAACTTTAAGGGGTCGTGGCTCGGCGCCTCCGCATGAATTAAAGCGAAAAAAAAAATTAACTGATCAGGCGGAAAAGACCACGACTGTACATACTAACACTACTCGCTGCGTACATATTGTCACAGATAATATAATACTTCATATTGTATGGCGGCCCTGGGATCTTGGACATAATAGTAAGCACGGATTGTATTGTCTGTCCGTTTTTACAAAAGGAATCACACGACAAGGAAAAAAACAAAAATGTTTAATACAAGAATATTTTATTAATATTTACAGCTTAAAATACTTAACATGATTCTAATTCTAACAAAAACTTTACAAAAGCTAATACACGCCCATCTCCAATAGCGCATCTATTTGCTCAGTCTCGGGTAAAATGTCGATTTCGATCGGTTCCGACTTTACTTTGCTGCCTGCTTTCGAGTCTATGGTGAAGAATCGGAAGAGTTTCGACAGGTTTATGATTGAGTACGCGGACTGTGCCAGCCAGTCTTCTACAACCATCTCTTTTAGCTGTTGAAAAGCATTCGAGACTTGAGGCGACATGCGAGTTTCTGCAAAAAAGTAAAAATGTATTAGAACTTGCTTATTATACAAATTACAGGTGTAAAACGGACCCTTCACAGAGCCGAGCAGAACTCGGCGCAAAAAATATTGCTGGGAAACCACATTTTTTGCGGTGAGAAATCGCGCTTTACGGCAGGACATATGACGCATTCAACACATTGTGCTGACGGATTCATTGAACAGTACATGGGTCATAGAGGTTTTTAAAGATATCAAAAACTTGTATTAACAAAAAAATAATTATAAAGATGTGAAGTTTGAATTTTGAACTAGAGCAAGTGCCTTTCGGCTTCGTTATGGGTCTTTTTAAATCCATACGTTTTATAAATTGTACAAGTTTTAAATGATGTTTATTTTGCAAGTAGGTTTTTACAAACACTTTTACACGTCATTTTATAAAACTAGATGGGGCCGGTGTTTCGTACCTGACTACTCTGAGAAGAAACAGCCGAAACAAACTCAGAGGTCGTAGTCTCTTTTAAAGTCCTGACATAATCTTGCTCAATTCACATGAGGACTATGCAGATTAGTGCCTGAGATGGTCTTTTGAAGAAAGAACCATACAGATTTGAGTGGACCTGTCCAGTCAGTGCAAGCATTTGTCAGTTAACGTGTAGCTCGACTTATAACTCAAGGAGCTCAACGAAACGACGAACAATACCAAAGAAAGGACATTTGGGTAGGTCGCTTATAGTACTCAAACTGCCCGACAGTTGTGGGAAAAAAACAAACAAAAAATAAAAATGTGACCCACATGGTCCCCACATTCACAATAATCAAATAAAATTACATACACAATACAATTAGCTTTTTTATCTTCAAGATTAACATGATAGTAGGCTTTCAGGCACAGCTTCCGTTTTATAAACGATTTGAATTTATTTAGGCTTAGTGCTTGAATTTGGCTCGGAAGTTTATTGTAAAAGCGTATACATTGGCATCTGAACGTACCCCCTATTTTTTTAAGCCTCGTTGCAGGAACAACAAATTTGTGTTTGTTCCTCGTGTTTAAGTTGTGGATATCACTATTTTTTAAATCATTACATATAATAAAACAGTAAAAAAACTGTGTCTGTACATTGAATATATTAAAAAAGAAATAATTGAGGGGGGTTTAGAAACAGTAATAGAGCACGAATCTAAAAAAAAAAATCTGTCTGTTTGTCTGTGGGTCTGTTTTTTTGTACACGCTAATCTTCGGAACTACTGGACGGATTTGAATGATTTTTTTTCGTTGTATAGGTATTAAGTCTGGGCAACATATAGGCTATAATTTATCTTGGAAACTTGAACACCTGATGCAGAACCGGAACAGACAAGCTAAACTATAAGAGATACAAAAATGGCACCATAGCAAAATTTGTTCCACGTGATGAGAATTTACTGCTGAGAGAATAAATTTGAAGATCTGGAACACCTGATGTGGAACTCCAAGAGCCCAGCTACACTAACATATATATAGGAATGACGTCTTAGCAAAAGTTGTTCGGTCTGATGGGCATTTTCTGTTGACTTATAAAAATCGAAGATCAGAAACATCTGATGTGGAAATCAAAGCTATCACCAATTTCAATGTATAATTATAAAATAACATAAGCTGGGAGTACTTCCACGCGGTAAAGGTGGTAACAATTTAGGACTGATTTTCGATGACGATGGTATATCATTGAAAATTTGACGCTACTGGCCAAAACTCCCTTTTATTTTTTTAAATATGCCTTCCGGCTTATTTTATTTCAGTGTTTAATTTCCTTATCCATTTATCTTCGTGACACAGTAGTCTACCTGGTTACGCAGTGGAGCAGTCACTTAGATTTTAATAAAACTATAACCATGCCTAGAAAGAGGTAAAATCTTTCCCAATGTTCCAAAGGAGCTAAAAGATTAAGGATCATAAGATTCCAAGAATCTACCGAAGAGCGTCAGGAGAGACTTGATGCTGATGATGACTTGATGCGAGAACATCAGGCTTCAACTCGCTCCGTGGAAACCTCTTCGGATCGCGAAGCACGCCTGCGTTCTCAGCGTATTTATGCATCTACATCCAGAATATGATGCGCAACTGACCGCTGATCGTGAACGTCTTCATTGTCTCGCGAGTTGGAGACATTCACGGAAAGAGAATTACGCTTGAGTTCTCAGCGTATCTACACATCGACTTCTAGGTATCTAGAGACAAGTGGGGAACGTGATGCGCGACTGATCGTGAACTTCACGCATTGTCTCGCGAGTCGGAGACGTTCACGGATAGAGAATTGCGCTTCGACATCAGACGTATCAGATCTTCGATTTTGACGACCCCGTTGTCGCTTGCATAAGCAACAGGTTCCGCGTACGAAGTCGCGGGCAGAAGCTAGTAAATTAATATTTTTGTATGCGTAATTTATGCTACGTAATTTAAATGTTGTACTTACTTGAGTTAGTATTCTTGCTCAGATCGAACAAGAACAGGAAGAAGTTAATTTGCAAGTACAAGTCCTTCTCAGTGTACTCTCTGAACATAACGCCTTTCTCACATAACCTGCACAGAGGGTATCCGCCTGCGAAGGTTTGCGGCAGTCGCGCCGTGCGGTGCCCGCATGCGGGGTCCTCGCAAGACAACCAGCCCGCGTAGTACTGAGCGTGGTACTGACGCACTTGTAGACTCAACTGGTTCTGAATACTCGCCAGGTAATCCACAGGCCTCACATTACACTTATCATTCTGACATTTATCTAAAAATGTTACACTCTCTTTATCCAACTTTACAACCGTTTCTCTGATCTTGTTCTCAGTTTTACAATGCTCGTTGATGCATACAAACACAAAGTCTTTACACTGTCTGTACTTTTCTTGTTCATTTTCTACTTCATAGGTTTCTGTGTTTGAGTTATCTCTTCTAACTATTTGTCTATATCCAGAGGGATCGAGGCCGAGGCAGTCGGCAACTCGGGCCGGGTCCATACCTTCGATGGGTTCACATATTCTGGATATAACAGGGTGTAACTGATGCGCTAAGTAATATTTGAAGTCAACTTTTAGATGTTCTAAATTCTTTAGCTCTTCAATGTGATATGCTCTCTGTGTGGCAGAGTTGGCGGTGCCATCTTCACAGATGATGTAAGGCACTACATCTCCTTTCTTGAACCTCCTGCTGTTTTTACTGTTCAGTCTTAGGGCTACCTGTACGTGAGGCTGCGTGTGTTTGTCGGCGTACTCGTTAGGGTTCTTTGTCAGTTGTTTCGTAATTGTTAACATTGAAAGTGGCATTTTACCGTTCATCAAATCATCCTTGAGTTTGTTCAGATGCGTTTGAATGCTCTCAAGTCTCTCGTCTGCTGATTGTTCAGACAATATCTGGCTCAATATGAACTTTCCGGCTTCTGCGGCCAGCTGGGACCAATCACGACGAACAATATCCAAACCTTTATGTTCATGTGTAAAGACAAACTCTCCAGCTTTGTTCTTGGTAACTAATACGGCAGCATACTTCTTTTTTTTCAGCAGAAGCAAATATCTAAACACGCCATCTATGTCGAGCTCTATTTGTCTATATTTCTTGTTGATCTCTTTTTTCAGATCAACACCGATCTTGAAAACATTGTCATAATCTAGGCAATTGGTATTGATCATCAAACTGTCGGTATCTCCGTAGACTACATCGTAATTTGCTTTTTGTACTATTTCTTTGGTGTCCATGAGAATTTCTCTGCCTTTCATGGTGACTAGGGCTGCAAGGGGCTTTGCATAAAACCTCGAGTGTGTGAAACCGAGACAACCATACATAGAGTTAGCCGTGAGTTTTAAGGCCATTTGTCTTATGTTATACTGCATGTACTGGTCTTGTGACAAGTCAGGCGTCTTCATCAACTTTTTAACCTCTCTTCTACTCTCCACAAGCTTACGAATTTGTGTAGGAAGTACACCGAGATCTGTGTTCGACTTTGGCAAGATTAGGTTGGCGACATCTTCGTCTGACGATCCGGCCGCTTTCCTTTTGATAGTGGTGAAGCAAATGTTATACTCTTGAATAATGCTAGGATACAAAGAATTGAAGTCCATGAGGAGAATGAGTTTATCATAGAAGCCTTTCTTGGGATCTAAAACGAGACCTCCAGAATATGCCGCTTTTTTCTTCCCTTGCTTTTTGGATACATTGGTGGCACCTTCCTCCTGCTCGTCATTATCATCGTCTGCTACGACTCTTTTGCCGTAAACTTTATCAGGTACGATGTAATTCTTCTCGGTAAAAGCATGAAGTAATAGAAACTCGTTTCTCTCTGACCTTCCACCAAGCAAAGTTCTAGACATTATATTTCCGGCAATTTGAGTAATTTGTAATGCTAGCGGTATAACGTTCAATTCGCACATCATTTTGATTATGTAGGACGCATCTTGCATACTTAGTGAAACTAGTTGGAACAAATCATTACTGTTCTCATAATATCTGGGCAGATCTTCAAGCGCAACCTCTACGCGTTCGCCTTCTTTCATCTTCAGTACATTGACACATAAAGTGTCGAGGTCAAAGCTCCTGGACCGTATTACTTCCATCGCAGATATCTTTATGTCGCAAACCAAGCGACCGAGAAATGCGTCCTTTGCAGCGTACTTCTTTTGAGGAGCAGTGGACCTCTTGAGTCGTCCCAAACGAGACCAGTTAGGTATGTGGAGGTCAAGAATGTTCCCAATAAGTAAATCTTGTTGAAATCCCTGTAAGTCATGGCCGACGACTAGATCTGGATCCAACTTCCAGAACTGTACCATGAAATAGTTGAGTAGTTCACGTTCAGTGTCACATTTGGTCAGTTTCGTTGCTTTGTACTGTGGCAGGGACTGTTTTAGGTCCAGGGGCCAGATTTCATTGCACTTTGTCATTACTGGAAAATATAATTTCAATATTAGATGCTAAAACAGCATTTAATACCTTGTCGTCAATTCAATTGCTAAATAATTATTGCTTACCACAGAAATGTTGTTGAAACGGCGGGTTCGGCGGCGGCTTGTGTAAGTTGAAGTTGGTATGTGACAGACAACTGACCATCAATATCTTCGTCTTCCTTGTTTTAGGGTCCATCGTAGTTCTCATGTTTATCTAAAAATAAGAAATATTATAATGATACCTAAACCTTTCAAGCTCTTCTTACAAATTCGCAAAATAATGTTTGAAAGTTTGCTATAGTAAGTTACAGACACCAGGATTCTATCAGGTTTTCACAGGCTCAATAGTACACAAGATACCTAAATTAAATGGAAGTCAAAGACCTTGTTTACTAGTTTAGCATAAACAACCCAAAAAAACTAAACTAGTCAAGTAAAGCAAAAGACCGTCAACTTACCGTAGCCACAACAATAGGCGGCGGTTCCAAATCCGCCCCATCCCTGATAACAGAAACATGTTCCATCTTATCACAAGCGGCCTCTAGCTTGCACCACGACACCTTGGCCTGCACCTGCTCCGGCTGCTTCACCTCCAACCAGCACGGACCCTTGATCTTGCGCTCCAGCAGGAAGGTTTCCAGCGAAGAGGTCGTTGTGCCGAAGATGTGGGAGAATGTTAGGTATTTCTTGTCTTTTGGAGGCGGCGGGAAGGTGGCCTGTCGGTAAAATATTGAAAATGAACCTATACATTGCTAATCATAACTTGAAAGTTATACAACAACAACAACAGCCCCTAACGTCCACTGCTGGACATAAGCCTCTCCCATGATGGGAGGAATTTGCCGTAATCTCCACGCTTGGCAGGCGGATTGGAGATCGCAGTGAAGAAAGACTAACAGAAAACGCTGCTGCCCATTCTCTGGTCCACGGAGGCGCAAGGTGTTCTGCCTCAGACATTAGTCGCCTTATACGACACCCGTTAGTGTAATGGGTTGGTCCTACTCTGCCGGATACCACACGGCTAACGTTATGCGTTGAAAGTTATGCTAGGAGCAAATTCAAAAGGTTACGCTTTAACTACTTACTGCATATAAGTAATTGACTTGTGTCCTGAAAAAATCTAATAAGTCCGTGGGTTAGACTATCAAAAAATATTTGACCCGTATTTTTTCTTTTGTAACGTAAACCAAAATTGACGAAGATACGAAGCTTTTACAATTCTCAATACGTCACGCCGAGCTATAATTTTTAGTGCGTTGTGACGGGACATGACTGTTGGGGGCTCGTGCCCCACTCTCGAGTTTTGATGCGTTATAACTTTGTAAATATTCATTGATTTACAAAAATAAAAATACATGTTCATTATTTTCCAATACTCTAACTGACGGACTAAATAGATTTGCAATTTATTGATGGTGGAAACTAGCCTATTTACCTTAAACCTAAGCAACTCATTATCATCGCTTGAAAAAGTGATACCATGGGCTATTAGAGTCCTGTTCAGAAATGGCATTTTGCTTAATATGGTACTTGTACTAATTATTCTGTGAATAGGGCACTAGGACTAAAGCCATATAAGCCCATGCAAAATTAGCGAAAAGGACTTCATTCATCTCCTTTCCCCTTTGTTTCGGTTCGGACGACGTCAGCCGACGCTGTGCCGAATTATATGCAACAAATGTGCTGATACGTGATCAGCTCAAGGCGATTTCGCTTCGATAAGTGTCTATATCACTCTATATCCATGTTCTATTAGGTAACATTTATTTTTATAACATTATTTTCTATGTTCTATTAGGTAACATTTATTTTCTACACTTACAGAATATCTAACTTCCAGGTAGTCAGACTGTGCAGGTATGTCTGGCAGGTTGAAGCAGTAGTTCTTTGTGACCTTCCGCGACTTGAACTCCTTGAGTCCCAGGTCACTGGCGACAGCACTGTTGAACTCTGCGTACATGTCCATCATTGTCACTTCTTGGTCTGTCGCCTCTAATGTTACTGGATCCAGTTTCTAAAACAAACATGAATGAAAATACTCATGTTTATATCTTGAACAGAATAGAAATATTCATATTTGTTATTTAATTCCTTACCCTTTTCCTAATTAAATATTACAGACATGAAAACATATAATAAGATTTAAGATTGGAATAGGGTTTATGCATGATTTTTTTTATCACTCTTAACAAAGCGTATTAACACCAGAAATAGCAAAGTGAAATTATTTGTTTAATATCTATAAAAAATACTAAGTATGATAAAGCATTTGAAACTGCTGATTAGACAGAGAGATCCGATGCAGCAAATGACGTCATTCGCTGCATCGACGTACAAAATCCATTCTAAATTCCGTTTATCTAGAAAGAGATAGAAACAAAAGTTTAAATGGTTACAACTTTTGTGTTGTTTGGCCGATTTATGTCTTGTTTTCGCTTTTTGTCATTATTTTTATACTACTTCAACATTCTGTATTGAAATAAAAAAAAGAAAATTTATGCATATTCCCTATTCTAATTTAGAAATATAAAACATTAACAATTTTGGCTTTTGGTCCACCATTTTACATTTACACTACAATACAATAACAACGAGAATGTGATAAAAATGAATATTATGTTTCAATACTTACATACTCCCTTGGCAACAGAAACATTTGCCTATTAACATTCTTCACAACCAGACAGCAGGACACACATCCCGCCTTCTTATTAGACGGGTTAGCATACACCTTCCCAAACAGATACACTACTCCTGGCTTCACAAACCGGTCCTCCCAGGCATCGAGCCAGTAGAACTTTAATACCTTCTCCCCATTCTCATTTGTATGCAGAGGCAACTGTCCATCTAGTTGTACTGTGGCCGCCACCTGGTTCTCACCCATCTGATCAGACCACGTGCTTGTTAACGGCTTCAATTCTTTAGGAGATTCCTTCTTAGCCGGGAATATGTCAAAATCTTCATTTAAAAACTCCTCAGCAACATCGCCGATAGTTTCTGCAGTGCTGGGTATAGCTTCCTTTTTAATTTCCTCTGGTTTAGGGGCAGCATCATTACTGAAGTCATCATCAAAGTCCAGGTCTTGTGTTTGAAACTCTTCAATGTTCTGTGTGGCCGAGTCTTCTAGTTCTTGCTTTATTTCCCTGTCTATCTTCCATTCTGGTTTTTTTGGAGTTGGTTTTTCTGTTTTAGGTTTAGATGTTTCACCATTTTGTACCTGTAATGTTGGAAGACTTAAGTAAACAGTACATTTTGTGAGTCTATTCTAGACACAACGAGATGGAAGTCAAATCATATTAGGTTATAATACTAAGAAAGGGTAAGCCAACTTACTGTTATTTTCTTTTCAATTGGTTTATCTGGGGTTTTCAGGTTTTCTTTCTGCAAGAAACATTATTGAGCAAGTTAGTAAACAAGATAAAACACTGTTACACTGTAACAGGCACCAACTTTTTTTTAAACATAGGCAGGCATGAGACAAGCAAATTAAAAACAAAAATCTTCAACTTACATTTTCTACTTTAACAGCTGGTTGTTCCTTGGTCAGACTTGTGGTAGTAGTAGGTTTTTTTGCAGCTGCAGACAAACTTTTGAAGTAGTTCTGTGCATCCCTCTTACTGGACTCCACTATGTTAGCCTTAGTGGCTACTGGCTTTGGCTTCACTGCAGTTGATGCATTGCCATCCAAGTCAGACATGATGTCTGATAGGATGTTGTCTTCTGATGTTTTCACATCCTGAAAGATAACAGAGAATGACAATATATACACGGTGTAAACAACCTCATCACAAAGCCGTCAACCAAGCATTCTATACATCAAACTGTAACATTACGCAAAAATTATTGCTGGGAAACGATTTTTTGTTTTGGGGTGAAAAATCATGTTTTGTGGTTGAAATCAATGTAACGCACTCAAAACATTGTGCAGATGGATGGATTAGATAGTATGGGGGTCATGGAGGTTAAAGTAAAAATCATACATTAAAAAAAAACTTGACAGTTGGAACTTTGACCCCCAATATAACTAGAAGGTTTCCAGATATGGTGTAGAACATAAAAATTATCGCTATGATGGGGAGAACAACTGCCATTCGGCTTTGTTAAGAGGTTTTATACTCCCTTTATTATTCTACAGCACAGGAATTTCCAACTACATTTGCAATGCCAATATGAGAGTCATACTACCCCTGCATGTGAGATTATGAGATAAGACCATTGTGTAAATGTGTGTAAAAAACTTTAAAACAGAAAAGATGAACCACTACCTATCCAAACTGATTTTCAATGTAATGAAATATGGCAAACCTCTTTCTTCTTAGTAGGCATAGATCCAAGAAGGTTCCTGATATTTCCTTTTGATGTAGGTGGTGCAACTCTTGCTTTTCTCTTCTGACCTCGTCCTGACTCTTTGCTGTTAGATGCCACATAAGTGTCTTCAATCTCATCATCATCAAATATTTCTCGGCCATCTTCCACATAACCAGTGCCTGGGGATTTATATAATGAGAAAATGATTGAATGATTCTAAGAGGCTTTGTTATGAAAGTTCAATTCAACAAACTAATAAAAAACATAAGTAAGTAAGAAGTAAACAAACTTTAAGGCTATGATTACAATAAAGCTAGTTTATTTTTGCGGAAAAACTATTATAAAAGTTCTGACATCAAGTACAGACCATCGTCTTCAATCCAGTCTTCTTCCTGTCGCTGCATCACCCGCTCAGAGTACTCCCTCTCGTCCACCGTGTCATAAACATTCTCCATCTCGTCCACATCGTATTTGTTCTTCACGCCCTTGCCTTTCAGTTGTTTCAGCCTCTCGAAAGCCGACAGACGGCCGTGCTTGTCCACTTTCTGCCTCTTGGCTCTTTGACCAGCTGAAAACCAAAGTTACAATTTGTTTCATTGAACAATACATAATGTAGTTTTAATTTTATACACGACTTATTCTTTCACGTTCACTGTATTTACCTAAGGAATCTGCCATGTTTTGTTTATTAATTCATTCGCAGATTTACAGTTTTTAATTTTTACAGAAAGTCAGCGAAACTCGACAGCACTTTTGATTGACATTTATGTCGGCGGGAAAACGGGGAAAGAAAACAAAATAGAAAATAGGGATGGGATGGAAATAAAGTCGGATATTTTGTTTATGGTTAACTTTTGAGTACGAGGTGTGGTAATGGCGCACCTCTACCCTCTATGTCCAAAACCCTCCAACCAAATCCAACCAGGCTGAATGGTCTTTAGATCGATGCCTGCCTTTTTTACAGGCAAACGAAAAAAAAAAAAAAAAAAAGCAAATCCAACCTGATTTCGCGCCAATTTCATCAAACTGTCAACAAATTGGCCGGGCAGGGCAGCTTGTTTGTTGAGAAGATACTAAATAAAACTTGCAACTTGTTTATTGTGAAAAGTTCGTTTAAATAGTTTTCAAGATGGCTATGCGCGACTATGCAGCAGATAGTGGTAAGTACATCTGTGTGGATCTGTCTATTACTTTGTTTCTGTTTGTCGTCTAACCTAAAATAACAACAACCAAACATCGTTGTTTCAGAGGCATTCAAGAACTTCTTTGTGGACTTTTGCCAAACCGACGATGAGGGAAACAAGAACTTCAAATACGCTGAGCAGCTCACCAGGGTTGCACACAGGGAACAAGTAAGATCACCATTGACTTTTTGTAAT
The DNA here is from genome assembly GCA_905147715.2 of Xestia xanthographa. Taxonomy (NCBI): domain Eukaryota; kingdom Metazoa; phylum Arthropoda; class Insecta; order Lepidoptera; family Noctuidae; genus Xestia; species Xestia xanthographa. The sequence goes on along the minus strand of LR990645.1, from coordinate 22,314,859 downwards.
AAATGTAAAAACATGATCATATTACCAATTTTACTCTACGAACAGCAGTAATTTCGAAGGCTGTGTTTATATTTAAAGGCTGCAAAGTTTTGCTTTGTTTTGCAGGCACAATCTGTGCTTATTAAAAAAAATGTTTCAGAATGCCTTTATTGTGGAGTTGGATGACCTGCATGAGAACAATGAGGAGCTGGCGGAGGCCGTGAGACAGAACACAAGACGGTACACGAACATGGTGTCAGATGTTGTATATGAGATGCTACCCGATTACAAACATAGAGAGGTAACAATAAAACAAATTACTAGACTATTACAGGAATAAAAAACTATGAAATTTACATGTTTTTTACACTATATCCTATGACGCAGTGGTTTAAACCTTAATTAAGCAGTTATATTTGTACATGTGACATCCATCAACCTCCACTGTTGGATTGTGACCCACTTCCTCTTCGGTGAGAGGCCTGTGTCCCAGCAGTGGGAATGTGAGTGATAAAGTTCTGCTATATTTCTTCTAGCGGAAAACGGGGTTTGTGAGGATTTTACTAGAGGATTGTACAGTTACATTTAGCAAACAATGGTCACATTGTAGTGACAATAAATAATTGAAATACTGTTTGTAGGTGGCTGCCAAAGATGCCTTGGATGTGTACATAGAGCACAGGATCCTGCTGGAGGCAAGGAACCACAGGATTCCTGGAGAGATGAGGGACCCTCGCAACAGATACCCACCAGAACTTATCAGGAGATTGTAAGTTTATGTTCACTGCGGTTCCCAGCAAGGCGGCACCGAATATGGTCCTATGGTGCTATATAGGGTAACAAGAGCCAGCCCACAAAAAAATAAACAATAAAATAGCTTAGGCTTCAATCCAGAGATGTGTTTAAATTTTTCATTGTTTACAGTGAGGTGTACTTCAAGGACTTATCCTCATCAAAGTCCTTACCCATCAGAGAAGTCAAGGCTGAGCACATCGGCAAGCTGGTTACTATCAGAGGTAAGGTTCACACACATTTCTTCACAGTCAATGCCCTGCAGGACCTGCCTCATTTTACAGTAGATGAGTGGACAGCAGATAAGGTAAAGTAGGGGACTGATTGCACTAGCAAAAAAATACTGGTTGTCGAAATATTGAAAGCTCAAAACAAATAGTAATCATGGAAGATATCCCGTAAGTGACAAAATGAGTTTTGACTGTAATAGTGTTTTGATTTATTTGTTTTCTTAAGACACCACTTGTTCAGGTTTCCTTTGACTTATTCTTAAAACCAGGTAAAACCTTATTCTGGTTTTCTTGATAATATGAATGAAGCTTCTTCCTTCCATTTCTAAGTAATAGGTGTATACATAGTTATGTTATTCAAGTATTTCTTTGTTTTTTGCACTCCCGCGGATCCCTTTTGGGTAAAACCCTCCTCCATCCTCTTCCAGTCCTCTCTTTCTGCACCGAGATTCTACCAGTTCCTACCTGCAACTTCTGTGATATTGTCTGCCCACCATTTTTTATGTCTCCCCTCTATCTGGTTTTCTTAAGAACCACAAAATCTGATAAACACATGAAAAAATCTTTACTTTTGGAAGTCAGGAACTATGTTTGTTTTATTGACTCTTTTGCCACCGACTTCCATAAGCAATTTTTTTGACAAAAAGTTATTTTATTCTAGTTACGAATACACAAAATCAATTACATAACATACACAAATATTGAACATTCCAATACAATACAAAACAAGTACGACAGAAACATAAATAGCCGACGACTGTAGTTACTGGTGCTATGACATGATCATGTCCCCTGGCAGGCATAGTAACCCGCTGCACGGACGTGAAGCGCCTGCTGGTCGTGGCCACGTACTCGTGCACCGCGTGCGGCGCGGAGGCCTACCAGCCGGTGCGCTCGCTACAGTTCACGACTGTACTCTCTGGTGCTGTGACATGATCATCTCCCCTGGCAGGCATAGTAACCCGCTGCACGGACGTGAAGCGCCTGCTGGTCGTGGCCACGTACTCGTGCACCGCGTGCGGCGCGGAGGCCTACCAGCCGGTGCGCTCGCTACAGTTCACGACTGTACTCTCTGGTGCTGTGACATGATCATCTCCCCTGGCAGGCATAGTAACCCGCTGCACGGACGTGAAGCGCCTGCTGGTCGTGGCCACGTACTCGTGCACCGCGTGCGGCGCGGAGGCCTACCAGCCGGTGCGCTCGCTACAGTTCACGACTGTACTCTCTGGTGCTGTGACATGATCATCTCCCCTGGCAGGCATAGTAACCCGCTGCACGGACGTGAAGCGCCTGCTGGTCGTGGCCACGTACTCGTGCACCGCGTGCGGCGCGGAGGCCTACCAGCCGGTGCGCTCGCTACAGTTCACGACTGTACTCTCTGGTGCTGTGACATGATCATCTCCCCTGGCAGGCATAGTAACCCGCTGCACGGACGTGAAGCGCCTGCTGGTCGTGGCCACGTACTCGTGCAGCGCGTGCGGCGCGGAGGCCTACCAGCTGGTGCGCTCGCTACAGTTCACGACTGTACTCTCTGGTGCTGTGACATGATCATCTCCCCTGGCAGGCATAGTAACCCGCTGCACGGACGTGAAGCCCCTGCTGGTCGTGGCCACGTACTCGTGCAGCGCGTGCGGCGCGGAGACCTACCAGCCGGTGCGCTCGCTACAGTTCACGCCGCCGCCCTCCTGCTCCGCCGACGAGTGCCGCCTCAACAAGACGGCCGGACAGCTGCATCTGCAGACCAGGGGCTCACGGTTCCAGAAGTTCCAGGAGTTGAAGATTCAGGAGCATGTAAGTCTTATTCATATTTTTGTGAGACTTTCTCAAATATATTTGTTTGAGTTGCTTATTAGTTTACTATGGATACTGTTTCCAACTCGAAGTAAGAGAACTGTTCTAGAAGTGTAGTAGTAGTAGTAAAATTCAAAGTTATGTTGACCAAGCATGGCATTTTTTACAATTGTCATATCAAATTTCTATTGTTTATTATTAGGTACTATTGTGCTTGCAAAGGGACTGACGAGACAGTAACTTCAGTTTACTTCTTCAAAATTCAATATCAATCTTTGGAAATCATCATCATCATATGACATACTAAGGTCCTGCAGCTAAAACACTACATAATTACAGTCAGACCAAGTGCCGGTGGGCCACATCCCGCGCCAGCTGTCCGTGTACTGCCGCGGTGACACGACGCGGCGCGCTCAGCCCGGGGACCACGTGGCCGTCACCGGCGTGTTCCTGCCGCTGCTGTCCTCGGGCTTCCGGCAGATCGTGCAGGGATTACTGTCTGATACCTACCTGGAGGCACATGTGAGTAGACTTCAAGTAATTATACAAGCTGCAGTTATTGACCCTAAAATCTATTATTTCTGTTTAACCGGGTTTAGATATCAACATCCATCACGTCTGCGGAGTTTCGCTTTAATTATTTTTGACTTTCTGGATAGAGAGTTAGGGTGAGACAGACACCATAATAAAGAATATGAGATGTCAACTTGGTTTTTGCATTGTTTACATATACAGGTCGCGGCACGAAACTCTAGCGCTGACCGTTATTGCGCAGAATTGTCTTGGGGCGTGCGTTGCACCGATTGGCTCTCCAGTCGTACAACATGCGCAGCTATCCCCTACACGTTTCGTTCAGCGCTAGAGTTACGTGCCGCGACCTGTACTGTCTTCTCTGTACTTTCGGAAAGTCGAAACTTCTTGGGTTCATGTATTTCGTTGTAACTAATTTATGTTTTTCATTCCTCTAGTCTGTAAACTGTCTAAACCAAGCAGACGAGAGTGAACTAGCGGAGGCGTTAACAGAGGAGGAACTGGCAGAGTTAGCCGATGAAGACTTGTACTCGCGCATGGCTCGCAGCCTGGCGCCCGAGATATACGGCCACGAGGACGTGAAGAAGGCATTGTTGTTACTGCTCGTCGGAGGAGTGGATAAGTAAGGAACTAAGTCATGTATCTGTTAAAAACCAAAAGCTACTTGCGCACAGCCAAATGGCTATCAGAAGATCAAGAACAAACTGTAATAAAATTTAAAGGCAACTTTCCTGGTTCGCTACCAAAGGCGACTACAGGAGCTAAACGCGAGTTTTAAAATGCAAAAAAGCATATGATTCACTGCAATAAACAAAACCAGAAAAGTATGATATTCTTCAGGATATATGCTAGTATGATAGTGTTTTGAAAACAAAACGTCAAATTTTATTTGATAAAAAAAATCACGAACTTATTTCTAAAAATTTATTTTAACGAGTAAAAACCATACTAGAATACATGCGATCATTCTGATTTTTTGGCAAATAATTCTATAAGCAACATATTAGCATCATAGTGTTTTACTTTTTTAGTCCAATCAAAAGATTTTTTGTGAATCGCAAAAAACCACTCATTTCGCACTATTCCCTCAGTGACCGACGTAACAACCACTTTGTAGTGCAAGCTGATTAGAACTTTATTCTAACAGTATTTCAAACGCTCCTGTAGTCGCCTTAATCTTCCAATCAATTTATCAAAGTAAGTGCTCTTTAGCATTTCTTGTGTTAATTAAACAACTTATGTTTGTTTAGACGCCCGAACGGCATGAAGATCCGTGGCAACATCAACATTTGTCTGATGGGCGACCCTGGTGTTGCCAAGTCTCAGCTCCTCAACTACATCGACCGTCTGGCGCCGCGCTCACAGTACACTACAGGCAGAGGTTCCTCCGGTGTTGGTCTTACGGCTGCTGTTATGAAGGTGAGAATATAATTAATCTAGTTTGAAATAGATGGAGCATTTCAGATTATGGATATTGACTGCTAAGTAGCTGTGGCCGAAAAGAAAAGATCCTAAAGCTATTACACAAACATAAAAAAAAGTTGTGAAGCCTCCAAAATCCTCATCAAGTCACTAATACAACAAATCATCATTACTGTTGCATTAATATTCTAATTACTTTACCAAAACATATCTCGCAGAATAGGTACTTGACAATGTTTACAAACAAATGTCATGTATTAATGTTGTACACCATTGTGAAATTTAATATTACAATTCGATAAAGATTTACTAAGTAAGATTGATAACTATTCTATATCCGATTCGATTAGCTGTGAACCTGAATGTTGTGCATCTTTTCTGAAACAACCTAACCGCTATCTAAAAATTTTGTCGCAAAATATTCGTAGTCTTAATGCTAATTTTGATAATTTAAATATTCTCTTGCAAAGATTACAATTTGATTGTGACGATATAGTTCTGTCTGAATGCTGGATGTCGTGCGTCAGAAATCTTCCTGCATTAGATGGATATTTAAGCATGTCCACGTCTTCTCATTATAACCAAAACGATGGTGTAGTAGTATTTATAAAACATAATATGAAAGCCTCTCTCGAAGAACCCATTATACAGGAAGCAAACTGTCTTCTTATCAAAATTAATAATGAAGCTATAATAATGAGGCTATTTTGGCTATATACCGCCCTTTTTGTTTCAAAACCATAAATAATTTCCTAATTTCCTTACAAAAAATAATAGATAGTTTATCATCCTTCAAGAGTATTATAATGGTAGGTGACATTAACATAAATATTGCCACCAACAGCTCTGATCGCTTCCTGTCGGATTATCTTGACTTCCTTTCCTTTAATGGACTTCTTCCAGCTTTTAACACAGCAACTCGTGCAAGTAGTTGTCTAGATCATGTTATCTTGAAGACAAAAATGCCAATTACTTCGTTTATAATTGAATCTCTCATTACTGATCATGCGCCCATACTTTGCTGTGCTGAAACTAAAAACGTTTCCAAACAATTAAGGAAACAAGTAGTTAAAATTGATTTTGAGGCCCTAAAGTTAGCATGTGAGCATATTGATTTTACATCTATTTTTAATGCGATTAACCCAAATGCTGCCATGGATATATTTATAACCAAAATAACACATATTATGCAAATACACACAACAATTATAAATGTATCAAACCGGTTTAGAATACTAAAACCTTGGATGACCCTAGGACTCGTCAGGTGTACTCGTAACAAGGATCGGATGCACAAAAAAACCAAACAAAATCCGGATAATATAGTGCTCGAAATTACATACAAGCGTTACCGGAACTACTATAATAAAATTATTAATAAATTAAGGCGAGAATACGAAAAAAAGCTACTAGGAGATGCTGGTAATAATAATAAAAACATTTGGAAAGCTATAAATAATATTACTAATAGAAGCGTTAAAAAAGATAACTCATTAGATCTTCTTTCGATAGAGTCAACCCCTCACCAATCTGTCAATGCGACAAATGAGTTCTTTGCCACCATTGGCGAAAACTTAGCAAGAAAAATCACCCCTCCAACAGGATTATATGACTTTACAAAGGTACCGGATTGTCACACATCCTTAACTGGCAATTCACTTGTTCTCCTTGACACTGACGAAGATGAAGTTGAGAGATTAATCATCGGTCTAAAAAGTAACTGTGCCGCAGGTGATGATGGAATCTCATCTGATGTACTTAAAGTGTTAAAAACATATATAATAGCACCGCTTACGCATATCTTTAATATGTGCCTAGAGATGGGCATTTTTCCTGAATCACTTAAACGATCTATAGTAAGACCTATTTTTAAGGGTGGAGATAGAAGCCGTGTCACTAACTATCGACCGATTTCAATTCTAACCTCTCTATCAAAAATCTTTGAAAGGATAATCAATAAAAGACTTACAAATTATTTGGAAAAATTTAACTTACTTTCGAAACATCAATTTGGTTTCCGGACAGGCAAGTCCACAGAAGATGCATTAAATGAATTTACTGATCATATTGTCAAAACCTTGGATAATAAAAGGAAATGCCTTACTATATTTCTAGATCTAGCGAAAGCTTTTGACACGGTTTCTATTCCCACCCTAGTAAACAAGCTATATCAACTCGGTATCCGTGGAAATCAACTCAAATTATTGTCTGACTACTTATCTGGAAGAACACAAAAGGTCAAAATAGGTGATTATACAAGTATTAGCTTACCTGTTACCCATGGAGTGCCACAGGGTAGTATCCTAGGTCCAACGTTGTTCCTAGTTTATATTAATGATCTCACATTACTTAATATTGACAACTGCAAAATAATTTCATATGCAGATGATACTACCCTGACATTCCATGGTGACACTTGGAGTGAAACCTATCAAAAAGCACAATTCGGTTTCAACCTGGTCACAAAATGGCTTGCTCAAAATTTCCTCTCTCTTAATACCGAGAAAACCAAATACATCCCATTCTCTATTCGCAACCCTGGTGAACCGCTACAATCAAAATATCGTATAGCTTCCCACAGCTGCTATAATGAATCTAAAAACTGTTCTTGTCCCTCCTTATCTGCTGTTGAGAATATTAAATATCTAGGACTCATATTTGACAAAAATCTTAATTTTAAAAATCATCTATTTAATCTCTCAAACAGGATAAGGAAACTTATATATGTATTTAAACAAATAAGACATTCAGCCAACGCTAATATTATGAAAATGATTTATTATTCGCTGTGTCAGGCGGTTATAACGTATTGTATTTCCTGTTGGGGTGGTGCCGCTAAAACGCATATCTTAATTGTTGAAAGAGCTCAAAGAGCCATTTTAAAGGTAAGTTACTTTAAGCCCAAATATTATTCTACCACTGAGCTTTACAGGGAATGTGAGGTACTAACTGTACGTAAACTCTTTGTGCTGGCCTTAATTATGAGACAGCATGCTTGTGTAAGGATAAGTACACCGGTGAAAAAGGAGATCACAAGGAGCAGACGTTTCGATGTGTTAAAATCTGTACCTTGTAGAACTAGTTTTGCTCAAAAATACAATATGTTTCTAGGCCCTAGACTTTTCAACATTGCAAATAAACAGTTGCAAATTTTTTGTATGACAAAAAGAGAGTGCAAACACAATGTGATCATTTGGCTTCTATCACTAACCTATGATGAAACGGAGAAGCTGTTTGCTGTACCCAAATAATTGAAAACAAACGAAAATGTAGGTAAAGTATGTCTTCGTTTAACAGTGGTCTGGTTTTTGTACCTATAAAATAATTATATCCTAAGTTTTCCTATGGCACACATACAAACATAAACGCGCGCGCTCTGACACACATACACACGCACAGGAACATGCACGCGCACACACACACATACACTCACACAATCAGATACACGCACGCACACACATACACTGACACAATCACTTACACGCACGCACACACACACTCATACAATTAAAGATTATTCTGTTTCTACCCGACTGTCCCAGGAGGGAAATGTTTTCATTGTTTATTTTTTCTCTTTATTCATTAATTTGTTTACTTTTTATTTTTCGTTTTATTGTTTGTTTGTTAATTGGTAAAAACTAGGCACAATTGGCTTTGACTATTATATCGAGGGTGGGCGCTGATACCTATAATTACAAGACATTAAGTTGTCTTAGCTTAGGTATTGGCTGAAACTTAAACATACTACTATAAATATACCTTAAGGCCTAATGGTATTGTATTGTATAACAACATTTTTACTTTAAGGTGCAAATAAACAATTTTATTTTATTTTATTTTATTTATTTTATAATTAGCACATGGACTATGTAAGAATTATCATTATCGCAAACTGGACAAAACACACACACACACACACACACTATACTACTACTTATACACTGTACTATAGTTGGTGCCAGTTAAGATGACAATAGCGGTCATTGCCCTTTCCCTAATATCTCTTCGTACAAATCAAAACAAATAAACCATGTATCGTTTTCAAAAAATTTTGAAGATCACGATAGATGACGATTCTAGACTTGAACAGGCTTTGTTTTGGTTTTCAAAGTTAAGAAGTTTAATAAATATAGGTGGGTCAATGGTGGTGATTCTGTTGTGCACAAACTAAACTTAATTTAGGCTATTGCTATCTTTTTCTCTCTAATAAAACGAGAAAGAGACGGACGTCATTTAGAGCTGTCAAAGGAGACAATTTTTTTTGTTTGGAGAACAGGCCACCCACATAAAATTGTAACAGACATACAAATATTAATGAAACGTATATAGATTTCTTCCTTATAATTTCTAGATTACAGTGGTAATATTAGCTAAGCCATGTCTAACCGGAATGATGAGAAATTCGAAAATGAAAACGTGAATCTAACAATAAACAATAACAATAACACGTCAAATGTCAAATGAAGTTGTCAGTCAACCACCAAAAAGACGAATTTACAACGTTCCGTGCCATGATGATTTTCTATACCATCTATAATATTTTAGCGGAAATCTCTAAAATAGCATTACAAAGCTCACAGTTTAATATTATTTGTTTTTATATTATATTCTATTTAAATTAAAGCAGATATTATTACCAATGGATACCATACTTTTTTTTTGTAAACGGAAAAAACGCTCCTATTTACGTAAGTAAGTTTCTGTCAAATGGTATTGACCACAACAGGAATGATTTGGCTCGCAAAAAAATATCATAATACAACTTATTTAATATGATTTTAAGATTCCGGTTTCGTTTCTATGTAATCTTTCGTTTATTACTATAATAAAATGGTTACTTTTTTTTGGTGTAAGTAATATGAATATACGAAACATCGAAGAGGGCCTAAAAAAACTGTCTCCTTTAGTTGGAACTAATATTTCCATACAAATGAAGGGTGCACGTAAAAACATGTCGACTAAAAACACGGTGAAGCGCAAGGCTTAAACTAGTTTGACATCTCTAACTTAGATCATAGCTATAGCCGTCCTTTTCACGCACAGCCTTTTAGTAAAAGATAGCAATAGCCTAAATTAAGTTTAGTTTGTGCACAACAGAATCGACACCATTGACCACTATTCTCATTTTAACTGGCAACTATATACTATGTGGTTCACATTAAACCTGGATCAAAGAAAGTGGAATTCGTGGGGAGAGGCTTTACCCTGCAGTGGGCCATGTTTGATTGAAGCCATGTTTGATTGACCAACACAGTAACAGCATCATACAACTTTGGGGGTATGAAGAACAGGGTGTAAAGCAAGAGCTTTCGAGAGAGGTCGGAGGATCCTCCCTTTTCTATGGCGGATGAAGACATCCGCCATAGAAAAGGGAGGATCCTCCGACCAGTCGGGTGTTACGTCTGGTGGGCCACTGCCCAGTGCGTCATATCCAAGACTTTGCTCAAGAACTTCGATCTCAATTTAATTCTTTATAACCAGTAAATGGAGGAGCTCGTGGCTAAATAATAACAGCCGTTCGGGTCGATCTTTAGGCTAAGCCGTGCTTGCCTAGGTTGGTCTGTGGATGGGTGACCACCCATTACATACCGAGTTTCCTCCGTGCCTCGGAAAGCACGTTAAGCTGTTGGTCCCGGCTGTCATTTGTGATCTTTGACAATCGTTACAGGTAGTCAGTGGCCCAAAAATTCTGACAACCAGTCTTACCAAGGGGTATCGTAATACACAGTACTAACTGGGTTGTGGAGGTCAGATAGGCAGTCGCCCCATGTAAAATACTGGTATTCGGCTGCATCCGGTTAGACTGGAAGCCGACCCCAATAAAACTTGGGAAAAGGCTAGGCAGATGATAACCAGTAAATGGCTCTGCACATGGTGATAGAAAGAGCTTCAACAGCCAGTCATGTCTTCTTGCGCAATGACATTGTTAAAGCTCCTTTAGTACAGCCTTATGATGGGCCTTACCAAGTCATCACGTCGGGGTCACCACTGTGCGGATTCGTGACCGCGTAAATATTTTAATCGTTATTTATTTACAACTTATTTTTGTGTATTATTCACGTTATTTTAGCCGTGTTATGTAGTATCCGGCAGAGTAGAATAGAACCAACCCATTACACTCACGGGTGTCGTATAAGGCGACTAATGTCTGAGGCAGAACACCTTGCGCCTCTGTAGACCAGAGAATGGGCAGTAGCGTTTTCTGTTAGTCTTTCATCACTGCGATCTCCAATCCGCCTGCCAAGCGTGGAGATTACGGCAAATTCCTCCCATCATGGGAGAGGCTTATGTCCAGCAGTGGACTTTATGGGCTGTTGTAGTAGTAGTAGTAGTATTATTCACGCGGTCACGAATCCGCACACAAGCAACAGAACACTTGCTGTGAGATTATCTTGTAAATAGCTGTAATTATTTTGCTCAAGTTACTAGTAGACAAATGATTTAACACTCGTTTTCTGAACCTTGTATTATATAGTGTATCTATGTTCTGAACACAGGACCCATTCACGGGCGAGATGATGTTGGAGGGCGGCGCGCTGGTGCTGGCGGACCAGGGCGTGTGCTGCATCGACGAGTTCGACAAGATGGCCGAGAACGACCGCACCGCCATACACGAGGTCATGGAGCAGCAGACCATCAGTATTGCTAAGGTTAGTGGATCAGATTTGCTGGGCTATCATGATATGAAACACTGGTCACTCACACACATTAACATTTATGAAGATCAAGTGAGGGTAGTTGAATAAACACCTTCGCTTTGCTGTGGCGATACCTCCAATACTTCAGTCTTCCCGCGACCACGGCTGGTGCAATCCGGTCGAAACGTCGGGCTTATATTAAAGGTAAAAATTCGCGAAAATACCCGTTTACATTTGTGTGATATGAAACACTGTTTTAAGCTTTCACGGTTTAAAACTAAAGTTATATTGTCATCTTCCGTGATTGTTAATAGTTTTGAGCTCCCGATATTTCGACGCTGTTGCAAGCGCCATGATCGCGGGTTGATATCGGGAGCTCAAAACTATTAACAATCATGGAAGATATCCCCGTAAGTGACAATATAATCTAAAATATTTATCATGATATGTCTTTATAGCAAGACTTAGTGTTAGGCGTGGACTTAGCATTTCTTAACGTTTTCTGGATGTTTATCACTATTGAATATGGAGCAATGATGTAAGTTTCACTGCACGGTTGGCGCACTGGCTGAGCGATTTACTTCTGCGCGCGCTGGTTTGATTCCCGCACGGAACAAATATTTGTATTGCCCACCAGCCAGCCAGACCCGGAAAACTATCTGTAGTTGTTCCTGATCTGGCTTTTGTGTATGTAAGTTTAAATGTTTGTAAACACACCCACGATATAGGGGAAATTGCTAGTGTTCCAAAGATAAAAAACAGTTACACTTTTTTTTTTTCGGATGTGAAATCATCAAATGACTCCTCCCGCTCTGGGCGGAGCAGGAGGGAGTGTCAAACTTTTACTGACTAAAACCCATCCATGTTCCAACATCGCCCTTTGTGTTCCGGGGCCGCGGTATCTCTTTCGAACAGTTGGTTGCCTGCAGCCGGGGTTGCGGCGGCAGGCATCGGCCCTTGCGGACCCCTTCCTATTGCTGACTCTCTTTGAGGCGCGCGTGGAACACTCCTGCGCCGTCGACACGGCCTGTCGTCATGAGACGGACGGACGGCGAGCTAGCCCATAGCCCACCGTCCACAGGCACATAAATAATACTAACTGACAAAAGTCAGTGTTGGAAAGCGGCACTGTAAAAAAAGCACTGTTCATTGATTTCTCAATCTAATAACTGTTTCCCTTGTCCCAGGCGGGTATAATGACATGCCTGAACGCGCGCGTGTCGATCCTGGCGGCCGCGAACCCCGCGTACGGCCGCTACAACCCCAAGCGCACCATCGAGCAGAACATACAGCTGCCCGCCGCGCTGCTGTCGCGGTTTGATCTGCTGTGGCTCATACAGGACAAACCTAACCGGTATGTACTTGTGTTTATTACGTAGAATTGTAATTATATTGGTGGCTTTGACATTCTTTGGGAAAAAACATGACTTCAGTGTCAAGGGCATTAGAAATGCCAGATTATAAAAGGTGTAAAACACCTTTTAACGATGTGGAAAGGCACTTGTTCTCCTCATCATTGCGATCATTTTTTTGTTCTACACCATACCTGGGAACCTTCTAGTTACGCAGATATTGGTGGTCAGAATTCCAACTTTTTGTCAAGTTTTTTTTTTAAACACAATTTTCAAATGTAATATTTTAACTATAAACACCTCCACGATCCCTGTATTATTTAATCCATCCATCAGCACAATGTTTTGAGTTAGTTACATTACATTGAGTTCTACCACAAAACATGATTTTTTACTCCAAAAAAAAAGTATTATCCCAGCAATAATTTTTGCATAAAGCTTGCATATCGCATATCGGCTTCGTGATGAGTCTTGTTTACACCCTGTATATTAATGGCGTCGACAGTTTTCGGGTAAAAACATGAGTTCAGTGTCAAGGGCATTAGAAATGCCAGAGTTTGAGATAAGGTTCGTGCTGTTGTTCCTTGTAGAACTTTAAGCTTGAGCACACGCATATTGCGAATCTAGGAGTATCTTAACTTTAAATGAACGTTTAACAAGTAGGCAAGGCGATATAACTGTTGCATTGAATGAAACTTAACATATCTCTAACAAAAATGTACCGATTACCTTGTCTCTTTAGTGAAAAAGACTTGGAGCTGGCCAAGCACATAGCGTACGTGCACCAGCACTCGACGCAGCCGCCCACAGCCGTGCGCGCACTGCCCATGCGCCTCGTGCGGCGCTACGTGGCGCTCACCAAGAGGAAGCATCCCGCTGTACCCAACCATCTTGCTGATTACATCGTCTGTGAGTAACATCTTTGTTTCAAGTTATCACATCAACTCTAGTTGGGGATGAGGAGGCCTGCCTGGGCGCTCTCCTAGCTAGAGGTAGATAGGAGGAAAACCATGTTATTTTAGTGAGCACGAATTTTACAGACTGCCCGCCCGCGGTTGTGAGGAGTTCAAATTATTTCTTGTTTTATGTTAAGGACGCGTTTGCAAAATTGATAGGTACAGAATCGAACTACTACATTGACACGGGTCATACACACAAGTGTACGCACGACTAACTGCGAGAATAGTAGTCAAGTGAACACATTTCGATACTTTGAATGATTCATTTTTTTTTTTACGTATTTCTTTGTAATAAAATTATGTTAGGTACCTGCAGGTGTACTTCGGTGACTGCTACTGGAATTCCTCGACGTGTTGTACTAGGTGAGCCGAGTTTGGACTCGTTTTGTTAGTTATGATGAGACCTTACCATCGGACCTGATGAAGTGACCTGCAGGTGTACTTCGGTGACTGCTACTGGAACTCCTCGACGTGTTGTACTAGATGAGCCGAGTTTGGGCTCGTATTGTTAGTTATGATGAGACCTTACCTTTCGACCTGATGGAACCTGCAGGTGTACTTTGGTGACTACTACTGGAACTTCTTGACGTGTTGTACTAGGTGAGCCGAGTTTGGGCTCGTTTTGTTAGTTATGATGAGACCTTACCTCCGGACCTGATGAAGTGACCTGCAGGTGTACTTTGGTGACTACTACTGGAACTTCTTGACGTGTTGTACTAGGTGAGCCGAGTTTGGACTCGTTTTGTTAGTTATGATGAGACCTTACCATCGGACCTGATGAAGTGACCTGCAGGTGTACTTCGGTGACTGCTACTGGAACTCCTCGACGTGTTGTACTAGATGAGCCGAGTTTGGGCTCGTATTGTTAGTTATGATGAGACCTTACCTTTCGACCTGATGGAACCTGCAGGTGTACTTTGGTGACTACTACTGGAACTTCTTGACGTGTTGTACTAGGTGAGCCGAGTTTGGGCTCATTTTGTTAGTTATGATGAGCCCTTACCTTTGGACCTGATGGAGTGACCTGAATGTGTACTTCGGTGAGGTACTGGAACTCTTTGACGTGTTGCACTAGGTAAGCCAAGTTTGGGCTCGTTTTGTTAGTTATGATGTGACATTACCTCCGGACTTGATGGAATGACCTGAAGGTGTACTTCGGTGAGCTACTGGAACTCCTTGAAGTATTGTACTAGGTGAGCCGAGTTTGGGCTCGTTTTGTTAGTTATGATGAGACCTTACCTCCGGACCTGATGGAGTGACCTGAATGTGTACTTCGGTGAGGTACTGGAACTCCTTGACGTGTTGTACTAGATGAGCCGAGTTTGGGCTTGTTTTGTTAGTTATGATGAGACCTTACCTCCGAACCTGATGGAGTGACCTGAATGTGTACTTCGGTGAGGTACTGGAACTCCTTGACGTGTTGTACTAGGTGAGCCGAGTTTGGGGTCGTATTGTTAGTTATGATGAGACCTTAACTCCGGACCTGATGGAGTGACCTGCAGGTGTACTTTGGTGACTGCTATTGGAACTCCTTGACGTGTTGTACTAGGTGAGCCGAGTTTTAGTTCGTTTTGTTAGTTATGATGAGACCTTGGCTCCGGACTTGATGGAATGACCTAAAGGTGTAGGTACTTTCATAATTATGAAAAAACGTTATCATTTTTTTATTATGAGCTCCATATTTTTTGCCTATCTGGAGTCAATCAAACTCGGCTCACCTAGCACAACACGTCAAAGAGTTCCAGTAGCTCACCGAAGTGCACCTTCAGGTCATTCCATCAAGTCCGGAGGTAATGTCACATCATAACTAACAAAACGAGCCCAAACTTGGCTCACCTAGTGCAACACGTCAAGGAGTTCCAGTACCTCACCGAAGTACACATTCAGGTAACTCCATCAGGTCCGGAGGTAAGGTCTCATCATAACTAACAATACGAGCCCAAACTCGGCTCACCTAGTACAACACGTCAAGGAGTTCCAGTACCTCACCGAAGTACACATTCAGGTCACTCCATCAGGTCCGGAGGCAAGGTCTCATCATAACTAACAAAACGAGCCCAAACTCGGCTCACCTAGTACAACACGTCAAGGAGTTTCAGTACCTCACCGAAGTACACATTCAGGTCACTCCATCAGGTCCGGAGGTAAGGTCTCATCATAACTAACAAAACGAGCCCAAACTCGGCTCACCTAGTAGAACACGTCAAGGAGTTCCAGTAGCTTACCGAAGTACACCTTCAGGTCACTCCATCAGGTCCGGAGGTAAGGTCTCATCATAACTAACAAAACGAGCCCAAACTCGGCTCACCTAGTACAACACGTCAAGGAGTTCCAGTACCTCACCGAAGTACACCTTCAGGTCATTCCATAAAGTCCGGAGGTAATGTCACATCATAACTAACAAAACGAGACAAACTTGGCTCACCTAGTACAACTCGTCAAGGAGTTCCAGGACCTCACCGAAGTACACCTTCAGGTCACTCCATCAGCTCCGGAGGTAAGGTCTCATCATAACTAGCAAAACGAGCCCAAACTCGGCTCACCTAGTACAACACGTCGAGGAGTTCTAGTAGCTCACCAAAGTACACCTTCAGGTCACTCCATCAGCTCCGGAGGAAAGGTCTTATCATAATAACAAAACGAGCCCAAACTCGGCTCACCTAGTACAACACGTCAAGGAGATCCAGTAGCAGTCACCGAAGTACACCTGCAGTTCACTTCATCAAGTCCGGAGGTAAGGTCTCATCATAACTAACAAAACGAGCCCAAACTCGGCTCACCTAGTACAACACATCAAGGAGTTCCAGTGGCAGTTACCGAAGTACACCTTCAGGTCACTCCAAGTCCAGGACGAATAGGCTTTTAGAAACCCTACTTACATACTTTTTATAGCGAAATAAAATAGAATAAAAATCTACCTTGTGAAGTATCAAATTTGGTTTATCGAATATTTTGTGTTTATACAGCGATCTTTTTCAACTCGAGGCGCTCCAAACAGGCGATACGTGTCCACTCTCGACGGGGGTCGCGCGCGGACTAGTTTCATTCGAAATACTTTGCAATAAATCAAGACGGGTATCAAAAATGAAATAACCCCTAACGCAATCGATTAAGATTCATCCAGAAGAGAAAAAAATGTGAAAAAATAAGTTTCGGTTTTCATTTTTTCTGCGATTATATAAATCATTTAGATTAAAAAAAAATCCTAGCATTAAGAATTGAATATGTTTGCCAACAAATAGTATTTTTAGAAATAGTAAAATATGTTAATAATAGCACAAAAAATGTACCTAAACTCAACCCGGTATCGTTAATTTTGTGAAAAATGGCAACGACAGATCGATTTTACATTATAAAAAACTAAAATTTTCGATGATCTAGTACCTAGTATTTGAAGATGAAGAACCAATCTATACGAGGTAGTCATTAGTTATATTGGATTTTGTTTGGTTATGCCATAAAATGTACCGAAAAACAGCATAATTTTGCCTGAAATGCAAACGCGCCCTTAAAATCTAAGTACTGTCTGTTTTATTTTAGTTACTCATTCAATTAACTATTTATGCTGTATTGGCTTCCGTACGTTTTTTCACGGGTGACCACTGAAAACCAGCGCTGTGCTGTGGGCTCCACATAGCACAGCCATGCCGAGTGGTTTAACCTGTTTGTCGCACTTTTTATTATACTTTTTTTTGTTACGTTCTGTCTTACAATTATAATGTGGTTCGGTTGTATTTTAAATGTTTGTTTGTCTAAATGCGTTGTATGTTTATTGTTTATTTTTTCCGAATATTGTATGCACGTCATGTCCTTGCGACGAATAAATATTTTTTCTTTCTTCTTTCTTTCCTAAAAACTTGATCCAATTTAGTAGATCTGGTTACAATTTTACATACAAACTCTAACTACTAAATCGTAACTTCACTTTGGAAGTTAGAACTTAGAATACGAAATCTAAATAATGAATGTTTTGTTGCAGCATCATACGTAGAGCTCCGTCGCGAGGCTCGCAACGCGCGTGACGTCACGTTCACGTCGGCGAGGAACCTGCTCGCTATACTACGACTGTCCACCGCGCTAGCCAGGCTCAGGTAACGTACATGTCTTACTTTTTTCATAAAAACTTAGTCCGCGCTTGGAAACTATCAGATGATGGCGTCGCTGTCAGTGACATGCCTTGTTAGGCCCTTCGTTCACGCGTCGACTTGCTCGCGATTCGCGTATGATACGGATGTCATACGTGTCGCTCGGCAGTTTCCGCCATATATTTTCGGTAACTTTCGTACACGCGTCGACGCGACGCGCTCTCGACGCAACGCGTCGGATACCAGTTCTGCGCGACTGGTTGTGCTCGTCACATGCGACTAGAGTATCATACGAATGACGTAAGCAATTATGGCGAACGAACAAAATAATATATGATTTGTGCAAAAAAAGACAAATTCGTTTTTTTTTGACATTCTGTAGCATATCAAAAACATCTTCCTGTAGTTCCTTCGCAGCCACAAATGCTCGACAATTTAGATTTCTTTCAATATATGGATGTATCCAAAATTTTCTTTTTTTGTTTTGTTTCATTGCCCTTTTTGAAGCTATTATAATTTTCTCATCTGAATCAGACTTCCTAAACGGTGGGAAAGTCGCGAATATTTAGGTCGACGCGTGTACGAGTGTTGGTCGAGAACAAGTAGCATATGCAAAGTAGAGTCTCAGTCGCGTATCAATCGAGTCCAAGATGAGTCGACGCGTGGACGAAGGGCCTTAAAGTTCTGTTTTAATCGTGAATTCCTTGTTTCGAAACCTGGAATTCTAGAAACAAAAACATACAATTTTGTTAAGACAATAATTATATTCGTTCAGCACTGCATTTCCCTTTGCACCAGTAGATCACTATTATTATAATCATTAATGAATGTTTGTTGTGTTGTAGGTTGTCGGACGTAGTGGAGAAAGAGGACGTGTCTGAAGCTATCCGTTTAGTGGAGATGTCGAAACAGTCTCTGTCACCTGTTGATGAAAACGTGCAAAGGTAAGATAATAAACGAAAAACAAGTAAAATGTGCAGACTGCACATCAAGCTACTACAATCTATCAAATTGCTATTGTTACGTCGTACTCGTACCTACAATTATAAGTAGGTAGGTAGATAGTAGTAGGTAGGTACGTTGAACGAGTCTCGAATGATGTAGGTATAGGAATTGTCATTGTAATTTCGACCGTACGCCGAGGGCATAAAGTTCCTACTTCTTTATCTTGTACAAGTTGTGAATGGACTGTGACCCACTATGTAATTGTCTAGAACAATTCCAGTTAGTCGTGGATCTTTCTAGAAAGGTTGGTCACCATATAAATAGCGGACATGTTTGCGAGAGCGGCAGTTTTGATTTTGGCTACGCAACGAAGCGAATCGAAGTGAACTAGTAAGTGCGATATCTAAGCGAATAGTGATCAGTACTGTATTTGTGATTGAGTTTTAAGTGTTTTGTGATTATTAAAGTTATTCAGTTGTTTCATCGGTAGTAATTAATTTAACCCGTACCCAGCTCGTTACACTATTATAAAGAGATTAGAGATAGATTTTCAACTTTATCGCTAAAGCATTAGGTTCAAGGTGATGTGCTGGAGTCTGTACAATATCAAATTAAACTTCGCAGATCAATGCATGTTAACACGAAAAAAGAAAAACTTAACATAATTATACCTACTTCAAGTAACTACACTCCTGCGGTCATTGACGTCAAAATATCATTTATACACATTTATATCATGTCTGCGAAGTTTCACTAGCTAAAGTAATTTGAACGTGTTTAAGTGACAACTTCATCCTTCAATTTTCTTATTCCTTGGGAGAAGTCCGCCTTTATACCTCTTTCGTGTGCATCATCTGCCCAGCCTTTTCCCAACTAGGTTGGGGTCGGCTTCCAGTCTAACCGGATGCAGCTGAATACCAGTATTTTACATGGAGCGACTAGGCTGCCTATCTGACCTTCACAACCCAGTTAGTACTGGGTAATACTATACCCCTTGGTAAGACTGATTGTCAGACTGATTGTCAGACTGATTGTCAGACTTTCTGGGCCACTGATTACCTGTAACGACTGTCAAAGATCTACAAATGACAGCCGGGACCAACAGCTTACCGTGCTTTCCGAGGCACGGAGGAAACTCGGCATGTAAGGGTGGTCACCCATCCACAGACCAACCTAGGCAAGCACGGCTTAACCTAAAGATCGACCCGAGCGGCTGTTATTATTTAGCCATGAGTTCTGATACCTCGTGTGCGTAAATTTTAAATACATAAATATATTATCGTTATCCAGGGGTATAAGTTCCACGGACCGAATCTTCGCGATCGTGCGCGACCTGGCGGGCTCCAACCAGACCGTCAAGATCGCCGACGTCATCGAGCGCTGCGTCGACAAGGGATTCAAGCCTGATCAAGTATGTTTACATTCATCATCATCATTTAAAACTTATATTTGTCACTTATGGGATATACATCTTCCGTGATTATTTATTATTGTGAGTTCCCGATATTTCGATGCTGTTGCAAGCGCCATGATCGCGGGGCGTCTGGAGAATGCGGGTGGATTGAAAATAAATTGTTAGGCGCAGACAAATCTGTCTACCCTCTTTCTTTGTTTGCTACGCGCACTATTGGAACTCGCCACTAAGTCACGACAAAACACACTAACAGTATAACCAAGTTTTGTGGAGTCTTTATTATGATGCCGGCTGCTACTCATCATCATTTCAACCCGGAAGCTCTTCTCTGTTCTGTTTGTCCCTTACCCAACCATTTCCAACGATCTTGACGATATCGTCAACTCAACGCGCTTTTGGATGGCCCTGCCATGGTTTCTTAGGGTCAACCTATGTTGACGTTAAAAAAAAACTAAGGACAAGGTAGCTTGCACTACAATCCACTAAATACGCTTAACGCCTTCTTAACGCTGAATGAATTTTAAAGATCGTTCTATTTTTGACATTTTAGAACGATTACGATTGACAGAAATAACGGGCCTAAATAAAGACCCAGAATAAAGGTGAACGCACACTTAATTGTCCGCGCCGAAAGAATCGACCCTATGATTATCATACGTAATTATCTGCCTAGCCTTTTCCCAACTATGTTGGCGGCTTCCAGTCTAATCGGGTGCAGCTGAATACCAGTATTTTACATGGAGCGACTACCTATCCGACCTCCACAACCCAGTTGGTACCGGGTAATACGATACATACCCCTTGGTGAACTGTCAAAGATCTACAAATGACAGCGGGACCAACAGATTAACGTGCTTTCACGGCACGGAGGAAACTCGGTATGTAATGGGTGGTCACCCATCCATAGACCAACCTAGGCTAACACGGCTTAACCTAAAGGTCGACCTGAGCGGCTGTTATTATTTAACCACGAGCTCTTTGATGACTATCATATGCAAAACGTTGTCTATTCGTCCGATTCGGTGCGGATAAATGTGCGAGGTTACAAAAGGATTCATACAAGTAATTCTAGAATTTGATTCTTTCGGCTCTTTCGCTACCTTCGGCTCTGATAAGTGTGCGTTTACCATTAATACGACCTCTCTGTGAACGTTCTCTTTCGTATCATCTACTCTTTTTGACGGGCTTAACTGAATTTTCGAACCCAATGATTGATTGATATCTTATAAACTTGTACCAAAATACTGGATGACTCTTTTTATCACTTTCCAAAAAAAGTTGGCATATTAGGTGAACGGAGTAGAAGCTTATGGTATAGGTACCTAGTTTTTTTTGTTTTTCCACAGCTTAGAAAAAAATTGATCTATCATCAAAAAACGCTACAAATTTCAAGTAAACTTTTCATATTAGAACAAACAAAGAGAAATTTAGAAGAAAAAAAAAGAAAAATATAGATTTTTATCGCCAAAGAAAAAAATAAATAAACTAAGCATGCCATTTGCTTCTACTCCGTGCACCTAATTAACCATTTTTTTGGAAAGTGATAAAATAGTAGATTGTATCATAAGGGAGCAAAATAATATTTTTACGGCGAGGGCGCTTTTTAGGGTTCCGTACCCAAAGGGTAAAAACGGAACCCTATTACTAAGACTTCGCTGTCTGTCCGTCTGTCTGTCACCAGGCTGTATCTCATGAACCGTGACAGCTAGACAGTTGAAATTTTCACAGATGATGTATTTCTGTTGCCGCTATAACAACAAATACTAAAAACAGAATAAAATTAATATTTAAGGGGGGCTCCCATACAACAAACGTGATTTTTTTGTCCTTTTTAGGGTTCCGTACCCAAAGGGTAAAAACGGAACCCTATTACTAAGACTTCGCTGTCTGTCCGTCTGTCCGTCTGTCTGTCACCAGGCTGTATCTCATGAACCGTGACAGCTAGACAGTTGGAATTTTTACAGATGATGTATTTCTGTTGCCGCTATAACAACAAATACTAAAAACAGAATAAAATTAATATTTAAGGGGGGCTCCCATACAACAAACGTGATTTTTTTGCCGTTTTGTCTAATGTATAGATAATGGTACGGAACCCTTCGTGCGCGAGTACGACTCGCACTTGGCCGGTTTTTAGACCATCTTATAAAGAGGATTAAAAACTCATTACTGTCTGCTAAAAGTTTATTATAGAAAACACCACCTTTGGGTGCACTTAAAGGCGAACCAAGTCGTCCTTTTCGAATAGATGGGATGAAAAAGTCATTCTGTATACAATACGTCGTATGAAATATTTAAAGTTTTCCGTTCCTTCTCAGGTGGACGCTTGCATCGAGGAGTACGAGAATCTCAACGTATGGCAAGTGAACCAAGTACGAACCAAGATCACGTTCATGTAATTGTATAGATGTAGACCTATTGTTTTGTACCTTTGAACTTTAGCCTTTACTAGTAATAAGAGTTGATCAAGTGTGCCTTTTGCAGAGTGTGTACGATTATCGATGATTTGACTGTGAATTATGATTAATTAATGATTAATAAAGTTATTTTCTAATAATATGGCGTTTCATTGCTATAAAGCACGTTTTCTTTAAAAATCCATTGTTTTTACTTTTTATTTCCTACATTTTCGAAATAGAGAAGCTTGTTTCGGTAATGGGAATACTTATACAGGGTAAGTTTTCCCGCGACCACGGCTGGTGCAATCCGGTCGAAACGTCGGGCTTATATTAAAGGTAAAATTCGCGATAAATACTCGTTTACATGTGTATTATAATAAGTTTTCATTACCAGCCAAAATTTAAAATTAAGATCTAGATATCAAGCCAAAAGTGTATTTTCAATATTATTGTCGAAAAATATAAAATAAAATAATAGCATTCATTTGAAAATGTCCCAAAAATGTCCTAAATCATAAACCTAGTGGGAATCAATGCACTTGTGTGCGTGCACGCACCGCCAAATATATGTGTGTGCTAACTGCTACCTATCTAGGTTGTAGAACTAAATTGTATTGGTTGTTGCAATATACACACGTTCGCTTTTTAGTGGTGGACAGGAATGAAATTGTATTTAAAAAATATGTTTTTTTTTTTCATTATATCGAAAATATTATCGATGCTAAACCATCTCTGAAAATTTGGCCGGTCATTGAAAACTAACCCTGTATACTAGTAATAAAGCTTTTCGGAATTCATTTAGACATTTCCTCGAGTCCATTTCCGTAATACGCAATATTATAGCAAGCAATTTCCGTTTAGCTCTTAACTCTTCCACTAAATTACAACAATTACCTGCCCTCATAAAGGGAAAAGTTGTTTTTTCGCGTTCCTGCCCTTTTCCCGCTACCGTATGACCATAAGGACTATCATAAGGACGTGGGTACACGGCCGAAAGTGGCGTCATAAATTTGTTTTCCCCAAGTTTCTCTTATGAAAGTAATATCTTAGCGCAGATGTAAGTATGGCTCTCTCCCGTCGAGATTTGTGACGAAGTTGTCCCGACAATGCGTTCGCTTTTATTATTTTGTTTTTCAGCAGACGGTAACTTTTTGATGGCGTTATATTGCAGGAGTTTGCACGTAATACGTTTTATTTAAGCTGTAAAATTGTTGTCTTTTACTTAGTATGCATAGTAGAGATGGAGTAGGTAGGTTCATAGGGGTATACTGATAAATGATGTTTATTTTGCAAGTAGGTTTTTACAATAGTACATTGTTACCCTAGGGGTGAAAGTAACTTATTTAGTCCCGAGACGGGGTTTGGTGCCCGAGCGAAGCGAGGGCGCTAATAGTTCGGAGGGACTAAATAAGTCTTTAACCCGAGGTAAACACTGTACTTTTCATTACGAATACAAGGAAAGTAAAAAAAAAACATACAACTCGAAAAAACTAATGAAGATCGGAATTCGAATGGGGTAGATGACACACCAATCAATTGAGACACTTTTTAAGAGCTGTCAAAACGTGGTTCTATAGTAGACTTTGTATGGCAATAGCCTACTGTGACGTCACTGTTTATTCAACTCAATGACTCGACTATTTATTGATTTCAAAGCAACTAAAAATAGAATTTGGCAATTAATTGAAAATAAATCGGGTTTTCAGGCCCAAAATAAAGTGTTTTTTTAGAGAAAGGTGTCTTGGAATTATTGTTTTATGGTGTCATCTACCCTATTAGTATTGCCGCTTTCCCACCTATTTTGCTTTTTTTTTCTGTGGTCGGCCAGCTATTCAGCGAATAGGTACCTATTTTTCATTTTCATCATCGAAAAATGGTAAATATTTTTCCCAAATCTATGTTATTTTAAAGAAATAGTTGAAACTTAATTATAATAAAGATATTTAAAATATATATATTCTTTAATTAATACTTAACTTTATGTTATTTCAATTTTACATCGTGGCTGTATAGAAAGTTGGAACATGGTTCACTAGAAAAATGAACCATTTTTTTAAAATAATTTGACAGCTGTCAGTTGAAAACGATTCTCCCTAGGGCTGAAAAGTATTACTTTCAACCCGCTCCTCAGGCAACTTCAGACCTACTTTCAGAGTATGAGTAATGAAAACACTTTTACACGTCATTTTTTTTTAAACTAGATGGGGCCGGTGTTTCGTACCTGACTACTCTGAGAAGAAACAGCCGAAACAAACTCAGAGGTCATAGTCTCTTTTAAAGTCCAGACAATCTTGCTCAATTCACATGAGAACTATGCAGATTAGTGTCTGAGATGGTCTTTTGAAGAAAGAACCATACAGATTTGAGTGGACCTGTCCAGTCAGTGCAAGCATTTGTCAGTTAACGTGTAGCTCGACTTATAACTCAAGGAGCTCAACGAAACGACAAACAATACCAAAGAAAGGACATTTGGGTAGGTCGCTTAGAGTACTCAAACTGCCAGACAGTTGTGGGAAAAAATAAACGAAAAATATAAATGTGACCCACATGGTCCCCACATTCACAATAATCATAGAAAATTCACAACAAGTTCTATTCAAAAAGAACGTAAATAAAAATCACAAAAATCATTGAAAGTCACAATGATGATAAAAAAAAGTAAAATACTTAACAAAATAAGTATTCATCTCAAATCAGTAAGTGTCATTTAATATAATAAAGTAAAAAATAATAAAATACATGCCAAAACATTAAATGTCAGATTGTATAAAAAAAAGAAAAAAAAAAGGATAAGAAAGGAATAAATAATAAACAAGCGAAGTCCGAAGCTTCGACATTCACTTCACATTCAATTTCATTGGAGCAGCTTAATCCCAAGCCTTTTTATCTTCGAGATAGTGATTAACATGATAGTAGGTTTTCAGGCACAGCTTCCGTTTTATAAACGATTTGAATTTATTTAGGCTTAGTGCTTGAATTTGGCTCGGAAGTTTATTGTAAAAACGTATACATTGGCATCTGAACGTACCCCCTATTTTTAGGGTTCCGTAGTCAACTAGGAACCCTTATAGTTTCGCCATGTCTGTCCGTCCGTCTGTCCGTCCTCGCTTAATCTCTGTGACCGTTAGCACTAGAAAGCTGAAATTTGGTACCAATATGTATATCAATCACGCCGACAAAGTGGTAAAATAAAAATTGGAAAAACATGTTTTATTAGGGTGTTTAATCACTTCCCACTTTACATATAGGGGGGCTCCCCTATATGTAAAGTGGGAAGTGATTTTTTTTTTAATTTCAACCTTAACGTGTGATATATTGTTGGAAAGGTATTTAAAAATAAATAGGGGTTTTCTGAAATCATTTTTTGATAATGTCAATCATTTCGGAAATAATCGCTCCAAAAGTAAAAAACAATGTGTCCCCCCCCCTCTAACTTTTGAACCATAAGTTTAGAAAATATGAAAAAAATCGGAAAAGTAGAACTTTATAAGGACTTTCTAGGAAAATCATTTTGAACTTGATGGAAACAACAGTTTTTGTACAAAAAAGACAAAAAGTTGTACAAAATAATTTCTGGACTAAGTTTGTAGTATATTCGTATATGCAAGCATTTTTACATAATGGATTCACCTTTAAACTTATAAGTGGGAACACTTATTGTGACGGACGGTGAAGCGTGGGAATATGGAACCCTAATAGGTTAAGCAAAACTCACCAACACTTTCAATAAAATTTAATTTGGGTCGTGGAATTGTAGGCTGTACCTACATTACCTACAGTTCGGCTGCTCCGAACATTGCCGAGGTTTCCCGAGCTGCTCGGCAGGCGGCTCGACACGCTGCCGCCTCCTCCCCGCGCGGTACAGGCGCCCCTCGGTCGCCCTCGCCAGTCCACGCTTACCAACGTACCGGTCTGCATACATTTTATATCGCTCCGCGCAACAGAGTTAAACTTGTACTTTTATCTATACAGTGATAGACTAATAAACTTTATTATAATTGTTAGAGCTGTGTTTACTGTGAAGAGTTCCCGAAACCTCCAATACACACATGACACTCTACAGTGGTGACCCCGAGAAGTTAACACGTGCGTGTAACAATAGTGCTACCTAATTCAGTGGACGTGGACTCATAAATTGTTACTGTGAAATAACTCGACCAATAAAATGAGTAATACCGAGCAAGTAAAAGAAAACGATGCACAGCAATCTCAAGATGTTTTTCGAGTAGGTGTGCGCGTTCCGCCATTTTGGCCGGAGAAGCCCGCTATTTGGTTCGCACAAATAGAAGGGCAGTTCGCTATATCTAATATTACGGCGGACACAACTAAGTTCTATTACGTAGTTAGTCACCTCGATCCGCGGTACGCAGCAGAGGTGGAGGATATTATAGTTAATCCACCAGCGGCCGATAAATACTTATTATTGAAGGCGGAGCTCATTAAACGACTTTCGGAATCCCGCGAAAAAAAAGTGCTCCAACTGCTGACACATGAAGAGCTTGGCGACAGGAAGCCGTCGCAGTTCCTCCGACACCTGCAACACCTCGCTGGTCCGAAAGTACCTGAAGAGTTTTTAAGAACGATATGGTCGAGCCGCCTGCCGAACAACATACAGTCCATAATCGCATCTCAAGCATCCGTGCGTCTCGATGTGCTAGCTGATCTCGCCGACAGAATACACGATGTCGTGCCAAGAGGTCATCAAGTTGCGTCGACATCAACACATGGGGTGAGTGAAATGGAAACTATGTGTAAACAAATGACCGAGCTAACGAGGCAAGTCCAATCGCTAACGGAAAAGGTCAATGAACTTTCCCGCCCAAGCCGATCAAATGAACGCAAAAACCGCTCGAAATCCCGCCAAAACCGATCTCAGTCACGTGGTAAACATTCAACATGTTGGTACCATTACAAGTTTGGTGCAAAAGCCACAAAGTGTGATCAGCCATGTGATTTTCAGCCGGAAAACTGCACAAGCAGTCAGTAATGGTGGCTGACGACTGCTCGACGTGTAAAGGCCGCCTATTTATCACTGATAAACGTACAGGAATACAGTTTCTCGTAGACACGGGTTCAGATGTTTGTGCCTACCCTAAATCATATTTACGTAATCAGCTGCAACTCCAACATAGTAATAAATGTACCTATGAACTTGTCGCTGCAAATGGCACCCCGATACCTACATACGGTACATACCAACTAAATCTCAACCTCGGATTACGTCGTGAGTTTTCCTGGAAGTTTATTATTGCTGACGTTTCCAGACCAATCATAGGCGTCGATTTTTCAAGTTTTTATAACTTATTAGTCGACTGCAGACAACAGAAATTGATCGACACAATAACAAACTTAACCGCGGGCGCGCCTTCATCTCACGGACTAACACACGAACTGCTGTCATTGAAAATGTTTACAGGTCATTCAACCTACCTAGACTTATTACGATGTTATCCGGAAATAACAAGACCAGCTGGATCACAAAATGTGCCAATACATAATACCAAACACCACATAAGAACAACGTCTGGCCCACCGGTAACATCACGACCACGTCGTTTGGCACCGGATCGTCTGAAGATCGCGAAAAAGGAATTCGAGGAAATGCTACAAATTGGAACCGCTCGTCGCTCTGAAAGCCCCTGGTCGTCCCCATTACATCTCGTGCCCAAAAAAGACGATGGCTGGAGGCCATGTGGCGATTACAGGCAGTTAAATGCACGAACAGTACCTGATCGATATCCAGTGAGGCACTTACACGACTTTGTATACAAACTCTCAGGATCTACCGTATTTTCCAAAATAGATTTAGTAAAAGCATTTAATCAAATACCAGTTTTTGAAGATGACATAAAAAAAACAGCGATCACAACACCGTTCGGACTTTTTGAGTTCACTGCCATGACCTTCGGTTTGAGGAACGCTGCGCAGACTTTTCAAAGATTTTTAGACGAAATACTTCAGGGCTTAGACTTCACATTCGGATATCTGGACGATATCCTCGTGTTTTCAAAAGGGGAGACAGAGCACGTTGCACACTTAACAAAAATATTCGACCAACTAAAGAAATATGGAGTTGTGATAAATACCAACAAATGTGTCTTAGGTGCTAGTGAAGTTACTTTCTTGGGTTATCACGTATCTGCAGATGGCATACGTCCCCTCCCAGAAAAAGTAAAGGCGATCCAGGAATACCCCCTCCCTAAAAATGCTAAGGAATTGCGAAGATTTCTAGGGATGATTAACTTTTACAGAAAATTTCTCCCTGGCGCCGCTCAAATCCAAGGCCCTCTCAATCAAGCTTTAAGTGGCCCTAAAATCAAAGGAACGACGCCCATCACCATAACACCTGAGATACAAAAAGCGTTCGACGCGTGCAAAAATAACTTGTTAGAAGCCACTCTCATCTCTCATCCTGATCCGCAAGCTGAGTTAGCACTTTTTACCGACGCTTCAGATGTGGCCATCGGAGCTGTCTTACAACAGCAGATAAATAACAGCTGGCAACCACTAGGATTCTTTTCCCGCAAGTTATCTCCTGCTCAGACAAAACATAGCACTTACGACCGTGAATTGCTCGCAATACATGAAGGAATAAAATACTTTAGGTATATGGTCGAAGCGAGAACATTTAAAGTGTTCACCGATCATAAACCCATTACGTTCGCCTTCACAACAAGAAGAGACAACTGCTCACCTCGTCAACACCGCTATCTCGATTACATCTCGCAATTCACAACAGACATCAACCATATATCAGGAAATGACAACGTAGTCGCCGACGCATTTTCACGACTGGAAAGCATCGACACTACAATCAACTACAAAGAACTGGAAAAAGAACAGGAAAACGATCAAGAGTTACAGAGTTTGCTACAAAATAACACGGCGTTACAGTTAGAGAGAGTGAAAACTATGGATGCCTATATTTACTGTGACCAGTCTACTTCACGTCCTAGGCCATTCATCACACCAACTTTCCGAAAAGCAATCTTCAACAACCTGCACAATCTCAGTCATCCAGGCCCTAACGCTACAGCCAAACTAGTATCAGAACGGTTTGTGTGGCCTAAGATTCGTCGTGACTGCAAAACATGGGCTCAACAATGCACTGATTGCCAACGCAACAAAGTTACCCGCCATACCTACTCTCCTCTTTCCTCATTCCCTGTGCCTTCCAACCGTTTTTCCCACGTCCACCTTGACATAATAGGCCCAATGCCACTTTCTTCTGGTTTCAGGTACTGCCTTACAGCTGTAGACAGGTATACTCGATGGCCAGAAGCGTACCCTCTAGCCGACATCACAGCGGAGACCTGCGCTAGCGCTTTCATTTCTGGCTGGGTCGCTCGCTTTGGATGTCCAGAGAAAATAACCACTGATCGAGGAAAACAATTTGACTCGCAGCTGTTCCAGTGCATGTCGTCGATTATAGGCGCCTATCATTGTCCCACGACAGCTTATCACCCTCAGTGCAACGGCCTCGTGGAGAGAATGCACAGACAGCTGAAAGCCGCCATAATGTGCCACAACAACGCGCAATGGTCGGAGGTACTTCCTCTTGTTCTCCTGGGTATGAGAAGTGCCTGGAAGGATGATCTACAAGCATCTTCAGCTGATTTGGTGTACGGCGAGCCACTCCGGTTACCTGGTGAGTTCATAAAACCAGTAACACACAACATCGTGAATGGAGCAGACTTTGCAGGACGGTTAAGAAAACACATTTCGAGACTGTCACCTGCATCAACATCCGGTCATGGTGATAAAACGTTTTACGTACCTAAAGACCTTAACACAGCCAGTCACGTCTTCCTGCGGAAAGGACCTCTAAAGAAGTCATTAGAATCACCTTATTCTGGTCCACACAGGGTCATAGAAAGAGGATCTAAAACCTTTACCATAGACGTCCAAGGGAAACACACAACTGTAACCATCGATAGGCTAAAACCAGCCTACATGAACAACAATTTTGGCTCGAGAATACCACCATTATCAGCAACGCCATCAGCTTCATCACCAACGCCATCAGCTTCATCACCAGCGCCATCAGCTTCGTCACCAACGCCAACAGCTTCATCACCAGCGCCATCAGCTTCGTCACCAACGCCAACAGCTTCATTGCCAGCGTTGCCTCTGCCACAGCCGGAAACCACCACAAGAAGCGGGAGGACCGTTAGATTCCCGCGACACCTTTCTCACTATCGACCGTGAACCGGTCTCAGCGGGGGAGTGATGTAGGCTGTACCTACATTACCTACAGTTCGGCTGCTCCGAACATTGCCGAGGTTTCCCGAGCTGCTCGGCAGGCGGCTCGACACGCTGCCGCCTCCTCCCCGCGCGGTACAGGCGCCCCTCGGTCGCCCTCGCCAGTCCACGCTTACCAACGTACCGGTCTGCATACATTTTATATCGCTCCGCGCAACAGAGTTAAACTTGTACTTTTATCTATACAGTGATAGACTAATAAACTTTATTATAATTGTTAGAGCTGTGTTTACTGTGAAGAGTTCCCGAAACTGGAGGTTTCGGGAACTCTTAATACACACATAACACTCTACAGAATTACAAAAGCCCGTCATAGTATTTTCTGTCAATGGAGGTAGGCGCGTCAAGTACTGCCCTGGCTTGCGCGTAGCTGTATGGACGCTGGAGCCGAGGAGCAGGATGCAGGACCCGCAGGGTAGGTGGTAGTGTGCCGGATGCCCGATGCCCGTAGAGGCGTCGTTGGATGCCGGATGCCGGTGGAACCGACCCGTCAGTTGCGAGTGTCGGCACCAGGTGACGCAGCAACGGCACACACGGGTTAAACCCGGTGGAAGAAAATCCCGAACTTTGGTCCCTGGAATTTATGTCCAGTGGTAAGCATAGGGTTCTCTGCTTATCCTCTCCTGACGGTGACCACAGCAGCGTAAGCGTAAGCGTAGGGATGGGTACTATTGCGCTTAGGGCGTATGTGTGTAGAGGTCACCTTCAGAAGCGGAGTTTACAGAGAAAAAAAGAGAAGAAAAAAAAAGGTGTGAAGCACTTTTAAATTAATATTTACATACATGAACATTGATGTAGCAATTAAGGTTTGAGTACAATAGTTGAAATAGTAGCTAAAATGGTGTCTATGAAAAAGATGATGAAATAATTTTGCACATCATTGACCTTGACATGACATTTAGAAACAAGCACTGCGTGAATTTGTCAACACTTAGCCACTTACCCGATATGGGGAATTACACACTGAAGTTATGGTTCCTTTATAGAACTTTTTAAAAAGTAAAATTATTAAAAAATGTTTTGGAAATTATCAGTAGACCAATCAAAGTCTAATTCGCGAGGCTGCGCATATGTCGTCTAATATGTGTGTAGACTGACCGCGCGTAAATGACGACTGGCCTCTGCAGGTATGCGAGCGTGGTCGACGCTCGCGGCGCGCGTTGAATGATGGAGTGGGAAAAAAACTGGTTTTAGGAACGCGAGCGAGTGAGACAAAAGTACAGGCGCGATCAGGTGATTTGGTCGGCTGGAAAACGATATTAAAATGACTTCTGTTTTATTTGTTTACGTTTTATCAATTATGAACTAACAACGTTACAACGGGAAACTACGGAACCCTACACTGAGCGTGGCCCGACACGCTCTTGGCCGGTTTTTTGAGCCTCGTTGCAGGAACAACAAATTTGTGTTTGTTCCTCGTATTTATTTATGTTGTGGATATCACTATATTTTTTAAACAAATTAATTTTTTTGTGTGCGTACAAAAGATTTTCATAAATAAACTGAGAAGGCACAGTAAGAACATTAATCTCTTTAAATTTTTGTCTGAGGGAGTATCTGGGACTTAATTTATAAATTGAACGAATTGCCCTTTTTTATGGGAAGTAGTGTTTTTTTAGGGAACTTTTTTATACCCTCTCATAGAGAGGAGGCCTGTGTCCCAGCAGTGGGAACATTAATAGGCTGATGATGACGGGAATATCCGCAAAGAAATTTTCAAGGGCTGTGGCAACTTGAGTGTCTGAATTCAAAATATTATCGCCAATAGCAAGGCCGTAGTCACTATTTCGGTTGCAAGACTTTCCCGTTTTGCTATTAAATATTAATAATGTTCCATGTCATTTTAATTACATTACTACTATTTTTAATTTTTGAACTCAAGTAACGTGACTTTGCTATGAAACAAACTTTTTTAAATAATTTAGAATAATTCTTAACATACAAATTAAATTCTACAGTGTTTTTATAAGTCCGCTCTTCATACAGCTCATAAAGTCGTTTTCGACTCTTATGAATACCAATGGTGGCCCAGTCGTTGAAAGAAGCGTTATTATTTACAGATATTGTCTTAGGGACAAATGTGTTTTCAAATTGTGTGCAATACATACTGAAAAAACCGGCCAAGTGCGAGTCAGACTCGCGCACGAAGGGTTCCGTACCAATTATTATTAAAAAAATCACGTTTGTTGTATGGGAGCCCCCCTTAAATATTAATTTTATTCTGGTTTTAGTATTTGTTGTTATAGCGGCAACAGAAATACATCATCTGTGAAAATTTCAACTGTCTAGCTGTCACGGTTCATGAGATACAGCCTGGTGACAGACAGACGGACAGACGGACAGACAGCGAAGTCTTAGTAATAGGGTTCCGTTTTTACCCTTTGGGTACGGAACCCTAAAAATCGTTATATTGTTGATTTGGATTATCATTAACTGACAAAAGTGGTAGTTTAGATAAAAGTTTATTTTTAAAAGTTTCTAGGCGATTTTTACTTTTTGGATTAACAATGGTATCCTTTTTAGTGACTGTCTTGTTTACATTTGGAATTGTGATCAATTGCCCACAATGATCTGAATCTATTAAGTTAATAATTGCTTTTTGGGTGGGTATAATATCAGTGTAAATATTATCTAGGCAAGTGGCACTAGTTGGGGTTATTCTGGTAGGCTCGAGAAATTTGTTTTCAAGATTGTATGACTGAAATAGGCTTATAATTTTTGTACTTAACCCAGAATTTTCTAACAAATTAATATTAAAATCACCACAAATGATTACTGACTTCTTAGAACTACAGATTTTATGCAACACTTCATCCATTACCTTTTCATTCATTAACTGCTCCAATTCTATACAGGCTATTTCAACTGTTCGCTCAACAGATAGGCTAACAATATCCTTGCGGTCTTTAAATTTAAGATGATTATTTACTAAGATTAATGCGCCGCCATGTACCTATAGCATTTACCCTGCTGAATGAGCTACCAACCTGGTGATTACTAAAATTGAAAATGAATTGATGACATACTATTGTTTGTTGTGTTACTTTATGTACCTATAAAGATTGCGAAAGGGAGTCATGATAGACTTTTGTCTGTGCTTTTGTCCTTAATTATTGTAATCTGTCTCAGGGGACCAATTGGACCAATTCCGAGTACTCGTAAGTTAGATTGGATTCTAAAAATAAATTCAGGGTTTATGGATCTATCCAATTAATTTGACAAATAGTACGCCTAAGTAGTATCCAATTAATGAATGACTACGACTCGTCTTTGCTTTGATGCTGACTCAGTGACTAAGTACAGGTACCTGTACCTACGCTGGCCTACGCAACTAAAACAAAGAAAATAAGTAAGTGCATGTACCTTAATGCTATTCAGTATTCACAATAAGTAGGTACCTATACCTATCTACTTATCCCACGTAAAAAAATATTACTTAATACCTACTATCAATTTTGCGAAAACAAACAAGTGCATTTCATTTTATTCAACAGTAATGCAATAGCATACTATAGTAGTTTATAATAATTTAGTGTTCTCAGAGCGTCTGCAAGTCGACATTGTGCGCCCTCCAGACAGACGATACGAAAGTCCTTTACACCATAATGTAATAGAAACAGTAGGTCTGCTTTCATTAGGAACGCTTTAATAGGTTTTTCAACACACTTGCTCGTAAAGTGAGCCTTATTACTTACATAGTTCTTATGGCCATAAACCTATCTATAACACACACGTGCCTAATAATATTACACACTAGTGCATAATAGAATTATCCCTACAAAGTTAAGTTAGTACCTAACTGCAAATTCATCATCACCATCTGCCTAGCCTTTTCCCAAGTAGGTATGTTGGGGTCGGCTTCCAGTCTAACCGGATGCAGCTGAATACCAGTATTTTACCTAACTGCAAATTCTAAGCGAGTAAACAGAGCATTTCCAACTTAACCGGGTAATACAGTTTTTTTTTGTAACAGCAAAGAGGTTTTAGGCTGCTGAAAATCCATTTTTTTTTTTGGAATAAATGAATGTGTCCGAACTGACAAAAAAACTGTCTGACGAAAAAACATTTTAATCACATTAACAACACACATTAACATTAATTTTTCAAATTATATAAAATTCACAATAATTTTTTATAAAATATTTGCATCGCTACATTTATTATAAAACAAAGTCCCCCGCCGCGTCTGTCTGTCCCTATGTATGCTTAGATCTTTAAAACTACGCAACGGATTTTGATGCGGGTTTTTTTAATAGATAGAGTAATTCAAGAGGAAGGTTTTAGTAAGTAATCTTTCATTTTCTTAACAAGAAATCCCTTGCAATTCTTGTTTATAAACTTTTTTTTGGTAGGTCTTTTGAGATTATTATTATTGTTAGAGTAAGGTGATTTAGGTGCAATTTTTTTTTGTATTTGCTTTATTGAACTCTTGGCATCAAAATAATTTAATTATTACATACTTACGATGCATAGTTTTTATGAAACAACCCGTTTATTAAGAGATAAAACCAGAGAATTTTGATGAAATTGTGACCTCTGAATTAAGAAAACGAAAGATAATTAGAAAAAACTAATCAGCGCAATTTGAAGACGAGTATGTTGAGGTCATTATGCGCTGAACAGATTTGTAAATTAATTCTTTATTGCCATAAACTAAGCGCGCAAACACAACTCGAAATGATGTTGGGCACGAAAGACCTGTATATAGCGCTTGATTTACCTAACATAATCCAATTCAATGAACTTAAAAAAAATAACTAGCTATTGGTGCCGATTCCCTTGTTCACAAACTAAACTAAATTTAAGTTGAATGCATCTTTTTCTTTCTATTTCATTATGAAAAGGACAGAAGATAAATATTAGTTTAATCCTGTCAAATTAGTCAGCACCTGACGTAATTTGATGTAATTTTAGTAGTCAACTTTTTAATCGCGTCTAAAACTTGTATGGCGCTGATTAATTTGACAGAACATAACTAAAATTTATCTTCTGTCCTTTTCTTAATGAAATAGAAAGAGAAAGATGCACTGAATTTAATTTGGTTTAGTTTGTAAACAAGGGAATCGGCACCATTACTTATATTATGGTTACTTATGTGCAATAATAATATTTCGTGTTAATTCATCCGTTTGTTTAAAAAAAGATATACTTTGTTGCGCAAATAATTCGCAGCGAGTGAATTTTGCAAGACTGCAGCCTTAACCTTCCGAATATAAACTAGTTTTCTCGCGCTTTGTTAAAAATCAGTTTTATTAGGTTTCGTTCCTTGCATTATCATAATAACTCCTAGCGCCATCTATCCAGCGACTAGGGAAGAGCTAAAAAGAAAATCCCTCATTGACAGCTGGAACGTTGGGGTTAACGTGCTTTCCGAGGCACGGAAGAAACTCGATATGTAATTTTGGTGGTCACCTATCCACGAACCAACCTAGGCAAGCGCGGCTTAACCTGAAGATCGACTCGAGAAGCTGTATTTAGTCATGTACTCCTGTATACTGTCAGATGTACGGCGACAAAAGTGCTATGACGAACAAATTAATGTGACCTGTACAGGGTGTAAACCACGTCATCACGAAGCCGTCAACCAAGCATTCTGTACATCACACTAAGTAACTTTACGCAAAAATTATTGCTGGGAAACGACTTTTTTTGGAGTGAAAAATCATGTATAGTGGTAGAACTCAATGTAACGCACTCAAAACATTGTGCTGATGGATGGATGTCCTGGAGGTGTTTAAAGTAAAAATGTTACATTAAAACTTAAGTAGTTACTGAAAAAATATTGTATATACCTAAACTTTAAAGTATTGCCCACGTTTTAACCAATCACCCTTAACCCTGCCTGCTCCATTTCGACTAAGTATTACAAGCATCTTGTAGTAAGCAAAGCTATTTTTTAAAGTTTAAATGATCGTGAACCTTCTTTATTTTTTTTTTTGTGCTGACTCTAGCTCGTAACCCATCATGTCTGCCACGATCCTTTATTACTGTGCGATTACGACTTTTCATTCACTCACTGCTGACGCGAACGAATGAATGGATCTAGTTAATTACGGACCTATTGTGCTGAATAAACACGATCTTGGCCTGAAGGTATTCTTGTCGTATCAGCATTCTGTTTCGCAATTTATCACATCGATAATGTTGGAGACAATTACTCTCTAAATACCAAAGGTTTTCTAAAGGTGTTCATGACCGCATTCCCTACTGAAAAATAATCACTTTTTTGGTATATACCAAAAAAGTGATTATTTTTCAGTATTGGCTATATAGCCAATGATATTCTATTAAACAGATGTGTTACACACCTACAAAACCACCGAAAAAAGTGTTCCGCGGGGCAGAGCCAGCTCACATACACGCAGTGACGCAGAATAAAGGCAAAACGAGCCAATTGGCCCGTTTTCGAGTCTTCACGATTGCGCGCTCACAACATATTATTATCAGTTTAATAGAATATCATTGTATATAGCATATATAATTATTTGGTAGACTAAAAATGAAATATCTACCTACTGAATAGGTAGATATTTCAGTTTTAGACTGCCTCGTTCCAGCATGACTGCTGAACACGATGAATCGATTCCCAGGTTGGGTAAAGTGTGGCTGGGTTATTCCATCAGGATTTTTTAGTAGCAGCCAAGGAGTCTGGATTTGTATCCAGTTGATGGCAGTAGGCTCGCCCCTATTACATGGGACTTACACTTATCTGGTGAAATGTGGGCGTGTACTGTTAGGGGTAGCGAGAAACAGAGCGGGCTGCCGAACGCAACGTCGATGCTGCCGCCTGCGATAGCATTCCCACTCTAGCAAACAGCATGGAAAAATCCTATTCTGTACTAACAGTGCCAGATGAGGATCAACCCTTAGG
Source organism: Xestia xanthographa (assembly GCA_905147715.2). Classification (NCBI taxonomy): domain Eukaryota; kingdom Metazoa; phylum Arthropoda; class Insecta; order Lepidoptera; family Noctuidae; genus Xestia; species Xestia xanthographa. The sequence continues at coordinate 22,277,189 of LR990645.1, read as the reverse complement.
TACACCTCTACCGACCCCTTCGGGGATTACAGGCGTGATTTTATGTTGTCTTAATTTCGTTCTAAAAGAAATAATTCATAAGATGAATGTTCATCAATCGCAATTGAAAATGTATGGCGACATCGATCACATAAATGTTGGTATAAATCCCGTTTGGCATTCAAATCTCTCTTGATGTGTATTTGTGTGCCGTGAAGTATGAACACTATACAAACTGAATAAGCTGTTTTCCTACGTAAAGTTTTAAAATAAGATGCATGGAAATAGACGAGATTCGTAGCAAATTCGTAGCATGTGCGTAGCGTAGACTCTTAGCACTTTTTTATTCCTTGAAATGGGTATGTGGTATGGGTTATTGTTATAGGAACGAGACGTCGGGTCAGGTTAGGAAGAGGATTACGTTGGGCACAATAGGGTAGATGACAAAAAAAAACTAATTCGGTTTCAGGGAAAACAGGTCAACTAGCGACGCCATTAAACACCTAACTTCTACCATTGTGAATAACCTTGATAGAGGAAGGAAAACTACAGGCATATTCCTGGATTTAGCAAAGGCGTTCGACACAGTCTCTGTTCCCTTGCTTCTTGCAAAACTAGAACATGTAGGAGTTCGTGGAATAGCTCTTAAGCTACTTGAAGACTATATGTCTAACAGAACACAATGTGTGGGAATAAATGACTTTGTGAGCGACCTGGAGAATGTAACTTTCGGTGTACCACAAGGTAGTGTTATGGGACCTACGCTTTTCCTTATTTACGTAAATGACCTGTGTGATTTACAGCTGAACCAGGGCCGGGTCATAGCGTACGCTGATGACACAGCCCTCTTATTTGGTGGAGAAACATGGAAAGAGGCTAACGAGCTGGCTAATGAAGGGTTCAGACTGGTTTCGGAGTGGCTACAGTCAAATCTTTTGACTCTTAACACGCATAAAACTAAATACATACCTTTTAGTATAAGAAAGAGCAGCCAACCACCCCCTGGCACTATTCAAATAAATGCTCATACTTGTAATATGACGGGGAAGTGCTCTTGCCATGAACTTTCTAAAGCAAAATACCTTGGACTGATCATTGACCAACATTTAAACTGGCAAGAACAGGTCTCTTCACTTACCTCCCGAGTGAGAAAACTTATATACATATTTAAAAACATACGTTGCTTCTGCCCACCAACCTTGTCATTGCTAGTGTATCTTTCGTTGTGCCAGTCCATTATAACTTACTCTATTATGGCTTGGGGGGGGGTGCTGCCAAAACCGTTCTTATTGCTTTAGAACGAGCACAACGTGCTGTTCTTAAGGTGATGAGTTATAAGAAGTTTAGGCACCCTACTTTTCTGTTATACTCGGAATTATCAGTTCTTACAATAAGGCAACTATTCATCAAAGACTTAATATTAACCCAGCACAAAAATTCACCTGATTATACAACGAGAAGAAGGCAAGATATTGTTTACTCCGTACCTTACTGTAAAACCTCATTTGCAAACCGATTTTTTAATTTCCTAGGACCATTCATGTATAATAAAATATCAAAACTAATCCAAATTCATAATCTTAATAGTCACACTTGTAAAATTGAGATTTTTAAGTTTCTTAACTCACTGAACTATAATGATACTGAAAAAATACTTAAAATTACTAGTTAATGAGATAAATCACCAAAATATTGCATCATACACATTCATACATTATCACATTTCAAGTCACTTTACATACAACGTACACTTTTTACACATAAAGATAATCAATAATAATCATGATCTACTTTTAATTAATTTTAACTTTAAATATACTTTGCCACTGGTTTTTAGGCAAACATTATAAAGTATAACCAAACACAATGTAAACAAACTAAGCATCGAAATATTTTGCGTATACTATGTCAACTTTTACATGTACCTACTACTTAACAAAAAGTTCACTATTCTATATATGTTTGCCTACCCCTAGTTTAAGTTATTTTTGCATTTGCTTTGCTTTTATTTCCTAAAACTCTTTATGCTATATATTAAAATAATATTTTGTCACAAGTATGCTACCATGAGTACAATCACAGAGAACGAGGAACACTGGTCCACCATAATACAGTTTAAACTAGTACGGGGAGCAGAGTGAATCAGTCTTGTGTTAACAACCAAAATAAGTATACCGACACATAACAAACAAAAATTGTAACTACCTCTACTGCTTATTTGTAACTTATTGAACTGTGCAAGGTTGTTATTTTGATTTGATTTGGCAAATAAAGCGTTTTTTTTTTTTTTTTTTTTAATTAATCCGTCAGATAGATTTTCAAAAAAATATTCACATATTTTTTCTTTTTTTACGTAAATAAAAACTGAAGACGTCGAAAACTCGTGTGACGTCACATTTGAGTACATTTTTTACTCAAATGTGACGTCACAAACCCTCCCACCACTCATGATCTTTGACACGTTTTATCTTCGTCAATTTTTATTAATTTGATGAAACAAAAACACGTATCCAATATTTTTCGATAATCTAACTGACAGACTAAACAGAATCATATATTTTTCAATACACTTCCTCGAAAACTGGTCCTTAACGCACTACGATTAGGTACAACATGCAATGTATTTCACACGCGTGCGATTTTTTCCACTTTCCCGCACGTGTGCAGGAATGAAAATTGCCACAGATAACTATACCTATACTTAGTCCAAATTGGTTCAATGCCTATAGTCTGAGGTGAATTTTTTTTTTTTAATTTTTGCAAAGCACTACGCGTCTTTACGGCATAAATATTTTTGAATATTCAAATTGTGTTTATAAATAGAATATCATAGATAAACATGATTATTTAAAACTAATAGTTACTTTTATACACAAATTAACATTTACTTGTGTTCTGAATTCAAAAATATAAAATAAATCTATTTTTTATATTAGGCTGTCTAGCGGCTTCATACCATTGCCTCTCTTTCAACCTGGCGAGACCAAAGCGCGAAAAAAAAAGAAAATTTAAATCATAGTTTCATAGTTCGTGACAAAAAAAATATTGGTTATTTAATTTTATTTCTTCAAAAGTGTATTGAAAAACGTCGTTTGATACACGTGGACATTTGTTATTGCAATTCTCGGCTCAAAAACACCCTCGCCTACGGCTCGGGAGTTATAATTCCACCTCGATTGCAATAACAAACTTTCTCCACTTGTATCAAAATGTACTATTTCAATACACTTCCTCAAAAACTGGTCCATAACGCACTATGATTAGGTACAACATGCAATGTATTTCACACGCGTGTGTTTTTTTCCACTTTCCCGCACGTGTGCGGGAATGAAAATTGCCACAGATAACTATACCTATACTTAGTCCAAATTGGTTCAATGCCTATAGTCTGAGGTGAATGTTTTTTTTTTTTAATTTCAGCAAAGCACTACGCGTCTTTACGGCATAAATATTTTTATAATTTAAAATTGTGTTTATAAATAGAATATCATAGATAAACATGATTATTAAAAACTAATAGTTATTTTTATACACAACTTAACATTTATTTGTGTTCTGAATTAAAAATTAAAAAATATAAAATAAATCTATTTTTATATTAGGCTGTTTAACGGCTTCATACCTTTGCCTCTCCTTCTACCTGGCGAAAGTAGAGCGCGAAAAAAAAAGAAAATTAAAATCATAGTTTCTTAGTTCGTGACAAATTTTTTTTCGTTAAATTTTATTTTATTTCTTCAAGTGTATTGAAAAACGTCGTTTGATACACGTGGACATTTGTCCACTTGTATCAAAATGTATTATTTAAATACAGTTTCTCGAAAACTGGTCCATAACGCACTACGATTAGGTACAACATGCAATGTATTTCACACACGTGCGATTTTTTCCACTTTCCTGCACGTGTGCGGGAATGAAAATTGCCACAGATAACTATACCTATACTTAGTCCAAATTGGTTCAATGTCTATAGTCTGAGGTGAATGTTTTATTTTTTATTTTGTCAAAGCACTACGCGTCTTTACGGCATAAATATTTTTTTAATTTTCAAATTGTGGTTTTAAATAGAATATCATAGATAAACATGATTATTTAAAACTAATAGTTACTTTTATACACAAATTAACGTTTATTTGTGTTCTGAATTCAAAAATATAAAATAAATCTATTTTTTATATTAGGCTGTTTAACGGCTTCATACCATTGCCTCTCTTTCAACCTGGCCTGGCCTGGCCTGGCCTGTGACCAAAGCGCGAAAAAAAAAGAAAATTTAAATCATAGTTTCATAGTTCGTGATGGTTCGTGACAAAAATATTATTCGTTATTTTATTTTATTTCTTCAAAAGTGTATTGAAAAACGTCGTTTGATACCCTCCGGCCGTTTTCGCAACTGCGATTCGCAACCAGTTGCGAATTAGGAATTTATACTCCATGTTCGCAACCAGTTGCGAATCAAAAAAACTTATTCCTTAACCGCAACTAAGCATCCCGATGATTAAGTTTCGTAACCAGTTACGATAAAAGAATTTATTTTCCTTCTTCGCAACCATCGTTGTCTGTTTGTTGATACTCTATTTTGTTGATTTGTATAAAAACTTTTCAAAAGGTTCCGGCCACTACAATAGTATCCAAAGGCAATTGCTAAAAAAAAATCAGATGATTTGATAACCTCCTCTTTTTGGAAGTCGGTTTATCTTGACAATGAACTTATCGTTAAGCTCTCACGTCAGTAATTTCAGAATAATAATTTTATTTTTTGCAGTATTTCAAAGTCTATTTTAATGAAAAAAATTATAAGGATGTCTTCCAACGAGTTTCCCACAACATCCAACATGGAATTTATATCTACGAAGCGAGGGGGCTCGAAAATGCTGTATGAGGGCCACCAGTACCATCGTAAGAAAATTTATACGAATGGTAATTCATTTTGGAAATGCTGCAATGAGAAAGTGTGTAAAGGAAATTTAACGTTACTATGCGGAATGAAACAATAAAATTTAAAGCACACGACACAAGCTGTAAACCTACACCGCTAAAAATTTGATACATGGACGCGTTTGCATATCCGACTATAACTTTAAAAAATTAGCAGTTTTTCGGATGCTTTTCCGGAACAATGAAACTAAACCAAATGTAACTAATAATTACAACAGATAGATTACTTCTTCATCTTCATATAATAGTAGCTTTTTATTTGAAAATATTCGTTTATAATATTGTAAAAAATAATTTTCGGTGCCTCTCGGTTCGGTTTCGGTGTTGAGTTTAGGATCAGTTTTCTTCTATTTAATAACATAAATTTATATATTAAAAAATATCTTATGTAAGTACGCACATAATTATGTTCAACTCAAAATGGTGTTAAAAAAAACTATCAAAATGTTACAAACGACTGAAAACAAAAATCGTATCTATATTTTCAACAAATTTTGCTTAATTTGATGAATCTTATGGGCTTGAGTTAACGGTTATTTGTTTGTCACTGTCTTGAATTGAATGCACAAAAATGTTGTAATGAAATATAAGTTTGCGCTCGCACAATAGAAGCGCGGGTAATTCGTAAACTCCAGAACTTTTCGGCCCCATCGGCCATCCGTTCTGCGAGCAATGTGCCCTGTCCACTGCTACGTAGGTTTGGCAATTCTTCGGGCTACGTTGGTAACCTTGGTTCTCTTGCTCTCATTTCTGATTCGATCCCGCAAGGAATGATTACTGGCAACACACACTGGTCATAGACTTTCATCTAGTTTTTTTATTCATTATCTTATTATCTACTGGTTGCGAATCAAGAAACGCTTATCTCCCATCGCAACTATGTATGTTCGCGAAGTTCTTATTCTTTGTTCGCAACCAAGTTGCGGTTAAGGAAAAAGTTTTCTTGATTCGCAACTGGTTGCGAAAAAGGAGTAAAAATTCCTAATTCGCAACTGGTTGCGAATCGCAGTTGCGAAAACGGCCGGAGGGGTTTGATACACGTGGACATTTGTTATTGCAATTCTCGGCTCAAAAACACCCTCGCCTACGGCTCGTGTGTTATAATTCCGCCTCGATTGCAATAACAAACTTTCTCCACTTGTATCAAAATGTACTATTTTAGGCAGTCAACATCCCAATTTTCTTTTGTTTTTCTAGTTCCTAACCTAACCCGCGACCGGGTTAGGATTTCGGATCAGGGTTCGGAATTAACCTTTGGTACTTTTATTTATTATCTTTAACCGGTCTTTAACACAATGTATTAAAAGCGCCCTGTTCCTATCCAATCCCTGCAAACAGGGATTTTTCAGCCGTGAATATTGTTTTAATAATGCAGCGAAGGAGTTCAACTTATTACCAAAATGTTCGACTGACTTTTGTAGTAAGTATGGAAACTGTTGGCCCGTAACAATCTTCTGGTAGGTAGGCACCTACAATATTTCAATACATTTCGATTAAAAACCAATCACGTAGAAAATCACATGTTACAGTTACTGCCACACTCAAAAGTATTAGGTACTACATCCATCCATGAGTACCTCTTTACAGGTAGCAAAAAAAATATGTTTGAGTTTGAGCGATACCCGAAATCAGGTCACGGGCCCGAAACGGATTACACACTCGTGAAGTTTGAAGAAAGGAGGCTTCGTGCGGGCCGAGATATTGCGAAGTTCAAAGGTGAAGAGTTCCACCCTCACCTGAAACCGGGACGGGTACAGGGACGAATTTGAGGCGACCTTCACTGCTCGCTGAGCTGCTGGTGCATTCCAAATGTGAATGGTCCCGTTTGATGTTTTTGTTTTATGCATGTAGGTACCCTTTGGATGCAAATTGGAATGGTCTTTTTATTTTGAAATATCTAGGTGCATTTCCAGTTTACTTCATCTCACCTACGTAGGTACCTTCTACAACTTAATAAATTAGTGAATAGCGGAAGTTTTTAAAACTAACAATGAATGACTGCGAAATAAACTTACTCGTCGGTACTATCGAGGACACTCCCGCCTGACCACCACTAAGCTCATTTTTGCTTGCACTCGCAACATAAAAATGCTCTCTAGCCCCGCCCCGTTGACTTTGTGTAGAAAAAATGAATGAAAAAATACCGAATCGGCCGAGCGCAATGACGACGCACGCCAAACGAGAGTTAAAGTTGACGTTTTCCTAATAGACCCAAACTTTAAGGGGGCGTGGCTCGGCGCCTCCGCATGATTTAAGCGAAAAAAAAAAAAATGGTCAGGCGGAAAAGACCCCGATAGTACCTACGAACCACAACATCATACGATGGTCTACTATAAAATACTGGTATTCACCTGCATCCGGTTATACTGGAAGCCGATCCCAACAAAGTTGAGAAAAAGCTAGGCAGATGATGGTCTACTATAAAAATAAACACCCAAGCGAGCGCTAAATATGTTATCTGCAAGAAAAAGTAATTTATAGAACTAGCATATTATCTGATAAAATAAACTTTACACACGAGCCGCTAAAGGAAGGAAAATAAAGGAATCCGCGAATTATTTACAACAACCATTTATTTAAATGTAAAAAGAAAGCAATTTAAAAAGTTTTATGACCGGAGCGGGCTGGCCGGGGCCTGTCGGGGCCGCCGCTCTACGTATTGCATCTGGCCCTACTTGCTTCAGGGTACTATGAAAACTTTTCTTTGATTCCCACTTCAACACTTGGTTCGCCATTAAACTCGTGAAATAGTGAGATTAATTACACGAAATGTTAAGTTTAGAGCCACAGCAGGGTTGTAAGATTGAGTTTCGAACAAGCGCCATTTTTAAGGTTTCCTGCTGTACGAAAAGGAATGTTCATTAGCCCCATGGATTGCATTGCCTCATTTGATTTGTTTGCATTGGATTGTTAACCCTATGGACTCCGGTCTGAAATAAAATCTTTCTATTCTATTCTATTCTATTAGCGAAGCCTTGTGCTGAAGGTAAAGCCCTTCAGTTCATAATATTAATGTTCTGGCTTATTTTTGTAGGTAAGTAGGTCTGGTTACCGGTGACAAGTACCTATGTAGTAGAAAAGCAATCACGACAGACGCCACGCAGCTACCCGCCGCGGAACTGTCAAATTTTCACAATCAACCTTGAATAAATAATAGGTTTAAAGTTGATTTGGAAAATTGATTTAGCGAATAAGTTGAAAATCTATTGAACGAATTTGACAGATTGTAGTACCTACCTCGATTTGCTGGCGTCAGTACATGGTAGTTATTGACTGCAAAAAACTTATTTAAATAACATACAGTGAGTGCTCCGTCAAAGCAATCGCACATTCGCGAATTCTGTGCTCCAGTTCTTTATGTTTGTGCATATTGGCAGGTAATTGAAATGGAGTGTAGGTACACTATATACATATATAACCTATTTTTAATGTGTATGCACACTCTGTTCTGGTAGTCGTATTCCCGTAACGCACATTTTTCTAAAAGTTTGAAGTAACTCAAACAAACTACAGAAGCGGCTGAAAATTAAAAGTATAAATAACTGCTTTACTGTGAAACAGTCATTTTCTTCAACGAGTGTTGAGCGGACTTTTGGCAATGATTAATGACGCAAAGAAAAAGTTTTTACTTTGGCTCTTCGGCTCGAGTTACACCTGGCTTCCGTAAGAAAGGTACGAAAGTGTTGCCATGGCTAAAACTGTTTCGAACTCATCATTTACCCTTTAGGTAAATGTTATGGCAACTTTTTTTATCAGCGGTTTCTTTTTGCAGGGAATTGAAGCGTTCAAAAAGTTGTGGTTATTTTACCGGATGACTTTTTTATCATTTTCCAAAAAAAAAAAATTATGTGAATGGAGTAGAAGCATAAGGCATACTTAGCTTTTTTTTCTTTTATCCACAGCTTAGAAAAAAGTGATCCATAAAAAAAAAACTTCAAGTAAACTTTTCATATTAGAACAAAGAAAGAGAAATTTTGAAAAAAAAAGACGAATAATATAGAAATTTTTTTTTCGTAACAAAAAAAAACTAATTAGGTATGTCATTTGCTTCTACTCAATGATATTCTATTACACAGATATGTTGTGAGCGCGCAATCGTGAAGACTCGAAACTGTTTTCGAGTCTTCACGATTGCGCGCTCAATTGGCCTGTTTTTCCTTTATTCTGCGTCACAGCGTGTATGTGAGCTGGCTCTGCCCCGCGGCACACTTTTTCGGTGGGTTTGTAGGTGTATAACATAATCTGTTTATTAGAATATCATTGCTTCTACTCCGTTCACTTCACCCATACCCATTTTTGTTGGAAAGTGATAAAAAAGTCACCTGTATATTAAGTTTAACATAGCATAGCATAGTAGGTATCATTTAAAAGGAAATTAAAATCTTTTTTAGCTAGTAAAGCATATTATGATGTAAATGAATTTTTAAGTGAATCGTTTTTTAATTGACATGCTTTTATTAATTGAATCTGAAATGTATTGTAATGTAATAATGATTATGATAATGATTGATATATTGAATACCTATTGCATATTTTTTGGACCTACGTTGACATTATTATGTTGTGATTTTATTTTTTTAGATAATTGAATATTTGGCAATTCTTGTATGTAACTCCTATTTATTTCTATATGAATCCATTATGTAATCAATCCATTTTATTTTATTTACTAATGTCAGCATTGTCAATTTTTAATTATTGTTGTTTTAATGATATTATTTTAATTATAAACTAGTATTGATATTTGCACACCATGACAATATGGTAAACATGTTGGCACAACTCTATGCACTTAGAACACCTTGCATGCATTTTTTTCATTATAATTGTATGTACACTCATGTTTGAGCAAATAAAGTTATCTGAATCTGAATCTGAATCTAACGCAATTTTGTACCTATAGTTGATAGTGAATGAGCTGTGAAAAAAGGAAATCTATTACGACCCGGAAATAGGTTGTAGTGTACCGCACTGTACACTTCCGTTTATATTTTGTGCTTTCCCACGAGACCACGAAAGAAAATAGGGAAAAGGTGGATTGTTTTCTGTACTCACTTATTGTTTGTAACTTTTTTCTTGTGTCAATGAAAACGATGGATTATTCATTGGACGGCTGGTTTGTGAAACGCCGCTTAAATGGGCCCGACACTGTAAATAAATACGTTAAAAAACCGGCCAAGTGCGAGTCGGACTCGCGCACGAAGGGTTCCGTACCATTATTATCAAAAAACGGCAAAAAAATCACGTTTGTTGTATGGGAGCCCCCCTTAAATGTTAATTTTATTCTGTTTTTAGTATTTGTTGTTATAGCGGCAACAGAAATACATCATCTGTGAAAATTTCAACTGTCTAGCTGTCACGGTTCATGAGATACAGCCTGGTGACAGACAGACGGACAGACGGACAGACAGCGAAGTCTTAGTAATAGGGTTCCGTTTTTACCCTTTGGGTACGGAACCCTAAAAAATGTATTAGACTAGGAGAGGCACAATCATTATTTTATTTACTTGCATGAGCAATATTACTCCATTATGTTTCTACAATTTACATAAAATCGATTTGCTATTACTAGTGTAGGCAGAATTCGATTAGAATAGACTTATACGCGTTATTAGGTAATGCCACAGATCTCACAGATGACAGATCTGTTAGAGGCGGCATAGTTAACACTTTACATACAAAGTCAGCTTCAGCTTGCCACCGTTTACTCGCGCTAAGACAAAAATGACATAAACTAAAGGCTTTTTAACTGGTCCATGACAGAAGTTGTGAATTTTATTTGCCGTCTCTAAAATCTGTCGGAGTGCGATTCCGTGCTCTGTGGGTAAAGCGTTTCGATTCAAAACCGTTTTACATAATGTGGGGCTAAATAAGAAGGTAACCTTGGCCTTGGAAAAGATTGCTGCTTGGGTGGAAGATATATCGTTTCTCTCACACATAAGATACTTCATCATAATTATGTGTGACAGAAGCGAAATATCTGAAGTTTCTTCAGGGTTCCTGTAAGAAGAGGTTTCTGATTTTTAACCGACTTCTAAAAAGGAGGAGGTTATGTATTCCATCAGTAATTTTTCATATATGTACGCCGATTTTTACGTGCATTACTGGTTTGATTTAAGTGATTCTTTTTTTTGCAAAAAAGTTTTTATCCATAGATAAAAACTCCACGCCATAGCCAGTGTTTCTAGGCAAAACATTCCACTCCTAACTAACCTACGTAAAAATGACTTCAAAGGATTGTTGAATCGTCAATCAGATTAATATTTGATTGTTTTGAGGTGTTGAAAACTTTTCCACTTTCCTGAAATCCTTTATAAGGATAGATTTGTATATAATTGTTTCAAAATTGGATGAATTTAAACTTTCGCGTTAGGTACATCTTTACGACAAATAAGTAGAATCAAGAATCATTTATTTGCTGAAAATAAAGTTACATAAATACCACTTATACGTTTAAGACCATGTCAATTATTTAGGAGAACTTCGTAATTGTTACTTTGTGTCTTTGCTGTATGTACTCTATATTTAAGTAGACAAAGAGAGATTTTTCAGAACAAGGAATTAATGAGGTAGGTATCGACTACTGTGTTTCTTACGTGATTAGAGGCAAACAAAAAACAAATGCTTATTTAGAGAAGAAAGTTCATTGGAGAACATGGCCGTTTACCAGGGTCGGGGGGGGGGGGGGGCTTTTGGGACCAGGACCGCGGTCCCGGATTCCCCCTAAATATTTTAAATCCCTCCCATTATTTCGTCAGTTATACTGAGAGCCTAGACCAGTGACAATCGATTTCAAAGCTTTTTCATGAGTTTTCCCATTTCTAAAATAGGATTGTCAAAGCTACAAAGGATCTTTGAAGTTTTGAACATTGTCACATTTGTGGAAGTGCTTCATGGAATTGTAATGAGAAAACTAGAAGGTTCCGATTCTAGCCATGCACTAGCTAAAACATTCATGTAGCTACATAAATGGTTTTTCGATGAGCTTATTTTAGTCCCATATATTTGTATTTTCCTGTATATCGTATTTGTATTTTCCTGGTCGTTTAATAGTTTTTAGGGCTCCGTCCATCATCTGCCTAGCCTTTTCCCAATGTCGTAATATGTTGGGGTCGGCTTCCAGTTTTACCGGATGCAGCTGAATATCAGTATTTTACATGGAGCGACTGCCTATCTGACCTCCACAACCCAGTTAGTACTGGGTAATACGATACCCCTTGGTAAGACTGGTTGTCAGACTTTTCGGGCCTCTGACTACCTAACGACTGTCAAAGATCTACAAATGACAGCCGGGACCAACGGCTTAACGTGCTTTTAGGGCTCCGTCCAAAAAATGAAAAAAAAAACGAAACCCTTATAGGATCACTATTCACTCGTGCGTCTGTTTGTCTGTCCGTCCGTCTGTCACAGCTAATTTGCTCCGAATCTACTGGACCAAATCAGGTGAAATTTGGTAGGATGGTGTAATCCTACGACCCAAACACAGATGTGCAAAGTAAATTATTATTTTTTTAAAAGGGGCATTTTCGTGTACCTATATCCTCGTTATTACCTATAGAATGTCAGTTTGTGTAGACCCTCAGGTTTTAAAGTTTTAACACAATAGTTGAAACCCGTTACCGAGTCGCAATTACGGCGGTCCATTGTGCGGTTATTTCGTGATTGTTTCAAAAGATATAACGTCACTGTTACGACGACTTATAGTTCTATTGTTTGCAAGTTCTCTCGATCATATTTTACAGTGCATGTACACACGGCAACAGAGATAAGTGTTCACGCAGAAGATTATACCACGTGATTCCTGTATGAAAACCTTTGCATCAGAAACTGTGAAAGACCTGTAGAAAAAAGGATCTATTAGACATTAATTGTTATTATAGCTTTTCACAGTTGTAATGATTATTCTTCTTGATGTAGTGGTTGTTAGAAATCCCACTTCTAGCAGTATATGTCGATTTGGTTGGAAATCTTTTTCCTTTTGTATTCAAGCAAAGATTTGACGTTCTCTCCCTGCTATTCGATCATAACGATCATCCACCATTGCATTCGCATTTTTCACTTTCAAATCATGTTTTGATAAGCTCATTTAAACTATAGCGATACTTAAATTTTCAAGCGAGTGCAATGCCAGCGTCTTGCTCAGGCTTTATTAACTAGGTACGTAAACTACTAGTACAGGTACAATGTGTTAAGTATTTTTAGGGTTCCGTACCCAAAGGGTAAAAACGGAACCCTATTACTAAGACTTTGCTGTCTGTCCGTCTGTCCGTCTGTCTGTCACCAGGCTGTATCTCATGAACCGTGACAGCTAGACAGTTGAAACTTTCACAGATGATGTATTTCTGTTGCCGCTATAACAACAAATACTAAATATAGTCAATGGTACGGAACCCTTCGTGTGCGAGTCCGACTCGCACTTGGCCGGTTTTTAAGTTTGCATGCTGAAAGAAGTCAGCGAAATATGTGAAACCTTTTATTCTTAAGACCATCATGTAGGTACCATACCATATTTCATGTAAATAAAGAATCTTGAATCTACCCTGTACACTTGGTAGTTTCGCTGTTAGTACACTAATATACTTGTACCACCAGACTTGTATTACCTACATTTGTATTAGTTGCTTTGTTATGTCTGGAGTTTGTCGGTCGCTGGCTACGGATGCTCTTTGTGAATGAACTTAAATGTGAGACGCTTCGGGAGAACATTGCTAATGTATGCCTAATTGTGGCGAGTCAATTTACTTGAGTCTGTAGGTCATTGGGTTGGCTGTGAAATTGCGTTTAGATCTTGCACGAATGAATGCAGGTTTAGACTCAAGTTATACAAGTTTGCAATGCTGTGTGAGTGTCACCAGAAGTTCAAAGTATGACCTTAATAGACTTAAAATTTTATTTGAATTCAGTATGTACATTATTTACAATTTACAAGTCTATTAAAATAAACTAAACTAACTTAAACTAAAAACTTAAAAAATGGCGTCAATAAACCCCTCCTCAACACTGTCAACTGGTAATGTCCCCAAGAGACTGGCGGCGTTACCACGCTGTATGGCAACGCTAAGCCTTTGGCCAAGGTAAAAGCCAGCCCTAGGGTTACGGGAAGTGTCAACTAAGCGTTTTGAAATTTCCCTGAAAAGGCTGTGAGCGCTCGGACCCCACGGTCCTAGAGTTTCAATCCCAAACGGCTTGAAAATATAGTAGAAAAAAAATAGACCTTAACTGGGATTTTTATCTAGTCCTGTAGAATTTTTGCTCAAATATAAATTCAGATGACAGTTTAATTTACGTCATCTTTGGACTATAAGAGTCCACAAGACTACGCAACTACCCGACACTTGACTCATAAAATGGAATTGCAGATATTGTAATTTTATTGTGGACGTGAATGAAATAAAACAAGCAGTCCTTATTTGAATAAAAATGCGTTTTATCCCAACGTAAAGACAAGTTTATAAATCCTTACAAATAAAGGAGAGTCCTTTCATCTGTGGAGTAGGATCGCGACTGGCTGGAATGCGCGGCGGATCTCGATCGCGAGGCGCGGGCGCATGCCAAGCGCTGGGAAACTAAGAAGGTTCGGAAAGCTTTAACTCATAAACGGCTGAATATGCAATCCAGTGACAGAGAAGTGAGCAGTGATCCAATTCCATTTCATTTCATTTCATTTCATTTCAATTCATTCAGAATGGAAAGAATATAGGGCTCTTCGATAAATGGCAAATGGTTTTAAAGAATTTCTTTGTTCTGCAATGATTTTTAATTGCTTTTAGGTAGCAGTTGTGTCACTTCAATACAACTTTTGACTTTTCCGAAATAATCATCGCTGTTGGAATCCCAGTTTGTCCAAGTTTTTTTAATCGGAAGGCAGGTATATAGGCTTTTTAACACTGTTCCTGGCCGTTATTCATGTTACATCAGATCAATTTCATCTCATCATTCATTTGTTTTTCTTCATTCATTTATACTATCTCACACCTTGGCAATCTGAGCTTTATTATCATTTCTGCCAACCGTGATACCATCTTCTATTCGTCGGTCAAAACGGAGTAGTCCCCCTCAAACTTATATGTAGTGTGTACAAGCGCAGACTGTTCCCGGGGGACAACGCGTCGCCCGCGCACATTCCTGCCGCCTTAGTCACACAACCGTTGGATTATCCGCACCGAATCATGAGGATCAGAAGGTGCAGAAGATCTGGACTGCTTTGCTGGATTACAGAGGATTATGCAGGTTCATTTAAAGGTGATCGAAGAAAAGAAACGAAAGCAATTTACTTATTTAATACTTGTAGTTCAAGTATGTTATACAAGAACTGTCTATTATGAACTTGACCTAAACGAAGGTAACCTTCGTTGGTTTTCATTGTAAATAGCATCTCAAACTCATTTTTTTTTAAATTTGGAGTCACACTAAATAGTTGGCCTATAGTGGCCTTTTTTCTGTGACTATAATTTTCAGTTCCATCACTTTTTATGCACTGAGGAGATAGACTTAGTAAGGTGGTCTAACCGTAGCCTCTATCAAATTGTCCTTCACCGACGTTAATAAAGGAACACAAACCTATCATACATACATTCCACATCCCACGGATGTAAAGCCAAGAGTGGAACTTCTCAGCGTTACCCCCAGGAGATTAGCGGCTATAGAGATCTTATCGGGCGGGTCCGGCTCGAGATAATTACACGCGTATGAGGCGGCGATGATTTGTGGGACCCTTCCGTGAACCCGCTCCATTCAGCCACGGACTTATATTAGATTGTATTGTGACGGTTTTATTGTAATATTGTAATTCATAGCTTGGACGCCGTGTGAATTTGGGAAAGTATTTCTTTAGTTTAGCTACGTGAGTGTGTTGGTAGTAGACCCTTAATTCTGTGGCAGTTGAGAGTAGTTAGGATGATTGTGAAACGTGCTATTCAGTGATGGGTCTTGGTTCAGGTCATGTAATCCACGATGGTTTAGTTATGCAGATAAGACTCTGTAGAACGCACACATTTCGCCAGTTACGTTAAGTCTAATGCATGTGAGGAGCACCGTGTAGTTTCAGTCAGTAGGAGTCTAACAGACCCCTCCGTGGGGCCGACGGAGGACATCCATTGAGGATTTCCACACGAAAAAAAGGGTTACAAAAATAGGAACCAAACACTTAAATCTCTAACTGAGATAACGTTAATCAATCACTAGAAAATGTATTAGAATGAGCTTCAGTTTGCACAACCAAGTAGTTTCCTTAAAAAGTCAGCCGAACGACTGGTCGTTTTGGATAAGTCTAGGGTCTCAACCTAAGGATTGAATTTCTTTACAATATTCGAATTCTTTGTAAGATTTCGAGTTAAACCCAAAACAATAAGAAAGGAGAATACCTATCTACCCTATTTTAATCAAATGCATTGACCTTTTCCTACAGAGTGGTTGAAAGTCAATCAACGTTACGTAACGAAACTTTTGGGAGCACAGAGACAGAAATAAAGGTTCCGGTGCATGTAAGAGCTCCCAGAGGGAATAGATTAAGTGACGATCTAGCAAAAATGACGATGGTGGTACAGTCAAAACAAATTAAAAACAACAACCAGCAGTAACAGATTTAAGCTACCGATAAGCAGTTGAATCATTCTCTTCTGGCCCAGATCCTAAAAGTAGTTAGCGTAATTAATCTGACATATTTAGATTGTATTTCCGTGGCTCGCTCGTTCACCTGCGATATTGACAATTGTAAAGACTCATGAATCAGGCTAGAACCTTATGAAAATAAGTAGGTAGCGCTCAACAATTACCATAAAATACCGAACTAGGAGCAGCGGTGGCCCAGTGGTGGCGGCCCCGACTTACGAACAGTAAGTCGTGGGTTCGGACCCAGACAGGCGCATTACTTTGTGTAATTTATTTCATCACCACTGTTCTCAAAACGGTGGGAAAACATCGTGAGGAAACCGGCATGTCCTAGAACCAAAAAATTCGAAGACATGTGACATCTACCAATCCGCGCTGGGCCCGTGTGGTGGATTATAGCCCATTCCCTCTCATAGAGAGGAGGCCTGTGTCCCAGCAGTGGGAACATTAATAGGCTGATGATGATGATGACCGAACTAGAACGTACACTGTATAACCTTCTTCGAACACAAAGACAAAACGAAGGCGAACGAAGTAAACTTTTGGTTTTTAGTAAACTTTTTCCAAAAGTTTACCACTTTCACGACGTCATCGGTGGCTGTACTGGCAGGGCATGGAGTTCGAGGGACCTCCACTTTGACTACGTCATGTTTTGGGTCACAGAGCGCAGGATAGAAGGTAACTGCATACTGAACGATAAAACTTACGTTTTTAAAAGAGTATATGGAACAAAACAACGTATACGAGTCTACCTACCATTATACTTTACCCTTATTATAAGAGCTTTCATTGCTCTAATGCTTTCGCCCCTAAAACTTACCCCTTTTAAAGACTTAACAACAAAAGTCTGTTTAAAAATGTAGACTATCGCGGTTGACTCAATTATCCTTGCCGTACCCTCTGCAGAGGACAAAGTGGCCTAGGACGAAGTAATTAAATAGAAATTAGACCTAACTAAGTAATAAACGATGGGCTTTAACGCGGCTAGACTGTTCTAAGTTGTAGTTGTTGTACGCACGGCCCCCAATCAAGCTATACAAACGAATTTAAGCGGAGCTCTCATTGTATGGGAAATCTATACAAACAGAGGCTGTGTTATACTGAAAATGTATACCTTGATCGATGTGTCGCCGTGTGTACATTCTAAGATATTTTGGAAACTTATACCCGTTTTCACCAAGTCATACTAGGTATAGGTAACATCTAAATGAGCTATGTACGCTGTGTTTGATTTTCAAAAACAATAATATCAAGGCGGTTATTTAGCAAGCGCTATTGGTGACGAGGATGTCGACTAATGATATAAAAAAAATAAAGAGAACCCGCGCGTCATTGCGAGGTTTAATTACAAAGCTTGAAAACTACATAAACACCCAAGAAACTCTACCATACGAAGAAACAGAATCAAGACTAGGTACAATCGCTTCAAGAAACATTACAGAAATTACAAGAAATACATAATGAAAATGCGTATTTAATAAATTGGTTAGTGAAACCGGGCCTTATAGGATTGTCTGAATTAAACTGTGAAGCTTGCGATGGGTGAATCGAGGGATTATAAGGACACTTCAGTTACAGAGGAGAGGTTTTGTCTTTATCCTAGGTAACACGTTTTAGTAGAGTCCAAGTTATGTATCAAGTTGAAACTTATGTATTTATCAAGTTATTTATTACCGATAGGTATAACTGTTGTTCAAGAAAATAAATTAAAGCAGTTTGTAGGATAGAATTATCTACCAAAATCTATTGGAAAATTTCGTAGAACTCACGTAAGGCTTTTCAGCGTCAATATTAATAACATTACCTAGGTTTAATTAGTAACCAACCAGAGCCCATATAAGAGAACCTGAAACTGCTGAAAATTACCTGAATATCTTGTGTTGTAATTAAATATTTAATTACCTTATTATGTTATGTTCCATGTTATGGTCCTGTGTTGTGAACTTAAGAGTCCTATTACACTTTTTTGGTAAATTCATGATTTTTGACGCAGTAATTCTCAGCAGCAGTAAGATATTTTAATTATTTGCTTAAGAATAACGATAGTGCCATTCTCTTTCTTGTAAGTTGGAGTTACACATTTTCATTTTTCTTTTCGTGTAATTTACTATAAATATTTTACGAACTCAGTTTGCAAGAAAAACCGTCGACGATGGAACTTTAACGCTCCAATTCACATAGTTACATTCAATTCTTATAAAAGCTAAAATTACTAAAAGATAAGTTGAATGTTTTACTTGTTTATTGGAGTTTTATAGAATTACTTTAAATTCTTTGAGTTGTCACGGAAAAAATCGTAAAGAAATAGTAATTTAAGCCATAAATGTCTTAATTCAGCGTCCATTATATTCCAAATAAACTCAATTTTATCAAACAAATTAATATGATATAAAACTTCGATCTACAATGAATAAGTTTAATTAGTTTTCGTTTGTCAATATAATAAGACAAAAATACAATAAATAAAATTAAAGGACCTACTATAATTCTCAATTCAGCTCGCTCCTCAGTCTCATGTCAGTCTCGTCTCTAATATTCGTCAATATCAATCGACAATCGTCTAAATGTCGCTATTATTATCGACTCGTGTACGCCGACCTAAATAATTTGATCCAGGAAGTAAAAATCAAAAATTTGCCTAAAAAATGTAATAGGACTCTTAATTAGTTCGTAAAAGTTGATGAATTCTCAAAAATATTCCAAGTTTCCTTGCTGGGTAGAGCTGTCGAGAAAGGTTTTTGCTGTTTGCTGCGAGATCTATCAACATTTAATTTATTAAGGACTTCTTTCATGACTGCCATGTACAACTTGCATTCGTCAATTATCAAGTAGCCTCTGTTGTTTGTTTTGTTGTATCTTAACTTCAGGAACATTTTCACCCACATAAGGATATTTTCATCGGTAATTTAAAAAATAAACAGCGGTTTCCTACCAAAACTCAATACCTACACGGTCAAAATGTGTGAAACAGTTGTTTTAATGAGGGATTTTCTTTTTAGCTCTTCCCTAGCCGCTGGATAGATGGTGCTAGGAGTAAGTATGATAATGCAAGGAACGGAACCTAAAAAAACTGATTTTAACAAAGCGCGAGAAATGTTGGTTATATTCGGAAGGTTAAGCAAATGAAAGTGTCAGTCAACGAGAGATTGTGACATGACACAATGTTTTTTTTCAAGCGTTTTGGCTTTGGCATAGTAAGTTCAACGCCATCTATATAGTTCTTGGAAACTAAGTTTTTTTTTAAAACCTCAAAAGGAAAACCTCTCATTACCGATGAAACTTTTAAATGTGGGGGGTTTCAGAATGGTGTACTGAATACGTTATGTGGTAATAGCGTATGTGCGTCGGTATCTCTTTGACCCTGTATAGTGTTAGGTAATATTTCAATAAGCTGTTTGCCCCACGGAACTTCCAATAGGCTAGTTTCCACCATCAATAAATTGCAAATCTATTTAGTCCATCAGTTAGAGCATTGGAAAATAATGGTCACGTAGTTTTTGTTTTTGTAAATCAATGAATATTGACAAACATAAAACGCATCAAAACTCGGGAGTGGGGGCTCGTGACATCAGAAAGCACTAAAAATTATACCACGGCGTGACGTATTGAGAATTTTAAAAGCGTCGTATCTTCGTCAATTTTGGTTTACGTAACAAAAGAAAAAATACGTGTCAAATATTTTTTGATAATCTAACTGACGGACTTATTAGATTTTTTCAGTACACAAGCCTGTTGACGACCCGAATGGCGCTACGGTAGTGAGTGAGGCTGCCTTACGTTCTTAGGGCCCCGGGTTCGAATCCCGGTAGGAGCAAATGTTTGTGTGATGAGCATGGACATTTGTTTCCGAGTCATAGATGTTTATATGTATAATAAGTATGTATTTACAAATAAAAAGTATCTGTGTAGAATATCAACTATCTGGTGTCCACGACACAAGCCTCGTTGGTTAGTGTGGCACTAGATGGCGCTGTGTGTGATGTCCAGCGATATTTATTTTATTTTATTATTTTGGCAAAAATGATTTGATATTTGATTCTATTGAACTCTTTTAGAAGATGAATTTACAAGAACCCTTATACCTATATTCATCACTTTCCTACAACTCGCATTGTGTCAGTCCGTGACTGAGTGAACTTAAGGCCCTTCTAACCCTAAAATTAGCAAATCTATTTGTGGTGGTTCAAACTTCGTTTGAAATACTGTTAGAATAAAGTTTTATTCAGGTTGCACTACAAAGCGGTTGTTACGTCAGTCACTGCGGCCGAATAGTGCGAAATGAGTGGTTTTTTGCGATTTACAAAAAATCTATTGATTGGACTAAAAAAATAAAACACATAAGACCTGCTTTATAGTTAGTTCAGTAATTAGTATGCAAAGTTTCATGATCTAATTTGAATTACTTTTTGAATTAGCGGTTTATTGTTCGATTTGGAGGTAACTTTGGATTTTTTTCTAACGAGAAAAGTTTATGGAATTGTGTTTTTGTCACACATAAGACTTAGCATTGATCCTCAACTTTACCATATTGTGCCGGACGGGCGTTATCCGCTGATGGCGTGGATACGTGTACCTGGTGCTCTGCCTATACCCTATTACTACCGGGCGCACGCTTGTACTATACTT
Organism: Xestia xanthographa; assembly: GCA_905147715.2. Lineage (NCBI taxonomy): Eukaryota > Metazoa > Arthropoda > Insecta > Lepidoptera > Noctuidae > Xestia > Xestia xanthographa. The sequence continues at coordinate 22,256,042 of LR990645.1, read as the reverse complement.
CGCCGCCAGACGGCGCTGACGTCCTACACCTAATTAACTATAGCTGTGGCTGATCATTCTTCGCTATCTCAGGGCGTTGACCTAACGAGGGAGGATAGGGGTTACTGGGAAAATAAGACACTTATTTAACTTTCATAACTGTACAGGAAGCGATTTCAGGATTAATTCGCGCACTACTTTTTCACTATTTACTTATACATATTTGCCGTACTGATGACTACGATTCTAAGAAAAGTCGAGTTTACTAAGGTACTCCAGAACTTTACTGTAACGAGAACCCTGATTTCGCTTTCTGATTTCGGAAAACTTTAATGAAAATTTGATTATGGAAATGTACAATCTTTCTGCAAATTACAATTTTGAGCTTATGTTTAAACACATTATATACATCGCCACAATTCCACATAACGTTATTTATGTACAGACATAAAAACAACGAAAATCTTTATTAAAACGTGGAAATTATTTCCAAAAAACCAGACAACTTTTCCAAAAGTGTTTGGATGAAGGGTCTTACAGGCTGAATTACACGAAAACTGTTGCTGTGACTGTAAGTATATAATTGCCATATACTAGACGAGTATATGGTCCATCTAAAACTGTTACTTATTTTTTCGTGTCTGTATCTTTCAGCCTGTAGCGATCCTTCAACTGAAAATCTGTAAGACAATTTTTTTCTGTTTTTGTCTAATATGGCCGCGCTAGACCGTCATACTCTCGTCTAAGTGGTTCAACTATAAGCTAAGTTATAAAAAATTACTATATCCAGGCCTAGGTCGCAACCTAGGCTACCTGGACCTCGCCAAAGCGTTAAATTATACTAAAAAACTCCACTTGCGAGCTCATATGTGTCTAGCGCGACTGAAAATTACTATATAACTATTCTAGATTCACTGATGGCACTTTGTTATCTCACTATATTGCCCATACACTGACTCTACACTATTTTTTAACTATTAATCAACACTCTATGTGTTGGATTGGTGACGTTCGTCGCGAACATTTCTCCCGCCGTGTAGTGCAGTGACGACTCGCTGTCATGTCGGCGCGGCGCTACATCATGCCGGCGAGCGACGACCGTAGTTGTGACTCCCGCCGTCACGATGCTCACCGCCTGGTTCCCCGATGTCTGGATCATTTCGGTAGTGGGACGAGTTTCTTCACCGGACGCTTCAAGGTGCCGCCGGAAGTGCGCACCTCAGCTGTCCGGACTTCACCGTCGCCCCCGGGGAAGACAGCTACTATGCGGCCTCGCGGCCACGTGTTTCGTGGCAGCTGGCCGTCGGCTATGAGGACGGGGTCATTGACCTGTAGACCCGGCCCGCGGCTGTGCAGCTCCCGCCGGTACTGTAGCTCTGGCAGGTACTCGCGTACCCAGCGACGCCAGAACATGTCGGCGAGAATCTGTGAGCGCCGCCACATCTTTTTACTGTCGATGTCTTGTTCGGTGAAGGTGCCAGGGGTTGGCAACCTTGCTGACCCGCCGAGAAGATGGTCATTGGGCGTGATACGCCACATGATGCCACGGCGACTGGCCTCCCAACGGAAGGCGTCTCGGAGCTCCCTGTCGGCACCGTACATGTTGGTGCCGTTGTCGGAGTGGATCTCGGCAGGGCAGCCTCGACGCGCAGTAAACCGGCGCAATGCCAGTCTATCGGAGTCTGCGCTGAGGCTGGCGGCGATCTCGAAGTGGACGGCTCTGGTGGTCAGACATGTAGATAGTGCTACGTACCTATTTTGATGCTGACGACCAACTGTGACTGTCAATGGCCCGAAATAGTCAAGCCCTGTGTAGGTGAACGGCCTCTGATAATGTGCTAGGCGCGTTCTCGGATGGTCGCCGGTCGCAGGCACGGAGTGTTGCGCCTTGCGAATACGACACCTCCTGTGTGTCTTATCCGGATCTTTATCTGTACTGTTCTGTGTTCTTTTGTAGAACATTTCTTCTGTTCTCTTTTGGCAGAGATCTATGAAGCGTAAAACGCAAGCTGTAACACGAAGTAGTCTCTCCCACTTCGAGAATCGTGTCGGATCCGGAACCACTTCTGTTAGCGAAAGGCTATTGTTGCCCCTGCTTTCGGTGACTGTAACTGTTCTTTCCTCCCCTGTATCTGTATTGATTGGAGGTTTTTCTGTTTTCCCGATTTTGACTTCTTCAGTCCTGTTCTGTGTCGGGTCTGTATTTTCTAACACTTCTGTTCTGTTTGACACCCATTCTTTGAGTTCAAACTTTTTCTGTTGGTGTATGTTCTTCACCGCTGTTACTGTAGGTGTCGATTCTTCGACGGTTCTGTAGCTGTCGGGGTAGTCATCTATGTGACTCTGTATAACTGTTACCACTGCTTCTGGCTGATCTGTACTGTTTTCTGTTTTCCAGAGCAGGGCTGTTTCTGTATGACCGTCTTCTGTTTGTCTGTTATGACGGTCCGATATGGCTTCCGTTTTTTGTTCCGGGTCGGAGTCTGGTCTGCGGGGGTTAATGACCAGCGATTCTTGCATCTGTTTGTCATCTTCTGCTGTGAGTCTGTAGACGTAGTTGACCTGTTGGTTCTGTGTTCTGTTTTGCGCGCCGTGCAAAGTCCAGCCCAGTGCCGTAAGTGAGGCGACTGGCTGGTTCTTGGGGCCTTTGCGGACCTCGGTGGCCAGCAAAAGGTGCCAATTATCTTGGCCTATCAGTATCTTTGGCGCGCCGCTGTTGTACGTCAACTGTTGCCTGAGGTCATCCAGATGTTTGCAGTGAGCGATGTCTTCCTCACTGACCGTCTGCGTCGCGAGATTGAGCTTCGGTATGGTGCGCGCTCTGAAGGGCATCTTGTCCTTCACCTGGCTGGAGAGTGTAACTGTTACCCTTCTCGACATGGGTGTGTCGATCACGGTGTCTCCGATGGCGCCTATCTTCAGGGGTTCGATGCGGCCCCTTGCTCCAACTCGCTCCGCGATTTCCTCGTCGATGAGCGAAACTGTAGATCCATCGTCGAGGAAAGCGAACGTGGATGCTTCTCCCGCCGGTCCGACGACTCGTACTGGTACCATCTTGAGGTACGCTTGACTGGCTGTTGCTCGTGAACTGGCGACTATTTCGTTTGAAGCTTCCTGTCTTGGCTCCTCTTCCGTTGTCTTCCTGACGAAGTGCAGCAGTCTATGATGCGTGGCTTTGCACCCCTGTATATCGCATTTCTTCGGCTTGCACTTGTGGTCGCTGCGACGACGTTGCAGACAGCGGAAGCAGAGGCCGTGCTTCTTCGCTAGTTCCCACTTGCTGTTGTTGGATGCCTCTCTGAACTTCTTGCATTCAGACTCTTGATGACCTTCTTTATCACAGATTCGACATTTTGAAGTCGGTTTGTCTGTGGTCGTATGTGCTCTTTGCACAACCCGCTTTCCCGGATTTTCTGTCGAGTGTATGTTCTCAGGTGGAGCGAAGGCACTGCAGTAGCGAGCTTGTTCTGTAATGAACTCGCTGAAAAGTGACAGATCTGGCACTGACTGGTACTTATCTGTGAATGTTCTGTACCAACGTACACGCAGGGAGTTCGGCAGCTTTTCTGTTAGGATTCTCATCAGCTCAGCGTTGACGAGGTAGTAATCCTTTTTTAGTGCTCGCAGAGTCACTATGCCGCTTCTCACCCGACTGGCAAACGTGCAGATGTCTTTCGGTGCTTCGCTGCAGCGTGGCAATCCTTTCAGCCTCTCTGTTTCGGCCTGTGCTATCGAATCTGGACGGCCGAACTGCAGCTCAAGTTCCCTCATGATGTCATCTGGCCTTGCGTGTCCTATGAGCTCTGAACTCACTGTATCCAATGCTCTTCCATGTAAGCACCTCCTGAGTCTTGCTGTATTCTCGACATCGTTGAAATACGCCCGAGTCGTATCATATATGGCGCGGAATGAAAGCCATTCTGTATGTGACCCACTGAAATTCGGTAGGGTCATGATGATCTTCGACGCCGAAGGTTGATTCGATGTCCCTGTATCTGTTTTTTTGTCGGCTAGCGACGCTATGGCGGACGTAAGTTCCGTAATAAATGGACGTAAATCTCCCCCCCTGTTGTCTTTGATCTTCTTAGTTGGTTCTATATTGCTTTGCACGTTTCTATCTGTAGGAACTGTAGGATGTAACGATGGTGCCTGTCTCTGGTTATCTATATCTGTACTGTTGATGACCGCAGGGGGGGGGTTCTGTATTTCTGTATGGTTCCCCTCGGCGACGTCATCTTGCGGAATCCGCGCTGCGTCGGGCGCTTCTTCCAACCAGGAACGCACGTATTCATCGTTAGAGTTTCTGTCATCCATGTATTCAGCTTCGGAGTCCTCTTCTTCGGCCCTCTGAAGTGCTATTTGTGCAAGCTCCAACTTAATCTTTAGTAAAGCCTCGCGGGCTCGTGAAATTTTTCTGTTTGGTCGCGTCGTCCTGTTTGACGGCGACCGAATCTGTTCGTTACGGGCGTCACCCCGGGTAGTCATCGGTACGGCTCGTGATGATTCCTCATCCTGTATTTTTCGTGCGCTATCTGAAGGCTTGACTGTTCTTTCCGAATTTTCCCTGGACCTGGTTCTCCTGGTAGCAGCTGATGAACCAGGTACGCTTTGAGCCCCCTGTGTAACAGTAGGGCGAATTGCCAGCTGTTCTATAGATGACGGTGATCGTGGCGGCAACTGATGATGAATAGCTGATGCCGACGGTGTCTCTTGGCGTGGCTCAGCGTACGATTTGCCTTGCGATCTTGTTACCGGCATCTTGGTTTCGGAATTAACTCTTAATGTTAACTATTCGCTTCAGTATATAAGTATAATATGTATATAAGCCTCTCTGTAAACTCTCTGTAAACTCTATTGTATAACCTTCCTGTGTAAATAAACAATCTTTACTCTATATCTTCACTGTATAACTATCAACGTAATATAAGTTTCTCTGTAAATTTCTCTGTATAATCCTTCGGTGTAAATAAACAATCTTAACTCTGTTAGCTTCTTATAAACTTAACTTATGTACTTGTGTTATATACTTTCTTATGTACTTAAGTTATGTACCTGCTTATATACTTTGCTTATATACTTGGCTTATATACTTGGTTATATACTCGCCTTATATACTTGGCTTATATACTTGGTTATATACTCGCCTTATATACTTGGTTATATACTTGGCTTATATACTTGACTTATATACTTGACTTATATACTTGTTATATACTTGCTGTTATGTACTTGCTGTTATACATATACTTGCTGTTATATACTTGCTGTTATATATGTACTTGCTGTTATGTACTTGCTGTTATACACTGGCTGTCAAATATATCTGCTTACCTCACTATTTTCTGTCCCTCGTATTATCGTCGTTATATACTTCCACTATTCACTGTCACATAAACTGTTCACTGTTCTTATATGCTGTTATAAACTTTACTGTTGACTGTCACATATGCACTGTTTACTATTACATACGTACTGTTCACTGTATACTGTCACATATGTACTGTTGTTAAACACTTCACTATTTACTATCACTTGTGTACTGTCGTTATATACTTCACTGTTTACTAAAACTTATGTGGTTAAATCGTTATACACGTGACTATTAACTGTAACCTATGTACTTGACTGTGTACATAAGCCTTTTTGTGTATAACGTTGAGGTACTGTTCACATAAGCTTGGTATATAACGTTGACGCACTGTTGACACAAGCTTTGAGTATTTAACTTTGATACACTGTTCTCGTAAGTTTATAACTTCGTCGCACTGCTATTACTGGTTTTGGAATGTATATAACTTCGATTCACTTTCACATAGGTATCGACACGTCGACGCACTGAGATTCGCGAGAATAATCCGGTTCTGAAGGACCAATAAATGTCCTTTGGAACTATCCGGCTCGCAAGGACCAATAAATGTGCCGGACGGGCGTTATCCGCTGATGGCGTGGATACGTGTACCTGGTGCTCTGCCTATACCCTATTACTACCGGGCGCACGCTTGTACTATACTTCGCCGCCAGACGGCGCTGACGTCCTACACCTAATTAACTATAGCTGTGGCTGATCATTCTTCGCTATCTCAGGGCGTTGACCTAACGAGGGAGGATAGGGGTTACTGGGAAAATAAGACACTTATTTAACTTTCATAACTGTACAGGAAGCGATTTCAGGATTAATTCGCGCACTACTTTTTCACTATTTACTTATACATATTTGCCGTACTGATGACTACGATTCTAAGAAAAGTCGAGTTTACTAAGGTACTCCAGAACTTTACTGTAACGAGAACCCTGATTTCGCTTTCTGATTTCGGAAAACTTTAATGAAAATTTGATTATGGAAATGTACAATCTTTCTGCAAATTACAATTTTGAGCTTATGTTTAAACACATTATATACATCGCCACAATTCCACATAACGTTATTTATGTACAGACATAAAAACAACGAAAATCTTTATTAAAACGTGGAAATTATTTCCAAAAAACCAGACAACTTTTCCAAAAGTGTTTGGATGAAGGGTCTTACAGGCTGAATTACACGAAAACTGTTGCTGTGACTGTAAGTATATAATTGCCATATACTAGACGAGTATATGGTCCATCTAAAACTGTTACTTATTTTTTCGTGTCTGTATCTTTCAGCCTGTAGCGATCCTTCAACTGAAAATCTGTAAGACAATTTTTTTCTGTTTTTGTCTAATATGGCCGCGCTAGACCGTCATACTCTCGTCTAAGTGGTTCAACTATAAGCTAAGTTATAAAAAATTACTATATCCAGGCCTAGGTCGCAACCTAGGCTACCTGGACCTCGCCAAAGCGTTAAATTATACTAAAAAACTCCACTTGCGAGCTCATATGTGTCTAGCGCGACTGAAAATTACTATATAACTATTCTAGATTCACTGATGGCACTTTGTTATCTCACTATATTGCCCATACACTGACTCTACACTATTTTTTAACTATTAATCAACACTCTATGTGTTGGATTGGTGACGTTCGTCGCGAACACATATATTTATTTCAAAATTAATGCTGCAGTATTTTAGGCTTAACGGAGGATCATGCTAAGACATTAAGGTTTTTATGACGTCGTAGATCTATGTCTATAACTACAAAACTAATATCACAACTATAAACAGCTCCTGTGATATCGTTGACGTGAGTAGATTGTATGCATGGTATCTGATGGAGGAGCATTACGTGTGGTGCCGACGGGCAGACAAATGACGCTCATCCATTGAGGTGTTATGATGGAGTGATAATGTCCGCTCGTGACACAGGGCACCTTCGGGTGTATTATGAGTTGTTTGTTTTGTATGTATATACAGTAATGTGCTCATGTATAGTAGATTTCTGGTAGCAATGCCTTGTTGAGCTAATTTCTTGAGCAATTTTTTTTACCGCCTGGGTCACTCAACGCGTCAAAACTGCAGTATATGTGTCTAATGCAAGAAAACGTACGTTTCGAAAACGACTGGAAACTAAAGATGCCTCCATATAATAACTAGGTACCAAAAATTTAAAAACTCCATCTAGAATGCAAATGAAAGAAAAAATAAAGAACCAAAAACAAAAAAAAATAATAAAAATATTTATGAATCTATTTCTTTGCAAAATAATATATTTCAGATGTATTTATGCTCAGCATGAATGATTTAAAAACAGGTCAAGTACTTAATATAAATAATTACAAACACACACTGAAATAAAATTCAACATTGTCGCAAAAAATTCTTGTAGCGTAATATTAAAATATGAAATCAGAATATAAATCAGGGCGAACAAACACAACTCGACCCGAAGCATAATCTCATAATCGCCGAATTGTAGCATAAACATTTTTCGCACAATGAAAGCAAATAAGAGCGAGCTCCCCCTAAAAGGGCAGTAAACCGGCGAGTAAATAAAAAGAGAAACAATATCTTAAACAAAGTGCTTCTTTGTTCGGCAGCTTCAAACAACATGTCTTCATGAGTTAGGGCCCAAGCACGCCATACTTTTGGTTGCGGCCATCGCGATTGGCGAATGCGCCGAATCGCTGGCTTACAAAAAAAGGCGTCGATGTCAAAATGTCCATGGCGCTTCGACGTGTTGTAGCACTCGACGTGCCATGCAAACTGGTTAGGTATCATAAAATCTCAGGATCCGAACCTGTGCTGGCTCCGCATTGTCAGAACCAACATGCTTGTACAGCGTAGGCTTTTAGCTTTTCAGAGAGGTATTTAACCAGCTTTAGGGTGCAATGATCATGAAGCGTGGAGATTTTGTTTATGTGCTCCATTTCCCTCATCGCTCCATCATTATACTCGTATCATTGTGAGAAGTCGCAATACGCAAGTCTCTCGTGTGCCCAAAGCCTTAGTGGCCGAATTTCTTTCACCTTTCAGCGCAAAATTAATGAGTCAGCGAACCTGACAATAGGAAAACATTAGTAACTGTTAACTGGACGCTCGCTATGCGGGCTGACGTGAGATATAGTCGCTTGTTCTGTTCTGAACTGAGAGTTCTCGGGGTCTCGGCCTATTGAGGAGGCTGTTTTACTAATGAAGTGATCCCTCTTACGTGACGCCAGTAATGGAAGGTGGGAAAGGAAGGTGTTGTTGTAGGTGCATACACTATGAGAGTCCATATAAAATGTTCAGAGCTAACGTCCCCCTATACTTACGTGTCGTAGTGGGTCACGGGCGGGATTGAGCCCGTGACCCACTACGACACGTATACAGGCTTTTCGACTTTATTTCGTGTAATTTATTTTATTACCACTACTCTCAAAATGGTAAAGGAAAACTTCATGAAGACACCGTCATGTCTTAAAACCTAAGATCCGAAGACATAAATGTATCATCTACTAACCCGTACTGTGCTCACCCGCGTGGTGTATGGCCCACTCGTTCTTACAGAAACGAGGTCTGTGTCCAGAAGTGGGATTGTTATAGGTGACTTATGGTGATCACGTCCACTTTTGAGAACCTCATGAATGCCACTGAGTTACTGCGATTGCCACTGCCATCTACTACGCACAAGTAACTTTCAAAAAGTACCATTATTACGAAAAGAAGAAGATTATGAGTGTTTTTTTCCCTTATCTCTAATCCTAATCCCTGAGTCATCTTTTATCCCTTGAATAGACACGGACGTTCCATGGTTCCTCGAAAATCCTACTGCCAAATTTAATGAAAACGTGTTTGCAAATAAGTATGGTGTATTAATTAGGATGTCACTGCTACCTTGTTATCCAATCTAATAGACGCATGGTCGACTGTTCCAGCATCAAAACTTGATATGAGGTATTTTATTTCTCACGGACCACCGGGGTTCAATAACATCGTCGTTAATATCCTCCAGTCCGCCATTTTATCCTGGTTTTGTTGCATTTAAGTGCAGTGACACAGTTACAAGGAAATATTCACCGTAATAATATCTTTTTTGTGCGCGCGGCTCCGAGCTTTTGTTGAACAAGCTTCACTTTTGTTTTTGTGTTTCTTCAAAAGAATTGAAACCATCTCGATGGCGTTTTAATGTTTTGTAGAACTTGAGAGCTGTTGTAAATTGAGTTTTTATTGTTTGAAGACAAAATGATTAATTTAATAAGGTTTTAAGAAACATTTGCAGTGAAAGTATTACTCGCATTGCATCAGAAAAAAAAAAAGAAAACCAAACAAATCTTTTTGATGAGTGTTGAACTGTTGACGTGTATCCAATTATAAAGGTATTCGTATATTTTAATTTGTGCACCAAGTAAATTGCCCAAACACGCCACAAAAGATTTAAAATCCCCATTCATCGAGTAACTATTCGATTGTGAATCACTAGAATGTCGGAATCGTTTTCAATGTATTGAATTCGATTAAAATTCCTTTAGTTGTCAAAAATTGAGGCTTCGTATTGGAATGATTAATTGGTTTGAAGTTGTCGAGTAAGCGAGTGATCAGGTAAGGTTTCGGGTAACCCATTAGCATTGTGGGGTGATTGTGAGCTCATCAGGTGCTCTGTTTGGAGGTGAATGATGACGCGGCGTGTTTGCGGATGGGTGGTGATGCCACACAACTTGGCACTTAACTAGCTATTTGATTGGCGATGGGAGGGCGCGTCTGAATGAATAAGGAAGGAGGTTTTGGCTTTGTTACGTTTTCATGCAATTTCTGGAGTGTGATTGTGGAACTGATATATCAAAAGTCTGAACAGAACTGATGTTAGTTGAACTTTATGATAAAGATGCTTCTAAAATGGCCATTTTGCACAAGAATGTAGTCTAATTACTCATTACGTTTTTTAACGAATGGTCTGTTCACCATTCTTCTCGAAGTTGACAGGTAATCCATTTTAGAAACGTGAAAACTAAAAACCTCAAAGAAGAACATAGTTAAAGTTGATAAATATTTCTTTCTATATTATCAAGTCTACAAGTTTCACACGTATTGAGCACCGTGTAACCGTCTTCCCGGGTGATCTAAGACTTGTTTTATTTGTGAACATTTTTCACGGTATCACCGGCCATTGTGCACGGTTCGTTTTTTTCTCTTTCAACTTATTTTTTCCTTCAAAAAGTTTTTATGCGTTTGCGCCGGGCCAGTGCTAATCGTTTAGACTTGTGTCGACACGAAGAGACACGTCTCACGCGATTCGAATGTTGAATATATAGGAACCGTTTAATTTGATTACAATTTATAGGGGTTTTTGGTATGGAGGTTGAAAAGGTAAGAACCTAAATATTGGAGATATTTTTTTTTACTCTATTGAAAGGAGATCTCGCATCCCATATTAAGTGCGCATTATTTGCCTAAACTCAAGCCTGGATATGTTTATCTGAACAGGTATTTAAGATAGGAAAATGATTTTCCTGCATACATTTTAAACAATTTAATCTGTTTTAGTTAAAATGTAAACCTATCTTAAAACCCACCATTACCACCCATTAAATAAATAAAATAAATTACCTAGTAATTCAAGGAGTCATTCACAAAGAATGCTGGCTACATCTAAGGATGCGCCGGCGCTGCTACATACAAAAGACATAAACGCACTCGAGACATGCCTCCGTTTGCACCCCGCGTGCAACTGCACCGAGAATTGATATAATTTCCTGTCTTTTATTATTTATGCCATAAAAGTGTACCGCCAAAGTGCCTCATATAATAAACACCATAAAGTTTAGAATGTGGCGCCTTCCGTTAGGGTACAATAGGGATAAGGAATAGTTTTTTCAGCGCGAAATATTTGTCAATAATAAATGAGACGTCCCTTTTATTACGAGTAACAGTCTCGGCACGGCTATGGCCGGTGTTGCTGTCGACCGTAGTTTGGGACCACATAAATACAAGTGACGTGAGGTGCAATCGATAAGCGATACTCAGCATGTTTATATTATACCTCATCAACTGCCTAGCCTTTTCTCAACTATTTTGGTGCCAGATGCAGCTGAATACCAGTATTTCTCATGGAGCGACTGCCTATCTGACCTCCACAACCCAGTTAGTACTGGGTAATACCACACCTCTTGGTAAAACTGGTTGTCAGAATTTTAAGCCACTGACTACCTGTATCGACTGTTAAAGATTTAAAAATGTCAGCTGGGACGCCAGGGACTAACGGCATAACGTGCTTTCCATGGCACGGAGGAAACTCGGTATGTAATGGGTGGTCACCCATCCAGGGCCCAACCTAGGCAAGTGCGGCTTAACGTATACTAAAACTATAACTTATTTTACCTACTGAAACCAAAATAATGGCAAATAGTTTGATTAGACAATTTTAAGAGCGCGCTCACATATTTTGGGCGTTTGACCAAAAATACGTACTTTTCCAAGTCCTCGATATTTGATATAAAGATAATGGCATAATATTTCAATGAAGAATCAAATCTGGCTTTGTTTTAGTTCGTAGATTGATTTGAATTTTGTTATATTAGTTAATATTACGAGAAATAGCATTTTTCCGACAGCCAATTTCAAGCAAACGTTAAACATTAGGTTTTCTCCTGCCATTTGTATCAAACTGGTAACACGAAAAAATAAAAAAAAAATATATATGTACTGGTCATAAAGTCCTTAAGGTTGTAGATTGATTAGAATATTGAAATAAAAAATTGAGTCGACGCAAAAAAAAAACGATATTCAAAAGCAATATTGATCTAAAATGTATGCATTTTCAGCGTCCATTATATTCCAAATAAACTAAATTTTATCAAATAAATTAATATGATATGAAACTTCGATCTACAACGAATACGTTTTATTAGTTTTTGTTTGTCAATATAATAAGACTAAATAAAATTGGAGAACTATAATTCTGCGTCAATTCAGCTCGCACCTCAGTCTCATGTCAGTCTCGTCTCTAAATTTCGTCACTAACAATCGACAATCGTCCGGAGATCAATATTATTATCGAGTCGTGTAGGCCGGTCGAAAAAATTTGATCCAGGAAGTAAAACTAAAAAAATTGCGAAAAAAATGTAACAGCACTCGCGTCGCCTTACTGATACCGATTTATAGTAAGCTAACTAAATGTGAGTTATTAATGAACCTAAAGAGAATAAGTAGCAGTAACACTATTTTTCACAAAAAACATTTCTTTAATCCGTTTACAGCATGGGGATTATAATTATTACTTATTATATATACCACGCTAAGTAACCTTCGAAAGGAATACTTATAAGATTTAAGCTAATTATTACTACGCATTTTGGAGGTATCGATTGATGGGTTAAGGATACATGTGAAAATTAATAAGCGTACCGACCTTTGGGTTTTGTGCCTCCAAACAACCAGATCATCTCTAGCTGATATAATATTGCTACTTGAAGAGGTGTTATTTAATGTTCTTTCTTAGTTTATTGTCAGTTAAAATTTGAATTCAGTACCTATGTAGATTATTTACAAATCTATTAAATAAACTAAATTTACTAACTTAATTTTTAATATTATAAATTATTATATTTTTAATAAAAAAAAATCAAATAAAAATAATAATTTATCTATTAAATTAAAAAACTTCAATTGAAAATGATAAGTAACTTATTTTCAATTTTTGATCCTTCAACTAACTTATTTAATATTCCATTTAATTGAATTAGATGAAAACATAAAAAAAGGCGTCAAAAAACTCCTATCAGGTTAGTTACTTTACAATAGGTTTTTTTATCTCCTGTTGACGCGAAAACGATTACCCCTTACTCAGTGCACAATGTCGAAATGTTTAATCAGTAATTTAAAAAAAGCAGCTGTTCCCTATAAAAATGCAATACCTACACGGTCAAAATGTATGGAACTGCTGATTTTTTTTAAAAAGTCCTTAAAAACTTCTCAAAATTCAAATTATTCTCTTAAAAAATCATCACTCGCTACCGCCTGTGCCTTGTTCACCGACTCCTCGCTAACAATAGTGGCGCGGCGGGCGGCGACCAAAGAGCCTCAATGAACGTACCTGGATTATCTATCGGTGATAAATTAAAAATATGCCATCTCCACGTATTCATCATCCCAATGGGTCAGTTTCGGCGCTCTACCATTTTGTCTATGACGAGAAAAAAGGTTAAAAGAAGAAGGCTGGTTTGTCTATGGACGCTATAGTTTCGTATGCAGGTCGTGATTCCATCCTTGACATTGGAAATTGTACCTTTTAGAAACATTTAATTATTGTGTTCGGCATTCGAAGCATGTGTACCTCATTATATTCGTCATATCTCAGAACATTAGGTGAGCTATGTAGATGAAAGATAAACTATTTATGATACAGCCATAACTTTTACGATTTAGAAGTTGTTAACTTGATTATTTTGATGAAATAAATTTTAATTACTTTGTATATCTTGCGTTTTGGGAGTTCATGGTTAATTTGTCAATTGTTTTCGAATTAATTGTGAGAAAAAGTTAACTACCTGTGAGTGCTTCGTTGATTATTTTCAAAAAGCGTCTGATGTTATTGCATTTTTGGGTCTTCATGTATATCTGTAAACTGTCTCTAAGGAAAGTAAGATGTTTCCTCTGAAACATTCTTCAAAGTGTTGTTACGGAAGTTTTCAGAAGAAATTCCTTGGTCAAACCACCTGCTTATCGTCCGAAAACTAACCGATATCGAGAAATCACAATAAAAGACAATACAACTTGTGCTATTATTTTATTTAGTATAGCGTAACATGAGCCCTGAGCAGCCGCTCACCGTCATGTCTCACCGTGGATGAGCGACTAGTGGCGGACGCTCGATAGGCGTGCGCGCGCATCGCCGCAGAGCCACGACACGCTACCACTGTCTCACTGTCTGACGAGAACGCCACAAACAACACCGACACGCAAAAAACTACGATACCTACACTTTTTACTACACTTCTTTACAGCCATATAAAAAGATCCGACAATCACCGATTTGATGATTCTTACCAAAATTCGACAATTCGCGACGCTCCAAGCTATTCGACAATTTTAGCAACTTTTTAGTTTTTACATCTTTAACATTTTACACGACTCGTGACGTCACCCAGATAATTGTCCGATCGCTAAATTAATACCAGTTTTGGAATTCAAAAAGCTTTATTTTATTTCAGTTCTAATAAAAGTTGTGCGCGGTGCGGTTGGGCGAGCTCATTGGCTGTCTCGGCCGTCAGTCCGGGAAGGCGCATCGATGAGGGAGCACGCGCCGCGCTCTCCGGTCGACTCGACGAACGCGCGCTCGCGAGTGTACAGAACTGAGTTTATTTGAGAACTTTGTTTTCGTCTTTTTAAGTGTTGGTGACCATGAGGTGTTTAGTGGTGATATTGTTGGTGGTGGCGAGTGGGAGGCTGTCCTCTGGCGCCGGAGTGCCGTGCGCCCTCTCCGGCGAGTTCTTCGTCAGGCACAACGTAACAGCTGATGATAACGATGTACCAGGTGCGGTTATATAAACACCTTCAAATGTTCAGGGACTGACTGAAGTCATTGATGGAAAGCTTTCAGATTGCCAAGTTTTAAACTCACGAATAAGTTTTGATGAAAGGACTCTACGTAATAAATCTTTTTCTTTTCCAATATTAAACTCGGTTTGTTTATAGAAAATTTCCCTAAGAACTCTAAAATTAGACGAAAAAGTTCGCAATTAATGTAGAGTCCTTAATTATCAGTTAACTCTACATAAACTATTACTAAGTGCAATGCACCAATAGATTGCCAAGTTGAGTTTCACAGTACTTACGTATGACTCTACATCAACGATATGCATATTGCACGTAATGTATAATACATTGTTTGCCGGTATTAGGGAACGCGTACGACTCCCCATAGGGTCGTTAGGCTGCGTTTTGCAAGCTACGGAAAATCCAGTTTCATCCCTCTCCTTTGCTGTATGTACAGCTCTTTTTCTTCATGATTACCTTTTTGATCTCCTTGCGTATTCCGTTACTAATGTATTTCGAGGCTTATGCGTATTTTTTCAATGAGCATTCTTCTATACATTTCTTCTTAGTACAGTGATCCTTTTACTACTTACTGCGAGGAACTTTAAGCACCCAATACGTGGTACTTTAATTGTAGTTTCTACCAGTAAATGGTAATATTAACGATGGTATTTGCGACTGTTATTTCCTCTGAACCACACTGATGTTTAGAGCTCATGTAGTTATTACAGGAGCGATTAACTTAACTATAGGCTTTCGTTTAACTTATGGTTTACAACTGGCGTTTTAGGGTTAAGTGTAAAACTTCTTACTTTAATGACTTCTTGGCATGCTTAACTTAAAACATTCCAAGTTATGTATTTTTTTTTGTTTTTTGAGTTTGAGCAGTTTCTCAAATAGTTGTTAGTAGTAAAGATAGTGAGATAGCAAACGGTAAGTTATGGCTCAAGGGAATATTATCGTAATCACTACAACAACAACAACAGCCCATAACGTCCACTGCTGGACATAAGCCTCTCCCATGGTGGGAGGAATTTGCCGTAATCTCCCCGCTTGGCAGGCGGATTGGAGATCGCAGTAGTAATGAAAGACTAACAGAAAAAGCTGCTGCCCATTCTCAGGTCTAAGGAGGCGCAAGGTGTTCTGCCTCAGACATTAGTCGCCTTATACGACACCCGTAATCACTACGAATTCCCTGATTTGTTACAGTTACAGGAAAACATAGAATGATTATTGGAGTCCAAACTTTCTCTATTGCGATCCATGTTGTTCCTGTTCTTGGTCTTGTAGCCGCGATTTGCCTGATTCTGCCATTTTCCCATATTTCTGATAACTGGTGGCTACACTTCAATTCTTTTGGATACTCTCCGATCACTTTTAAAACTATTTAGCTTTGTCCACTATCCAGTTGGCTAGCTTTTCGCACCCATCTGGAGTTATATTAGCTCGCAGTTAAATTGAGAGTCGATATTTTACTGGTTTCCTTTTTGTTTGGCTTCTGAACCTTCTTCTTCAATTTCTTTATCATGGTATTCTTCTTCACCTTCAAATGCCTCATTCTGAATTAGCCTATTAGGAGATACTTAAGTCGAAAAGACTTCTTCAAAGATGCCGTGATGTGTCACATGGTTGGTTCTTTAACCAGTCTTCTCTATAGCTTGAAATACTTTGAATAATTCGAGACCTTGGCAATGACATTGCTTTTCTGCAGCTCAACACAATCAGTCTGCAAGGTAAGGTTTCCACTGCCGAGACACAAGCCAGTCTTTTTGAGAGGGCCATACTCCACTATGCTGGCCCAGTGCGGGTTAATGAATGTAATATTCTGCTGCTCAATTTATCCAAAATCAATTTACCCCTTAACTGGAGAATTAGAATGTCTTGGTTGGATGATCACATAGCGGTGACTCGAGTATTAACGGATGACATCAATGTCGTCTAGCAGCCTGCGGGAATCGGGTGGCACTCACGCGCCACTCAGCTGATCTCCGGTGACACCCTTATATTATGCCAGATGAGCACCATACCAACCATGATCGGATGATCGGTACCATAGATTATAATGATTGCTGGGCAACGGATTGCAGTAATGAGTCAACCAATTGACATCATTATGAACGCTTTGATTAACTGGCCTGAAAATAGGTAACTTTTCTCCATAAATGCGTTTTCACTGATGAAGAGGCGGGCTGTTGCGCTTGTTTTAGACATGTTCGCTTCTACGATCATCAGTGGCTGGAGTTACGAAAAATACTTTCCCAAATTTTTAATACACTTCTCAAAACAACACTTTTCTGTCCTGTGCTCTAGCACTGGACAAGATATGCGACCTACCAGGTGTCCAACAAATAAAGAGGTCGATTTCTCTCCATGCTACCCAATCAGTGTCATCGCAGACTGCCAGGCAGAGACAAGGAGCTTTACTTACTTTTTTGGAAGAGAAGAACCATGTCAAAAGCTACGATGCGCAATTTGCAGGCTGATTGTCGATGATTGCTGTCAAATTGTTACTGATCATTACCAAATTGCATGAATGAAATAGTTTCGGTACCTAAATCAAAGATCTTTATTGTTCAGTGACGTGATGAGTCAATTTAATGTTGTTATTACTCATTGACAGTATAGTAACAATACTTATCTGTCGTCGTGAGAGATCATAAACAAAGTACCATTACGGATGTGTAACAGATGTGATATTGTTTTATAACAATACTGTTTAGATTGTAGATAGCTGTGTCTACTTATATCAAGATTGAGGCCTTGACTCCTTCAACAAAAAAGAAAAGTATTAGATGGTAGAACATTCATTTGAAGCAGAAGACGAATTTTATATAAATTTAATCAAACGAGCCCTAAGCAACTAGCATATATTACACTGTATTTACATAACTCTTGGTAACGTTTGATTAAGAGTTAATATATACATTTTATGTAAACGTACCTAAAACATTCCCAGACAGATAATGATTGACATGAATCGTTCGGTAAACGTAGTGGCAGGCAACACCGACGCACGACGTGATAGCCAAATGAAGTAAAAAGGCTTAAAATTAAAACGTTGTTTTCCACCTGTCAGTTTATCTGTGGCTCCCGATAAAAACATCGTTACTGTCCCTCAGCTCGTAAAACTCGAATCAGTCTTCTTGTTTGAGGACATTTTTAACTGCTATGACTACAACATAAACGCTGCAAACATAAAATAGAGGGAAAAAATTGTAACAATAAACGAATTATTACATGAAGCAGAAATAATGACGCCAACTGTTCTCCACAAATTGATGACCACCACGAATGCGTTAAATTATAAAATAATAAAATTAATGCCGGAATAAAATTATAATGAAAACTGACAACCTGGCAACAACGAAACAAACGAAGTATACATGTATTTGGAAATTCATGAACTACGTATACTTCCATTTGTGGAAAAAGAAATGGAACAAGCTTTGGTGACGTTTGAATCAATGCTGGCCACTACTCGCTGAACATTTCAAAAAAAGAATAATGGCATACTGATTGAAATCTAAAAATATCTGTGGTTGGCGATGAGTAAAAAAAAATGATATTAGAACCGAGTAGGTGGTAACTACTAGTCGTATTTTATAGTAAAACTGAAATTACGTTACTCGTATTCGGTTTTACAGCAGTTTTAGTTTTCCTATACTCCTTTTAAATATTCGTGTAGATTCCTTAAAACTATGTAGGTAGTTCGAATTATGATGATTAATATTCTAATAATGTGCCAATTCAAGTAATATAATTATGTGCGTTTTGTAAATGGATGCCCATTGTTTTAAAGTATGACTACGTGTTTCATGTAAACTTACTGTTACAGGTAACAGTCCATAGCTGTGTAGAAACGTGTGTATTATTAAAATAGCAATAAGTAACGAGTCAGCTGTTCGCTATTCGACACCCGACCCTGAACCTCGACCGGTCTGCATGAATGGAACAATAACACTTATTATAATCACACAGTATGTACATTATTTTTGCGCTACATAACAGCGGGTCGCATGAGCTGACGCGACGCCGATTCATAATGAATTCCGTACAGTGTACCGTGTAGCTGTGGACCGCAACTCGTACATAATTTATTAGCCGATCACGTCGGTAAAAATAAAGCGAATTTACCTTTTGCGGCCTAACGAATGGGGGCACGCGACGATTTTTGAATATCGAACGTATCGAGTACCGATTCACGGCATCGTAAAAGCTACTTAGGGGAAAGTCACGAAAAATTACGTGTCTGGGACGGAACCGCTAGCGGCGCGGGGAGGGGGCGCGGGGTGAATGGCGGCGGGTAGGCTTTGTTGCTCGTGCTGGCATTCCTCGCCTGGGAACCGGGAACGTTGCGCCCCCCCCCGCCCCCTCCCGCGGCCGCGGCCCGCACCTGCCCTCACCCCCGCCTGCATTCCTGCCCTCTCTCACTTTCATTGTTCCCGTCGGCGCGGGAGGTCGCCGCCGCGTACAAATAATGGAACCAGTCGTTTTAGTGGGGACGACTTGTTGGCTCACTCCAATAAACACGTCTGACCTGTCCATAAATGACATTTAGGGATACACTTGTTAATTCCGTGGCGCTGCCCTGCCTCCCTGCCCGACCCCGCTGCTATTAACTGACTTGTAATTTAAAGTCACGGATGGTAGTTTTTGTTATCCAATTAACTAGGAACACTAATCATATGTTTGACAGTTAACGGTAACGTTTTGGGGCATCGCGGTCGCGTCGGGTGTCGGCTGGGGTCGGGGGGGCAGGTGCGCGGGCGCATCCTAATGAAATCATCCCCAATAACAACAATAGAGGTGGCCATTATTATTGTAATTTATCAGAAGGGTCCGAGGCGTTAGTCATCGTTGTTGCGCCGAATTTTGATTCATTTCGGATTCTCGGAATGCCATTGTGGGCGCCGCCATTACCTGAGCGCAGGTACACCCACGGCCGCGGCTAGCAGGCGCAGCCTTACTTTTGTTTATACGTTTTGACAAACTTTTGTGCGTTAAAAAGTGTTATTATCAACAAGGGTGGCACCCGGCCATTGTGTGCTATCTTTGTAACACTTGTTCCTCTTTGTCTTCTCAGAATCGCTTCTGAAGCGAAACGTATCTGTATCATAATAGCCATTAACCGGAATCAGTTGAAGGAATATGTTAAAGAAGGTGGAATTATAACGGAAGTTGCGTCTAATAGCCATTTATACTAATTGTTTCCGGTGGGGGGGTAGTGTGATTGTTATTCATGGGACACATGATATACTTTCCTCTGATGCCGCGGGGATGTGTATATCTACAGCCACCGCCATTTAAAAGAACTTGCTTATTTAATACCGTGATTATGAGCAATTAAAGCGTTAACAGCTTTTTTATTGGACAACTGTAGAACGAATGGCGAGTACGTTTACATAAACGTGGAGGAAAAATATTCCTCATCATTTACAATATTATAATCAGTATCGTCTATTGAAGTTATTGTGTGGTTGTCGTGGTATAGGCGTGTGTTGTGGAGGAATGAGGAAAATGTCATGAAGAAAGTTTTGAGTGTGACTGTGGATGGGTATAAGAGTAGAGGAAGACCAAATAAGCGACGGATGGACTGTGAAGAATGTATGGCAAGAATAGAAGCGTCTGATGAGATGACGAGTAATAGAGAAGTATGGAAGAAGGAGACATGCTGTGCCGACCCCAAATGAATTAGGCTAAGGGCAAGACAATGATGATATCGTCTATTGAAAACATTCGAGAATTTGATAAAGATGTAATTGAATATAACCTGATCAGTGAACTGTATTCTAACGATTAGGGATTAGATTGAATTCTGTGATACACTTGTGCGGGTTCTCATCGGGGAGTCCCAAATTCTCAATCTCTCAATAGAATTAATTAAAGTAAGATAAGACAGTTGTGCTAATTATTCGCGTGGTTCGGGAGACCGTTTGTATCTGAGAGCGGTAGGCGAGGGTTATCGCCAAGGTTCACGGCGGACATACTCTCTTAGAGCATAGGTATACATGTACCGTACGATGTACCGATGTTAGATTAAATAAAGGTTAATTTGTTCTTGTTGCCAGACAAACATGTTTGTTGTGACGGCGAAGAGAAATATTTGCAAGATAGCGCAGAATGTTTGAAAGCCATTTCACCTGTAATTTAAATACTAATTAGTTAACTAATACAAATACCTAGTTAAATTAAAGCCTGTTGAAGATTATCTTCTGTCTGGAACATAATTTTCGGATATCGTTAGCAAGGGTGCTTATCGATCGGTCCTTTCAGTTTAACCCTGTGAGTCATTGTGGTCGAAGTAATCGGAGACGGGAAGCCCCGAGCGGTTCGATGTGAAACCGATAGTGTTCGGGTCACCTCACAATCTGACCGAGGCGACGAGTCCGACGGGTCCCGACCACCTGTTCCTCTACTACTTACTGGGAAAGGAGCAAGCAACGTTGTACCTGTAGGAATAGGATTGCAGGATGAATGGATAGTTGCGGAAAGGGGATCCTGCCCTTATCAGACGCACGTAGCTACCTAATTCGGTGTGCCCGTTAAAAACCGATAAACCTTTAAGACTTGATATTTAAAGGAAACCACCACAAACGTAACTACCTCATGGAACCGAAACATTTTAAACAGTTTGTCCTCTTGAGTGTTTATAGAGCCAGATTCCTCGCATTTGAATTTTAGCTCGATTTTGCAGACAATCGAAAACAAGAACAAAAGTTCGTCCAAACTCGTCAGGAATTTGGTTTTTGAGCCTCAGGCACCGTTTAAACATGATCCAATGTTGTAGGCCAAGGAGTTAAAGTGCCATATGATTCGGAAACGGGTTCTCCATGTGTATACTTATATCTGCATTCATCTTTGTCTATCATATTTGTGGGACGTTAGTGGAAAACCAAGTGAAGGTCTCTAGAGTCTAGTGAGACTTCACTCGATCGATGGTCGTAAGCTCCGTGACCCAAAGACTAATGAGGCCATAATGCCCAATGCTAAAAATATTGACATTTACGTGTTTATTTTTTGGGTGAAAATGTCAAAAGAATCCTTTGATCTTTTTTGATAGCAAATAGGTACTACGTCTGCTGGATCAATTCTTTGGGATTGATAGATGGAAAAAAAGCTTGGGCTTTCTGAATTCAGTTTTTGGATTTTGATCACAGTTAGATACGAAGGATTTTATTGCTTTCAATACTATTAATACGGTCATTTGCGACCTCTTGCACCTATTAGCCAGGGCAATGAAGATCGGCAGTCTATCGTTTAGTCTAGACCACGTTTCTTCTGCCCTTTTCGACTTCTTGCAATAATTGCTAAGTAGACGCGTGGTTATTTCGCCACTTTTGTGTAAAATGTGCTATATTTACCGTCAAACTGCAGATCCTGTCCATCCTGTTAATCACAAACACTATAAACAGTTATGTGTGAGCTCGTTTTAATTCGCTCGTGTCCGCTCCATTTCCGATAGCTATCCGTTACTTAACAGCTAAATGTTCGCTTGCTCTATGAACATTATTTTAGCTTCGTTAAACTTTAGTAAATAACTTCTGATCTACTTACGTATATTTTCGTCAATAGTTCCCAGTACTGACATTTTTATTATGATAAAGGTACCTGTTAAAATAATCTCTTTACCTGAGAGTTATGACTAATTTGATTCTCGCAGTTGACGTGACAAAAGCTCTTTTACTTTTCTCTATACTTATTGTTAACTTAGTGGCACTTAAGAACTTAAGATAATGTTCGGAGTTTTAACAAATTTTTATTACTTAAAAACTGTTGTTTAAAACGCACTGTGGTCTGTGAATAGTAATTTCGGGTCTTGTCTGACAGACACTTGACTTAATTACATAAGACTTACATCTTAATTAACACTGCTCTATTGTTAAGTTTTTTCTGGGTAATTAAGTCACGGTACGTTCAATTTGGAATATTTTACGAATTTCTGAGATAGAACAGAACTTTTTGTTCACACCTCTTTGGAATGCTAAAAAGCTGAGATAAAAAACCCTCAAACACGACGTGTTTGGGTTCGCACCCACGATTCCCGTAACCGGGTTATCTTAAAACGAAAAATGAATTTCAATAACGTTCTCACGGCTGCAAATCCCGGGGCCCAATCAATCTATCTATTGAACTGGGGCCCGTCATTTTCGGTTGAATTCTTATCTTTAACGAGTATGATGGTAAGTTCCGATGGTACAGGAAGAAGGCCATTTCAGTGTCATGGATTAAATTAATCTAATCAAGCGATAAATTGACTGGCTGACTGCGGAGCCCGTCATACGTATCTCGATGGCAAATCGTTTCTAAGCGAGTCATCTTTCTGATTGCTTCCAGATACAGGGTGATGATGGCCTTCGAGTTGTGTGTTTATTAGAGGCCCAAACTGGAGCGTTATTCATTTGTTTATTACACTAGAATTATGTACCGAGGACTATATTATTAGTAGAGGTACTTAATAAGCAGAGGTCGTTGTCCTTCCTTTTTGGATCGTTTTTAGGGTTCCGTACCCAAAGGGTAAAAACGTAACCCTATTACTAAGACTTGTCTGTCTGTCCGTCTGTCCGTCTGTCCGTCTGTCTGTCACCAGGCTGTATCTCACCAGGCTGTATCTCATGAACCGTGACAGCTAGACAGTTGAAATTTTCACAGATGATGTATTTCTATTGCCGCTATAACAACAAATACTAAAAACAGAATAAAATTAATATTTAAGGGGGGCTCCCATACAACAAACGTGATTTTTTTATAATAATTGGTACGGAACCCTTCGTGCGCGAGTCCGACTCGCACTTGGCCGGTTTTTTTTTTTTTTTTTCTATTTATTTAAAGGGGCTTGTTCAACTTGAAGATGTCGTCCATTTTGGATCGGTCTTGGTAGGCAAACCCAGAATAATCCACATCATCATCATCATCATCATCTGCCTAGCCTTTTCCCAACTATGTTGGGGTCGGCTTCCAGTCTAACCGGATGCAGCTGAGTACCAGTATTTTACATGGAGCGACTGCCTATCTGACCTGCACAACCCAGAATAATCCACATAATTTATCAAAATACGTAGTAGTTTAAATTGACTCCCTTTTTTTAAGTATTAGAAGTTATATGAAAGAAAGAAAAATGTTTCAAATAGCGAAAACATTTCCATAATAACTTCATTACATACTCATCGCAAATAGTTGTAACTTATCACCTCTAACTTCCATAGGAGAGACATCGAAATTCAGCGCGGTTCCAGAGTAACTTGGGAGTGTAGGAGTTCACATGTACCTTGCTAATTAATTAGATGTACTCCGATTGGTTAGAAGTTCGGTCATAATTATGAGCGCTAGAGCAGAAAGGTTGCTTTTACGTGCATACCAACGGTAATTCAGACTATAATAGTTCCAAGATGTTTGATGCAGGACATTTTTGTCTGCTTTTTGAAGCTGGGTTGATACTGTTTTTATTCAGGTTTAGTCAGAGTAATTTATTGCTAAGCAAATTGACTACTTATTAAAATTACCCGTTTGTTCAAATCACCAGTCATTCATTGATAGTTGCAGTTGTTGATAGTTGACAGTTGCAGTTAAAATGGCACGTAAAATTGATGTAGAGTTAAATTTTTTTAATGGCAATATTTAATTAAAACTTTTTCCCTTTTTTTCATTTCAAAGTGACACAGAATTTGTCTTTTTATAAAACCACTGTTTTTACATTAATACTGAATCAAATCAATATTGTTACATCTTATTTCTACGTATATCTTCAATCCATTAGGAACTGCTCTTTCACAAATGTATTTTTTCTGATTCCATTTCATTTGACGTCTGATCCCTGTATTCAGTGAAATTCAGTGGCCTTGAATGGTTTCGCATTAGAAAGTGCGTACCTATCGGTCATATGTGTCTCACCGTTTTCCCGTATTCGCGTCCGTTCAACATAAATATAAATTTAGAAGATCCGGCCGCCTCACGCTGCGAAAGCCACATGTGCGAATATTATCGTCTTTTGAAGAGTCGCGTTTACATAGCACGAGGTGGAGAGGAAAGAATATGAATATGACATGAAAAGTTTTAGTTAAATGAATGACAGAATTTCTTTTTTTTTTTGAGTTTTACGTAAAACTCGCAAAAGAAATGGGTTTGGTGTCGACTTTTCCTCACTTACCCCGGGCAGCGAGTGCACGTACTCATAATGTAACTCATCTACTTACTGACAATTTGGTGGTTTTGTTATAAACCCTAACTAGTGTTTCTAGTGATTTTTAAGTTTAATTTGAGTATTTCTGAACGTCTCTGTTTTGCGTTTGCGTTTTCGAACATGAAAATAAAAGGTAAGCAATGCAATACAAACTTCTCCTGCTATGCTAAGTGCATGTCTCCGTACGTGTGTATGAGAAGCTATAACATTCATGTATGTACATACATAATGGAGCACGACAGGTCACATGCCTTGTAAATCAGTGCGTGACAAGCCACTTCGCCGATCGAATTGTCACTCGATATAATATTGCGATAACTCGAATACTTCGTTCCGATTCACTTCCCGACGACAAGCGGTATCGATTCCTGCTCTCTTTTGTTCGATTTTTAGATACCCAGTGTGGAAGGCTGAGTCAGCGATCGTACACTACATTGCTTCAATATAAATTCTTACAACAACTATTTCAATTTTACGTCTGCGATCTCTGAAAATATTTCTCAGTTTTCTTGCTCTTCTGAAGTAATAAAATCGTTTCTATACAAGTCTAGTATTGCAATACTTTCTTTTACATATTTGATAAAGAGGACGTAATAGAGAAAACGTGAAGGTCCCGTGGGAAATCAAATTGAACACACAAAGATATGGTTTGTATTTGTGGAATACAAAGCAGTTATAAGATTTGATTGTTGCGGACAACCAATCTCCAAGTAAACCCTGTTTGGAAATGTAAAAGGGGAGTTATTTATATAAAATGCGCGTTAAGGCGGCTCCCCGAGCAAATGACCTTGAGCGAGCAGTTTTTCGGAGCCTACTCCTCTTTATCCAAAAGAAATACTAACTAATAAAAAATACATTAAATTACTACATATCCTTGACTCCAAAATTGTCGTTTCATATTTTTTTTTAAGTTGCTTAATGTTTAATAAATCCCCTCACAACGAAACCATAGAAATGAGAAATAATGATTTATAAAATGCTACTCCTCGTAAAGTAACCATTATTTTGATTTGCTACTTATACTAATGGATAGGCAATTAAATAATGAACATAATTGTCGTTTTATTTTTTCCAAAAGACGTAAGTTTGATTTTATAAAGAATAAAAACCACTCATTTCGCACAATTCGGCCTGCAGTGACTGACGTAACGACCAATTCGTAGTGCAAGCTGATTAGAACTTTATTCTAACAGTATTTCAAGCGAAGTTTGAACCACCACAAATAGAGTTGCTAATTTTGCTCGGGGTACCGCCTTAAGTAATGTGTGCTCAGCATGCGCGGGACGAAATGCGGCTTGAATGCTCATGACTTACAGCATTACGAAGCGAATGCCCTATTTGGAAACATTCGATTTGCACTTACGACGCGCTGCATAATTCCCGGAATTTATGGTAATTGATATGTGAGGAAGAGTTCCACTCCGATCTAATATATATTTATGAGGATAGTTGAAATAAATTCCAAATACGTCGAAGTTTTTACGACGGAAGCACTGACTGAAGTGACAACACCAGCCCGGGTCGGATTTATGGGCTGTGTCTCACGCCGTGGCCTACTTCTCCGGCACCTTGACCTTCCGGAGTTTAACAAATATTTGGCAGAAGGGCGAGCTTCGCCCAGCTGGAGCAGTAATATATTCCCCGAGTGTTCCACTTTCGTCACGTTGCAAGTGCTTTGAACTTCCTCCGGCCATTTTGCTTCATTCAGAGGCACGTTTTAATGTGTTTTGTATCACGACGTTAAATAGCATATTCATCAAATCAATGAACGAACGTTGCGTAATGTGGACCCGATTAAAATTGCCAACTAATCGAATAATTTAAATCGATTTGGCTCGAACTCAACAGTATTCGTAAATGATTCAACGTTATTACGCTTTTTAAGGATGGCCTCACATTTTGTACTGAAAGTGATTCGTGTCGGGTTTCTCTTACGTTTTATTTCTGCAGAGTATTAAGTTTGAAGTGCTCCGTTAAAAAAGTGTTCGTTGGACATCGCTATCGCCCGACATGTCATTTTTCGGTAAGCCGAGGCGGCAGCGTTCACAAGTTTTTGCTCTTATTCGGCGCTCTATAAAAGTTCCGCTTCACCGCTGAAACCGTAACGACCTATCTATAAAGCCATGCTCACACGCTCCCGCTGGACTTTTTATGGTTCCCTGGAAATGGGGAATGAATTTTGTATTTAATTACGAAGGGTCCGAAATGAGAATAGACATGTTTATCAAGCGTTTTGTCGTAATTAACTTGCAATGCAAGCTCGTAAAATATGAAAATTATAAACGCAATCTGCGCATTTTATGTAAAACTTCACTGACGTTTATCGCAAACAAATAAATATGATTTAATGTTGCATATTGAATGCAATTATGGGAAAAGTAACTGAGAGATCGAAAAAAAAGTATAGAACAGAAATGAATGACGCTTTTCAGTTTGTTCAAGAAAATTAGAAATGTTGAATGGATTAATAGAAAATCTTTTAAATAAGATAAGGTAGTTTTACACCCAGTGACAGAAATAGTTACAGCTATTTAGAACTTCAGCACCTTTCATCAGTCCATATAACTAGGTACACTATACATAACATTTTCTATTAAACTAGCTGACGTCCCGCGGTTTCACCCGCGTAGTTCCCGTTCACGTGGGAGTACGGGAATAAAATATAGCCTATAGCATTCACGAATAATGTAGCTTTCTACCAGTGAAATAATTTTTTAAATTGGTTCATTACTTCCGGAGATTACCCTAACTGATGATAACAAACATACAAAGGAGAATGCCCATTTTTCTACTGACCGCCGTTGCGCATCAAAACTTTTTGTATGATAGCATAAATTGAATATAAAAGAGGGGTGATGTCGTACTTTCTAAGGAAAAAAAAATCCATTTATTTTGTGGGGGTTTTAGTTGTTCTTTGATTTTCTGTTCAGTTTTGAGGTTAGTTTTGTAACGAACCTTCCACTAAAAGCAGCAGCCCATTACAACACTATGACTTGAATTGACATAAGACACGAACAGTACGCAATGATAAGTTATTTATAAGCACAACAAACTCAACAACTATCGATGCACAAGTAAAAACAAAAGTTCGCTGTTGTTTTGTTTGTTTGACAAATTGACAGAGACAGTTCACATATCACATTGTGATAGTGTTACCAACAGTCAATCTAAATCACTCTGACTATAACTGATTTGTCAACTAAAGAAAGATTTTTAATTAGCAAAGTAATATTATTTATAGGATGTGAATTAAGAAAATATGTTATTTCAATTGTGCTAATTAAAAATATAAATAACGAGGATAAAGTCATAGTTGAATTTATTTTTAAAACAAAGTCTGACGGATTATGTCCCAGATTTTAATAAATTGGCAACATTGATTTTACCGAAATACGTCATTTTAAAAAGTAAGCAATAAAATCCAATACTGTAGCTAATAAAATACAAAATAGTAACCCCACATACGATTTCGTTTAAGTGAATTAAGAGAAGTTAAAAAAATATTTTATAATTTATGAGTTTATTTTTATGGCCATACTCTTTTACTATAAAGCGACTCTGATTGTGGTCAATCTCCTTTACAAACAAATGTTACCTCTTTATAATATTAGTATAGATATTCTAAGCAATGCAAATTCTGGTTTTGTAAGATATGCCCTTAGTGACACTGCAATAGTTGGCTGGCGTGGAAACTGAATTGTCGTCAGGCGGCTAGTGTTGCAAGCCTCGGTAACAATGCTAATGAGTCGTCTGCCCGCCGACAGATGTCGCCTGGAGCGACGCGGCCGGTAAAACAAACAGGCGCAGCGTTGTGCATCGCGTCTTATTTTTAACAGACTTGTAATTTATGCTATCTAGTGTTAGTGGTAGAATCTTGACGGTTAATCTTGCTGGTCTAATTAAAACCTTGGTATTTTGTGAAGCATTTAGGAGGATTTGTGACTTTTTTTCGCGAAAACTGTAGACAAGTTAAAAAATTTCGATGCAAACTTTAGACTAAGCACTATCCACAAGCCTATCAGTTTCTTCACATTCGGTGCCTACCAAGGCTTTCCCCATATATGTATAAACAAACTAATTCTGGCATAAGTTTAAGTACATAATGTGTTTAACTACATAACATTATATGCCTAATCGATATATACTCTGAACACGGCATTAGACAGTGTTCGGTTTACGTAACCTCGCCAATTTTGCTCGATACGACATCCATTATAGATGTACAGCCGAGCCGGGCTTTAAATGAGATTGATTGAACTTTCCGAGGTTTCAGGCATTTCAGGCATCATGCACCATGTGTGAGATATAGCTGTTATAATCGTAGCAACCGTATAGGTTGCCAAAGTGCTGCAAGGTTTTGACGTGACAACGTCTTATAAATTGGTTTGCCGGGTGACACTTCAAGAAACTGGGTCACGTTATGCGGCTCACAATGAGAGCGAGTGAGAGGCACGCGTCCCGCCTAAGAGCGAGAGAGACAGACATAAAAAGTTTATTTTACCACTCAAAGTCGTTGTCACGTAAAACTTTCGCCCGTATACCGACTTTACAGGCAACCAATTTTTTTTATACTGTTAAATCTGAAAAAGAGAAGAAGTGGAGGGAGGCCTCTGCCCAGGAGTGGGACAGAGCAGGCTATAGGAAAAAAAAATCTTAAAACCTTGAAAAACACCTGAACAAATTTTTATAAACATTAAAAGTACATAATGGTGTCGATTCTGTTGGGCACAAACTTAACTTATTTAGGCTATTGCTATCTTGATCTCTCTAATAAAACGAGAAAGAGACGGACGTACTTTAGAGCTGTCAAATTTAGTTGGAACGAATATTTCCATACAAATGAAGGGTGCACGTAAAAACATGTCGATTCAAAACACGGTGAAGCGCAAGGCATAAACTAGTTTGACATCTCTAACTTAGTTCATAGCTATAGCCGTCCTTATCTCGCACTGCCTTTTAGTAAAAGATAGCAATAGCCTAAATTAAGTTTAGTTTGTGCACAACAGAATTGTCACCCATGTACCGACCTAGCTCCTAAATTAAATATTGTAGAAGTTGATACGTGTCCAATACTTTAAAGCCTGAATGCTTATTCCGGCTTCAAAGTTCAAAAGAGATAATTTCAGAAAACAGCAAGACAGCTAAAGAGACTTCTCGTAACACAACACGAAGGCTGTCAAGTTCTACAATGAAAATCAACCCACGTTTTCCTTCTCAGCTTCAGTTCATACAGTGACGGCAACAGACAGGAATGTCGCAGGCATTTCGTAATTGAAAGTCTCGCAATATTTGTTTAGCGAGGGCCCACGAAAACGTAGGGTCACCGTATCAATCTTCGGCGCGGTTGATCCGGGGCTCCTCCGGCCCGCGCCGCCGAGGTGTCGGGCTTCCTCTATCAATATCAATCAGTGTCGGTGAAGGTCGGCGGGCTCAGTGTTGCTAGACGTTTCGTGACATGTCCTGATTTTTAAGTTGCGCTGCGACTTGTCTCTTTGTGTAAATTAAGGTTTGGAATGTATTTTTACGTTTCGGGTTGCTCCTATTATGGAAGTCCGGTACGTTTTGACCGAATTCTATTCCGGAAAAGACGGTGGACATTTGATTTGATAAACATGGTATTTTTCATTACTCATACTCTGAAAGTAGGTCTGAAGTTGCCTGAGGAGCGGGTTGAAAGTAATACTTTTCAGCCCTAGGGAGAATCGTTTTCAACTGACAGCTATCAAATTATTTAAAAAAAAAATGTTCCAACTTTCTATACAGCCACGATGTAAAATTGAAATAACATAAAGTTAAGTATTAATTAAAGAATATATATTTTTTAAATATATTTATTATAATTAAGTTTCAACTATTTCTTTAAAATAACATAGATTTGGGAAAAATATTTACCATTTTTCGATGATGAAAATGAAAAATAGGTATTGGCTGAATAGCTGGCCGGCCACAGAAAAAAAAGCAAAATAGGTGGGAAAGCGGCAATAGGGTAGATGACACCATAAAACAATAATTCCAAGACACCTTTCTCTAAAAAAACACTTTATTTTGGGCCTGAAAACCCGATTTATTTTCAATTAATTGCCAAATTCGATTTTTAGTTGCTTTGAAATCAATAAATAGTCGAGTCATTGAGTTGAATAAACAGTGACGTCACAGTAGGCTATTGCCATACAAAGTCTATTAGAGAACCGCGTTTTGACAGCTCTTAAAAAGTATCTCAATTGATTGGTGTGTCATCTACCCCATTCGAATTCCGATCTTCATTAGTTTTTTCGAGTTGTATGTTTTTTTTTTCTTTCCTTGTATTCGTAATGAAAAGCACAGTGTTTACCTCGGGTTAAAGACTTATTTAGTCCCTCGAACTATTAGCGCCCTCGCTTCGCTCGGGCACCAAACCCCGTCTCGGGACTAAATAAGTTACTTTCACCCCTAGGGTAACAATGTACTATTGTACTCAAGGAATTTTAATCGACCTTTAAACAAATGTTTACTTAGCTAACCATTGAGGGACCAGAAGTGTGATATAACAGAACCCGTTTCGCTTCCGTTGGCGTCGGCGTCTCAAACCAACAGTAACTTGGATCAAAGTTCACCACAATTACGTGGATACAAGTTGTTCGCCTGCCGCCCACGAGCGCCATAAGAGCCCATTTTATCAAGTTAACTATAGTACTTGTTGTCCCAAATGTTCGTCATTGTGGGCACTTGGCGGCACTTGGGCGATGTGGGCCGCAAGCTGACGTGCCGGGTCTCACGGTCCGGGGCCACGCGGCCCCGATCAAAGGCGACACAGCTCATTTATAAAATTGACACGCGTTCATTTTGACGTATTTGGTTCGCTCGTGTCCGTCCGCTCTTAACTACAAATGTACCTGTTCGGTACTAATGTTTGACTGCAGTTTTTTACCACGTATCAACTGTAAATCAATGATCATGAATGATGAATGAGTATCAGGTAAATTGATTAGAATTAGAAACTAAGTTGAAACGGTTTTACGACATCAATTCTGAAGCAATTTTCACACCGAGGCGTGTTCTGGACGTTACGTATCGAATTAACATAATTAAAATTTAGTCAAGTTCAGTAATTATTCCAAATTACTGTAACCGGCCATAGCGATACGAACACGGACCAAAAAGTCATTAACAATTAAAATTATCGTCATCCAAACGGCCATTACACAACTGGCCAACCAAATGTCTTTCGATCGGAAACCATTACCGCAGACGTAAAGCAAAGAATTTTCATTAAAAGAAATTAATATTCAAGATACATTCGTTTTATCTGACAAATTTGTCACCATTACCCGACATTGCCTATTTAATACTAATAAGGGCGATTTGAAGTATTTTTAAAAGCTATTGGAGTAACAGCATGTTTGTGTGGGCGGACTGGAGAGGCTTGCGACATGCCTTCGTACGCATTCACGACACGTTCCGAGTTATTACCGACGCTTGTTCGGGTGCTTTCGTGCTTTTTCGGGGTTTTGTGGGCACATAAATGTGCTTAAGTAGGTGTTGAAAATGTCGAGTTACACTTGTAGTAGAGAGTTTAAAACCAGTCCCATATCTAGCCACTGTTTTAATTCTCACCATTTGCGTATAATGTCCCTGTGATTCCGATCAATTCCGATGCAATCTTAGGAATTGGAAATTAACCAATAACGGTTCAGAGCTTTTCTCGAGTTTACTTCAAATTGTAGATTCAAACAAACATACTCAAATGTGATATAGCGCTGTTGTCTAAGCGACCAAGGTACGGGGCGGGTAGCCCCCGTTTTTAGGAAAAATGTCTGCAGCCCCGGTCTGAAAGTTCAACAACACGTTGCCCTACTCTGGTACCGAACTATACCATTGTACTTACCTACTACAGAAACAAAGCAAAGACAAGAGGTTGTAAACTTTTGGTCCCCTTCTAATACGTAAAAGATGGCCAAGAAAAGTGACAATCGCACTTAAAGTACTTACGGGATAATTTCCGTGGTTTTCTTTTATTAATGAGCTCCCGATATTTCGACGCTGTTGCAAGCATCATGATCGCGGGAATACTGAAGAGGTATGCGAGTGGGGCAAGTAACAATCAACAACAATGGTTTAAGTGACAATCGGTTTCAAAGTGTAGCACAAGGAAGCTTTTCGGTACCTTATGTCAATCTCACACATTTTTGACCTTTCTATCATAGTCGTTATGTCTAATTAAAGAAATTCAAATTTTTTCTCGTGATAGACGAGACAAGGCTTCGAAGAAAATCGTAATCCTTCTTTTATTAAATCTCTTTGTCTCTAAAAGAATGTCAAGTTGTCTAGACTTCTGTATCGTTGTAGTAAACTGTTTTTCATTAGCCGTTCTCATACATAAATCAGATAAATGTATGGCTCTATTACAATTTCTATACATTGGTCGATGGCTACACGTTTACGATAACTATCTATTGCTTGATCCACTATTCAATTGAAAGTACGTTAGTACAGCAACGTGTAGTAATAATGCATTAGGTTTAGCAACTGTCGCCCGTGTAAGTACGTCAGGTCCCAAGTTCCGCAATAATCTATTTTCCTGCAACGTGGGCTGGGTTGTAAGCGGCTGAATTTATTCTTTGTATCACGCTGGAAAGAAAATGTGACTGGTGTTTTATTAAAAGGAACATTTTACTCTGAAAATGCGGGCAAACAGTGCCTCTTTTACAAAACTTATGTACAGAAGTATTGCGTAGCGTTAAGCATGTAATCTGAATACATATTTCATACCCAACTCGGTAATACCATTTTTATTTTGGTCGGTGTTGTCTGGGTTCAAAAGAAGTCAAATCTACCAATGGCAGGCCACATCCTGGACCAACATTAGCAACTTTTCTCGCAAAAAAGTAATCATTTCTTACCGGTGTAAATGACACGCGGTTTTATTTGTACAGCAAAGCTATATTTGTGGCCACACCAACTTCTTACAGGCCATTGACGCGACAAAATCTATCTCGCATTTAAACAATTTTTTGTGTCTATCATATCAATGGTCACCGTTTTCCGTGTCCGCCATGTCTGCCTGATTGATTGACAAATCTCAATCTGTGCAAAAACTTAACACGATCGAATGATTATTCGGTCGGATTCGATAGCTATTTACATATTGTAATCGTCGATAGTAATAGATTTTATGTTCATTAGTAAACATGCTGAATGTACGGTCATGTTTGTTATTTGTTACATCATTGAGGAGAATTATGCACATGCACGCATGGTGAAGGATATTAGCAAATTGCAATTGCTTTTGTAATTTTCAGTACGCGTTTTACATATTTTATATCGTGGTTTATTTATTTACTTATTTATGTACACACAAATTACTTAACAGTGCAATAAATTAACATAGAAGAGCACAAAGGTACTGCATATTTCTTCCAGCAGACAGTTCTCACTGTGGTGCGAATTCTGTGAATACTACTTGCTCTCTGTTATGTTTTCTATCAATCAATGTAGCTTTTCGCGGTTGACTTCAGAGATTGACAGGTTACATAGGTCTTTCGTAAGTTGTGTCACAACACGCCTTCTGCATCGACTACAGTTGTCATGTTCGATATTTCTAAGCATCAAGATTTTTCCATGATGTCCCTGTACGCAGTCAGACAAACAATCAAACAAATATATATCTATATACCAGCAATCATCGACTTAGTCGTTCCAGTTGTTTCTTTCACATCTGTGATTGGAGCCTTCAGTTCAGCATCGTACAAAATGTTTCATCATCAAAGTCTAGCCGCCGCCTAGATATTCTCATGAAAACTCTTAAGCGTACTTAGCAAAAAATATTATAAATTTATTATTATAACTCTGCGTGTAGCCAAATAGATTGCCAAGCAAGATATCACGCAAAAAACTTAACAGCTGAAGAATAGTCGGTTGAATTACATCCAAATTCATTTCAAACTCTTGTAATATTTTATACATATTATAAATGACAAACATATGGACAGCTGAAGTTCCATTAGGTTTAACCGAAACGTTTGGTAGTGATCTCATCTCAATTATAATTTTAATAGTGTCACATGATCTGAGTTATTATTATCACATTTTAACCTATTTAGAAGTATTTTTCCATATCAGGAATTGAGTCACAGATAAAACAAAAAAAATCTCACAAAAAAACTGTGTAAATTGACAATTGATTAAACAATTCTCGAGTTGATAAAACAACTCCAGTAATAGACGTTTAGGTGATAATTTGCAAATGATGATCATCGACCGAACTACTGTTAGTAATTCAATTGATCGTGGGCGGATATCCTTCATTATTTGGCTATTAACACTTCCGTATCTCGCAAAACCATCTTGGATTTATTTCTCAAAATCAACTTTCCGTTCTACGTAATTAATATCATCTTAGGAAGGATCATTCTTTGGAAGCCAACAAAGTTAATGCAGGATATAGCTTATCTCCGTTCATACAAGTGTAATTTCATTTGCTCTAACTAATCATCTGTTACCGATTTGATAAATAAACCCACCCCCGCCCACCAGTGTGGACACGGGCGATGGGCCAACGGGAATCACCATATAAATTAATATCAAGAAACTTTTCTACTTGACTGTACAAATCATAAAATTGGTCAACGGCATCAGTTGACCAATTCAAAAATTCATTAGGTCGACTGATCCCGCGGAATTCACCTGTGTGGGACCAGTTTACTAAACACCCACTATTTGCCAACATAATATATGAAAACAAGTAATAATAAACATTAAAATAGTAGTCTAGAGTCGTACTTGATGAGGATCTACTCTTTATCTTTCCTCGGAGAGCAATTCGTCGAAACAAGGATAACATACTTCAAAAGGATTAACCACGTATATAATTAAGTAGCTCTAGTAGAAATACATTAGGAAGATAATATTTTACTAACGTATTTTCCAGCTAAAATATAGCTTAATCTACTTTTTAATCTGCCAAGGTGTTAAGGTGGACTTTACGGGTTGTGCAATGCAGTCTCAGGGTGACTTCCAATGCTGAAACTGATCACAATCACATTTAAACTGTGCTCAAGTGCCAGTCAAGGGTCAGTGGGAATCTTCCTCAAAAATAATGACATAGACAGTTCTCGAACGCATTTAGGAAGACACAATTGGACGACCTTATGATACGACTAAATTGTAGTCCCACAGTTCAATAAGATCTTATAGCAAAACAATTCCCGTCTTAAACTCAGAACTAGAACGAAAAAGAAGAACATTTAGTAGTTGGTCATGGTTCGCAGCCAATTTTTCATTTACAACCGTGTCCGAAGTTGCGGAGCACCGCTTTCGGCGATTGTTCAGACTTCTCAAGTGAACTTCGGAAGAACTTGCCTATTAAAAAGTTCTCTTCTCGTGTTTACGCTGATAAACTTGGTCCGCCATCAACTTCTTTTTACTAATTTTCTCGGGGTTTCTTAGTGTTTGTATTGCGAACTGATTTACGATTCTAGTTGTTGAGTTTTGTGTTTTTAAATATTATGTACATCGTTGTTTTAATCGTTTACTTTATTAGGTTAGGTTAGGTTTATATTTTAGGCCTAATATAGCCTAATAAAATAAATGATTATAACGTAGACATAGAGATTGGAACATAGACGTAGACTTTAAAATGTCTTCACGTAAATCGTCTACGTTTATTTGTATACAGTTAATTGGAATTGAATATTTGCAGCAGGATTCTTAAATAATTAAGATTGGTATCTTTCTCTCTTTAAATCTTTCTTAAGCTCTCTCAAATTCAGTCACCAACTTACCCGGGACGATCCTCCGACTTTAAATGAGATGCTATTCATAAAATAACCGTGTTTTCAGCATGAAAAATTATGGAGACATGAAACTTAAAAAATGTTGAATTATTCATTGAAACCGTTAAACTTTAGAGGTCAAACGAGAAGTTCCTTTTAGTCGGCAGTTGACGTTTTAGAAATTCACGAACTTTTCGTACGGGATTATTTTGGCTTCACGCAAATGAGGTCGTCATGATAACATTTTTATTTTGTTGGTATTCCTTAGCTTTTTTATTAACGTCATGTTTTTTTTCTTTCGCAGGTAATTTATTCGGTTAATCTCCATAAGAATCAGCTGACAAGTGTAAGATATATTTAACAATAGATTAACAACTTAACACAGCAATGAAGTGGGCAGAAGACGGAAGACACACTTTTCAAAATGTTAAAGGCTTGACTGTAAATTCGATTTTATGGTCTTTTAGAGAACTGTTCCTCTATAAATTTAACATGATCATAGCAGGTTTAAAACTGAATTTGACTTACAAAACCAACAGTGTCCAGCAGATAAGAATTTATGGCTGCAGTCTAAAGTTCTTGTAAACGAATGTAACGTGAGAAGTTTATGTACAAAGTGTCGCAATATATCTAGCTCAGGAAAATGTTACGAAAATCGATAGTTATATTAACTTAACTAACTCCAATTAATGTACATTTTTAACGATCTTTTCAAAGTTACGAGTTACAATTTGTAAGTGCGTTAAGTTTTACGATGTGAAGGTTTTCTTAATGTGTTCTGCTTCTTATGATGCAGATAATACATTAATGATTCTGGATTCAATTAGAGTTATTGATATGTAAGGCCACATGCACAGTTGAGTTTAGTTTGATGGAAATCTATAGATTTTATCTGAACAAACGGTTAATGAATTCCAAGGTAGGCGGGCTTTCAGTTTTCAACATTTTTCTGTTTGTAAACTACTTTTATTGTTTGCCAAACAATATTCTTGATATTTTTGATAAACTGACAACGACTTTATATAAATGGAATAACACAACAATTTAGATTAAAGTAAATTTATTTAACGCTAAACCGTTTGGATCTAAATTTATGAGGCCACTTATATGGAAATAAATATCCATTTCTGTTAGAATAGATATCTGTTTGTGAATTAAAATTAAATATCCGAATGGTATAGAATAGTATCGGGGATATCCGACAGCTGATCACTTGTTATATCTCGCTTGTGTTGACTGGGCTAGGTAAGCAGTACCGCCCACTGCTCCGGTCTCAATTAGTATCGGAACACATTCAAGTTTTGGCGCAATTGATTATTTATCGCCGAATAATCTAACTTTATGTGGCAACGCTGAAGTGTCCGTCTGGGGAATATGACGTTCTGATATGATATCTGCTCGATATTTTTGCACGGTTGAAATTCCGATAAAATTCAGATTTTAGTGCTTTTGTCTGCAAATTGTAAGACGCGAACAAATAAAAATGCGATGATTTGAAAAGATGAAAACTCTTGAGATTTTCGTGAACCAAATCTATTTGTTCTGCAAGAAATTACAGTTGCGGACAAAACATAGGTAACACGATGAAGGTTAAGAATTGGTGTAGTATACAGGTGACTTTTTTATCACTTCCAAATAAAATAGGTATAATAGGCGAACGGAGTAAAAGCAAATGGCATACTAGGTTTTATTTTTTTTCGAAAAAAATTAAAAAAAATCGAAATTCAAATTATACGCGTATTGCGTATGATTTTTAATTCGATATTTTTCGATTATTTTTTTTTCATAATTTCTCTTTTTTTGTTCTAATATGAAAAGTTTACTTGAAATTTGTAGTGTTTTTTGATGATAGATCAATTTTTTTCAAAGCTGTGGTAAAAAGAAAAAAAAACTAGTATGCCATAAGCTTCTACTCCGTTCATCTAATATACCCATTTTTTTTTGGAAAGTGATAAAAAAGTCACCCAGTATAAGGATCGCATAAAGGTGCGTTCTGCAGTTACCGCATACCTCATGGCAAAAAAGCGTGAGTATATGTATGTATGTTGTATAGCAATATCTTTATGATCGGTAAACGCGAAAGCTTTTCCTGATTACGCGATACCTGTCGGATGTATCGTGTATCGTGATACGGGGCTCAGCTGCGCGGTGCCACATTCGGACTCCCACGTGCATGCGCCTACGCCTGCCTTGTACGGGCAGATTACTTAGTATGGGCTTCGTTTACTGAGGTCAACTTTCGGATGGCGTTAATAAGATGTTTATTTATATGAAAATAGTGGGCGAAGCGACTAATAATGTGGTGAAGTGACGTGCCACCCACTGTCGAAAAGCTACCCGAAACTGACAAATTTTCCCAATCAATCTTGAACCTTAATGCTTTAGCGATAAAGTTGACGATCTGTTAAAGAAATATGAGACATTGTAGTAGCTTGATGTGTTGCCGTCTACAAGGTAATGCCGAAAAACTGTGTAAATATAATTTTAAATGTGTTTTAGCAATCGATAAGGGCTAAGGTATTTACAAGTTTCGAAATTCCTCAGTTTCGACATCTTGTTAGACTGGTATTCAACTGTAATAGAAATATCTGGTTCTATCGGGCGTAACGCCTATTTACCGATTAGATCCAATTTGCACTTTATTGAGGCAGATCGGCGATAGTCTAATTTATAATTTAATCGAATCAGTGGCCGGTTGTATTATCATGTCATAAATAACTGAGCAAATAGTAAGTGCTGGTACGAATTTTAAGTTGAAGTCTTACCTAAGTCCGGTTCGGAAAAGGCGGCAAGAACATTTGGACAGGTAAGGACAGCATTATGTCCTCTGAATTAACAAAACCTTTTTACTTTTGCCATAATCATTGATAAACGTACTTGTAACATTGAGAATCTTGTTGTGAAAAATGTATAGTTTGGCATACATATAATACTAGTGTGTGGCAAAAATTCTTGGTTAAAGTGGATGGTTAGTTCTTGGTGAAACAAGGAAAAGACAATATACCTTGTTTTAGTCCTCCATTCAAACCTAACGTAATAAATAACCTAATTAAAACTCATACATTAAACACACGTCGTCTTAATACTCCGGAACTCTCATCACAGTCAAGTGTTGAGCCGCACTGACCTTTTGCGAGACTAGGTCGGGTGGTGATGGAACATCGCCAAACATCGCAGTGGACTGAATGCTTTGAAGTCGCACAGGAAACCGTTTGTAATATCTATTTATTGTTACGTCTAAAACCATTTAAATATACTCAAAAGAAAGTGAAGACTAAGACTCCAAATAGATCAGCTCACAAAAAGATAAAAAACTCGTAATCTTTTTGCTCAAAAATTGCTTGTCATATAAAATTCTGTTCAAGAGAGTTTTCTCGAAGGAATGGACACACAATGGGTTCCGCACAATGAGTATTGACTTGGAGGAGGTCGGATAGAAAAGTGCTGTGACGTCAACAAATATTACGAGAAAAGAATAGCAAGGGTGGGAGTGGGAATGGATTCTGTGGACCAAGCTGCCTCTTGTCCTTCGAAAAGCGGAAAATCCATGGCCAATATGGCCATGGGAAAATAAATCGGAAACTTTTGTATTTTCTTATAAGTTTTACTTCTTTACGGGCTGAATTTTCAATCGTTGCCCTTATCTGAAAAATAAATATTTCGATTTGGCGATTTTTCGAAACAAGAGCTGCTAGAGTGCATTTTTTTATCCTCAGATAAAAGTTATATTGGAAAAATTGCACCAAAGGTCTTGTAGATACTGCAATTTAATTTGCTTGGGAAATGGATTGGCGACAGCAGGACTTTGTTATTAATAGTTAGACATTGATCGCCATTTAAAACACGTGTAAAGGATAGGTACAATACTACCTACCCATTGTAGTCATCATTGTAATGTAATGAATAGTAATCGTTGATTTCATAATGTTTTGTCACAGCATGGGTAGGTAGGTAATGGACTTCTATTTTTCCTTGGTTTTGTTTTGAAGGATTATCTAGTATTTGAAGTGAACACTTTTTTAGGCGCGTTGAGCACTTTTTGGGTGAAGGAAAAACATTGAACTCATCGTCACTTGACGTAACGTGCGGTCACGCTTCGTAGCACTCGTAGGCGATCCGCTACGGCGTAGCACCACATAGGGATGCGCAGGGCATAACCAGTGCTACTACTGGGGAGGGGCCTGTGTACTTTTTGTTTTCACTTCTATTGGCAGTCCCCAAAGACTACCCCGATTTTTTTTTAGTATTGTTTCACTCCTGAGCAAAGGTCTCCCCCCATTTCTTCAACTTCTCACGATGGTGTGCTTTTTCTCACCAATTTGCGAGGAAGCCATCTAAGACATTCCGCCATCTTCTCCTAGGTCTGCATGACACCGTCTAGCTGTCTCAGGTCTCCAGTCTTGCGATATTTGGGCCCACAGCATCCGGCAGACATTGATTTATCTAGATTGGCATCTCTTATTTATTTATTAATACTTCATATAGGTGGACTTAATGCCACTAGGCAATCTTTACTAAACAGCCTTGGTCAACTCTTGTGTTTTTGTATGATCCACGATCGGTCTCCATAATTCACTAAAGGAGGTCGGCTTACTCAGCTTTCCCTAAGGTCATGGCGTGTTCTGGTACAATACTTATCAATGTTTTCAAAATAAACAGTAAGCTACCTTTACGAGCCTCGTGTTAGTTTTAATTTAATCTAATTGAACGTGTAATCCGATCCGCTATTGAAGTGCGTCATCCGTTGATACACGATACAGTTGTTTCTAATCCTCATTATCGCGAGCGTACGTATTCATTGACTAGTCACCGTGTTTTGAAACAATGACTGTGTTAACATTGCCTATAATGTAGGGCTGGCAATGAATTGTACGCGCCTACAATGTTTTAATTAATAATAATCGTGTCACTCAAGGAACAATGAGGATTACGTGGCTGTAAGTATGTGTGACTGATTTGATTGATTTGAAATGTAAATAGATTTTGTAGTAAGTTTCTAATACGTTGTGTTGAATGTTGCCAGAGTTCGTTCTAGATGCAGATGTATGGAAGTAGCAAGTAGAGATGCAACGGATATCCGGTAACTATTCGGTATCCGGCCTATCCGGCCCAAATTTTACTATCCGGCCGGATACCGGATATTCATAAATTTGCTAAAAAAATCCTTTAAAACGGACATGAATTAAGACAACAGCTAGCAATTATGATAAGTTCTATTAAAAGCTATATGTAGGTATGTACTCTTATGTCTATAACTCATCGCACCGCACTAAAACAAGTTTTTTTTTAACAAGTTAAAAATTAATATTGACAATCAACAAGTGGCACGATCACTCCCGATGAGATCCGAAACCGCCCGAAATGATCGAATCGCGTTGCCCGCAGCTGTACGACGCTGAACATGTCACTACTTGCCTCAGAGAACTACTTACTCTTCGCCGGAGCTCCGGCGGCCGGATATCCGGCCATCCGGCCTCGCAGTTCGCCGAATATCCGTTATTCGGTATCCGGCCAAACAACTATCCGTTGCATCTCTAGTAGCAAGGACTTGATTTTGCTTTTTTTTTTTTTTTTTTTTTTTTTTTTTTTTTTTTTTTTTTTTTTTTTTTTTTTTAGATGGGACCACTCGCAGACACAACACGTTAAGGTTGTCAAACTGCTTAACCGGACTATCCTGTGGTGGCCAAAAATTACTTTAAGGCCCCCAGCCAGGGCTTACAAGCTAGGATTTTTAATTAAATGAACAACACTAAGGGCACTCCCTGTGGAGTTCGGGCCTCGGCTTAGTGAGTCATTGAGGGAGGGCAGCAAGGGTGGCTGGGTCGGATTATTATTTTGGGAATTTGAAGCTACAAGCTCAGCGGCGCGGGCTGGCTCGTCGAGCAAGGGTCGGTCGGTGATGTTACAGGGGGGTCGCGCTCGCGGTACGTCACGGTGGCGGGGTCGGTTTCGAGTTCGCGGTTTGTATCTGTGTTTGTTTTTACGTAGAGTGCTACTTTCCCTACAGCTTTCTTGAATGAGGGTGGTGGGGTCATCGGGAATGAGTAATGTATGCCTGGGGCGGCGAATCTTGGAGATTTTAGATGGGGCATAATGGGCGGCTGAATAGATCAAGGGGTTGGTATGCTTCTCGGCCTTATCAAAGAAACTCTTAGAAAGACGTTTCATGAACTGTTGAATGGTTGGGATTTTAAGATCTACGTGAAGTTGCTCGTTCCTAAGGTACCACGGTGAGCCCGTAGCCCTTCGGAGAAAACGGTTTTGTAGGGTCTGCATCCTGTGGATTAGGTAGGGTTTTGAGTGCGCGAACACGGGGCACGCGTATGTCATGATAGGCCGAATGCACGCGGTGTAGATACGCAATTTGCACTTAAGTGACAATTTGCTGCGTGCATTCAGCACATAGTGGAGCCTACCAAGAGCGAAGGCGGCACGCGAGCGTACCGTCCTTATGTGCTCTCGAAAGTTTAGGCGTTGGTCTAAGATGACCCCCAAGTATTTGGCTTGCGTCTCCCAAGGGATCGGCTTGTCAAACATGGTGATCGGACTAGGGTTCGGGGGAACAGTGCGGTGTGGCCTGGTGAAAAGTACCGCCTGGCTCTTGTCGGGATTGACTTCTATTCTCCATCTCCGGAACCAATCGCCTAAGGCGTTTGCGGAGGTTTGGAGGGTGCTGGCGATTTTTGAGGGATTCCTTCCAGAGCAATAAATGGCCGTGTCGTCAGCAAAAAGGGCTAACTAAGCTGTATTGCTCTTTGGGATGTCGCTAGTGAACAGCGTGAAGATTAACGGGGATAGCACCGAGCCCTGAGGGACACCGGCGCGAATCGGATGAGGGGCGGAAAGCGCACCCTCGATGCGGTACTGGAAGGTGCGATTCGACAAAAAGTCTCGGAGGATGAGAACTAGACGATCTGGCACACCGAGCCGATACAGCTTGTATATCAGCCCGTTGTGCCAAACTTTGTCGAATGCTTTAGCAATATCGAAGAACAAGGCACCGGTCATCATGCTTCGCTGGAAGCGGTCGCTGATGTGTTCTACAATGC
The DNA here is from genome assembly GCA_905147715.2 of Xestia xanthographa. NCBI lineage: Eukaryota > Metazoa > Arthropoda > Insecta > Lepidoptera > Noctuidae > Xestia > Xestia xanthographa. The sequence goes on along the minus strand of LR990645.1, from coordinate 22,212,217 downwards.
GGTGCACTTGTTGGACACAAGAGTGTTGGGATCTAAATCCAAACTGCTCTTTCGGAATTAACTTGATTTTGCCAAAAATATGGTCTACTTATACAATCGGAAACCAATAATCAGCATGCACTTTATTTAATCAATATTAATTTAATCCAACCTCAAGCGCCTATTAACAGCATTAACCGGTACTTACTCCCAACTTGATAAGATACAGTGCACAGATAAAGTTTATCACAATCTAAGTTGGAATTATCATTATTCACTTCAGTATTCCGTAAGTACCGTGATAAACTTTAGTGGCAGATTGTACGTGCAGCGAGTTGCGAAATGTGCATTGTGTTGCATTCCCCCAGTGACCTTTCATACAACATCCATACAGTATCCATACAACAATTGATGTCACTGACTGCAACTGTCCTCTAACAAATGTATTTTGTAACTTCGCTGTGGCTACCGAGTCTTAACGTTGACATTTTTGCTTGTTCAGAATTCTGTGCGAGTCGCTTGGAAAGATCTGTGTTTTCTGTCATATTTATGTTATGTGAAGTTTACAAATAACATGAAGTTGTCGAGTTTCATCTGGTATTTGTTAATCGAAAACGTGTTTAGGGTCTTTTTTGAGTCAACCCCTTCCATTTTTGAAAATACACGCCGCACGCCGTTCCATTTATGAAATTCTCTATCAAAAATACTGGCCATGTTGCAAAAGAAATTGCTACTCTACGATCACGATAATAAAATCATCAAGTCGGCCGTCGCATTTCCGTGTCGCCAAAAGGATAATAGCCCAATCATGTGGACACGCTACCTCGGCCGTGCGATTTAAGGCAAGGACACATCCACGCATGTGCCTCCGACACGTAACGATGAGTAAGTCATTACCTAATGTGAACAGCGCCTTATAAGATTTTCCTCGAACCTCGTTTCTTGTAAGGGTTTTCGAGATTCAGGGAAAAATAATATAAGTAGATTTATATGTATTGGATGCTATTTATTGCTCACTAATGAGTTTCTAATGAAATGAGTGTGTAATATCCACTTTATCTATTTTTATGAAATTTTTTAACGTTTTTTTAGCCTCTCAGATGTCCCACTGTTGGGCAAAGGTCTCCCCTTTCTCCTTCCAAACCTCATAAGTAACATTTGGTTTGGTAACATTGGGTTTTGTATTTGGTTTTGGTATTCGATGTTCTCTAAACTAAGCGTATATACGTATATTGTATCTTGTGGCTCAGGAGAAATTACGTGATATTTCAATTTTAATAACTTTGCAAAGTTTGTCCTTTCCTTTGCCATGTAAATTAGACATGGACAGAAATAGAGTTGTATTGATTTCATTGACTGCTTTGTTCCACAGCTGTACCTAGTTCGAAAGTTTCCAACTAATGTCACCAGCGCGAGTGTTGAACCCGCTGTGGACTCATCTGCATTCGCAGGGTTAGTTCGTTATAATGGCTAAACATTTCGCAATTGTCTTCGCACTCACTAGAAAAACGAATGAAAATCTCAGTTTTTTCTCACTTTTTATTAACCCCTTAACTGTTGTTCAAAAGTGCCATACCTATTATGTCGACTTAAACTCGCAAAGTAATCTGGCGAAGTAGTTTCATTTCAATTGCTCTCACTTTTGCGCAAGTTGGAAAGATATTCCTTCTTACATTTTTGTGAATGTTTACCTAATATTAAAAAGCACTTATCTGCACGGCTTTACGAGTTTGCAACAATGCTTCCACGTTGCTTTGTGGGCGATATGATGAGCGAACAGCGAAATAACTGCTATAAACATTTATAACTAGTTTTTACCGCGGAAACTATAATAATGGCTGTTTAGCTGTAAAACTTTTACATTAATGAACATGGAACCGGGTTAGATGAGTTTAATGCAGCAGTTTTTTTTGATAACTATGCCGTGTGCTATCATTTTCTGTCGGTATTTTGTCATGGAGGAAGCGCTTCACACTTTTTAAAAGAACAAAAATTCTTTTGTGCTACAAATTAGGCTTAATTTTGATGTTAAAAATGCTATCTGATATATGCCAGCCATGAATGCCCATAATCCGGCATGAGTTACGTAATAGGCATGGAGGAAGGTCACCCTCGTCATAGCTCCATAGTCAACTAGTTAATGCGAGCGACGGCACAGGAAGGAGCTAGTTACTCATAAATCCGTTTCTTGCGATATGGGTTAGTAGCGGCACGCCGTGTTACCAACCACGGGACATTCGACACGCCAGCCGGCCGGCATTTTAGGGTTATTTATGTTTTTAACCTACACCGTAATAATGTCAAACTATTTATTTAATGTGTTATTTATGAACTGAGTTGGCGTTGATGTATTAAATCGATATGTATTAAAATGCGGCTGTACAATGCGGCAACATAGTGTGAAATTGTGATTAGATAATAAAAAGATCTGTATCCTGTACGTGTATATTTTTTTACTGGAAATTAATGCAGTACGAAAAAAGCCAATGAACTGACAAAAAAAAAACTATGAAGAGAGTATTAAAATTAAAAAAACCGGATGCTCTACATCTATTTATTTGCGTCTAACATAGTCATTTGCAATAAAACTTGTCTACGTTCTGATGAATTGCGAATATCGCCAGACAGGGTCGGCGACCATTGATCCGATGACTTGAAACAGTGAGGTCGTGATGAGTCAGTGGCCATCAGTCTACCGTCCCGTCCATACGTTGGCACTCCCCGCCATTTAAGTGCTACGGACCGCTATGAAATTTTACTAGCGCAAGTATTTTACCGACCGTAGGTAAGCTTAGGCAATATTACAAAGGATGCTATGTTGGCTATATTGCGCTGCTATTTTGAGTTTACTTGAATGTTTGACAGCAGTTTATAGGTAAGTCTTTATTGGCAGAGAGAGTTCGTCGTTCCATTGTCATTTTCCATCAGAATAAGATGTATTTATTACTGAAAGGTTCCGAGAATATTATTTTCAGTTTAGCAATAGTAAATTATCTGAGACTCGTAGTTAAAAATGTCTTACCTACTACTTAGGTATTGCTTCTAGGAACATTTGCGATCTAATAAGATTCCAATCTTCGAAAGTTTGTTCAACAATTAGCGCTTTCCAGAGAAAATTGTTCGAGTGAACAGTTAGTATTTCTCGCAAGGAAATAGTTGCTTAATCAACATTGTTGGCCGTATAGTCGCGCTTATATTTATTGTGGCAATCGGCACTCCTTTGCTCACGAATATATGTGAATTGTTCAAAGAAACTACAAAAAGAATAGACGCTATCTAAACGCCCACCATTCATTTGGGAGGCGTGCCATCGATCTAAAACTATCGATTTATAAACATGTTGAGCGATCTTACACATAATAATATATTGTTATTCTATTGTGGTCATTGTGATATTTGAGATAATATGATAATAAAATGGTATATTTATTTTCTAAATCGCCTCTCTTATCTCCGTTAGTTTTATAGCCGGGCCCACCTCGGACGATAGATGTTGCATCACGCTCCTCCGCACTGTATTTCAAGTCACCGCGTCTAATGGCACAAGGAGTGGCCAATTTGATGAGATTGTAAAGAGCATACAAATATATTGCTACTATATAATCTTGCGACCGAGATCCTAAAGTGAACAACACTATAAATCTTAGACAAATAAGTTATACGAACGGATTTTATGCGAATATTTAAACGTTATCTAAGCGAGAGGCTTGCCTGAGGATAATTTACAACTTTGAACAAAGAACTTAATGTTTATTTACTCCGTTTAGTAAAAAAAGTTCTTTTCTAACCTTTCTTCATTTGAAGATTAAATAAATTGCCTTTCAGGGAAGTCTTAAAGTCGGCAATTTTACGTGCCGCCCTCAGCCAAGTGGGCAGGAGGCCGGGGGAGGCCTGGCTCTCATTACCATGCCCCGGCCGTCTCGTAAAACACTGATTTTATTAATTTCACTAGAGCTATTCTGTCTGCGCAAAGAATAAGTCACCCTCTTTCTTCGCGTAATGTTATAAAAGGTGTCAGGGGGGCGCGTTCCCTCATTTTCCCGTGTTTTATCATCAATTTCGTGTTGCGCGTGGCGATCATGACAATTTTCCACGATTTGTTTCTTCAAAGCGGCGAGGGAGACCTTCTGTTTAGGATTTCACAGTTAACAGGTTGATATTTATGTTTTATGATGATGGGGGCTAATAAATAAATGATTCCGTCTTTATTGAAATATGCTATTTGCTTGTTAACTGTAGTCTTTCAAATGTATACCTCTGCTATATAATTATGCAAGTCCACCAGCACTTATTCATACAATTACATTCGCTCTAAAAACGAGTAGGTCTAGCTAATGAAACGTTACAGCGGATGCTGTGAAGATGTTAAAATAACTGTAGCAGCCAGGGTTACTTTGTAATTACTTTAATGCTAATACTTCACACTTGTGAGGCTGCGCTGTACACGTTGTAAAAGTGTCAACAGGACAGTGTGACGGGACGAAGTGAAGCGTCATGCGCGTTTCATCTTGGAGATATATATGTTACGGGCAATTTGATAAGTCCGGGCACTATAAATAATGGCCGGTCTGTATTCATAATGCCCGACTCAAATGGACAATGTGATTAAAACAGCATGATTAATCACTTTTCCCGGCCATTATGAATAATGCCCACCCTATCATGAGCAAAGTAATAAAATAGGTGAAATGTAGTGTTTTTGTTTATTAAATGAAATTAAACTTACAAAATTTTCATGAAAAGTTAACAAAAATTATACTATTGAACAAAGTAGTTACAAAATAAACAGTTAAAAATGTAATAACATCAGTAGTTACGCTAGTTAAGTACCTACTTTTATTTTGATAAAAATATTACTTATCAAACACACATCATGTAAAAAAAGAAATTAGGTACACTAAACAGATGGTCGGATCGGGTGGTGTAAAAAAAAAGCTGCCGCCCTATCTCCCGTCAGCCATGTCGTCGGAGTTCCGCCGGCCTTCGGCCTACGCTCCTCATGTCCCAAATTCGAACTTCTGGGACATAAAGTTGTAATACTAATTCGGACCAATCATGGTGGTCGACCTATGCAGGGCAAGTATTAAAGAAAACAACTTTTAAAATTTAGACCGATTATGCTATCTCAAACACTGACTAGTTATTACATGGACCACGGACCGTCGGGAATTATTAATAACGGCCGGTCAAAGTGATAACATAATCACTTTGCCCATCGCTCTTGGGCATTATTAATAATGGCCGGTCCTTATTAATAATGCCCAGTTAATCACGTTGCCCGTAACATATATATTGCTGTTTGTCCCTATGGCCATGGGCTTACCCAGCTCCTGGCCTAGGGGGGGGGGGGGCAGGTCAGATTTTTTAGGTCAGATCGTCCGCGGCTGTTTTGTCATACACACTACACAAAGACACCTACATAAAAAATTAGGTACATGTAGTGCAGTGTGTAGGGCAAACAGCCGCAAATGATCCTGCTTCATAGTTAGGTAGGTGTAGTTAAATAAATAAAAGTAAATTTGACTGTGCATTTTTATTTTATTTAAACTGTTTAATTCGACTTCTACTTTATAAGTAACTTTCGAGGATTATGACGTCTTCCATGAAAGAACCGCCCATTCTGTTAACAAGTTTTTAAAATACTATAAAAAATAATAACAGGACGATCGTTTTTTTTGTGGCAATTGCACCGTGCATTTTGCCAGTGTCTGCTCGGTTTATTCAAAAGTTAACACATAAGGCCCCGTTTACACTTTGATTAGTTATTACGCGAGTTCATACATTTTCTGCGAGATTACCGGGGGGGGGGGGGAGGGCAGATGCCCCCCCTGCCCCCCCCCCCTGGGTACGCCCATGCCAAAAATTTAAAATTCTCGTTTCGCACATGATGTTTCTCCAACAAAAGATATATTCAAATCATGAAATACGTAGGTGTTCTCCTGTTAGCATAGTTTGGTATATCATCAATCTTCTGCCCTTATCCCATTTAAAGCTATTTACTTGTGGTCAGATCACAGACCACTCAGAACAGTAATAACACTCACGAAACCAATAAAAAGTAGAGCACATTTTAATAATAACAACAAGTATAGCGCTCTCAAAAATGAACAAGAAATATTACTATACATAGAGTCGCTAAAAAACTACATACCTGCACTACTAGATACGAACTCTGAAGATAATGTCCAAAAATATCATGACAAATTAATAAACTCTATCCAAATTAGCTTATGCAGAGCACGGGATACAAATATTCAAATAAAATACCGTAATGTATTATCAGAACGCACGTAAACCTCATAAAAAGAAGACAAGAATTACAGAAAACTAGCAATAAAACTCGTGCCGGGAAAAATGAACTAAAAGCTCTATATAAGGTAATAAGCAAATATATAAAAACCGACTACAAGAAACACAGAAAAGATATTTTTGAAAAACATTTGGAACAAAGTGGAAGCGTCAAAAAGGGACTTAAAGAATTACGTTCAAAAAAAATATGGATTGAAGGATTAAAAGTAGCGGGCAGAACTGCGTGTAGTCGCAAAGACATTTTAAACATTGCAACGGATTTTTATAAGAAATTATATAGCGACGCAAATCAATACGACATTGCGTACGATAATCCAGTGGCACACACAACACCACAACGCTGCATAGATCCGATAGAGTGTAGCGAAATAATAGAGGCCATAAAGAAGCTAAAACCTGAAAAAAGTCCAGGCTCAGATAATATTACCAATGATGCCTTAAAAATAGCCCAACTCATATTAGCTGCCCCATTAGCAAAATTGTTTAACAAAGTAATAGAAACGTTTGAAACGCCTTCAGAATGGTCTGAATCCCACATTACTTTAATTTATAAAAAAGGAGATCCTAAGGATATAGAGAATTACAGGCCCATAAGCCTAATGTCCACAGTATACAAACTCTTTGCTACAATTTTAAATAAAAGAATAAGCACAACTATAGAACAAAGACAACCTACCGAACAAGCTGGTTTTAGAAAAGGGTTCTCAACTGTAGACCACATACATACCTTAGAGTTGATAATTGAAAAATACCGGGAATATCACAGACCACTATATATCGCTTTCATAGACTATCGGAAAGCATTCGACACGATTTCACATGAAAGTATTTGGGAAACTCTAAAAGATCAGAATGTGGAAGAAGAATCTCCCCAAAAATATTTATTGCAGTACTAGAGTCCATAATATATAAACTAGACTGGAAAAAACATGGATTATATATAAAAGGAAAATACTTAAGTCACCTCAGATTTGCAGACGACCTGGTTTTGCTCTCCGAAACGAGCAGCCAACTACAACACATGATTGAAACTCTTGACAAAGCTAGCAGGCAAGTAGGACTTGAAATGAACGTCACCAAAACTAACACAATGACCAACCACATAAAAACAAATATAGAACTGGATGGTGAAGTATTAAAATATGTCGAACAATATACTTATCTAGCTTATCTATCTAACTTATCTATCTATCTTAAACAAATAGGATTCAACAGATACAGCAATGAATTAGAAATAGAAAGGAGAGTAAAAAACACATGGAATAAATACTGGAGTTTTAAAGAAGTATTTAAGAGTGATATGCCCATAAAACTAAAGAAGAAAGTCATGGATTCATGCCTTATCCCATGCTTAACATATGCATGCCAAACCTGGAAGTTCACGACCAAAACCAAAAACAAAATAATCACATGCCAAAGGGGAATGGAGCGGAGTATGATGAAAATAAACAAAATACAAAAAATAAGGCATACAGATATAAGGGCAAAAACAAAAGCTATGGATGCTCTAAACCATGCACAAAGATTAAAGTGGAAATGGGCTGGACATGTAGCGCGACTCAAAGATCACAGATGGACCAAAACCATAACATCATGGCAGGGTCCCCCGGGCAAACGTCATAAAGGTAGACCCCACGCGCGATGGGAGGACGACATTAAGAAAATAGCCGGGCCGCAATGGATACAGATAGCCCAAGACCGTGGAAAATGGAAAACTTTGGAAGAGGCCTTCACCTGAGAGGGGTTCCTAATTTAATGTTATATATATAAGACGTTATCAATAATAAAGTTGCTAATTGAAAAAAAAAAAGTACCATATTATAAATATAAGCAGATGAGCAACATTGTGCACAATATTTTTAATTAGTTTTTAAGGTAAATTATTAAGTTTTTAAATTGTAGCATGTTTTTAGGAAATAAAAGGCTTTTTATTTTTATTTTTATTTTATTTTATACTTGTGGTCGGCGCAGCATCAGCAGTCTTCTTCTTCCATTCTTCTCTACTACTCGTCTTCTCAGCAGTCACCTCCTTTCTAACCATACCATCCTTCACAAAGAAGAATGCTATAGGGGTTGCATTTTCTATTTAAGTAAGCTTGTGATTATAGCATCCGATGTTGTATCGGGGTCTTTTCCGCCTGACCAGTTTAATTTTTTTCCCTTAAATCATGCGGAGCCGCCGGAGCCACGCTCCCTTAAAGTTTGGGCCTATTAGAAAAGCGTCAACTTTGGCTCGCAAAATAACAATAACTCTCGTTTGGCGTGCGTCCGTCGTCAGTGCGCTCGGCCGATTCGGTATCTTTTCATTCATTATTTCTATACAAAGTCAACGGGGCGGGGCTAGAGAGCGTTTCTATGTTGCGAGTGCAAGCAAAAATGAGCCTAGTGGTGGTCAGGCGGGAGTGTCCTCGGTAGTACAACACAGGTTGGCAAAACTGCGATAGAGAGTTTACAAAATTTGCTGTGTGAAACTTCTTGTAAAAGTTTCAGTGCTTTCGCTTAGGTTTTTAACATAGTATGTACAGAAATCGGTGAGTGTTTATAGATGCCTATTTTGGTCATTTGAACATGATATAAAATCATTCCTATCATTTTAATTAAAGTTTTTTTTTGTAGTTGATAATGATTGACGTAGGTATTATCGGTACCTATTCGATATCGTTATATTTTGATTTAATTCTAATATTAAGAATGACGTAACTGTTTCGTTTGAATAGTAATTATTTTAATACTTACGTTGAAGTTATTTTCAACTTAGAATAAGCTCTAAATCGAGTTCCCAGTACCTATTTCAATATAGAATAAATATTCAGTCCCTTAATTTATGAATATTCAAGTAACACTTAAATATTTTGAGACTTTGTAGTTAACTAGGCATTCTAAACCGCTTACGAAACTGCCTAAATTAGGATAATTTTAAAGTCGAAAGCAATCAACAAAATTCTGACATAAAATGTTCAATATCCCCAAATTGGTGGGCAATACTGGCAACCATAACGGAGTCCATAAAATGAGAGGTCATTTGTTTCATCTTCCATTTTTAAATACGACCAATCATCGAAACTCCCGCGTCGATTCCGATTGGAAAACAACCTGAAGTGTTGCACAAGCCAAGACATCTTTATGAAGACACATCAGCCTGTTAAATGCACATTAGGTGCACTCATCAGCACTTATTAGGCACCACCCACGCCCAGTGCATCGGCCTCAGTAATTCGACTTAATCATCTCACCCACTGCGATAATAATTAAAGTATTAAACCCTTGAGATCATTCGAGCAATCACTTTATGTTAATAACTTCATTAAAAATGTCTACAGATTTTATTTTTTAAAAAGACCGATAAAACTAATGTTGATTCTGCGTTTTGTGAATTTTACGAGACTGACTTTTGACCTGGAATATCATTTTCCACTTGGCAAGCAGTGGGTGGGTGGGAAACACCAATCGGCAGGTCATTAAAGGTCTTTATGAGTATCTGATAATTACAAGTTCCCATAAATGGTTAAGAGGTGTCCCTATCAGCAGCTTATTACACTGCAGGGCGTAAAATATTGAATTAAATTAACGGGTTTAGGCTAAAAGCTTGGTTAAACTGTTATTAAAATATTGTGATATTATGTCAGTACTAGCTTATGCCCGTGGCTTCGAACGAGTGAATGTAATAAATTGTCCCACGAGATCATACTACTAATCCAGGTTATAAACTATCTTTATGCTAAATTTCATCCAAATTCGTTCAGTAGTTTTTGCGTAAAAGAATAAAAAACATCCCATCCTCACAAACTTTCACATTTATGATATTAAGTAGGATAACCCCTCTTTACCAGGTGTGTGCCCTATTTAGTGCTCTTCACAAGGTATTTCGAATCCTTCTGAGATTCTCAATTCATATGAACTCATTATTTGTGCCAAAGTCTTTGTTCTACAAAGCGCAAACTTTTTGGTCCTTCGGTACGATCCGGCAAATATGCAAATGTAATAAAATAATTCTCACAAAAGTTGACGTAAGCAATCACAGCCCAGCTCTCATATATTTACCAAAGGTAATTTCTTGCCCAGAAATGATTTAGTTACCTACATAAATATGCAAGTGGGGTTTGTTTAGGGCAAGTGAAGGGCACTTTCGGCTCGAAGGACGGGAGGGCAATGACCCTGTCTTCATAGCTGTCATCATACCTCCCTGATAATTCTTTCTAAATGTTTCAGTGTACGAAATAATGGTAGCATTAAATTTTATAACAGTCTTTATGGCGTCCAATGTTTTAGTTCGTTTGAATTTTATTGTTGTGTATATACATAGGTAAAATAGGTACTTGTGTGTATAATAAAATGTAGTGTAACGATACTTTTATTGTTAAATGAGGACATTGAGGTGTTTCATTTGTTTTACATTTAGTGTCAAAACATTTGTTCTCTGTTGTTACAATTTAAAAGATGTTATTGCTATAAAAGTCAACATTCTTAATTATGGACATCTATTAAATTTGTGATGAACCCAGCATACCTACATTATTGCAAAAATAATCAGCTCATATATTGCTCCCAATATAAAGACAGCATTGACCGTGTGAGCCAAGTTCGCGCGTGAATTATCACTCGTCATTATCTGCGAACGATTTAAATACGATACTGCGAGCAACGGCGGCGGCGGCTTATCCTTTGAATTAAATTAAAACAACCCTTGTCAGGCGCGCCGCATATTTCACAACACACACAATCTGACACCTCGAGCCACGACGGAGAACCCAGCATTAAGATAACTCAGCCCAAAGGAATTTTATGTAAATTAGCCACATTTTTGTATTTTGTTTTATATTTTGCATACCTGTAGGCCACCGTGCGAATGCAACTAATGAACTTGGCCTTTTTTTCTGTGATCTTGTGTTTGTGGCGCAGGCGCCGCTATGATCAACGTTTTAATTAAGTGTTAATAAAAGTGATTTATGCATTTTGTCGAATCTGTGTGAATTAGATTTGGTTGTAAGTTAATTTTTATTACTTTAACGAAGATCCTGACGTAAAAAACAAGGGAAATAGCCACAGATTTAATTAAAGTGTTTGTGAGGTGTGTTCATGACCGATATTTTCTGACAGTTGAATAAGGTATTGTCAGAAAATTATGTGACTTCGCATAACAATCGTGATTTAGTCTTAAAATAAACGCATCTTTATTCAAATTGACGTTGACAGTAAAAACTCAATAACTCCTCTACCTGCTAAATAAAAAAAAATACCGACACTGACATTCAAATTTTATCAATGTAAATGAATCTGTGAACGGTACAGAAAAACGTGCAACTAGATGTTAATTGTCGACGATTACCGGGAGCGTGACAGGAAAAGCTGACCGATTATATCGAGATGTGGATCGTATCGCCTGTTCGTGGAACAAGTAATTATTTTATTGACGTAATAGGACCTACAGACCACAGACAAACACCCACACACGCACCGCACTATTTTAGCGGTTTTATTATGTCATTACACGGTACTCGGTTTTTTTAACATAATGAGTAGAGGTAAGCGGTTTGTTGTGTGGGTTGATCAAATCATTGTGTTGTATGAAACAATTAGTACAAAAATGAACAAATTAACGCGTGCAGGATGCAAAATAGAGTTCGCAAACAATTGCTCGTGTTTACTAAAGCGTGTGTTTTATGTTCAACTTAGATTAACTTTTTGATTACAATACTAATAATACCTCAATTTGAAGATCTGCTTGATCAGAAGACGATTAACATTAAACGAATCGGAGAGTCTAGAAAACAATTCTACCATTATGCATGAAGCAGTTGAGAAAAACCCAATTTGGTATTAAGAGTCCTATTACATTTTTTTCGCAATTTTTTGATTTTTGCTTCCTGGATCATATTATTTCGATCGGCGTACACGAGTCGATAATAATAGCGATCTCCAGACGATTGTCTGTTGTTATTGACGAAAATTAGAGACGATACTGACATGAGACTGAGGAGCGAGCTGAATTGACGCAGAATTATAGTATTTTAATTTTATTTATTGTAATTTCGTCTTATTATATTGACAAACGAAAACTAATGAAACGTATTCATTGTAGATCGAAGTTTTATATCATATTATTTTATTTGATAAAATTGAATTTATTTGGAATATAATGGACGCTGAATCAAGACCTTTATGGCTTAAATTACGCTTTCTTTACGATTTTTTCCTTGAAAACTTAAGGAATTTAAGGAAATTCTAGAACTCCAATAAACAAGTGAACCATTCAACTTATCTTTTAGTAATTTTAGCTTTTATAAGAATTGAATGTAACAATGTGAATTTGAGCATCGGAGTTCCATCACCAACGGTTTTTCTTGCAAACTGAGTTCGTAACATATTTATAGTCAACTACACGAAAACAAAAATGAAAATGTGTAACTCCAACTTACAAGAAAGAGAATGACACTATCGTTATTCATAAGCAAATAATTAAAATATCTTACTGCTGCTGAAAATTACTGCGTCAAAAACCATGATTTGGCGTAAAAAATGTAATAGGACTCTTAATAATATTAATGAAAGTGAACCGCTTCGTTGTTCTAGTGGATGCAAGCGCGATTACAGAACATTTGGTGCTAGGTAAATTGGGTTATTGGGTTGTTCCTTCTGGAAATTCTCATTAGCGGCCACAGAGCCTAGATTTGTTGAGCCCAGTTGATGGCATTAGGTTCGTCCCCTATAACAGAAGACTTAACCCTTCGTATGTATTCGCCGGAACGTAGATCTACGCGAGACACAATGGCTTTTTAATTGTGTCTAAAATTACGAGTGGTTAAACATCACTGCAAGCAGCTGTGGGTCACCTCTGTCTAACCCTCAGACGAAAACAGGCGCGGTGTTATGATATAATGAAAGTGAACCGTAACGATGGTTATTCTCAAAACAGTTGTAATTAATGACACGTGCGCGATAATTTATCACGGGAAGGGTAATTGGGGCCCGAACACGGGACCATCGTGATTCCGAATTATGGCGAATTATCTCCCGAAGCTGTTTGTAGTTGTGTTGCACCAGAGCCGTTTATTTAAAACGAGGTTTCGAGGAAAACGTGAAATTTACTTAATCTTGTGAAGACGTGAAGTGTTTGTTTGTTGCTAAAAGGTGAAATGCCCAACTTGAACTTACTTAAAAGGTGTCAACGAACTTCTTATTAGTTTTGTAAATAAAGACTTATAATCGGTGATTCATAGATGGCAAGATACTAAAAATGTCTAATGATTTGAATAAAATTTTATAATCATGCAAAAAATGTTAGCATTTAAATAATAGTATTTGTCATAATATTTGTCATTCTGTGAGTGACTCATGCCAAATTAAGTAGCGGAACTGTCTAAAATGTAAATTTAAAAAGCTAGAATTATGTTGACACTATATTTAAACGTTTGGGGTGGATAGAATGATTGATTTTCCCACACGTGCGCAAAATACGCAAAATACGTAATTTTGGACGTGTACCAGCCAGCTTGTTATACAATAGGTACGGCGTTCGTTTTTTTCGTTTTTTGACACATTTATGAACGCGTCGATTGCAGAGGCGACTTTCAAAGTAGACTAAGAGCGAATTTACCTGAAAATTAAATTATACGCCTTAAACCACGTTCAAGAACCGTCAGTGTTCCTTATCAAAGATGACACTGACAGCTACTGAACGCAGTTTAAATGAGCTGATAGCGTTAAGGTTAATTTTGATTTCATGGATCATCATTTTAATATTTGTCTTAAACCCATGGTAACCAACGGGACCCTATTACTTAAGCCTCCGCTGTCCATCCGTCCGTTTGTCTGTCAGCGGGCTATATCTCGTGATCCGTAATAAGTAGAAAGTTGAAATTTTCTCAGAATGCGAATTTCTGTTGCCGCCATAACAATAAATTAAAAATTAAAGCGTCCCCCTACTACGATGGTATGCTACTACCCTTTACGCGCGAGTCCGACTCGCACTTGGCCGGTTTTTGATGTTAGTCAAGGCAGCAGTATACTCCATAAACCATTTACCAATAATTTCAAACACAATCACGTACCGTAATATTTATGTACTCGGCAAATTATACGCAAACATAGATATAGGCGTGTTTGCCGATGAAATGATGTGTAATGATGACAAACAGGCGGTCAGTATGTGTGCTAAGGCCACGCTGCGTATGCGCATTCGATCTGCGGCGGTTACTGCTGCGCGCACTCAGGCGCAGGACACGCAGCTGTGCTCGCACTAACACGGAGATGTTAATTAGCTAGATACGTCAGAAAGATAAGTTCGTTTGTTAAATATTGCATGTGAGCAAAAAGATTTTAGATACTAGAAAAACTATTAGTTAGTAAGGCTTGAAGTAAATGTCATAGACAAACGCGGTTCCATGTTAGCGAGTCCATTTAGCAAAATCCTACTAATATTATAAATGCGAAAGTTAGTGAGTATGGATGTGTGGGGTCTGTGGACGGTGGGCTATGGACTAGCTCGCCGTCCGTCCGTCTCATGACGACAGGCCGTGTCGACGGCGCAGGAGTAGCAAGGACCGATGCCTGCTGGGGTTGCGGGACTGTTAGAAAGAGATACCGTGGCCCCGGAACAAAGAGCGATGAAGGAATGTTCCTTCATCGCTCTTTTTCCATGTGGATGGGGTTTAGTCAGTAAAAGTCTGACACTTCCTCCTGCTCCGCCCAGAGCGGGAGGAGTCATTTGATGATTTCCCATCCGAAAAAAAAGCTATGGATGTGTGGATGTATGTTTGTTACTCTTTCACGCAAAAACTACTGAACGGATTTGGATGACATTTTGCAAACAGATAGTTTATAAAATAAGATACTTTTATCTCGGTAGTAAGATCCGATGGGACAATTATCAAACTTCACGCGGGCGAAGCCGCTGGCAGATGCTATAGTTCCCCATAATTGCCAAGTTTGATACGTTACACTAGTATCAGCAGCAAGATCTTGGCTCTTGCCGATTCTGTCCGCGTTGTCCAGTCTAATCCAGAATGTCTGCATGTGAAATTAATTCTCGGTTGGTACTTACACAAAAGGTTTATCAAATTAAATGACACCAATATCCGTAGGTTTGTGAGGTTCTACCGAGTTCTCTGACGGTCGACCACTTTTTAATCTTATTCCTTAGGCCATAAGGAATAAGATTGAAAAGTTGTCGACTTTTCACCCTTATGCCCTAAGGCTTAGGGCATAAGGGTGACGGACCGTCAGTGCACTTGGTAGTAGGTACCTAAAAATAATAAACATACTAATAGATGTTTTGATAGTAAAAAATATTAATAATAGTATTTGTTTTTAGTCTAGCTAATGATGTCCGTTTTAATTTTAATAACGAACGGCACAGTATTTTTTTCCTATTTTTTATAATAATTAATTGCTGTTTGCAATCAACGTGTGTTATATATTCGAAGCTTATTTAAGCATAATTAAAACAAACATGTTGTTAATGTATGGTATCGTGTGTACATTGATTATAATAATTAACACTATATTGGAACAAATCTGTTTTAATTCGGTACAGTTTTGTTTTTCTTCTATTAAAACATTTGTTGAACGTAATGTTTTACATTCGATATTGATAGTAATATTGATACAAGTATCAGCTTTTAGCGCTTATTTATGACATTGATATGGGGCGTTGTCGCTTGTCGGTAAACATTTTTTCAATTGTTTTGTGGTAGTGTTCAGAAAATGTAGCGTTGCTTCCGAATACGACCAAGAAATATCTTTTCACACCACCTGTTCGAAAATGTCAAATTATAAACACATCAACACGGTCTAGGGATATTTCATACTCAATTAAATAACTCGAAAAGTACTGGCCGCATTGGAATCTTTTATACACCGATTTGTTTGTAATTTATCTCAGACTAATTCCAAATTCAAATTTTTGAAAATTCTTTTGTTTCGGTGGCATAAAAATGTCTTGATGTATAGGAGAGGGAATTTTAATTTGTGCGAAATTTAGAAAACAATACGAATTACGTTTAGTTACTGTTTTTTTTCATTTTTAAACGAAAGATAAAGTTAAAATTGAGGTATTGTAGCCATGCAACGCCGACATTTGACGAGGGCGGAGATGTTACGAGCTGTGGGAATGCTGGAAGCTGGATCTGTTCAGCGTAATGTTGCTGAGGCCATAGGGACCCATCAAAATGTAATTTCAAGATTGTGGACACGCTATCGTGCCACAGGTGAAGTAGCGGAGAGGCACCGGGGGCCAAGTCGCATCACTACACCCAGACAAGACCGATTTTTGCAAATTACTGCGCGAGCACAACCAAATGCAACGGCGACTCAATTGGTCCAAAGGCTGCGAGTGGAACACCAAGTGCTTGTGAGTGACCAAACTGTAAGAAGGCGACTGCATGATAGCAATCTACGCTCTCGTAGACCACTCCGGGTCCCACCTTTACGGAGAGGCAATCGTGGACGACGATTACAATGGGTTCGGAACCACGTGGACTGGGGCCGTGACCAATGGTCCAATGTGCTGTTCACGGATGAATCCAGGTTCGGCTTCCATCCAGATTCACGAAGGACGCGTGTTTGGCGAGTTCCTGGACGATGGAGCCGTCTCCAGAACCCTCAGGAAGTTCACCCATACCAAGGAGGAACAATTATGGTTTGGGCAGGAATTCGTCTTGGAGGACGGACGGATCTTGTTTGGGTGCGGGGCAATATGACGGCAGAACGATACGTCCAACAGGTGCTGGGGCCCGTAATCTTGCCCCACAGAACACAAATGGGGCAAGATTTCCTGTTCATGCACGACAATGCCCGGGCACACACGGCGAGAACGGTAGCAGCTTGGTTACATACACATAATGTTAGGGCCTTAAACTGGCCTGCTCAATCGCCAGATCTAAATCCCATTGAGCATGCGTGGGATATGCTGCAAAGAAGAGCTCTGAAGGAAGTTCCTGAAAATCTGGCTACAGAAGATCAACTGTTTGCGCACCTCAGAAGGACATGGGACAATATTCCGCAGCAAGACATTGACAACCTTATTCTGAGCATGCCGAATCGTTGCCGATGTGTTATGAACATCATGGGCGCTTTCTCAGACTACTAACTTCAAGTTTATAAACACAAATTAAATGATTTTTCTATTTTTTTCAGTTTTTACTCACAAATTAAAAGTTCATACATATGCGGTTTCCGTCTATGCTTCATTTTTTTCCATAAAATCCTGAAATTTTAATCTATACCTTAACCATTATTAAAAAATGGTAGAATATTAAATAACGTATCTTTTAAATATATACATGTCATATAAATAATTAACACATTGATAGTAATTCGCTTTTTTAAAAATATCCCTAGACCGTGTTGATGTGTGTATATTATGTCAAGCAACCTTAACTTAAAGTGAGTCATTAGTGGCCGGGGGCACAGCCGGTCAATAATGTTGTACTGGATTTCATTATGACCCGCTGGTCAATAATGTGATTTGAATTTGGAATCTCACATGCTCAGCTAAATTGGCAGTATAGTACTAACAAACACCCTTTGGTGCCAGAAAGAGGAAAGCTATTCTCCATACCCTTACTACGCGTGGATGATATTCTCGATTTCCTAGAAAATCATAACGACCGCTTCTTCATATCGTCGCCATGTTTTCGAAGACATAATATTGTAAGAATAATTAGATAACTACGAACCATTTTTTAAACGGAATGGAATAACATTAAAACTGGCATTAATAATAACAAATACCGTACCGCGCCGTAATACCGTAATAGTAATTGGCTGTAACATTAGTTAATTATTCTTACTGTTTGTTTATTTAATAAATACTTTGTTTTCGTACTATGGCTATTATTTTCTCACAGTAGGTGTAAAAAGTAGAGTATCCTCCTCTGGGCTAAAGGTGTCTTTGCCTTGGGCTAGTTTGAATCCCTCGCTGCATTCAGGATTCTTGTATTACCTCCCTCGTTTCGCTCGTGAGTTTAATCCCGAATCCTTCATTGCGCTCGAGATTCAATATGACGCCCGTGACATAAGACACAACTTTAGCCCCTCGGTGCATAATCTACTATTTGTAACTCTATACATTAGTTTTATAAACAGCTGAATTTTGTTGATGAAGTTGAGAAAGTCCCAAATAAGCCAAGGGACGAATGCATTTAGTACGGTACACAACTAAACTCACAAATCGTGCAAGCTTTTTTTGATGAGTATTTATTTGTACGAAGTGTACTGAGATAGGAAACTTTCGCTTCCCCAACCCTACTAATTCTGTGATACAAGGGTTACAGAGTAACAATTAGTTTTGTAGTACTTTCCCCCAACTCAAACATGAACCTTCGTGGGATATACATATACAGCTGTAACTGTTGTAAACATAGGTGGACATGGGGCTACTTTTGTAACATACTTAGTTACAATGAAACTGGTTTTCAACGGGGTTGTCACCATCATCATAACACGTAACATGACGTCTGTAATCTCCGAACGGTTAGGCAAAGGTGATGTTTTTCTTTAATAGCAGGAGATTGTGGCTAAATAATAACAGCCGCTTGGGACGATTTTTAAGTTAAGCCGTGCTTGCTTAGGTTGGTCTGTGGATGGGTGACCACCCTTACATACCGAGTTTCCTCCGTGCCTCGGAAAGCATGTTAAGCTGTTGGTCCCGGCTGTCATTCGTAGATCTTTGACAGTCGTTACAGGTAGTCAGTAGCCCAAAAAGTCTGACAATCAGTCTTACCAAGGGGTTATCGTATTACCCAGTACTAATTGGGTTGTGGAGGTCAGATAAGCATTCGCTCCATGTAAAATACTGGTGTTCAGCTGCATCTGGTTAGATTGGAAGCCGACCCCAACATAGTTGGGAAGAGGCTAGGCAGATGATGAGTAGACCCACATTTCGCCAGTTATGTTTAAGTCCTATGTAATAGGGGGCAAGCCTATTGCCATAAATCGGGCACAAGTAACAAAATACTTATGTACTGTACTGTATGGTGTCGGAAGTGAAGAATAGCCATCCCATATCTTCCCGTGGGTGTCGTAAGAGGCGACTAAGGGACTTACCAGAGAATGGGCAGCAGCGTTCTCTGTGCTTTTGTAACAACCGCACTGCGATCGCCAACCCGCCTGCCAAGCGTGGCGATTATGGCAAAAGCCCCCCTTTGGGGGAGGCCTATGTCCAGCAGTAGACGTCTTTCGGCTGAAATGATGATACATTAATGCAATGAAGAAGAATGGATGCAAACGAAATCTAAAATCTTCATTGCGCCGAACAGAACATAGTGGGAATATGACTTGTTTTTCTCTGTGTACGATATACGATGACTTTGCAAATCTCGGATATTAGTTTTCCCTCTTCTTTTCCCCCCATTTTTGCTAGTTTTTTTGGTACAGTTGCATTCTGTGTACATTCCAGTATAGTTATGTCTGTGTTGGCGGGCGATGCGTCGTTGATTGCCAATTAGCAGGGAGCCCCAGATGAACAGTTTTGTGAGGTTCCAATTAAGTACTGCTGCCTATCAATATAACATGGATGTATTGGCCGGTTTGTAACGGAAAGACAAATTAAAATCAGTTGTGTTACAGACAATTAGTTGGACATTCAGCTATGTGGTTCTGATGAATTATTAACATAACATAACATCACGCCTGTATTTCTCCGAAGGGTCGAACAGAGGTGTGCCTTTAGTTCAGCCACACCACCCCCAATCCCACCCCGATAGTAGTAGTATGAATTATTATGCCTAGTGGATAGAAATGACACAGTATGGCTGGTAACGAATGATGGTCATCATCTGCCTAGCCTTTTCCCAAGTTTTATTGGGGTCGGCTTCCAGTCTAACCTGATGCAGCTGAATACCAGTATTTTACATGGAGCGACTGCCTATCTGACCTCCACAACCCAGTTGGTACTGGGTAATACGATACCCCTTGGTAAGACTGGTTGTCAGACTTTTTGGGCCACTGACTACCTGTAACGAGTGTCAAAGAAGAAGACAGCCGGGACCAACTGCTTAACGTGCTTTCCGAGGCACGGAGGAAACTCGGTATGTACTCTCAATGTCAATCTCAATTCTTTATTGCATTCCATATGTAATACATAGATGGTGTAATCAAATAATAAAAAATCAATATGGACCCTGTCGGGCACAGCAACATTAGGAGAGAGGATTAGGACTAAGTAGCAATTCAATAATATTATTTTAAGTTAATTATTGTATGTGCAATATTGTTTATCTATTTATGAATTTATAAATTATTAGATTAGATTAGACCTGTGTATTATGTATAATATATTATATTAATATTTTTTTATTTATTTTTTTTATTTTTTTTTATTTATGTATTGTATTGTATTATATGGGTCTTTTGTTAGCTGAATTAAACGATATATATATGTATATATTATTATTAGAATAATCTAGATAATTATTATGCAATAATAATTATTATTATCATCATATCATATTATTTCGTATTTTAATGAGAGCGGATAATTTTATTTTGAAATTGATTTGTCATCTTTACTGAGTAGTATGCCTTGGATTCCAGAAACTGTTTCAATTTATTAATAAATACATTTGTTTTGTCTACTTCTCGAATGTCATTTGGCAATTTATTATAAATTTTTGTGGACATAACTAAAGGGCCAGTTGAGTGCATTTTAAGTCGGGATTGAGGTATGTTTATTTTGTTTTTGTTGGGTTGTAATGTGTGCTCACCCATCCACAGACCAACCTAGGCAAGCACGGCTTAACCTAAAGATCGACCCGAGCGGCTGTTATTATTTAGCCACGAGCTCCTCCTGGTAACGAATGATGGTACAGTCCATATATTTTTTAAGAAAAAAAAAAGTAACTGTTCTTTCCAAAATAAACCTTTAATATTCTTTGCCTGAAAGCTCTGTATTTGCAAAACAAGCATTCGAGTAGCAACATAATGGTAGACATTTTTTCCATAAAAATAAATGCAAAGGAGTTCTTTTATTTCCGCTATTCTGGCTGGTCACTATTATGCCCCATTTTTTATGTGAAATCATACCCTAAATATTATGTAAGAAAGTCCTAAAATGTCTAAAAGGAAAGCAAGAGCCTTTATATTCTTTTTACGAGCGGCCGTAGTAAGGTAATATCAGGCTTTTGTTGTAAAAAATGGGACTGCACAAATTGAAATTTGTGCTATCATAGAATCCAGCAAACAGCCAAGGGCCCTTACAGATTTACGATGTTCCAAATTCAAAGGAGAATGTTTTTTTTTTGTTTTCGGCTAGGGGCTAAACTATTTGTTATTGATTTTGTCTATGATAAAGGATTTCGCGGAGTAGTTTATACAGAAATTTTGCTCCAGTCCCTTTTAGGTAAATTATGTAGAAATCTTGAGCCCTACGCAGACATTTAAGTATTTAGCAATAAAGGAGAATATTAATAGGAAATGTAACTGGTCAACTGTGGACTTAGCCCTCCGGTCAACAAAGAACTAATTAATAAAACAAGAACATAACTAATGTCCTACCTAGTTATTATGATGACTAGTGCGTAGCGCGGAGGATGATATCAATCAGACATCGGCAGCAAACTGTTCTTTGAATATTTATTAGATTCTACTACTTACATGTGTGTTATATCAACGACTAATACGAATACTACATGTCTGGTATATCTTGGCATGCGGGAAAAAATGGAACTATGTAAAATGTACCGTGTTTGACATCTAGTTGACATTTACCTTAGCAAGCAGCGCCACTCGGACAGCCCATATTATTCTGGCCACAACATAAACTTGGAAGTCCAAGATAATAACTTGTTTTATTGTCTGAAATTACGCCTTCTATACAATTATCTAAGTTTCCAACAACGTTATGGTATTATTAATTTATTTGTTTGCGTCAAACAAGACTCATGAATATGCCAGCAATTATTTACTAACTACCTACCTTGTTAATTATGAACATACAGTGATATAGACGTAATCATAGAGTTATAATTATTATGAACAAAAATTTTAACAAATCTGTATCGGGCTTTGCGTAATTTATCATACAGGTTAAAAAAAAATTCAATGTAAGCTTCGAAGTACTTATCTTCCATTTAAAAGTCAAAAACAGGTTTCTGGAAAATTGGAATGAGTAAAAGAAAGATCAGATTTTTTATATGCTTAGGTACTCAAATGATTTTCATTTAAAATGAATGGCAGGATATGACGAAAAAAGAAATATACAATAAATATATAATGATACTTGTGCTGAGTAAATAAAAATAATCAATAATTACTTGCACCGACATTGTAAATAATTTAGGTACTGATATTCTTATGACAACAAACGATATACGTATCTGCTGGACGTAAGTAAATATTTTTACTTAGGTACAATTATTTATCAACATTATGTATCGAAAAACATTAATTTAAAGTGCTCTGCCATATAGGGCAAGACGTTGTGTGATGAATTGATGACTGAGGGTTAATGACCTGAAAAATCTATGTTCGACTTTATATAGGTAGGCTTTAAAAAGGTATATAGTACTTATTTGAATATAACCAATGATATTCTAATAAACAGATATGTTATACACCTACAAAACCACAGAAAAAAGTGTTCCGCGGGGCAGAGCCGGCTCACATACACGCTGTGACGCAGAATAAAGGCAAAACGAGCTAAATGGCCCGTTTTCTAGTCTTCACGATTGCGCGCTCACAACATATGATCTGTTTAATAGAATATCATTGAATCTAACACAATATTTCTAAATATAGAGGCCTATTCAATGTGATAAGTCGTGAAGCTCTCTGTAAAAAAGAAACAAAAAGATCTGAAAATCTCATCCGAAATATAAGATTTGTTGAGTTGTCATCAACTGTTGAGCCTGGAACTGTCTCATATTTCTGTATTTTCACCGACTGTAAACGGTTCCTTCATGAGGCTGTCAACCAAGCATTATCTACATCAAGTTAAGTAACTCTACGCAAAAGTACTTGCTGGGAAAAGTCTTTTTTTTATAGTGAAATGTCGCGTATTACGTTCCAGGATAAAAAAAAGTCGGAGCAGTCTTTGGGGACTGCCGATAGAAGTGAAAACAAAAAGTACACAGGCCCCGCCCCCAGTCGTAGCACTGGTTATGCCCCGCGCATGCCTATGTAGTGCTACGCCGTAGCGGATGCTACGAGTGCTACGAACGGCTACGAAGCGTGACCGCACGTTACGTTACGTGACGATGAGTTCAATGTTCTTCCTTCACCCAAAAAGTGCTCAACGCGCCTAAAGAAGTTTTCACTTTAAAAAATTGCAATGACGGGGAAAACAAGTGCCTTTCGGCTTCGTGGGTTCTTCAAGTGTATTTCTAAACCCATTATAGGGATAAGAAATACCATATCACTTGATCACCTGTTCTTTGCAACTTAAGATCAACACAGCATGACGGTACGAGATACACGACGTGTTTCGATCTAAAGTTTGTATCGAGAACTTATCGCTCACTAACCTACGTATAGCTATGTGTAGGAGAACTTCGATTGAACCCTGCGAAGAGTAGTAACTACAGCATGTGTTCTTTGTTATTAATATGAATGGTTTCCTTCCACAATAATCTGAGCCAATTATTATGATTATTCGCCTGAGATTTAATGTTATTAGTCAAGAGAGATTATCTTGTCACACTATAGTAATTGTCATTGTTTGTAATTGTTGTATTGATTATCAAGATTCGTTTTTAATCGTGCTAGACTTTGTATTGTAGGTAGTAAAAAAAATACAAGTAAGTAAATTACTAAAAGCGATCTAATTTTCCATCCAATTTCAAAAGCTTTAAGGAAGATTGAAATAATTATTTCGAACGACCTATTCGTAAAGTATGTACAGTCGTTCACAAAAAGTGTTTCAACAAAAATCCGATTCTTTTTCCGTGTCGTGTCGTAGCATGTCATTAACAACTGTCAATGCAATCTGGCGTTGTTTCAAGAGTGTCAGCGAGTGTTAGCGAGTGTCGGCAGTGTACGATTGTATGACAAAAAACCCTTTAGAATAGCTTCGGTACGGTAATGACACTCTCGCCAAATGACTCGCTGATGTCCATTAAGGAGTGGCCTCTAAGATGGCGACAGGCCAGTCAGGTGACTGTGTAATCTTTATGTAGTTAGTTTTCATCTTAGTTCAACGACCAATGATTAAAGTATGATCATACTTGGACATATAATCATGCTGTCTTTACTCTACTATTTGTAATTGAATAAATTAATAATTTCCGAAGACTCAGTACATTAGAAAACATATTTTAATTTGCGCATTATACCTAATTAATCATGCGCTTATGTAATGTTTTTTTTACGTGCAAAGATCTTGTTTGATCAATTTTCCGTTTATTTAATCCTGATCAGTATTGTAGATATTGTCAGTTAAATATTTGTATTTTAGACGGACCGTAACCTATTTGCAAATAATAAAACTATTAGTTTATTTGGTGGATAGGTATGAGTAGTTAAACGATCCTCGTGATCTTTTATCTCTCTGCACTTGTTAAAAAATCTTATTTATACTAGCTTAGACCGCCGGTTTCGCACGCGTGGAGTTCGATAATTGTCCCACGAGATCATACTGTGGCGATAAAAAGTAACTTATGTGTAAAACATGTATAATTACACACAGCTTAGCATGTTAATCCAGGTTATAAACTATCTGTGTGCTAAATTTCATCCAAATCTGTTCAGTACTTTTTGAAAAAGTAACAAAAATCCATCCATCCTCACAAAATTTCGCATTCATAATATTAGTAAGAAGTAAAAATCTCATAATTCACGAGCTTGTCCGCTCTCTTAAGGCACTGTTTAAATTAATGCGTCTCTCAATGGAAAAGTTTCCATGGACGTCAAAGAAAAAACGAAGAAAATGTCGTGACGCGGACAAAAGACGGCATTCTCGAAATGGAAGAGACTAATAGTATTGCACCCGGAATCTGGACTGTCGTGTCTACTAAATGGATTAAATGTGCTGTTGGCAGATTTCATCTTGTTATATTGAGAGGTTATTGTTGATGATGATTACGACGACCAGGGTTAAGTGGAGCAGTACTTTGCTCATGAAAATTGGAAAATGTAGGTGAAATACTGCTGAAGGATTAAAATATTAGTGATCAACTTACGTCAACAGTTTAATTGTCTAATTAAACTTTTCGTAACGTTTTCGTAAGTCTTTACGAAAACTTGCTTTTTGCAAATTCCAATACATATGAAGACTTTTTTAAAAATTATACGTTACGTTTCAAACTAGTGCAAAAAAAGTTACATAAGTTTTCTTCTTCCAATATGTCAAAACAACAGCAATATGTCAATGCTGACTTGGCCCCCGCACTAAAACATCGGCATCACGAGCAGTGGGCGTCCATTACGTGCATCCACGTTACGTGTGCCCGAAATAACGTTGTGAATGAGATAGTTTACGTTTATTTATAATACGCAGAGTTTTCCCGCGTTTCCCCGACTGTGACAAACTCGCGAGATGCACCCACTTTTGAATGCCAACTCATTTTTATTTAGTGATTTATTACACAGATCGAGGACCGTTGGATGCGATTGTACGTGAATAGATCGTGTTTTAGTTTAAAGGGCTTCGTTTACGATAGAGAAATAAAGCTTTTTATTACGATCGATCTTGATTAACACTTCAATACCCGCAATTACAGACACAATTAAAATAACAATGCACCGTGCCTCTGGAGGCACGGCCGGGAGCATACGGGTTAATCTATGTAGAAACAAATGACTGTGGGCCAGTCTTTGTTCAGGTTAACTTTAGGTAGAAAAGCTGCTCTGCTTGAGGTTTGTTTCTCGTTAACGAGACCTCGGCATGTAATAGGTGGCCACCCATCCATAAACCAACCTAGGCAAGCGCGGGTTAACCTGAAGATTGATCTGAACGGCTGTTATTATTTGAGGTTTCCGGCGACTGGGACCGCAATTAACTGGGACCGCGGTCCCAGTCGCCGGATCCGTAAAAAATAAATATTTTTCTTCCAGCGACTGGGACCACTCATAGATAACTTAAAAAAATCTATTATTCAACCCAAAATTAGTACAGTCAAACGAAAAATTGACTGTACTAATTTTGGCTTGAATAATAGATTTTTTTAAGTTATCTATGAGTGGTCCCAGTCGCTGGAAGAAAAATATTTATTTTTTACGGATCCGGCGACTGGGACCGCGGTCCCAGTTAATTGCGGTCCCAGTCGCCGGATCCGTAGCCACAATCTCTATAAGTAGGTAAATTAGATAATGTAACAACAGTTTTCAGGAAACCGCGGCATGAAATGAGAACGGCTGAGACTTGCCGGTTATATTACACTGTGCCTTTACGACATATTAATGTCACGTTGAAAGCACATGAGAAGTTTTTGTTCTAACCGGTAATGTTGGTTTTGTGCAAGTACAAGTATCTTGTTTGGATCGTTAGGGCAAATAGTAACGTTTACTATGAAAGCCACTACAGATACAAATAATCAATTTGCATGTAAGGAGAACTTAACACAAAGGGCGATGAAGGAACATGGATGGGTTTTAGTCAGTAAAAGTCTGACACTCCCTCCTGCTCCGCCCAGAGCGGGAGGGGTTATTTGATGATTTCCCATCCGAAAAAAAAAAAAAAAAGGAGAACTTAACAAGATTGCAAATCTCAGTTCATGTATAATTATGTTGATTGAAAGCTGACAGATTATCTAAGTTCAAGTTGATTAACGTTCTACAATACGATCCTTCCTAAATTTGAGACACTTGAGCCTCTTCTTCATATTTATAACTTTGTGAGACCAAAACTTCGCTACTTCCGCGGTGGCGTCACGCGTCGATGGCTACACCGAGATCATTTTTGATGGCTTGTTTTTGGGCACATATGGTTAGGTTAAGAGGTATGAATGATGGGACCTACTAGCTAAAGCACTGAATTGGTCTCTTCAACACAACAGCTAACTATGTATGTAGTAGTTATGCTATATAAGAGGACCTCTGCTTATCCGACTAAGACTATAGGCGTCAAGTTACGATATAAATACGAACTGGGACAGGCAGAGCTATTGACCGTCTGTAAGAGGAGCAGACTCGCAGATAAGGCGGCGTCAACAATAATAGCGAGTAAATGTTATTGTTATATTATTGTTATTTGTGAATGTTCTGGACGTAATAATAGACTCGGTGCAACAGCTGGTCTCGTTCTTAACAGCTGTGACGATTGGCACTTTGGTATTTATTTAAATTGAATCTTAAATGCCTTTTCAATGACGATAAGCATACAAACTTGCTTTTTCTTCTGATTTCATTAATAAAGGGTGTAAAACACCTCTTAACGAAGCCGAAACGCACTTGTTCTCCTCGTCATTGCGATCATTTTTTTTTGTTGTACACCAAACCTGGGAACCTTCTAGTTACGGAGATATTATCGGTCAAAGTTCCAACTTTTTGACAAGTTTTTTTTTTAATACAAGTTTTTAATGTAAGATTTTTACTTTAAACACCTCCGTGACCCTCGTACTATTCAATCCATCCATCAGCACAATGTTTTGAGTGCGTTACATTGAGTTCTACAACAAAACATGATTTTTCACCCCAAATAAAAGTCGTTTCCCAGTAATAATTTTTGCGTTAAGTTACTTAGTTTGACGTACAGAATGCTTGATTAATAATAAATAATAATAATAATAAATTTTATTCAAAAAAAAAAAAAAAAAAAAAAAAAGTAAGGTAAAAGTTTACAATTTTTCTTAAATCTATGTCAAGTTCACTCATGCTTTGAGCCTGAACTAGGTAATCCTGTGTTTCAGGCGATTTGAGGTAACATTAATGTATTAAATAATCATATATCATATTAATATTATTGGTACCAATGTAAAAGGGTATATAAAATTATACTATTTTAACTTAGCTAATTTAAAACTAACAATAATATGGACTATATTTACTTTTGCACAAGAAATAACTTCTCTGTATCTTCATAGGACATAGTTTGAAGAGCTTCCTTAAGGATTTTCTTGCAGTTATTGTGATTTAAGAGGTAGATGCTTCCTATTTCATTCAGCCTGTTATAGAGTAGCGGTCCGAGGTACATATAAAACTTGGCTGTGAAAGCATGTTTTGTACTTTTTTGAGGGCAAACTATATCTTTCCGTCTTTTTTTAGTGAAATCAGTGCTGTATGGAAGTGCTGCGTGTTGTTTTAGTACAGTGCTCATAATAAATAACTGTCGAACTGTTAGTACTTCACAAGATTTATACAGGAGGTTAGTGGGGAAAAGGAAAGGGCGGCAAGTAGCCACCTTGAGAATAGCTCTTTGAGCTCTTTCAATGGGCAATAACAGAGTTTTACTCGCCCCACCCCATGAAGTGATGCAGTAAGTCAGAATTGACTGACATAGCGCAAAATATACTTGCCTAAGTATTTTCGGATCTGTTATAAATCGTAGTTTTTTGAATACGAATATCAGCTTACGAATTCTATTATTTAGAGCTTCCATATGTTGTTTGAATGAAAGGGTTTCGTCTATTATAATACCCAGGTATTTTATTTTGTTAGTCTTCTTAATATTGGGACACTGACACTGGCTATCTGCAGGGACTGGGCAACAATGAGCATGCAACGCTGAGGGGATATTGGATACATGCTTGCGCATCGAAAACTTAATGTAGTTTGTCTTCTCTGCATTTAGAGTTAGTGAGTTAGTTTGAAGCCATTTATTTACAATATTAAATCCGTGTTGCGCAAGCTTGTAGACTTCATTTTCTGAGTCAGCCGAAAAAAGTAAAGCAGTATCGTCAGCGTAAGTTATGATAGTACCATGCTCTAGCTTTAGATTGCAAAGGTCATTTATGTAGATCAAAAACAAGGTGGGCCCTAGAATACTTCCTTGGGGAACACCAAAAAATGTGTTTTTTTGAACAGCGCTGAGTACATCACCAATCTTTACGCACTGGGAACGATCTTCTAAATAACTTTTGAATATTTTCAATTGGGTGCCTCTTACACCCATGATCTCAAGCTTGCGCAATAGAATTGGAATGGAAACTGTGTCAAAAGCTTTGGCGAGGTCCAGGAAAATTCCTACTGTGTGGTTACCCTTGTCAAGTTCTTGCGCTAGATAGTCAGTCAGATGATCTACCGCATCGGCAGTTGAAACTTTAGGTGCAAATCCAAACTGCCTTTTAGACAGAATAGATTTATCTTCCAAATATTTCAACAACCTTTTGTTTATTATTTTCTCCAATATTTTTGACATAGAAGGTAGTAAAGAAATAGGTCTATAATTTGTCACTTGCTCTTTACTGCCTGATTTATATACAGGGATAATTACAGCTTTTTTGAGACACTCTGGGAAATGCCCTGAAGATAAACAAATGCGGAAAATATAGGTCAGTGGTGGTACCAAAATGTCCTTGAATCTTTTAAGAATTTTATTCGAAATGTTGTCCCAGCCAACTGCACAGTCTTATTTCAAGGTCATGATCATACTATCTACCTCAGTCTCGTCAGTATCTAGCAGCGCAAAGGAAGTTAAAGCAGTGTTAGAAGTTAAAGGAATGTTCGTCAGGTTTTGGGATTGACCCAGATTTTTTTCTGCTAGAGACTTACCCACATTAATAAAGAAATTATTCGCTATGTTAGCGGATTCCACTGGTGACGAGTGTGCTTGTAATAAACTTGAAGATGACTCACATTGTTTTGTAGTATCCGTTGCGTCTTTAATATATTTCCAGATCTTTTTACTATTTGTTCCAGCCTTTTCCAATGCCACTTTGTCGTAGTTGCTTTTAATTTTCCTAAGAAGATCATTACAGAAATTTCGATATCTTTTGTACGAAAGTTGCAATACAACATTTTCTGGATTAGATTTAGCTTTCATATGCAGTTTATCCCTATGTTTCATACAGCGAATAAGACCTGATGTGATCCATGGTTTTATGTTGTG
Source organism: Xestia xanthographa (assembly GCA_905147715.2). Classification (NCBI taxonomy): domain Eukaryota; kingdom Metazoa; phylum Arthropoda; class Insecta; order Lepidoptera; family Noctuidae; genus Xestia; species Xestia xanthographa. The sequence continues at coordinate 22,182,012 of LR990645.1, read as the reverse complement.
ATTTTTGTTGGTCAACTGCGATATGACTGTGTTTTTCTGAATTGCATTTCGTAAGTTTTCAATTACAAACAACATGCAAAACTGCGGGTCAGCGGAATTATAGACTGGAGCAAAATCGATGACGCGTAAGTCTTCTTCAAGTCTATTTATATTCAGTTTAGAAATTTTGCGAGTGCCTTGTTTAGGTAATTTGCAATTTAGGGTTAGTAGGGCAGCATTGTGATCGGTTATCGTTGAGTTAACAACAAGTGCAAGTGAAGGGAAATTCGATTTAAGCATAATATGATCCAAACAGGAGCCACTGTGATGTGTAGGAAAGCTGTGTGCTGGGAGCAGGCCATGAAAGGCGCATAGGTTGAGGTAGTCCTGAGCAGAAGCATCAGCACTTCCTGGAAGAATATTGATATTAATATCTCCAATTACAATCGTGTTTTTGATGGATGACAGGTTCTGCAAGGTCTCATTCAGAGAGTCAGTAAAATTGCTAGTATTTTTAAAAGACGGAGGTCGATATAATGCTAATATCGCAAAATCTGATCCAATTTTAACTAACAATCTGTTACAGTCGTGCATATCAGGTTCCTCAACAGAAACGTTCAGATTATTTCTTGCATAAACTATCACACCATCATTTTGGTTGTAATTTAGGGTACTTCTATACATATTATATCCCGGGATTAGTGGAATGTTATATTGTTTGGCAAGCCAGCATTCGGTTAAAACAATAACGTCACAATTTATGTTTAGCCGTTGCTGAAATGTACTAAAGCTATCAAAATTCTTAAAAACACTGCGAATATTTTGTGTTAATATGGTTAGTGGAGATTTGTAGCCGGATAGATATTGTTTGCAGTTTTCAGCTTCACAGACTTTAGACTCGGATACAGAGAAATTATCTAAATCATTAATTAAACTATTTATCATAATGGTAGTCTTAATAAGAATATAAAATAAAAAACGTCAGAAAAATACCTAATTAACGGCGCTCTTAGGCGCCTCCATAATCTACAGAATTGATGTACCTTTTTTCAGCCATTATTTTCGCCGGGCAGTCAGCAGCACCTGTGTTATGCTTGTCTGGCTTTTTGAAATGCAAGCAAGTAGCGCATTTTGGTTCGTCAGCCTTTTTTGGACATTCTTTTACTGAGTGACCTTGATCACCACAGTGACCGCAGGTATACGATGTCTGTCGACATGACTTGGCCGCATGTCCATACTGCTGACACTTGTAGCATCTTGTGACCAAAGTGAAGTCTCTCACAGGGCATGATGACCAATTTACAAAAACTCGGTCTTGTGATATCAGGGCTTTGCGTATGACTGCAGATACCTCAACAATGTAATTACATGTGTCCGAATCTTTCTTACCTGACTTATGACTTAATTTAATAAGGCTCAAAAACGTCTCAAGGCTGCAATCCTGAAGTTTTTCGGCTAGGTTCTGGTTGTACACACAGGTAAAAACCTCATTTTCTTGCATAGACGTCGGCACTCCTATAATTACAACCCTAGGCTTTCTCTAATTTGTTTAGTGGTTGAAATTTGCATGCTTTAATTTTTAAGCAAAACATGTATGATCTCTTATGCTTTAATAACACCTATGTATACCATGTTTTTCGCAATAAATTATTATCTTATCTTATCTTATCTTATCTTTTATGGGGCTCGTCGACTGTTAGGCCTGATTTGGTAAGCTGCGCCGATTGTCTCAACTTCTCAATGTCATCCTTCGTCTCGGTGCTGATGATGACACCGCCGTTCTTCGTCTTGCGCAGGCCTCTCACGTGGAGCTTCATTTGTTCAGGGCTGATAATTTTCTGGACAAGAGTTTTCGTCTCATCGCTGGTCTTCAATTTGTCACTCGGATAGATGGCCACAGAACTTACGTGACTTGGCTGGATAAAATTGTTGGCACCTTTCTTTACCATGTCAGCAAAGGAAGATCCCTGGGCAGGTTTCGTCGACTCTTCTATACTCAGCTTAAGGTTCTGTAGCTGCTGCGAAAGATCGAGTTGATTTTCCAGAGTTCTGACGGCATATTGCGATTGGAGGGCCTTAGTTTTGACGGACTGGTACATGACGGCCATCTGCGAGGTCCCGTAACTAACCTTCCGGGTTAGATTAATGATGCGCGTTTTCTGCTCCACATTCAGCTTTCCCTCATTTGCAATAGCGCACACCTCCTTTAAGTTCTGTTCGATAATCGCCATCCAGTTCTGAAGTTCTGCCGTCGAGACAACTGCAGGGGCATCGTTCCTTTGGATAGGCGCTTGAGGAGTAGAGGCGGGTACGGCAACGGGCACAGGTGTACAGGTGGGTACGGCAACAGGCACAGGGGAAGAGCTGGGTACGGCCACGGGCAGAGGTGCACAGGTGCCGGGCACAGGTGTAGAAGGCGGGGAGCGAACGCACTTACTACTCCGGTTGAATGGACTGTCCTCCATCATGAACCAGGATAGTATATTGTTCCTGTTAAACACCGGTCATTTCTACTAATAATACACCTTACACAAATGTACTATACAAGTATGCGTTACTACTGGCTATTTGTAACTAGGTCACAATTTCGCAAGTGATTATTTGTTTATTGCAATAATTGTTCGATACGTCTGTTCACTACGACTGGCAAATATGCAATCATCAATCAAATCGATTCGAAATCGATTGACGGCTTCGTGAAGAGATCTTTTACACCTTGTATTTTCTTTCAATGGAACCGAAACATCATAAAGAAAGACAGCTTTCAGCTGAACATATACCTTCCTCAAGCGACTTAGCATCGACCTTCCTAAAGCGTCGTCGCAGCCAACGGTTGAGCGGATTTCCAAGATACGTGCGGCCACCGCTTTCAAAGCGTATCGTTCTTCCAGAAAAACTTTCAACATGATTGATAAAACCGAAAGGTTTATAGGTAGGTAGGTCATGCCAATCTCATAACTTTTTTAATTCCTCAGCATCATTACCTATTATAGAACGTGACTTTGTCTATGGGTCTGGAGAAACATCAATTTTAACTTCAAGGACACCGATAAAAATAAATTTCTTCGATCAAAGTAAAACAGATTTTCAGTTAGAATTTTTCAATGAATAACTAAACATAATAATCGCCAATTTAAAATGGAACTGGGCGGGTCACATCTGCATCGAAATAGGGCCAAAGTGGCAACAGATTGGGTTCCGAACAACTGAACATGGCCACGCGATAGGCCTAGAGGAGGATGTCGTGACGAGCTGGACTCTAAAAGGCTTGGGCCCAAATAGCCAAAGACAGAAAAATAGAAAGAGCTTCCCTCTTTCTATTTTTCTGTCTGGAGGTCTTCGCCTTGCATTGTATTTATTTTTTCGTGTTTTTACTGTGGACACTTTTAACATGCACATCTTGCTACATTGTTCTAACCACAGAAATCTTAATAATAAGGCAAGTTCTCACATATATACCTTACCATCTTAACATGAATGATGTAACCAAAATTTTGTAACAATATTTTGATTTAAAAGAGTGTCCATGGAGTATCTTGCCCGATCTTCTCCATATAGATCAACGCTAGGGAATGGGCAACTACGTACTTTCACAATTTTTATGTCTTGTGACTGGGACTGTAGCTACATTTAATTTTCATCTTTGTTTCGACAATTCAAAAGTGCCTGTAACTGGCTTACATAAAATAAATGCTTTGATTTTGATTTTGCCCTGCAAGTAAAAAAAACTAAAGATTTCGAGAATCTCAATCTAATCAGAGAGATTTAATAGCAATATTTTATAGGACGATCGTAATGTATCGGGTTAGTATACCGCAGTACTTGTGTACTTGTGAAATGTGTCAGACGATAGCGATGATGGATGGCCTAATATCTAAGAGCACTTTTACAGAATCTTGTGGGACATGTATTTAACGACGACATGTTGTAGACGACGTCTTACAAACTATTAGTTATCGTGTACTTAAACGAAAAGAGATTAGCACCCGGTTTTAGAGCGTGGAGATGAGAATTTGTCAAACGCTATTTTAGTATTACTTTAGACACGCACCTCTGAATTTTCGGATTCATGTGCGTATTGTATAATTTGTATCACTGTGTGTGTGAAAGAAAACATCGTGAGGACACCAAACATGCCTGAGAGATATTTCTCGACTGCATGTAAAGCCAAGTCCGCCCATGGGCGGCTTAGAAACTCCGACACTCTGACACCGTTAGGCATTAACCATAGTGCGATAAAGAAGAAGAAGCATTACTTTGGGCGATTCATTTATATTGCAACTTTCAGGAACTGGATGGGTGTACCATGTAGTTATAATAGGTGCTAAAACTCATCAACATCTGCCTAGCCTTTTCCCAACTATGTTACGGTCGTCTCCAGTCTAAACAGATGCAGCTGAATACCAGTATTTTATATGGAGCGACTGCCTATCTATCAATCAGGTGCTGAAAGTCATCATCATCATCAGCCTATTAATGTTCCCACTGCTGGGACACAGGCCTTCTCTCTATGAGAGGGGTGCTAAAAGTATTGAAGAGATAATCAGAGACAAAAGTGGCTTGGTGGCTCGACTCAAATCATGAACTTGTACTGGTATATTATAAGACTGTTATTAAAGGAAAATCTACAGTATTGTGGAAATAATCTTTGTTAATTTCCCGAGAGACTGGACTTGTACTAGAGATAATAAACTAAAATATGTGTTGTGTGCAAACTGAAGAGGTTTTCGTAGAACTACGGTTACTCTATTCTCTCTAGTTGGAAAGCTAATCCCATTAGTTAGTCTAATGCATTTGCTCAGAATAATCATATAATTTCCACCAAAATAAGCAGTGTATTAGCCCGAAATATGACAAGGAAAAAAACAAATATAGCTGGCAATTTTGTCTAAACACATATAAACGTAGAGCCGAAACCCATGTGTTACGTCCTGACACCTATAATTGTTTTTGGAATGCAAATTACAGTCCGTTCACAACTTTTAACCTCAGTCAGCTGCAATGGAACAGCATCCTTATTGTTACAAGTTTAAAGATCATTGTAATTTTGATAGTAATGCAAATATAGAGGTAAACCTACGGTTAAAAGACTGTACATATTATTATTGACTGCTTCATTGGTCTTGTGGTCGCAAAAGCGACTGTTTAGCTTGCGGTCCCTGGGTTCTATTCCCAGGTTGGGCAGTGTTATTGGGGTTTTCCACCCAAATTTTCCAGTAGCAGCTACGGAGTACGGATTTGTGCCCAGCGGAAAGTGGATGTATATCTGTACACGGCTGCCTAGCCCTTCAAAGATTACAGGCGTGATGTCATGAAGATATTGATGACATATTACACGTGCCAAAAGTTACGTCCTTTACGTGCAGGTGTCTGTCCTGAGGCATCTTCCCTTGGCACGGTTGTGTTGATAGCGATATGGTGAGCTCACGAGGAGTGAGGTGCATCGATAATCAGCATGCAGCCTCTGAGCAACTGATTAATGAGTTGCACGGAAAAGGTGGCACGTGTGTGGTTGGTATTGTGACTTTATGTTGTTATGTATGGAGGTTTGTGTGATGATTTTGTGTATATTTGGTAGGGCTTTGTTAAATAAGCTGTTTTGCTTAGAATTTTGTATGAGACCCTGGAAATCCAACTGCGTAACATAATTTAAAGGAAAAACCTGAGTTTAAAGGCAATAGTATTGTGTTTCATATGTTTTAAAAACTTTTTTGCAAAAAATAAAACCGACTTCAAAAAACGCAAAACACAAAAAACTGAAAAATAACTTTAGCTAGGTCGGTGACCTTTGTTTGATAAATTTAGTTTTTTTTTGTCACCGACTTCTGAAGCTAAAGTTATTTTTCACTTTTTTGTTTTGCGTTTTTTGAAGTCGGTTTTATTTTTTGCAACTAGTTTTTTATTTTTCCATTTTTAGTTGTAATATCATAGACAAATATTTATTTATTTACTATAAAATGTATTTTACATTGTTAACAATACATGTTATGGTAATAGGCTTATCCCCAATAAATGGAACTTAACATACCTAAACTGTCGGGTGTATTGTACACATCTGCTAACCCCTCAGAGTATACAGGCGTGATGTTACGTCATGATGTTGTATAAACAATAAATATCCAAGCGATTGCAGAAATCATGACCGATTTACTGTCTAGTTTTGAAGAGTTCCACTGTATATCTCCGAAGATCAGTATCAGATCTTCACCAAATTTAAATGGAACCATTTCAGGAGTATACTCTTCCAAAAAAAAAAAGGATTTTGAGAATCGCTCCATAAATGGGGGAGAAATCGGTGAACATGTTGAAATTAGACCACACGACTGAAGTAAAAATGTTCATAAAATGAAAACTATGGGGCCAAACTATGTTAAATTCTTATGGGACCAAATGGCAACTATTTTGCATCAAACTAAAGAAGAATCGCGTAAATTGGATCATATATCTCAGCGTAATCGGTGTACATATAAAAAACATATATCAATCGAATTGAGAACCTCCTCCTTTTGGAAGTCGGTTAAAAACGTCGTCTGCAAGACATCGTAAATAACGCAATGAATATTATTTAGTTGTAAATTTGTTAAATGGAATAGACTAGTTTCCACCATAAATATATTGCAAATCTTTTTAGTCCGTCAGTTAGAGTATTGGAAAATATATATATATATTTTTTGCTTAGCCTATATTGTCCCACTGCTGGGCAAACGCCTGGAAAATAATGGGCACATATTTTTTATTTTTGTAAATCAATGAAAATTGACTAAGATAAAACGCATCAAAACTCGAGAGTTCCAGCTCGTGACGTCACAACACACTAAAAATTATAGCACGGCGTGACATATTGAGAATTTTAAAAGCGTCTTATCTTCGTCAATTTTGGTTTACGTAACAAAAGAAAAAATACGTGTCAAATATTTTTTGATAATCTAACTGACGGACTAATTCAGGACACAAGCCTATTGGCTGGTGAAATGTGGGTGTACTATTAAATACACATCTGCCTAACCTCTCGGGGACCATGGGCGTGATGCGAACTAGATTTTGCGGTGACAAAGTATTGGTGCTCGTAACCTTCCGTTAGTTCAACTTCCTAAGGTGTTTAGTGTGTATGTACACAAATATTGAAATGATACACAATGTTTCTTTTCACGCATTCGTATAATACCAAGTGAGACGTAATAAAAAACTCTCATTCACGAAATGAAAATACATTTGTATTTAAGTGATTGGAACGTTTGAACAGTCTTCAAACAAATTATTTTAGTGTCGTTTTTTCACTCGGTTGCTCATCCACGTGGGTAGTAAATACTGAAAGCAATATTTTTGTAAAAGGAATCATCTTCTTAAAATATCTCAATATTCAGAACCGAGGTATTTTGACTATGTTTTCTTGTTTATTTTTTCTTTTAACATCTCAGTAATTAACAGGCCGGTATTTTTTTAATGTATGCTGTTTACATTACAAATAGCTCCGAAGATTCAATGTTTGTTAATGTTTTTAACAAATATTAAAATCATTAAATTACGGAAACATTTTCCTTAGTACGGTGAGGGCTCATCTAGCGATTTAAAATTTTAGATTTTGCTGTACTTGTGGAGAACGTTGTTGTTTACACATTTGTATAACTTCTTATATTCTATATTTTTTTGTGATATTGTGTGTAATTGTTGGTTCTTCCAATAAATAAAATAAAAATAAATGTCAATTATTTCAACATAAAAAATCGAACCTTTAAAATGTAAATTTTCTCGCTTACCACCATACCACGTAAAACGGGCTAAAACACGTGTAAAACCACTCTCGACAGTTTGGCCAAGTTGTTTAAAACTGGCTGTACATACATTCGCTCGGCAGTTCACAAGTTGTCGATGGGCGGCCCACCGACCACTTATTTATATCGAAAACATGCACCTCTTCATATTGCTGGGCTATTTCATTTGAAAGCATTAGTTTGCTGAGTGGAACTACAACTAGGTATTTGAACATAAATTATGGGATTTTAGGTGTGTTTTTTGATATATTTTGGCTCTCTACATGAAAGTGACGGCTGAATACCTGGTGTGTTAAACATTCTTGAATTAAATTCGGTACTTGTAGCCTACATTCGGAATTTCTTTGGTTCTTAGAATAGTTCCGAGTTTAAGCTCCATTAAAAGGTATTATTTCTCTATTACAAGTTAAATCCAAACTATACCCACAAGCGTAAATACTAGAAAACAGCTATTAATTCTCTTAACACACGAACTTACGCCATTAACACGTACAGGCCTGGTATAATATTTCTTCAGAATAACGTGAAAAGATGAATGTTCGCTAACTCGGCAGCTTTTCCTCCTGTATTGTTCATACAAGGCTTCTACTTCATATGTCCATTCCTTTTGTCCATGTCATTTGAGTGAGATTAATTCTGTCAAAGAGGTCTTATTGCCTGTTTTGTATACTCGAACTTCATCAGTAGGTCTATTAAAGCGTCAATGGACACTGCAATGTATATTTTCTTTCTATTCATTACAGTTCGAAGAATGCTATCAAACCTCTTCCATTGCCTGCCCGCGTAGCATGGCGATTCTATCTCTACTCTACAAGACTCGACAAAACTCTTTTCTATACAACTTGACATGTCTTAATGTCTTGACATGCCCGAGCATGCGGCAACCCATCGACTCGAGTTTGTACGAAGACAAAGACATAGAAGGTCTTTCCATAGCAACGGAGTGACATTGAAGATTTTGCACTCAGCATCTGCGATCTAGAAGTAATAGAATTGATTATATTTTTTTAGATTGTTTGTTGATATTATATTCATCACTTTAGAAGAGATCGCAGGATCTCTTGCTTCCCTGCAATCTCATATCATCTTTAACAATCTCATGATTTTTGTACTTATCTTAAAATATCCATCAATGTTCAGTTGGTAAGATAATAGTTTCTTACTAAGTTTTTGTTGTTTACTTAAAAATAATGTTACACGGGTAACACGGGCGGTGGTTAATGTCAGGCAAGGTGGACGATGACATTAAATTTATTTGAAAGGAAAAAGATGCAAACAAACAAATTGATGCAAACAGTAGTAACAGAACCGGGAAGTGTGGCGGAATAAAGGGGGCGTTTACTCAGCAGTGGATGATTCTGGGCTGATATGATTGATGATGATGTATGCTAGCTACTTGATAGCACATGAAAGAGCAGTACACCAAAGCACTCGACATCATCATCTGTCTAGCCTTTTCCCAACTGTGTTGGAGTGGGCTTCCAGTTTTACCGGATGCAGCTGAATACCAGTATTTTACATGGAGCGACTGCCTATCTGACCCCCACAACCAAGTTAGTACCGGGTAATACGATACCCCTTGGTAAGACTGGTTCTCAGACTTTTTGGGCCTCTGACTCCTAACGACTGTCAAAGATTTACAAATGATAGCCGGGACCAACGGCTTAACGTGCTTTCCGAGGCACAGAAGAAACTCAGTATGTAATGGGTGGTCACCCATCCACAGACCAACCTAGGCAAGCACGGCTTAACCTAACGATCGACCCGAGCGGCTGTTATTATTTAGCCACGAGCTCCTCCAAAACACTCGACAACCACCCTAGAAAGCCATCGAATGCAGTCGCTGTGGCCGAAATCGGCTAGATAGCATTCTCATTAAGTAACTCGTTTTCCGGGATATCGAAGCCCCCCCCGGTTAGAGCTCGTACAGCGTTCTTATGGCATAAAACTGGGGGGATGGCGACGGTAGGACCCCGACATGTATTTAAAAACAAAATGGCTTGCAAACACAAATTATATTTATAAAAATAATCTTGTCTAGGTCTAATGTGTTGTAGACTTTTTGACATTTGCTGACAAGAAATGATTCCTACAACCAGTGTCAAAAGTAGACAAAAAATTATCGCCATGCTCGGACGTTGTAGACTTTTGTCGCTAAAGAATAGAAACCTTTCTTTTCCACATGTCAAACATCGCCATGCTTAGGACGTTAGAAGTCTTTCGAAAATCTGTCAAATATCTGTCATTTTGTCGATTGTCAGTCGACAAAACCCGTTTCCACAGTGGCCATGCTACGCGGGCTGGTTTGTTTAAAACAAAATTCATCAAAACTTTGACATAAGCCTCAATGGATATTGCAAGTTAATTATTTCCGCCTTTCAATAAAATCCATTAGTCCCCGAATGACTTATCATTCTTATCAATATCGCGACATTAATGTAAAGCCGGCTTCCTGTGTAAAAGTAGGGCAATTACACCGACACCTCAGAACGGCGTCGGTTTGAAAAATCACCGCGCGCCCGCTTTCAACTGCCTTCCATTTTCTGGTGCTAACGTCTTGGGAAAACTGCGGGAAAATGATGGATTCTTGAGCGAGATTTTATTATTTGAAGTGTAACATTACCTATGTTAAGAGATATATGGCTAGCAGCTACAGCAGATATTTTAACGAAATAAACAAAGAAAAGTGCTTATGAATAAAATCGTGGAAATAGACTGAAAATAATGTTAAGCTCTTCTAATAATAACGCGTCTTTCGTACGATGTATGAAGCTATTAAGTAGTACATAATTAAATTATATATTCACCCATCAGCCGACTAAACACCGCACGGCTCTTGTCCGCCACTTCAATAATGATTCATAAACAAACCTACATGCTACGACCTCATCTCATAGCCTGAACTAGAAAGAAACCTTCATTGACGACTATTAAAAAACAAAACTGGCTGAAGTTCTTGAAAAAATGGTTTAGATGACATAAAATTTTAAAAAAAGAATATCAATTTCTTTGTAATCTTATATGGCGTATTCTAGTTTTTCATGTAAAACAGCCTGTTTTATTTTTAGAGCATAGTTTAAATGGAAACTTTTTTATGTGTTTATTTAGAATCCTTTTTATTTAAAAACCTTTTAGTTTTTGAATAGATTTTTAAAACGTGATGGGAGTTTGTACTTTCAATTAATTAAATCAGCGTTTCTTGTCAAGTTGGATTGGTAATGCATCTGATTTTATTCTTTACATGCAAATACCTATCTTATGCAAAACAAACTTTCTCCAGTTTAGCAAGCCGGGATTACCGCTAATATTCTTGTTTGTCTCATCACCCTGGCCAGCTGCCAGAGTACACTTTCTACGTACCACTTTATTTGTACTTCCTTCCAATGTGTCGACAACATTTGTCGAGGCACCAATGATTTTGACTTTTATATTTGGTTAATGTATAGTGCTGTATGACTATTTGGTTGTTGAATGACAACAGAAGGGACCTGTCGAATTTTTGTATTAGGAAATTGCCGTAGGAAACTCAGAAATGAAGATTAAGGTTTTTTAATTCGTTTTAATTAAAGCTGCGCGTTAAACTGAAGATGCACCGCTTATGAATGAATTTGTACTGAAAATGTAATTTATCTACTAATTCAAATATTTGATTTCTTTTCATATTCATGTTTTAATAACATAATAATTATGCATACTTTTTTTCACTAAGCTAATGTTACGATTGTCGCGTTAAATGGTATAAGCTATACATTACAAACATAAACAGTGACTGCTTGTATCAACCAAGCAGTAAATACTTTATGCTAGTATTTAAAATACTACATTATTATACCTGCACTATTACTAGCAACTAGTACTCGTCGCTAGTACTGGCTCGAATAATGGCCGCATTATCAATATTTATCATTCATACTGGATATGAATGTTGTGCGCATATTAATTGATATGGTATAAATAATGCAGGTGAGATTAAACGCCGCAACTCGTGTTCCCTTGTTGCTTGTTTTATTGGAATCGGTTTTAATATTCGTTTTGTGTTTAATGTGAAATTATTGTCCGCAAACATAATTAAGTTTTCAAAGAAATTGAATATTATTCAATGAAGGACTTAATACAATATTCCTAATAGATTTGAGTATTTAAAAGTGGAAAGGAAAGTATAATACTGCTATTAACTTTGCAGCGAAAATAAAAGTAGGAAATATTGCGTTACTTGGTCTGAACTAGTGTTGGAAAACTCGACTTAGTTATGTCTAGGTAGGATTTATATATAGGATGAAAAAAACTAAAGGATCTAAATTTTAGAGGCAGATTTATATTAAAGCTAACCCGCCCTTTTGGCATTTAGGATTCCATAACCTATCATACTATCCAGCCATTCGTGTAAGTCTTGTATTTTATTTACCTAAGCGTTACATGAACCAATTTCACAGTTGCAATTAAACACATTAATTGAACTCAGTTCAACAACTGGCGCCCATTTACACGAACCACATTACAGTTCCAGGTTCTATTAACACATCTAGCGTCTCTATTCTTTGTCAATGGCATACCTCCTTACATTCCCCTTATACTTTTCTCAGAACAAATATCTTAAGTGCATTCGCAATTTAGTTTCCAAAAATATAAACTAATGTGTACTTGGAGAAACCCTTCAAGTTAACGCATAAAGTTCAAATTGTCCTGCACCTTCAGAATTTTTAATAATTGTTTCAATAAAGCTAGTCATTCTGAAATCATCAATATCTTTGTTACTTCTTCGTGACTTTGACAGAGCGGTCGTCATAACGTAGCAACTTCTGTAGTGTTGATGTTTATTTTATACGTAAGTATAAAGTTCATATTCGTTTAACTGGACACATTCAAATGGAAACAAGGAATTGTCTTTACTGTACCTACTCATGCAGTTCCCAAGTAAGGCTGAACTCTTATTAGCATCAGTTCGCATTGAGCTGAATGGTTTTAATTACACTTAGCGCTTCGCGTGCCGTGCATAGCGAAGCATGAAAGATATGGGATAGATGAGCTGATTGGGACGCCATATTTGTTGCGTGAAGGTTTATTCTGCAACACTTGTGATTAGACTAATCAGTCTCTGGAAGAAAGAAATGAATGAAAAAAAAGTTAAGTTTTTTGCAATTTGCAGGCCAATGTCAGGTCGTATGTTGATTAAAATATGATTCGCGGCAGTAACACGTATGTAGTTACAGAATTATAATCATTAACATCATTAATACAACCTCCTATAGTCATATAACCCATTGAATGCCTTTTGAGGCGATGACCTGAATTTTCACGGGGATTTTTTTTTAAAAGCTGCTGCGTTGTTGCTAAATACCTGCTCATAATTATCAACACACTGCTGAAACGAACGATAGCATGTGTCAATGTGTCGTTATTAAGTTTAAAGATTGAAACTTTCGTACAAAAAAAACATCAACGCTACATACATAGTTAACGCTAAAATAATGACTTTAAGCACATTTCACACTTACCAGACGATTCTTATCACCTCGTGATCAGCTATAAAAGTTGCACAGCGTACATCTCAAGAAAAAGTGCAGACGATATTGAACCCTATGAACGTTTGAACTGGACGAATGGCTCCAAGCCCCGGTCTCGAGTCAACACCCTTCAATCCGCTCCGGTTACTGACGGCTACGGGTCGGATATTCCGCGATCGAACTTCACTCCTTAGACTAGAATTCGAGACTGGGAGACTCGGGGCTTGATAAAGGAGTAGTTTTGGGCTGACGAGAGGTTTTAAAGTAAGTTGGAGTGGAAAAAGGAGGCTTGAAATTGATTCTTATAAGAGCTTATACGTAATAACAGGTTACAAGAAAATGATAGACAAAGTAATACCAAAATACATGTTAAATCGTGGTAATCTTAAAAGTAGTCTTTGCTTTTCTGGTTGAGTAAACTAAACAATTTAAAAAAATCTTTCTTATTTTAATTTTTATTGCGCGAAATTAAGTCCTGTAATATGCCAAAATAGGCTTATTCCTGGGGTTATTCCCAGTTGTCCCCACTGTCAACGCCACCACTGGTGACAAATGGGATTTCTTTCGATAAAATGTCCCATTTGCCACCAGTGGTGGCGTCACCAGTGGTGGCAATTGGGAATGGCCACTTTTTTGTTCCCAGTTGCCACCAGTGGTGACAAATGGAAAAAGTAAAATGATACGCCTCCATATTAGTACGGTACACAAAACGAGAGAAATAAAACATTGCACAATCAAGGTTTTATTCACAAAAATTTACATATTCTCTACTCTACTAACCCGTATGCTCCCGGCCGTGCCTCCAGAGGCACAGTGCATTGTTATTTTAATTGTGTCTGTAATTGCGGGTATTGAAGTGCTACGGATGTCACAGATTTACACTTATTTATACCTACTATTACACAATCATTTACTTCGAATTTTCTAATTTACATCAAATAAATCAGACAAGTCCATTTTTTTTAAATACGTAATCCCGTAATTCCTATCTTATTATTATTTATCACAGATCAGTAAATTATTCACAATAATTGACGTTTTATAATATTCTAACTTACCAGCTATTATTTTACTCAGTTGTTTTCCAAGATGGACAATTACGATAAATTACAAAAAAATATAGCTACTTACTTCCTTTTTATAATATCACACAATAATTGACTTCTCATATTTGTCTGATTTTGGTATAATACTTTTAAAAAAAAAGCGTAACTTTCACGCTCCTATCCTGTCGAACAACCCCCTCCACTTGCTGTTCTCAGTTCATAGACCAGTGACGTAACATTCATCAGTATATTTCTAACAATGTCAGGGTCAAGAGCGTCGTGCAGTTCTGGTGCAGTTTCGTTAGTTTACATAAAAAGACGTCACGGAACTATACTGCTTCGCGCAGGATTCCAATATCATACCAAAAGGAAACACAAAAGTGGGTTAACAGTATGGGAATGCACCAAACGAAAAACCAACTGTAAAGGAATTATTAAGATCAAAGTAAGTTTTCAGCTTTTGTTTGAAAATTATATTATTTGTTACATAGTTTTCAAGAGTATATATATGTTGTCAAACGATGTATAAATTATGGCAAAACAATCAATACTTTTTAAGGCGCTCAGATTTATAACAAAATACCCTCAACTATTAAAAATATAAACTCATTGAACGTATTCAAAAAGAATCTTGCTCAACACATGATATCTAATAAATTCGTGACTAAAATGAAATGAGTGTTCCTTTTGCTATACTAACAAGATATAGGTACGAAATCTCTAAAATCCTTACTATTATTATAAAGGTGTTGTTTTTTCGGCCCAGACATGTACCGAGGTACAAATTACTATTAAAATTCCTTCCAATAATTTGTGTTTTTAGCAGTATTTAAAATTCTTCAATACTAGATAGAAAAAGAATATAATTTATTGTAAATACTGCATTGATTAATCTGTGATAGACCATCTTGGAAAACAACTGAGTAAAATAATAGCTGGTAAGTTAGAATGAAATGGAAGGAATGGGGGGAGGCCTTTGCTCAGGAGTGGGACAATACGGGCTAACTAAAAAAAAAAAAAAAAGTTAGAATATTATAAAACGTCAATTATTGTGAATAATATACTGATCTGTGATAAACAATAATAAGAAAGTTGATCATTGAAGCTTGTAACTCTGTAAAAATTTTGGACTTGTCTGATTTATTTGATGTAAATTAGAAAATTCGAAGTAAATGATTGTGTAATTGTATACCCTCTCCGCAGCTATCTAGGTCATTTGCGTTATGACTGCATTACACTTGATAGCTATCTAGTACATTTGTATGGCGCGCACCCGCCTAAAAAAAAACTGCATTAAAAACCGTCTAAAACTGTCTCCTCTAGAGCTTATACCTCTGTGTTCAATTCGTTACTAAATTCCTCAATAATAAAATCGAACATCGCAACACTACTCCATAGACAACTTGCCGAAAAAAAAAAACAACTTTCATTTGACAGACGGTGAACACTCGAATTTACCTGCGCAGCAAATGTCGTGATAACTCTGGTATTTTTAATGGTAGCTGATACTATTATATATCAAAATTATCCTTGTGAACCGTGCTTCATTATTTTGTCAACGTAAATTCGTTTTGGAATCTCGAAGTTGCAATATTTCGCCCGTGAAAAAGTAGTTATTATATGTACCTATAGTGATTGTGTTGTGTGAAGAAATACGTGATTTAGTGACTAAAACGTGTGTGAAATGGGAAAAACAGTGCTTAATTAGTGAGGTGATTAGATTGTTCAACTATCTACACCAAAAAACATGTGGGTTTGTGTGTTTTTTCATCCAACACCGGCTGGCAAAAATTAGTTTCCAGATGTAAACAAACAGTGAGTATCTAGTTTCATAAGTATATTTAGATATGATGCTATTGAGCTATAAATGAGATTGTGGTCTTGTTGGAAAGGAAATATAGTCTAGTTTATTTCTTTAATGTTAAAATGGATAAAAAACTAAGAGAAAACTGATATTTCTAGCGAAATATCAGTTTTTGTAACTATTTTTGGCTATACATTATGACTTGGAGTATATAATTAAAGTATTTCATTTTGATTTCTAGATAAGTAGATTCCTTATCTAATCAGCTTGACAACAGTATTTTTGAAATTGCTCTAGGACTTGTAGTTTTTGAGCTACAGGTGTTTTTATCGGATCGGGCAGAAAATGTTTTGAAAACTTGCAAAAATTTTTGCATGTGAGCGGTTACGGTATTTGCAAATCCGCGCGCTTAGCTGCGGAGAGGATACATAAGTGTAAATCTGTGACATCCTTAGTAGAGAATATGTAAATTATTGTGAATAAAACCTTGATTAGTC
The DNA here is from genome assembly GCA_905147715.2 of Xestia xanthographa. NCBI lineage: Eukaryota > Metazoa > Arthropoda > Insecta > Lepidoptera > Noctuidae > Xestia > Xestia xanthographa. Next base: position 22,165,410 of record LR990645.1, on the reverse strand, counting down.
TGTGACTCTGTGCAATGTCTCTCGTTTTGTGTACCGTACTAATATGGAGGCGTATCATTTTACTTTTTCCATTTGTCACCACTGGTGGCAACTGGGAACAAAAAAAGTGGCCATTCCCAATTGCCACCACTGGTGACGCCACCACTGGTGGCAAATGGGACATTTTATCGAAAGAAATCCCATTTGTCACCAGTGGTGGCGTTGACAGTGGGGACAACTGGGAATAACCCTATTCCTGAAATCCCCCCTAAAAGTCCCCCAAGGGAGAAAAGTGGAATCTAAAATGAAAAATCTAGAATTCCCCTTGATATTCCCCCTTAGGGGGAAAAAAATTACAGTACTGTAAAAGTGTACAGAAACCAAAATGCACCCACAAAATGCCTACAGAATTCTCCACACCAACAAAATCTATAGGCGAAAGTACAGTTGAACACAAAAGGCCCTCCACCATTAACGAAAGTCTTTCATTCGCGTCCATTAAAAGACAAAGGCAGTTATGAATGACGGTAACGCAAGGAGGGTTAATGACGTCACTAAGCTAATGATGTAACTGGCGGATACGTAGGATAATTAAGTGAAAATCGATGGCTACCTTCCAGGATACGTTTTTGTTTGAGTGACTCTCTCAGTAAGATTTAAGTTGAATTTTCAGTCTTTAGTGAAAAAAACGACGTTGGTTAAAGAAAATGTGAAATTCTTATGGAATTTAATTGACTTAGGCTTCTAGCTGTCTGATGTGGAAAGACTGTATACGAATATATCGACTCGCTATTATGAGAAGATAGTACGTTATGGTCTACATCGTCTACGGTCGCGTCCTAGCCAAAGCGATCTTTGCGAGAACATACAACAGTCTCGTTCATTTTATTTGTTGCGCACCCGTAGAGGTCGCGTCTACAGACAGCGCCGTCCGTTTTCTGAACAAATGAGTGACATAATGAACGACGATCGTGAATTTGAACTACCGATTGTTTCGGTTAAGATGCGAGGTATCAAATAGTATCAATACAGTTGAACAAAAGAACGAATGAAGGTAACACAAGGAGGGTCAATGACGTCACTGAGTTAATGATATAACTGACGTTTACGTTGGGTAGTTAATTGAAAATCGATGCCTACCTTCCAGGATACAAAATGGTTTCGTTTTTATGGACTCTCGTATTGGAATTCGGTTGGTTTACGATATTTATTCGAAAAACGACAAACGACGTAGAAGGTTACTGACAAATGAAAAGCCAACAAACAAACTCACGTACAAAATTACTTTCATGTAATGTTAGAAGCATGTATGACAGTCTGCCAATAGAAATGAGTTCAAAGAAACATAATATTATATACCTGACGATTTTCATCTTGAGCTATCTCAGAGTGTTGGTTCAAAGAAAATATAAGAAAGCTGACATATTGAAGTAGCTTTTCTCGATTTAGACCTTTGATGTGATATTAAAGTTCACCGGGTGTAGTTATTAGAATTTGAAATTACCCATATCCCTTCCTATTATTTCGTTTTATAACGTTTGTTCCGGCTAATCTAAGGCTGGACTGATTTTGACGGGACTACTGGCAGATAGCTGATAATTATAATAAGAAGTAACTTAGTACTTTTACGTACTACTTTTATTTTAGAAAAAAAAGGGTTTCGTGCAAAAAAAATTAAAACCCTTGAAATCACTATCACTATCACTACATATTATAAAACAAAGTCCCCCGCCGCGTCTGTCTGTCCCTATATATGCTTAGATCTTTAAAACTACGCAACGGATTTTGATGGGGTTTTTTTATAGATAGAGTAATTCAAGAGGAGGGTTTTAGTATTATAGTAATTTGCGGGCGGGCGAAGCCGCGGGCATCAGCTCGTTGTTAATAAAATCCGATTGAAATAAGAAAGTAATATTTTAATAATAATTTCACGCGGTGAGAGGTTGCGGCCAACGGCTTGTTATAGAATATAAAGTGCACACTGTCCAGTAGGTAACTGCAAAACAGTAATTTTGGTTAGTAACTAAATCATAAAGTGAAAGCACTCGGAAAATCTTTAAGTTTTCAAGAAACAGATAACCAAGTATAATTTTCTGAAGTTAAATCTAGATTCAGTTGAAGATTTACCGTTTTTTTACAGACTTCCAAAAAGAGGAGGTTATCAATTCGTCTGTTTTTTTTTGTGTATGTTCAGCGATATCTTCGCCAATTGTGAACCGATTTTGATGGTTCTTTTTTGTTTGGAAGAATATTATTTCGCGGTGGTCCCGTTTAAGTTTGGTGAAGATCTGATGCTGATCTTCGGAGATATACAAAGGAACTCTTAAATAATAACATCACGCCGTGGCGTTTTTGATGTTATGTAATGATGTTGTGTAAACAATAAACATCCAAGCGATTGCAGCAATCACGACAGATTGGCCGTCTATTATTGAATAGTTCCTTAAAAATGGAAAAGATAAAAAACCGGCCAAGTGCGAGTCGGACTCGCACACGAAGGGTTCCGTACCATTGACTATATTTAGTATTTGTTGTTATAGCGGCAACAGAAATACATCATCTGTGAAAATTTCAACTGTCTAGCTATCACGGTTCATGAGATACAGCCTGGTGACAGACAGACGGACAGACGGACAGACAGCGAAGTCTTAGTAATAGGGTTCCGTTTTTACCCTTTGGGTACGGAACACTAAAAAGACAAAAAAAAAACATAAACAAAGACTGACACTAACACTGCATAAAGACATAAATAAATATCAGATATTATAATATTCTGCCACATCTGGTTACACTGAAATCCGAAACCAATTTTCGTAAAAACAGAATAAAATTAATATTTAAGGGGGGCTCTCATACAACAAACGTGATTTTTTTATAATAATTGGTACGGAACCATTCGTGCGCGAGTCCGCCTCGCACTTGGCCGGTTTTTTTTTTTCATCAAGTTTTAAGTGTACTTATTTGAATGAATTATTTTAGTTTTTAATTGTATTTTTTGTCGTTATTATCGACACTTTTAACGTGCACATCTTGCGACATCATTCTCACATAATGTAACATCTCAAGATGAATGATGTAAACAAGGTTTTGTACCAATATTTGAATTTAAAAGAATGTCCACGGAGTTTCTTGCCCGTTCTTCTCCATAGAGATTTACTACAATACTTTCACACTTTTTATGTCGTGTGATTTGGACAGTACCTATATTTCATTGTTATCTTTGTATCGACAATTCAAAAGTGCCCTAAAATAAATGCTTTGATTTTAATTTTTGACTCATCATTTCTTGTTTAACAAGTTTCTATAAAGGGGAAACGCTAGAGTAGCCCACGAAATTCAAATGTAAGTTTTTTTTCAATTTACAGGAGCTCATGGCTAAATAATAACAGCCGTTCGGGTCAATCTTTAGGTTAAGCCGTGCTTACCTAGGTTGGTCTGTGGATGGGTGACCACCCTTACATACCGAGTTTCCTCCGTGCCTCAGAAAGCACGTTACGCTGTTGGTCCCGGTTGTCATTTGTAGATCTTTGACAGTCGTTATAGGTAGTCAGTGGCCCAAAAAGTCTGACAACCAGTCTTACTAAGGGGTATCGTATTACCCAGTACTAACTGGGTTGTGGAGGCCAGATAGGCAGTCGCTCCATGTAAAATACTGGTACTCAGCTGCATCCGGTTAGACTGGAGTCCGACCCCAAAATAATTGGGAAAAGGCTAGGCAGATGAAGGTGATGAGGAGGTCATTATTTGGTTGTATGTTGAACAAAACACGATTCGCGACCGTAACATGTATGCATTTACAGAATAATAATCATTAAAGTCATCAATCTTGTATGTTCATTTAATCCCATTGAATGAATTTCATGGGCTACCCTGGCGCTTCCACCATAAGATATATTTTCAGTTTCTTGAGCTTAGTTTTAGCAACGAGTCTGGTGCTGGAACTTGAGTTTGATTTTCGGTCGAAAAATGATAAAGGGGATTTTTCTTTTAAATAGGTCTAGTTAGGCTAGTAGGTTTCAGTTTTTAAAGTGATCTTTGTGTATAGCAATAGGTCTGCCTTAATACATAGGCCTTAATTTTTGTGCACTCTAAAATGAGTGGACAATATGTTTTATTCTAGTACACTCGATTAATCAAGCCGCACCTCCTTTCCAAGAATATCTAGTCGTGATATACTGTATAAATAGCGAAGTTCATAATAGAAGTTATTCCCAAATAGCATATTGTCGCTCACATTAATACAGAAAGTGCATAGCTGACGGAAATTGAATGTTTTATGTTTAGCCGGTCACTTCACCAGGCTCTTAGTTGATTAGTTCAGCTTTATTCAAGAACTTAACGTCTAGATACCTCGACAACCAACTATGATACTTGGAACTATTTTCTAAGAGTCCAAATTCGTGTGTTAAGGATGAGTGTCACAGGACACGAAAGGTATTCGCAATATTGAGATGGAAATAGAGTCTTCGTTAACGGTCCAATCCTAATGTTTCCTGCTTTAGAGCAAGCATTCTCATTTTAATTTGAAATTCAGAATTTCATTTTATTTTGTTTTGTACAACTCGTTACGTTTGTGTCCCTGTTGGATCAAATTCCTTTGTAAGGCGATTTGTTTCATTAGCGAATAGAAGACAATCTAATTGAAAGACACGAAGTTGTAGGGATTCAGGTTATTGGAATATTTGGAAATTTCCTTTAAAATGATTTAGAAAGAACTAAGGACCTAATCGTTTGAAATCTCGTAATATTAAAGATAGTGATCACTTTTAATATTTACCTTTTAATGGCAGTTCGTGACTATTAGTAATAACATTGTCATTCTATCTGTTCAGTAACCGCCTTTATGTTACATTTTCATTATAACTGGTAATGACTACATTTAAAACTGAATCCGCTGATTAAGTTGGGCCATTGTTTGGTTTTAATTACAGGCCGGTTTGGGTAAATAAGTAGCGGCAGAGAATCATATCGATCGTGCCGGGTCCGAGCTGCGTCCGGCCGCGTCCGTCGGCGTCCGGTGACACGATACATGCCGACAGCGCGCTATCTGACTGGAGTTTGTCAGGATTACACGGAGATTTGTAGCGTGTGCCCTGCTGAATCCGCCGTAAATTATTACAAGGCTGCAACATTTGCTTATTAATAAATCAATTGTTTCCCAAACAAATATTGCTCGCGTCTTATCTATCAAAACATCGGATGATTCCGTTCGAGTAGATACTTACTTTTACATTCCCTGTTAATAAAACTTGAATCTGTATCGGGCGCTCTTCCAAATCACGTACGAAAACATGTCGAGTTCACAAATTGAGATTCTGCAGCCGTCGGAGAGTGTACTTTGGTATTATTTTGCATAATCCCGTTGTAAAGTGTTATTAGTCAGGTCGCAGCGCGCCGCGCGCCGCCCCGTCTGCTGCATCACTGCATGCAAGGGAAAAGGCAACTAAGTAGAAAATCGGATGTCTGCGGCGACCGGCGACCGTAACCTGATCCGCAATCACAACTAATTTAACTCAATCAAACGAACGACAGCCCTTGACTGTAACATGATTACCGCTCATTAAACCAACCGGAGCTTTATAATTTGATATCTGCTTGATCGCGAGTAGAGATAAAGAGCTTTTAATGAACGTCTGGACAACATTTGTCCGTTGTCTCGGTCCGAGATGCTAATAACTGATAACAAATATCGTTAACACCAACGATAAAATGTTAAATGAAACAATGTTAGTTGTTCTACGCGCTCATACAATTATGATTTCCACTTGACAGTTAGTCGTGAACCGTTGCCGGCCCGTGGTAGTCACAAGTGCACTAGATTTGATTGGGCGAAAATTGTTCGCGAATGCACTCTCAAAATAGGGCAATCCACCCGCAGAGACAATTGAAATAAAACGTCAGTGCAGCCCGCACGGCCGATTGCAAAAAGCTGGAAGTGAATCCCGCGTCGAGCTAAATTAATTCTTATTACAATTTAGCAAGGATCGTTTTAGCTCTGGCGCGTTTCGCGATGATGTCATTTGAGCGCGCAGGTCAAGCGCCTACTTCGTACCGCAAGTTCTTCTTTTTGTTCCGCCGCGAAGAGTTTTATTTTAAATCTGTAGCTCTAACGAACCGAGCTCTTGTTGCATGCGACAGGCCGGCCGCGTGTGCAGCTGTCATTTTAGCCGTATTAATCGTTATCACTTCTCGCCACAATACTGCATTGTCCGGCTTTTTCTCGACGATTTTAATATTCGTGTTTAATTGTGAAGTTCTGCTGCGTTATAATATCGTGCACATATCGAGTGCGCGGGTGTGGGTGCGGCGCGCGCGGCGGGCGCATTGTGTTCTTATGCCGCATACATTAGCGTGCATTCTCACGAACGGAACCCGTTCCTCGGCTCGGGCGCGCTCCTGTCTTGTTGTTCCTTTATAAATCTGCGTGCCTCGTATCGCTTAGTTGACTTTTTTGCACGCCGACGTTCAAAAAACTCCGCCTTGTATCGAATATACCGTTGCCGCGGAGTCTGGTTGCCATGCACGCCATATTAAAACATCGCTTATATTGTCCGTCGTTCAATTAGACGAAGCAAATGTTAAATCCAGCGAAATGACAGCAATAACTGTCGTGTTGCGTTTTATTGTAGAAAGTTAGCCGCAGCGATGTTAAAATTTATCGTTCCATTGTCAATAGGAGCGAGCGGCGGCGGCGGGACCGGTGGGGGCGCGCTCGTAAACTAAGCTGGACTAAGTCGGTTGATATATTCGCGCTAATTGTACTGCAATCACGTCGCGTGTGTTAAGTTTATAAGTTAAAACGTGTAAAGGAACATGTGCAAACGTTCTCGAAATAATTTAATGTGTGCGCGGCGGGGTAACGACACGGGGCGTGCTCTGACGCTAATTTCGCATGCGGCGTCGTCGTCGGCGCGAACGCATATAACTCGACCAATTTAGACTTGAGCCGGCATGCTCCGCGCGCCTCGCCATACTGTCTGCCCCTCGCCGTGTTCGTATGTCAGCACTCGATGATTGACTAACTGCGACGATCTTCTAACGTTTTTATTTTATTTTTCCAGGTAATTTGCAAATGGGGAGCTAAATATCAAAGTAATGGGAATGCCGGAGTCAGTAACTCAAAATTACGTGTCTGAAGTAAGTGATGATTTGCATGTCGTGAAACTGTTTATTTAAATTATTGTACGGCTTCTACTGTTGCTGTCTGACTATATTATTTTATGAAGGTTTATTCCATGAAAGATTGCTCTTTGAAAATGCATATGCAAATCAAAGAAAATATAACAACTATACTTATATGGCTATGTGAAACGGACAATATTATTTCTATATCTAATTGCAACTTTTAATTATTAGCGTCTACTTAATTTATTACAAATACTTAAAAACCCTAAGTTACTCATACTTTTCTACCTTTATATAACGCAGTCTAGTTTTGTTGTTTCGTAGAGTTACTACAAACCAGTTAATTTACTCAACAGCCGTGTAAAAGAGCTCCAACACAGCTAATTACACACAAGCGTCAACAATTCTGCACATTCTACCCAAGTGTCACTTCATACAATTTCACGAGGACGGCAAATAAATCCCCGGAACGAATATACGTGTCACCCAGGGATTTAATTAAGAGACCTTAAGTGGTATAATTAAAGGCACCGTTGGAGGAAGGTGGCACGGTGGGGTATCCCCGCACCCCGGGACCCCGTGCTGGAGTACAGGTGTCCCCCGTATATGGAACGTTATTTGTGTTATTCGCGGCATTTTTTGACGGCGCAAGTTAATTAAGATTGTTTCTTGTCATTATGTTGTGAGAAGTAGTGTGTGCGTAAATTATCTTATTGGAGTTTCGAAACTGTCCATGCGATTTTCAACTCTATCTTTAAAAGAATGTGGTCTATTCTTGCTTGGTTTTGTTGTGGGAATGGTTGTCATTAATAAATTGTTCCCTACGTTAGATAAATGTCGTTCAGTATTTTAATTTCACGTTGAATATGCCTTTGAAGTGAAATTCGCTCAGTAGGTCTCGAAAATGTATATTCATCATTTATAACACGGGAGTACTCATTTGTGATAAAGTTGTATAAATAAGGAATCGTGAAGTAATTCTAACATTATTATTAATAATTGTATTCCTACATAAATTAGTAGCAGTTATAGCAATCTGAAAATAAATATTCCAATTAGAGATGTAGTATTTTTCCTCTGAATAAATGTCTTTGAGGAAAAAGGTTCATAAAACCTATAATATCTCCTTTGTGTCGTCACATCACCCAACGTTGTAATAATGTGTAATTACGTCATTATTTCCGAATAATTTTCCATGTAGAATTAGTTTTCAAAACTGAATTGAAGACTATCATTTCCATTGTCCTTGTAGAACCTAAAATAGAAGAGCCTTGATAAAAGTATCTAATAGGACCTTGGTGATTTTCTATGTTTATGTTATATCATTCATTTGTTAAGTTTTTGTGTGTACATACACACACATCACTTAATAAATGAAAAAAAAAAAGAACAAAATCCAACTTACAATCACAAACCTTATCGTCTCGCTGCTACGCCGTAGCATCGTAGCTCGTACTCGTAGCCAGCGGCTCGTAGGCCTGCTACGATCGATGGCGTAGCAAACAATTTTTCATTACTGTTCAGATTTCCTGGAATGTATTGAATATGTTTACTCTCCATGGTGTCTAGTATATCTTGACACTTCCAGATGGCGCTGTTGGTAAAGGAAACTGTCAATATTATGTCAATTTCTGTATATCTACATGTAGTACCGTATTTCACCGTGTACCAAGTTGTAGTGGACATGCGTATTTGTTTTACGGCCTATAAGGGATGATGGACGAGGCGATACGGATCCATTTCCATGAAATTGCACTGTATATTGATATAAAGATTTGTGGGGTATTATTTTTGTTTCAATTTCACGATGAGGGCTCTTGGCCATTGGTCGGATGGAAAAGGTCGTAATATCAAATATATTTTTCACTCGTTTTGTTATTTTTCCTGTTTGTGTTGGGGATAGTATAGATTTTGTATATATCGGTGACCCAAACTCATTCCCAGCTGGATCCGTATATTTTTTCTGATTCTAATAAGAGATCCCACTTCTAAATTAAGCATCCAGAAGTGAAGATGTTTAAAATAAGACAACGAGGTACACAGAATAACGAATACAACCGTTTATTCTAACTTGGAACAAAATATCAACCACTGAAACTAACTCAAACCGCCATACTTCATAACGCACTTAATCAACATGTAATTGTTTAGAAAAATAGCGAGTAGGTGTCACAACATGGAAATTATGAGTTAATATTTTATTTCAGCTATTTTTATAGTATTGAATCGTATTATAATCAATTTGCTGAGTGTAGACATATAAACAAATAAAAAGGATGAGTACCGCGCCAGCAGCGCGTACTGCGCCAGACATGAGTACCGCGCTGACAGCGAGTACCGCGCCAATAGCGCATACTGCGCCAGGAGCGCGTACTGCGCCAGCAATGAGTACCGCGCCTGCAGCGCGTACTGCGCCAGCAATGAGTACCGCGCTGACAGCGAGTACCGCGCCAATAGCGCATACTGCGCCAGGAGCGCGTACTGCGCCAGCAATGAGTACCGCGCCTGCAGCGCGTACTGCGCCAGCAATGAGTACCGCGCTGACAGCGAGTACCGCGCCAATAGCGCATACTGCGCCAGGAGCGCGTACTGCGCCAGCAATGAGTACCGCGCCTGCAGCGCGTACTGCGCCAGCAATGAGTACCGCGCTGACAGCGAGTACCGCGCCAATAGCGCATACTGCGCCAGGAGCGCGTACTGCGCCAGCAATGAGTACCGCGCCTGCAGCGCGTACTGCGCCAGCAATGAGTACCGCGCTGACAGCGAGTACCGCGCCAATAGCGCATACTGCGCCAGGAGCGCGTACTGCGCCAGCAATGAGTACCGCGCCTGCAGCGCGTACTGCGCCAGCAGAGCGTACTGCGCCAGGAGCGCATACTGCGCCAGCAGCGTACACTGCGCCAGCAGCGCGCACCAAAAAAATACATTAAAAAAAAATATGAGCATCTTTTAAAATTGATACACCCGTTTCGTATGACTCTTTACTTAGATAATCTGACTAACAATAGTCGTTTATCATAAAGAAATGTTTAACTCAAGTAATATTTTACTATACTGCCACTAACTACTGTCAAATAACATAAGCAGTAAGTTTATTTAGCAGTAGTCTACATCAGCCGATCGATGCTTACATAAGGGACTTCCCGACACTAGTAAATAAGGCTAGGCTTGGCCCCGCTTCGTGTAAATAAAGACTTATGTACTAATACTTACGAGTAGGTACATAGTCGATACAAACTGCTTTGTCTTTCACGTCCTATTTATATCCTTATTCACTCACTTTAGAGTTTATGTTAAAAATTCGTGTACTTTTTTTTAATTGATATCACGTACGCGTGATCTGAATAATCATAAATGATGTTTATTTTGCAAGTAGGTTTTTATAAACACTTTTACACGTCATTTTTTTTTAAACTAGTTGGGGCCGGTGTTTCGTACCTGACTACTCTGAGAAGAAACAGCCGAAACGAACTCAGAGGTCATCTTGCTCAATTCACATGAGGACTATGCAGATTAGTGTCTGAGATGGTCTTTTGAAGAAAGAACCATACAGATTTGAGTGGACCTGTCACTGGACAGGTCCACTCAAATCTGTATGGTTCTTTACAAGCATTTGTTTAGTTATCGTGTAGCTCGACTTATAACTCAAGGAGCTCAATGAAACGACGAACAATACCGAAGAAAATGAAAATGTTTCGTTTTGAAAATGTTATTGTATTGTTGCCTTTTGTTTAATAAACAACTAGCGACATGCCCCTGCTTTGCACAGTGTGTACGGTTTGACAAAACATCGAGATTTTTCATATAATTTTAATCATCATCATATTCCTACCGTTTTCTTCTATTTGGGGTCGCGTCGGCAGAACACGTTTTCTTTCTCTTTTCTCCCCTGTCAGATTTGAAGGCATCATTTACTCCTCTTTCTTTCATATAATTTAACTAGCTGATGCCCGCAGCTTCGCCCGCCCGCAAATTATATAATCAAACCTTCCTCTTGAATCACTCTATCTATTAAAAAAAACCCGCATCAAAATCCGTTGCGTAGTTTTAAAGATCTAAGCATACATAGGGACAGACGCGGCGGGCGACTTTGTTTTATAATATGTAGTGATAGTGATAGTAATAATATACTAGTTATGTATTTATTCAATAAGTGAACAATGTATGTTCTTTTAGAATAAATAAAGAATCTTTAAACCTAATCATACACTCGTGTACCCATCCTGTTCTAGTGTATTTATAAGAACAACCGAAAGTATAAATAAAAGAAAATATCTCTCTTTGTTAAAGACACGAAAAGTACAAATAAAATAAATGTCTCCTTGTTTAGAATTAATACTTGTTGTTTATTTGGCTTATTATTTTGATATCCCGTAGCATTTAGTCTAACAACTGTTTCAAGCCAATTTTGACGATATTATTTTCCAGAAAATAAAAGATAATCTCTCCAAGGTTTTCAATTATGTAGACAATCAGAAAAAAAAAATAGAATAATCAAACACGTTTCACAGAAATAGAACAGACGAAATCTTAAGTATGCTTACTTACTTTAACAGAACATTTTATACCCAAATAAAACATTTTTTCCAAGAAAATCCCAAAGAAATTCATTACATTTGTTCTAATTCCTCTAAGCCGAAATAAAGTAGCTAGATTAAAGGCGGTCTTCGCCTAAGTAATGAAATTATTAAAAATATCGGCCTCTTAACAGACTTATAACGGAGGTTCATAATCCTCTCAAATGAGTGGTAGGTACGTACTTAGCTTTAATAACGATCGCTTGGATATAACATTTTATTATTAATTGTCAAGTTTTCATAGTAGGTACCTAAGAAGGTCAAAAGGTTTTACGGCTGACTTGGCATTGAGGGTTTATTATGCCCCGTGACAAAGATTTAAAACGCTAGATCCGCTATTCCGCTCTACCGCGTCAGAAATATGTAGGACTAGCGGACGTCACGCGGTTTCACCCGTGTAGTTCCCGTTCCAGTGGGAGTACGGGAATAAAATATAGCCTATGTTACTCAAGGTGAATGTAGCTTTCTAATGGCGAAAGAAATTTTGAAATCGGCACAGTAGTTTTTGAGTTTATTCATTACTAACATAGAAAAATACAAATCATTCCTCTTTATAATATTAGTGTTTATAATAGTTATTATAGTTATTATACGTAGTAGTTATTATACTTTATAATAGTAGTAAAAGTTGTTTTTATCATGAGTACAATCACGTGTTTAATCGGTCTCTAATTACCAGTCACCCTATATAATAACTGACCTTATTGGTTGTTCTTCAGAAAAATACTGGTATTTATCTGTATCTTTTTAGACTGGAACCCTACTCAAACATTTTTTTTTCTTAGCCTGTTTGAATGTCCCACTCCTGGGTAACTGTGCGATATGTGTTTCTACTCAAACATAGTTAAGGAAAAAGGCTAGTCATAGGAATGAATTGGTTGTTATTCAGAAAGATCCAAGGCCAGTAAACGCATCCGGGGTTCGTGTATGATCAGATGTATGACGAGGCGACCAGGGACGAGTAGTATGTATCGTAGCAGTTAGCGTGTTCCCGTGCGAGCTTACCTTTCTCATTGAGACCACGTGTTCGCGCGCCATAAGTCACATCTAGTGATTTAAATCTTTGTTTGCCCTACCTTCGGAGAATCCAATTTATAAATTACTCGCCGATATTTTATGCGATTTGGCGTGAGCGAGATATCCCACTACCTTTTATTATATGGTGCGGAAGCTGTCTAATGAAATGTCCGAATTATTACGATGTTGTTTCCGATTTGTTTCGTTTATAGCTTGGTAGGTATAATTTATAATAATCATTAAAACAAGAACCGGCCAAGTGCGAGTCGGACTCGCACACGAAGGGTTCCGTACCATTGACTATATTTAGTATTTGTTGTTAACGGCAACAGTAATACATCATCTGTGAAAATTTCAACTGTCTAGCTGTCACGGTTCATGAGATACAGCCTGGTGACAGACAGACGGACAGACAGCGAAGTCTTAGTAATAGGGTTCCGTTTTTACCCTTTGGGTACGGAACCCTAAAAACACCAAAGTCACCCAAAGGGCAATGGAGAGGGGGTTGCGGGACTGTTCGAAAGAGATACCGTGGCCCCGGAACACAAAGGGCGATGAAGGAACATGGATGGGTTTTAGTCAGTAAAAGTCTGACACTCCTTCCTGCTCCGCCCAGAGCGGGAGGGGTTATTTGATGATTTCCCATCCGAAAAAAAAAAAAAAAAGAAAAAAAAGGGCAATGGAGAGGGCTATGCTCAGAGTTTCCTTGCGCGATCGAATCAGAAATGAAGACATCCGCAAGAGAACCAAGGTTACCGACGTAGCCCGAAGAATTGCCAAACTTAAGTGGCAGTGGGCAGGGCATTGCTCGCAGAACGGATGGCCGATGGGGCCGAAAAGTTCTGGAGTGGCGACCGCGAACCGAAAACGTTGTGTTGGAAAGCCTCCCACTAGGTGGACCGATGACCTGGTGAAGGTTGCGGGAATCCGCTGGATGCGAGTCGCACGGGACCGGTCAATGTGGCGACACTTGGGGAAGGCCTATATCCAGCAGTATACGTCTTTCGGCTGAAATGATGATGATGATAATTAAAAAAAACCGTTGTTGATTTTTGCAAAAATATATTGCAATAGAGAATAAAGTGAATTGGATAAATATTGTTGAACCTAAAAAAAAACAAAATATGTTTATATGCGCCTATTATAATACTCTGTAAATTGTAGTATTTAAAAAACAATAAAGCGAAGTTAGTTCCGATTTTGGTCACCTACAGGTACCTATTGGTACAACTCTAAGAGCTGTTCAGTTAACAAAATGAAATGAAGATTTGAAGTGTATCTTCTATGTTTTGTCTCTCTTTTGTTTTCATCTAAAATAATACACATTATATTTATGTGAAATATTTCGTGTCTAAATAAAAAACATTGCTTCGGAGCTACGAATTCCATTTAACTAATATAACATATTATGTACATTTGCCTCCGGCTCCATATGTAAGTAAAGGGAATTTAATTAATTCTCTTGTGACAAACAGAGCGTAAAAATGTATAGAATTTCGTCTTTATGTGCCTATCTTGAGATTTCCTAGTCGCCTTTGATTTCACAATATGCGTTTACTTGGTCTGTAATTTTGATGTTAATTTACATGCCACAATGATGAAAGAAACCTTTATTTGGTACTAAAATACAATGTTATTAAACAAACATCATCAATGTATGTCCTGAAAAGTAAAAAAATAAGAAATAATCAAAAATGAAACCTTTTACAGGCAATAAATTGTAACCAAGTAAGTTGCTTATCTCATGCAATCCCTATGGATTAAAACGGTAAAACTGGCCAATTTTACAAGCAGTCAAAAAAACTAAGGCCAACTACAACAATACCCAACGATATTGGTCGTTTTATCAGACACATAGGACCCAAAAAAAAAATTATAGTGTCAGTAAATATCAATGTTCAGTGTTAATCATCCCTTACATAGCGAGTTTCCGCCGTACCTCAGAAAGCACGTTAAGTTAAGCCGTTGGTCCCGGCTGTTATTTGTAGATCTTTGACTGTCGTTACGCCTGTATCGACTGTCAAAGATCTAAAAATAACAGCCTGGTTGTCAGACTTTCGAACCACTGAGTTCCCAGTCAGTGGCCCGAAAGTCTTACAACCAGTCTTACCAAGGGCCAAGGGTCAAATATACAGTCGCTCCATGTGATGTTGAATGAGTGTCAATGAAAATTTAAATTGACACCTCAATTGAACCTTAAGAGTCCTATTACATTTTTTAAGCAATGTTTTGATTTTTACTTCCTGGATCAAATTATTTCGGTCGGCGTACACGAGTCGATAATAATAGCGATATTCGGACGATTGTCGATTGATATTGACGAATATTAGAGACGAGACTGACATGAGATTGAGGAGCGAGCTGAATTGAGAATTATAGTAGGTGCTTTAATTTTATTTATTGTATTTTTGTCTTACCATATTGACAAACGAAAACTAATGAAACTTATTCATTGTAGATTGAAGTTTTACATCATATTAATTTGTTTGATAAAATTGAGTTTATTTGGAATATAATGGACGCTGAATTAAGACATTTATGGCTTAAATTACGCTTTCTTTACGATTTTTTCCATGAAAACTCAAGGAATTTAAAGAAATTCTAAAACTCCAATAAACAAGTAAAACATTCAACTTATCTTTTAGTAATTTTAGCTTTTATAAGAATTGAATGTAACTATGTGAATTTGAGCGTCAAAGTTCCATCGTCGACGGTTTTTCTTGCAAACTGAGTTCGTAAAATATTTATAGTAAATTACACAAAAAGAAAAATGAAAATGTGTAACTCCAAATTACAAGAAAGACAATGGCACTATCGTTATTCTCAGTCCGGGGCAGTGGTCCAACTGCTCTGTCCAACTGGTTGGACCATGGGTCTTTACTAGGGGCAGTTGTCCAACTTTTAAAATAGTTGGTCCACAGCACCTTTTGAGAGTTCCGTGGTCCAATTCATTTAAAAAATATTTTGTCAACTCTAAAAACCACAACTGCATTTTTATGTGTGTCTTAAACAAATAATGATAATATCTTACTGCTGCTGAGAATGACTGCGTCAAAAATCATGAATTTGCTTAAAAAATGTAATAGGACTCTTAACATTTTAGGAGCAGAATTATAAGAACGTGGCACAAAATTGTTATCTACACATTAAATCAGAAAAAGATCACATTTTCTTGCTTACACGTGTATACATAATAACGTGTGAGCCGATAACCAACACGTGAGCTATTATGGGGCACTTTCCCGATTGCCTGTCAATACAATATATAACGAGCCGTCTTGTTCCGTAAGACATCCATTTTCATATAGCAGCTATACGTAGTTTCACGCATTTTTAGAAGGAAAAAAGAGTAAGACAAGACATAAGACATAAGTAATTTATTTCAGAACAATAAACTTTGTGTAGAAATTTTGTAAAATAAAACAGTACAAACAAACATAACAATCGTAGCCAAAAAAAAAAACATGTCAAAGATAATAAAAATAACAAATTAAAAACGATAAATAATCCATGTTCAATAATAATGTTGTATGAAATGTTAATGATGTTGTTGTTGTAGTTGATGTTGTTGTGGTGTTGTTGTATGTTGTTGCTGTTTAATGTTGTTGTTGTTTGTTTGTTGTTGTTGTTTTTGTTGTATGTTGTGTTGTGGTTGTTGTATAGTAATAATGTTGTATTAATAATCACCTGCCTACCTTTTGCCTCGCCTTTTTCCAACTCCGGCCGGCTTCCAGGTCTAGTCGGCTTCCAGTCTGACTGGATGTCAGAAACAAATACCAGTATTTTACATAGATCGACGACTATTTGACTTACATAGTTCCAGTTGCAGCTTTATGGAACATTCCTATTAGTGCATGAGTTTTGGGTTATAATAAGTTTTGTATAACCTTAAAAACTTAGTAAATAGAATAAAAACTGCCTAAAAGTTGTTTATAATTAAGTGGTCTTCAATTAAACGAAGACCCTGCAACTTATGTTTATAATTATCATAGGCACACCAAAATAGGATGTATCTGGGCGTCCGTTTCGACAGCACGTTTAAAATCTTAAACCTACTTAAACCGATATTTCTCAAACATCCCAGTAATTTACATAATCCAGTGCAAATGTGTCCAGTAAAGCGCATTATATACGCCGATCTAATATTCATAAGTCCTTCCACACCCGTGTATAATAGCCCCGTCCCGTCGAATAGTTCCGTGTAAATAGCCCGGTGTATAAAAGCCCCGTGGACGTGGCGCCCACTACTATGATACTCAACTTTCAGACCGGTCGTACATGGAAAGTTGGACTTAGTTGGTTTTGAATTGAATGAAAATTACTGGTTTCGTGGTTGGCTGTTATTTGTAATAGTAAGGTTATATTTATATAGTTTTTAATTAGGTTGCTAAAAGTTTTTTTTTGTTTTATTTAAAAAAAAAACATGATACCGTCCTGAGGCTACCTGCCTATTTCTATTAGAAATTTCGTGGTTTAGCGTGCCCTGTCTAGCGTATTACAAATTTTATACTTATGTAAGTTTAATACGCACATCTAGAAAACGAAATCTAGAGTCTGAGTAAGACTTAGAACTAGTAGTCTGATCAAAATCATAGTAATAGGCTTGTGTCCTGAAAAAATCTAATAAGTCCGTCAGTTAGATTATCAAAAAATATTTTACACGATTTTTTTCTTTTGTTACGTAAACCAAAATTGACGAAGATACGACGCTTTTAAAATGCTCAAAACGTCACGCCGCGCCGTGCTATAATTTTTAGTGCGTTGTGACGTCGAGCTCCCACTCCCGAGTTTTGATGCGTTTTATCTTTGTCAATATTTATTGATTTACAAAAACAAAAAATACGTGGCCATTATTTTCCAATACTCTAACTGTCGCATAATAGATTTGCAATTTATTGAAGGTGGAAACTAGCCTATTCTTAAAATTTTTATCCCGTTATTAAAAGCCAGTATAACTGGTCATAGGTAAGCGCAAATAAAAATGCAAAACTATATTGGAAACTCAATAACGTCTGGATAGCTCATATTCAACTTTCCGACTATTCGGCTTCCGAAGCTTTCAGCGGGCTATGGAGGTCCAATTATAATCCATCTTCTTTTTTTTTTTTGCGGCAAAATGCTTCGGGACGTGAATTTGAATAGTCATCAGAAACACGTTCCAAACCATTTTTATACATGATCAGCGGACGTCACGCGGTTTTACCCGCGTAGTTCCTGTTACCGTGGGAGTACGGGGATAAAATATAGCCTATGTTACTCGCTGATAATATAGCTATCCATTGCTGAAAGAATTTTTCAAAACGGTCCAGTAGTTTTTAATTTTTTCGTTACTTACAAAAATACATAAAAAACAAAAATACAAATCTTTCCTTTAAGGAAGTATGGATGACGTTATTCACAGCATTGTTTTGTGCATGGTCCGTACAATGTTATAACGATGCTGGAACACGTTTTCTCATCTCTGACTTGATATTTCAATATCTGAACGCGACATTTCCTTTACATTTTCTCTCGTTTTACCTTCATTTTTCTTTTTCTTGTCTTTGACGTGTTACATAGAGGAGTTTTGTAGGTATCTTTGTGTCAAAGTGTTGGATTAATGAGGTTAATTGGAAACATGAGTTCTTATTAGAGCTTTTTGTGACTACTGGAAGTGGTGAAGGGTTTTTGGACTGGTTATCGTGAATTTTGACGTACAAATTTCGAAGTGAAAACTTTTTTAGGCGCGTTGAGCACTTTTTGGCTGAAGGAAAAACATTGAACTCATCGTCACGTAACGTAACGTGCGGTCACGTTTCGTAGACGTTCGTAGCACTCGTAGCATCCGCTACGGCGTAGCACTACATAGGCATGCGCGGGGCATACCCAGTGCTACGACTAGGGCGGGGCGTGTGTACTTTTGGTTTTCACTTCTATCGGCAGTCCCCAAAGACTGCTCCGATTTTTTTTTTTGGTTCTCTGTCTCATCATCATCAGCCTATAATGTTCCCACTGCTGGAACACAGGCCTCCTTTCAACGAGAGGGAATGGGCTATAATTCACCACGCGTCTTCGAATTTTTGGTTCTGGGACATGCTGGGTTTTCCACGATGTTTTCCTTCACCGTTTTGAGAGCAGTGGTTATGAAATAAATTAGAGAAAGTAATGCGCCTGTCTGGGTTTGAACCCACGACTTACTGTTCGTAAGTCAGGGCCGCCACCACTGCACACTGGGCCACCGCTGCCTCATTCTCTGTGTAATAGCTAAGATATTTGTGTTTTATTTTTATTTTGTTTCACCATCTTATATAAACACGTGTTTCGTGTTCATTTCTATCCATCTCTCATTTTTCCTTTGCCCTGCTGCTGGACAACGGCCAATCCCCAAGTCTTTTGAAGAATTCTTTTTCCACATCACCTTAAATCAACTCTCGCAGAGCTATTATGTGTTACATTGTTATCAAACTTACTTTCTTAAATTCCATTGTGAGTTCCATGATCATCAATACTTTATTCATCATCATCTGCTTAGCCTTTTCCCAACTATGCCTCCAGTTTTACCGGATGCAGCTGAATACCAGTATTTTACATGGAGCGACTGCCTATCTGACCTCCACAACCCAGTTAGTACCGGGTAATACGATATCCCTTGGTAAGACTGGTTGTCAGACTTTGTTTTTGGGCCAATGACTACCTAACGACTGTCAAAGATCTACAAATGACAGCCGGGACCAACGGCTTAACGTGCTTTCCGAGACACGGAGGAAACTCGGTATGTAATGGGTGGTCACCCATCCACAGACCAACCTAGGCAAGCACGGCTTAACCTAACGATCGACCCGAGCGGCTGTTATTATTTAGCCACGAGCTCATCAATACTGTATTAACCTTATTTAGTTTGCCTAGCTATTTGCTACTAAATACAATTAGCAGGGGATTTCACGGCAGTTTAACCTGTTTAAAATCGATCGTATAAATTGAGCTGACGACTAACTATGAAAACCGCAAGCTCAATGTAACAGCAGATATTGTTAAAGCTTACTTATTTACCTACTTATTTCATCATCATCATCATCAGCCAATTAATATGGTCATGCCTCCTCTCTATGACAGGGAATGGGCTAAAATCCTCCACGCGGGCCCAGTGCGGATTGGAAGATGTCACGTCTTCGAATTTTTTGGTTCTAGGACATGCCGGTTTCCTCACGATGTTTTCATTCACCGTTTTTGAGAGCAGTGGTAATGAAATAAATTACTCAAAATAATGCGCCTGTCTGGGTTCGAACCCACGACTTACTGTTCGTAAGTCGGGGCCGCCACCACTGGGCCACCGCTGCTCTTCTTTACTTATTTAATTACTGCAAAACTATGCACACAATTGTGCATAGTTTTGCTGGGAACTGCTTTTAGTTTTATTGGATTTTTGAAGTATAATGGATGATTTTACTTTATTATTGTTTTGAATTCCAGGTTGTGGTATTTCGATTTTGAATAGATTGTGATAGTTCTACAATCTTGTTCGCACTAAAAACATTTGAAAATAAAAACCGACTTCAAATGTTGATTATCTAAAATCAGCTGTTTAAAACACATTTTTGTACATGAAAATGTGCATTAAACAACTGTTTTGAGATAATCAGACTGTTATCTTTTCGGTGAACTTGGCCCTTAGTCTGGTGTGTATATCCATAGTTTCCTAGTCTTAAACATAGTTGCCTAATAGTGTGTGGATACGATTAAATTAAACAATAAATTAAATCGAAGGGTAGCAAGAAAAAAATTGAAACAATTAATTTACAAAAGAACAACGTTTAAAAAAAAAAATACCTTTACTGAACATCAATTCTAGTAAGTTTCTTTCACCTCAAAGGCCTCATATTAACAAAAACACAATATTTACTGGTAAACGGTTCGCGTGCGTAACTAAACCCTCTGTCAGCGCACCGAGGAACGCGTACTACAGGGTTACGATACTTGTGATATTTGACACCTGTTTCTGTGTTATACTTTGGCGTGTCTCGTGTAGAGCATTCTCTTTGTTTTTGTATATTGTTTATTATTTGGCGTTCGTTTGGCGTACGGGTGTCGCTGTCGTATAAGGCGACTAATGTCTGAGGCAGAACACCTTGCGCCTCCGTAGACCGGAGAATGGGCAGCGGCGTTTTCTGTTAGTCTTTCATCAATGCGATCTCCAATCCGCCTGCCAAGCGTGGAGATTACGTCAAATTCCTCCCACCATGGGAGAGGCTTTAACCAGCAGTGAACGTTATGGGCTGTTGTTGTTTTTTGGCGTTCTGTAGTTTCTGGCTGGAATATTAAGGAAAATATATATTCATACTAGCTAATGCCCGCGGCTTCGCCCGCCCGCAGATTATATACTAAAACCGTCCTCTTGAATCACTCTATCTATTAAAAAAACCCGCATCAAAATCCGATGCGAAGTTTTAAAGATCTAAGCATACATAGGGAACGGACGCGGCGGGCGACTTTGTTTTATAATATGTAGTGATAGTGTTAGTGAAGTGATAGTGATATGTTCACATTTGACATAGGTATCTGTATTTTTTACTTAGGTATCTGTGTCCATCAATTTTCCTTAATATTAATGTAAAAGGTACCTAATGCATTTTGTAAGTCTGTTCCCTTAGTGCGCTGTTGTTTAGTGGAGGTAGACAGTGGTGTCGATTCTGTTGTGCACAAACTAAACTTAATTTAGGCTATTGCTATCTTTTACTAAAAGGCAGTGCGAGAAAAGGACGGCTATAGCTATGAACTAAGTTAGCGATGTCAAACTAGTTTATGCCTTGCGCTTCACCGTGATGTTTTTTAGTCGACATGTTTTTACGTGCACCCTTCATTTATAAGGAAATATTAGTTCCAAATAAATTTGACAGCTCTAAATTACGTCCGTCTCTTTCTCGTTTTATAAGAGAGAAAAAGATAGCAATCGCCTAAATTAAGTTTAGTTTGTGCACAACAGAATCGACACCAATGTCTCTAACGAGACAGTAAGTTAGGCTGGGTATAGACAAATCATGAAGCATTATTGTCATTTTTTGCAACAATGGCAACGCAAATACTCCGCTATCTGCACACTGTCTGCCATGGTGACGTCCCAGACGATATTACAATAAAACCGTTTCTACCAACCAACCCCTTACTTCCGATATGTAATGCGATCGTAACGAGATTGCTTATCGTCGCACGGCAACACCATACCGCACCATCGCACCAACCGACCAAGCCATTACCAACCATCTGCTTTTATAACTAAAGGTTGTAATCCAATGAATATTTTGGAAGAAATTACAGTGATACCACATCATCGCACTACTTGAGCAAGCGATTACCAACCATCTGTCTTTAAGACTAAAGGTTGTAATCCTATAAATATTTGAAAGAAATTACAGTGATACCACACCATAGCACTAACCGGCGACCAAGCCATTTCCAACCATCCGTTTTTACAACTAAAGTTTGTATTTCTATGAATATTTCAAAGAAATTACAGTGTAGGTTTGCGTGTTTTGTTTTCCGATGTTTTATTGTCTTGATCGTCTGTTGATATAGTCTAAGAATGGGTTGCTGCATGTTTAGCTAGTAATCATAAAAGTTAAGGGTCCTTAGCTTATGTTTTTATGACTTTGATTTGCGAAAACTGTTATAGGTTTTCGTATAGGTAATGGGGTTTTGAAAGTGGAACGCTCCGATTGTGAAGGAATTTTCCATGCTTTTATTTTGTGTTAGATGTCGATTAGTAATGACCGATTTGCTATTAGTGAAACTACCAATTCAAATGGTCCACTGATTAGTTATTTTGTTATCAATATATGGCTTTTATCGAGAAATTGATCGATTTTAATGAAGTCTAGAATAGTCACCATTCATTAATTAATTAAACTAAACCAGCGATATTTCTATGAACAAAATTCTACCGTCACGTAGCAAGTAAAGCAATAACATAACCTAACATAAAATCCACAAATTTCTACCGCTAGATACAGGAATACTAATGTTCTAATTAAAATTAAACGTAACACTTGCGATAATCGTAGTTTGGCAGAGGAACTCGACGCTAATGCTAAACGCTAATGTCACTTCCAAACGGTTTTACATAACTATTTCTATATACCCAGACACATATGTGACCAATCGACTTATGCCCGGTTAACCAAGACCTCTCAGATCTAGGAAATTGTAGGTAATACGGGTGTAGTAATACTGGTTAGCGTAATGTGACGAATGAATTATATCTACTGCTGTAGTCCTATCTAGAGATCTGAACTGTCTTGAACTAGTCTTAGTGGTTATACGGATGTATTTGTTATACTAGCTTTTGTATGCGGCTGCCCTCCCGTTATGTACAGAAATTAACCCACGGAAACGTTTTAAATGTAGGCTATATCACTCGGGCATAGTGTTGCCCAAAATCGGTCTTGGTCTTGCAGTCTTGGTCTTGTTCTTGCATTTTTGCAAGACCAAGACCAAGACCAAGACCGACTTATTGTAGCAAGACCAAGAACAAGACTCAGCCTGCAAGACTCTTGCGTCTCGCAGTAAATTCAAACTGAGATTTGGGCGTTATAGTAGGTATTTGGTTTCAATCCCGATTTTGATAGACGTTCCCCAGTATCAAAACCGTATCGTCATAACACTAAAAGGTATTGTATTGATTATTATATATTTCGACTATTTAATAAGTAGGTAGCGTGTTACTTACAAATATGTTCCCATGTGATAAAAATTTACCTAGCATAACTTTCTAGCAAAGTTCATTTCATACCTTGTAGGTATACCTACGTATAGTATTATATTGTATAAGTCTTATGTGCAGATCTAACGTTAGTGGGTTGGTAAACATTATGTAGGTACTTATGTTTCAAAGTTTATATTATTCTTCGATTCAGCAAAATTTAAAACTAACAGCGAGTCGAGTAGGTCTACTAGTACTAGTAGCAGTTTTTAAGCCAGCCGATGTTATGGTACAGACGCCAGCCAGCACATCAAGCTACTACAATCTGCCAAATTTATTTAACAGATTTTCAACTTTATCGCTAAAGCATTAAGGTTCATGGTTGATTGGGATAAATAATAAAAAAAAATCGCCCTTTTTTTTTTTGTTGTCAAGTTAATTTGATTAATTTGGTGGTTCACTATGCCTATATCAATTTAAGCTCAACATGTAAACTAACGTGTTTGTTATGTAGCAATAGGCTAGTAGGTATCTGAAAGTAGTCTAGTCTAAGTAGTAGAGTCTCGCAAGTCTCTCGCAAGACTTGCGAGACTCTTGCTGCAAGACCAAGACCAAGACCAAGACTGAGAGCGCAATACCAAGACCAAGACCAGGTTTATTGAAGCAAGACCAAGACCTGAAGCAAGGCTAAGGTCTCGTCTTGGTCTTGCATTTGGGCAACACTACTCGGGCATAATGTAGCTTCGCGTTAGTGAAAGAATTTTCGGAAGCGGATCAGTATTCCCAAAGATTACCCCCTACATGCAATGAAATTTTACCTTTATAATATTAGTAGCGGACGTCACGCGGTTTCACCCGCGTAGTTCCCGTTCCCGTGGGAGTACGGGGATAAAATATAGCCTATGTTACTCGCTGATAATGTAGCTATTCATTGCTTAAAGATTTTTTTAAATCTGTTCAGTAGTTTTTAATTTTTTTCGTTACGTACAAAAATACAAATATTTCCTCTTTATAATATTATTATAGATATAGATAGATATTAAAAATATTATAAATTATAGAACTATATTAATCTATATAGGTACCGTCTGTGGTTTCTAATTTTACAGATAATTGCGACTTAATTAAGGTGATTAGTCAGGTTTATAATTAGGGAGGTAGATGTAATCTGAAATTCTGAATACAGGTTGCAGTTTATTTAATAACCATCTATTAATCTAATCCATCTAGGAACTGATGGACGCTACCGAAAGCGCCAAACTAGTAGCTCAGTTCTGGGCCGACACATTTTAGATTGCCATCGACACGCTAAGAAGAAGAATCTAATAATCGGAAGACCTTGGGATAAAAGGACGTATGTATACTGTGAATAGATTCGGTGTCACATTAACGCACACTTCAAACAACTTATCTGTGCAGACGGGAAACACATAACTTAAGGCGGAGATTCCCGAAAAGGTGGATACACTGTTATATTGCTTATATACCGTAAACGATTTTAACAAAAGAAAAACATATGATATTTTCAAGTCCTTTTCGCATACAGTGATGGAGTTCAAAACATAATTGAACAAACTTTAATGCATCAAAAAAATCTTCAAACATACCTCTTAATTTTCTTTTAAACACCCTTGCTCGTAAAGCTGATGTAATTCCACCGGTTTTAAATATGTAAAGCGGGTCATAAAAAACGCGTGTGTTACCAAAGCAAATAGTTAAGTTATAGTCCATACAAATTCCATAACAGTATTATTTGCCATTTCAAATATGGAACTGATCGCCGCCGCACGACTCCAGCTAGGGAGCAGCGCGCTGTTGCTATTCAAATTTCGAACTAATCGCCGCGCGGCGCCAGTCAGTAGGCAGCGCTAGCGCGCTGTTAAAATGGCGGGAAAGCAACAGTGTGCATTCACAGATTGAGTTTATTTAAAATAAAAAAAAAAAACAGTTTATTCGGTAATTTAAAAACTTGGTTGCATGCTCTAGCGTCTTTGCCAACATTTTCACGCAGCCACGGCAGAAAATAATACTCGCGCCATTTTTCTGAAATTTTCTTTTCTTTGTACTTGTATTGTGAAATGTTTTTTTCTGTTTCCTCGCAAATGTGTTAAAAAACGTCGTACGATATACGTGCGTATTGGTTATAACATGCTCGGCTCAATTACGCCTTCGCCTTCGGCTCGGGCTGAAATTCCGCCTCGCATGTTATAACCATCTTAACGCACTAATCTCGTAATATACTATTAAAAGCAGTGTATCCCTTCATTAACAATGATAATTATTAATTCAAAATATACCAAAAATTTCAAATGCTAAACTATATCCAGTGATGAATTTATGATTTTAGTGCAATCAATAAAAAAAAAAACGCAAAAAAAGCCACTCATTTCGCACTATTCGGCCGCCGCGACTGACGTAACAACCGCTTTGTAGTGCAAGCTGATTGAAACTTTATTGTAACAGTATTTCAAACGAAGTTTGAACCACCACAAATAAGAAGAGTTGCTAATTTTAGGGTTAGAAGGGCCGTTCCGTGTGGTGTCGGACGTAAAGAATAACACCATCCCATATCTTCCCGTGGGTGTCGTAAGAGGCGACTAAGGGACTTACCAGAGAATGGGCAGCAGCGCTCTCTGTGTCTTATGTAAGAACTGCACTCACTGCGATCGCCAACCCGCTTGCCAAGCGTGGCGATTATGGCAAAACCCCCCCATGAATAGCGCAACAAAGAAATGGCCCCTAGTGCCCGGCAGCCCGTCTACCCTCGACTACGGCAGCGGTCGAGGCTACGGCGTGGCAAGGGGTGCGAAGAATCTCCGGAAGGGATCCGGCTGCCAATACCAACGACTGGACCTGGCAACATATAACACGCGCACACTCCGGACCGACGAGAAGATAGCGGAACTAGAAGAGGAATTGAGCAGGCTGCGATGGAGTATTGTGGGATTATCTGAAGTCCGAAGAGAGGGGGAGGACACGATAATCCTGAAATCCGGCAACCTGCTCTATTTCCAAGAGGGTGACCGGCAGTCCCAGGGTGGTGTTGGGTTTATCGTCCACAAGTCCCTTGTGAACAACGTGGTGAAGATCGAGAGTGTGTCGACCAGGGTGGCGTACCTTATACTCAGAATATCCTCAAGATATTCGCTGAAGGTCATACAGGTCTACGCCCCGACCTCGGCACACCCCGACGACGAAGTGGAGACCATGTATGAGGATATATCTAAAGCCATGCATGGTTCCAAAACTCACTTCACAGTTGTCATGGGGGACTTCAACGCGAAACTGGGCAAACGAGACGGGGATGAGCTGCAGGTGGGGCAATTTGGAGTTGGACATCGGAATCGCCGGGGTCACCAACTGGCTAGTTTTATGGAGAAGGAGGGCCTCTATATGATGAACTCCTTCTTCAGAAAGCGTGAGCACAGGAAGTGGACCTGGCAGAGCCCCGATGGTGCAACTAGAAATGAGATCGACTTCATCATGTCAACCAAGAAGCAAATGTTCAATGATGTCTCTGTGATCAATTCGGTGAAAACCGGGAGCGATCACCGCATGGTAAGAGGCACATTGAACATCAATATCAAGCTTGAAAGGTATCGACTGATGAAGTCTACGCTCCGTCCAGCACAGATCCAAATCCAAAACCCCGAGAGCTTTCAGCTTGAACTCCAGAACCGTTTCGAGTGCCTAGGAAGCTCAGTGGACGAATACAACGATGGGTTCGTGGAAACTGTCCATACGACCGGGTCTAAGTTCTTCAAGGCGCGTCGTACAGATCAGAACAAGAGGCTCTCCGATCACACTCTCAAGCTCATGAAGGAGCGGCGTGAGATGATCCTGCAGTCTTCAGACGAGGCGTGTAAATACCGGCAGCTCAATAGACGGATCTCTAAATCCTTGAAGAGCGACCTCTGCCGCTTTAATACCGAGCGTATTAAAGACGCGATTGAGCGGAATAAAGGCTCCAAGGTATTTGCAAGGGATCTGGCTATTGGGCAGAGCCAGCTCACGAAACTGAAGACCGACGATGGTAGGATCTTATCCGCCAAACCGGAGCTTCTGAGGGAGATCGAGAGCTTCTATGGACAGTTGTACACGTCAACCAGTAAACCCGTCGTAGATCTAGCCAACGACCCAAGAGCTAGACTGACCCGACACTATACCGAAGACATCCCGGACGTCAGCCTGTACGAGATTAGGATGGCTCTGAAGCAGCTCAAAAACAACAAGGCACCGGGTGATGACGGAATTACGGCCGAACTCCTGAAGGCGGGTGGAAAACCGGTACTTAAGGCCCTTCAGAAGCTGTTTAATTCCGTCATACTTGAGGGGAAAACGCCACAGGCATGGTGCAGGGGTGTGGTGGTGCTCTTCTTCAAAAAGGGTGACAATGCCCGGCTGAAGAATTATAGGCCCATCTCACTTCTAAGCCATGTCTACAAGTTGTTTTCTAGAGTCATCACGAATCGTCTCGCGCGCAGGTTTGACGATTTCCAGCCACTCGAACAAGCCGGTTTCCGAAAAGGCTTTAGCACCGTGGACCACATACATACGCTGCGGCAAGTTATACAGAAGACCGAAGAGTATAACCTGCCTCTCTGTTTAGCGTTTGTGGACTACGAGAAAGCCTTCGATTCGATCGAGACCTGGGCTGTACTGCAGTCTCTCCAACGGTGCCAAATCGATTATCGGTACATCGAGGTGTTGAAGTGTTTGTACAAAAACGCCACCATGTCAGTCCGACTTCAGGACCAAGCCTCGAAACCTATCCTCCTGCAGCGAGGTGTGAGACAGGGAGACGTCATATCTCCGAAACTGTTCACCGCTGCACTGGAGGATGTCTTCAAGGTTCTGGACTGGAGAGGGCTAGGCATCAACGTCAATGGCGAGTACATCACTCACCTTCGGTTTGCCGATGATATAGTGGTAATGGCTGAGACCATGGAGGACCTCAGTACAATGCTCGATGACCTCAGTAGAGCTTCCGGAAGAGTGGGTCTAAAAATGAACATGGACAAGACTAAGGTCATGTTGAATGCCCATGTCACACCCACTCCTATCAAGATCGGAGACTCTACTCTCGAAGTTGTAGACGATTATGTGTACCTGGGACAAACGGTCCAGTTAGGTAGGTCTAACTTCGAGAAAGAGGTCAATCGTCGAATCCGACTCGGTTGGGCAGCGTTCGGGAAATTGCGCGGTATCTTCTCGTCCAACCTACCGCAGTGTCTCAAGACGAAAGTCTATGACCAGTGTGTGTTGCCAGTGATTACATACGGGACCGA
Source organism: Xestia xanthographa (assembly GCA_905147715.2). Classification (NCBI taxonomy): domain Eukaryota; kingdom Metazoa; phylum Arthropoda; class Insecta; order Lepidoptera; family Noctuidae; genus Xestia; species Xestia xanthographa. Next base: position 22,136,752 of record LR990645.1, on the reverse strand, counting down.
AACGTGGTCGCTCACAATGGGCCTCATCAGAAAGCTTAAAGTTACCCAAAGGGCAATGGAGAGGGCTATGCTCGGAGTTTCCTTGCGCGATCGAATCAGAAATGAAGACATCCGCAAGAGAACAAAGGTTACCGACGTAGCCCGAAGAATTGCCAAACTTAAGTGGCAGTGGGCAGGGCACATTGCTCGCAGAACGGATGGCCGATGGGGCCGAAAAGTTCTGGAGTGGCGACCCCGAACCGGAAGACGTTGCGTTGGAAGGCCTCCCACTAGGTGGACCGATGACCTGGTGAAGGTTGCAGGAATCCGCTGGATGCGAGTCGCACGGGACCGGTCAATGTGGCGACACTTGGGGGAGGCCTATGTCCAGCAGTGGACGTCTTTCGGCTGAAATGATGATGATGATGATGAAGGGCCTTAAATAAATGTACCATGTTTGACATATTAAACTGCACACTTAAAGTGGTCATACTATACGTCTATGTCACTGCTTTTTTTGTCTACCATTGTAAATGTTGCGCCAGTTAGTTGTCTATACTATAATCTATACTAATATTATAAAGAGGAAAACTTTGTTTGTTTGTTTGTTTGTAATGAATAGGCTCAAAAACTACTGGACCGATTTCAAAAATTCTTTCACTATTAGAAAGCTACATTCACCCTGAGTAACATAGGCTATATTTTATCCCCATACTCCCACGGGAACGGGAACTACGCGGGTGAAACCGCGGGACGTCCGCTAGTAAATTATAAAGAGGAAAGATTTGTATTTTAGTATGTTTGTAATGAATAAACTCAAAAACGACTGTTCCGATTTCAAAAATTCTTCCACCATTAGAAAGCTACATTCACCTTGAGTAACATAGGCTCTATTTTATCCCCGTACTCCCACGGGAACGGGAACTACGCGGGTGAAACCGCGTGACAGCCGCTAGTAATTTTATAAAAAGAAAGCAAATAAGTATTTAAATACACTAATTAAGATAAGCTCCAGCATATAAGAGACAAAAGTAAAGTTAATGAATCCAAAAAGTAACACTTAAGTGAATCCTAACAATAGATGTAGTGGCAAAGCGGGCCCAAGCGAAAATTAAATAACGTTGCAAATGTTGCAAGTCACAATTTTACTCCATTTTAAATATTCGCAAAATAAACTGGTCTATTTCTATTAAGGTTTGAACTAAACTGAACGAAGAATTACATTATAAATTGTGCTAGCTGCGCTTAAGTTGAATATCGACTAAACTAACCTAGATTGTGCTTGCTATAAAGGATAGTTTACAATCACTTACACCCCGATTTCTGTGCGGTTCGAAACCCCGCAGTGATTTGTGAATTTGGTTGTATTCCCGTACGTGACACACAAAAAATAGACGTTCTTAGTCTTTTTAACAGAATCGATTTCACGCAATCTGTGTTTTGAGACAATGCGTAACTTTTTGTGAAAATATGCTAACAAGCAAATGCACACGGTTTGAAAACCTTAGAACATAGCCAATCTGTGTGCCAAATCGCATCTAAACCCAGTCAATTATTTTTCACAATAGACATTTATTCAGTTAAGCTGCTACAGTTGCCGTGCATACTAAGATTTCTCTATTTACTTTTCTCGACCTCATATCATAATCCAAGTCCACCCATATCTTTCCTGGTCGTTGGCACAATATACTGCCAGACTTATCGGGGGATAGTCTAGACACGTGAAATGGGAAAGTACTTATACGTATAGACCGACTATGACATGCCCGGGCCGGCCGGTTGCCATCGTGTACACTTCGACAAACTTGTCTGTGCAGGCGGGAAAACGGAAAACACAGAGCCGGCAGTCTCGACATAGATAACAAAATTATCGTTAAATTCGATCGCTAAAAATAAAAAAAAATAAAAAATCGGTTGCATTAACGATGCTTGCGAGAATCGCATCTTGGCTGTAGAGACTTGCGTTTCCCGCAAGCATCGTTATTGCAACCGAATTTATTCGTTAGTAATTTAACGACAAAATCGCTAACTTTCGATCGCTAATTACTAATTAGCGATCGAAAGTTAGCGATTTTGTCGTTATCTCGTCGAGACTAAAATAATTGTACAAAGTTCTAATCATAAGTTCATAATATAATCTAAGTTCATATCGATGCTTTTTGCTTGACAAGCAGTGCCACTTTGAACTGCACACTTAAAGTGGTCATTCTATACCGTATTGTGCGTTTTTAGAGGATTGTAGTACGCATTGGGATGTGTTTTTGTATTTACCAGGCTACGGCGAAGCTAAAAGGAGGGTTATGATTAATTCATCTGATGATGATGATGATGTATCTGAAAAATTTGAAATCAATAGATACCTAGAGTTCTTGGTTTTAACATATAATTTTACACATAAATTACGACGTGCATGTTGTATTTTTCTACTTCACTAACTATTGTTGTTCCGTTTCCGAGTGTTTGATTTGTTTCTTGAAACTTTTTTACATGATACCTCAGTACTTATAACACGATGTTAATAGCTACTTAGTGTTCCGCAAAGTGTGTGCCGCGGCACACTGGTGTACTGTGGTCATTAGTTGGTGTGCCTCGGAAAAATAAGGTTACAGACGGAAGAAAAGAAAAATACCTACTTAAACAACCGAAAAACTTAAATAACAAAATTGTTGATTTGATTATTATGTAAAAATTGATTTTTCATTTCTGGTATACCTCCTAAATTTTCCGGTTTCCAAGATGCACTATCGCGGACACTTCCGCCTGACCACCACTAAGCTAATACCTCGAACACAAAAAGTTTGCGGAGCACTGAGCTAAATTACCAACAAATTCCTAGTTTTATTTAATCAAATAAAACTTTTTAGAATCTAACTTACATGGCATAGCTACAGTAAGATCACCAATAAATACAAATCAAAATCGGTGGGTAGGTACTTGGGCAGCCATCAATAACGATAATTTCACATAGACAGACCACATTTTATAATTAATCACAATCACTAAGTAACACAAAGTGCGCCCGCTTCGGGTGCCCGCGTGAATGTGCACACACCACACTCGCCAGGGGTGGTCAACACGGGCAGACACCACAATCGCGTACCTATTGTGCTTATTTTAGAGCCAAACATACGGCGCCAGGCAAACATACTAGGGATGAACGATACTTGCATTTGAATCGAAACTTTGGATTGATTCGGTACTCCAATATTTTGGATCGCAACTAATCGATACAATTCTAGGATAACATCGAATCGATCCGATTTTCCTATTATCGGATCGTATCATATTTTCCTCTCCTCTGCCACGTCACTGTCACTTCAATACATATTATAAAACAAAGTCCCCGCCCCGCGTCTGTCTGTCCCTATGTATGCTTAGATCTCTACAACTAAGCAACAGATTTTGATGCGGGTTTTTTTTAATAGATAGAGTGATTCAAGAGGAAATTTTAGTGTAATTTGTCAAGTGGGCGAAGCCGCGGGCATCAGCTTATTGTACTATAAGAGGTTGCTAGGTTCCAGACTAGGATAATTGTAGCACCAAACGATCCATTCATACCGATCCCTGTACTTGTGTATTGATCCAAGCATTTATCGTATTCGTATGTATCGATCCAAAATATTCAAGTAGGTATTACATCCGATATATCGATACTGTAAAATACCGGATCGGATCGTGTATCACTAAAACGCACCCACATTTGCCCAGATGCTATAGCATAGTGCTTATTGTATATGATATTTGTGAAAATAGTAAACATTGGCTTCGACGGTGTTTATAGTCTGAAAAGTAAGTAGACACGACAGCTTGTGTCTAATTATAAATAATTGGTGTTATGAATTGTTTTTGTAAAAACTCGGGTTCGGAAAAATCATTTCGAGATTCGAGTGTGCTAGAATGTAAATAAATTAATCATAAAAAAACAGCTTTTATTAAAATAAAAAGAAGAAAATTAGGTTTATCTATGAAAACATTAAACGCGTATACTTACAATGTTTCGTGTCGGTGCTATTCATCGTTTAGGAGTCCTCTCGTAAGGAAGCAAAAGTCATGTCTGTCATAAAAATGTATTGTCACCAGAGGCAAAGGTGAGTGCAAAATTTCAGCTCAATCGGTTAGGAGGAAGGTTCGAAATTCAGTAGCAAGATTTGACCAATACATACTAACAAGGCAAGTTAAAAAAAAAATAGAAGCATCTAAATGTTTTTAGGTACAAACGTTTGAAGGCACGATAAATAAATTCAGAGCCTAGTTTATTCCACAGGCACTTTGTATTGACAAAACGTACGCTCAAATCTCAAGGGCCGTTCTTTTTCGAGTTTCACGTGCCCAGTTACTTCGAGTGGTTTGACAAGTTTGCAAAATCGATTGAAAGTTAGACCGAAGTCTCTAGACGAATTACTTCTTTGACATTTAGAACTAGTACAAGACCAAGTTAATTTTCAAATAATATTTGAAAATTAACAGAAAAAAAATATCAAAGCGTGGAAAACATTATGTTTTCCACGCTTTGATTTTTTTTTCTGTTTGAAAATTGAACTCTAGGCAGTAACAGATAGTGCCTCGCGTGTCAGCGTAGACTTTATCATTTTCTATGCTATTTCAAACTCGCCACACCGCTTTACGCGGTGTTATGTGCCATAAGCTTACCGCCATTACGATTTGCATACATGTAAAGGTATAATTTATTGTTCACTGTGGCTGTTATAACTAGTCGTAAAGTTTACCATTAAATTAACGGTGATGTTATTAGCTAAGTACCTGTTTCGAGGACTGGAGACACTGCTAATGATTCTATGTTATGGGTACTTAAAATGAGGGAAATATTTATAATTCCTAGTTTATGATGCTTGCATGGGCTCTTCATGGGTTAACTGACGGCAATGATATTCTATTACACAGATATGTTGTGAGCGCGCGATCGTGAAGACTCGAAAACAGGCCAATTGGCCTGTTTTTCCTTTATTCTGCGTCACTGCGTTTATGTGAGCTAGCTCTCCCCCGCGGCACACTTTTTCTGTGGTTTTGTAGATGTATAACATATCTGTTTATTAGAATATTATTGACTGACGGACATAAAAAATACTTTAAGAGAAAAATTGAATTAAAATGGTTTCCTCTAGTTGTTCTATTATTATTAATAGTAGATGGTAAATCAGCAGAACCCTACAATTTCATTGTGATTCGAAAAGAAAGTACATCTACCTACCATAGAAGTGTTACAATAGTTAGAAAAAGGGTTTTATTCTAGAGTACTTGACTGAAGGAAAGCTCTCAGAAAACTCGTACAATTTGGGCAGAATGAAAAGAAAGGACATGTTCGTTATTTGTACCTACATTTCTTTTTTTTCCGTTGCCTTTTAAATCAGTGTTGGAGGAAATTCAATTGTCAGGGACCAGGGACTCTAAAACTAAAACAAATCACGATCGAATAATCTGAATAAGGGTGACGTTTGAAAACAGAATTACTAAAAAGGAAATAGGTAGGTACCTCTATGAATGAGGTTTTTAGCAATTCAAATTCATGTTGCCAGTCAAGAAATAAATACGCAATTCGAATTTAATTGATATAATTAATATTGCGCCGTGTAATAATTTATCCTTTCAATCGTATTTAAACGAAGATTACCTTTAATTGCCGATAGAACCGTTTGCAGTTTAAATATTCCTTGCGGCAGCCAATGTCAATTATACTAAACTGCCAACATTGCCGTTGACATGCACGGGATTGTAGCCTTTATATTTTGTGGGATAACCTTTAAAATGGTAAATAGCTTATAAATAAGTGTTATTCAGTGTTGCAGTGCTACGATAATGCCGCATAACCGTTTCGAAATGAAAACCATGCAACCTCCGATAATAGGAAGATATAATACTTTTTTCTATGCAAATGCACCTAACCTTGACTTTTATTTCTTTGATATTTCAGAAAATTATGAGACCTTTTCAATTCGCGGTGAGTGCTTTGTGATGTAGAATAATTTAAAAAAAAGAACCGAGTTGAAAAATTGCGTTGCTCTGACACGCTAGTCTTGTACCATAAATTAATTGTTGTATGTAATTAAGATTATTTTCCATATTTCATAATAAATATAGTAAAAATGTTTTGAGGTATGCAAAAAGTGTTTTGTAAAGTGCTATGTAGGCACCTAGATGAAAAAAAATATGATAAAATAAATACCAATTTTTTTATTGTTGCAGAAAACTCCGATTTCAGTATTTTGCATTGTTATTCGTTTGTATCTTGGTACACGATATTATTGGTTCCCAAAAACCACGATTCTCAGGGTTTTCATTGTTGTGAGCTTTTGCTTTTTGTTATGTATGTTTTTTTTAAAGAGCATAACATTTTTACGATCATAACTAAGCATCATATGATATTATAATAAAATAGATAAAGCCGAAGTACTAAACATAGTGAGCTGTTAATATTTATTGGGATTTCAGTAATGTTGAGCTCGTGGCTTGCATACAAATGAAGATAGACCATTACCTAGAAGGACATAATTATCATAAGATGATATAACTAGGTCGTGCCAGCCATCCTTATTCCGAAATTACTCATTACTTTCACACAGTTTTGTTGAACTCGACCATAAAATATTTAAAATATATATTTTTATTTATTTAATATATATATATATATATTTAATTCTCATTCACCATTTCTTCTCCTGGTAGTCAGATAGAAAATGTCACCTCCATCTAACTCGTGTTTAAAATATGTGTAAAACTGAATCTGCTAAGTTATCTAAAGAATAATTATACATTTGATTTCCCACAAAAACATAAACTCGAGTTCGTATTTCAATGTTGACTGTTACTAATCAACGTTAAATGTTGTTCTAAGTTTAAAATTAGTGGCAAAGGAAATATTATTATAGTGCACAAATACACGCTTGCACCGGTTAACACCAACGTGTTGATATTTACCACTCCCGCTGAGAGAGTTAACGCACGCCACTTACGGATTAGCTACTGATTACTCGATATAGCTCTGTAGTGATAGTAACTTACGCTAGTAAACGGCTTAATCTGATTTGTAAAGTACCAATATTTTACTTGTATAATTTAAGTGTAACAAAAAAAGTCAAAGAGGTTTTATTCCAAAATTGATCATAGACAATTTGAAGTGCTGCTGGCTGGAAGAAACGTCACAATAAAAAAAACTCACGTTAGCAGCAAACATTTTCCCGCTATAAAAAAGCAGTGTTAAAATATAATATATTACGTCATGTATAACGTAGCCAAAAAACTGTTAGGCTACCGAAAGAATAAAGTAGTCCATAAAAATGAAAATTACTTTATTTCTCGGCCGGAAAACTCCACAAGGGAGCAGTAGTAAGTGTTTTCACATTTAATGAGCGCCATATTTATTTATCATTATTTCGGGCTGTTGACGCGCTTTGCTCTTCACACTATCATTAACTGGATGGTGTACAAACATTAGGGGAATAGAGTTCTCGCGCCAACACCATGCAATTTGTACAACTCAGTGTGCGTTTGTACTTTACTTTTGAAATTTGTTCTGAGTATTTTACGTTTATATTATCGATCTTTACTTTTATAATTGTTTGTGTGGAAATTTCGAAGTAACTTATTATGTATTTATGATTCTAGTGTGGGTTAATCTTATTAAGTATCTTAAGTGCTTTCAAAGACAGCTTTTTTGCATCTGGTCTTTTAGATCTTATCTTAGAGACTTGTATATCAAGTTAAGAATCTCATTCATTCAAAATATTAGCGTAAAAAGTAACGGTGTTACTTGAATAAGTCTATTCCTCTTTTGCAAATGTTGCTTAATTAATTATTTCAATTCTGCAGCCAGAAAACCCAGACTAATAGATAACATGTAACGGTAATTTTATCATTCACAAAATCTAGACTAGTTTTTATTATGAGTTATAAAATAATAAATGTCTTTTTATTTTTATAACTCATTTATTCGGCACACCTGTGTTGGTCTATTTCTTATTTTTACTATTTTATATGCAGGTAAAAATAATTAGAGATACGTGACAAGGCATCATCAAATAATCGTAAAAAGAATTAATGGCGGATGTTGTTGACGTTACATTTAAATTTTATTGCGTTTTATAGACAATTGGGCGGAATATTCATGAGTGGAAACGGTATGAGTGGTGGTACAGGGCCCACGCTGCGTCGGCACGAAAAAAAATGTCAACACATCGCGAAGCCACGACTAGTCTTCGAAGAAAACGGTTGAAAAGCAATCATTCAAATTGAGGAATGTAAACACAAAGGAATACCTATGAACGCGCGCTGGTATGTTTTCATCGTTTTTCATTTCAATGTCTCATTCGTTTTACAACGTTTTTATTTCTTTCGCGATAGTACCTATCGCTTCTGTATGCCGGACACATTCGTCACCTTGTCCTCACTTCGTTCGATCATGCCAGACGCCTTCACACCTTCAAATACGAATCAATTCGTCGCCGTTTTTATACTATGTTGCCGTCGTACAAAAAATTTCATCATACACAGTATAAAGTAGGTACCTACAGCCGTAGGTCATCCGAATTTAAATAACATTCAGTGATGGACGCCTCCAGAGAAACGGACTGAAGACGGTTTTATATAAACACTCCAATGTTTATTATCGCATAACCGTCTCGAGGTAGTATCAATTTGTTACTAGTTGTTATTCATAGTAATCCCACTTTTTTACTACCACTTATACATTCACAAATGATTGATTGGCCAGTCGTTCTAAACCAAGCCAGCAATTTACCGAGACAACTTTATTACCGATCTATTTGCCGTAAATGTGGTATTAGATTTATGACTCAACTTGACGGTACTAACACGGGCCACTGTTTAGTTAGCGGACAGTGGTAAAGGTGGAAACAACGGAATAATACTAAGAAATGCAAAGGCTGCATCAATCAAAACTGACTTGTTTATGGCATCTCTATGAACTTGTTGGTGAAGTGTTCGACACGACTTTCGTGTCCGCAATTATCATTTATCACCTTTGTCTTGTAACGAATGTAGGTGTTTCCTGCTAATCGCGGAGTCTCATTATTTATCCAATTTATGTATTAGGTTTTATAGATGTGGGTGCTGTGTGTTAGGCACCGCTCAGTCTGCAGGCGCGGCCTTGTACCGCAACAGCTGTCGGCCCGAGCTCGAGCACTAATACCGAACATTACATAAGCCACTGATATTATTGAACCACATTACTCTTGTAGGAAACTCGCAATTATACTGGCTTTGCAGAGATACAGTTTCTGACATAAATTCAGATAACAGTATAGTCGATATCGGTTACAGGTCTTTTGCAACAAAATTAATGAAAGCTCCTGTAATATTGCAAGTTTATGCAAAATATTTAATTGTCCACGTAGCCGGTAACACAGACGGTTCGGGGAACAGAATAAAGCTACATTTTTGTCAAGATTTATAATAAAAAGAGCTCGTGTCTCGGTATTCAGCAGGGCGTGTTTGTGCGCTCTCGTCTAGCTGTCACACAACAATGCGCCGACGCAACCTTGAACCTGCGGCGGGCGTCGCTCTCTTACACGACATTGTGCCAAATGTAATTTAATATACATGCTTATATATAAACGTACATATGTATACGTATATATCACTGCTATTGAGGGAGCTAGTTAAAATGTTTTCATTACTAAAATGTCTTTTTCTTGTCAGTCTGGAACGAGTCCAAAGTAAAAAACGGTAATTGTAATCTAAACGACAAGACTTTTCTAGGAAATGTGTTCCATTTGATTTAATAATGAGTTTACGTCTTCGGTGCTGAAAGGTTGCTATTAGGACTTATAAATAAAGAATGATTTAAAGACTTTTTTCAGGAGGAACAATTTAAGAGGACAATTGGCTGATAGTTTTAGTAGTTTTTATGTTTAAAGCGATGCTTTTTTAGTACAACAATGACACTAGGTAGTCAGGTACTCTTATAATGCTATTCCTATACCCACGTTTCTTACAGTAATCAATCGATAGAGCATTCCCCTCGATTTCATTGTGCTCTTTGTGTTTGCATTATAAGAAACAAGTAGGGCGACTTATTTTATACTACTTGGAAATAATTTTAAGTTAGCAATCTAAATACTACCACAGTTTGAGAACTCATTAATATTATATTATCTTTACTCGTGGATTTGGTTCATTTAGAATTGTTTACCTACTCTAGATAATGTTTGATATACGAGTTAGATTTGAAACAAAGTATTATGTAATTAGATTTAACTCAGAAATATTTCTCATTAGTAACACAGATTAGGTTTGTAGGTACTTTAATTTAATAAATTATACTAAGGAGACACTAAACGACTCAGTCAACGCAATAAAAAGGCCTAGCACATTCGTCACATCCTGTGATTAACCCAAACATAAATTTCGCTATTTCAGCGAATATTAAGTTCTATTTCTACAGCAAGATGTTTTATAGTCATATAAATGTGTTGGCATACCACAACTAACCAGACGACGGTTTTTACGCACCGTGTACAATGGCTGGCAGGCTGGCCCATGTTGGACCATGTCCAACGACAACTGTTGAAATACCTTGGGACCACGCTCGCGACACTTCGTTATTGATATTATATTATTTACTATTCGACAACCTAGTTAGAGTTATTTAGACTAGAGGTCTGGAGGAGCGTTCATTAACACTTTATCTTGCGTCATTTATTGTGTCAATGTGTCTTGTATTTAGATAATGTGTTGATTTATCTAAATTAGGAATGTTGACACTTGCTATTTATAGTCTTGCTTATTACTCGTATATTATGAAAGGTGAACGGGTATCAGTAAATAAAGTTTGTTGATAGAAATTGCTAGACCATAAGTTTGTTGGCTGCATACCGATATGTCTGGTTAGTTCAGACTTCCGTCATTCCTATATTTTCTACGTGGAAAGTTAAGCAGCTGACGTAATAATGGATATCTGTCTGTCAGTTGCTATGATATAATAATTATTGTACACACATATATACTTCCGGTTCCATTTTAAAATGATTTCCTCAAAATTAATGGGTCGTTAATGCAACAAGAGAGGTTTCCTAGTTCTAAACTATACCTACCTAAGGAAAATATTTATAATTTAAATAATTCATATTATAAATAATTTCAGATTTATTGTCGTTAGATAAAAATTTAAATCCATTAAAACCTCTTTAACAAAATATACAATCATTCTTATAGTCCGGCAGTTCGTTAATAGAAGTAGTGATCAATGCGAGTGTTTCGGAGGCTGTTAAGTGGGCGGTACCCTCATCACAGCGACACCTGTCACGCGACCTCACTCCTCGACAATTTACCTCTGACCTCATATTAAATAGTAATTGGAAATGAAGCACTACTTCACTGCCCTTTGTGAGGTTTCTGTGGCTATCTACTTTTGTGTATGTAACTATGTACACGAAAACTATGGCGCCAGTTATGTGTGTTTTTTATCTTTTATTATTTAATTAACATTGTTACAACTATTTTGAAAAAAACATAAACATACTAACACAAACCATTGCGACTCTGTCAACTACGTTAAAATAGTTTATTTCATTGCGTTGATTTTTATGGTATTTGGATTTGGAGATTTAATTAAATGTCAAATATTAAATATTAATTTTACCAACCAATAATAATGATAAAAAGAGAATTTAATTAACTACGTGCTTTTGCACAATGTTTCGGAAATAATGTTCGTGGTCGAATCACAATTTATGAAATACTTCAATAACAACAACCGATATTCAGCCAAATAAATCCAGCTGCCTTTTTGCCTAACCAATTATTTGGATAATAATTTTCCCGAATATTTCCGAAAGGGTTGATTCAATACATAATTACGAATGAAACGGATCCAATCAACCGTTTCGGGTCGCTACCTCATCATTACAATAATAAGGCTTTACACGCATAAACTTCAACTGTTGATTTGTGGCTTTTGTTGAAGAGTTGCCACAATTTCGTGAATGGCACGTAGTGACACGTATTGGAGAGCCGTCAATGAGATTGACAGCAAATATTTCAATACTTAAGGAAAGAAGACAAGAGACAATCAATTTCGATGAAGTTTGTAAATAGCTAGCTCCCGAACTAGATATTACCTGAAATGAAATTAAGGGCCTACATCGATACCTCGCACCGGGCGACTGCTCTACTAAGCGAGCGAAAGTGATGCAATTATTTTTGAAACGCAAAAGAAGAGAGATGGCTATAATGTGTGTAATTTTTTTGTATCGAGAAAAAATCATTTAATCGTGTATTCCTTTTACACGATACTAGACCAAAGAGTCAAAAAGCATATACCAAAATGTTATATCCGTATTCCACATACTCAACAAGTTACACGAAATAGAAAAAACACATCTTTTTCAACATATCACCACATGATGTTTATTTTGCAAGTAGGTTTTTACAAACACTTTTACACGTCATATACCAATAATACCATAATCTAATAACATTGTTCCTGCTAACCTTGTACAAAAAATACCGTAAAGTAAAGGAATTTAGTGTGCTTAGTGTCGTTAGTTACCTACCTTACCTAATTTATGAAGGTATATTGGTCGGTTAAAATACCTATTTTTTTTTTATTCTGTACCATTTCAAATAACTTATTCTAACGTTTTTCTTTTATTTCCAGGTCAAATATGCGGCGGGCAGTGCTGTGGCCGGGGGCGCGAGATCCAGGTGCAGTCCGCACTGCGGCGGGCTGCCGAGGTCAGCACGACCGTGCCCATCAAGAGGACGGCCAGGCTGCTGCTCAATACCAAGATATCGTTACAAGGTAAAATATTGTGTTACTGATGTGATATTAGGTACAACTTAACAGACTGTATTTCCCCAAGAATTAGTTAAAGGCCTACTAAAACTACATTTAGTTAGTTTGTTGCTACTTAAAAATTCCTGATTGGACAATCCCATAAATGATGCTGTTGTGTTTTATATAATTGTCTAAAAATACGGACGAGAGCGGTGTGCGTGGAATGTCTGTAGTTCGAAACAAGTAAATTAAATTTCAAAACTAGTAAATTAAATTTCAAAACTAGTAAATTAAATTTCAAAACTAGTAAATTAAATTCTGTTTAAATAGGCTTGTGTCCTGAAAAAATCTAATTAGTCCGTCAGTGAGATTAAAAAAATATTTGACACGTATTTTTTCTTTTGTAACGTAAACCATAATAGACGAAGATACGACGCTTTTAAAATTCTCAACACGTCACGCCGTGCTATAATTTTTAGTGCGTTGTGACGTCACGAACCTCACTCTCGAGTTTTGATGTGTTTTATTTTTGTCAATATTCATTGATTTACAAAAACAAAAAATACGTGTCCATTATTTTCCAATACTCTAACTGATGGACTAAATAGATTTGCAATTGATGGTGGAAACTAGCCTGTTGTAAGTTTGAATGTCAAAGAATGTTGGCAAAACTGAACTACGAGTCTACAAAACGTTAAGTTTTGTGCGTTTTAAATGCACATCCATTGAAAATAAGTCTCTTGGGGAACCTTTGTTAACATTGCAGTTGATGATAGATATTTCTAACAGACGAAATAAAACGGAGGAGGTTCTCAATTCGACTCGTGTATTTTATTTTAGGCCAGAAATCAACCTCCTTTTTAATACCACCTTATAGAACACAACTAAGAACCTCTTATAACACAACACACACACTCGCTTTATTTTTATACACACGACACCTGTAAGGAAATTGTGAATTAATGAATGCAAAAACCAAGACATCTTAAGACTCAAGCCGGCTCTTACCACACCTAGCGTCTAAATCCAAAGTACCTAGATTAAAGGAACGCTTTGTTCCTGGTTATGCTCTAGTTGTTACGTTAACCATCAATATTGAACGAGATCAAAGTGGATCTGTACGGAGTGGTGAGTCACTATTGTGGTGTTGCCATCAACTTGATTGCAGGGATTTCGTGTAATAGATTGGGATTTAGTGCAGGTAGATTACAATGATTGACCATAGATATCGAATAGAATATAATAATGTAACGCTTATCTCAGTTTCAACTAAAATATGAGTGAGTGAAAGCTTTGAATGGTCAGTGGTATATCGCAGTTTTTCAATATATAATAAATTGGGACTATTATAAGGCGACTACCAGAGCTAAACGCGAGTTTTTTTAGACTTGCTAATTTAGCTCCTGTAATCGCCTTAAGAAAGTGGTCTATATTCAGGTACAATCCAGTCTTTCCAAGGGGTATCGTATTATACCCAGTACTAACTGGGTTGTGGAGGTCAGATAGGTAATCGCTCCATGTAAAATACTGGTACTCAACTGCATCCGGTTAGACTGGAAGCCGACCCCAACATAGTTGGGAAATGACTAGAAAGATGATGTTTTGGTAAAACATTTCTTTTGATGTTATCGATAGTAAGATACTCCATTCAAAATTCCATTCACAAACCACATTCTTGAATGAAAAAAGGTTTAAAAATAGCACACATGCATTCATTTATAAATTGTATACATGCATTATACAATAAACACTATCTGTAACCTCATTGTACGCTCGTTATAAAAGGAGACGTTATTGAAAGACGACTGAGCGCATAGATATGTTTATTATGTCAGTGGGCAAAGATCAATAAGCACAGTAAGCAGATGCGGCATATCGTGTGGCACACCGAGCCTACCACAACTTGGGCCGCGTTCCCCGTGCCCGCAGCACTTACAACAATAAATATGAGAAAGTAGAGGCGGGCCCGCGCCCGTGTGTTAGTCGGGCGAACAATACTTGTTTAACAAACACTCCCAACGGCCGACAAATTGGGCACTTTGTGTAGAGTGTAGACCCTTACATGCTGTTAATACACGTGCACCCTCATAAAAGATAATTTGATACACTAGTTTTTACACGAAACTCTCGACAAATAATAACTCGATACACGATTCATTGATCCTGAGATCGATTGAAGGAAAATTTATTCGTATTAATTTCCTGTATGATCCACCTCTGTGATTGCCTCTGGTCATTCGCTTTTTGAAACGTGTTCTACAATTATCTACATGGACTAGATATAACGATAATTAAAAGTTAGGTTTAGATTCGAATCGATAAATTAAATTGGAAACAAAGATTTATAGCGTATAATTGAAATTATAAATTACTGTTCGACATGATATCGTTCTTTAAATAAATATTAAACGATTTTAATGCTGAAAATGCTGACGCTATAACTCACTGCGACTACGGAAATTAAATAAATATTTTACTGTGTATTTATCAGAGATGGGCACAGAAACTTACTCACTCAGCCATTATAATATAACTACTTGAGCGTGCAAGGTGCATAAATTATAAAACTAGTAATGAAGACGTGACTGTACATAGCATTAATATTCATAGAAAAAATAAAAACAACAATTTTCCCGTACCTACTTCTGACACAGATGTTGGGAAAAGCTTATTTTAGAGTTTTTGTGTAACCGGTCGAAACTAAAGCAATTTTAGTTGGAAAACCTAGTTTTTCTGTAGGTACTACATTATCATAGGCATATGTGTTAGTTTTGCGCAACATTCTAGAAAAGAAACGAAGTAATAGAAAAAGTTTAATTTGCACCTGCTACGTAGCTAGAATCTCGTATTCATTTTGATACAAATGGAGAAAGTTTGTTATTGCAATCGAGGCGGAATTATAACACCCGAGCCGTAGGCGAGGGTGTTTTTGAGCCGAGAATTGCAATAACAAATGTCCACGTGTATCAAACGACGTTTTTCAATACACTTTTGAAGAAATAAAATAAAATAACGAATAATATTTTTGTCACGAACTATAAAACTATGATTTAAATTTTCTTTTTTTTTTCGCGCTTTGGTCTCGCCAGGTTAAAAGAGAGGCAATGGTATGAAGCCGTTAAACAGCCTAATATAAAAAATAGATTTATTTTATATTTTTGATTTCAGAACACAAATAAATGTTAATTTGTGTATAAAAGTAACTATTAGTTTTAAATAATCATGTTTGTCTATAATATTCTATTTATAAACACAATTTGAATATTCAAAAAATATTTATGCCGTAAAGACGCGTAGTGCTTTGCAAAAATTAAAAAAAAAAAAAACATTCACCTCAGACTATAGGCATTGAACCAATTTGGACTAAGTATAGGTATAGTAGTAGTAGTATCTGTGGCAATTTTCATTCCCGCACACGTGCGGGAAAGTGGAAAAAATCGCACGCGTGTGAAATACATTGCATGTTGTACCTAATCGTAGTGCGTTAAGGCCCAGTTTTCGAGGAAGTGTATTGAAAAAACCTTTTTAGAAATGGAACACTCGAAAAATACTGGCCGGGACTGACAAAACTGGAGGGTTTTGTGATCTTGTGGTGCAGGCAGAGTGAACGTGGACCTTGTGCCATCTGTGTGTGCTTACAACAACTAAGCGCTGCAGACGGGGGGCAAACACTGACGGTGAATTTTAAACGTCATATTTACTGTCCCTAGACATTGATAAGATTCTCCACAAGTTTCAATTAAAAATAAAGAAATGATTAAATTTATAATAAAATTAAATAAAATATAATTATTAAATATATAAAGTTGCTTAAAACATAAGCAATAAAAGATAGTCTGATGAAATGCAAATTCATCCAAAGAACCATTCATTCGGCTAGCTAGTATTAATATCCCCCCCAAAGGACCACTTAGATGTATTGGCCTAATAAACGCTGTAAGAACTCCCAAAAGGTTATGTCACTCAGTGCCCAAACAGCGTGTAATCCATGCATATATTCGTTTGATGAATGACCGAAGCATTTGGCCTTTAGAAAATTAATTAAATTGTGTTTTCCAATAAATGCCACACGATTTACTACAACAGTCGTAAATAAATTAACAGCCATATAAGGCTTATAAAATGCTTAGGAATTTCTCTGGGAACGGTCGTAGTGACCTATCGGGTAACTAACGACTGTTTTTAACAATCTATAAACTTGTAATGTTTGCACTAAAATAAAAGTGCTATAAAAGTTCCATAGAGAATATTGCTAAATTTATATTTATTTTAATATGTGTAGTAGAGTTTACAATTTATCGTTATTAAACAGTCGTTGTGTGTTGGTCGGGTAGAAACGTAACTTAGATACATCTAGTGCCAAGCATTGACTAACCCTCGATTAATCTCTGTTTAACACGCAAACGAGCATAATATATAGCCCAGTCAAATAACATACGCTACAAACAAAAGCAATATCAGCCAACACATAGATTAACGACAACGACTAGCAATTAGATGGTATTTGTTATTTATATTCCGCAGCCATCTTTAAATAGGTTCTCTCATCTTTTAAAAGAATCTTGAAGAGCTACTTACCTGTAAAGTACTCTTCAAAGATTCCCATCAACACGAGTGGCGCGTTATTATCTATAAAAAATATAATATTGGGTGCGACGACCCCGCGACTAACAAGTATGAAACAATGAGCTCAACCCCTGCTCCTGAGAGGAAATAATCAGAGTGTGCTTCACGCGGAGGGTTCCCTTTTATACCATTGTGGAGCGAATGCCTAAGGGCCACCCCGACCACACGCACGGACCCTCATTAGAGCACTAAAATAATTTACCTTTGTGCTTTATGAAGGTACCCAACATTAAAGTTAATACAGACCATTTAATATTAATAGAGTTCTATTATCAGCTCTTGTCTCCTGCTTTACTTTTACGGAACAGTGAATTTGGTAAACTTTGTATAAGTTTATCTAAAAATACTCCCTTTTACACCGTCTAGTTGACAATGCAGTGTATTGGTCCCATTCATCCAGTTGTGTGCTCGGGTATGGGGGCCGGGCTGCCACCATACATAACCACTGACAGGATATAATCCCCACTACCGACAGTATGAAATTTCCTTAAAACGTATTTTCTATAGTGAGCACTCCTCAGATTTATTGGGTATGATGATACTACCCGCCCTGCTAACCGACAGTATGAAATTTCCTTAAAACGTATTTTCTATAGTGAGCACACCTCAGATTTATTGGGTATGATGATACTACCCGCCCTGCTAACCGACAGTATGAAATTTCCTTAAAACGTATTTTCTATAGTGAGCACACCTCAGATTTATTGGGTATGATGCTACTACCCGCCCTGCTAACCGACAGTATGAAATTTCCTTAAAACGTATTTTCTATAGTGAGCACACCTCAGATTTATTGGGTATGATGATACTACCCGCCCTGCTAACCGACAGTATGAAATTTCCTTAAAACGTATTTTCTATAGTGAGCACACCTCAGATTTATTGGGTATGATGATACTACCCGCCCTGCTAACCGACAGTATGAAATTTCCTTAAAACGTATTTTCTATAGTGAGCACACCTCAGATTTATTGGGTATGATGATACTACCCGCCCTGCTAACCGACAGTATGAAATTTCCTTAAAACGTATTTTCTATAGTGAGCACACCTCAGATTTATTGGGTATGATGCTACTACCCGCCCTGCTAACCGACAGTATGAAATTTCCTTAAAACGTATTTTCTATAGTGAGCACACCTCAGATTTATTGGGTATGATGATACTACCCGCCCTGCTAACCGACAGTATGAAATTTCCTTAAAACGTATTTTCTATAGTGAGCACACCTCAGATTTATTGGGTATGATGCTACTACCCGCCCTGCTAACCGACAGTATGAAATTTCCTTAAAACGTATTTTCTATAGTGAGCACACCTCAGATTTATTGGGTATGATGCTACTACCCGCCCTGCTAACCGACAGTATGAAATTTCCTTAAAACGTATTTTCTATAGTGAGCACACCTCAGATTTATTGGGTATGATGATACTACCCGCCCTGCTAACCGACAGTATGAAATTTCCTTAAAACGTATTTTCTATAGTGAGCACACCTCAGATTTATTGGGTATGATGCTACTACCCGCCCTGCTAACCGACAGTATGAAATTTCCTTAAAACGTATTTTCTATAGTGAGCACACCTCAGATTTATTGGGTATGATGCTACTACCCGCCCTGCTAACCGACAGTATGAAATTTCCTTAAAACGTATTTTCTATAGTGAGCACACCTCAGATTTATTGGGTATGATGATACTACCCGCCCTGCTAACCGACAGTATGAAATTTCCTTAAAACGTATTTTCTATAGTGAGCACACCTCAGATTTATTGGGTATGATGCTACTACCCGCCCTGCTAACCGACAGTATGAAATTTCCTTAAAACGTATTTTCTATAGTGAGCACACCTCAGATTTATTGGGTATGATGCTACTACCCGCCCTGCTAACCGACAGTATGAAATTTCCTTAAAACGTATTTTCTATAGTGAGCACACCTCAGATTTATTGGGTATGATGCTACTACCCGCCCTGCTAACCGACAGTATGAAATTTCCTTAAAACGTATTTTCTATAGTGAGCACACCTCAGATTTATTGGGTATGATGCTACTACCCGCCCTGCTAACCGACAGTCTGAAATTTCCTTAAAACGTATTTTCTATAGTGAGCACACCTCAGATTTATTGGGTATGATGCTACTACCCGCCCTGCTAACCGACAGTATGAAATTTCCTTAAAACGTATTTTCTATAGTGAGCACACCTCAGATTTATTGGGTATGATGCTACTACCCGCCCTGCTATATGAACCGTAGAGAATACGTAACTGACGGTACAGACGGGATTTTCTTAATAAAAACTTTGTTAAATCTTAGTCCTTAAACATAAACTTAGACGAGACGTTGTATAAAAACATTTTAAGATTCTGGAACTACCAAGCCGAGAGTAAAAAAGCTAGTCTTTTAGCTAAATGAATGGAGATAAAGGGAGGTTATATATTTTCCTTAGCAGCTCCTACACAGTCTCGTTTATATTCACTTTCCCACGTCTCAATCCTGTCTAAATTAACGTCGCCCTGGCGCGGGCTCTCGTTAGTATAGTTCAGTCCTGCTTCACGAGATGAAATTGCTTAAAACGAAAAAAAAACTCTTAGTTTTGGCTTGACGAACTTCATTTGTTAAAACAACCTCTGTAGGAGAATTTGCATAAGTAAGTAATTAGTCCACTCTCCACAGACTATTCACAGTTTAAGCTGCTGTACTGTAATGAAATATAAGATTCTTTAACTAAATGACTTTTAAGTGCGAGTGTTAAAAGCGCGGGCGCGGTGAAAAATGTCACGATTTTGATGAAAGGGCGTTAATTGCAAAGGGCGCTTAGTTCGTTGATTAGGTCAGCTTTATTTACATAAAATTTTGAAATGTAGCGAGAAGAGGGATAATGAATTAAAAGCATTTCTGTTCTCGAGGTGCTTTTCCTTCTTTTTTTATTTTCCAACCGTATTTTTCGTTTGAATTAAAATGTTTGTTGCGCCTTGTTTTATTTTATATTATTCAATTTCCAGCCAGATTTTACTGTTTTGCTTTGCATGTCCTTTTTATTAACGGCCAGAACCCAGACCGTTTTACAACATATATGAAGATAACGTGTTATCCCTTTTGCAAACATAGCTGTAAAATATGTAGTTAGGTCAAATGTAGCCAGTTCGGCGGCCGCTGGAAAGGGCGTCTGGAGGTCTCCCTCTGAAAAGACGAATGACACTTGTTATTTATTGAGCATCCCGTGCCACTGTAAATTAAAGAGATCAGAATATTAACTTCTCGAGTAGTTTATAGAAGTCTTAGTTTAATCACGTAATCATTTCATTTCCGTTGAAAAATGCAAATCCAGGAGTGGATATTACCTAAAGTGTAAATAATTTCGCAAAGATTGTGGACTGCTAAATCCCTCTGTGTAAACCTGTAAACATGTCTGCGAATCAAATAATTCTCTACATACCTACTGGCGTCGTTATGATGGCAATTTAATTAAATATTTAATCATGTAACTAACTCGAGCATCGTTTAAGTTGAGTCTAATGAGGTGGTGAACCTTCTGCCCCTGTTTCCGGATTCTCTCCTTCCGTATTTTCTGCTACGAAACAGTGAATGCGGGGGATTTACTGCGAAGCACTGCGAACTGTCATCAATCCTCTATTGTGCAGGTGGGCACAGCGAGGCTTTACTTTAATGTACTGTCTATAGCTCCCGATGACAGTTGGGCAGAAGTTCAGGGGAAATTGAAAATTATACCTTTTGATGATTCACCAACTGATAAATTGAGGTATCCTTTTGTTGGTTACAGTGTCTTTTGGTATACCAAAATCTATGTATTTACTTACCTGTATTCATCTTAAACAAACATCAAGTCGTCAAAACCATATATTTTAGTAATGAAGTAGATCCTAAGTCTTAATTTCCTCACTCATAAAGACAAAATATCAGTTAACTGCCTCCTAAAATTAAACCATGTGACATGTTACTCCTCGCATTTAATCCTTGGAGATTTATAACTAGAATCATAATGAATCCTTCAAGCGTACGGTACGGTTCAAGGTATACATGTACGTACGCGGTAAACGCCGCCGGCTAAAAAGCTTTTCGTCAAGCTCCACAGATCAAAGGAGCTTTTGATCCTTCGTAGGTATAAGCATAGTAGGCTTTCCTTACAGTTTAAACACACGGCCACTCGGATTTACTCGTAGTAGCATTTTGATAACAGGTCTTCCGTTATTTGATTAAAAATTATCTCGTAGTTATCTTGTATTGGTAGGATAACGTCGTCTTTGAAGAGTTGATATGTGTATGTTCTAAGGAATGCGTCGAGGCGTTGATCCCGCGACTCGGCCCTGCATTCCAGTGAGATAACACGAGTTACTCTTATAACCCAGAGCAGGTGCCACAAACTATGAGGCCAAATACTCGGGGGATGTTTAACCAACTAAACGTATTTACTCAGGCTCTGTTAACATTACGTCTAATTTATTGTACACAAATGTTTCGTAACTACATGTATCCAAATTTTGGTAAGACGCAATGTAAATACATACCCTTGAAGGTTTCACTTACATTATTATATGAAATAGAGTTTAGTTGATTACTGAATTAGGGTCTATCAATCAAACCGTAATTGGATTATGATTTAAACTTGCGTGCTTGTGCATACTAATACCTACGTCTTAATCTGTCTTGCTTTAAAACCAGAATGTATATATATTTTTTTTTCCCTACAGACCATCTAACGGGACTCTCATACTCGTCGCAGAACAAGACTGCGACTCTCTTCAGCCAGCTGTACCGAGGTCTCGCAGCGCGGACGGTCCAACCCCTAGCGAACTTATACGACGACATCCGAACAATCCTCCGAGCCGAAGGGGACCTGACGAGCGAGAGCCTCAGCGCAGGTCCGCCGAAAGACCTATCAGTCACCACGAAGACTTTCTTCAGGGACCTGTTCCCGGTAGCCTATCACAATGTGCTGAAGTTGGACTCGAAGCAGTTCACTTCGGAGTATGAAGTGTGTCTGAAAGATGCTTATGACGCAGTTCAGCCGTTTGGGGATGTGCCGCAACAGGTAAATTACGCTTGCTAACTATGTAGATTATGTTTAAAGAATTTGGGTGTCAAAGCTTCGTTAGCGTATGAAGCGGCCTGTGACAATCGTCGCAATCGGTTTTGTGTAATTATGGGACGTGATGCGTTGTTGTACAAACGTAATATCGTTTGAGAAGTTCTTGTCTCGTCTTGCAAACTTTGTCTAATTGCTCACGTTGTTTCTCATCACAAAACATAGAAAAACTCCAAAGCATTTGCGTTAATTTAAACACTGACGCACCCTAAAAGTAAAGGGGGTATGTTATGCATAAAGTGTAAGTAAAATTCAAAATTTCTTAGCAAATGCCGAGAGGGCACGCGACGTTGGGCAAAACAGGCAGTAGGTTTCGGTCATTAAAAGTAATGGTGCATTACACCTTTTGCTCGAGTACTGGCATGTGCCTTAATTGGGTTAACCTGGAAATTATCCGAATTAACCTGTGCCTTGCAGTGTCATACTCATACCGGGGTGGGATAACTCACTTTTATTTTATACCTTTGAAGCTTCTTACGTTTGCATAAAGGAAGAGGTGGTAATTTTTATGATTTATGCTCTCTTTTCCGTCTGTTCCGTGTTTTTCCAACAATTTTATATAATTGGATAACTTAATAAGTATTTGAATGTCGAAAGTGGGTAATGGTTTGTACTTCATGGGATAGGTACCACGAGCTCGGACGAAATCTGCTCATTTTTAAAACAAAATCCCGAGCACACGATCTCCACATCTGTTTACCACCCTTAACGAATCATCGACACGAAGAAGAAGAAGAACTATTATTGGCCTTAATTTTTTTTTAATTACTTACCGTTTTTTATTCATTAACAAAAACAAGGGATCAGATGTTGCGATGCTATTGGTTGATGAGCCTAAATAAGCGCTTCGATAGCGACCGAATGCTGCAAGCAAAAAAAGTCGTTTTGGTGGTAAGATTTCGTCCGAGCTCAGGTACCTATATTCTATCTTTATTTATACAGGCCTGCATCAAGTGACTAACAATAGTATCAACATAAATATACAGTAATTTTCTGCTAATTAATATGACGTTGACTAAAGATTCAATAAGCCCGTCAGTGGGTCGCGATGTGGCAACGAAGTGTCTTTTGAGAGGCGTTGTATGCAGCAGGACAAAGCACAGTGTGCATAGTATAATGAGTACTATTGCAGAACACTGCAGTTGTGCCATCATGAAATATTGTTGGCACTGAGATAATACAAGCATTTACATAAAACAGAATGCTTTAGGTGTTCTAAATGCAAGACAAGATGTTACAAAACTACTTTAGACGCTAGGGGCATGACTCAATCTGGCAAATCATTATCATTGCTGTGACACAGGCGTCCTGTCTATGAGACCATGCGGGCCCAATGCGAGTTGGTGGATGGCATATGTTTACGAATTTTCTTGTCAGGAAAATATCTTCGATTCCGAAATTTTCCTTCACCGTTTTGAAAGCAGTGGTAATGAAATTAAAGATACTTAAAGGAAAACTCAATTTCCATATTATATATGTTTTATTGTTCACACACATTTAGATAATAATATAGGCGGTACATAGATTATTATTGAAAACTTACACAACGCTTATACGGTAGCGGGCGAATGAGCACAAACCCGAGGCCGGATATGAAACACACAGAGTGCGGAAGTGCGATAAACGCTTGGCCCCACATTACTAAATCCTATTCACTATTCAGAGATTTTCGCGTTTATTTATTTATATTGCTGACATATAAAAATGACGGACGCTTAGCGCTTCTTACAGCGCCGGTGGCCGGCTCGTAAAGCGCTAAATCGGATTTATTTCAATGTAGCTGTCGCCGACGCCATAATAAATCATTTCATAGTTATTTTAACAAGTTGGTCGGGAAAAGTTGTTTGATATTTAAAGCTTTTCTATCACTTTTGTAGGAGCGATGAACATAATTTTAATTGGGATATTTGATTTATTGTAATTTATTCATCATCATCACTTGGTCTCGAGACCTCCCTGTTAAACGTAGGCGGTTTTTTTAACTACCGAAACGTGAAACTTCTATAAAATGAGATTTCTATAATCAATTAATCCGTCTTGTCAACAGTTGGGTACATCTCTATCGCGGTCACTGGAAGCGGCGCGTGCGCTGCTTCAGATGTTAGCCGTGGGAGCCGACACCCTGGCCTCTACTGAACGAGTGCTGGCCAGTGGTAGTGAGAACTGCGCTGAGCGACTGCTGCGGGCAGGCGGGTGTGCACGGTGCGAAGGTCATGATGCACGGCCTTGCAGGAACTACTGCCTCAATGTGGCTAGAGGGTGAGTACCTATTCTATTTCTTTCGTATAGGTATAACAAAGTACTTAGGCCCGGCTCCACCAAAGGAAGTATTTTATGCACGGTGTAAACAACCTCATCACGAAGCCGTCAACCAAGCATTCTGAAAATCAAACTAAGCAACTTTACGCAAAAAATATTGCTGGGAAACCACTTTTTTTTTGGGGTGAAAATTCATGTTTTGTGGTAGAACTCAATGTAACGCACTCAAAACATTGTGCTGGTGGATGGATCGAATAGTATGGGGGTCGTGGGGGTGTTCAAAGTAAAAATCTTACGTTAAAAACTTGTATTTAAAAAAAAACTTGTGAAAAGTTGGAACTTTGACCCCCAATATCTCTGTAACTAGAAGGTTCCCAGGTATGGTGTAGAACAAAAAAATGATCGCAATGACGGGGAGAACAAGAGCCTTTCGGCTTCGTTAAGAGGTGTTTTACACCCTTTATTATCTGTGACCAAAGCAAAGACTATAGCGGAGCGAAGACGAACGCGCTGGAATCGAAAAATCGCATTGTTTCGTCTCTCTTCTGATAGACTAAACCTTGCAGATTTTCTCTCCACTCCGCTAAAATCCGCTTTGGTGGAAACTGGGCTTTATGAATAATTCATGCTGTGAATAAAGCCAGTTACCAAGAAGTAATTTGGTTGACGACCCTTTAGTCTAAAGGTAAAGCGCTTTGACCACGATAGATTCTCTTGATTAATTTGGCTTTTACTCAAGTTCTACGAATAATGTCGTAGCTAGTGCTAGAATAATCTCATATACCTTTGTACACAAGATAGCCTGCTTTGCCTATAAAGTAGCTATCTCGGACGTGGCGCTTAAATTATGTTGTTCCTATATTTTTATCGTGAGCTGTCGAGTGCAGCTTTAACAGTTTTATCTACACCCATGCTATAAATCCTCTATAAAGGTATCTGAAACAGTTAGCTTATGGCCAACATTAAAACAGCCAGTGTCTTAATAACCATTATAACACCCAAACGGGTGTTATAATGTTGTACTGAATTTCATTATGCAACTCATTTTAAAAAAAGAACATCGAATGTGGTAGTGAATCGAACGTCTAGCACGTGCGATTCACTACCACAGCGCCGTAGTTAAAAAAAAACTTAGGTTAATTCGAATTCACGTCGTATCCCGCCATTTTTGTTCGACATTTGGATATTAGTATTGCATTATGTACTTTGTTGTTTACAAAAATGAGTGATACAAGCTTTGTGAATTTTGATAATTGAACAATACAAAATGTAAATAATTATATTACTACCTATACACGGTTTGTTTGTAGTAAATACAAGCAATTAAACTTTCCATGAATTTACATAGACTTCTTAGAACACTGCAACACCCTATGGTTTCAGAACCTTTTATGGAGGATTCATATCATGGATGTAGATAAAGTCTTGTATGCAACTGTTGTATAATGAGGGGTATTAAAACACGAATGTGGGTTTATCACACGAGGCGAAGCCGAGTGTGATAATAGTATCACATGAGTGTTTTAATACCTAATTATGTACAGTTGCATACAAGACTTTATCTACATCCATGATATGAATCCTCCATAAAAGGTTCTGAAACCATCGAGTGTTGCAGTGTTCTAAGAAGTCTATGTAAATTCATGGAAAGTTTAATTGCTTGTATTTAATACAAACAAACCGTGTATAGGTAGTAATATAATTATTTACATTTTGGATTGTTCAATTATCAAAATTCACAAAGCTTGTATCACTCATTTTTGTTAACAACAAAGTACATAATGCAATACTAATATCCAAATGTCGAACAAAAATGGCGGGATACGACGTGA
This sequence comes from Xestia xanthographa, assembly GCA_905147715.2. Taxonomy (NCBI): domain Eukaryota; kingdom Metazoa; phylum Arthropoda; class Insecta; order Lepidoptera; family Noctuidae; genus Xestia; species Xestia xanthographa. Next base: position 22,110,195 of record LR990645.1, on the reverse strand, counting down.
ATTCGAATTAACCTATAAGTTTTTTTTTTAATTACGGCGCTGTGGTAGTGAATCACACGTGCTAGACGTTCGATTCACTACCACATTCGATGTTCTTTTTTTAAAACGAGTTGCATAATGAAATTCAGTACAACATTATAACACCCGTTTGGGTGTTATAATGGTTATTATGACACTGGCTGTTTTAATGTTGGCCATAAGCTAACTGTTTCAGATACCTTTATAGAGGATTTATAGCATGGGAGTAGATAAAGTCTTGTATGCAACTGTACATAATTAGGTATTAAAACACTCATGTGATACTATTATCATCGTGTTTTAATACCCCTCATTATACAACAGTTGCATAAATAACTATTATTTACGCTGTAAGTATTATCTTTACAGAGCTTTTTTGTGTATACAGGGTGTAAACAGACTCTTCACTAATGCGTTAATCAAGTAACTTAGTTTGATGCACATAATGCATCAAACTAAGTAACACTACGCAAAAGTTATTGAAATTACTTTTTTTTCGGGGTGAGAAATCACGTTTTACGGTAAAATTCAATGTAACATTGAGCTGGTGGATGGATTGAATAGTGTGTGGGCCAGTGGGGGTCGTGGAGGTGTTTAAAGTAAAGTTTAAACATTTAAAACATCTATTAAAAAAAAAAAAAACTTGAAAAAGTTGGAGCTTTAACCCCCAATATTTCCGTAACTAGAAGGTTCCCAGGTATGGTATGGAACAAAAAAAATCACAATGATGGAGAGAACAAAGTGCCTTTCGGCTTCGTTAAGAGTCTTTTTACAGCCTTTATAAAACAGTATACAGTCTGACACTACCACTGCCATGAAGACTGTATACTGTACCATTTAGGCTGATCCGAATCGCGTCTTCACCTTACATGTTCCCTTTACCAATTAGGAATGCTTTCAGCAACGTTCAGCCCCCATTCCACTTCGTATTTCCTGTGTATCAAATTAAATGCATTCACTCTTCGTCTTGACCGTTTCGTCCGAAGCCAAACTTGAGAGACATACAACGTTAGGTCCTCCTTTATAATTTGATTCTAAACGTGATACGGTTCATGGCTCTCTGTGCTCTGTGCTTCTAATTTGTGCAAACAACGTCTCTTGTGCATTCACTCGTGAAACTTTCTAATATTGTTAGTTTAGAAGTGCAAAATTTAATTTTCATAGACGAAATTTTCATTTATGTGGACACTGGGGACCGAAACTTAATGTTTTCTATGCACATAAGTACTTGAGACTATTTTATGTCTGACTAAAAGACATTGCACAGTAAAAACCACAGAAACTTGGCCTTTGAATGATCTTTAGGAGGTCTAACATTAAAACACTTTCCAGAAAAAAGTGGTTGTAATGGGATTTCAAGATTTGTTTGGAAAAACCTATTGTGCAGTGTTTCTAAAGGCAAAGTCGTAGACTTAAACTAGTCCGTAATAGTCTTTTTTAAAATTTCACGATCAGAACACATTATAATACACTCTTAGACGCGCTTAGTTAGCGATGAATACCCGTGTATTATTATATATGTATTATATGTAGTGTATTATATGTGTATTATAATGTAGTCCGTAATAATATTACGTAAAGTAATTGTTTAAAGCTTAAGCATTTCAAACTAGAGTTGCTTCAGAATGTAAGGGCTGGTCGTGTAGGCACGACAGGATTGCGTGCTATTATCAATAAGAAATATACCGGGAATGCGCCCATGGTGTCGCTTGCTATACAATCGGTATTACAAACGGAAACTCCGAGTTGCCAAGAATTCTTGCTATGGTATTTTCACTTGCAGATAAATATGTGAACGTGTTAGTATTTATACTGGCAAAATGAGGGTGTATTAATGTATAAATCTGGCTTATCCTTCTGGATAATAGGCGTGATGTTTTGATGTATTATTTGTATGTAAAAAGAATCGAAGTTCTATGTTATAATGTGTACACTGGGGTTTCTCATACATAACGAAACTTTTACGAGTAAAAATACCAACCTATGATAATCAAAAACCCTTTGCTTTGTTTTAGCAGATATTTAGCGCTTTAAAATTTAATCCACCACCTTTTGAAATCCAAATGAAAGGTACGCTACTGCAAACACGTCACTAATTAAATTCGTCAACTTCTGTCAAACAAAGAGATTTCAACTTTAACGAGTCCCGAAACTCGTGAGAAAACTCAACAATGAGGCGGACCCTATTCAAAAGTATGAACCACAATCTGTGATGGACTACGGGAGTTTTAACAGGAATTCAGTAGCTATAGGCAGCTGAAAAACCATAAAAACGAGATTTAATTTTTGTCGTAAATAACTATAGTTTTTCAGGTGCATAAAAACAATTTTCAACGAAAAATTCCAGGGTTTTTCCTAACAATGTTAGGGTCGGCTTTCAGTCTAATCGGATGCAGCTGAATAGTACTATTTTACATGGTACATCTGTTTATCTGATCTCAACAGCCCAGTAATAGTATTGTGTCCTGAAAAAAACTAATTAGTCCGTCAGTTAGATTATCAAAAAATATTTGACACGTATTTTTTCTTTTGTTACGTAAACCAAAATTGACGACGATACGACGCTTTTAAAATTCTCAATACGTCACGCCGTGCTATAATTTTTAGTGCGTTGTGACGTCACGAGCCCCCACTCGAGTTTTGATGCGTTTTTTCTTTGTCAATATTTATTGATTTACAAAAACAAAAAATACGGTCCATTATTTTCCTAGATTTGAAATTTATTGATGGTGGAAACTAGCCTATTGGGTAGTACGATACCCCAAGGTAAGACTTTCAGTCTAATAACAAAAAATCCACATATTATGAAAAAAAAAAACTTACTCAAAATCAAACCCACCATAAATGACCAATAATAGAATAAAAACACTGTAAACTTCTATTCCTTTGTCTTAACTAGTTACGTTGTATTAATCACGTAATTGAATGATGATTGATGTGTTTAACGGTGACATTAAGTGATCACTTGATCTTCATCTCAAAGAGCAGTGCCACTGGTTTGTAATGTTGTGTGTTCTGCTCTATTGACTTAAATTGGCGCTTGGTCGGAATGCAACCGCCATCCCGCATTGTCACGCAAGTCATCCGACCGTGTAGGACGGTTGACTTGTCCACATTGTTTGTGGTTCTGGGAAGTTTTTAGTCAAAGCTGATGACATGATTAAGACAAATGTCTTTTAAACAATCAATTTGTGACTATTTTAGCATGACTATAAGTATGAATGGACTCTCAACAGTCCATTACGGTGAGTCAGAAATCCGAAAGTGTCAGCCAGATGTCACGTTACCAAGTAATTGGAATGTAGAACTTAGATAGACAGCCACAAAAATACTGGTATTCGGCTGTTTCAAGCTAGACTGGAAACAGACCCCAACATACATCATCTGCCTAGCCTTTTCCCAACTATGTTGGGGTCGGCTTCCAGTCTAACCGGATGCAGCTGAATACCACTATTTTACATGGAGCGACTGCCTATCTGACCTCCACAACCCAGTTAGTAATGGGTAATACGGTACCCCTTGGTAAGACTGGTTGTCAGACTTTTTGGGCCACTGACTACCTGTAACGACTGTCAAAGATCTACAAGTGACAGCCGAGACCAACTGCTTAACGTGCTTTCCGAGGCACGGAGGTAACTCGGTATGTAATGGGTGGTCACCCATCCACAGATCAACCTAGGCAAGCACCGCTTAACCTAAAGATCGACCTGAGCGGCTGTTATTATTTAGCCACGAGCTCCTCAATAGGGTAGATGACACCATAAAACAATAATTCCAAGACACCTATCTCTAAAAGTAACACTTTATTTTGGGCCTGAAAACCCGATTTATTTTCAATTAATTGCCAAATTCAATTTTTAGTTGCTTTGAAATCAATAAATAGTTAAGTAATTGAGTTGAATAAACAGTGACGTCACAGTTTGCTATTGTCATACAAAATCTATGAGAGAACCGCGTTTTGACAGCTGTTTAAAAGCATCTTAATTGATTGGTGAGTCAGAGATCCGAAAGTGTCAGCCAGATATACACGTTACATAGTAATTGGAATGTAGAACTCAGATAGACAGTCACAAAAATATTGGTATTCGGCTGTTTCAGGCTGGACTGGAAACAGACCCCAACATACATCATCTGCCTAGCCTTTTCCCAACTATGTTGGGGTCGGCTTCCAGTCTAACCGGATGCAGCTGAATACCAGTATTTTACATGGAGCGACTGCCTATCTGACCTCCACAACCCAGTTAGTACTGGGTACCCCTTGGTAAGACTGGTTGTCAGACTTTTTGGGCCACTGACTACCTGTAACGACTGTCAAAGATCTACAAGTGACAGCCGAGACCAACTGCTTAACATGCTTTCCGAGGCACGGAGGAAACTCGGTATGTAATGGGTGGTCACCCATCCACAGACCAACCTAGGCAAGCACGGCTTTATCATTTAGCCACGAGCTTCTCTCTTCTCTTCTCTCACTTTTCATAACTTAAACTACTGTTTTGAAAAACTCAATAGAACTAACAAAACAAACCATAAACCGAATAAAATCTCATAACCTGAATACCAAACACAAAGCGAAGCAACAAATAGCAGTTTTATTTGAAAAGCTCAACTATGTACAGTAAAATAAACTGCAATTTCATTTAAAAAATGTTCAATATCAGTTGTGGCGGGCGAGGCAAGTAATCAAGGCGAGGCGAGTAATATACTAGCTTGGTTGGTGTACACTTGTTCTAGTCGTGCGTGCGGATTAATTGCAAGCGGTGTGCGGGTGTACACCCGGCTTGTTGCTGTGTGTCTGAGAGACCTGAGAGTCGGTGTGCGGGTGTACACCAAGCGTGTTGCTGTGTGGATGAGACATGAATCGTGTGCGAGATCTGTGTAGGACTGGCTGGATTTGAGAGGAATTAATGTGAGACTGAAAAGTTAGGATGGTCACTTTATAAGAAAATTAAGGTTTGGAAACTGATGCTATATTTTTTTCTGGGATGCAATCTCACCGTCTGTTTTTTATATGCTTTTTCAGGACTTGGTTAAAGACTGTAAAGTAGAAAAAAACAATTTTGTGGACGCGACTTGACGTGTGTTTCGATTTTGTGTGGGTACTAAACATGATCTCCCTACCCACTACTGAACATAGCCTCTTCTACTTGATATAGCTTCCTTCATATGAGCTCATATTTTATGAGAACTGCCTTTTGCTAAGTGAGAGTCAGGTTCTGAGAATATCAGTGCTCTGAGCCAAGATTTTAGTTAAATGGAATATCTGTGCCGAGCTACGAGTAAGGCTGGCTAGGAATTGAGTTAAATGTGTCCTACACAGGCTACACACAAATCCTAGTATCGGATTCCAGTTGGAAATGTAAGATACTGTGGTCGTATACAGCTCAGTTGGCTATTGTTTTCAGCTCCAGTATTGAACTCAGTTATCCGATTGAAAGCATTTCTCAAAGATTGAACTCTATGGTTTAAATTTTCCGTAAAAGCTAGGTTTGTTGTCTAGTTTGTTTGATAAAATAATAAATAAACGTGAAATGGACGGATGACATTGTTACCCAGGCTGAGACTGGCGGGCATTAGCACAAAAAAGAAAAGAAGCCTATCTATGCCCAATTGCCCAGCAGCGGGTGAAGTAGGACTGTGGATGATGATAATGAACCGCATAATACCAAAACAAACAACAATCAAACCAAATCAAATAGTAAATTATCGAAAACCAAACCAATACTGAATTATAGAAATTGCGAAATTCTACAAAGATACATTTGCGAAAACCAGAGCAGCTAACGCAAACTCTATTAATTGAATCAAACTATAAAATGATCAAAGCACTCGCATAAACTTATACAAAATGTAACAGTCGCTCGTTGTTCAAAGAGGATGCAGTGCAATACATAACAAAGTTGATCAAAAGGAAGCTAAGGATGGCACCGAGAGCATTTGAACTTCCTCCGCGAACGCAACAAAGTGAAACACGGTCAACATTTTACAAGTCTCGTAGACAATTGGAAAAATTGCACTCTGTAAGAAAACGTATAAAAGTTTTTTTTCATTTGCAGACTTGTTCTATGAAGAAAAGTTAGGTTTCTGGTCATATTTTTCTTTCTGGTCTGCTTGTTTTGTGATAAATGTTATACTGATTTCTTGTGATACTCTTTGACAATGGACAGGACACACTGTCCTTTGATATGCAGTAAGTCCTCAGGGAACAACAATAAATAACGTGGTTTTAATTACTATTATTTTCAACCAAATATTTGACCCAACATGGATTATCCATTTTTACCGTTTCTGAATATTATAAATTTAATATTATTAATCATCATTTCAGCCGAAAGACGTCCACTGCTGGACATGGGCCTCCCCCAAAGGAGGGTTTTTGAGGGTATATTATATATAATAATATGGCAAATAAATAAATGTAAAAAAATAAATGTATATTATTAATATTATAATTATAATAATTATTTAAAATTACAATAATTATTTAAAATTACAATAATTATTTAAAATTATAATAATTATTTAAAATTATAATAATTATAATATATCATTATTATGATAATTTATATAATTATTCTATTTAATGTTTTTTCAAACCAAGAGTTGGACGAAAAGTTCTCATGACAATTTTTTCAACAGGTGCATAGGCTCTCTGCTGTCCGAGTTAGACGGTCCATGGGCGGGCTACGTGGAAGGTGTGGAGAGGCTCACCAAGGTGGACGCTGATGTCGCCCTCAGGGAGCTGGAGACCAAGGTGTCTAAAGCCATCATGTACGCGCTCGAGAACAGGGCTGTCTCCGAAAACAAAGTAAGTTTAATCAAAAATAACTAAAATTGCTAGTCGGACTCACGCATGAAGGGTTCCGTACCATTATCTATACAACATTAGACAAAACTGCAAAAAAAAACACGTTTGTTGTATGGAACCACCCTCCCTTAATTTTATTTTAATTTAATGATTTATTTTTAAAGTGTATATACAGCTAATTATTCTGTGAATATTTTAAGCGTCGTTGTTGCCTTTATTAGTATTGAACAAAAAACTGCAAAAATATCACGTTTGTTGTATGGGAGACCCCCTTAAATTGTTGCTAAAACGGCAACAGAACTACATCATCTGTGAAAATTTCAACTGTCTAGCTATCACGGTTCATGAGATACAGCCTGGGCGGACAGTGGAGTCTTAGTAATAGGGTCCCGTTTTTACCCTTCAGGTACGGAATCCTAAAGAGCTTTAAAGATGTCTGGCACGATAAACCAACCGTTATCTCAAAGATAAAATATTAAGATATCTTAAATAACTACTTAAAAACTTGATGATTTAAGCCAAGTTAATCTAACACATTAAAGCTAAAATAATATTTACATACAGAAGCAATTTAAAAAGATAATCATAGCTCGATGAACAGGTCAATCTGATCAACGCCCTCTTTCTAATTGGACAACTTTCGACTTCGGTTCAACATGATAATTTTCTCAACGATAAAATATGGCTCTTAATTCACAACGGCTGACTATAATTTTGTTTGATTTACCGGTGCAATGGTAGCCAACAGAAGTTCGCTATTTTAGCATGAAATTGCTGTTACAACTAGGAGCTATGAAATGTGGAACCGCTACTTCCCGCTCATAGAGCTATCAAATTAGAGAATAAAAGATGTAAAACACCTCTTAACGAAGCTGAAAGGCACTTGTTCTCCACGTCATTGCGATAATTTTTTTGTTCTACACCATACCTGGGAACCTTCTAGTTACGGAGATATTGGGGGTCAAAGTTCCAACTTTTTTAACAAGTAATTCTTTAAATACAAGTTTTTAATGTAAGATTTTTACTTTAAACACCTCCACGACCTCCGTACTATTCAATCCATCCATCAGCACAATGTTTGGAGTGCGTTACATTGAGTTCTACCACAAAACATGATTTTTCACCCCAAAAAAAAAAAAGTCCGTTTCCCAGCAATAATTTTTGCGTAAAGTTACTTAAAATTGATGTACGGAATGCTTGGCTTCGAGATGAGGTCTTTTACATCCTTTATGTTCTAATTGAACACGAATAAAATAAAGTAGCCGGACGCGCCCTACAGTTTGGCAGCTCGCCACACGTGCCCCGAATACCTCCACGAGACATTTTAATTATTCCTTAGTTACTGCTGGTTCCAACTGAAAGTGCTGTCGACGATTTGCATGAAATTCAGCTATTTACGTACTAAAACTCGATCCGAACAAGAATTCAATTACTTAGAACGGCGATATCTATTGGCCGGTCGTATAAGTGAAGCATCTTTCTGTCTAAATGTTTACAAGGCATTACGAGACCATAAACAGTTAAAAGCGACGTAGGCCGGCTCGGGTCAGCGGTGGGCGCGGGTCGCGAGCCCATCCCGCAGCCCGCCTGCACCCACCACATACAACAAAGAGAAATTGCTTTTACACTAAGTGAGCTTTTTATCTTCGCATCTAACGTTCAAAGTGAGTTAGCGCCACAGTGATGGGTGGCGGTCAAAAAGCTTAAATCTAAACCGATAATCGATTACAGTGAAATATTACATTCGAAATTAAATGCTTTTTCTCAATATCATCTGTAGATTGAAGATTTGATTGAATCAATTGACCCATCTCGACTTCATCAAAGATCGATTTCCGAATAAAATTTGTGGCTTACCTCAGCGTCGACTTTGGTATTATGTCCTTACTTAGATACCAATTTCGTTCGTTTCCCGTCGCTCGTCTAATGTCGCTCACAGCTCGTGGATTTAAGCGCTGTCTAGAATGGTTCATGGTCGTTTTATTAGAAATAACGAGGCTCATAAAGACCTCCCTTTATTTAGCGGTATGCATCCACAGCGCGTTAAAATATCACATAACATTCGTTTCGCTTCATGAATATTAATACTGCAGAAATATAACTTACGGTTATTGTAGGACCACGCTTTAACATCGCACTTTCATTTACTTTAAGTACGTCTCTTTTAATAGCACACATTAAAAGGATTTCCAAAATATAATAAAGGTTTTCCATAATTTTAGGTATTAGCTGTGTTGCAGGGTATAAACAGACTCATAATGAAACCGTCAACCAAGCATTCTGTACATCAAACTAAGTCACTTTACGCAAAAAATATTGCTGGGAAACGACTTTTTTTTTGGGGGTGAAAAATCATGTTAAAACATTGTGCTGATGAATGGATTGAATAGCCCGGGGGTCGTGGAGGTGTTTAAAGTAAAAATCTTACATAAAAACATGCATATAAATAAAAACTTGTGAAAAAGTTGAACTTGGACCCCATAGCCATAGATCTCCGGAACTAGAAGGTTCCCATGTAGGTATGATGTAAAACAAAAAAATTATCGCAATGACGGGGAGAGCAAGTGACTTTCGGCTTCGTTAAGAGGTTTTTTAGACCTTTTATTGCAAGACAGTGCGGCAGCCAAATTCGGGCAAAATGGCCCCGGATAGTCTTATTGCCACACGTAGGATACATCCCGTTGACTCACACGTGACGAAACACCTATATCTCATATAGTTATGTCACAGCGCACCTCGGATCAAGGACACCGCTTCCTTCTTCCGGCTTAATAGGTTCATCTGTATACAAAACCGTTTCGCAGAGATTGACTAACTCAATCGAAACACCAATTTATTTTAAGCGTAAAGTGAAAAAAAAAGAAAAAAATGCCGCGCAGTTTTCTCCGTGAATATTTTCTGAGAGAGAAAATATTTTATTTTGTGTCCTCTCCCGTAATCAGCCGTGGCAATATTGCCAATATAGGTAATCTTGTTTCGGTCTCAATCATTTTCCTGGTATACAGACGGTTGATTCAATAAACTTGTGACAGCATACGTTTGTACCTACAGGTTTTATTTGCAGGGACAGCTGATCTTTAACGTTAGCTAGATATTTATGAAATGTTCTTTGTTCCGTACTGTTCGTATGGAAAAACAATTGAAAAAATAAATAGCGAGAAAACAACGGAACATAGAAAAAGAGGAAGAATGGATAAATATGCTTTATCCGAGAAATTGCTAATGAGCGCTTCGTTAATAAAAAGATAAAGTTTTTAGAAAAAGATTGCGTGTTTACTGAATAATATGTTTGTATGTATTGTGCACTGGTGGAATCTAAGCAGTCTGTTAATAAAAATAACTAATTTGAAGAAGGAATCTTTTAATACCAGTTTACGTAATTCAAATTCATAGATTATTAGGTACGTACTCGACAGATTCAATTTTTACTAAAGTAAGACCAGGTTTTTCATTCGAAAGACTTAGAGCGAACTCAGCTAGGCGTACCGCAATAAAGTTTTTAAAATCCTGTTTTATCGCGCGCCGTGGTAATATAACAAAAGATAAACGACGCTGAATATAACACACTTTAACTTTATTACCCAGACTTTGGCGCTTTATAAAAAGTTTTCACTTATACCAGACAAGTCCGACATTGTAGCCTGGACTGGAGGTTGTTGACTTTCAATCCGCACTACCTAACTACCAACTACGAAGTCGACTTGCCTTTTAATCAAGCAGAATGAGCTAGTATTTGCGAAACAAATTGTTGAATAATAAAACAGTGGAATGAAATAGAAAATTAACACTGTGGGGTATGTAGAGAGTTAAGTACGGAAAAGTTAGATGAATTGGTATTAGTTTTCCAATTCGATTTCAGTTTCAAACACTACCTAATCAATTGGAGTATTCATGAGTTTATATTACTATTGCTTACAGTATTCAAAAGTTAAATTAGGGAAGGTTTTATACGTTTTAGCTCCAGGCAAGTTAATTTACATAGATAAATTGAACATTGATGCAATATTATGTAAAGTGTGTTTTAAAAGGCATAAATACATATCCAAAATCAGCACAATATAGAAAGACGATAATCATCTGTAAGACAGAGATATACTCTTCGCATATCTAGCAGTAGATCTATGGATCCCACACGGCGCAGACGTCACGTATCTGTGTCAAGAACTCAACACCGGTAATCATCGCCTCTCTTCGCTTCCTACGGAGCAATTTACTGGTTGTTCGCTAATCATACCTCGGCTAATCTTCCCACCCACTGAGGACATGAGGTAATGACTGGATAATACCTATGATCATGTATAGAGGATTCATAACCGAGTACAATTTTAGAAATGCCTCAGTGAATCATCGTCATTTGTATATAGCATTTCATTTATCTTGGGGTCGGCTTCCAGTATAATCAGGTGTAGCAGAAAGTACTAGAATATCAGTGTTTTACATGGTGCACCTATTTTTAAAAAGTATGTCACAGTTGTTATTTTTCTTATTTTCTGAAAGTTCACTTCGAACGAAAATGAGAATTTACTCCTCAATACCATTCGAATTTCCCTGACATGATACTCTGTGTAATTTCGTTGCTGGTATAATATGAAACTTATGTATTCGGACCGGCACGGCAATACCATTCGATTTAATCACAATATTTTTGGAAACATCATATTTTATGCATTCAAAAGTCATCCAATCATTGAGACCCAAATTTTCCCGTTATTGTGTAGTTAAGTTCTGAATTACATACTTATTTGTTATAACAGCTCATTTTAGCAAAGCAGTAATTTTCAGGCATTATTTCTCCAAAGTTTTGTGTAACATTTTCAAGTCGGCAAACTTGCTGAAGACGTGATATCCATACTACCGTGTTTGTCGGTCTTTCGAAAATTGCCTTACGGATAGACTGCAGTGATCCGGGTACCATCATAGGATACTTTTTAACCCAGTAGTCTCGTGGGATTTTGTCTGAACTTCAAGCGTTTGAAACCCTAGGCTAGTGGTGTCATCGACACACGTCGAGTGTTCCGTAGTTCATATGAACTCAGTCCGTGTACTATGGACCTCTTCTTGTATCGTGAGACGCTGGCGCCCGCCCACGCCAGTGCGTGCTTTCACCTTGCGAATCGCAGGCGCAATATACAGACGATAGCGAGGGAAAATACTGAAAATATGTAGGTAAATGCAAATGTTAGGTTTTATTCTTAACGATGAAGACGATACGGACAAGAGCATGTAAGGATGGTAGTAGGTGGCGTTCTATTGTTTTGGCCTGCCCCCATGGGAAAACACTTGATGTGATGATTGAGAAGTGAACATCTACAGTTCACGTGGACGTTACATGTAAGATCCAATAAAACGATTACAATAGGAAATATGCATAAATTTTTCTATTTCGAACGGAATGTTAAAGTACTATAAAAATAATGGCAAATAGCGAAAACAAGACATAAATCGGCCAAACAACACAAAAGTTATAACCATTTAAACTTTTGTTTCTATCTCTTTCTAGATAAACTGAATTTAGTATGGATTTTGTACGTCGATGCAGCGACTGACGTCATTCGCTGTATCCGACCTCTCTGTCTAATCAGCAGTTTCAAATGCTTATAACTTAGTATTTTTTATGGATATTAAAAAAATGATTTCACTTTGCTATATCTGATGTTACTACGCTTTGTTTAGAGTGATAAAAAAAGCATGCATATACCCTATTGTCCGTGCTTTGCTAAAATAAATTGAATAGTATTAAATCTTATTGTGGTATTCCATTTGCCTGAAATACTTACCTAAATTCCACTACTCTAAGGGCTATTAAAGTCAAGTTATTTATATCAGGTCGTGACTGCCCTGTGCCTATAAATAACCTATACATTACTCAATTTGTTTTAAATTGAGTACCAAAAGTTTGATACTGTAAACAACTATTTAAATGCCGCCACATATCACGAAACTCGATAGGTATACCGAAATTTACAACGTTAAAGATAACATGTAACGTGTAAAGCTATTAATATTAATTTCTCAACGCATTTCCCCGGCGCCTACGCATATTAAACAGTATGGCACACGACCTTATATAAAACGCTTATAAAATTGGGTAGAAAAGTTCAGAAGAGCCACTTTCAAAGAATGCGTACCTATGTGCAACCTAAGCATAATTTCTCGTAACAACATATACGACATGTGCTAAATACTGTGCATGTATATCTATTTCCGTCTTAGCACACTGCAGAACACAGGCTATATGCAAGAGTTTTCGTGAACTTATATTATTATTGCTCCATGATAAATCTCAAGTTAAAGTCATCGTTGCACTTCAGAATACAAAATGAACGATACTCCCGAAAAGTTTTCCTAATTCTGCTTTTCCAAGAAATAACACTAACATTATTTTAAGTAACTAGCTGATGTCGCGACCAAAAGTAATCATGATATTTTTTTCCGACACCTCCAACAAATATCATTATATTTTAGCCAAAGTATACAAAAACTTGACAAATTATGTACTAAAACCTTCCCCGAGAACCACTCTGTCCATTGGTGAAAACAGCATGAAAATCGGTGCAGTAGTTTTTGAGTTTATCGCGAACAGACAGTCAGCCAGACGCGGCGGAGGACTTTGTTTTATAATAATTATGTAGTGATGTGTTTGTACTTAGTTTTCGTGCATTATAGCAAGTGAGCCTTCTAAACCTTCCACACAATACATGATTATGTAGTTAGAAATGTGGGTTTGGCGTGTGGCAGATTATAGCGCTCGTGTCTTGGGTCATGACTTACGTGGGCGAAAACTTAGAACCTCGATACGGCCAATCGCAGAACTGATGTATAGTCCCACCGACTTTATTTATTGTAATACTCCGACTTGTTTATGAAACGACTTCTGGTTCTGACGTATTTTTTATTAGGACTTATGATTAATTAGAATTGTACTGTTATAAAAGTTTCGCCGCTATTGGTGGGTTACGTAAATAGAAATGTGGAATTGGGTCGTAAAATAATTAATGGTATTGTTGTAATTAGTTTTAGTGGGTTACGGGTTTTGAAGTGGGACTTAAAGCAGTTTTATTTCGCGTAATGGGCACATTACTTGGTTTTGACCCATGCTTTTACGGCTGATTTACCCATAGACTGGTCATTTCTTTTAATTGCCCTGAAACTCATAAATCTGTTTAATTAAAATTCGTGACACACAGGTAAATAATATAAGTTTCACTGTAGGAAATCATTGAAATAAATTAAACTTAATAACATAAATACATAGGTACTCGTACCAACATTATGGGTACCCATGTTCGAACAGCCAACGTAGAGTTGCGTCGCTGTCTATCGATTAATTCAAAACGAAGTATTTCTTACTAGCTGACCCACGCAACTTCGTCTGCGTCACATAAGAGAGAAAAAGCTTTCAAAAGGAACAAACATTTTCCCCGTTTTTGCACCATTTTTCACTTATGCTCCGCTCCTATTAGTCGTAGCGTGATGTTATATAGCCTATACCCTTCCTCGATAAATGGACTACCCAACACTAAAAGCATCATTCAAATCGGACCAGTAGTTCCAGAGATTAGCGCGTTCAAACAAACAAACAAACAAACAAACTCTTCAGCTTTATAATATTAGTATAGATTTATTACCTTGTCCTCAGTAGCAAGTATTACTTGTTACTTAAGCTGTATAGACATTACTATTAATGAAGTAAATTATTCGTAGTCAAAATTAATACGAATTAGAATTAATCAACGACATTCACGGTTATTAGCTGATATTCAAACACTTTTAATTACCCTATATCTATTAAATAATTAATTGAATTGATTTTATTTCTCACGTTATAAATGTTCTTTAAGGTATCATAATGTTACTTAAATAGTTTCGATAATTTAGCACCTGAATAAAACTTTGAACGTCGATATGAACAAACAAAAGCAAGATTTTCTTACAGTAGTACCAATTATTTGATTAAATACTACATCAAAGGCAGTATAATTATCACCCAATAACAAAGGCACTCAATGGAGAGTTTACCTATTGAGCGACTATTTACCGCTTTAAAGCGCTAATCTGCGCTGAATAGCAAATGTCACGTTTATCTGTTTGTCTGCGCACAATGGCTAGTGACATTATGAACATTGAAGTACATAGAATGAAACTCTTTGTCCCACGCTTTGTCTCGCATGTGTTTCTACTAGGCAGTAGCTATATAGTATGGGTTTTCATACATAGGCACATGCTTGTAGACCTTGTGGTCAATTATAATTAAATCTAATTGCAACTTCCATGTGAACGGTACATATTTTTTCCATAGCAACCTCATGAATAATAAAAAATAAATAATAAGTAATCTAGTTTTAAAAAATGACGTGTAAAAGTGTTTGTAAAAACCTACTTGCAAAATAAACATCATTTATCATTTATTTATCATTTATCATGCTTTGGAAAAAATATGTAGTTCGCACTGAATGCAATCTGAAGCCTGATCTCGCTCACATCAGGTACCACTATCTGAAAAAAAAAACAATTGTGAAAGAACTAATGAAGAGGGTCTAACGCAACCTTTTTTAACAAACTAGTTATTTGCCGCCTTGAATATTATGGTTTTCCAAAAATCGTTCGAGAAAATGAACCCACAAAACCTTCACGAAATAAACACACCTTAAGTAAGCTACCTGCTAAGAAGTTGTTAAACCTAATTAATTTGGAATAGGCAATCGTAAGGAAAACTTTTCTTATTTTCTATTAAGTAATCTTCCGGGCCGGCGCGCCCTGTAATTGCCTCATTTCCCACAAATGGCTCTCCCGAACCATTCAGCGAAAAAAGGACTATGCCGTCACACTATCTTTTTTTTCTATTGTCGTTTCTGACGCAATGATCGTCACCTATTCTGCCAATTTGGTGAATATGGTCGTCGTTTATTGATGTACCAAGATACAGCTGTTTTAATATTAAATAAATATATTTAGCCATGTTATGCTTTAATTTTTAATCATTTATAAAAGATCGTTCTGATTTAATACAGCAAAATCATATTTTATTTCATAAATCAATAGCACGGAGCAGAATAAATCAGTTTCAGTAATTTATGACTGCTCCACGCCTCAAGTAAAATAGATCGTAATTTCGAGCGATATTAACCTAACCCAAGTAATAAATTTTACCACACTTAGATGCGTTTCACGACTCTAACGTAACATGCGTGCAATTTATAAGATTTGCCACCAAACAGGTTAACTATAATAATCTTATACGGCTCGAAATATAGCTATAGGTGTATGGCCGATTTATGATAGGCCATTTATATGACGGCCTTACGTCTGAACCTAAAATATTTATTGTCATGTTGGGAGCACCTATAAAAGTGCCATTTATTATTTATCTCGTACAATCTAGTTATACAGACGGGAGCAAAAAACGCGAGTTAGACTGCGGGCCGGATTGCTTTTTGTGATGTTCAGATGTGATATGATTTATGTGCTTGGCTCGCCTTGTTTATGTTTTGGGATAAACAGACCCATGTTGGTATTACTTTGTATTATTAATGTGAAATTATGGGTTTACTTTGTATAACATGTCTAGTGGTCATGTCTCTGTGCAGAAAACACTTTTTGTTGGACCAACCGCCAGTTTATGTTCGAAATCTCATTTGAAACGTGTAATACTTCATAAGAGCCTCCTTTATCAGATTCCATAGGTATATTTACTACCAATACAGCCGTAATTTAAGTGAGTACGCGATAGGCATACAGTAACACAATTCTCCAAGTCACAAGAACAGATGTCATTCATAAAAAGACATTCAAATTCAATGACGAGCTGCCTTGACACCGGATGTTCCGTTTTTTGTACCTCCTTCTGAATTATTTAACACTTCTCTCATATATTATTGCGTTTTATATTCTGCTTATATATCGGTACGTGCTTATCTATACTTCTATACTAATATTATAAAGAGGTAACATTTGTTTGTAAGTTTGTATGTAGGGGGTAATCTCCGGAAGTAATAAACCGATTTCAAAACTTCTTTCACCATTAGAAAGCTACATTCACCCTGAGTGACATAGGCTATATTTTAGCCCCGTACTCTCACGGGAACGGGAACTACGTGGGTGAAACCGCGTGACGTCCGCTAGTTTTTTGTACAAATTAACGTATTCAGCGTATTGGTTCGTCATAGTCAGAAATGATGACTACGCAAATCTGTCTGTCACTGGGTGTTCCAAAATTAATGTTTCTAAGTTGAACACAACAGGGATAATCATAATACAATCACTCATCCAAATACCTAAGATTATTATAATTATATTCCAAACCCAGCTTAGCTGTTTATTAATTAAATAGGTACATGGATTATTATAACAACAACTGTATTCTCTTCTATTGTAATTTGTAACTCTAGGTACGTGTAAAATGAACAATGAAACAGAGCAAAATACAAGTAATTTTAGATCATTACTGCTAAGTGCTACAAAATATAGGTAACATTTTCATACGCACTGCACAATTGCGTATGACATGACGGTATGACTCATGGCGAACAAAGACGATCTTATGTTACAATTATTGTAATTGTATAATATTTATCGATTAGCTAGTATACAATGCGTTAGTCATTTGTTGTACAATCTTTAAACATTTATTCTACCAGTCAGCAGCAACCATATTTGGACGTAAATATAAAGATCCCTCTCATCTTTGTACATTTTTCAATGGAAACAATCCAAACCAACCTTATACTGACGACAGTGAAGATCAATGTAATTTTGACAGGAATGCCAAGTCAAAGTTAAAACAAATATGAAAGGACTATAAATGGTAATCTAATAGACTGAGTGACGTCCAATGACGAGCCTGCCGTAAATAGCAGTGATGGACATACGTATAAATTTATAATTAACGTTTAATTAATGACTGTCCCGCCGCGAACCAATTAACAATTGATTCGTTCATACTGGTCCAATTGAAATACTGTTGGAAGCTGAAACTAGTGCAGGTAGGTACTGTACGGCATGGATAATTTAACGGGATTCATGAAAAATTGGCGGTTGAAATTTTGAGCAAAAAGTAGCTATCAGCCTAAAACCTTTAGCTATCGGTCTGTCTTTAGACTACCTGATTCAAATTCACGAAGCGTTAAAGCATATGAAAAAGTACCATGTTAAGCCATTAACAGAGTAATTAGCGATTTCCGCAGACATGTTTTTAGAAGCAAACCAAAAAAAATGTCCTGAGTGTAAAATGGAGCCATCATGTCTTAAAAACATAACAAATTTGTGTCGAACCTATTTAGGTATTCATTATGTATTCACACACATTACCTTATCACATGGCCATTTATTTATCAATTCATTAATATATTTTTTTTTAAGTTTTAATCGCTTAAATTCGCTTTATTCGCTTAATTTTTCTTATTTATTTTTATTGTACTCTATCACAATGCGGATAGCATTTTTTATTTTTTATTTGACCCAAAGGTTGACTGGTAGAGAATGCCTTGTGGCATTAAGTCCGCCTATGTACCACCCTTGTACATGAAGTTTAAATAAATAAAAAAGGCAGTTACTATCAAAACAAAACTACAGTTATTTCTGCACCTGTTTCAATTTGCAATCATAATAACTTCTGTCTATCCGTTAATCGCGATCCCAAACGGTGCTTTTATATCGGTTTGAATTATCTAGTTTCTATAATACTGTAATTACTTGCATGCCCACTGCCCACCCGCGGCAAGCAAATTCTCTCGATTCTATGTACCTACAGTTAAAAAAATAGGCTAGTGTACTGAAAAAAATCTAATTAGTCCGTCATTTAGAATTTCAAAAAATATTTGACCCGTATTTTTTCTTTTGTTACGTAAACTAGAATTGACGAAGATACGACGCTTTAGAAAATTCTCAGTACGTCACGCCGTGGTATAATTTTTAGTGCGTTGTGACGTCAAGAGCCCTCGCTCCCAAGTTTTGATGCGTTTTCTATACTAATACCAATATTATTATTATAATATTATAAAGAGGTAACATTTATTTGTAAGTTTGTATGTTTGTAAGTTTGTATGTAGGGGGTAATCTCCGGAAGTAATGCACCAATTTTAAAAATTGTTTCACTGGTAGAAAGCTACATTATTCGTGAGTGCTATAGGCTATATTTTATTCCCGTACTCCAACGGGAACAGGAACTACGCGGGTGAAACCGCGGGACGTCAGCTAGTATTTAATATAGCGGGCGTCACGCGATTTCACCCGCGTAGTTGCGATCCCGTAGCAGTACAGGGATAAAATATAACCTATGTTACTCAAGGTGAAAGTAGCTTTCTAATGGTGTAAGAATTTTTGAAATCGGTGCAGCAGTTCTTGAGTTTATTCATTACAAACATACACACAAACATACAAATCTTTCCTATTCATAATATTAGTATGGATAGTATAGATATAATATATCATTGATTTACAAAAACAAAAATCCGTGTCCATTATTTTCCAATACTCTAACTGACGGACTAAATAGATTTGCAATTTATTGATGGTGAAAACTAGCCTATTGTTTGGTATACAGGCAAAAACACTACACGGCCAATGTTCTTTTTACAGAGTCTGTACTAAGTTTTTGAGCTTGCTAATGGCATACATAAGACAGTGATTAAGAATTATTGCCTACTTAGAACTACCAGAACATGGTTCAAACTTAAACTTCAGTCCTTTCACATTTATTATGTCTTGTGACTGGGACTGTATCTTGTCACTGGTCTATTTGAAATTATTTTTTTGAGTTTAAGTATAATGTAATTGCGATTTATTTACCTGTATACCAAAAAGCTTATTCGACTGTACAGACAGGCATTTAGTTTTTTTAATTCTTTTCGTAACCAAGACGGTACAATCCGGTTGCGGTCGTGCAAACTGAATGCGTTAATGAATATTTACTATATTTAGTTGTCGGTGCCTTTTTATGCGTCTTGAGAGCTGTTTGTAAAAAAATCAGTAATTAGCACATAATGTTAAGAGTTTGTGCCGACTATCTGAGTTTTGGACTGTTAAGTTTTAATTGATGTCTGCTTCTTGTTGTAGCAGCTTTATTACTTGCACTATCACTGTTAATTATTTAATTAAGTTTAAAATTTCTTGTCGTGTTTTATACGTCAGCGTGTTTCGCTTTGTTTCATTTGCTTAATCTCTGTGTGAAAAACAGTGCTGGAAAGAAAATATGAGCTACTTTAACTTGTAAAATATGAGTTATTGTAACTCATATTTTCTATCAAAAAAGTGGCTACACTTCAGTTCACTTCATTTTCCAGTTGATAAAGTAGTCTTGCAGTTTTTACATTTATCGGAGTCGAACTTGCTTGCTTCACTTCGTGGAATATCGAGAAAAGCTGTCTGTAGAGCTTGACACGAATATATCCCAATATTAATAAAAGCAGTTATATAGCTATCCGTGCTATGTATGTGTTCGCGACAGATGTCACAGTCGTAATAAAACTTCGTCCTCAATCCTTCGGGATTCATGATATTACTCCTAAGTTGCGGAATCTTTGCGTAGCTAACTTTGCTTGGAATACATAAGATATCATATCCACATGGGAAATACTGATTTCCATTTGCAGCTGCTAGACGGAAAGCTTACTAATCGCTATATTTGGAAATGGTTTTAATGGGGATTTTGTGAAAAACTTCATAATGGGGAGTACATAGAAAGGTAATAATATGGTGTTTGCCAATTTTGGATTACGATTTTTACAGTCTATTTCATAGGTACTGTCATGCAAGGTTGTTTTGGCGCTTGCCTTAGTAGGAACTACCGCAACCGTTTTTTATTAAGTCCCCTTTCAATATAAATCTAGCACCAAAAAAAAAGAACCACGCAGCATTGTATCTCTCTTATAAAGGTCAGGAATGCATCTTAGCAAAAAGCGAAAACATTTACAATTTCATGCACATTTTAAACTGCATTTCGAAAGAGTCCAAACATGCCACATGTTATAAATAGCAGAAAAATGTGAAACGTATTCGAGGTGGCGTCTCCTGGTGGTATTATGTCGTACTTTTTGCAATAATTGCGTCGGAACTATGCGCCTATTTGCGTCTGAGTTGTTGTGGTTTATTTGCGTGTCGCGAGTCGTTGAGGCCGTTCACTCGGCGGTCGGCGCACGCGCTGGTAATGTAGCACTCCAATATATCTAGACTAGAGATGTGAGTGAGGACTGGAATGTTACCATGACGATTGTATCGATACGTGTAGCTAAATGAAATGGAATGGAAAAGGATTGAACGATAGCGCGAGACAGACCCCAAACGTTACCCACGGGTTAACGGTATGAAATATGACACTAACTCGCGACTCATATCTACTTAATTGATGTTAGTATTATTAGTTTGAAATGATGAACAAATTAGTAACGACAAATTTTAGCTGCTGTCACTGAAAAAACACAACACACTCAGTGGTTACACATATTTAAAAAAAAAACTATAACTGTATACCGATCAATACAAGTAACTCTACGTATAACGTATAGGTGCTCGTTCACCGGTTATTCACACCTCTATACCTGATCCTCTCCGTGATAATCCAGCGACTGCAGCGCTCTGCAGCGGTGTCTCCCCGCTGACAAATGACATGACTGTATCGAAGCAGCGCCGTCGTTTGTCTTCATCTCAGCTGGAACACGCTGGAACGCGCTGATTACATCTCACTTTTTGCTAGTTATATGGATAGCGGTACAGCATTCCTTGTTTGCGTTTACGATCACGTACACATAATGTTACAGGTCCTAATGTTGTGGAGAAAATTATACTTGGATTTGAGTGCGAAGTTATGATTATTCCTGTTCCAAAGCTCGTTCTAACTTCAACCTTATTGCTATTACGGCGGTATAGGTTTTAGTATTCAAATGTTTTTGGAATTTGGATTGTTGTTGGTGTTCCAATTCTGATTCAAAACCGAGACAAAAGCTAAACGTGCGTTCAATATTAATTTACTGAGTTTGAAGCGCAAAAGATCAGTTCCCTTCAAGATCAATTCATATTTATTGATTTTGAAGGTGACTGTTGTCAGTCAAAAAGCTACAATAAGTTTAATCGTCACCGTCTATTAAAATACGTAAGTTTTTATCTTCACACTTTTAACTTTTGGGCGTATGAAGAACAGGGTGTAAAGCTCTTCATCCGCCATAGAAAAGGGAGGATCCTCCGACCAGACGGGTGTTATGTCTGGTGGGCTACTGCCCGACAGTTGTCAGGTTCTTGTATATTGTCTTAGGTCGCGGATAAAGTTGCATGCGCGATGTAGGAATCTGACGTATTTCGCTGTTTGGTTCCTCATATTTGTCATAGATGGCGCTGCAGTACTGTTTGTTCCATGTTATTTAGGGTGCGTACAGACTATATAACATATTATATAACTTGTGTTTTATAACACGTCCACATTATGAAATTGACATTGACATTTATAACATTCAGTGTCCACATTATCAGAAACATGTTATATAGCAATGTTATGTCATATAGTCTGTACGCACCCTTAGGGTGATGCAGAGACAAAACAGAAAAAATCCAAGAAAAAAAAAACAATAAATACAGAACTTAACACAAAAAAAAAACAGAACAGAACACAAAGAACACATGTCATACACACCACATACAACACATACAGAACTTTTTGTAGTGCCGCTACAAACTAACCAAAACCTCTTTATTCCTAGGTGCGTCAAGAATGCGGTCCTCCAGCCACAATGGAGAGTCCAGCCCCTTCATCTACACAACCCTCACCAGGTTCAATTCGCCGGGACAACCTTCGGGCACCTCCACCAGACACGGAACTCCTGCAGTTCGCTGCTACCCTCGCCTCGACGAAGAAGCTGTTCGCTGGCCTGGCTGATCGGTTGTGTGATGAACCAGACTTTGCAGCTGATGAGAATGAGCGCTGTTGGAATGGGAATGCTGTTGCAGAGTGAGTAGCTTCTTTTGTTTATAACCTCTTGTAGTATAGTAGCGAAGTTGAAGGACTAAAGCAGTGGTTCCCAACCTTTCTTAGACCAGGGGCCACTTTGGTGTCTTAATTGTTCGCAGGGGCTATAAAGTCCTAGATAATCTATATTTCATATTCATCCTCCTAGATATAATCCTGTCGGTGTCCATACTCTTACAGAATTGTATCTAGGAGGATGAATCTTTAACTCACACAATGCAAAAATTGGAAAATGCGATGGAAACCAATTAAGATAGTGAAGGATACATAAGCGATCGAAGTAAGCTCGAAATTTTTTGCAATAATTCATACGGAAAAACAAACTAAATAGATTAAAAAAAAAAAAAAACAATTTCGCCTCTGATACGTTCAATTAGGTCGGATTGAGCTTGCATCTTCCGTGAAAGTTAAAAGTACGAATAACATTTTAATCTTTCGCGGACCTTCGGGGGACCATAATTTGAGAACCACTGGACTAGAGGGTCGGTCTACGCAAGTCAATCTCTTATGTCTACTACAATATTTAACATGAGCTCTTGGTAGCTTAAATGTCAGTGTCATACATTTTTGACTTTTCCATAATCGTTATCGATGATTGAATGTTACTTAGACTAGACCTGCAGACCTTTGACTGGATCACACGTTTTTATAATATTCTCGTCGTAATGTTAAAAGCTCAATTCAAATGAGAAGAGCTCTTCTTCTTAACGGCCTTAAATTATTATACGCTGCACTATAGCAGTGAAACTTTCAAAAAGCTTCTAGTTTAACTTAATAATATCACTTGTGAACTCTAGTGTTTGAATGACCCAGTAAAATTGTATTCATATTTAATAACGTCCAACGTGACATTCATGTTATGCTAATCTCATTTCAATTTGACTGACAAATTGCACGCACAGTTCAAAGCCGACAGTTGTCACATCACATACAGATCTAATTATGAACGTTCTATTTCTATTATATCTCGTTGCCCAAGTAATCGCAAATGCTACTGCTTAGAATGAGAATCCTGAGTTTGATTCCAATTCCGGGTAAAGTGTTATTGAGATTTTCTACCAGTTATTTCTCAGTAGCACTCTGGTATAAAACCAGAGTTTCCGGAGAGTTGGCCGGTTGATGGCTCGCTCCTTATAACATGGGACATGGACTGGCGAATTTAAGGCCGAGTGGACGGCGCGTTCGTGTTCCACGCGCGCCTCAAGGAGAGTCAGCAAAAGGAAGGGGGACCCCTTCCTTTTGCTGACTCTCTTTGAGGGCAAGGGCCGACGCCTGCCGGGGTTGCGGGACTGTAAGAAAGAGATACCATGGACACCGTGGCCCCGGAATACAAAGGGCGATGAAGGAACATGGATGGGTTTTAGTCACTAAAAGTCTGACACTCCCTCCTGCTCCGTCCAGAGCGGGAGGAGTCATTTGATGATTTCCCATCCGAAAAAAAAAACGATGCACTACAGGATACACCTATGCTTAAGCCGACGGGGATTACAGTATATTATGTACCTGCGTCACATCATCATCTGCCTAGCCTTTTCCCAACTACGTTGGAGTCGGCTTCTAGTCTAACCGGATGCAGCTGAATACCATAGTATTTTACATGGAGCGACGGCCTATCTGACCTCCACTACCCAGTATTCAGTAGTAGACAACCAGTCGGTTGTCAGACTTTTTGGGCCACTGACTACCTGTAACGACTGTCAAAGATCTACAAATGACAGCCGGGACCAAATGCATAACGTGCTTTCCGAGGCACGGAGGAAACTCGGTATATAATGAGTGGTCAGTCATCCACAGACCAACCTAGGCTAGCACGGCTTAACCTAAAGATCGACCCGAGAAACTGTTATTATTTAGCCACGAGCTCCTCTCCTCACGAGTACCTACGTACGTATGTGATTCCAAAACTAATGTTATTTCATTTTATTGTTTAGTTATACGAAACCCCTGGTGTCGTCGGCCTCGCTGAGCGACCAGAAGTATAATCCCGAGATTACCGGCAGCGCACCACAGGATTCAAGAGTAGCGACCTTAGCAGACAGACTGCAGCAAGCCAGACAGGTAAATAACATAGTATTTAAAAGTATTAAGAATAGCTAGTTTTGTATGAGGGAGCTTATTTAAAGGTGGATTGTGTGGAGAATGATGTGGAAGAAAAGGAAGTGATTTAAGGGCTATATATCCCTCAAATGGCTTAGCATGATCCTCCGTTACGCCTAAAATACGGCAGCATTAATTTTGAAATAAATATATGATAAAGTTGAGGATTAATGCTAAGTACTATGCACACATAGTACTTAGCATTAATCCTCAACTTTAACATCGCACACCGTCACAACGAAAACACGATTCCATAAACTTTTCTCGATAGAAAAAAAATCCAAAGTTACCTCCAAATCAAACAATAAACCGCTGGTATTCAAAAAGTACTTCAAATTAGATCATGAAACTTTGCATACTAACTGAACTAACTATAAAGCAGGATGTGTTTTATTTTTTTAGTCCAATCAATAGAATTTTTGTAAATCGCAAAAACCACTCATTTCGCACTATTCGGCCACAGTGACTGACGTAACAACCGCTTTGTAGTGCAAGCTGATTAGAACTTTATTGTAACAGTATTACAAACGAAGTTTGAACCACCAGCACAAATAGAGTTTCTAATTTTAGGGTTAGTTCGAAGGGCCTTAAGTATAGCATAACTGTAAGCGGGTCAGATTGGATAAAGAAATGATTGACAAGGACATGAAGATGATGATGAGTTTTATAGGAGGGATATTGGATGCGGAAAACTCGCGAAGAAAAAATACATTAGCGGCGTTCAGACTAATAAAGGATTATCATTGGTGCCTAACGCGTAATCTATACTAATATTATAAAGAGGTAACATTTGTTTGTAAGTTTGTATGTAGGGGGTAATCTCCGGAAGTAATGAACCAATTTTAAAAATTATTTCACTGGTATTATTTTACAGTATTCGTGAGTGCTATAGGCTATATTTTATTCTCGTACTCCCACGGGAACGGGAACTACGCGGGTGAAACCGCGGGACGTCAGCTAGTTTAATATAAAAACCATTAGTATAACAAGGCAGCTAAAAGTCAACTGCTTCAATCAAATGACGATTTACAAGCTTAAATGAATTAAATGCCAACATAACACTTGCGGTCCGACAAATCGCTGTTTACGATAGCCACAACTGCAGCTCACAGCGGTACGCACGCAAAATATGTATGAATTTTTGAGTGCATGCAACAGCACAGCAGTACTGGAGGCGAAAATCTGATTTAAAAACCTAATTTTTGGTTCTTAAAACAGATTTTCGCAAGAAGATCAACATCTCTGTAACCAGAAGGTCCCTAGGTATGGTCCAGACGTCAAAGTCTTTTTACAACCGTCAATTGGTTTGGTTTAGAACAATGATACAAGCTTACAAAAAATAATTTAAAACATCGCGGCGCCAAAGAGTGCATGCCAAGACAGCTGTAAATGGGGTCACGATCCTCGGCAATGAGGAATACAAGTCCGGATGACAAAATGTCGCGACACAAACTGATGCGCCAGCTTCCTAGAAATAATAAAAATATGTATATCCTGTACGAGCCAATGTAGTATTGTACTGTTGTGTCAGGGCTGTTATAAACTAAATTAAAGTATACGTATATGTGTCTATTAGAGAAAATCTCCGCTATATCAAGCTACTGTAAAATCCTCCGTTAGGTACCGAGAACGGAAAAGTCATTTCCGCGAAATGCACTTACGCGAATACACTTGCGCAGAAGGACATTGCTCAAAACAAACCGCGCAATTCTACTAGATCCCACGTATCAGTAAAGCACCATGATCTTTCTCTGATAAAACATCGACATAAAAGTTATAAACTTTTTACAATGCTCAGAGTGGTTCCAAACAACTAATGTAACGCCAAGCTTTGTAGATAAGAAACAGGTTCTAGCTCAACAGGAAGGAAATGCACAGTTAAAGATGTCGTTAAAAGCGTTAACTTGTGTAATGGAAGAAGGGAAATACTCGGGGATAAGTGTTTGTGGCTAATTGACATCGGTCTCTTTTTTAATTAACTACTTACACCCGTTTATAGAGGGCGGTTTCATTCAACTCCAGAAAAAACTCAAGTATCGCTTTTCCCAGTACTTTGATTGCGAAGTTCAAGCAAAAAGTATAATTGAAATTTTCTACAACATAAATCCTCTGTTATGGGCTATAACCAAGAATTTATGTTTTGTTATTAAGAAAACGAGGAACTTATTGTAACTGGCGAGAATTTAGCTTTAAAATCTGATACATGATCCCGTTGCTTCCTTGGGTTTAGAGAATCTATCAATATGCTAACTGGCTCTATCAATAGAAGAATATTCAAGCTGCTTTAATATTTTTCTCCTCATATGACTTCTCGTTTTTAACCAGATTTTCGCCAAGCAAGCACAGGGTAATGGTTAGGTCAGTAAAGACCCATTCTTTAACAATGTGTCCCGCTTTCGTTTTAGTTAGTATGTATGGGTCAAATCTTGCAACTGAATTTCAAACCAGTTTCCCCTACTGATTGAGCTGAAATTTTACATACACCTTTGGTTCAGGAGATAATTTATTAACATATTTATTTCTATCATGATCTCATCCTGTAGCCAGGATCGTCCTCTCACGAGGGAACTCCTCAACGCTTATTAATATAGCGCGGACATTAAACTTTGTCTACGCGTTCAATTTTGATAGATAAAGATGATTTCTACATATAAATATGAGTTCATAAATAATAAAACTGCAACCAGGAGCGTCTCCTCAAGAGGGAAGTCCTCAATAGTTATAATGGCTCCGGAAAAAGTGTTGAGGTGATTGATACGTTATCAGAAATGATTACGACAAAACTAAAAATTTGAAATAGTTTTTATTTTGCCTTTACCATTCACGCGATAAGCTTTTATGAAAACTTTTCGTTTTCATGTACTAAAAGGTTTATTTTAATCTTTTCAGTGCATTTTTATAAAAGCTTATTTTTAGAAAGGTTTTTTAAATAATAATTTTATTAATTTAATACAGAGTGATTCCACCACGTCTATTTTCTACTCTTTTTTAATACTTTTAAATTTTGATAAACTCCAATCTCATTTCTTCACTGTCCCTCCACAGTTGCTCGTCTCATACTCTCGCAGCAAGGAACTCTCAGCAGAAGCCTTCATGCAAGGCGACGAGGCCGGCGAGGAAGGCTCAGGATCTGGTCGCAGCTACCCTGACGACTACGACACCGAGGGTTCGGGAGACGACGGCTCTGGGGATCACGATGGACGTGAGTATATGATCGTTATTAGATTGTGAAGGATATAGTAGCGTGGGTAGAGGAGAATGAAAGAAAAAACGTGTTGCATCGACCCCAAGTGACATGTGATAAGGGCGAGGAGATGATGCAAGTAGTGAACGATAATGTCCCAGTTCCTTTTACAGTACGTTGTCAAGTAGTTGAACGCAGTGGGAGCGTTATAACCTAACATACTAATCTGTGGAACAGTTCAAGCAAGAATTTTTAGTCTTATTCTTCAGGCCAGCTGCCGTATTCACAACGCTTCGATTCGATTTCGATTCAACAAGTTGTATATCTATCTCGCTCGCTTTCGTAATGCCAAAAAAGATAGACATACGACTTGTCGAATCGAAATCGAATTGAAGCGTTGTGAATACGGCAGCTGGTCTTAGGTAATGATCTAACTTCTGAAAGCTCTAAAAAACCAAGCAGTAATAACAGCTCATAATTTACGCTTTTAAAAAAAGTGTGATTGATACATGTTGTTACGATTGATGACGCTTATATGGCGTTCTTGATAGCAGTGCTAACATTGCTGCATTGATATCCTGGAATTCTCCAATATTCCAGAACAGCTTAGATCTAATAATTTTGCTTTTTGTGCTTTTTATGCTTTTTGATTTCTGACATACTAATATGTTTTTGTTTGCTTTGTATTTGATTCTGTTATGATTGAGTAATTATTTTGAAAAATTCGAACACAATGTAAATTGTTTGATGAATTAATAAATAAATAATGCCTGTCATATAAATGAGTTACTTCTGAAACCCATGTTTTTGTCACAACAGAAAGCAGAACATATCCCAACGAGACTCCCCCCGACTCCTCGACGCCGAAGGTGTTCAACGGCGCGACCCCGCGCTCCACTAGCTCAGTGCTCGCGCTGCTGACGGTCGCTCTGCTCGCTCGCCTCACCTAAGCCGCAAGCACACATGTAAGAATAACCATATCATTTGTATGACGTCATGAGTGATCGTGTGAACGACTGCCACTCGCTCGTGCTGTCCCGCTCACACGCACGAGTGGCCCGATGTGCGAGGGAGACGGGTGCGCGAGGAACATGGTGTAGTGACGTAATAAAGACACGTGAGTGATGCGTAGTGCGACCGTTTGTTGTAGCTAGTCCTGAACTACGGTAGTATCCGATGCCAGATTTCCGCGTATTTACAAAGATAAATTAAATAAGATTTTCTAAAGAAATCTCATTACGATACACGCGATAATCCAAGGCATTTAAGATATTTAAACGTTTGTAAATGTACAGTGCATATCCCAGTTAATGTACAGTGCATATCGATGATGTCTTCATTTTGTAAATATTTTGTTTTGAAGATTCTTCTTAGAATTAGGTGGAAATATACATTGTAATGGAAGCTTTACTATACTTCTGCATTTAAAAACTTCGAGGTGATTGTGAAATTTACTGTCATAATAATAATAAATTATTTGAGAAATCTTTAATCATTGTTGAACACTAGCTGATTGGCAATAATTTTATTAAGAAAAATGTATAACGATTAGAAGCGAGTGATAACTCTTAAATAAGGATTCTGTGTACAGATTGTGTAAATACCTGAAATCCTACTGGTCTAGGTGCTTAGCTAGTAAATATATTTCGTTGCCATATTAATATTACGGATATTATTATTTATAATATTAATTAAGTCATAATTTAAACTAATATTATGTTATGTGATACTGATTAGTTCATAAGTTGAAGCACTCGTTGCATTGTATTGTGTTTTTTAATAGAATTGATTTATTAATTCATTGCATAACACGTATTTAAAATCGATCATCTAAATGCAAAGCAAAGTTCCATCATTAATAAAAAATATAAAAGATATTATTATAAATAGCTGTATGTTTGTTGTGTATAATTTATTTACTGCAGGCCTAAATACCCATGTTTATTCTGATATATAAAACAATATTTAGTTTCAATATCAATAAACCAGTAATGTAGGAAGAAACAAAATGACAAGAAAAAAAATATAAAATAAAAATATAAGTTATATGTAGCAATAAAGTATGTTTGTAAATTGATTTAAAGATTAGTAAATATATCTATATATAATAAAGTGTTGCGGTCATGTAATGGCTGCGTTTTGTATGTATCGTAGATATGGTTTGTTGACGTGAGGACCAGGATGGAATGTTGGGACATGTCGCTACTACAGATAAACTATAAAATACAGGGTTTATTTTTACAGACTATCCAAAAAAATGCGTGGGACTTCATAATCTGTATCTCAGTCAAAAACTACAGCAAAAAAAAGAAAACAATAATCAATCCGTAGAAAATTTAATAATAAATAATTGTTCTGGAACTCCAATCCAACGCCACATAGGAGTTTTTGATTAACAAACGAAAACAACTAATGAATTTTCCTCAAACATTTTGAACATTCACTGTTCACTCCAATTTTTCGATAGCCATATAGAAAACAACGGGGGAAAATATAATGACCACCAAAAATAACTTTGTGGCCAATAACATCTATCACCTAAAATGTCAATTGATCACCAAATTAAATTAAATTGAGCATCAAATTTTAATGAGGTGGTTGATGACAAACTAGGTTTACCTAGGCCGACTTGGGCACCCCGACATGGTTTTTTATAAACCATTCACGGGGCTCCTGTCGACCGGGTCTTCCTCGACTCGGATGCAAGAGCATAACAGTTCAATTTCTGGTGGTCATTAAGGGGCTGGGGGGAGCCCCTTAATGACCATAGCTCACTGTCGTTACAGATACAAAATGGGGAAAAAACGGCCGTTTGTAGCAATTTTTCTAACTGTACTACAGTGAAGTATATTTTAATTAATTAAATAGACGTCAATAATCTAAAACTCTAAAGCATTGATTTTGTCGATCAGATTTTATATTAATTGTATATTTAACGAGTTCTGATTTTTTTACTAAAGTGGCGCTAGTGTGCACGCCGAAAATTCGGGGAGCCCCGTAACTAAAAAAACTAATTTTGGTTCTAATTTCGCTATAAAATGGGGATTAATTTTGGTGATCATTTACTAATTTTGGCAATCAAAAGTGGTTTTTTGCCGTGCTAAATCTGGTGGTTCGTTAATTGTATGCCAAAAACAACCCTGTATATTAAACAACAACTGGCAACTGGGTCTGGCAGAGTAACTCGAGTATGTTGATCAGGTTCAAGTGTCGGTTTAGGGAGTTTTGCTCTTTAAAACAAGGAAAGAACTTCCATCCTTGCCCGATATTAGGTACTCGATGAAAATTAAATAAATTGCGAGTCGAGTAGGCCACTTTATAAAATTATCTGTTTATTAGAGAGTTTAGTAAATTCACATTTAAATATTTTGATTTAGTGTGTTTCTTTTTACTCCAAAACTATCCCATAACTGAGTTACAGTCACAAGGACTAATATGTTTACACGAAGCAACTTTTGAAACTGCATTCCTACTATATTGATTAATACGGATGACTTTTTTTATCACTTTCCAAAAAAAAGGGTATAATAAGGTGAACGGAATAGAAGCGAATGGCATATTTTTTTTTTTATCAAAAAAAAAAATACAAAGAAATTCGAAAATCAAATCATAGGCGTATTGCGTATGAATGGAAATTCGATATTTTTAATTTCTCTTTGTTCTAATATGAAAAGATGACTTGAAATTTGTACCGTTTTTTGATGATAGATATTTTTTTTTCTAATCTGTAGAAAAAAGAAAAAATAAACTAGGTATACCATTGATATTCTATTAAACAGATATGTTGTGAGCGCACAATCGTTAAGACTCGAAAACGGGCCAATTGGCCTGTTTTTCCTTTATTCTGCGTCACTGCGTGTATGTGAGCTGGCTCTGCCCCACGGAACACTTTTTTCTATGGTTTTGTAGGTGTATAACATATCTGTTTATTAAAATATCATTGAGGTATACCATACGCTTCTACTCCGTTCACCTAATATACCCATTTTTTTGGAAAGTGATAAAAAGTCATAAGGTATAACGTTTTACATTTGGTAGCTATATTACGATAGAGGTCTCGAGTAAATCGCTTTAGAATGTAGCTTAGTGTATACATATTAGTGTTCATAACTGTACATCCTGAAACTATATAAATTTCCGTTGTTAAAAAAAATCGTCAAAGAGCTCGCTATAAAAATATATTGTTCGAATAAAGTTTGGAGCACACTTGCGACTTTTGTTACGCTATAATTTATCATCCATGCAGATATTTTATGATTATAACAAAGGATTTTGTTTTACGATATCTCCTGACTTGAGATCGTACATCAGACTCTATAGGCACTTCAAGCATGTATCCGGAGATCACCAAATTAATTGTGTGTAAGGAAGTTTGCATACTCCATGTTAAATACCAGTTTATTTATAGGAAATAAGATTTAGTCTACTAATCCCAGATCATGTCTTAGTTTAGTGCAGGATGCAACATCCAACACTCGTATTTAGTGCGATCCTCATAGTTAGAAGGATCTATCGCCTATGTTTCGGCCGTAAATAGATATTGGTTGATTAATCGGTATTTTACGATGTGACAATATGGTGATCTCTGTATGTACGGTCGACCAAGCTATTTGGTTTACATTTACACATGCAAATTACATTGTAATTTACAAATTACAATGTAGTTTACATTTTACAATGTAATTTGCATGTTAAAATGTATATAAACCAAATAGCTTGGTCGACCGTACATGCCAAAAACTAAGCACATACAGTTGCTTGTAGTTGCGAGTAATGCGGAGTGACAAAAGTCGCAAGTGTGTATACCCTCAAACTACATAATAACGTATCGCTTTTACAAAAGCGACACAAAGTGTAGCGACATGAAACCCAAAACTCAATGTAAATATTGTTGGAGAGTATATAGAGTGGAACCGAGACAATTGCTGTTATATCTGAGTATATAATATGGAAATAAATTCTGTACTATACATGTTCTTGTTTTATTGACAACCCTAAAAGTTTTATACAATTTACATATTCCTTCCGAGTTACGACCTTACTCCTATTCGTTTTTATGTTCACAAATATCGCTTTGTTGACGTAAAACCAGCTAGAAGATTTATTTCATATACCTACCTAAATCATTTAGGTATCTCTATCACATGGGACTTAGGCATAATTTGAGAAACGTGGGTGTACTGTTATTTAAAGTCTCTTCTGTCTATCCCTTCGAGGAAAACGGGCGTGATGTTATGCTTATTCTTTTAATGATTAAGTTATTGCCTTGTAACAACATCCTGGATTATGGCGACAAAGGGATGACCTGCGGGTCTAAAATGGCCGCTATAGCATAATCTACGCAGAATCTTAGTATGAATCACGTTAATAAAATTAAATTCTTAAAATGGACTTTATGTCAATGATTTTAAAGTCCATTTTAAGAATTTTAAATTTTTAACGTGATTCACAAAACGATTCTGTTAAAGCGGCCATTTTAGACCCCAAGGAGATAACTTTGGTTAGATGCGATTTTCGTAAACAAAATTATCCGATGGATAATTGAAAAAATTACACATTTTTTATCGACATGACATTCAATCGAGAAATCCAATGGTAAGTACAGTTTTACTTCAACTGCTTTGTTGATCATTGAAATTGAAATGTGTTGGACATTTAGGTTTAAAGATATTTATTCTCAAAAAAGACACGAAAGTCACTATTAGAACTGAATGCTTAAAATAAATTATAATTAAAGTTCGTGACAGACGTCACGGTAGCAATTAAGATAATAGATATATTATTGTTATATATGTGTGTGTCGACATTGTGTATGTGTGCGTGGGCTGCGTCCCTGCTCCACTCTAACCTACGAATAAACAGTGTGCTTATAGCTGTCAGTAGTATCACTTGTGTCCCTACGTACCTACATAACAGTGGCGACGAGTTTAAACGTTTACCTACAACCGTAAAAATAAATCCTTTGTTAGAAAATGGCACAGTCATTTTGTGGGATTTTATCGACTTTCGATCATAATGTCAATGATTGGAAGACATACAAAGGACGTATTACACAATGGTTCATCGCGAATAACATCGATGCGAAAAATGATGCGGCGGGAACCAGGAGGCGAGCCATACTACTCAGCGCACTCAATGACAATACCTACAAGTTGGCTGCAGACTTAGCCCTGCCCAAAGACGTACAAGAGGTGCCGTATGAAGATCTAATTGCTTTACTGGATAACCATTTCACTCCAAAACGTTGCGGGTTCAGCGAGCGGTACAACTTTTACGCAGCTTCGCAGCAGCCGGGCGAGACATATACGCAATGGGCAGCAAGATTACGTGGACTGACGGTTCATTGCGGATTCAGCAATGTAGAGGAGGCGTTGCGTGATCGATTTGTGATGGGGATGGCAGCGGGTCCTGAACGCGAGAAACTGTTTGCTCGCGACTTGGATACTTTAACCTTGGCGAAGGCGGTGGAGTTAGCAGAGAGCATAAGATGCGCGCGCGCGGGCGCTGCCGCTACTGCTTCTACGTCGTCGTCAACAGATCAAGCACAAGTGTTCAAGATCGAGAAGGGACAAAATGGCGCCAACCCGGTTAATAGTGCCGAGAAAGAAAAGTGTTCGGTGTGCGGTCGTGCTAATCATAAGTCGTCTCAATGTCGGTTCGCAAAGTACAAGTGTAAAAAGTGCAACACAGTAGGGCATTTACGTAGAATGTGCAATAAAATTAACTACGTGCTAACGGGGGATGTGAGCGAGGACGACGATGGTAAGTCGCTTTACAACATTTGTTCAGCTCGGGGGGAACCCATGACAGAAACGGTCACAATAAATGGTCAGAATTTAGTATTTCAAATAGATAGTGGATCAGCTGTGACAGTCATATCTGAGGGTACATATAAAAAGTTGTTCGCGAATATACCATTGCATGCGTCTCACAAAGGATTTTATAGTTACACGGGGAACAAGATGCAGTGTGTAGGTTATGTGCGTTTAGCAATAACATATATGCAGCACACACACACCCTAGATGTATTCGTTATACGTCACGGCGGCCCACCGTTGCTAGGCCGCGACTTCATATCAATATTTAAATTAAAATTAACTCGGGTCAATTTTCTTAACGATAGACATAACACAATGGAGCGGTTGCAAATACAGTTCCCAGAACTATTTTCAGACAAGCTGGGCGCTTTCAAAAACTATAAAGTAAAATTACAACTAAATAATGATGCAAAACCGGTATTCTTTAAAGCACGTCCCATTGCGTTTGCTTTGCGCGACAAAGTCGATAAGGAAATAGAACGATTGCTAAACCTAGGGGTGTTAAAACCGGTTAAACATTCGGACTATGCATCACCTATTGTTCCCGTACTCAAGCGTGATGGTTCTGTCAGATTATGTGCGGATTACTCGGTGACCATTAACAAACAATTATTAATAGAACAATATCCATTGCCGACTGTACACGAATTATTTTCGAAACTACACGGTGGCCAACAGTTTTCGAAAATTGATTTATCCATGGCCTACAATCAATTTCTGCTCGATGATGAGTCACAAAATATAACGTGTATTAACACTCCCCGGGGTTTGTTCAAATATACACGTCTGGTATTCGGCTTGTCGAGCGCACCGTCTATTTTTCAGCGCGCAATGGAAACCGTTTTGTCGGGGTTAGACGGAGTGTTATGCCTGTTAGATGACGTGTTGATAACAGCAAACACTGAAGATTTACATATGGAAAAACTACATATAGTTCTCAAAAGACTTCAGGACGCGGGACTAACTTTACGAAGAGACAAATGTGATTTTTTTAAAGACGA
Source organism: Xestia xanthographa (assembly GCA_905147715.2). Lineage (NCBI taxonomy): Eukaryota > Metazoa > Arthropoda > Insecta > Lepidoptera > Noctuidae > Xestia > Xestia xanthographa. Next base: position 22,074,320 of record LR990645.1, on the reverse strand, counting down.
AATAAATTACTTAGGTTATGTCATCAACAAGAACGGACTAAAGAAAGATCCGTCTAAAGTAAAGGCTATTGTAAATGCTCCCGTTCCTACTAATGTCAACACATTGCAATCATTTTTGGGGCTTGTTAACTACTATCGGAATTTCGTTCCGCGAGCGTCAAGCATACTTAGTCCTTTGTATGATCTACTAAAGAAAGGAATTAAGTGGCATTGGACAGCAACTCATCAAAATGCATTCAATGAAATAAAAAAATGCTTAACGTCGGAACAAGTATTAACACATTTTGATCCAAACTCTAAAATAATATTAACGGTGGATGCATCTCCACACGGGTTAGGCGCTATTTTGTCGCAAGTAGGTAACGACGGGTTAGAGCGGCCCATATCATTCGCGTCCCGCACGCTCGCGTCAGCTGAAAAACAATATTCGCAAATACAGAAAGAAGCCACAGCGATTATATTTGGAGTAAAGCGTTTTCATCAATATTTATATGGCCGATCCGTACCGTTTATACTACGCACCGACCACAAACCCTTGATTTCTATTTTTGGACCGTATAAGGGCATACCAGAGGTATCGGCTAACAGGCTACAAAGATACGCTATGTTTTTAGGCGCGTATAATTACACGATTGAGTACGTTCGGAGTGCCGATAACAACGCAGACTATTTGTCACGAGCGAGCTTACAGCACGAGCGGGAACAGGCAGAGGAGCGCGGGGAAAGCGGCGCTCACGCGGCTGCAGCCGCGGCGCCGATAGACCGGGCAACTTACGTTAACTTCGTGGTTGAAGGAAGTATGCCAGTGACACTGGACGAATTGCGCATTGAAACAGCGAAAGATATCACTTTAGCAAAAGTAATTAGTTACGTTAATAAAGGTTGGCCTAGACAATTAATGTCGGATTTATGTATTAAGCCCTATTATTTGTGTAGGACACAATTATCAAATGAAAATGGTTGTCTTATGAGAGGACATAAGGTGGTTATTCCGGAATCATTGCGCTCAAAACTTTTACACGAGCTACATAATTCACATTTGGGCATCGTGAAAACCAAAGCAGAGGTTAGATCACGATTTTGGTTCCCAGGGGTTGACGCAGCGTTGGAGGCAATGATCAACTCGTGCGATATCTGTCAACAGTTGCGTCCGTCCCCGCCGCGAACGCCGATCTCTCCGTGGCGGTACCCGCCAGTGCCATTCCATAGGTTACACATTGATTTCCTAGGTCCATTAAATAATCAGATGTTTTTCGTGGTTGTAGACGCGCACACCAAATGGGTGGAGTTGTACGATGTTACTATGTCTACAACTTCCACAAACGTCATAGCAAAGCTATACGATTTTATGTCCAAGTACGGGCTACCACATACAATAGTAAGTGACAATGGGACCGCGTTTACATCATTCGAATTTAGGAACTTTTGTTCAAGAAACGGCATCGAACATTTGACGTCACCAGCCTACAATCCAGAAAGTAACGGGCAAGCGGAAAGTTTTGTCAAGATTGTAAAAAAAGGCATAAAATCCTGTGTTATCGCTTCACGCAATAAAAGCGAGTGCAAGTTAAAAATATTAAAACACCTTTTTGACTATAGGAATTCCGTTCATTCTGTCACAGGGTTCTCACCAGCTGAGCTAGTGTTTGGCCGCAAGTTGAGGTCACGCTTAGATTTAATCAATCCAAAAACGCCGGCGGCCTCTCTCACAACCCCCACTGATAATGTTAATCGTCAACAGTGTTCGCAAATTGAATCATGTGGAAGAAAGAATAAACAAGTGTTTAGCCCAGGGAATGAGATAATGTACAAAAAGTTTTTAAATAATGTTAACTACCATTGGTGCAGAGGTATTATTAAAAAGAGACTGGGTAAAGTGCTTTACCTTATTCAGGATTTGAGTTCGTCGTGTGATGTTAAAAAGCATAAGAACCAAATTATATTATATAAAGGTGGCAAGGGTAATACTTCACAACAGCCGCGACACCACTATGACTTTGACGACTTTAACATCAGTCACAGCGAGCCGTCAACTGGCAACCCTCAGGAACAGTCTCCCGCTGAGGAGGAAGGTGATGAGGTGAATCTGCAATCACCACCATCTGCAGACGCAGATACAGTGTCGGATCCGGTTTCAAGGAATCCAGACAGACTGTTAAGAAACATTCCCAGGGTAGATTACAAACCTTTTCTGTAACCTTGTTATTATTTAATAATCTTGTATTTTGGTCAAATAGGGGAGGAAATGTTATATATGTGTGTGTCGACATTGTGTATGTGTGCGTGGGCTGCGTCCCTGCTCCACTCTAACCTACGAATAAACAGTGTGCTTATAGCTGTCAGTAGTATCACTTGTGTCCCTACGTACCTACATAACAATTATAAACACCCATCCAATGCATTCAGATGTTAGGAAGGGACATTTCAGTTTCAATGATCAACAAAGCAGATAAAAAAATTCTAATGTATAAGTTTAGGTACTTCACAGCGCCCAATGCAAAGTGAATAATGTAAAAAGCTTGTAGTGCTAAAGTTTTAAACGCTAAAACGTGTTACTAATCCTTTAAATTTTTAATGAAACTCCAACTCTTTTGTAAAAATACCGACTCATTTTAAATTTATTTTGCTGCTAGTGTTCTAAAGTCCGCTTTGTTTAAAAGGCTTGTTTGCATAAGCGGTATTAACCCAGCAACCGTTGGTCGCAAGCGCGACTGCTCAGCATGAGTTCTCCTGGGTTCTATTGCCGAGTCGGGCAAAGTGTTATTGGATTTTCCATCTGCAATTTTCTTAATAGCAGCAACGGAGTCTGGATTTGGGTCCAGTTGATGGCAATAGTGAACTGGCATCTTCTGGGCACGCTTGTTCCATCATAGATCTCATCCATCGCTTTCCATCAGGCGAGATCGAGGTCAAAAGCAAGCCCATATTGTAATAAGAATATATATCTATATATATATATATATTGGCTAACCTCCACGGGACTTAAACATAACTGGCGAAATGTGGGTGTACTATAATATAAATAGGGTAGATGATAAAAAACATCTAATTAGTCCGTCAGATAGATTTCTAAAAATATTGGACTTTTTTTTTTCTTTTTTCACGTAAACAAAAAATGAGGACGATACAGTGCGTCGAAAACTCACGTGACATCACACTTGAGTACATTTTTTACTTAACTGTGACGTCACAAGCCCCCACTCATGATCTTTGACACGTATTATCTTCGTCAATTTTTATTAATTTTATAAAACAAAAAACACGTACCTATCTATACATGTCTACAGTATTGCAGTTTCATACACATCACGGGGCAGCTGTTATTTTTCATAAGTCGTTGAAAAATTTCGACTGTACATATTATATTCAAAACATATAATGAAATACCTACGTAAGGTAGGACTCAATTACATGGATGTATATTTTCTAAGCACTAGTATTAATTTGGCCAAATAAGGAGAAAATCACATTGAAACAGGATAACAATAGAAAGTTTTCTCCTCTGAAATTCAGAACAAACGAAACATCATCTCGTATTTCTGAGAAGTGTGTAGGAAACCTATGAAAACTACATAAGTTCTCTACATTATACATACGCTACATTTTGACCTGGTTACAGCGACAAAGGTATATACTACACACAAAGAACCGTACTAAGTACATTGTAGTGACGATAAAAGGACGTGCAGCAGATATGAAGCGTTGCATAGGACGCATTGGGAGCACAGCAGACACGGAGGAGTTCGTCAATGGAGTACTCAGAAACTTAGGTATTACTAGTGATAATACAAAACTGCTAAGGCTCTCAAGCGACCAAACGAGTTGTGAGCACAAAAAGCTGAATTTAATGGGAATATATAAATAGGTATAAATGTGCAATTTTTCATTGTGCAACCAATAGGTTAATGGTTAATGAAAACATAACACCCTTTTTTTAATACTTCTACTTGTAATACCTACGTGCTAGATTTATTATAAATATAACACATTAGACAGTTATTTTATCATAAGTAAACCAGCTGAATTCAGTGTTGCGATGGCAAATAGGATAAAAGAATATTTTGTCATCAGTTCATCAGAAACTGCCCCAGCAATTAACAGGAAATTATATAAGCAGATCCCAGCACATATTCATTGATATTTCACATACTGCTTCAGCTAATATTACCACTTCATTCCCTCTTTCCTCCGTGGCAACACGGTGTCCCCATTTCGGTATATTTTATTCATAGAGACCATTGTATGCAGTCGGCAAGCGTCATAATAACACCAGTAACGTGCGACTCCACCAACGCTTTTAACATTATGAAACTCTGAACTAACATGCAGTACATATATATGCTTTACAAGTTCAGGATTTGGTGAATAAAACAGTGCACTTATGCAAATTATCTACACTAGAATAGGAACTGAATAATCCTGTAATTTCCACTCATTTTAGTTTTCCTAACTTAAATTGTATTGATCCGTGACAGAAATAGTTCTGTAACTAGTAACGTCTGACCTCTGCGTCTCTGGGGGATTCTAGTTTTTACCGAAAAGAAATAGTTTCGACATTTTCTTTACCAGTTCTTGTGCTCCCGCGGGAAGTGCGTGGTTAAATCAATTTCTTTGAGACAAGAAAAATAACTAGGCTTAGGATGAAACCCTAAAAGTTACGGATATTGCTTTTTTGGCTAGATCCCTTCGGTTTTATCCCAAATACTTCAGTGACGAGAAATTGTTTTGCCATTAGGCTAGACCCTATAAACCCTAATGTATACTAAACAAAACGATCCCAACATAACCCGTAACCAAGATTACTTGGAATATAATATAACCGAAGCGAAAGTACCACATAAGTAAGTTCCAATACATTTGGTATCTCTTAGTGTATCGTCTGGGAATCGGGCAATCGAATCGAATAACGGATAGAATAAGTCAAGAGCTGTATCAGACGCCCATTTCACGGATCATTTAGCCCGAGGTCGAGCGACTCCACTCAATTTGTACAATTGCTTACATGAGCCCGAGAACGCGGAGTCGGTAGGAATGGAGTGGTAATGTCCGGGTCGACGGTGCAGTGGGGTTAGCCGAATTCGAGAAAATCGAAAGTTACGTGTCAAGTGGCTTCTTCACGTGATGCGCCTTTTTTCACACTTTTACCGACTAAAACTCATCCATGTTCCTTCATCGCCCTTTGTGTTCCGGGGCCACGGTATCTCTTTCGAACAGTCCCGCAACCCCGGCAGGCATCGGTCCTTGTGCACCCCTTCCTTTCTCTTTGAGGCGCGCGTGGAACACTCCTGCGCCGTCGACACGGCCTGTCGTCATGAGACGGACGGACGGACGGCGAGCTAGCCCATAGTCCACCGTCCACAGGCCCGCGTCACGTGATCCGCCATATTTTCGTCTGACGATCCCCATTTTAATACTCTTACTAAAAATGTCGGTGTAAAAGATTTAAAGAGACATTTTAAGAGAGATTTTAAGAAGACAATTAAAACGCTTCTATCAGTATTCTGAGGTCTGGCTAACGGTGTGCTGACCTACGACGTTCTGATCTTCCAGACTTTTTTGAATAAATATCAGTAACATTAACACTCTATTCGTAATACCTCCTTCATATTCTCTGGCAGTAGCAATACCTTCAATGCTTTATCTATAATCAATACTCGCTTATTGGCTTTCAATTCGATCGCGGAGTTGCATCAATCATATTGCGTAATCGTTCAAGTAGTAAAGCATGTACTATAAGGTCGTGCCTTACGAATGCGAGATGTTTTGAGGGATTGTTTTAAATAAATAAACAGTAATTTATTTATGTTGTTTGAAATATCAATGATTCGTTACGACAGTCCCTGAAAGAAAAACATAGACACAGTTGTGTTAAGTACTTATTTCTGAAGAAACATCGACCTTTCAATTTTTCAGAGATATTTATTTAAAGAGATCGCCAATACCTAACCTAACCTAATACTTATATTTTTACAAGCTGACCCGCGCAACTTCGTTTGCGTCACATAATATAGCTTATAACATGTCATTTTGTGCATTCAATTATTTTTTGCATTCAATTACGAACAAAAACCTTTTAAAATCAATGTTGCTTACCTCCCATCCCATAACATACGGCGTGATAATATGTAGCCTAAAGCCTTCCTTGGTTTACAAAGAACATTTTTGCTGAATTTCAATTCAATCTATCTATATTTAGTTTTGGTGTGAAGCCGTACCATACACACAGACAAACAGACAAAAATTCTAAAAAGTGACTTTTTGTCTTCAGTGACGTTTTTCTAACAAAAGCCACTTATTTTTTCTTGAAAATTCTCAATGTACAGTTTTTCTTTCGTTACTGTTTTATGATATGTATAGATAAGTAGATACCAGTGGAAATCATTTTCAAATCGTTTCCTATTTCTCAAGCTTTTCGATAGCTTATGTCACGTATGACATTTCCACAATAGCAGATATAATGTCATTTTGTCCCAGACAAGTTTAAAGATCCTAAAAGCTTAGGGTCTCCTAAGCTTTTAGGATCTTTAAACTCGTTGCTAAGGGTGTAAAAGACTCTTAACGAAGCCAAAAGCACATGTTCTCCTCGTCATTGCGATCATTCTTTTGTTTTATACCATACCTGGGTACCTTCTAGTTACGGAGATATTGGAGGTAAAATTTCCAACTTTATGCAAGTTTTTTTTTAAATACATGTTTTTAATGGAACATTTTTACTTTAAACACCTTCATAAACCCCGTACTATTCAATCCATCAATCAGCACAATGTGTTTAGTGCGTTACATTGATTGAGTTGAGTCCTACCGAAAAGTCTGATTTTTCACCCCAAAAAAAGTCATTTCCCAGCAATTTTTTTTGCGTATAGTGTAACTTATTTTGATGTACAGAATGCTTGGTTAACGACTTCGTGAAGAGTCTATTTACATCATCATCTGCCTAGCCTTTTCCCATCTATGTTGGGGTCGGCTTCCAGTTTTACCGGATGCAGCTGAATACCAGTATTTGACATGGAGCGACTGCCTATCTGACCTCCACAACCCAGTTAATACCGGGTAATACGATACCCCTTGGTAAGACTGGTTGTCAGACTTTATGGGCCTCTGACTACTTAACGACTGTCAAAGATCTACAAATGACAGCCGGGACCAACGGCTTAACGTGCTTTCCGAGGCACGGAAGAAACTCGGTATGTAATGGGTGGTCACCCATCCACAGACCAACCTAGGCAAGCACAGCTTAACCTAACGATCGACCTGAGCGGCTGTTATTATTTAGCCACGAGCTCCAAGAGAAGAAGAGAACCAAAGAAGAAGAGTCATTTACATCCTGTGTATTAAATTAATATGAGCAAGCAAAGTAGTAAGCAATCACTAGCTAAATAAATTGGAAACAATTACCGTTGAATCAAAATGATTGAATACAGTTGATTAATAGATTTTCGAGTTATTGACTAGCGATGTATGCGAAACATTAGTTGAAACATGTTTAGAGGAATATTACCGACAGCGTTCCATCATGTTAGGAATGTTGATTTAAATGATGTATTGATATTGTTACAGGAATACTGCATTTATTCGTACTCGCAGAAAAAGTTAATGCGAAACCAATATTCGAGGCTTTTGTTAAATAAAAAAACATTAAGAGAGAGAGAACCCTTTGTTTAACAATAATGTATTATGAAATTGTGATACTATCATAGAAAAGTTGTTTAGAATAATAAATACAGTTGTTATCTTACGCGATTGCAGTATTTTCTACAGTTTATATGAGACGTTTCTCAAGTTAAAGCTTCTAAAACTCGTGTCATTTCATGCGACCGCGAACCGGAAGACGTTGCGTTGGAAGGCCTCCCACTAGGTGGACCGATGACCTGGTGAAGGTTGCGGGAATCCGCTGGATGCGAGTCGCACGGGACCGGTCAATGTGGCGACACTTGGCCTATGTCCAGCAGTGGACGTCTTTCGGCTGAAATGATGATGATGATGATGATGAAGGTTCTTCAGAAAGGACAGGTGCGTAGTACTCGCAACCAGCGGGCGTGTATGACCCGATGTATGAACGTGGACGAGGCAAGAGGAGGATGTAAGGATTGAAGCAGGTGGAGATCTGTGACTGCCGCAGGCACCTCCATAGGAAAAGGCATAAGTTTATGTATGTATGTAAATCCAAGAAGTTCTCAAGAACTATATGATTCCAACGATACTTTACTTAACCGCATACAACCTGGGCTAGTCCCGAATAAAAAACCAATAAACCCGTAGTCAAATTATGCAATCACTCGTTACCCGTGGTCTCGGCCCACCGAGACCACGGGTAACGAGAAAATACAAATCCATAATAACAGCATATCATATCCCAATATGATATGCTATTATTATGGATTTGTATTTTCTATTCAGAAGTCCAGGAAACAAGCCCTAATGCCATGGTACCACGGGTAATTAAAATTACCCGTGGATGGACTCGGTAATGGGTCGACCCACCGGGATCACTCGACATAGATAGCGACAAAATCGCTAACTTTCGATCGCTGATTACTAGCGAATATAAATTCGTTTGCAATAACAATGCTTGTGAGAAACGTATCTTGGATGTAGAGACTAAGGTACTCGTTGAGACTGCCGGGGCTGACCTTTATAGAACAAGGACCGTACCACAAGTCAAATCCTAATCATTTCCTAGAACCTAGCCAAAGAAGCCTAGCCTACAGGTCACAGGCTACGAAATTCTCGCAATAATTAATACTTCAATCTACGGTATCTAGGATCAGTCCTGTAGGTCAACTGGTGTCAACACGAGAACGTAGCTTCCGCGAAACGCAGCCAAGTGACGGGCACAAAGCCCTGTATACAGTCCTTTACCAGTATATACTTCCACCCGTGCATAGGTGTCAAGGATACAATGATCTATATGCTCGAAGCAATATGGTTGTTGTTAAGTTTCTGTTACTAAAGGCAGCACTAGAGAGCAGAGGTAAGCCCAGTGGAAATGTCCAAATGTTACGTGTTGTGGTTTTTGGGTTCGATCCCAGGCCGAGTGTATTACTTTATGTAATTTATTTCATCACCACTGCTTCAAAATGGTGCTTTCCTATGCATCGTAAGGAAACTGACATGTCCTAAAACAAAACGAGCTAAGACTCTACCAAACCGCATTGTGGGCCCGTGTGGTGGATTATGGCCCATTCCTTCTCATAGAGAGGAGGCGTGTCCCAGTAGTGGGAACAATATAGGCTGATGATGCTATCGCTGAAAAATCTTTCCAAACGATAGTGAACTTTAATTTCGTGATGAAGGTTACTGTTGGACTGTCAGCTATCAGAGGCAAAAGACTGTATTATCATTGTTCAAGCGGTTTCCATAGATAATGTTATATGTTTGACGGATATCATAGTCCATGGGCAGTCGTAAATCGGTTATGAGAAGCAATCAATAAGATAAAAGACAATACTATATCTGAGAACCGTATAGTGATATAGATCAGATGGTAATAACGAGAAATGTTCTGTTAACTGTGACTCTCAAATTACTATGTAGGTGTAACATCTAAATAGGTAAATAAATAAATAAATCTAACGGTCTCTGTTTAATTACGGAAGAAAGACTCTCACCAACTGGCTAGCTAGATAATAATGGTATTTATTTATTGGATTTGCGATAAAAGGCTAATCAATAGGGCTCTGATTTCACCTTTGTAACCTTCACCATAAAATTTATCCTAATCTACTTACTATTCATACACCTACACCTTATATCTATGTAGGTCTTTCTCAAAATCGGAGCTTGCCCGTACCACGCAAGAATAGCGGATTTCGTGACCTCAGGGCCAGTTCCCTCACATAACATTAAGCACTAAAGATAAACACAAGTTATGACAAACCTATTATGGTTAAAACGTTTTCCAGGAAGTGAAATGGCAATAAACTGTGGAGTCCAGCCACAAAGTAACACGGGGCTCAAGTAAAAGCTGCATTATGTCGCCTCGCTTGTTCTATGATAAATAACAAGATGAGAATTGAAGCTATACCTAATAGCTTAGATTGTTTGAAGTAGATGAAAACTTGGAAATAAAATAACATTTAACAAACGTATCTTCTTTAAAACCTAGATTTGCATTGAATACCAAAAAGTCAATTTTGGGCGATTCCTTGATGAGCATCCATTGCGCATTGCAGTTGGATAGGAATTAGTCTATGGTTTTGACATACTATACCTACCTAACGCAGGCGCGGATACAGGATTTCCTTTAAGGGGAGGCAATTTTTGGAAAAGACATGAAAAAAAAATTGATAAACTTTTGATAATAAATGGGCGTTACTTTACAGTCTTACAGAAATCCATGATATGGAAGATACAAGGGGGCCGCCAGCTTTTGGGCCAGGGGGGGGGGGGAGCGTAGCGAGAAATTCTTACGACACCTTGCCTTGGAGAGGTTAGTATGGTTTCCAACGTTCATATAGGAGTTACTTGGTCGAATTTTAGATAAATTCAAGAGAAAGTAGTCTGTAGAGCGAGCGCACCGAGCTCGAAAATTATAACACTTTTCCTACCGACCTACTGGAGTTTCCTGGGCCTCTTATAGACAAAGTTAAGACTCATGAAAAAGTAGGGTTCAAGAGCGAGCGCAGCGAGCTCGAAATTTTTTACAACATTGCCTCAGATAATTATGCTATATTTGCTTAAATATATAAGGCCTCGGGGCAAGGGACTCCTAATTTATTTCAGGCTTGTCTATTGCATAGATTGATCATGCAAAAATCCAATAGGAGTGCCAATACAGAGGTAGAAAAAAAGAGCCTTTTTGATAAATGTTTTTTCGCAGGGTTACACAATCTCTTAATTTAAGTGATTCCACTTTACGCTAAAATTTATTCAGTATAATACCATTTTATGGCATCAGGCAGGAAAATCTATGACTTTTAAAAATCCGGAGCCTCAAGGGGCAGCTGACTCCTCCTGGCGACGCCCATGACAGGATAAATACCTAGAATATTTAGTTTCAATTCCGTCAAACTAGTTCAAGCTTGGCTAATGACGTATTTGGTCCGGTTCAGGGGGGGCAATTGCACCCATTGCCCCCCCCCCCCCCTGTATCCGCGCCTGAACTAACGCCCTATTCTTTGTAAGTCGATACCGAAGCAAAAAGAGCCGTCATTAGTCGTAAAAAAAGGATTATAATCAGTGAATGTTAATGATTCGAATGGTAGAGAAAACCAGTGTGAGCGACGAGTGCGACGACCACAGATTATTAATTGTCACGTAATAATGTAGCAAGCCGTACAAACCGCAGTGATTAGTCAATGTGCTCAGTCGGCTAGTCAGCTGTTACTACCGGCCGCCATGACAGCTGCTTGCGGCTACCGTGTGTGGAAGCTGCTTGCTTTGCCAAAAACAAAGTGGCTGGAATATTGTTGGAGATGAGTTTTAAATAAGTTCACATTTTCTAACTCCTAAGAAATTATAGGCACCTATACCTATATTCTAATATTCTAAAACTAAGTATATACTTAGCTATTCATTTAGGTCGTCCCGTTTTAATGTTCTCAGTAGGAACAGCGATTAATCAGCAAAGATTTACAATAAGTTTATAGTACCTACAAATGAGTAAGACAAGTGTACGGACCTTTAAACTACCGCCTATTGTGAGATAAATGATTATTTTTTTTGATAATTTACAAAGCTAATAAAATGTGTCGTTAAAAATTATTAAAATACCGTTAAATGTATTCAAATCTAGTAATTAATAACAAGTAACAACTCAGTTTGATACCAACTTATCTCGAATTATTATCTAAAACAAAAAGCTTTGCCGACATTTTTACAAAACGTCAATAATTTAACGACGTGCATTCTTAATTATAATTAGAAAAAAAGAATAATTATAATGAAGTTTATCATGCTTATCGACGATAAAAACAATAATGTTAGATGTTGAAACTCTTTAGATGTATGTGCCCCGCGGCGATGTTACAATGTTGAAGTGAATGATATCGTGTGGGATGAAACACGCTGTATTTGTATATTAGTTACTTAGAAGTAAGTAGGTAACATTTTCAATAGTAAAACCTGAATTCTTGTCGCGCTGACGGTCGGTCGCTCACGGTCGTTCGCGTACGAATATACATTGTGTTCTAGCACCATACTGCGATGCTGACTGAACTATTTTGTTCTCGCTGACGTCACGACCGACCGTACGACGGACCGTCAGCGCGACAAGAATTCAGGCCTAATAGTAAAGTTTAGAAAAACAATCGAGAGTCTGCTAAAGTTAGTCGAGAGATTTGAAAACTTTTCATGGAACCTTTTACTTTATAACATCACGCCTGTTACCCCCGAAGGGTTAGGCAGAGGTGTACCTAATAGTACACCCATATTTCGCCAGTGATTTATTTATTTATTTATTAGTAAAGGTTCAGCTTCTGTGTATAACATTTAGGTATGTGGGAAATCAAACACTTTAAAAGCCACTTGAACTATTTTATTTTAATTTATTTAGTCTTTACAAAAATCTTAACGTCTTTACGTCTTCTGTCAAAATCTCCACTCCCATCCTCCTTCTCTCTCACACATCTTCGCTCTCACTCAATCTGTCATCCCCACATTCGGCCGTCCTGCAATTAGTCTGTCCCTAGACTAATACAAATAAGAAATCTTTAAAAAACATAAAAGCTGTAAACTTAAAAATACAATCGAAAACAATAAACATCTTACATTGTTACTTACAACACTTATGACAACAAAAACATTACATTACATTAACATTAAAACATAACTGCAACATAAACAAAACAAATGTTAACATTCAAGGGATTAAAAAACATAGTGTTTTACCGTCTGAACTGAAAATAAAATAAAATTGACTCCTAAATCTATCATCAATCATCTGCTGTATCGTTTTCCTGCACACTAGGCCATAGCTTCATGGAATCCGCCGCACTGCTCGTCTTATTTGGCCCTTCGGTTTCAGAATCCAGCTTTGCTACATCGTATCTATCAACACCCTTCACTTTAGTGATCCGATAAGGACCTAGGTACTTTGGTCTGAGCTTCATGCCTACTCCAAATTGCGTACGTCGTATAGCCACAACATCTCCAACTTTATAGACTCGGCTTTTCTTCCTTGCTTTATTAAAAACACGTCTATTCTCGTTTTGCAGTTTTAAAATCTGTTCTTTCGCCTTCTTAAGCAGTTCTTCTCGATAATTCATAAAAATGTGTTGATTCTCTTGTTGAATTAAATCTAAAATCTCAGGATCTGCTTGCCGTCTCATCCTTGTGCCAATGAGTAACTCATAAGGAGCAGCATTGACACTTCTCTGATAAGTGCTGTTCAGCGCTTGTTGCAAACGACTAACATGTTTGTAAAAATTACCTGGTTGTTCAATACACAATTTTGTTAGTAATCTTTGTGTGTAATCTTCAACTATTTTGTATATACTCTTATTATAATAATCTTTTTGTAGTAGATCGGTCAACGGCTTCGCAATCAGTGAACAATTTTGTATATACTTACGAAAATATGACGTCAGACCAATGAAACTTTGCAGTTGCTTAGTGTTCTTAGGTTTTAGGAACCTTTTAACAGCATCAGTCTTCCCAGGTGAAGGTTTTACTTGACCATCCTCTATAATGTGGCCTAAATACTCCACTCGTCTAACCACAAGTTGTGATTTCTTCCAGTTGATTTCCAACTCGTATTGTGACGCTACGTCTAACACCTCTTTCAATCTTTCTACAGCTTCTAGCTCATTCTGAGCTGTGATAAGTAAATCGTCTATAAAAATCAATACAATACGTCTACAAATCAATTCATGAAAAATAGTCGTTATAAATCTTGTAAATACTTTAGGGCAGACCGTCAAACCAAATGGTGCCTTTAAAAACTCATATTGTCCATTATGCGTGACAAAAGCAGTGTATTTAATCGAGTCTTCATGTACTGGCAAATGAAAATACGCATTTTTTAAATCAATCGTACAGAAAATCTTAGCTTCTGCAAGTCTATCAATGTGGTCGTCAATAATCGGTAAAGGATATTCATCCTTTAACATCTTCTTGTTGATTAATCGGTAGTCCACACAGATCCGGATAGCTCCATCCTTCTTCCGAACCAAAACTAACGGACTAGCATACTCTGACCAACTCACCCGCACTATTCCTTCTTTTAGCCACTGTTCAACCTGTCTTTCAACCTCTTCTTGTTCACTGATAGCTAAACGGCGTGGCCGCTGAGCTACCGGGATGTCGTCTTTCAAGATAATATGCAACCTTACCGGGGCGTCTTTCGTCTTCATCGGCTGATATCCCTCGACAAGATGCTTTACCTGCTGCTGAACATGTTTACTAACTTCAACTCCAATAACGTACGGAACGTCTGTAAAATAACAAGAAAGTTTACGCAACCAATTCTCATTCGACGGCAAAAACATTATGTTTCCTTCCTTCATAAACAATGTTACATCTTTTAAAAACTCATGTCCTATTATTATCTCATACGGCATAGAGTCATTAGATACCACATGGAAACACACATCACTATAGCTTTGCTCATCAATAATAACAGGGACTCTAATTTTCCCCATGGAACACACTTTTACATGTCCGAAACCAAAAAACGAAAGAAAATTGTTTTCACTTTTCGGTGATCCAATCATTGTGTAAAATTCTTCAGAAATCAAGTTAACGTCGCTGCCGGTGTCGATCAATGCAATCGTCGCCTTATCAAAAATTTTCACGGTTTTACAGGGTTTTTTCATCAATAAATCTTTGTTTACATCGTTGTCCTTGTCAAACAAAACTTCATATTCTTTTTTATTCGTCGTTGAAAAATTAGTGCTGAAACCTTTTTCATTCGCAGTTGACAACTCAGTGCTGCCACCCGCGGACTTAAAATTAGCGTTGTCGGCCTCCTTGTTGAACATCGTGCTTTTCGTGTCGCTCAACACACTCACGCCACCTGGTGGTTTTTCACTATCAACTTGCGGCGGTCGGGTGCTGCTGACGTCTTGTAAAAGTCGCACCTGCTTGGTCGCCGCCGCTTCGGAAATTGCTCGGTGCCTGTTCGTGTGCTTCCGCCTTTTTGCAGTTTGGCGCAATATGGCCGAAACTACTGCATTTAAAACATTTTAGCCCGAGATGTTTATTTGGGCATTCTTTGGACTGATGACTTTTTTCCCCGCAACTGAAGCACCTGAACACGTTTTTTTGTACCACATCGCTATATTTCGTCTGACTTCGTCGCATCTTCGATTCTTTCATTTTTTCTTTCAGAGTTTCGTAAATTTCCATTTTTTCTTTTAAATCGGGATACGTGGTAACTCCATACAACATTATTTTATGAATTTCTTCGTCTTGAATTCCTTCTACAATGTATTTTATAGCGACATAATCTGGCATCTTTCCCCTTTTGCCTAGCTCACGCATTACTAACAAGTAGTCCATACAGCTTTCATCATCTTGTTTCTTTCTGCTGGACATTACTTCGTGGGCTGTCTTCTGGTCTAATACATCAGGAAACTCCTTGGCGATCGCTACCTTCAGCTCATCCCATGATCTAAACGGGCGCTCAGACTGGAGCCATAAAGCTGCTGTTCCCACAAGGGATCTACGAGCTATAATGAGCTGCTGTAACGGCGTCCACATAAAAATCTCCGAGTTGTCATCTATTTCTTGGATCCATTTCGATACCGTATATGTTTTATCCTGGCCGCTGAATTTTTTCACCATATCATCAGCAAAATACCCTTGCATGGTAGGGTTTTCGCTTGTCCCAGCCTTCGCCATTTCGTCTTCTGGGTGACTATAATTCAAACCCGTTGCGTCTGATGACCAAAAATGGCCGCCTTCAAAACTGAAAATTTTTTACGTCGTCGTCGGCACGTCGTCAATTTTTTTTCCAGTTTTCAACTTGTTAGCCCGTCTTTTAATGATTTCCCAGTATTCCACTTTTGTGGGCGTGAAAATGTGGGAAATCAAACACTTTAAAAATCACTTGAACTATTTTAATTTTATTTATTTAGTCTTTACAAAAATCTTAACGTCTTTACGTCTTCCGTCAGAATCTACACTCCCATCCTCCTTCTCTCTCACACATCTTCGCTCTCACTCAATCTGTCATCCCCACAGGTATAAGTACATTCGACTAACACAGTCGCCAATTACAGGTAAACCAGCATTCACAAAAATAAGTGTTAGCATGTGAGAGATTAAAATTAAACTTAAAATGAGAAAATGAGTGGCTAAAGAAATGAAATACAATAGTAGTAGATCCTTAGATTATCTAGCTTACGAAGAAAAGAAAAACGTATGACGTAATTTTACTAACTAATTAAAATTAAAAAAAAAAGACAAGATATGATTAGTAGTGTTAGAATAGATAAAAATGAGATCAGAACTATGAATAAAAATAAAATTATTATAACATTGTTAAAAATAAAGAAAGAAGTATTACTACAAGGTAAAAAAAAAACCAAAGGAATCATTAATTAATACTAACATAACAAAACGTGTTGCGATTTTCGAGAATCCAGTAATTGGGATTTAAAGATTTTTATGGAATTGTGGTAAATGTCGACATCAGGGGAGGATTTAATAAAAGAATTCATCTCTCTACAGAGTCTATTGAGTGGCGAGTTTACACCAATATTTGAGTTAGATCCTTGAGTATTGAATAAGTAAGTCATAGGACATCTGGGAAAATTGTGAGGTACTTTTAGTCCGATACGCTCAACTAGCTTACTGCAGTCTAATTTATTATTTACTAATTTGTACAAAAACATGAGATCCTGCATTAGTCGACGGTCGCGCAAACTATTCATTTCAAACGATTGAAGGCGTTGTTCATATGGACACCGGGGGGATATTATACTGAAAGTATAAGCTAAGTGTTTTGTAAAGGCCCTCTGGATGCTGATGATGTGATGTCCATATATTAAGTACCATGTAATAGGTGGCGAGCCTTTTGCCATCAACCGGGCATAAATCCAGAGTACTCAGAAATTCCTGATGGGAAAATTCAATAACAATTTGCCATACCCGGGAATCGGACCTAGGACCTCATATTCAGCTGTCACGCTTGCAATCACACTAGACCAATGAGGCAGTCTACTAAAAATACTTATATCCTCTAGTCCTGTAAATCCTATTAAAAGGAAAATTCATGGAAAGATGCAATACACCGCTGGGTCCAGAAGCATGCAAGAGTTTCTTGTATAATGAAAGTAAGATTTTTGAAAATTCATTCTCTCATCACCATCATCATCTGAGTAGCTTTTTCTCAACTATGTAGGGGTCGGCTAATTCCTCGGAAGTTCATCAGTTATTCTGTTGGGGTCCACAAGGCAAACGGCGGTTTTTAGATAAAATAGTAGATTTTACAACAAGTGCACAAAACGAACCATTTGGTTTTGTGAACAAGTTGTAAACTCTGCTTTTCACTTCGATTGCGAGAAAATAAAACAGTAGTATAACATTTCTTTAATTAAATTCAAAGTAAAATTAGTACAGTTTTGAATACTGAAGGAAATTGTTTTTCCCCGATATCGCCGCTTTATTTTTTTAAAGACTTACGACATTGATTGGGCTTGGGCTGCAGACCTATACAGCCTCTATTAAATTAATTTTGTAATAATAATTTTCTTAAATTAATTAAATAACCTACTGTACTTGAATTTAAATTTTAATATCTGTTATGTCTTAAAAACACATAAGACATAAAGTAAATATTATAAAATAACAAATTCTATCTATGAACTTCTGTTTGGCCGTATGGCTCATTTTCTTTGCCTTAATACAGATACATTTATGAGTAGATACGTTAATGCACTTGTGCACAAAATCGAAAAATGTTGTGCAGCCTATATCCTGCACAAATAAACACTTTCAGAGCATGAGAAGTGAAAACATCACTTAAATCTGTCGTACCCAGGGGGGGCTACAGGATATTCCACGTACCGATACTTTAATTTGCTTTGCCTGTTTCATCCTTGTAGTGTCTGTGAGTGAAAGTGAGGGAAGCATTGTGTCGTCTCTCGCCGCGTACAGTCACTTAGCTTTGAACTTCGTAAGTGAACGGACGTGCGCGCGTCTGAGAGCCGATAATATAGGGGGAAATACCACAATCCTGTTTGATGGTTTCCACTCCTGCGGGATTACAGGCATGAAGAAGTGTGTCAGGTAAATAAAAGAGGTCGTGGTTATGAGTGTATGTAGGGTTTTTACAATGTATTAAAAAAAAATACAAAAATCATTCATTTGCGTAAATAAGGTACAGAAGGTAGGTAAAATATATGAAATTGTTCTCTTATTGTGCCTTTAATTTCGGCGTGCAAATATAAGCTAAAGTTACATTTTTTTTATTAATTTAAATTAATTATACATCACAATCATGCAGTCATTATGCAGATAATCCCCTTAAAATTGTATTACTTACTGGATTAAATCAATGTCAAAATAATAATAAAAGTAATAATCCTAAATGTCAATAATAATCATTTCAATAATGGGAGAGATTCGCCACCCTGTAATTTATCAAAAATAATTTAAAATGACCGTGCAATTATAAAACTTTCAATTTATAACCTAAAGGCTCATGTACAACATGTGTTTGATAACATTCAAGATATGAATAAGGATCGATAATGTTTCGAAACAATTTGGAGACATCATCTTCATAACATCACGCATGCAAACCCTATAGGGTTAGGCAGAGGTTCACTTAACAGTACACCCACATTTCGCCAAAGTTCTATATAATAGAGGGTGATCTTATTGCCATCAACCGGGCACACACCTAGACTCCGTGGGTACTACTTACCGAAAAAATCCTGATAGAAAAAACCCAATAACACTTTTCCTGATCCGGGAATCGAACCACACTAGGCCAACCAATGGGCCACGACCAACGAGGCAGCCTTAATAATATTACTATTATTATGATTTCTTTTATTCATTTCTTTACATGTAATTTAAATTTTTAAATATTCTTAAAATTTAAAAAAAATTGTAAGTAAAAAATGGTAGCCCACCAGCGCTGGGAAAAAGGTCCGAGCTGCCGGTGGTCAGGGCTCTTGAGAGAGGAACCTCCTAACAATTGCCCTGTCCAGAAGTACTGCTTTCTGAATCAAGCTCTTGTTCCAGCTGCCAAACGAGAGCCTCCTAAGGTGTTGGTCGAGGCTCTTGGCTATTAAGCCATTGGCCGACACGACTATCGGCACAATGACTGCTGTATATTCACGTCCCACATGTCGACAACCTCGCGAGCCAGATATTTGAATTGTTTGTCTTATTATTATTTTTTTCAATTGTTTATCTTTCTTTATTACTATTATTATTAATAATTCCCACTCAACTATCATCTATCAACCCCGGCAAGCGACAAGCAAACTCTATCGTGAACACTAAAAGCATAATACTGATCATTTAATTTTTTGAAGAAGTCCTAAATGTTAGTTAGCAACAGTCGACACTGACCTGCAATGCAATAAGAACTAAAACCCATCATATCACCAAATACAATGACCGCAGGGTCGCAGCATTGATTTTGGTTGACACCAGTTAATTCTCAACTACCGTCCGTCCGTGAGAATCACGCTGCCCAACAGCTCACGTCAGCACTCGATGATGGATGACGTGTCATTGCTCAATATTGCTCGTTACAGCGTGACGTGTCTCGAACCGTGCGTGTTATGGTAACGAGTGTCGCACCAATTATATCTGATCGCTGTCACACGTGCCGCCGTGACAGCCCTAGCGTAGGGTTGCCGCGTCTTATATTAATGTCGTTATAGAAGGGTTTATGGTGAATTAGCTTTGATGAAACTGAGGACGGAAGCAATTTTGATGAAATACGGTGAAGATGTATTTCAGCTTTTGTGACAGATTGTAGAAATCAACAACAATGAGTATCTAACCTGATAACGGCCGAGCTAGTTAACTCCAAGAATATATTATTCAAATAGGTACCAATTTATCGGAGAAACTATAAATCGATTTCAGTCTAAAGACCTATTTGGAAATGTAATTAAATATTCATGGTTCAATTACTAAGGAGAAATTACTTTTACTACTAACCTTGCTTTAAATAAATCCAATACAGTTCAACTGGGTTATTCTGTCGGAGTCCTACAAAAGTTACACAAATCGAGCAGAAGATTTTTAGAATACGATGTATAGTTAGTACTAGTTAAGATGAGAATAGCGGTCATTGACCTACATTTATTGAACTTCTTAACTTTAAAAACTAAAAATAAGCCTGTTCAAGTCTTGAATCGTCATCTATCGTGATTGAAGATCACGATAGACACACATCACATTTTTTGTAATGAAAAACGATACATGGTTTATTTTTTTTGGATCGTACGAAGAGATATTATAGGGAAAGGACAATGACCGCTATTCTCATCTTAACTGACACCAACTATAGCGTTTATCGGTCAGCATTATGGCTTCAACCACTTTACCGGAGAACTGATGTTGACTACTTACAAGGCAGAAGATCAAGCGCCAAAAGTGAAAAAAGTATTTTCAATACACTTCCTCGAAAACTGGTCCTTAACGCACTACGATTAGGTACAACATGCAATGTATTTCACACGCGTGCGATTTTTTCCACTTTCCCGCACGTGTGCAGGAATGAAAATTGCCACAGATAACTATACCTATACTTAGTCCAAATTGGTTCAATGCCTATAGTCTGAGGAGAATGTTTTTTTTTTTAATTTTTTCAAAGCACTACGCGTCTTTACGTCATAAATATTTTTTGAATATTCAAATTGTGTTTATAAATAGAATATCCTATATAAACATGATTATTTAAAACTAATAGTTACTTTTATACACAAATTAACATTTATTTGTGTTCTGAATTCAAAAATATAAAATAAATCTATTTTTTATATTAGGCTGTCTAGCGGCTTCATACCATTGCCTCTCTTTCAACCTGGCGAGACCAAAGCGCGAAAAAAAAAGAAAATTTAAATCATAGTTCCAAAGTTCGTGACAAAAAAAAAATTCGTTATTTTATTTTATTTCTTCAAAAGTGTATTGAAAAACGTCGTTTGATACACGTGGACATTTGTTATTGCAATTCTCGGCTCAAAAACACCCTCGCCTACGGCTCGGGAGTTATAATTCCGCCTCGATTGCAATAACAAACTTTCTCCACTTGTATCAAAATGTACTATTGTCTCTTTGGTCTCGTGTTCGCAAGCGCGACACCTGAGCATGAGCTCCTGGGTTCAATTCCCAGGTCGGGAAAAGTATTATTGGGTTTTTCCATCAGGAATTTCTCAATAGCAGCCACGGAGTCTGGATTTGCATGCGGTTGATGGCTTTGCTCGCCACTTTTTACATAGGACTTAACTGGCGAAATATCACTGCGATGAAGGAACATGTTGGATGGGTTTTAGTAAAAGTAGTAAAAGTCTGACACTCCCTCCTGCTCCGCCCAGTGCGGGAGGGAGTCATTTGATGATTTCCCATCCGAAAAAAAAGGTACTATTAGGAAGGTATACCTCTGCCCAACTTTTTGATTGACTTAAGCTACCGAAACGCAGAACGGACGGCCGATGGGGCCGAAAAGTTCTGGAGTGGCGACCGCGAACCGGAAGACGTTGCGTTGGAAGACCTCCCATAAGGTGGACCGATGACCTGGTGAAGGTTGCGGGAATTTTCTGGATGCGAGTCGCACGGGACTGGTCAATGTGGCGACACTTGGGGGAGGCCTTATGTCCAGCAGTGGACGTCTTTCGGCTGAAATGAATGAATGAATGAAGCTACTGATAAGCTTACGTGTTACGTGCGTGAATTCTGTTGAAAGTCGCTGTAGCGATACGAAACTCTTTAAAGCGGTTGCTTGCAGGCCAACTTGTTACAAAATTAAGGATCACTGTTTTAGTCTATCACGGTTTAAAACTAAACATATACTGTTACTTACGGGATATCTTCCGTGATTGTTCATTATTTTAGTAAGTGACAGAATAAGTTTTTCAGAATAAATTAAGGATAATGATATCAATATTTCAGCAAACCCCTTTATTCGTGCACATAAACATTATTTCTTGGCTTTCTAATAATCCCGCCAAAGATAACGATCCCGCAACTCCCAATAGACACAGAGCAAATAATCAAACTTTTCCCGTAACTTATTCGGAGCTAATCTTTCGTCTGAATCCGATTCAATTCGCGCGCGAGACTATCTGTCCTCGGGAGCAACGAAACTTGGAAGATTTGCTCCATTGAACCCTCGAAAAGACCAAATTGTTGCTGGAAAGTGATTTTATTTCGTTTTATGTGAGCGCTTTTGTTACAGCCGAGAATTTAAGTGATTTCTTCGCTTTTTAAATTCAATTAAGTCTCCAACAGTTGCTTAAAAAGTTAATTGCTTTAAGTGAAGTTAATACTCAGGTAAGTTTCGTCGTAAATTAGTCGTAATAAGAAATTAATTATTAGAGAGCCTTAAGTATTCGACTTATCGATGGAGATTTAATACTATTATACTAGTGATTAAGTTGAAGGCTCTATTATTATGACAATATCCATAGATCGCCGGATCGGACGAGTATCTGGCCAGATGTATTAACGTGAAAGAAATTAAAGGATCGTAGCAGGTAGTTTAGCTGCTTTACTTTCTTTGGAAAAAAGGCCATTTCGTCAATGGTGTTGTGACACATCCGCTTTGTGCTCGGAGTTTTTCGGCCAAAGTTGGATATGCTAGCCAGAGCCACTTGAGAGCACATGAAAGAGCAGCACACCGAAGCTCTCGACAACCACTCTAGAAAGCCATCGAATGCAGTCGCTATGACCGAAATCGGCTATGATGGCATCATCATTATCACCATAATACACTGCTCTGCAAAAATAAGTATCACACTTTTAAAATTGCAATAACTTTTTTGGTACGTGTACCGAAAAAGTTATTGCAATTTTAAAAGTGTCAAGATATAAGTTTCGAAACAAAAAGGACCCGAAAAAGAGTTTAATTTTGTACATAAAAACTGATAAAGGTGAGAAAAATTGCTATAAAACGTTTTTTATTTTAAATCTCTAACTTCTATAGTGTTTAGGAAAACAAAAAAAAAAATTAAAAGTGTAGTACGAAGTTTTGCAGGCCAGTGTATATGTCAAATTAGAATATTGTAATAAGTTGTGAGTGAGACATCCATCCCCAGATCTCCAATCCTAGATAGTCAAGGAAAACCGCCGTTTCCTAATATCACCTTGAGTCTAATCTCGAATAATATTTACCTCCTATACTAGCCCTAAAACGCGTGTGAACCCTAAACAAAGGAAGGACGAATCCATTACACACACGATCCAGTTTAATTTGCGCCTATTCCGAATAGTATTGCATTATTTATTGCCGTTCAATCTATTCTGTTAGTGCGGCAGTTGCTGAAGGTTCTACATCGTACAAAGTTCATACTGCCCGAGGCGACAGTGCCTTGTCTGCGAGATCTAGTTTAGCGCGAGCTAGAGGGGTCTGGGATTCTATTCTAGTTTGTTTGGAGTTTTAACCCGTATGCTCCCGGCCGTGCCTCCAGAGGCACGGTGCATTGTTATTTTAATTGTGTCTGTAATTGCGGGTATTGAAGTGCTACAACTAATAGGACAGTCGAAGCATAGTGAATGTTGCCGACACTATTCTAAACCGTTTCATCTGCCTTGCCTTTTCCCAAATACGTTGCGGTCGGCTTCCAGTCTTACCGGATGTAGCTGAATACCAGTATTTTACATGGAGCGACTGCCTACCTGACCTCCACAACCCAGTTAGTACCGGGTAATACGATACCCCTTGGTAAGACTGGTTGTCAGACGTTTTGGGCCACTGACTACCTGTAACGACTGTCAAAGATCTACAAATGGCCAAGCCGGGACCAACGGCTTAACGTGCTTGCCGAGGCACGGAAGAAACTCGGTAAGTAATGGGTGGTCACCCATCCACAAACCAACCTAGGCAAGCACGGCTTAACCTAAAGATCGATCCGAGCGGCTGTTATCCACGAGCTCCTCCACCGTTTGGTAAAACTGAATGTCATTATTGTTTGTCCAATATGATGGTGATACTCCCGAAAATCTGACGATACCTCTCTCTTGCTTCATTTTAAATACTGATGACCAGCTGCAACCGCTTGGACAGGAAGCCAACCCTAACAGTTGGAAAAGGCTAGACAGATAATGATGAAGCTGGCTCTCCTTGATATGAGAATCTCATCCCAACATAAATAGACCTAGAAATTACCTATCATCATCATCATTTCAGCCGCAAGACGTCCACTGCTGGACATAGGCCTCCCCCAAGTGTCGCCACATTGACCAGTACCGTGTGTCTCGTCTCCCTTTACCTTAGGTAATCCAAGTAAATTACAATGTCTTTGAGGGAAACCTGTGTTAACCTAATGGCGTTTCCTTCTGATGCTTACCAATTATATAAAACAGTGTTTTAGGAAAAGGTCGCACTTATATTTGCTTTCCCATTCGGATTAGTTAATAACCGAATATAAATTATAACTTATTTTGCAATATTTACCCACAGTCACCAAGGCTGCCAGTAAATCGAGCCGATTGTTCGCCTTGCTAATTCTGCCAACTGGTTGTGCCCAATATCAATTGCAGCGTTGCAACACGACACTGCACACCTAACCTATTGAGCGCCACATTCTAGTACAAGTCAATTAACCATTGACACTCCATTTTACATAACATGGGACGTGCGATGAGAAAATTCTAATTATTTTATGAGCAACGAATCGGATGTAATCGGCATAAATGTGAGGGGTTGGAGATTCCCGATTTAGATTAACCTTCAGGATTTTGGTTGCGTAAAATTTGTGTTAAACCTTTCCATATAAATAATCTTTAATATTAATACTTGAATTGAGGCTGTAATTATTTAGTCGTGGTAAATTTAGGTAAATTTTAATTTTCGTTTTGTAGCTGGTAGTGAGCCGAAGGATTCGTCTTATAAAACGCCGGGTTAAAGGCAAAACCAACTATTTATTCCAAAAAAGTCAATTTAAAATTTTCCGTAAGAGCATTTGGAAAGTTTGCTATTAAAATGAAGTCCTTAGTAATAAAATTATAACAGTTGCAAATGTATGAGCGTGTTCTATAATTATCTTAGTTTCAAACATTTACATACTGAACACAAAAACTTACTTCATACGTCCAAAAAAAAAAAAAATAATAACCCGGGGCCTTTAGTTGGTTTTGCCTCTAGAGTGCAAATACAGGCATATCTAAAAAAGTAATGATCCTGTGTCTTAACAGACTTCGCAGTTACGTGAGTTTAAGTATTGTTTTGATAATTTGCTATTACGGCTGATTCTAGAATCATTCATTTAGAAACAATTTAAAAAAATACGAAAAATAGTTGGTTTTGCTTTTCTAGTTACTTACTTAATAGATGTCTTCGAATGTAGAATGCAAAATTGTACTAACATTATAAGTTACTGATTTGTATTGTTTAAATCATTCATATTGTGTAAATACTATTACTAGCCAGTATCAGTCAGTACAAGAAAACCCTCGGAAAATAAAATCAACAGATCACAACAAGAAGTATATATTTTTTTTGTGTGAACAGAAATAAAAGCTTCGTAATCGAAACAAACAATATTGGCCTTTAGAAATGAATTCTAAAATAATTAATCGCTCTACCATCTTAACTTAAATATCCGTGAGTACCCAGTGCAACGCACAATCGAGAAGCACTTTGGAGGGTGCATTCCGGGAGTACCGTTCTACACCGCCTGAACTAAGAACACATCTACCTCGTTTGCATATGCACAACAAAAACAAAGCGCTAATGTGTGCTCTAGATTCGCAGCTGTAAAACTGCTATGACAGCAGCAAAGACCTACTGTGGAGCTGTAGCAGCATGTCGTGTAGCTCACGACTAATTCACCAACAGCGACAGAGCTACACGACCAAAATTAGCTGTTCCAGCTTGGCAGTGCAGGATTGAGCGGCGTATCGGTGAGGCTAGAGCACTCATCGGCAAGTTAATCTGCTTCAAGGAGGGTAATACTCGTCCTAGAGTGAAGCGGTCGTTCAGGCTGGTTCTCGGGAACTGATATTACTTTTCGCGATTACTTGGCTCACATCACAGAGTGTTTCAATTTCCTTAAGCAGAAGATCTGTGCATAAGCAAGCCGTATTCGCCAGTACAAGCGGTGCGTAGAGCGATACACTCTAAAGCGATGAAAGGTGGGTATATAGGGCTTGGGAGCGACCGGACCAAGGTGTAACTGACACGCGTCTGCCGGATGATAACGCCATGTGTTCATACTGGCGCAGCATCTGGTCGGTGCCTGTCAGTCACACTGAGGGCGATTGGATCCGGGGGATTGAACAAGCGTGTGATCCAATACCAGAAATGGGAGCAATCATCATCAGCCCCCAAGACGTAGCTCGTGCAGTCCGTCCGTTGCCTAACTGGAAATCTCCAGGGCCGGACAAACTGCACAACTTCTGGATCAAAGGGTTCCAAAGATCGCACGCTCGCTTGGCGTCCCAGTTTCAAACAACGTTACGAGTCAGGGTCGCTGCACCAGTTCTTGACGATAGGAATTACCCTCCCGCACCATAAATCAGGTAGTACTGCGGAGCCCAAAAATTATAGACCTTCATCCATTTTGAGAGCTAAAATCAACCAACATATTGAGAGTAATTCTATCATGTCTGCCTCTCAGAATTGATATAGGAACGGGTACCGCGGTACTAAGGAGCTGCTCCTCATTGATATGGCCACTAGCTAACAGGTTCGCCGCTCCCGAAGGGGTCTACATGTTAGATAGATTACAAGAAGGCCTGTGATTCTGTGCCTCGTACATGGCTCATGAGGGTGCTGGAGTTGTAAAAAGTAGATGCAACTTTGCGTACGTTCCTGATGTCATGTATGATGGGACACTGGAGAACGGTCTTTCGCTATTCAGGATGTCGACAGATGCAGGGGAACAGCGAACCGATAAGGATCGAGCGCGGTATATTCCAGGGTGAAAGTCTGAGGCTTCTTAAATGCAGCACAGCAATAAAGCACAACCGTGAGATCTCAGGGAATACTTCCTAGAAGCCGACGACGTGGAGATGCACCGAGATGTGGTATCAGTGGCCAAAAGCCTCACCCCACTCTCCCTAGCTAACGAGAAAGGCTTGCGCCAGTTCATTATTGTTCGTTATACATTAGACACGAATGACCGCAAGAGGTGTGGCAGGGCAAATAGCTTCACGGGTGCTTTTACCGGGCCATACATGGGCCTGATGTAGACTTCTTAGCGTCCGGTATCCTGGCTTCGCTTCGTGACCTCTTCGGGAAACCGAAAACTGTCTGTACTTCAAGTTTTCGCCAGTTTTCTCGAGCCATGGACAGCGGGGTGAGTCCTTTGGTCCACTGCAACCACATCTCGGTGCATATATACCCACCTCGGCTTTTAAAAATATTCTCGGAGACTGCGCACCTCGCGGCTGCGGAGTGTCTTCGCGTTTAGTAAGCCTCGACCTCCGCACTTCCGCGGCATGTACAGTCTCATCACCGATGATCGTGGGTGATGCATCCGGTTTGTAGTCAGCAGCGACAGCGGCAGCGCAGGGAAATGCATAATTTAATCGGTTTTGCTTCTAGGCAATTTGCTAAACAGAAACCGAAAAACCAAATGCCAAAATCGACTATATTTATTTAGTTTGAATGTTCAAGAACAAAAAGGAGCTAATTCAAGATATTATTTTTTACTATTAGTGAATATGAACTTCCTTTGACATTTTTGTAAGACTTAAAACCACTAAAAAAGTTTGGTATTTTTTGCATCTAGATTTCGAAATATTTAGACAAATTATTACGAATTATAGGTTTTTAATTCTCTAAAAATACACTATCTTTATTTATTTGTTTCTTAATACAGTCTAATTTCAGTCTATTCTCTATATAATCGGTTTTTACATTCGGTAACTCGGGAACGGTAAGTCCCGCGGTTTAGTTGGATTTACCATTAGATAGAGAATCGAATACCGATTCGAATGGTATATTAAAGTGAAAAACTGCAAAAAATCACGTTAGTTGGTTTTGCCTCTAACCCGGCGATTAATCTCCTGCTTGAATAGATAAGCAACAAGTAAATTTAAAACTAAAACCCAACTACTGAATAAAGTCTGTTAAAATGTAGCCTATGTTGCGGCTATAGTAACGAATCGATTGACAGCTTATTCATCAAAATCGGATAAATAGTTTAGGCACTACGGTGGAACATACGTAAATACAAACATACATACATAGACTGCTAAAATCATAACCCTTCCTTTTAGCTTTACCATAGTTGGGTAAAAAAATATGGCTGCATTAGGTACTTTGTGTGGTTTAAGAAAAGAGTACATGGAAATATAAGCACCACGTTTTTTCAATCGTTACCACTGAAAACCAGCGCTGTGCTGTGGGCTCCCCATAGCACAGCATCATGCTGAGTGGTTTAACCTGTTTGTCGCACTCACGACGTGTTAGATGTCAACTTCTTTGTTTTTTTCTTGTTTCTGTTCCGTTGTGTTATATTTTAAACGTCTTTTATGCTTTGTACCTATGTTTTGCACGTCATGTGCCTGCGGCAAATAAATATTTTTTCTTTCTTTCTTTCACCTACTATCACTATTTATTTTGCCAAAGAATTGCAAACTAAGTAATGCAGCCAAGAATTGCAAAATAAAACATCACCGTTGTACCTATTTTTCTGTTCTTAACTTCTTTTAGTTTTAAGGTGTTTTCAAGCCAATAAACACACTTTTCTTTCATTATTCTTTTCTTTGTTAAGTGTGCTAGGTACATGATTTTTTAAATAAATACCTAAAGCAACATTATCACGTTATGCAACTTATCTCACCAAAAAGCAATTAATGGCGTCTATAAAAGAGGCAAGTTGAGTGAAAATCTCAGCGGCACAGTGGTGAGCTGTGAGCAATCCCTGGTACTTTACGACAGCCCCGTGTCCTCGGGGCATCGTATAAATGAAGCTGCCATCATTGGAGATGGAGCATTGAGAAGGTCAGTCCCGAAGGTCAATTTTTACTAGTAACTAAATAAATAATCGAGATCTCAGATTGTATAGCTCTTGCTAAACAGAATCTCAGTAGCCAATTTGGAACCATAATGAACGCCACTGACGCTGCTACTAACCACCTAGGGCCCATCGGATCTTAAAAGTTTAACTCGAAATGAAAAATATATTTAAAAACATCGGAGCAGTCTTTGGGGACTGCCGATAGAAGTGAAAACAAAAAGTACACACGCCCCGCCCTAGTCGTAGCGCTGGTTATGCCCCGCGCATGCCTATGTGGTGCCGTAGCGGATGCTACGAGTGCTACGAACGGCTACGAAGCGTGACCGCACGTTACGTTACGTGACGATGAATTCAATGTTTTTCCTTCACCCAAAAAGTGCTCAACGCGCCTAAAGAAGTTTTCACTTCAAAAAAAGTAGTGATTAAAAAATACATTGAAGGTTTTGCGACTGACCAAAAACGACGTCTTAATAAATTCCAAATAATACTAAATTAATGAGATGTAAAAAATAACTCATATCGAGATAACAGAGATGGTAACCGGGACTGACTGCTCATGATGCATCGGAGTTTTTTAGTCTCGTAGAAGCTCTTTCCAATATCTCGTAAAGAGTACAATTAAGTGAAAGAGAGACGGGCTTTCGGTTGTACACAATCAAAATACTGTGGCCTGTGATGCAATATTTCTTATAGCTCGTCTCAGTGCCAGATTTACCATAGAAGCTGAAAAAGCTGAAGCTTAAGCGGCAAATTAGGGGGGCGGCAAAATTGGCCCAAAAAAAAAAATGGTACAGAAAAAAAGTAAGGCTGCGGACACTAGCTGGGGTTGCGGCGGTGCCGGTGGCGGGCGGCGGCAGCAGCCGCTTCCCCACTCGTGTCGCCTCGGGAGGACTTGCCGCTGCCGCCGCTTCGACTATATTCGTGTCCGTTAGGTATTAAATATAGGTTGATTCCCTAAAAAAAAGGAATTAACTTTATTGTGAACAGTGTCTCTAATTTTAGAAGTCAGTAGGAGCAGCAAAAAATTATAGCTTTGGGGCGGCAAATGTGTAAATCCAGCACTGGCTCGTCTACTCCAAGTGACCAAGTGTCCAAGTAATAAACCTTAGCCGTGGTCCTTCTGCGGTTACCTAGCTCCTCTCTGTCCCCAACCGTAGTGTCATGGCTGAATAATGAATGAGGGATCCACAGCCGTCGCCGTCGCCGTCGCCCGCTGACGCAGAACTGTTATTTTATTGTGTTGGCAGTTCATGAGCACTGAGCGTTATGGAGATGTGTAGTTTATTGAGAGAAATTTATAAGATGGCTAGGTGTGATTGCTGAGGGGTAACTTGAAAACTTCAGGAGTGTAAGATTAGGAAGACTACAGGTCAAATCAGTGCCCCAGCTAGCAGATTCTTTGTTGACTATTGGCAACAAAACAAGTGAATCTTAACGGCTTTGGTATTTTTTTTACCATATTTAGATTTCTTCCTGAACACCTCTATGAGTTGATAAGCAACGAAAATAAGTAAGTGGAACCGTATCCTATAACACAGTATGAACACAGAAGTATTCTAATAAATACTTACATGAATTTAAAAAAACAATTAATATTAGGCAGGTACACTCCAAAAATGATTTAGAATATTTAGAAACTGTGATCAACAAATCTCATCCCATATAAACCCGTACAATTAAACCCCAAACAAAGATGGATATCTTTCAAAAACAATAAATGTATTTATATCACAATGCTTGAACTGTTTGCCGATCACAACAATGAGTACAACTCCATTCTTCGCGGCTGATGACGTGCACCCACGGGAGACGAACAAACCACTCTATTAGGACCCGCCCGTACTTCGTCGGGTGAGCCCTAAGGCTTATTTACATAACTTATGTAACTCCATATATCAGCCAGAAAGTGAATATCGTATCTTACGATGAATTTGCAACTTGTATCGTGTGAACAACCACGTAACAAGTAGGTATCAGAATGATCATTTAGAACGTAAGCATAGCTTTGCTAGAGATTTTTACTTTTTGAATCAACGTAGTGAAACCGTACTATTAGAATATCTGTCAAGACACCTACCTACTTCTTCCCTCGTATCGTATCGTCACGAAATTAAAACTGAAAAGTTGTGAAAAAAATACTTATGTACTTTTTGTGGTATTTTGCGTTTTGCATAACTTATATTTCAGTTTCGCCACTCTGGGAGGATATATTTGCTGTATAATGCATAATAGGCTTAGCATGATCCTCCGTTACGCCTAAAATACTGCAGCATTCATTTAAATAAATATATGGTAAAGTTGAGGATTAATGAAGTCTTATGTGTGACGAAAACACGATTCCTAAAACTTTTCTCGATAGAAAAAAATTACAAAGTTACCTCCAAATCGAACAATAAACCGCTGGTATTCAAAAAGTACTTCAAATTAGATCATGAAACTTTGCATACTAACTGAACTAACTATAAAGCAGGTCTTATGTGTTTTATTTTTTAAGTCCAATCAATAGATTTTTTGTAAATCGCAGAAAAACACTCAATTCGCACTATTCGGCCGCAGTGACTGACGTAACAACCGGTAGTGCAAGCTGATTAGAACTTTATTCTAACAGTATTTCAAACGAAGTTTGAACCACCACAAATAGAGTTGCTAATTTTAGGGTTAGAAAGGCCTTAAGAGTCCTATTACATTTTTTACGTAAATTCAGGATTTCTGACGCAGTAATTTTCAGCAGCAGTAAGATATTTTAATTATTTGCTTATGAATAACGATAGTGCCATTCTCTTTATTGTAAGTTGGTGTTACACATTTTCATTTTTCTTTTCGAGTAATTGACTATAAACATTTTACAAACTCAGTTTGCAAGAAGAACCGACGGTGATGGAACTTTGACGCTCAAATTCTCATTGTTACATTCAATTCTTATAAAAGCTAAAATTACTAAAAGAAAATTTGAATGTTTTACTTGTTTATGGAGTTCTAGAATTTCTTTAAATTCCTTGAGTTTTCACTGAAAAAACCGTAAAGAAAGCGTAATTTAAGCCATAAATGTCTTGATTCAGCGTCCATTGTATTTCAAATAAACTCAATTTTAATAAATAAATTAATATGATATAAAACTTCGATCTACAACGAATACGTTTCATTAGTTTTCGTTTGTCAATATAATAAGACAAAATTACAAAAAATAAAATTGAAGTACTATAATTCTGCGTCAATTCAGCTCGCTCCTCAGTTTCATGTCAGTCTCGTCTCTAATTTTCGTCAATAACAATTGACAATAGTCTGGCGATCGCTATTATTATCGACTCGTGTACGCCGATCGAAATAATTTGATCCAGAAAGTAAAAATCAAAAATTTGCGAAAAAAAATGTAATAGGACTCTTAACAATGCTTATGCATTTTACAGCAAATAGGTAATGAACAATCATATAATTTGCTCTCTAATAAAACTGTAGCCATGTGAAACAGCCTTACGTAGGGTCAGAGTGGACTGGCGGTACGTGCCGCCCACCCGCAAGCGATCTATTGTCTCTGGCTTATCTCAACATTATTTATAATGACTAAGATAGTGCATTCGCGTCACTCCTACGCACCTACAGAGCTCACGCAGGTTCTAAACTATTTTTATAACTGTTTGATAGGAAGTTTAAGAGCTGTACAATTGAGGGTATGGGTTTATTATTGGTGGTCATGGACGCTTTAATGGTTGGTAGCTAGCGCGGATGGATTCGATCAGTTCCCATGAGGAAGTTTAATTGAAAATTGATTTTGAAAAACGATGAAATCTAAAGGAATAGGACTAGGCAGTATTTTTCTAATAATTCTTAAAACGTATATGTTTCCTGAAACCGCTTTCAGTTCCTTTTAATACAATAAAAACAAATACGGGTCCCGGGCCCGCACTCCTTAAACGATTATTTTTTATTTAAACACACAATGCCTAAATCTAAATGACATGATTGTTGAAACTTCTAACTGATCCGTTTTGAAAGACTGTTTAATTTCGAACAAACTTGCATTACTAGAAAAGAAAGACACCTTTAAGAAGGATTTTATTAGAAAAGCAGCAACTTAAGACTTTATTCGGAGGTTTACAGTTTTATTTTTGTTAGCCTGTTCTGTCCCACTACTGGACAAAGGCCTTCTCCATAGCTTTCCAACTTTCCTTAAGTTTTGCCAACTCCGGTGAATCAGTTTACTGCAGAGAAAATAAAAAAGCCTCCAGGACCACAAGTTTGACAGCACTTCTCCCAAACATTGGTCTCCAATCTCTTGATTTCGAATACAATCAAAGTAAAATTCGTCAAAGCCCAAATTGATCTACAAATCTGCTAAAAGCACGTGTAAGTAAAACATAAATGTAACCGTCAATGTAAAAGCCATCAAAGAAAAGTTTCACGCCGAGATAAAACCGATTTCAGCTGAAAGAAGCCGATTACAGCCGGAGTCACGCGCCGACTTCAAGTAAAGAGAATATTAATACAACGCTTACCGCGTCTTGTACTGCCATTTATTTTTTTATACATATTTAATAGTCCTTTACGTGAGGTGTAGGAACTTAATGGAACGTTAGATGTTCTGAAATAGGTTGTATTGATAAGGTGTAACGAAAATAGAAGGAAAACCTCATTTTCCTTTGACTAATGTAAAAAGAAAAGGAATGAAAGTGTAACATTGGCTTTTAATGTTTGAGATATTAGATATTTACGAAGAAAGGAAATGAACAACACGAGTACTTACTATAGACTTTGGGATTGCTAGAAACGATTTTCAGCTAGTGCAGCAGCAGAAGAAAGTCAAGAGATATTTCTCGACGGCATGTAAAGTGACGCAGGGTGCGGGGCAGCGCCAACAGCATCCTAAAAATGATCTCTGGCCGACTGGACTGCGCGATCGTTAACCGGTGCTGCAAAATTTCTGCTGGACCTGCAGCATGGTAATGATGTGCCCCTTTTTAATTTTAGGTTAATTTTCATGATTTGAATATACTTTAGTTTACTAACATAGTTATAAGTGAAATTGTTACTAACACTATGAGTTATGTTGCTCGAATAAATAATTGAATTATTATTATTATTAAAGCCAAGTCAGACCCGTGGGCGGCATAAAAACTTTGGCACCAGATTAAGCACTAACTACACGAAAAAGAAAAAAGAAAATAGTACCTACGTTGACCCGGAGTTACAACTATGGTATGAAAAACACAGAAAGTAGAAAACCTTTCTAAAATAGCCAACAAATTCTCTGCAAAACGCATAACTCTATTCAGCAGAGAAAGCTTTCAACACAACAAGAAATAAGCCCAAGAGAAAATCATTAATTAAAACTAAACATCTAATAATAATGAAATGCCATTTCGTGACGACACGCGCGCGCCGTGGGCAGAACATGGCGTCTGCGCCGATGATAAATATAATAGCCGAGCAACGGTGTTAATTGACATTCGAACTTTAAAACTATCCAATGGCGGTGCAGTCGTAAAAATGTCTCCTCTAGCAGCCCACACTTCAATTTGTTTCCCGGTAATGCGCCATGACTGATTAATGCCTTCGTAAGTATAATGAGACGAGTCAGATGATATGTAATCAATAATTGTGCGCGTGCGGCCAACTACTATAAGTCAGGGACGCCCACGGGTTCTGTTGTTTATGGCATTTTAGTTTTTAGGGTTCTGTAATCAAAGGGTGACATGTGACATCTACCAATCCGCACTGGGCCCGCGTGGTGGATTAAAGCCCATTCCCTGTCATAAAGAGGAGGCCTGTGTCCCAGCTGTGGGAACATTAATAGGCTGATGATGATGATTATGATGAATCAAAGGGTGCTAACGAGACCCTAATTACTCTTGTCTGTCCGTCCACCTATCACGGGGCTGTATCTTTTGAACCGTAATACGTAGACAGTTGAAATTTCACCTGCCTCGTTGGTCTAGTGGTCGGAAGCACGACCGCTGAACATGAGGTACCGTGTTCGATTCCCAGGTCGGGAAAAGTGTTATTGGGAGTTTCCATCAGGAATTTCTCAGTAGCGCCCAAGGAGTCTGGATTTGTGCTCAGTACCAACCGCTATCAACCAATAGGCAGAATGTGGGTGTAGTATTAGGTACCTACCGCACTAACTAGCTCTTCTGCGATTACAGGCGTGATGTTATGTTATATTGAAATTTTCACATGGTGTGTATAAAATAAATAAATAAATTTTATCCCGTAAGTACTTTAAGTGTAGTGAAAAACCGTGAAAGTCTTAAACTGTGTTATATCTTTGGTTTGACGTTTTATCTATAGAGGTTTCCTGGACAACGAATATATCAGCATTCATCATCTGCCTAGCCTTTTCCCAACTTTGTTGGGGTCGGCTTCCAGTCTAACCGGATGCAGCTGAATATCTGTATTTTACATGGAGCGAGTGCCTATCTGACCTCCACAGCCCAGTTAGTACTGGGTAATACGATACCCCTTGGTAAAACTGGTTGTCAGACTTTTTGGGTCACTGACCCTGTAACGACTGTCAAAGATCTGCAAATGACAGCCGGGACCAACGG
Source organism: Xestia xanthographa (assembly GCA_905147715.2). Lineage (NCBI taxonomy): Eukaryota > Metazoa > Arthropoda > Insecta > Lepidoptera > Noctuidae > Xestia > Xestia xanthographa. Next base: position 22,038,742 of record LR990645.1, on the reverse strand, counting down.
CGTAGCGTGCTTTCCGAGGCACGAAGGAAACCCGGTATGTAATGGCTGGTCCCCCATCCAAAGACCAACCTAGGCAAGCACGGCTTAACCTAAAGATTGACCCGAGCGGCTGTTATTATTTAGCCACGGGCTCCTATATCAGCATTGTCACTTATAATTAAAATATACGAATAGCGAAATGTACGTTTGATCTTTTTAATAATAATAAATATTTAAAAAATGATTTACAAGTAGGTACTGTGTTTTAACAGCGTTTTTCCTCTATCTTAATGACGGTACGGAACCCTTCGTGTGTTAGTCCGACTCTATATTTGAATTTTTGTTTTTCGGTGACTGATTGGGGTTTAAGTATTTCGTGTCTATGCAAAGTCTTTTGTCCCAAACAACTTGAAACAAGAACTACTTCGTTTAAGTTTAGTTTCAAAGATCCTGTAGTAGCCGACATTTAATTAAAGACAGTGTAGAAAGGGACGCACGATTAATTGAGGATGTCCTCACTTTGTTTCAGTCGCAAGGTTTTTGTAGTTTTAGGGTTCTTTGTGCTGAAACAAGTTTAAACTAACGCCTGTTTAGTTGTTATCGGTACGGTTAAGGCGACTACGGGAGCTAAATTAGCAACTCTATTTGTGGTGGTTCAAACTTCGTTTGAAATACTGTTAGAATAAAGTTCTAATCAGCTTGCACTACAAAGTGGCTGTTACGTCAGTCACTGCGGGCCGAATAGTGCGAAATGAGTGTTTTTTTTGCGATTTACTAAAAATCTATTGATTGGACTAAAAAAGTAAAACGCTATAATGCTAATATGTTACTTGTAGAATTATTTTCCAAAAAATCAGACTGATCGCATGTATTTTTAGTATGGTTTTACTCGTTAAAAGAATTTTTTAGAGATAAATTCGTGATTTTTTTTTATTTCAATAAAATTTGTTATACTTATTATGTTTTCAAAACACTTTCGTACTAGCATATATCCTGAAGAATATCATATATTTTGTCTGGTTTTGTTTATTGCAGTGATTTTTTGCTTTTTTGCATTATAAAACACACGTTTAGCTCCTATAGTCGCCTTAAGTTATGAACGTGGACGAGGGGAAAGGACTAGGTATGTCAGAATTGTGGCAGGTGGCATTCTGTGGTTTCCGTCTACAGCCAAGGAGAAAAGGTGTGAGTCTATTTATTTAATTTTTTGATGAAGTTATATATTTTAGGATTTGCCCGACTAATTTCATACTTGAACTTAGGTTTCATTTCTAAAGCTCATCACGCTCCGAAGTCTCGAGTTGAATACCACAAATACTACAATGTAATACCAAAAAAGTTCGTTACCTTTTTTTCAAAATAAATTAAATAGATATTATTAGAAAATGATTAAAATATATTTCGATCTCAAAAGAATATTCTAAATAGGAATTGCTTATCGAAGACGATCCAGGAATAATCCCAAAAGTTTTAATTGCGAAGACACTTACACAGCCTCACTCAGACTTATTTGGGTTCTAATCGTCTTAGTGCTACCAAATTGAAGGTCCTCCGTCAACAAATTGAAAACTAATTCAATCACCAGTAGGTACCCGGAGTCAGAATTATACCTTGAAGTTGGTCGCGCTACATTCTCGAACATACATATTAATGTAAATTGCTTTGTTAGTTTTGCTTTATTTTGTAGTTCATTAGATAATAATAAACTTTAGTAAAATTGTAACATTGAGTTTTTATTAAAACACATAAGAATTTTACAACAAAACATCACAACACATTTTGATACAAGTGGAGAAAATTTGTTATTGCATTCGAGGCGGAATTATAACACCCGAGCCGCAGGCGAGGGTGTTTTTGAGCCGAGAATTGCAATAACAAATGTCCACGTGTATCAAACGACGTTTTTCAATACACTTTTGAAGAAATAAAATAAAATAACGAATAATATTTTTGTCACGAACTATGAAACTATGATTTAAATTTTCTTTTTTTTTCGCGCTTTGGTCTCGCCAGGTTGAAGGAGAGGCAATGGTATGAAGCTGTTAAACAGCCCAATATAAAAAATAGATTTATTTTATATGTTTGAATTCAGAACACAAATAAATGTTAATTTGTGTATTAAAGTAACTATTAGTTTTAAATATTCATGTTTATCTATGATATTCTACTTATTTTATAAACACAATTTGAATATTCAAAAAATATTTATGCCATAAAGACGCGTGGTGATTTGCAAAAAAAAAAAAAAAAACGTTCACCTCGGACTACAGGCATTGAACCAATTTGGACTAAGTATGCTTAGTCCAAATTGGTTTAGTTATCTGTGGCAATTTTCATTCCCGCACACGTGCGGAAAAGTGGAAAAAATGGCACGCGTGTGAAATACATTGCATGTTGTACCTAATCGTAGTGCATTAAGGACCAGTTTTCGAGGAAGTGTATTGAAAAAAAAAATTATTTTAAAAATTAAAAAACCCGACTGCGTTAAAAATAACTAATAACTGAAAGAAAAAAAACAAGTTCAGGAAACAGGACATATTGACTGCAACAGTCGGGACCCATATTGGATGTAATGATTTTAGTCTAGATTATATTGGGTCCCGACTGTTGCAGTCAATATGTCCTGTTTCCTGAACTTGTTTTTTTTCTTTCAGTTATTGGTTATTTTTAACGCAGTCGGGTTTTTTAATTTTTTAAATTATTTTTTTTTATTTTACACTTTTTAGTTACTTAGATATACCATTTTAAAATCCTATTGATGAGCCCTTTTTTCGTGCTGTTCAGGCTGCAGAGCGTGCTAAACATGAATTTGGCGCCAAAAATTCGCAATTATGTTTTTTTTTTATTTTGATACACCCACTGTCACTCTCACAGTAAATACAAATCTAACGACACCTCTAAAGTTAAAATCCATCGAGCCGTTCAGTCCGCAAAGCCGGCACAAACATTTGAATTTGGCGCGAAAAATCCGCCATTTTGTTTTTTTTTTATTTTGATATACCCAGTGTCACTCTCACAGTAAATACGAATCTAACGACACCTCTCAAGCTAAAAATCCATCGAGCCGTTCAGGCCACAGAGCGTGCCAAACAATTATACATATACATACATACATACAAACATAGATACATACATACTCTCGAATAAAATTTACCTATCCTCAAGTGATTCTAATATTGATACTAAAAGTAAATAGTTTAAAACACAAACGTTCGCTAGATGGCTGCCTCCCTGCGTTACCGGGATGGCAGAGCCAAATAGGAAGATCCAAAATACACAACAACTAAACATAAGCCTGAAGGCATTAATGAGTTTAATGGGAGTTTTAGCCAGATAAACTGTTACCGCCTTCACCACGTGGAGGTACTCCCAGCTTATGTTATTAATATTGCTGCGCACACGCCGCACGCTTGTTGTCAGTTGCCCAGGGTATATAAATGTTGTCTGCTCACACACAGGGACAACAACGAAAAGCTCGGCAACATTGGTATATTTAATAACTTAGGTTTTTGTTTTAAAATATTTTGTTGTTTTTAGCATTTATCAGTCCAAATTAAATTGAAACATATAAGTTATATATATTTTGGTAAACCATTTTTAAAATCCTTTATTTTGATACCCCACTTGATAGAATGTGAGAGATTTAAAAAAAATATTTTTAGTTCGGAACCCTTTGCACGCGAGTTCGACTCGCACTTGGCCAGTTTTATGTACCCAGTGACACTCTCACGTTTAAGACGAATCTAACGACACCTCTCAAGTTAAAATCCATCAAGCCGTTTAGGCTGCAGAGCGTGCCAAAGAAATATACCCACATACATACATACACTCGAAAAACATAACCCTCCTTCTGGCGCAGTCGGGTAAAAAGATGTAACGTCACTTCACGTCACGCCTTCTCGCCTCGACACGAACCAATGTTAGAAGCCAGTGTTGGAGCCTGTGCTGGAAGCAAGTGCTTGCGCTAGTTCTTCGTGCTATTACTCGCGCCAGGCAGTGCTCACACCAGTGCTCACGACAGTAATCGCGCCAGTGCTCACGCCAGTAATCGCACCAGTGCACGTAAGTGCACGTGCCAGCGCTGGAAGCAAGTTCTAATAGTGAAAATTCCGGACGTATGGTAACCCAATAGTACACAGTTCAGAATTTTGTTCATTTCTATTTATTTCTGCAAACTCGTCTCATCTTTACTCTTTTTAGGGTTCCGTACCCAAAGGGTAAAAACGGAACCCTATTACTAAGACTTCGCTGTCTGTCCGTCTGTCCGTCTGTCCGTCTGTCCGTCTGTCTGTCACCAGGCTGTATCTCATGAACCGTGACAGCTTGACAGTTGAAATTTTCACAGATGATGTATTTCTGTTGCCGCTATAACAACACATACTAAAAACAGAATAAAATTAATATTTAAGGGGGGCTCTCATACAACAAACGTGATTTTTTTGCAGTTTTGTCTAATGTATAGATAATGGTACGGAACCCTTCGTGCGCGAGTCTGACTCGCACTTGGCCGGTTTTTTAGTTCTCAGCAAGCTCAACAAAAGTCCTGGGAAAAGAAAAAGACTGGCCATAAACAATCACTACAGTTCCAACAAAAGAGGATATTTAAAAAATAAACATTTTTCAATTCTTTTCTCTTTTCAAATGACAACAATAGAATGCAAAATGATACGCGCCGTGAATTAAGTGCGCATAATAGGAAAAAGCTGTCAGACTAAATGTCAAATGGCTGGCAACCAGAGTCACGTTTATCTCAGAAGTGTGAGGCGTACAGGCGTACTCGCCATTTTTCATTCTTGTTCTGTTCCCCGAACTTAGAACTACGAAAATACGTGAAAATAGTTGCGGTCGATTTTCGATAAAGACCGAAATTCTCTAAATTCCAATTTAATTCACATAAATTCTAGAATTTGTAAAAATCTAATACAAGTATTGTACTGTGTGCTATATAGCATTAGCATACAAAATAAGTAATGTGGGCAAGTATGCCTTGCACCATAATACCTACTAGGTGCAAGGCGATACGCCCACATCCTGATTTGAAAGATTATGCCTCACCTCCTTTCTTGCCCATCCTGCGCAGCCACCTGCACTTTCCAGGCTTTAAACGAAGCCAACGAAAGAGCTGTGCAGGTGGCAACATACTGGTCGGGTATTATTTGAGTCCATCGACACGCAAAGAAGAACTGATTTGAAAAACGTTAAAATGATCAAACTATCCCTCTACGACAATGATATTCTACTATACAGATATGTTGTGAGCTCGCAATCGTGAAGACTCGAAAACGAGCCAATTGGCCTGTTTTTCCTTTATGACGCAGATCACTGCGTGTATGTGAGCTGGCTCTCCCCCGCGGCACACTTTTTTCGGTGGTTTTGTAGGTGTATAACATATCTGTTTGTTAGAATATCATTGCTCTATTTAGTAGATGACACCATAAAACAATAATTCTAAGGCACCTATCTAAATCAAAAACCACTTTATTTTAGGCCTGAAAACCCGATTTATTTTCAATTAATTGCCAAATTCGATTTATAGTTGCTTTGAAATCAATAAATACTTGAATCATTGAGTTGATTAAACAGTGACGTCACAGTTGGCTATTGCCGTACAAAATCTATGAGAGGACTGCGTTTTGACAGCTCTTATAAATAAATAAATATTTTTAATCGTGCCACTATATTATATATTCTAGAAAAACATCACAAACAACTCATTTTCACAAATGAATTTGGAAATCTTTTAACTCGTCACCATATTCCTCATCTCGTCTGTTTAACGGGCCGCGTGTTTCGCAGACGCTCGTCACGTACCACGCACCTCGGGACGTGTTCCTACATAAATAATTTTATAAGACTTATGTCGTATCTACGCGATACCTACGTACATGCGACGTTTCGCACAAATCTAGACGATATTTGTGAGAAGCCTGTTGTTGATTTGAATTGAAATTTTCTTAACAATAGTAGCTGCGGAGATAGAATACTTGCCTAGAATATAAGACAATACGTCGGTACGTTACTTATGTAGGTAGGTACCTAAGTTGGATAAGTTTCAAGTTACTCTTAAGTTGTGTACTTAGTTCATTTGAGAATATCCTAATCAACTTGCCTTTTAAAGAGTCTTCATCATCTGCCTATAGCCTTTTCCCAACTATGTTGGGGTCGGCTTCCAGTCTTACCGGATGCAGCTGAATACCAGTGTTTTGTATGGAGCGACTGCCTATCGAACCTCCACAACCCAGTTAGTACTAGGTAATACGACACCACTTGGTAAGACTGGTTGTCAGACATTTTGGGCCACTGACTACCTGTAACGACTGTCAAAGATCTACAACTGACAGTCGGCACCAACGCGGCAACGGCTTATCGTGCTTTCCGAGATACAGAGGAAACTCGGTATGTAATGGGTGGTCACCCATCCACAGACCAACCTAGGCAAGCATGGCTTAACCTAAAGATTGACCCGAGCGCCTATTATTATTTGGCCACGAGCTCCTTTTTTTTTCGGATGGGAAGTGATCAAATGACTCGCTCTGGGCGGAGCAGGAGGGAGTGTCAAACTTTTTCTAACTAAAACCCATCACCCAAATCGGGCATTATACAATACCGGCAAAACGGCCCGATGGGCCGGATGCCCGATGGGCCGATGTGGCCATTTCTTTTGCTGTTTAAAAAAAAATCACAAAACTTCGATAAAATAACGTCCTCTACCGCAATGTCGAGGACCTAATTAAATTTACTCTTGGACTCTCTGTAGTGATGGTACTCCCTAGAGGCTCAGGATTTTTATAAGATTGGCACTCCTATTGGATTTTTGCATGATCGACCGGTAGACAGAGGCTGAAATAAATTAGGAGCCCCTTGCCCTGAGGCCTAAACAGGCAACTTTGGGTGCAAAAAATGGAGTATTTGTGGACATTTTGATCTCATATTATTATTAATATCTGAATTTATTCGAGGCAAGATGCTAAAACTTTACATTGTTTATTATGAGTCGACCAAGTAACTCCAATAGGTCGAAACAATGGGTAAAGCTAGTCAAAGCTGATTGTAGATGGCGCGTCCATAGCTTAGACCCAATCTGACCAATGAGGCCAAACTATTTTTAAATATGAAATGACGTTGACAGATTTCCAATCAATGACGATGTTTGGTACAAGTGATGCTAGCGCCATCAGTTCCACAGTTGCCATCCCCATTCTGCCGTAACCACAAGACAGTGTCTAAAAAATTTAGAGCACGCTTCGCTCGCTCTTGCAGGCTACTTCCTCTGAATCTTGGCTTTATCTGCAAGACGACCAAGTAACTCTTGTTTATAGGGTCGAAAAAGGGTAAAATTTCCGAGCTAGCTGCGCTCGTGCTTGGAAGATAAATTATTTTTGTTTTTAAAATTGTCTCCTTATGTCGATTAAGTAACATCTATTTCGAGTCTTTCTTTATCAAAGTCGCACCCTAGCATTTCAGCCTAATATCCTTTTTACCCGACTGCTCCAGAAGGAGGGTTATTTAGACAGTTTCTTCGGTTGATTCTGAATTTACATTAGTAGTTTAACTTTCCCTTGGCATTTTAGAGACAGGCGGCCCTCCTCTCCAGGAGGGCCGACTGTCTCTAAAATGCCCGGGCCGGTTACGCGTCCCAGTCCGGGCCTACAGTCTCTCGATTTTTTTTAGTAAATAGTAAAATTATTCTATTTAAACGAGTCAAGACCACATAGAGTCCCTAGATAAAACATTTTCCCAGACATAACTAACAGACCACTAAGTGTCTCACAATCTGCAAAGTTAGCGACACTAATTGGAGTAACCAAGAGATGATCGTCCGGTAATTGTTCTTCGTTAACGTTAATTGAGCTTTGATTGATCAGGATCATGTATGATCGCCTGATCGCGTCTGGAGGGGCAATCAGGAATTAGTAACGGAGCATGCATATATGAGAATGTGTACGCAGATGGTATTTGCAATAATTGCATGTAAATGCAAATCAATCAATCAGCTCAGCCTGTTGCGGACCTAACGGACCTCCTGTTGCGGGATAACTCCTGAACTTAACCCTCAAGTAAGTTTTCTAAAATATGTCTTCAGAACAGTAGACATCATTTTCATTTTAGCCAGAACTCACCCACTGCTTTATATCGACCCCTGCATTTCTTTTTCGTCATTACCCTGGGATTTTGGGCAGTTCTCGGGATGTTTTTGTAGCACTAAAGTACAGGCCACATCGACAGCTAGCGAGCGAGCGAGCGAGTCGGTGAGGCATCGTTTCAACTCTTTTCATATAACTTTGGTTTACACCGCGAACTACCGAAAGAGCCAAAACGATGAAAAGAGGCTAGCCCAGCTCGCTCGCTCGCTCGCTAGCTAGGGGTGTCCTGCACTTTACACAAGATCATACGGACCTCTTAGCGAAAATAGTGCTGAGAAACACTAGCCATAGTTTTACTACAGTTGATAGTTGATACAGTTATAGTTTTACTAAAATATTAGACCAATTCCCGCACCCTATACAAACAGGGTTGGGACACTATGCGACTGGTATACAAACAAAACAAATCGATGCATTCACCCTTCTGCCAACAGCATGAATCGTCTATTTTATCATAAAGCAACTTAATATTCCCATATCGGGCGGATATTGACAATCGCGCGGCGTCATTCGGTATTCAAATTGCTCGGCATTCGTTCTCGGCCTCGCCCATCCCTTAGTGGATCAGAGACCGACTGGCCGATAGGCTGTAGGTTCTTGTTTGTGGTGCCGCTTTGTTTATGTTTGTAGAGGGTTAGGTGATCGGCTGATTTGGAGAATTTGAAGGGAATCTGGAGTTACACATCAGTTAAAGTAGATTAAGCTAAGTAAAAGAACAAATATCTGTTTTGGGGGAATAGATATTTTGTGTTGTAAACAATACGTAGTATAATTATCATCATAATTGATATCTCTTTGTTTCCTAAATAAATAATTAATATCCACTCCAGAGTTCTTAGACAAAGTGTCATTGTAACAGCCTTTTGTTTTTCGGATGGGAAATCATCAAATGACTCCTCCCGCTCTGGGCGGAGCAGGAGGGAGTGTCAGACTTTTACTGACTAAAACCCATCCATGTTCCTTCATCGCCCTTTGTGTTCCGGGGCCACGGTATCTCTTTCGAACAGTCCCGCAACCCCGGCAGGCATCGGTCCTTACGGACCCCTTCGTTTTTGCTGACTCTCTTTGAGGCGCGCGTGGAACACGAACGCGCCGTCGACACGGCCTGTCGTCATGAGACGGACGGACGGCGAGCTAGCCCATAGCCCACCGTCCACAGGCCCGCGCCTACGGTGGCCGGGGGCCACGTGGTGGCCCCCGACGCCCGGGGCGTCTCCCGCGGCGGCCGGGACGTTGAGAGGTTCTCTCCCTCTCACGTTCCGCCACCTCCTTCTCTAGCATTACTGCTTCGCAGAAGGAGGTGACGGCGTCCCATTCCGTCTCGCTCCGGACTATGGCTTGCACCAGGGCCGGACGCGAGGTCATTGTAACAGCTGACGATAGATAAAAAAAAATACTTAGTCCGTTTTGAAACAAGTGGGCAAACTTTGTCATTGCAGCCGAGAAAAATTTCACATCCGAGCCGTAAGCGAGAGTATTCTGGAGCTGAGAACTACAGTGATAAACCACTGCCAATGCCACTTGATTTGTCTTGCCCATTGGAATAAGACATTGAAGATAAAGAGTAATACCATTGAAAACTAGTGTCACTGTCATGTTTGTAAGGATCTAACATTTATCAAAGCTAAATTCCAGCAACAATGCAGACATTTCGATACTGAATAAATTACTTTAATTGCCACAATAAAAACCATGTAGTTGCCAGACATAAGTGTCATAAAATCTTCTAAAACACCAATCTTCAATCGATATTAGATATTAAACCAGACATTATATGGGTGCGCTACATCTGAGATCAAAGATCAAATTCCTTTGAATGTAAATGTTAAATTTCTCGGTTACGTCAGGATACCTTAGAGAATTGAGACTGTCTTATTTACCATTAATTATAAGTTTTGCATTATAATAATGGCTGATCCTATTCTTATGTTAATACTGTAGTCGCCGATTCACTTTGAATTGTAAATTACCTTTACAACGATTCTATCAGGGACTTTATAACAACAGTAAATGTCCAATTTGGATTTTATTAATATTTTTCCGCTTTGTAGTTATGTGAATGATTAAAATTGGATTAACGGATTTTTGGTGATTAGCATTCATGAATAATTATGGTTTTATGTTACATTTTCAACCCGTCATAAAAATTAGTCAAAAGCTTACACTGCTTGGTATATATTATGTGTCTATAAATTAATGCACGTTAAAAGAAATTAAATGTACTACCTACCGATTTGACTAACGGAGAGAGAGTTCTCAGGGGATCTCATGGCTAAATAATAACAGCCGCTCGGGTCGACCTTTAGGTTAAGCCGTGCTTGCCTAGGTTGATCTGTGGATGGGTGACCACCCTTACATACCGAGTTGCGTCCGTGCCTCGGAAAGCACGTAAAGCAGTTGGTTCCGGCTGTCAATTGTAGATCTTTGACAGTCGTTACAGGTAGTCAGTGGCCCAAAAAGTCTGCATGAGAACCAGTCTTACCAAGGGGTATCGTATTACCCAGTACTAAGCTGGGTTGTGGAGGTCAGATAGGCAGTCACTCCATGTAAAATACTGGTATTCAGCTGCATCCGATTAGACTGGAAGCCGACCCCAACATAGCTGGGAAAAGGCTAGGCAGATGGTGACCGAGTTCACTGACGGTCTGCCACTATTCACCCTTATGCCCTAAGTTATAAGGTTGAAAATGACAGTCAGTGAACTTGATATTATGCAAGTTTTCTCTTGACGAAACGCCTTAGTCGTCTTTTGCGACCCTGGTGTGACTCATCATCATTATCATAGCTAAGATAAAACACGTCTACAGCTGGACCTCCAGCCACGTTCATAACCGGCCAACGGTCATCTCAATCGCAATTCAAATAAGTTCTACACTTGAACTTCATTGTGACTGGAGCAAGTATTGTTCAAACTTAGAATTAGGCTGCTGCTCAAGATAATTATATTTAAATTGACAATTAACTAAAGGATTCAGCAGAATTTGGAATGTAGAGGTACCTACGAGTTAGTTTGTGATCGGGCGAATATCAATCCACCGAATTTAATCTAGGAAAACTCGATCGTCCACTGCCAAGCCGGATGTGTACAGAGAGATGTCCACGTGTATCAAACGACGTTTTTCAATACATTTTTGAAAAAATAACTTTAAGAACGAAAAATATTTGTGTCATGAATTACATGAAACTGTGATTTTAATTTTTTTTGCCGCACTTTGCTTTCGCCAGGTTGAAGGAGAAGCAAAGGTATGAAGCCGCTAAACATCCTAATATAAAAAAAAAAAAAAAAAAAAAATTTTATATAGAACACAAATGAATGTTAATTTGTTTATAAAAGTAATTATTAGTTTTAAAAAATCATGTTTATCTATGTTATTCTATTTATAAACACAATTTGAATACTTATTCAAAAAATATTTACGCCGTAAAGACGCTTAGTGCTTTGCCGAAATTTAAAAAAAAGAACATTCAGTCTGAGGCCTATAAGCATTGAACCAATTTGGACTAAGTTAGGTATAGTTATCTGTGGCAATTTTCATTCCCGCACACGTGTTGGAAAATGAAAAAATAATGCAATGTTGAATATTCAAATTGTGTTTATAAATAGAATCATCATCTGCCTAGCCTTTTCCCAACTTTGTTGGAGTCGGCTTCCAGTCTAACCGGATGCAGCTGAATACCAGTATTTTACAAGGAGCGACTGGCCTATCTGACCTCCACAACCCAGTTAGTACCGGGTAATTTGATACTCCTTTTTTTTGTTTATAAATAGAATATCATAGGTAAACATGATTATTTAAGGCTGATGCTCCAGGGTAGCCCAAATTAGGGTAGTAAATTCAAATTTTCTTACGTTTTTGGCAAATTGCAGGTCAGTGCTAGGTTGTATGTTGATTAAAATATTGGACGCGATTGTAAGCAAGCAATGACTTTGACCTTGAAAAAACCGTTTCTCGACCTTTATGAACTTGGAGGGTTGTATTGATGGTTTTGATGATAATAATTCTGTAACTACATACGTCTTACAATCGCGTCCAATATTTTAATCAACATACAACCTTGCACTGGCTTGCAATTTGCCAAAAACGTAAGAAAATTTGAATTTCGCGGGCTGGTCGAAGCATTCACCTTAAAACTAATAGTTACTTTTAGAAACATAAACAAATTAACATTTATTTGTGTTCTAAATTCAAAAATGTATAAAAAAATAAAAAAATGATATTAGGCTCTTTAGCGGCTTAATATAAAGTTTAATTTCATACCACCATATACACTGCATTTTGGGGGATTATGGGAGGCAGGAGTAAAGTCTTGCAAGTATCAAATCCGTCGTGTTGTTGGCAACTCGAACTTAACTTACGAAGAGTTCAGCACGATATTGGCTCAAATTGAGGCCGTCCTTAACTCTCGGCTCATGTACCCACTTTCCACAGACCCAACTGACCTTATTCCTCTCAGCCCTTCTCTATTTCTGATTGGCCGACCGCTCACCGCACAAGCCAGCCCAGACCTGACGACTACAGCTTCACATCGCCTGTCCCGTTATCAACGAGTGGAACAGATGCACCAACAGTTCTGGCAGCGATGGTCGAAGGAATATATATCTGAACATCAAACCAGAACAAAATGGAAGGCGAACAATGAAGAACTGGTACCTAACACACTTGTCCTTATCAAGGAGGATAATCTTCCACCTCTCAAGTGGCGCTTGGGAAGAATCATTTCAACGTTGCCTGGCAAAGATGGCCTGGCACGAGACGCTGACATAAAAACAGCGACCTCGGTGCGAAGGGCATTTTCCAAGATATGCCCTGTGCTATCACAAGAAGAGAAGGAGAAGACGGATCTACAATAAAACATCCGTCAACGCCATCGGTACTTCGTTGGAAGCAGGTGCTTCCAAGGCCAGGGGCATATGTTAACACCATCTATTGGTGAAACGCCGCGTCACGTAACACCCTCTAGCGTCGAGTGACGGAGGCTCAACACTAGAAGAATGAACGAGAGCGGCGCACGCTGATTGGTCGTCGCCGTAGTACTGAAGAATCTTCATTCGTCAGTTCCACCGGTCTTCCAGGGTCTTCCATTAATTCACCAGAGGAATGAACAAGAGCGGCGCACGCACGCTGATTGGTCGTCGCCGCAGTACTGAAGAATCTTCATTCGTCGGTTCCACGGGTCTTCCATTCATTCTCTGACTAGTTTATAGTTATCTGTGATTCATTCAACAGAAGAAAAAGCGTGGTAGTTGGTTCACCATAAAAACTGTTAATTTTATTAATAATTCTAAACCTTTATGTAATATATCTTACATAATAAACGCATCAAATTTTCCATAACAATAAAATCATTCATTAAAGAAGTCCTGACCCTCAACACACAACATATTGGTTTGCTTCTCCTTCAACCTGGCGAAAACAAAGCGCAGAAAAAAAGAAAATTAAAATCATAGTTTCCAAATAATTCATGACACAAATATTTTTCGTTCTTTTATTTTATTTCTTCAAAAGTGTATTGAAAAACGTCGTTTGATACACGTGGACATTAAATTTGTTATTGCAGTTCTCGGCTCAAAAACACCGTTGCCTACGGCTCGGGAGTTAATTCCGCCTCGGATGCAATAACAAACATTCTCCACTTGTATCAAAATGTACTTTTTTCGAATTTTACCATTTTCCTTACCAGAATTAATTATTAATATAACAGAATTTAATACAATCGCTCGATAAATAAAACGCAGACTTTGTTCGTAAGCTTCAAGGTAACGTCGCCTATGCCGAATATCTCCTTGATACGAACTCAATACATCATTTTCACTCATTCATCATATTATTTAAAGTCATTCGTTTTCATTATGTTTAATATCACACAGCCAATATACCACCCATCTAGAAGGTATTGATTGATTCTAGACTGAAATAATTCTAAATAATCCCTCCAATAATATTGTAAGTAAGTAGGTAAGTATTAGTTAGTGTCTACGGTTGTCTTTGTAAACTAATCTCAGTGACAGCTCGAAGTCTCCGCATTTAATTTAGCAATAACTTCCAGACATTTTGTTGTTATCAAATGGCTCGGGTAAGGGAGTTTTTTATAACATAAGTCTAGATTAAATTACTCTTGGAGAAACAGCGTTATCCAGGGATAATTGCTTTTTTTTTTCAACGGGAACTTCGTGAACCATTGGATTTTCAAAGATGGAACAGTTCGCTGTTGGAAATTCATCCCTATGTCCTACGTTTTAAACAAAACCTGTAACTAAGATATTTGGCTCCCATTTTAGGTCCCAGTTCCCAGGCACCAAACCGACCTTATTTTTTTTGGATGGGAAATCATCATGACTCCTCCCGCTCTAGGCGGAGAAGGAGGGGGAGTGTCAGACTTTTACTGACTAAAACCCATCCATGTTCCTTCTTCGCCTTTTGTGTTCCGGGGCCACGGTATCTCTTTCGAACAGTCCCATCCGAACTTAGGTACACAATCATTATTCGACCCATAAAACGTAATAAAACATCCAGTTACAAGTTTACAAGTACTGTAACATTAGAACGAGGAAGAGAGAGTGTAACGTGATATTTATTACTCCAATTAGGGACAACATTTGTATGGATTAACTGCCACTAATCACGAAGAAAGGGCATGCTCGTGTTTCAGTGAAACAAATGTGTGCAGGCACGTTGTGAAGTGTACAGTTTTTGTACAGCAGGATTATGTAAGGATTCTTTGAGTAATTTTGCTGAATGAATCCTCTGTTTGCAAGATTTTGCTCAATTACCCAGGTAAAAATAAGCTTCTCATTTGCAAACATTGTCTGAGTGAATTTCTCAGGCGAAAAATTTTTGCGTCTAGGCTGAAATCGCAGTGCTGCTTTACAGATAATGCAACGATTTTTTTTCTCAGAATTAAAGTGACATGAATCTAAATGAAGCCACTTAAATTATATTTATAAGACTATTACTTTTTATGAAAAAAATCGGTAAATGATGAATTATCAATTTCTGTGTCTTGTCCACAATCACTTTCATACACAGCTTTTACCTCTCAGGAAGATAATCTCCAACATATATAGGAAAAAGTATTTTGATTGCGTTAAGTAATGATTGACCTACAAGACGTTAATTAGTTTTAAATGTTTAGACTCATAGTTAATGAGTACATGCCAACGGTAGGTTTGTCCAAGCGAAATTACTAATTTCTATGGTCATTTTGTTTCACCGTCCTGAGCTTCCACCAATGAGTTTAAACGAACAATAAATCCCTGCTCGGCAACAGACAGTCGTGCTCTTACGTGCAGTAACAATGGTAGTGCACCATATCGCTAGGTCTTTCCGCCAAAAATATAAGTACCTACGTGATTTCAGTTTACTCGGAACGAAATTTTGCAATTTCGGTGATTAGGTTTTAAAAGGATTTTTGCAAGAAATAAAGGTATCACTTTTATGCATGCTAAGTAGCCTTTGGTACACATTTAATATTATAGAAAATAATAGTCATAGCCTTGATAGTTTCTTGTAAAAAAAATAAAATAGCCAAGTTTCCAATTTCTATGGGGCAATTTCTGTGGTTTCCGTGGCATCTCGTGGCCCATGGAAATTACACGACTCCACAGAAATTGTACCAATCAATTATTGTATTAATGTTAATGAAGATTTTTGAAAAGAATCAATACTTGTTATGCCGAAATTACTTTGACAGAACTGGGTCCTTAGCCCCGGACATTAAAATAAAATTGTATTACTATTTCTTGAAAAAGTCATTCAATTGGATTAACTGAACTTTGAGATGCTGGGGACTCTCGACAGAGATCCGTGGGGGCTCCCTTACAAGATGGTGCGGGATAAACTCCGCACCTGGGCCCCCTACTGACGCAGAGTCTCCGGCCTGAGCTCGTAGAGGACATGGTGAGTGCTCTGTTCCCTTCGCGAGGGGAACATCCCCCCCGTCTATGGCTCCGCCGCCTGCGTTGCTGGAAGCGGACCAACAGGACGACGACGAAAACGCTCCGAAAGTGACTGGGGTAGACCTGAGAGTGGCGGTCGTTGGCTCAGTGTCAAAAATACCGCCCCGGGACCCGACGGCTTGCCTGGCAAAGCCTGGGTCCTGGCCTCGGAGGTTCTCGGGCACCGACTAGAGGGGCTCCTAAGCGCATGCTTGGAGAGAGGCCAGTTCCCGCTTCGTTGGAAGATGGGAAAGCTGGTCCTCATTCGGAAGCCGGGGCACCCTGCGGAATCTCCCTCCACATACCGGCCCGTGGTGCTGCTCGGCGAGGTAGGAAAGCTCTTTGAAAGAATAATTGCAAACCGCCTCGCCGAGCACCTTGCGGGGTCGGAGCCGGATCTTGCGGAACACCAGTTTGGTTTCCACAAGGGGCGCTCTACGGTGGACGCCATCATGCGCGTGAGAGCCCTCACGACGGGATATGCGGTTTCCCAGGGTGGGGTTGTCTTGGTGGTGTCTCTCGACATAGCTAATGCCTTCAACACCATGCCCTGGAGCTGCATTAGGGAGGCACTCCGGTATCACCGGGTGCCGACCTACCTTCGTCGTGTGGTCGAGTCGACTTTGAAGTACTTAGGACTCGTCTTCGACAGCCAGTGGAACTTCGTGGAGCACTTCCGACTTGGCCCCCAAACTGGAACGGACCGGCGCTGCCTTCAGGCGGCTCCTGCCCAACCTGAGGGGGGCAAACGCCCCCTGCCGGAAGCTCTACGCAGGAGTCGTGCGGTCCATGCACATGCAGTCGTGGCCGGGGGCCACGTTGTGGGCCTGTGGACGGTGGGCTATGGGCTAGCTCGCCGTCTGTCCGTCTCATGACGACAGACCGTGTCGATGGTGCGTTCGTGTTCCACGCGCGCCTCAAAGAGAGTCAGCAATAGGAAGGGGTCCACAAGGACCGATGCCTGCTAGGGTTGCGGGACTGTTCGAAAGAGATACCGTGGCCCCGGAACACAAAGGGCGATGAAGGAACATGAATAGGTTTTAGTCAGTAAAAGTCTGAAAGTCCCTCCTGCTTCGCCCAGAGCGGGAGAAGTCATTTGATGATTTCCCATCCTCTTCATAGAAGTAAAAAACATAATCAGTTCCTTGATTGCTAATTTTATAAGACTGATTTTTCCAATTAATAGTACACCACGTTGTATTTTTAGAAATGCTTAAAATGAACAAATCGTTTATTTTTGATACATGGGTTACATGCATGTGTTCATTACATAATTACAACGATAATATATACCTACATATATTAACGACGATATTTGTATTATATCAGTTTTTTCATTAAACCTTATCTTTCTTTACATATTATTAAAAAACAATGTATTTATATAATAATTCACAATTTCGGTGCAAACGCAGAATTTCTGTGTCACCAATACAATTTCGGTGGCAATAATAAAATTTCTGTGGCTCGCCAATTTCGGTGGCCCAAATAACTCTCTAAGTAATTTAATTATAATATCCCCTTTCATAAAATGTATATATAATGTGGATATGTTGCGCTTTGTTATTAAAGTTTTTCAAAAAACCTGAAAATGAAAATGTCCATGGAAATTAGGTAAAAAATCGAGTTGTTGAAATTGACTCGTCTTCTAAATGCAGAAGAGATTTTTTACGATAGCGAAGCACTATAAACCACACAGTTAAACCACAAATTAAGTTAAAACCAAATCTAACCAATTATAATTAGATCACAGCCCACTGCGCAATTTAATTAGCAAGGCGGGCCACACGCCAAGACAAGGAGATAGCGCGACAGATAACCAAAGCGAACCTAACAGAATAAAACTATTCATAAGAAACATCCAGATTTAAATATAAAAGAACTGTTGATAGAGAATTAGCCTAACGAACTCGAGATTCACAAGTTCAATTTAATCTGCGAGAGGTCACAAAAAGCAATTTATTTCGCATACAATATATTCTGAATTAACACTACAATAGTATATAATTTAGAATCTGAGTCACCTATACCACTTAACCTTATGAAATTTATATGCTTTTTACATATGAATACCTACTACTGCTTTGGAAGTACCGCTGCGAAACTGGCACGGTGCGCCATGGGGTCAAGCGATCGTTTTCTATAAGGTAAAGGTATGGGGCCATCGTGTGGCAGGCCATAATCGCCCACGACGATGAGGTGGAACATTCTATAACACAAAAGATTGTATAAAATATGGGCGTAGAGAGTTCATAACAGAAAGAGGTCAATAACAAGAATTTTGATAGCACGTAGATGAGACAAGATTTTCGCGGGTGAAATCACATAGATTCTGTGACAATATTCCAGTTTTATTCCAAGTGATAGTATTGGTAGGTTTTTTGGAAATTTGATTGTACGGCCGTGGCAGCACTGCTTCGCAGTAAGCATCAGGACTCTGCCAAGCTAATATTATGAAAGTTCAATCATGAAATTGAAAATTGGGATAAAAAACAAAGTAGCTTTGTCGCAACACCCATCAACTACACTTGAAAAGTAGCTACCATTTTATATTTTCCGTATCTCTAGCAATCAAAAAAGCAACAACACTATGAGGAGTAGAACGTTGAATTTTAAAATTCCGTAACCAGGCAGCCATCTTTCTTTTTTATAGTCTGCACGTTGCACTGAAACGTTAGGAATTAAAAACGCTTGAAAATGCAACAGACGATTAAATTCTGTTGGCCGTTTTATTAATTTGCATTTATTTATACGTTTAGATAATCTTCAGATGGTTAAGCAAAGCTTGGATTCCCATAGTCAACACTTTATTATATTCTCTGTTTAAAAATAAACGCTATTTGATTTTGATATAAGAATAGTATTTCAAATGCCTCGAGGCCTTTAAAACTAGACGTGTAATAGACAAGGTTATTGTTTAAAACCATCTGCCTTTGAAACTTGTAAACTGAAACTTGGTTCTGAAACGTATCTTAACTTTTGTTCCCTAGAGCTGCCTATAAAATCGATCAAGGTTAAGTATATTCCTTTGAGGTTAAGTATTTCTTAAAATAAACCTTTGAGCTAGCCTTTGATTAGAATTATTTTCACTGAGCTGAAAGACACTGAATTCGAATATTCTTGTTTGAAGTTGTTTTTACTCATTCCAATTTGTTTTCATGAATTCGAACTTTAAAGTTTTTTTCTAGACAGCCAGACACTGAAAGCATCCAGAGAGATTTTCCGAGTCAAAGCAACACTTGAACCTCCTTCATTGCTCTTCAGCCTCGTCCATACTGCGACACAAGTTGCAATACGAGTATCGAGACTTAGGCCAGACATCTCTGAAACCTTTTTGATCTATATTATCTGATAATTTTGTATCGGCCGATAGAATTTTTTGTGGAGACATTTTATCGAAATCGTGTGCAGATTTTAGAATTAAATATTAATATAAAAATCCATGTTTTCTCCCGATATTTTCCTTCACCGATTACCAAAATAAAATTAGAAAGATCCGCTTTGAGCAAGCGTGGTTCAATGTTTTCTCGAAATGGGGAGTGCTTTGCCCTACTGTGGGCCAGTAATAGGCTGGTATTCTTAGTTATGTACCTGTAAATATTTGTTGGTAGCAGGGCTGATCTCTAATTGTATCACCGGCTCACTAGCACAACCAAGTCCTCGTCCAGGGTACGCTTTACATCATTTTTCCTGCCATCCATGGTGGGGGTGACAGTTTTGACATTGACAGCTACCTGACTACTTATGTCATGGTGTGTGTGAGACGGTGCTACCATAACTATTAAATAGATACACTACAGTACCCATCATTTGTAATTCTTCCTCTTAAATAAAAACAGTACAGTCACAGTACTTGCGATCAACACTTGACCAGTAACAAGTGCTAGCTGTCATCACCTCCATCTGTCATCTTGACGTCATCACCACAATGGTCAAGTATCCATTACTAACATTGATTGGTAAGTAGGTACACTCGTAAACAGAACTGACAGCTCTCGAAGTAAGATCGCGACCAAAATGTTTGAGCTTTGTCCGCTGAGTAGTTCCGGAATTATTGAGGAGTTCTCATTTGACTTTGTCACTGAGTAGGAAGGTATCGTAGGTCAACTTGAAACTAAGAGTTCTCTCGAGTAAACAAAGGTAAGCGAAACTACAATATAATGCAGGATGACGTAATAAGCATGACAGACGTCATTATCAGCTGCCTCGCCTTTTCCCTCAATGCTTGCGTCGGCTCTAAGTCTAACAGGATGCGCAGATGAATATCAGTACAATATCTCGTATTAAACAAGCTGTTCCACGTAAGATACATGATTTGATGACTCTATTGAACCGATTTGAACGCTGAGCCTGGACGCAGGTGACGTTTCCTCAGCTCCCTTCTACCCATGCATTCTAGAAATTATCAATATATCTGTAACTACAGGAATTCCTAGGACTAGAGCCAGAGTTACAATGACATTTGTCCCTTGAAGTGCTTCATAAAACGAAATGTATTTATTAATTTATTTTTAATATCGATGTAGGACCAAACAGACTCATCAACAAAGTAAAATTATCCAACATTAACCTATTTCACCACCCTATAACATGTTTACCCTCTAAACCGATTACAGCAATGGTTGCCATCCCCAATCCCGCGGGAACGCTGCAATTTGTCAGTCCCGCGATTGTATTATTAAGAGCATTAAGCGTAACCCCGGGATCCCATTAGGCCGGCGGCACCACTCTAGATGCTATCAGCGTTTAGACCGGACAATGCGGAATTGAAAGTAAGGGTCATTGGACGATGGACAAATGCGATCGAGACGATTTGTCTCGTCGTTATGTGGCCTATGAGGAGTTCGGGCTAAATAATAACAGCCTCTCGGGGCGATCTTAAGGTTAAGCCGTGCTTGTCTAGGTTGGTCTGTGGATGGGTGTCCACCCATTACATACCCAAGTTTCCTCCGTGCCTCGGAAAGCACGTTAAGCAGTTGGTCCCGGCTGTTATTTGTAAATCTTTGACAGTCGTTACAGGTAATCAGTGACCCAAAAAGTCTGACAAGGGGACTACCAAGGGGTATCGTATTACCCAGTAGTTACTAACTGAGTTGTGGAGGTCAGATAGGCAGTCGTTCCATGTAAAATACTGGTATTCAGTTGCATCCGGTTAGACTGGAAGCCGACCCCAACATAGTTGGGAAAAGGCTAGGCAGATATGTGTAGGCCTATGACATTATTACACATAGGGGTCTAACGTGTTAGAAAGCCTATAATATTCTACACCATACAATTTGATTCGATGGTTTTTACTTTAGATTAATCGCTATTTAAGACACTATAAGAAAGATTTGGCGAGACGTTCTGGACGCGTACCGCGATGGCTCTCAAAGAGATGCCTGCCGGGGCTGCGGGACTGTTCGGAAGAGATACCGTGGCCCCGGAACACAAAAGGCGATGAAGGAACATGGATGGGTTTTAGTCAGTAAAAGTCTGACACTCCCTCCAGCAGTAGGCTAAAAAAAAAAACAGTGAGCTCGGCAATTCGACAAAATTGACATTCGCATTGTATGATCTGGTTAGTGACGATACTTTCATAGAAGCCTTAAAGCTTGGCTTTTCCTTATGACATTCTCTTCGTGATGTTAGGGTTTCTGAACAGTTTGCTTGCCTTACAGGCTTGCTGTATTGTTGGCCCCTAGGCACTACTGGTATACCTAGGATAAACCTAAACCTAGTTTACCTACGGTTTCTGAAAGTGAAAACCTATTCTGGAAGTAATCTGCGCTCCAACATCTCAAACAGTTACTATTTCAGTTATCCAAAATAGCTAAACATTTATGTGTTTATCAGGTTCTCTAAATTCAAGCTTAACCCTCTAACATAAACACCACTAAACAAGCTTAAAGTTCAAATAACAAATCTAGGACGTTAGGGTAACGCATACAAACAAAATAATGTCCTAATTAAACACAAACTCCAGTTTTAGTACCAACTAATATAACACGTGTTTCATAAAGTAGTTCCTTAGTAAATTACACGTTTTAAATATTAATTAGTACAAAAGGACAAGGTTTCTAGTAGTTTCTGTTATAATCAGTGATAGGAATAGGTAGTGCTTATTAGCCTAAACTTCGAAGAACAGAGACAAGAATCGGAGACTTCCTTAGACTATATTTTTTTCCGGGACATCACGTAAGTACATCAAAAATTAATGTTATTTGGAATAAGTAATTGGTCTATGTTTACCTAAAGTTTGCGACTAGACTTATCATAACACAGTCGTTACAACCATCAAAATTTCTGAAAGTTTTCTTTTTAAGAACATTTTGGAAACGACTTCTTCATCATAAAACTATGATACGCTCTCTTAGGTACGCACTCTTAGAATTTACAAAAAAAAAACTCGCCGTGGTCGCATAATAAAATATAGTCTAAGGAAGTCTCCGATTCTTTTCTCTGTTCTTCTTCGAAGTTTAGGCTAATAAGCACTACCTATTCCTATCACTGGTTATAATTAATCTAATGAGGTAGGTATATCGAACGGCAAAGACGAAACAAAAATAGGTTTCTATACAAAAGAAATAAATAATTGTCTGTTTGTAACATCAAATAAAAGGTTTTCAAATAAAAAATAAATGCATGCAGTCAAAGCCGTAGCTGTAACAAAAATACATTTATATAAAAAAAACTGTGTCTGTTTGTTCCGGCTAATCACCGAAACGGCTGGAGCGATTTTGACGGGACTTACTGGTAGATAGCTGATGTTATAAGAAGTAACTTAGACTACTTTTATTTTAGAAAAAGAATTTAAGGTTCAAAACCCATAAAATTGATAATAAAATCCGATTCAAATAATGAAATAATATTTTATAATAAATTTTCACACAGACGAAGGTCGTGGACAACAGCTAGTATAATAGTATTAAATGTAATTTCAGATCCCCCACACCAAGGCCTATCAAGCCCAAGGCCTATCAAGACCAAGACTTGTTTCAGACTTCAGCCCCAATTTCTCAAATTCATATTACTTCGAATACTTAGCTAAAGTCTACAAAATTATTCCTAGAACTTTACGAACACCTCCCAAAATCGTAAATTCGTATATAATTTAGCATAACAAAAATGAAAATGAGCACGCTTTGTTTATTCAAAGAATCTTTAACGGCTTCCACGCAATTAATTCGCGGCCACAGAATATAAATCACTTGAACAAAACACTGGGAGCACTGCTGTTAATTACTAAAAGCGGTACAACATTTTAATATCTGTATTTACATCTCGCTAAGTCATGTTTGTGATGCTGAAAGCGTCTGGGGGTCGCAAACCAACTTGCTCCATGTTTGGTTTACGTATAAGCGTATAGACAGTATAGTTTCATGAAATTGAATTAAAAAAACAAGATGGCGATGACTCCAACCAAAAAATCCTCGTTCGATTTTAGGTATAGGTTTATGTCACCTAGACCAACCTAGCAAAGCACTATCCGAAGAATCATCAATCATTTCATCATTAATGTTTAGTGGTCAGTAACCACTGATTATGAGTTTCTAGAAAACAAAATACAAACCAAAAATTTGCTAAGAATCATGTTTCCATTTTCACATTTTGGCATGAACTTTCTGCTGAAACTTCGAAGGAGGACGTCGCTCATTGTTCGTTCAAATATTAAGGGGCACCTCAGGGGAAATACGACAGGTAAATAAGAAACTACGGAGTACGAAGCTTGCTGACTTATACGAGTATTTGTGCTCTTATTTCTATCCTAAATATTTCAGGCAGAATTCAGGTTCACGAAACTAGAAACCTATGAGTATCTAAGAACTTAAAATGTGTATTTATTTAAACTTATTTAAAGTAAACATTCTAGTTGAAGTAAAAATCATTTTCTATTCTTCCTTTTCCGAGAACTTGTCAAACGCAAGTTTACTTTGATGCCTTCAATGCAGCTCGCAAAAGAATGAAATTTAAAATGGAATTACCAGTAGTGTTTGATAAGTTTTCTAAGTTAAACTTTCAATTAACATCCCAGTTTTTGAATTTAGAATTTAAATTCAAAAACTGGGATGTTAATTGAAAGTTTTAATTATCTCAATCATATACCTACGTATGTGCTTACATAAATTAAAACTTTTACAAAAACCTTAATACATAATAATTATATCGTTCTTCTGTATGCATTACATAGACAATTAGACATCGAACTTTTCCTTTTTCGTACTCCCTAGATATTGTACAGTTACAAAAAAGCAGGTAATTTCGAGCAGAGAGGAAGTTATTAGAGGCAGGTAGGCTGCGACGCGCGGTGCCGACACCGCTATTTCACATATGTAGGAGTTTTAGCAGTTCCGGCTTGCACTGCACCGACAACTGGAATTCTGAACTGAAAGGGAATAGGAGTGGCTACGTACCACACACAAAATCATCACGCTTGTAATCCCCGAAGGCAAGGCAGTGCTGTACCTAAAAGTACACCCACACTTCGCCAGTTATGTTTAAATCGTTATTTGCAACTGTTAAATATATTTTAGTTATAGTTTACTACTACTACATCAGCCCATAACGTCCACTGCTGGACATAAGCCTCTCCCATGATGGGAGGAATTTGCCGTAATCTCCACGCTTGGCAAGCGGATTGGAGATCGCAGTGATGACAGACTAACAGAAAACGCTGCTGCCCATTCTCTGGTCTGCGGAGGCGCAAGGTGTTCTGCCTCAGAAATTAATCGCCATATACGACACCCGTGATTGTAATAAGTTTACTAATTATGCACTAATTATACCATTGTTTGAAAAATAATACTACTGCACATTTATTATGTACACTTTTGTAATAATTTTTCATATAAATTATTCTTATTCTTAATTAATCTTAATAAATCTTTTAATAAATTCAATCACTATTGCTTATCACATTATTTAATGTTAAACCTATTAGAGCTCAGCTTGAGTACCTAAACAATACAGGTCTGAATCCCATGTAATAGGGAGCGAGCTTATTGCCATCAACCGGGCACAAATCCAGCGTAGCTGCTACTGAGAAATTCCTGATTGAAAAACCCAATAACAGTGTGCAAGACCCGGGAATCGAACCTAAGACCTCATTTTCAGCAGTCGCCCTTGCGACCAGTAGAGCTACGACCTACGTGCCGTGCTTTGAAATACTGTCGATTAAATTATCTATGTTAACAGGTAAGATAAATAAAGTAGATTCGTGATAAAATTTTCCCATTCTGGTGGCAGAGGTATACTGTATACTTTATTGCCTCATTAGTCTTTATGTCGTCTACATTTACGTTTATCCTAGTACATAGCATGGTCGGACAAAGTATATCCACCGGTTCTCTGACTGGGTTCACCTTAGGTCATAATTAACCTACCTGTTGACAATGGTATCTCTTAGCTGATTCTAAAACTACTCTACGAACTTGACAATATATAGACGATCACATACTTTACACTCCACATAGGGTTGTACCACCACATAAAAATTTACTACAGTATACCTCTGCCACCAGAATGGGAAAATTTTCCACATTTTTTATTAATCCACATTAAATTCAAATTCAAAAACTTTAATTCGAGCGGCGTCAATCAGTTTCCGGAACGCATTATTGAATGGGGAGACACAGGCAAAGATAATCTCAGATGGTGCCACCATAAAAAAAAGAAAAAAATATATTTCAGGCATTGCAAGTAATCACATTCAGTTACATAATCTATACTATAATAATATTATAAAGCTGCAGTGTTTGTTTGTTTGAACGCGCTAATCTCTGAAACTACTGGTCTGATTTGAATGATTCTTTCAATGTTGGGTAGTCCATTTATTGAGAAAGGCTATAGGCTATATAACATCACGCTGCGACCAAAAGGAGCGGAGCATAAATGAAAAATATTGCAAAAACGGGGAAAAATGTATTCCTTTTGTGAGCTGTTTCTCTTTTATGTGACGCAGACGAAGTTGAGCTAGTGTTAATATATATAAGTTGTAAAATAGATTAAATTAAATTACCGATAGTTGGTCTCAATCTGACCAATGAGGTTAAGCTATTTTGAAATATAAAATGACATTCAGTACCACATTTTCAACCAATGATGATGTTGGGAACCAGCTTTGCTAGCGCCATTAGTTCCGCAGTTTCCTTCCCCACACGAAGGGCTTCATACGACGCTAGAGAATAATTCTTCCACAAGCTGCAAGTGTAGAAGGTGGTACAGAATGCTCTAAAGAGCGTCACCTTTACGTCCGCAGTACAACGAGCAAACCTGCGGGCTATCGTATTCGCGTGTACGGACAGAGCCCTCCGTTCTCTTTCAATGTCAGCATTGTCCATAAGGTCAGTCACTTAGGTCACTTGGACATCAAAGTGACCTAAGTATTAAGCCTCTTGATTGGACTTCCCTTTAAAGAGGGTATAGTTAAACTAGGTCACGTTCTGGAGTCTCACTTAATGAGTCTACTTCGTTACAAAATCAGGAATATACTTTTAATAACTGTTCAAAAAGTTCAGTATGAATGAAGTTCGACAAACAGTGAATTACTTCGTCGGGTATTGCCATTACTTTGTCGGGTTTAGTGTTTGACATGATTCTTATTTTCAAAACAAAAACATTACGCTGAGAAAAGAAAAAGTACAACTAAAAGTTTTACAAAGAAAAGTTTCTGTCAATTGTTTTTTATTTTACGTACTTAGATACTTATTTTTACTTATAATATCAGTACCAGATAGGCAGTCGCTCCATGTAAAATACAAGTATTCAGCTGCATCCGGTTAGACTGGAAGCCGACCCCAACATAGTTGGGAAAAGGCAAGGCAGATGATGATGATGATCATTGCCTATTACCTAACCAGCGATTGAGGAGGCCTATGTAATAGTATGCCCGGTAGTGGATTACTGTAGGCTGATGATTAACTAACCTTACAATACATAGGTCCTAGGTATGTAGGTAATGAGCCGAGCCTTGGTTTGTAGGTTCTTCAAAAAAATCTAAACTCATATTTTTTTTTTTTCTTAAATAATTTCTGATAGTCAGCTATTTTTGGACGTAGGAACGTTTGATACCGCTGGGGTCGCGTTCCTTCATACTAAATTGATTTCCACAACATTTACAATCTATACATATCATATCTGATTTCCATAACTAACCTGCTTTGAAAGCTCGTTCGTTATCACAATCGAAAAAGCTCTTTTAGCCAAAACTACAATTAAAAACCGGTTCTTAGAACCATCAAAACATAACAAGAAATTAGGATAACTTATGCAAAAAATCAACAATGTCTCCGCAACGAGTTTATTTGCATTTTCATTGTAGTATTAAAAACTTAACAAGGATATACCGTATTTTGTTCGAAAAGAAAGAATACGGACGTTGACCCCTATGTTTATTATAGATTGGGCAAAAAACCGTAACGAATCGTCTATGATTATACCTACCTAGTGTCACGCGGCTAACACAATGGGTGCCATTTTAAATTCATAATTGTTTTGTGCTCACGAACGTTAAAAACAAGCTGCTAGAATAACTTGACAGGCGGCGAAACTAGAAACCACTTCAACTTCAAATTAGAAAAAAAACGTTTTCACTTGTCATGCTCTGAAAGTGCTTATTTATTTATGTTTAGGCTGCAAAAAATTGAATTTTGTGCCAAGTGCATTAACGTATTTACTCATAAATGTATCTATGTTAAGGCAAAGAAAATGAGCCATACAGCCAAATACAATAAGAAGTTCATAGATAGAATTTGTTATTTTATCTATATACACCCATGCTATAAATCCTCTATAAAAGTATCTGAAACAGTTAACTTATGGCCGAAAAAAAAGCGCGGGAATCATCGAATTTGGCGGGCGTGATTTTTCTTTCGTTTTCTTCTAAATATTAAAAAACGTTTGAGATTGGAGATAAGTTGTGTAGATTTATGTAAATATTCATTAGATTAGTTAATTTAATAGTTTTTAGATAAAATTCTTCGTTTATTAGGGTAAGTTTCTTTTATATTTTATTTTTTCTGGCCAGTGGCCACAATGGACAATGAACCGCCTGATCCGGGGGGCACAGTCCCCTCGGTCGGGCATAATATTACAATTTACGAATCCAGCATGGATACAGACTCGTCCTTAACCAGATCGGAGCGGAAAAGGGCTAGAGCTCCACGAAAAATATGTAAAAATTGCAATAAAAGAAGGCGAAGTGGTCATCACTCAACAGGAATGAATAATGAAACTAATTGTCATTGTGATAACGAATCAGTAGTCAGTCCAAAAATAACATCAGACGTACATTCAGTTTTAGTTCACAAAGAAGCCACTCCACGTTCTGTGGATGGTCCCCAGACTGAAAACCTCCTAAAGTCAGATCTTCCCCAGAAGGCGCCACAGGTTGCTAGGGCTTTGTACGAAGCCACAGACCTGTCGCCATACGTTGTACACATCCAAAAAAATGTTGATACACAAAACTCGGCTCAGACATTACACCCAGTAACTTTAGGGCATTTCCTGAAAAATCGCAGATACAACAATATTATTAACGGTTCGCTAAAACGCATTGGTCGAAATAGAATATCTCTAAGCTTCTCACGTTACGTAGATGCTAACTCTTTTATAAATGACCCAAGTTTGGCCAAGGAGAAATTGAAGGCATTTGTTCCATCAATAAATGTGGTTCGCATTGGAATTATTAAAGGCGTTCCTACCGAATGGTCTCCGGAGGAAATATTGGAAAATATATCTGTCCCAGCTGGATGCGGGAAAGTAATCAAAGCAAGGCGTCTCAACTATAAAATACACGAACCGACCCCTGTGTGGAAACCATCCCAAACAGTCGTGCTCACCTTTGACGGACAAATTCTACCAAAACGAGTGTTTTGTTGTTACAATTCCATGCCAGTAGAATTGTATACATTCCCTACAATTCAGTGTTTTAATTG
Organism: Xestia xanthographa; assembly: GCA_905147715.2. NCBI lineage: Eukaryota > Metazoa > Arthropoda > Insecta > Lepidoptera > Noctuidae > Xestia > Xestia xanthographa. The sequence goes on along the minus strand of LR990645.1, from coordinate 22,009,769 downwards.
TTGTCGTTTTGGCCATACAAAGGTACAATGCAGGTCGAACCCTCAGTGCTTCAAGTGTGGGGAGAAGCATTCTGCTGACACTTGCAGTATTGAAGACGAGAGTAATAGTAAATGCTGCCATTGCGGTGGCATTCATTACGCCATCAATAAAAAATGCCCAGAATTTAAAAGACAAAAATCAATTAAGCATTATATGGCCCATAGCTGCGTGTCATATGCTGAAGCGTCGCAGCTTCATCCACCAATCTCAAAATTGTATGCAGATGTGGTAACATCTGCCCCATCACATACCAATAAAAATTCTTTTTATTCACCTTTGCCCCAATCACATAACACACCAATTGTCTCCTCACAAAGGAAAACGGTATTCATTAAACCTCGAGATCCCCCAAAAATTGCCAAGGGATATGACCGGGCAGCTCATCAGTCAATAATCAGTAATGAAGTTTCTATGTCAGGGAATGGTGTTGCATTCCAAAATAAAACAACAAATAATAATGAGAATCAAATTTTAAATGTAATAATCATGTTAATTAATACCTTATCTAAAAATAATAATATTGAACCGTCCAACGTTGCTACTTTAATTGATACGCTGTCTAACTTATTTAACTTTAATCATAATGGATCCAAGTCTACTCAAGATTGTTCAGTGGAACAGTCGCAGCATTGTGAATAAAAAATCTGATCTATCCTACATATTGAACAAATACGATCTCTTTGCAGTCGCTCTCTGTGAGACATGGCTTAAACCAGGGTTCTCTTTTAGAATTCCTGGCTATGCGTGTCTAAGAACAGACAGAAGCGATGGGTATGGCGGTGTCGCCATACTTATTAAAAATAACTTGTCTTTTCAATCTTTTCCTCTTCCAAGTCTCAGTGACGATATATCTGCTGTCGCTGCTATTGTAAATAAAATCTGTTTAGTATGTATATATTATTCGCGTCCCACTGTAAATATTCTTTCTGAAATAAGTAATCTTCTTTCAGTTTTACCTAAACCATTTTTGGTAATGGGCGACTTTAATACACAACATCAGTCCTGGGGTAGTTCTAGTTCCAATAACTATGGGGAAAAGTTACTAGAAATTCTAAACTCTAATAATTTGTGTATTTTAAATACATGTCTCCCAACACGCCAAACGAATCCAGATGAGGGAGTAAGTGCCCCTGACCTTTCAATCTGCACCACCACCTGATTTAGCATCGACATTATCCTGGTCCCCTTTACCGTCTTCTTATGGTAGTGATCATTACCCCTTAATAATTTCTTTTCTACATAAAAAACCAGCTGCTTGTAATCCAACACCACGATTAAAATATAGACTTCAAAATGCAGATTGGGATACATACAAAAACTGTGTAGAAGAAAGAATTCTTGCTTTAACTAATTCCTTACAACTACATGATCCTCAGCTATTATCTAATCAAATAACAAGAATTTTAATAGAGGTGGCAGATAATACTTTCCCTATTAAGAATGGTGCTACAGCTAAAATTCCTTCACCACCTTGGTGGGATACTGAGTGCACTCAGGCCATAAAAAAAAGAAAAGAAGCAGAAAAAAACTATAGTCATACTATGACTCGTCATAATTTTGAGATATACCTAGAAGCTGCTCGTACAACTCGTAAGCTCCTTAAGAAAAAGAAATTTGAAGGTTGGCAAAGATTCTGTGCATCTATCTCGCCAGAAGTTAACGCATCTCTAGTATGGCAAAATATTAGGCGATTCAGGTCAGCATTCAGTGACACAACAGCCTCAAAACTACCATTAGAATTAGCCAATGAGTTTATGGATCATTTAGCTCCTCCTTCAGCCCCAGAACAGAGATCTTTAATGCATTTTCCCTATGTTCCTATTCCTAATTCTGAGTTGAATTCTCTCTTCACACTAAGTGAATTGAAAGGAGTCCTTTCACATGTTAAGGATTCAGCTCCTGGTGAAGATGGTATACCATATTCATTTATAGCTAATCTGTCTGACTCTGTTCTTTTAATATATTTAAATCTCATCAATACAGCTTTGATATCTGGCAACATTCCATCAAGTTGGAAGTCTCAAACAATTATTCCTATTCTGAAACCAAACAAAACTTCTTCTAATGTTTCTTCTTATCGACCAATTGCACTTTCTACAGTTCTTGCTAAAATTGCTGAACATCTTGTTAAGAATCGTTTGGAGTGGTTTTTGGAAAGCAAAAACTTGCTAGCTACATCACAGTTTGGTTTTAGGAAGGGTAAAAGTACGATGGACAGCCTTAGTGTGTTCACAACAGATATTCGCTTAGCCTTCACTTCTAATAACTCTGTAATTGCTGCTTTCCTGGATATTAGCTCAGCTTACGATAATGTCCTGGTATCAATCCTAGAACAAAAGTTGAATTCATTACAAGTTCCAACAATGCTGTCTAAGTTCATTATTAACATGCTTTCAGAAAGATCTTTACATCTTCATATTGAAGGGTATACATTTACCCGTTTAGTATGGAAAGGTCTTCCTCAAGGTTCTGTACTTAGTCAAATTCTCTACAATATTTACACTTATGATTTGGAATCCTCTCTAAATGAGTCAGTAAAAGTCCTTCAATATGCAGATGATTTACTTCTTTATTTATCTGGTCATTCTATTGAAAATATTTGTACTTCCTTAACCTCTTCTCTAGGCTTACTGAAGACTTGGCTAGAAACGAATGGTCTAGACCTGTCAATTGATAAAAGCAACATTGTCTTGTTTACTAGAATGCGTAAGCCTCCTATATTTACAGTAAGGTATAATAATATCCCTATGCCCATTAAAAACCAGGTAAAATTTTTAGGTCTTATTTTGGATACACATCTTACTGGTTTACCACACTGTGATTATATAGCTGCTAAATGCGAACGAAATATCAACATACTTAGATGTCTTGCTGGTGTTTGGTGGGGAGCACATCCCTTTTCATTAAAATTACTGTACAACACCTTGATTAGAAGCGTTTTGGATTATGGGACTTTTTTGCTGGATCCTGCTAATGTTGCTGGTCTTAAGAAACTGGACAGTGTTCAGTCCAAGGCACTTAGAGTGGTTTCAGGTGCAATGAAAAGCAGTCCTATTAATTGTCTTCAGGTGGAATGTGGAGACCCTCCACTTCATTTACGACGTCAATTTTTAGCTGATAGATTTATGGCTCGGTGTTTGCAATTTACGTATCATCCTTTACGAAATAAACTTTCCATTCTCTCTGAAGAAGTAATTTCATCCACTTACTGGAGGCACAAAGCTACTCCGTGTTTAGTTAAAAGCTTTAGAAAATACAATTTAATTGAAGCTCCTTGTCACCAATCTGAGTTTCTTCCTTTATTTCACTGTAATTAAAGTTCATTATTAATGTCACCGAACATACATTATAACCTTAACATTTTTCGAAATGACGTATGTCATAACCTTAACTTCAACTACACTATGGATCGTAGACAGAGTATTCTACTATGGATAGAGACTGGAAGGGCTGCCATCTCTTGTTTACAGATGCTTCGAAGCATGGAAGAGACTCATGTGTGGGAGTAGGTGTATACCACTCCAAATATAATATTGTTCAAAAAATAAAGCTCCCGCCCGAATCATCTGTATTTACGGGAGAATGTTACGGTCTATTCAAAGCTGTCGAATATATACTTATGATGGGCTTACGGAATTCACCCATTTTAACTGATGCAAGGAGTGCCTTACAATCTTTGGCCAGATTCCCTTTTTATTCTCATAATCCTTATATTATATTTGAAACACGTGAACTCCTCTATAAGTGTTCTACTAAGGGGTATTCAGTGCATTTTGCGTGGATACCCTCGCATTGTGGCATTCTAGGTAATGAGAGAGCTGACCAGTTAGCTAATGATGCCGTTTTGTGTGGCGACGTTTTTCCTTACAAAAATAACACCCAAGATCTGACAGCTCTGCCCAGGGTTTATCTACAGAAATCCTGGGGTCAGCTTTGGTCCGAGCAATCAGCGAAAGGGAAATTTTATCGGAATATTCAGCCATCCATTTTTATTAAACCTTGGTTTAGCAAGTACAAGCTAAGCAAAAAGATTACAACAATATTCATACGTATGCGATTGGGTCACGTGTGCACTCCTGCTCATCTTGCCAGGCTTGGCATTGTGCAGAACCCTGCGTGTGAATGTGGCGCTGAAGTGGGAGATCTGAACCACCTTATTTTTTCTTGCCCCCTTTATGACCACTCCTCACTTTTCCAAAGTCTTGTTTCCCTCCGAGTCCCTTTACCCACTTCTATCTCATGTATTTTATTTAATTTTAATGTAGATATCTATAAAACCATAGCTCTTTTCCTTGTAAATAATGATATAGCTATTTAAACATTTTCTAGATTAAAGGTACTTAATTATATTATTACGTAGTTCCTAGTTTACGCACCGAGTCGGCCTTTTTGTTGGGCCACCTGGTTGCGTTTTAGGGTTAGTTTTCTGTTGTATTAAATTTCCCGTACTGTCAATTTATTATATTTATACTTAACAACTAATCTCCTTTCCATTTCCAAATTTTTCGTTGTTAAATTTTATTATTTCGCGAGTACTTGATTCTTACGTTTTGTTATCAAATATAATATTGTCAGTGGCAATAAGCACAAATAGTGCAATGCCAAAAGGAGAAAAAAAAAAAAAAAAATATGGCCAACATTAAAACAGCCAGTGTCATAATAACCATTATAACACCCAAACGGGTGTTATAATGTTGTACTGAATTTCATTATGCAACTCGTTTTTAAAAAAAGAACATTGTCTAGCACGTGCGATTCACTACCACAGAGTATTATATTATCTGTGACCACAGCGACGTAATTGAAAAAAAAACTTATAGGTTAATTCGAATTCACGTCGTATCCCGCCATTTTTGTTCGATATTTGGATATTAGTATTGCACTAAGTACTTTGTTGTTTACAAAAATGAGTGATACACACTCACTTGCAAGAAGCTTCACATTAAATCTTCTTTAGTTAATGCCACTTTATCGCTAATGAAATCATTAAAATAATGATTTCATTAGTTTGTTGCATGAAACTACTTTAGGCTAAAAACTTGATCCTTTAACTAATGAGAGCATTAAACATTGTTGCCAACAATAAATGGAAAAAATGAATGGATTGAACGAATGGTTGCGTTTTGTTTTAAAAGTATTCACAATTTGTGTATTAATTGGCCGATACAAAACGCGTTTGACACGTAATACGGTTTATTTGACGACTAACATTTTTCTTTCAAATTCATTGGATGTGAAAGTCGCGTGTTATTATTTAGGTTTTATTTTGTGTGTGAGTCAAAATGTCTGAAAACCAAAACAAAAAACGTGAAGGAGGTGCAAACTTCACTCCAGAAGAAAAAATACTATTGGCTAATCTCATAAAACATTACTTAATGGAAAAATATCCTTTCCTGCAGCAGAACATTTGAGCCCCCAATGCTCATGCAAAGCTCGTTCCGTTCAGGCATATTGATATACGCGGAGCTTAATGCAGCCAGCTTGCGAGACACCTTTTGTACGATTCGGCAAACTGTAGAGCTGTTTATGTTCGTCAGATCAGCTAGTACCATCTGGAAGGACTCTGTCGCGAAGAACCGCAAACAGATTGGAAGCTGGGTAAGACCACAAATGGCCTTACTCCTCAGGGTCTGTGGTTCCAGATTGAGGCGGTCTCGAAGCTGCAGCGCTGCCTTCTTTGAAATTCAGTAGCACAACCAGAGCTCTTCTCCATCATTTTTTTTCGAATAAATTTATTTTGTCTAGAATCTGGCGGCGGCGAGGAACATCTTCTGGATCAGACAGCGACGATAGGCTGGTCAACGACATATTCAGCAGCGAAAATAAAAGTAAACACTACGTAAAATCAGTTTAATGGCCCGTCGTCGACCCATTAAAAATTATAACCTCTAAAATATAATTTAATGAGCTCTGATGCGCTAAAGTCGCTTCGTGCAATACAAAATACCGTTAATGGGTGGTTTGACACTTCATTAGATAAGTTTGACATTTCCATAATTAAAATTTAAAGGACCTTTAAAATGCATCTTATTTTCTTTCCTGCAATGCTTTAATGAAACATTAGGGTTTAAAGTGGCATTAAAAAGATAAAAATCTTTCTTGCAAGTGAGTGTTAGGCTTTGTGCATGTTAATAATTGTACAATCCAAAATGTTAATAATTATATTATTACTACATGGTTTGTTTGTATTAAATACTCAGCAATTAAACTTTCCATGAATTTACATAGACTTCTTACAACACTGCAACATCCTATGGTTTCAGAACCTTATAAGGAGGATTCATATCATGGATGAAGATGGAGATTACGGCAAATCCTCCCATCATGGGAGAGGCTTATGTCCAGCAGTGGACGTTATGGGCTGTTGTAGTAGTAGTAGTATATCATGGATGTAGATAAAGTCTTGTATGCACATAATTTAATTAATTTATTTAATTTATTTAATTTATTTAATTTATTTAATTTATTTAATTTATTTAATTTATTTAATTTATTTAATTTATTTAATTTATTTAATTTATTTAATTTATTTAATTTATTTTTAATTTATAATTATTATTATTATTATTATTTTTATTTATAATTTATTTATTTTTAATTTATTTATTTAATTGTCTTGTATTGTACATAATTAGGTATTAAAACACTTATGTGATACTATTATCACACTCGGCTTCGCCTCGTGTGATAAACCCACTTTCGTGTTTTAATACCCCTCATTATACAACAGTTGCATAAATAACTATTATAATATTTTCTTTAATTTATTTACCTTAGGTGTTTTCTAACACATCAAAAATTTTGAAATTTAAATTCAAGTACGGTAGGTTATTTAATTAATTTAAGAAAATTATTATTACAAAATTAATGTAATAGTAGTCTGTATAGATCTGCAGCCCAAGCCTAATATCAATGTCGTAAGATTTTAAAAAGTAAAGCGGGGATATACCGGGAAAAACAATTTCCTTCAGTATTCAAAACTACTAATTTTACTTTGAATTGTAATTAAAGAAATGATAAGTTATACTACTGTTTTATTTCCTCGCAATCTAAGTGAAAAGCAGAGTTTATAACTCGTCCACAAAACCATTTTATCCTCGACATTACTATCAGCCCTTGCCTTCGGCTCGAGCTGCTAAAAGTCTTGGATAAAAATGGTTTATTTTGTGCAATTGTTGTAAAATCTACTATTTCATCCCTTCTATTCGAAAAGTGTCGTTTTGTTCCTCTTTAAGCGGGAGCAAAGTAGCTCTTTTCTCCACTTGACTTTTTAGCGGGCAGTAATGAGATTTGAATTTGGAACATGAATCGTTCATTGAAATCGAACGCAAATTGTATAAATTACTGGCTGTAAGTGTTGACTGTACGGTGCGGGGCTGATCCGCGCACCCGCATTGTAGAAACATATTAAATTAAGAGCTGCAGATAATTCGCCCTTGCATAACATTGTCACCACGCCCTTCTACATGAAAGGAATCAGTGCCTTTTCCTGAGCACTAGCCAGATACTGAGATTGCAAACACTCAAAATACCCTATATACCATAAATAAATCCACAACTATTAAATCCCAATTAGAACACACATACAGTGACAATAAAGTTTCAAAATTGCGCCAATGTATGAAATATAAACTTGTAATTGACCTTTTTACATTCATGTAATTTTTTTAACTAAACTTATTCATTAATTACTTAAAAATGTCTCTTATTAATTTCATAAAACGAGATAAAAAGTAACACAAACATATTTTTCCCTCAGGCGATGTACTTGGAATCCCTCGCAACGCTCAGGATTCTATTTTAGAATACCTCTTCTTCGCTCTCTGCTCTGCCTTCGCTCTGGATTCAAAATAGCGCCCTCGCCGTAAAAATATTATTTTGCTCCCTTGTCATACAATCTAGGTACTATTGCAATAATTTTGACTTAAGGAATAATATGACATGTGTTGTAAACAGCTGGATAACAGCGCTTAGATTGTAACAGACACAGTATTAAACTGAAGGCCTAAGGACAGATTTATCACTGACAAACCGTACCAAATTGCGAAGAAAACTTTAACTTGTAAGAAATAATTGTTTCCCATTTCTGTCACCAGACAACGCTACTAAGTTAACAGTCAGCTTTCATGTTTTTTATCGCAAAACACAATTACGTTCCGTAATTTCCAGGTTGTTTAAAAGACAAAAATCCGACGACATTTGTTAATTTTTCGCCAAAATGGCGGCTACCCTTTTTTGTTAGAATTTCGTCATTTTTGTTAAATTGTAGGCTATTAGGTGATAATAACAGGTGATAATTGCTTAACTGATTGTATTTTTTTCTTATGGTGATTTAATTTCCGTTTCTGTGCAATCCTTTTTTTTAGTTTCGGCTTTGATTTGTGGGTTTTATTTTAAACGATTTTGAATGTCTAGTTGTATTTTTATTTTAGTGCCATTTTTGCGTTTGAATACAAAATTTGAATTATAATGTACCTTTGTAAATGATATACAGTCTAAAGTGTGCGCCAGATAAGTAGGAAATAAAGGTCATTAACCCGCATACATTTATTTAAATACATAATTCCGAAAACAGAAATAATGACATAAACTTGTCCCGAAACTACCTATAACGTGATCCTTGAGTTTTTCTAGTAATAAAAACCGGCCAAGAGCGTGTCGGGCCATGCTCAGTGTAGGGTTCCGTAGTTTCCCGTCCGTCACAATAAGTGTTCCCACTTATGAGTTTAAAGGTGGGTATCCATTATGTAAAAATGCTTGCGCAACATCATAACTTTGTTTGGTTGAATGACATTGACTGACATTTTCACCAATATTTCCTAGTAGCGCCCCACGAATATACTACAAACTTAGTCCAGAAATTATGTTGTACAACTTTTTGTCTTTTTTGTACAAAAACTGTTATTTCCATCAAGTTCAAAATGATTTTCCTAGAAAGTCCTTATAAAGTTCTACTTTTCAGATTTTTTTCATATTTTCTATTTCACACATTGTTTTTTACTTTTAGAGCGATTATTTCCGAAATTATTGACATTATCAAAAAATGATTTTAAGAAACCCCTATTCATTTTTAAATACCTTTCCAACAATATATCACACGTTAGGGTTGAAATTAAAAAAAAAATCACTTCCCACTTTACATATAGGGGGGCTACCCTAATAAAACATTTTTTCCCAATTTTTATTTTACCACTTTGTCGGCGTGATTGATATACATATTGGTACTAAATTTCAGCTTTCTAATGCTAACGGTCACAGAGATTAAGCGAGAACGGACAGACGGACGGACAGACATGGCGAAACTATAAGGGTTCCTAGTTGACTACGGAACCCTAAAAAGGATTCACAATGTATTGTCGGGGTACCTACGCAGAGAAATTAAGGAAGGCGCAATGACCTTTAATTCCTACTTATCTGGCGCAGAATATAATTCATAATCATTTATTTGCTATAAGTATTGGTACATATTAGTCTTATAGTATGCTGAGCTTCTTAGTACATAGTCAGATATATTTGACATGCAAATTTTTATAATATATTTAATGTCTAATGATAGAAATAGATAATATATAAATAATAATACAATAGAATATTATATTGTATACAATACAATTCTTCAATATTTCTATCATTAAACGTCGGTTTAATTAACGTTAATAATTGAACAGGTAAATACTGACTTTATATCTAGACATTGCAAGTGAGTTCATACGCTACCGAATACGTATTACTTACTTTTACTGGTGAAGGAGTAAAGTTTTTAATTAAATGGCGAGCGTTTTATAGTTTCACAATCATACGATATCATCCGCATCGAGTTTCCGTTACAAACACATTAATAATTTTACAGCCAATCAAAATATTAGTCACTAAGACGTTTTTATATTCTGGCAATTATCATATTATAAAAGTTAGTGTTACCAGTGACCTATGGGACGGGTTTATATTTCAGCTGTCAAAGTATGACAATTATTTATCAGGGAGACGACGTTTGAACGCAAAACGTTCCGCGTCGCCGTCGAAGCGACAGAGAACATAAAAACGTCAATAAATTAGCATAATGGCTTTCACAAATTACGTTATTGTATAAAACATTCAGTCAGGAGCTTCGTAATGCGGCCATATTTCATATTGTCATGTGTGACAGAATAACCCGACGATATATTATGTCGCTCGTGCCGGCGCCCAAATGTGACCAATAATTCATATTATTTTTAATCAATACTTAAACACGATGTGGTGAGCTTAACTGTATTTAAAGGTATTATTTCGAGTGTAGAATTACTTTACCGTTTTCATCTCCTGGGCGAGTCAACTCATCAAATGTCGAGTGAAGCTTTCACTAAGAAGGTCTTTGGCCGAGGCATTCGCACGCGACTGTATCAACATCGTGCGCAAGAAACCAAGAAAGGATAATATTTCCATTCCCAGCTGGAATTTATGATCAGACAAGCAACTTGAACCTCATTTGAACTGGTCTTAATATTAATTAAAATCTCGAGTCGCCGTCGACTGGATCCAGTTCCATTACGAACGCTGATCGCGAATCGATACGACAATAACCGATCGAATTGCGCAGGCTCATTATTGGCGCGATTATAGAACGAGACAATCGCAGGCACCGCGCATCCGCCACCAACCGGTTGCGTGTGCGACGCCTATAGGTACCCAATTAAACGGTAATTTCCGCAAATCGATCGTCTCCATGTTTTTATAAGCTATGAGCGCCAGTTAAAGATGACCCCTAGCTCTTGATACTCTTCTTGTAATACAAGATCATCTTACACGAGTGTCAAATAAATTGAAGGTGCTATCATCCGCGACATTTCGTGATACATTTTAATGACGTGTCGTAGTCATGGGAATCGTCACTTCAAGCAAGCAGCTCCATCCGGGCACCAAGTATCTATACGTACATATGAATATATTTATACTAGCTGACCCGCGCAACTTCGTCTGCGTCAATGTAGATTTTCAAAACAGCGTTATGTAGACTAATCTAGAGTATGTTTAACCATCATAACTTTTTTTAAAGCCGGTGAGTCGATTTAAAAGTTCTTAAGAAGATCTTGTGAGCATATTTTTTATTTATTAAGTAGTACCATTTTGGTACAATAGATGTCACATCTATCTGCATGTATCTTATATTTGATTTATTTTAATTAAATAAAAATAAATAAATAACATGGCATTTTGTGCATTCAATCATTTTGTGCATTCAAAAAAAACAAAAACCTTTTAAAATCAATATTGCTTACCTCCCATAACATACGGCGTGATAATATGTAGCCTAAAGCCTTCCTCGGTTTACAAAGAACATTTTTGCTGAATTTCAATTCAATCTATCCAGTAGTTTTGGCGTGAAGCCGTACAATCACCATCACTATCACCATCATTATCACTGACACAATCACAATCACCATCACCATCATCGTTTTCACAACAACTATCACCATCACTATTCCCATCACAATCACAATCATTATCACAATCACCATCATCGTTATCACAATCATCACAATAAATCAACAATAATCCTCCTGTAGAGAAATCGAATCCGCCATCTTTTAGATCTATAAATAAATGCCATATTCGTAATCAGCACCAATGATAATCTCGGAATCGACACCCATATCGATTTTTAGACATTTCGACTCCATCGCACCCCAACAGGGGATGATGATATTTCAGGTTCGCCACATTAAATCTTAAAATCGCTGTTTTTGTAATACACCCGACCCGATACACCATACAAACAATACCAAACCCATTAACCCCTTTAGTGGTTGAATTCTGAATAAACCTGAAACCCATTTCTACCCATTTATCGATGGGAGTACTCCTGTGAAGTTTCGAATAAAACAGTCTAACTAATCTTGTTTCCCCATACAAACTTTCGGCTACCGTTCCACACAAAATCTGAAGATCCTAACTTTAAAACTGACGGACTTTCATACACAACACCTTCATCCCCTTTTTAACCCTTTGGGGGTAGAATTATGAAAAATGCTGAGACACGTATCAATTATTTTTAATCATCAGCCTAAGCACAAAATTTGAAGATCCTAACTTTAAAACTGACGATTTTCCATAAACAACTTCATCCGCCTTTTTAACCCTTGGGGGGTCGAATTGTGAAAAACGCTGAGACACGTATCAATTATTTTTTAATAATCAGCCTAAACACAAAATATGAAGATCCTAACTTTAAAACTAACGATTTTCCATATACAACTTCATCCCCCTTTTTAACCCTTTGGGGGTGAAATTATCAAAAACGCTGAGACAGGTATAAATTAATTTTTAATTGTCAACCTAAACACAATATTTGAAGATCCTAACTTTAATACTGACGGACTTTCATACAAACTTCCATCCCCTATTTAAGTCCTTTAGGGGTTGAATTTCTAAAAATCCTACCTTGTTCCTTGTCTACATTATAAAGGGAACCTCTGTGCAAAATTTCAGCTTTCTAGGTCCAAGGGTTTGGGCTGGGCGTTGATGAGCCAGTCAGTCAGTCCTTTTGTTTTTATTTGTATAGATAAAGAAGATAAATATTACAAAAAAACATCACGCCTGTAATCCCCGAAGAGTTAGGCAAAGGTGTACCTGTTATTACACGCACATTTCGCCAGTTATGTTTAACCCCCACGTAATAGGTGGAGATCCTATTCCCATCAACCGGGTACAAATCCAGAATCCGCAGCTGCAACTGAGAAATTCCGGATGGAGAACCTTACCGAACCCAGGACCTTATGTTCAGTATTGCCGGTGACCAACGTGGCAGTCATCGAGTCTCTACATAGAAATATACCGGATGACTATTTATCACTTTGGGTATATTAGGTGAACGGAGTAGAAGCTTATGGCATATCTAGTTTTTTTTTTTCATTTTTCCACAACTTAGAAAAAAAACCGGCCAAGAGCGTGTCGGGCCACGCTCAGTGTAGGGTTCCGTAGTTTCCCGTCCGTCACAATAAGTGTTCCCACTTATGAGTTTAAAGGTGGGTATCCATTATGTAAAAATGCTTGCATATACGAATATTATACTACAAACTTAGTCCAGAAATTATTGTGTACAACTTTTTGTCTTTTTTGTACAAAAACTGTTGTTTCCATCAAGTTCAAAATGATTTTCCTAGAAAGTCCTTATAAAGTTCTACTTTTCATATTTTTTTCATATTTTCTAAACTTATGGTTCAAAAGTTAGAGCCCCGGAGCCACACATTGTTTTTTACTTTTGGAGCGATTATTTCCGAAATTATTGACATTATCAAAAAATGATTTTAGGAAACCCCTATTCATTTTTAAATACCTTTCCAACAATATATCACACGTTAGGGTTGAAATTAAAAAAAAAATAACTCCCCATTTTACATATAGGAGGGCTACCCTAATAAAACATTTTTTTCTAATTTTTATTTTACCACTTTGTCGGCGTGATTGATATACATATTGGTACCAAATTTCAGCTTTCTAGTGCTAACGGTCACAGAGATTAAGCGAGGACGGACAGACGGACGGACGGACGGACAGACATGGCCAAACTATAAGGGTTCCTAGTTGACTACGGAACCCTAAAAATCGATCTATCATCAAAAAACGCTACAAATTTTAAGTAAACTTTTCAAATTAATTTTCAAATTAGAACAAGAGAGAAATTTTGGAAAAAAAAAAGAAAAATATCGAATTTCTAATCATCTAAATCTGAAATTCAAATCATACGGTACGCGTATTACGTATGATTTGAATTTCGATTTTTTTTGATTTTTTCTTTTTCGCAAAACAAAAAAATATATAAGTATGCCATTTGCTTCTACTCCATTCACCTATTACACCCATTTTAATGGAAAGTGTTAAAAAAGTCACCTGTTTATGCAGCAGTTACGTGAACATGTTAATAATGTAAGCAGGTGGGGCGCTGGTCATCCCGATATGTACAGGAAGCTATGGTGTCACCCGTTCGGGTTGTCGTGCATAATGATATAGTATCGATTAGGGCGACAAGCAACCGACCTTGGCCGTGTCGGTAGATATATTGCGCTCCAATTAATTAATCGAAGTTGGGTCAAGAGGTATAATTGAAGATATCTTCATGGTCATTTCCGTGGGTAAAAGCAAAAGGGTCGCAGGGTTATGTAATACAATATTTGTTGTACCTATGTGTAGTGAGTCGGACAAGAATACTAACTATAGTTCTTTTAATTTTCCATGATGGAAAACGCCTGCAATCTACGAGCCCAAACACAAATTAAATAGCCAGAGTGAATTTCAATAAATTTTATAATTTTCTCGTAATTATTTTGTACTAACACTAATTAGTGCTTATTACGACAAGACCGTTCATATGGCATTAGAAGATTTTTTTTTTTTAAAACCTCTTGTATTGTCTGATTATAACAGAAATGAGGTTCGAGTTACCACGAATCTACGGTCAGAAAACGAAACCATAAATAAAGAATAACTCTTTATTTATGGTATATACAGTAACAAGTATTTTATGCCTGTCTCTATGCCTATTTTGCAATGATAGATTTGGCGCGCAAGAACAAACAGGTATATCATTAATAGGTGTCACCATTTTCGTCGTAGATTCGTAGGTGCTGAAGCTGTGACCAAGCACAGTAAATAGTAGATAGCTCTTCATTGTCTCCTATAAGTACATTACGAGGTACCCAGGTTTGGTCGAGGACAGGTCATATCGCTCACTATCTTGGAGTTTAACGATTAGAGATACTTATACAGATGAAAGCAGTATTTCCACTGGAAGCAAAAAGTCAAATAAGTTATATGCCGCATGGTTAAATATTGTCATGGTAGCAGTTACAGCTAAAGCGATATTTATTAGATTTTTTATTTGTTTTTATCACAGAACATGATGGAGACGTTTCAGTGACTGCTGATGCGCGTCTGTCTTTATTATTTACTTGATCCGTCAATGGGAAAATACAAAAAAAGCCTGAGTTCATGTATGTATGTGATCCGTCGAATAACGGTATCGGACCTGTCCTCGATAGATATCATAAAAGCCGCAGAGATTTCGTCAGGAGGTAATCGTGATTTCCGTCGCCAGTAAAAACAAACGATGGTCACCAATGTGGTCGGCAAATACAGTGAACCGGGCAATCAGCCAATAAGGAGCCTCATTTCAGCAGAAAACGGGAAAACATTTCCAAAAGACTGTGTAACCTTCTGAATCTTACCGGTAATGTACCTATAAGGTTCATCGGTTAATGAGTCATGCACTGTACTTGGTCACAGATAATATAATACTTCGTACAGATACCCAATGCCATACAAAGAAATGACACCTCCCTAAGTCGGGTAATTGAACTGGTTATTTTTCGTTTTCCATTGCTTCAACAGATAGCAGCACCAGCGTCTCACTAATTGCCACAAACTGGAGTTTTACAACGCCATCTACCATCACATGACATAAATAGATACAAAGTGGCATCGATTTTACTAGATGGCGCTGTTTTTATATAGATTCTCACCAACGCACCGATCGCACTGTTCCGTGCCGTCAAGGACGAGTAGGTAATAATAATACAAAAAAACCGACCAAGTGCGAGTCGAACTCGCGGATAAAGGGTTCCGTACCATTATGTATACAACATTAGACAAAACGGCAGAAAAACACGTTTTTTGTGTGAGAGCCTCCCATAAATATTTATTTTATTTTGATTTGACTATTTATTTTGAAATTGAATACACAACTAAATATTGTATGAATATTTGAAGGGTCTATCTGTTGCCGTTGGTTGTTACAACAGAAATACATCACTTGTGAAAATTTCAACTGTCTAGCTATCACGGTTCATGTCATACAGCCTGGTGATAAACAGACGGACGGACGAACAGTGGAGTCTTAGTAATAGGGTCCCGTTTTTACCCTTTGGGTACGGAACCCTAAAAATGTCTTGAGTGGGCGAAACAGTTTCATTTGTGCGAGTGAGCTAGCAATATACACGCACCGGCGAATGAATCTTCATGTGTTTTTGAGTATTTCAATGCATACGGAGCCCTTTTACTTTTCCACGTTACGCAAATTTAGGTATTTTACGCATCGAGCGGGCGGTGACCAACTCAAGCGATACTTCATTCATAATATCTATTCACTCGCTCGCACTAAGATATTGCGAATATGGCGACGAAACGATCTTGATCCACTGTAATACAAGTTTTCGGTGAACGGAAAATCTTTTGATGTGATATTTTTATGTTATTTAATATTATTATAATTCGTATTATTATATTTTTCATTACTTATTAAAGTGTTGAAACATAAAAATTATAATTGTGACGCAGTAACCGAGCGTTGATAACCAACATCTGTAACATAGTACGTGATATATTTTAAAGGAGAATAAAGTCCGCGATATTCGTATTATTTTAACGTTTCAATTACTGCTACATTTAAAAAACGCGGTTAGAAACGAACGCGTTGAAAACGAACATTTTTTCCAAGCAATCAGGTTTTAAATAGGTAAAAGGATAATTTAGCTTCAGAAATTTCTGCTCCCTAGGCAGACAAATATCTTTGTCCAACTTTTATGTGGACCTACGTAAATAAATAAATAGTACGGGTAAAACCTGTTTAAATAAATAATTATTTTATTTGGTGCTGTCAATTACCATATTTTTCAACGATCAAAACTGCAGTCGTAGTTTACGATGTTCTAGGACGCACACAAAAGCAGCGTCTATACGGCAAGACGCACACCACGATAATACCGACACAAAGAAACGCCAGGGTAGCCCGCGAAATTTTATTTTGCAATGCAATGCGCATGTCAGTGTCAGCCTGTATGTTGAACGAAATATGTATGATTCGCGACCGACAGAAATTTACAGAATTATCATCTTCATCATCATCAGCCTATTAATGTTCCCACTGCTGGGACACAGGCCTCCTCTCTATGAGAGGGAATGGGCTATAATCCATCACGCGGGCCCAGTGCGGATTGGTAGTTTATGTCACGTCTTCGAATTTTTTGGTTTTAGGACATGCTTGTTTCCTCACGATGTTTTCCTTCACCGTTTTGGGAGCAGATGGTCTAAAATGAATGGCCGCTTTAGCAGAATCGTAGGTACTAAGAATCTCGTTAAAATTCTTAAAATAAACTTTATGTTTATGAAAATAAAGACCATTTTAAGAATTTAAATTTTTCATAATAATAAGGTTCACGTTAAAAAATGTAATGTGGTGATGAAATAAATTACACAAAGTAATGCGCCTGTCTGGGTTCGAACCCATGACTTACTGTTTGTAAGTCGGGGCCGCCACCACTGGGCCACCGCTGCTTACAGAGTTATGTTATAATAATTAAAGTGGTCTATACATTCCCATTGAGTAAATATTTCATGAAAAGATCATTCAATGGTATTAAATGAATTTAGAGGGTTGTATTGATGATTTAATGATTACAATTCTGTAACATACCTACATGTTACGGCCGCGAATCATATTTTTTAATTAACAAGGTGACACTGACCTGCAAAAAACGTAAGATAAATTTACTAGTGTGCCATTTGCGCAGCTTTACGTTAGATGGTTCGAGCCGCTATAAAGTAGACCGTCACTTGCAGCACAGAATAAAAAATAGTACTTACTAGCTTGCAGCTCATAATACTTAAATAGGTATCATTAGTTCATTACCTACTCAAATCAATCAAATCGCTTGTAATTTAATTTAGTTACTGCAGCAAGGAAATAAAACGAAATAGATAGGTACCTACTAGAAGTAGGATGAAAGATGGAAATAGGTACCTACTAGCACAGTACTAGGTAGCTACATCATTGTTTTTGTTTACTTGCTATAATAATTATTATTGGCCCCAAATAGAATAATAGTACCTATTCTATTATGCATTTTGCAGTGCACTGCTCGGTCTATTTCTAGCTTGTTATTAACACGACGACTATCGAACTTCTACATTTTTTTTATAATTTAGGATTACTTTGGACAAAATTAGCTAAGTAGGTACCTACTTCATATTTATAAAGAAGACAAACTTAAAACATTATGCTCAAAATAATATTGTTTGAGCTATCGATAACCTTTGACAAAACTTAGCCCTATTACCGTGGCCCTATGGCCCTAATGCACTTTTTTTGGGACGTAATTAACATTTGCTTATTGATAGTTTCCTCAGAATATAACGCCAATCCTTAAACCGACAATAAAACCGCATTCAGAAGATAGGTATGTATAAAGGGTGCAAGTTTGTAGAGCGCGTAAGCAAACTAAGGAATTGTTTTTTTTGTATTCAAAAGCTTTGTTTATTCTTTTCAATGGAGATTTTTATCAATTGTTACACCTACAAATTTTAGTCTACTTTTGTTTTCTCTCTTATACTTATTGGGGTTTGGTGATGTTAAACGTTGAATGAAACATAACTTTTGTTTTATTTAGGTTAGTTTTAGATGACGTTATAAACCGATCTTTGATAATTAATGTTAGGGTTTGGTGATGTTAAACGTTGAATGAAAAACGGTCCGCGATTCGACCTTCGTGAAATAATTACAAAAATAGTACCTACGACAACAACAACAGCGAACTATTTAAATCGAACCTATTTTGTTAAAAATGACAAAGGTTTTAATTTTTTTTGCACGAAGACTTAAGTAATTATTATTCTAAAATAAAAGTAGTTTTCATTGATGTATTAAAAGGCGGCCTCCGAACAGTTATCTGCCAGTTGTCCCGTCAAACGCCGAAACACAGGCAGACAGACAAAGACAAAAATTAAAAAACAATGTAGGTACTTAGGTATTCATTCAGTAAAAATACACTTTAATATTATTTATTTGTTTAGATTCTCTTAATCGCACATTGAATATGAAATCGCACCTTGCGTTCAAGGACAAGTAATAACAATGGGTACATAAAACCACAAAAAATATCTCGCTCGAGTTTTTACTGTGCTCAAGTTGACAACAGTTTCATTTGTGTGAGTGAGCTATCACTTACACAAATGAAACTGTTCCGTTGCGTGGGTGAAGAAAATTGAGTAAAACGCCATCTATACCAAATAGGTCTAAACAGAATGATTTACAGATGGCCGACTTTTGACAACTTTACCAAATCTAAGGGTTCGAATTGAAGTAAAAGGCCTCCTTTATCTTTTTTGTTAAAATAACGTGATTTATGTGTGTAAATAGATAAATTAGCATTAAACAGTGAATATTTGATTTTTGCTAATCTTATTTCGGCCGAAATCTACCGTTTAACGCATTTTAGGGATTGTCAATTTCATTACTGTTACCTATGCTGCCATCTATTGATTTTTTTCAAGACTAATTATAATTTGTTCGGGTTGAGACCCCATGACTTGGTCATAGGACCTCCTCACTGCCCGCGGCGAGAATTAACTACGACCATGTTAGGAGAGGTACAGGCAGCACGGAATAACAACTGGTCACGCAGGCTACCATCTGCACTCTGCTTAATTAAAGAGAAACATTTACTTTGTGCTAAGTAATAATAGGAAAATGTTCTTAGTATTTTATTAAATTATGATTTAAAAGGGAATTACTAACAAGTTTTGTAGATATAGCGAAGTATACGATCCCTTTCTGTCTTATGCTAGTGGCTACCTAATGGGTGTAAAAGTAAGTACCATGAAGCCGAAAGTGTTCCAACTTTTCACAAGTTTTTTTTAAATACATCCTTTTAATACCACCACGACCCCCGTACTATTCAATGCATTCATCAAGATAATGTTTTGCGTCTTATTGAGTCCTACAACTATAAAACGTGATTTTTCACCCCGGAAAAAAATTTCGTTTCCCAGTAATAGTCGAGTGCAATTAAACAAGGTGGAACAAAGTTTATAGTGATCGGATTTTCATGGTCTTTTATTATTGAGTTCCTAGAGGAGTGGAGAAGAAAGTTAAAAAAAAAAAATTTGCCGCTCGCGACTTTTTTTTTTGTTTTTAATTCCCTTTGAAATATTTTTTTTCGTTTATGGATAACTTCAAATTCAACTAACAAGCTAGCTATTGTAGCGTAATAGCGTGACCTACTTGCATCCATTATACACTAATTTGGTCTGTTTCTTTGTTAATTGTTGTTGATGTAATGTATTTATATTACAAGTATTTGTGAAAATTTCCTATTTTCTGCAATTAGGTATTTCTAAAATATCGAATTTTAAGACTAATATTTCTTTTGAAACAGAAATTTTGAAATTTGGTCCAGAAATCTTTAATGAAGACCACTTCCATGAGTGTAGTGACTTAAAATTTATTCGGAAATGTTAGAAAATCGTCTAAGCATTTTTTTTCCAAATACTGCTATGAAAACCCAATATGCAATTGTTGTCTTAATCCTCATTTTATTAGATATCTAACGAGGTATAATAACTAGAAAAATATTTAAGGATACTGGTTAATTATTGGTTACCTACTGCTGAAAAAGTAAAATATGACAAAAGGCCTCTGTCGCTAAGAAATGGGAGTGGTATCAACCAACCCAAGCTTGCAACTGATCTTAGATAGAAATCGTGAGAAATGGTTACGTTATAATTACGATATTTTTTGTAAATTTATCAGCGGCCCCATACCACCTACGTCAGCAATAATCAACATTTATCGAGTACGACCAATTTTTTTTTTTAATTTTTGTTAGCTGTGTAGCAAATCAAAAAAGTGACATTCTATGCCACAAAAAGAAAACATAACAATAGTCATTTTTAATCTGTTAAAAACAGGGAAAGAAAATTGTACTGAATTTCATTCATCCTCTAGGGGGAGAATGTGATTTAAATTTGGAATACTTACCGAAATTTATACTGAACTACATCTGTGTTTACACCATTGAGTTTGTATATAAAGCATTATACATCTTTTTGAAAAAGGAATACGCATTTATTATGCAGTTATGATTATTAAATAAAATTACGAAAACCGACGAGGCCGTATGAGCTTGATGCCTTTGCTTTTCCGACAAAAAATATTAGTCTAGGAATTTGCCGCGTTTTTGTTTTCTTCAAATACATTTAAAACGTTAAGTTTATTTTAATTTATTTTTATAAATAAGTTAATGTTCTAAAAATACATTACGATGTTAAATCAAAGCGACAGTGACAGTGAATTGTCGGATTCCATCAGTGCAAATGCTGCCGCAATTATAGATAATTTGCTTCCAACAAAATCCAAGGAAAATTATTTTTACTTTTAATTGTCATTATTTTTAATAAATGCTTATCTCATATTATTACTGTGTTAATTTTTTCGCAAATGGTACGAAAAGTAGAGTATTTTCCTCGGTGATAAAGCTGTCTTAGTCTTGGGTGAACTTAAATCCCTCGCTACACTCAGGACTCGTCTTAAATCCCTCGCTTCGCTCGTGATTTAAGTTTTTAACACCCTCGCTACGCTCGGGAGTAAACCTCGAGTCCTTCGTTACGCTCGCGATTTAAATCGTCACCCGCGACAGAAGACACTGCTTTATCCTAATCTACTATTTCAGGATAATATTTACGTTTACCGTCATAGAAATATTTTGAGAAAAATCCCTTCTTTAACTTTTATATAGACGATTTCCTGATAATTGTGAATACATTTTTAGTCACTTCACTCGTAAACATGGTTTTCATGAATATTTTTACACCCAATTATCTGTGAAAAAGTATCAGTTACCAATTTCAAAAGAAATCTTGGCCGAAAAATTCAATATTTTATAAATAATTGATGAAAATAGGCAATTTTCAAAAAAATACTTGAATTAATATTGCATTACATCGACAACAATGAACAAAGAAACAGACTAAATTAGCGTTTAATGGATGCACGCAGGTCACACTATTACGCTACAATATAAAATTTGTCGAATTTGAAGTTAGTCATTAAACGAAGAAAAAATATTCCAAAGAAAATTAAAAAAAAAAATGTCGCGAGCGGCGTCATTTTTACGGTTTTTCCTCACCGTTTTGAGAGCTGCGATATTGAAATAATTGATATTAAACACAAAGCAAGGTGGGGTTGAGAGCATGGCCCAGTGGTGGCGGCCCCGACTTACGAACAGTAAGTCGTGGGTTCGAACCCAGACAGGCGCATTACTTTGTGTAATTTATTTCATCACCACTGCTCTCAAAACGGTGAAGGAAAACATCGTGAGGACACTGGCATGTCCTAGAACCAAAAATTCGAAGACATGTGACATCTACCAATCCGCACTGGGCCCGCGTGGTGGATCATAGCCCATTCCCTCTCATAGAGAGGAGGCCTGTTTCCCAGCAGTGGGAACATTAATAGGCTCATGATGATGATGATGAAACACAAAGCAAGGTGGGCATTTTCCTTTGTGTAAATTAAACAGGCGTCTGGGTTATGTATGACTTTAGCGCCACTTTTTACCCTTCACACCTGGCTTAAAGAAATAAAATGACTACACAGGCCCACATAAAAGCTACATTATTCACTAAACCAGTACATTTACACATACAATAAAAAGTACGCAGCAATAACTTTAGTGTTCCCGCATTCCTGAGCTGGTTTGAAGTGTATCTGCGCAGGAGTCGATCATGCGGGCTGTGGTGCGCGAATGCTGACAGGCGCTTTTATAGTCTTTTTAGTTTTACACACAATTTATTGAACTACATGTCGTTGAGTTATTGCTATTTTATGTAAAACTCAAAAAGATCGCAAGTGCCAATGATAATGTTTTACAACTATCTTCTTATTATACGTGAGGTTAGTGCCTAACCTGGTGTTAGAGTTTTTATGCCACCCATGGGCTTCTAACTTGGCTTTATATGCCATCGAGAATAGTACATTTTGATACAAGTGGAGAAAGTTTGTTATTGCAATCGAGGCGGAATTATAACACCCGAGCCGTAGGCGAGGGTGTTTTTGAGCCGAGAATTGCAATAACAAATGTCCACATGTATCAAACGACGTTTTTCAATACACTTTTGAAGAAATAAAATAAAATAACGAATAATATTTTTGTCACGAACTATGAAACTATGATTTAAATTTTCTTTTTTTTTCGTGCTTTGGTCTCGCCAGGTTGAAAGAGAGGCAATGGTATGAAGCCGTTAGACAGCCTAATATAAAAAATAGATTTATTTTATATTTTTGAATTCAGAACACAAATAAATGTTAATTTGTGTATAGAAGTAACCATTAGTTTTAAATAATCATGTTTATACATGATATTCTATTTATAAACACAATTTGAATATTCAAAAAATATTTATGCCGTAAAGACGCGTATTGCTTTGCAAAAATTAAAAAAAAACATGCACCTCAGACTATAGGCATTGAACCAATTTGGACTAAGTATAGGTATAGTTATCTGTGGCAATTTTCATTCCCGCACACGTGCGGGAAAGTGGAAAAAATCACACGCGTGTGAAATACATTGCATGTTGTACCTAACCGTAGTGCGTTAAGGACCAGTTTTCGAGGAAGTGTATTGAAAAATAATATCTCTTAGTCATGCTGGTTTGATTTCCTCACGATGTTTTCTTTCATCGACGCAAGACGCGCATTCATCCCAAAAATCAGAGTTCATATGAACTATAACAACGCATCAATGCTTTCCTATAAATCTTTGAGTCTGTATACATTAACATATTATAAAATAAAGTCCCCCGCCGCGTCTGTCTGCCCCCTTTGTATGCTTATATCTTTAAAACGCAACGGATTTGCGGGTTTCGTTAATAGATTCAAGAGGAAGGTTTTAGTATATAATTTGTCAAGCGGGCGAAGCCGCGGGCATCAGCTAGATAGGTATAACTATGTCTTATGCTACAGCAACTCAACTCAACCAACAACGGACCTCATTAGAGTAGTATCTTAAATATCTTTGGTTGTTTGAAATGAAAATACCTAATCAGTTTATCTTCTCGGACGTGTGTCTGAACTGGAGTAATTCCGAAAGCGACAATTGAAGCGGAGACATCAAGCTTTCAAAAGTTATTTTTTTTTTTTGCAATAAATGTGTGCGCATGTCTTTAATTAAATCTGTAATTGTGGAGTACTCTGTTTTTAATCTGAGTTTAGCACCACTGGAAATTCTAGTCTTTAAAACAAAATTAATTAATTGGGTTTTGCCTTGATCATTCAGCATATCGCTATAGAGTTGAATGCTGTCTATTAATTGAATAATGACGCTCTCCTGGGCGTTCATTACTGGCAGTAGGGCTAAGGCCGTTTTTAGGTCAAAGTTACTCGTAGCCATATTTCCTATACTATCTTCGAACTCTAGTTCTTCCAAATCAGTATACAAACTTGAAATTGTCTTGTACAAATTATGTATGTCATCGATATATTTATTGATGGGTAATAAGCTGTCACTGCTTATCTCAGAATTTTCTATCTTTACTCTAATGTCTGACGAAATATACTCCAGACGAGAATACAAATTTTGAGCTTCTCTAAATTTGTTTTTGGCAGTCTCGGAACTTTGTCTACGAGCTGGGCCTATTTTAATTGAATAATCTCTTATTTCTTTCAAGCTTATAAGTAAATTACTTAATTCTTGCAGTGACATAACATAATACTACTTAAAACAATATTTAAAATTAAAGGAACTTAGCTAAAGGGCGTCACGACGGAGTTGCTCATCATCATCAGCGGCGTGGCGCGGAGCGTTGTGCGTGGGCTGTGCGTGGAGGCTAGTTGACGCGCAGCAGGAACGTAGCATCTGCTTGTTGTGGGCCGGGATTACCCTGGACTCCTCTTGATGTGGGCCGGGATTACCCTGGACTCCTCTTGATGTGGGCCGGGATCACCCTGGACTCCTCTTCTTTCTTCTTACTGGTTTGTAGCTCGTGCGAGGTTATCAATTGAAACGGCGTTCAATTCTCGCCTCAAAGTGCTGATAGCGCTCCTGCGGCACTTCTTCAAGATATAGTAGACGGTTGCAGCGACGATCAGAACGACAGCGACGATCAATAAGGTTTGAATGATGTGGTTTGTTTGATGATGCTCCAACGTGGTATTTGCGGAAGCTTCGCCGTTGGCATTTTGTGCGACGATCACCTCTTCGATGAATATGACTTGCCCATATTTATTTATTTCTTCCAAATATTTTCCGTAGCTTATTTCTTCTATAAATATTTTAAGTTGGCCGGTGTGGCAAGGTCGCCATGCAGAGTGAGGACTTTCTTATGAGGTAGGCGGCAGACGATTGTTATAATAAAACA
Source organism: Xestia xanthographa (assembly GCA_905147715.2). Lineage (NCBI taxonomy): Eukaryota > Metazoa > Arthropoda > Insecta > Lepidoptera > Noctuidae > Xestia > Xestia xanthographa. The sequence continues at coordinate 21,984,565 of LR990645.1, read as the reverse complement.
AAGACATGTTGGCGGTTTGACGGCGGTTTATTCAATGCCTTTAAAAGTACAATTATTTGTTCACAAGAAAAATGCTTATTAGGCAAAACGTTACGATTGCGCGAGTGAATGACGCAAATATAAAGTTATTTGCTAAGTATGGTTTTTACATACTTCAACAAGAAACAATCATTATCTTGCCCTTTTTAAGAACAAAAATAGGACAGCTTTCATTCTACGCCCATATACGCTGACTTTTCCGAGAACACTTTCTTAAGTGACATATCAGAGCAAATATTTAATTCTTATATGCCACTCCCAATACAACAATTCATACCACGGAAATTGTCTATATTTATATGTAGCGGTAAAACCAATTGTTTTTTTTTAAATAATAATATTAACAACGATCGACATAACATCATTTATTATTGACACTATTAATGCAATGTTGTACGGAGTGTTTTACACACTAGCTCTTGTTGTATCTACATAATGAACTTTTTTCAGCTTAGGTACTTGAAACAGCCTTACGTGAATAATTTATTACAAGGGTAAAATTTTTCATCGCTGAAAAGTGATAACTTTTCCTATGGTTGAACCGCGAGTCACCAAATCCTTAAAATAAACGCCACAACTAATCATATACGTAAATTACTCGAGTTCTGGTTAAAACACATAACAGTCCGTAATAACCACACTTCCCGAACATTATGACGGAAACTCTGGAACATCCATATGTACTGCATATGCCTTGTAAGTGCACAATGAATTTGTTGATACCTACCCGCTGTGCTAGACACACCCCGTCTCGACGTCGAGTCGTAAATCTATTTTATATTTGTTTTTGAATAGTACATAATGCTGTTTAAATGAAAATGGATGGCACAAGCATGGTTTAAAAATAGAAAATACTTATGTAAAGGCAATGAACACAGGTTATGAACATAATGATATGTGGCAGGGAACTTCTGAACTCGAAAATGTGAAAAAATTGCAACTCTGATTTTTAAATTATATAACTAGCTGACGTCCCGCGGTTTCACCCGCGTAGTTCCTGTTCCCGTGGGAGTACGGGAATAAAATATAGCCTATAGCACTCACGAATAATGTAGCTTTCTACCAGTGAAACAATTTTTAAAATCGGTTCATTACTTCCGGAGATTACCCCCCACATACAAACTTACAAACATACAAACTTACAAACAAATGTTACCTCTTTATAATATTATTATTATTATTAATTATTAATTAATATAATTATATAATATTATTAGTATATTAGTATAGATATAGAAGGTATGTTCCAGAACAAAAAAAAATCGAAATTACGGGGAGAATAAGTGACTTTCAGCTTCGATAACCGTTATGTCCCCAGCCGTGCCCGATCGGGCACGGTGCAAAGTTATTTTAATTGTGTCTGTAATTGCGGGTACCTAAGTGCGATTTCACAACTAAAAATAAAATATACAATACACTAGTAGCGACTGCTTTCTACAATATCTGCCGTTCATTCCATTTTAATTGTCTAAAGACTACACTTTGATGGCTCATAACTCAAACTTCGAAAAGTGCATGTCAGGGCTTTGCCTCCAAGCCGTTTTTGTGCCAAAGTTCCACAAGTTACAGCGCTAAATGCAAATTTACGACTTACAAGTTACAAATAAGCTTAGCTAGTGAAATTGACAGTTTTAAAACTTCAGAAATATAATTTGTTTCTGCAGAAATAAGTACGAAGTTGGTGATTAAAAGTGACCTGTGCCAAAAAGTGTTTAACAGATCAAAGATGTACTTAACGGAGACCTTTTTGAACACGTCAATATTGAAAGGCTTATTTCCTTTGCATCTCTGTTCCTGAAACAGTACCTAATAAACAACAGTAATATAGAATCGCAAAATCACATAATATCCATTGAAACTCTCGAAACGCGAGTGGGAGCAATGATGAGTGTATTTCCTATCTTTAATGAAGCGTCAGTTCATAATATCAACTCCCACGAAGAGCCCAGACGCCCACAGAGATGCAATCTGATGCCAGACCATTGTTCATACTCATTAACAGAGAAAATGCCCACACAAAATATACCAAAAACGAAAAACAAAATTTCAATATTAGGTCAAAGACCTTCCATGTACTAGGGGCGCATGATTCACAAAGAGGAGGAAGTGCCGATCCTATTGTGGGTAAAACAAGCCGTCAATAATCATGATAGATGAAATATGAGCGTTGAAAGGATATGTTATCGGTCGAAGCGTGTGAGCTGTGGCTGTGATGTGTGGCGTGAATGTGCATTCACTTGTCATTGATAATTCTTTTCGGATTGAGATTTATTGGTTACCAGATAGAGCAATAGACTCTCAGCCAGAGAGCCGTATAACTCAAATGAAAAAAAAAGATGCTTCATCTATTGAATAAACAAGTAGTTTAGTTGTTATAAGACCCGATTTCAGTCTTACTGTTCTACACTTCTGTTAGGTGCTGTTAGAAAACTTTACTTCATACTAAAATAACAGCTATGCCTAAGGAACTACAGGCAGGACTACTTCAAGAATTCATAAATGCACGTTACTATGTTTTAAATTGGTCACGACATCGCAATAGGGCCAGGTCAAGAAACGTAAAATAGTGTTGCTTTTATTTCGTTCCACATAATCGGAACTCCAGCTCTTAGTCCCAAGACCGACCGTAGCATACACACGACGGCAAACTGATACCTGCACTATCTAGCCCGACTAACTGCGACTGCCATAACCTTTGCCTGCGACAGAGTCGTAAAATTAGCTGTCGCACAACTTCCAACGATCACAATAAAGCTACCGCCATCTACGTAGACTGTTATGATGGACGCCGCGCATTAAACCTTATAAAAAATTCAAAACAGAGGCAGAAAGTTCATAAAACTCCGAAACTCAGCTTGACCTTCCGATTCTTACGTAGCAGTAAATTCTCCATTCTATAATAGATTGAATTACTTTGTGTTCGGGCACGTGGATGCTATAATGCGACAAATGTCAATTTCGGGTGTTTCAAAAATTGTGTTAATGTGGTCTCAAGTGGCGGGCTGGCGGGCCCTCGGAGCGCGGAATTGCGTCGCTCGTAATTTTAATATTTATGCCGCGGCCATCTTTCCTCTGCCACTGTTGGACTCGCGTCTACATCTGTTTTTATTGGTGCTTATTTTTTATATTCATTCCGATGATATTTAATCTACAGATCAAAATACACAAACTAGAGAATTTTGTTATTATGCCTGTCAGTCGACATTATATCCAAGTATTTATTTACTAGTCTCTTTGTATATAATTTACTCGCTCAAACTTACAATTCCAATTATCATTCCTCAGAAATCTACGAACATTACATTGCTATGTTAAAACAAAATGTTTGCTCGAATTTAGATTAAAACTATTTACGTGCTTGGAGCAGGTTACATTAAATTAGAAGGCAGCCTGTTACAAATAAATCTATTTGGAACTGGAAATCAAATGGCGTGGCTGCGGTAATTGTGTCGTGGTTAATCGCTTCAAGCTTAACTAGATTTTCCCTAACGTTTGGAGTTTATTTATGAGACTGAGTATTTACTACAAAATTATCTCGCTTTGGTATCTATCTTCTACTGAATTACCTATTTCTCCTGCTTCATTACCTTCGTCATTTTTCTGTGTGGAGAAATCGCTAAAATCATTATCTACAATAAATCAGTCTTTCGTCGGCAATCTGAGAACAGGGTTTACTTCTCTATCTCCTTATTAATGATCAGTGAGGTTCGACGGTAATTTCTCAGCGGAAGAACACGTCAGTACCCATCTAAGCCGACCGTCTTGTTTCTTGCTCCCACGAACGACGTTAAGCCGACACATCCTTCTTAACAAACTCTATTGGGCCTTAGGAAATCATAACGAGCTTTAATTATGCAAATAACGGAGAAATTTATTGATGTAAACTAATAAATTTGATGCCTAAATCCCTAATTTGTAATAAGATTTACTTTATTGCTACACGGAACCAAATTAGGAAAATCTTTTTTGTCGTGAACTTTCTTTAATTGCCTGAAAATTTCAAAACATACTAAAGTAGGCTATAATAATTTTGGCACGTATTTGAATCATGAGATCAGAAAAAGGGTTTTTAGAAAAGGTATTTTTATTTAGTCGATTTAAATGCCGGGTCTGGTGTCGAGCCTCATAACTTAGCGGACGGACCCAAAATAAAAACATATAACATCGGGCGAGTCATTTAAAACGTGATTCACTTGTTGCTGTCCCATCGCGATATAATGTTGCACACATATGAAATTACAATGCAAAACGTACGTGGTTTTATATCGATATCGAGATTCCGCGACAGATAGCGTCTTTTGAGCGGCCAGCCGAAACGGGTTCGTGGCCAAAAAGTGGTCTCCAAGTCGTTATCCCCATCCATTCAACCCAAGGCGAATGTCTCCGCGCCGACGTTTTTGTAAATCGGGCTCCGATTCAATTTTGTAAAACATCGTTTTAGTTTTTGGGTCTAAATGGACGGCGATTCGCCGCAAATTTTTATGTTCGGGCGTCTGGTGGCGGCGCGGCGCCAGGCGACCAGGACCTGTCACACTCAACACCATAAATTGAGGAGGATCGCAAACTGGTTGCTACTCAAATTCCTCTTGTCCCTTGTTACACCCACTTATATTATTCAAATGAGTCTCCAAAACAGAAGTAAAATGCAAAATTATGAGATCTACTAAGGAATGGCTCGACGATATGGCTAGTTTATTTGTTCGTGTTACTGTGTAAACCGTTATTCTAGATTTATAAATAACATTCTTATTTTTATCAACATGGTCGTTTTCGCTAGATTAGTTTGATAGTGTATTAACAATATTTTGTCATAATTTGTTTGTCTGGGTATTTTTATTTTAATGTAAATTCCAATCCTGTATTTAGAAGTTTATTTATGTGTTTTCATGGTTCGATGATTATTAACGATGTCCTAACTCCTATGGTGTTATGAAAGGAAAAACATTTGAATGCTTAATTCCGGTAGTAATATAGTGAGCCGTGTTTCGTGCGCGACTTCTATGTACGGCCAGTCATCAAAGACACTTTAGCTTTGACGTGGTTAAGAACTGCTACACTATATTAACGAATCATTAGAATAGAATAGCATTTATTTGCAAATATGGGTTATACATAAGTAGGTAGTAGTAGGTTCTCATCAGAGTTCTGCCATATTTCACCATTCGGCATGCAAACATTATCATTATATAAAATTATTAAAATTTAAATTCTTATACATTAAATTAATAAATTAATTAAATAAAAGTAATTCACTAAATAAAATTAATAAAATTCAAATGTTCATTAAAAATATCCACTTAATTATATTACAATAGACATACAGTAAGCGTTGATAAGTGCAGAGGCACGCTAAGGATTGTATTGCTGTGAACGCACGGTCGAGCGTCCGTGCGTCTGTATGTGTAAGTGGTCTCAATACAGTACGCACACCACAGCCACAGAGTTCGCCCAATCGCATGTCGCGCGTCACACTCCACGAAACATAAGAATATATTTCCGTTTCTTTTATTATACACGCAGCAAACCTTATTTTTGTAGCGACCTGTTCTTACCATTGGCACGGTAATATTATGATACAGTAGTGTAACTCGGCCGCATGATAGAAATAAATGCCTGCAGCCGCGCGGTACGTAAACATGCGTTAGGGCTGCCCGTCTCCAGCATTTTAATTACATTTGCCTACTTTCTGTTTCTATTTAGTTTTGTGATTGTAAATATCCTTTTTATATAAATAAATTAAATACTTTGTATATTGAATAGGAAGTGTTCAATAAAAATGCGTGTTGTTTTTTTATTGGTAGATTTCATTAAAAAAACATGTTTTTGTTCGAAAAACAAATCGGGCTTATAAATTGGCGACCGAAAAATATTTGCGCCTCGACTGAGTCGTACGAAATGCTTTATTGTTAAATTTAAAAGTATAGGCACCGAAGTTTTAACACAAGCGTAAGTAGGTAGGTACCTAGCGTATCATGATTCATTCAGAATCGCATATAACTACCTATTTCACTCATCTCAATAACTTTCCGTTACTCTATTCGCTTTATTTATTAATCCAAACACCTTTTTTTTCGTGAGATAAAAGGAAATACTTATCCATTAAAAAGACACACATTATGTACCTACCTACTAGTAAGTAAAATTATTTTATAGTCTTACCTTTCAGAGTTTCCAGGTAATTTAAAAAAACTTATGTCTGGATGCGTTATTGACGAATTCATACAACCTAAAACAGCACAATATTTCCTACTCGTCATATTAACTGATTTTTAGAGAAAAAATCGCGCGGTTATTGTTAAAAACCGGCCAAGTGCGAGTCGGACTCGCGCACGAAGGGTTCCGTACCATTATCTAAACATTAGACAAAACGGCAAAAAAATCACGTTTGTTGTATGGGAGCCCCCCTTAAATATTATTTTTATTCTGTTTTTAGTATTTGTTGTTATAGCGGCAACAGAAATACATCATCTGTGAAAATTTCAACTGTCTAGCTGTCACGGTTCATGAGATACAGCCTGGTGACAGACAGACGGACAGACGGACAGACGGACGGACAGACGGACAGACGGACAGACAGCGAAGTTTTAGTAATAGGGTTCCGTTTCTACCCTTTGGGTACGGAACCCTAAAAAACAACACACCGTCCGTTCGACACTGCGGTACAGCCGTGACTGTCTGCGCCCCAAGTGCACCCTTAGATCGAGGCGCGTAGGTATAGCTCGCGTTTCGTCCGTTTCTATGAAGTCGGAATACTGTATCATAATACTACTGTGCCATTGGATAGCTAAAATTCACATCTATTTACCATGTGTTGATAGCTGTTAGGTAATCAGTAGGATTCACGATCAAAGAGATCCGAGTTCGAATCCCGTTAACAACGTGGGGTTTTTGTTTCTTGGTAACATTAGTTATTGGTTCATTAATTATTTTTTATAAGAATAAGTTAAATATTAGTAAAAAAAAATATAGTATTATTATTCAACTATTTATTTATTATTTTAGCTGTTCGGTGTTGGAAGGTGGAAATAAAAAAGTCGTGGTGAATGATAACAAAAATGTTTATTCGTTTTATTTATTTATAAAATCAACAAACTTTCATGATAATTGTAACGTCACATTCCTACCTAGATGTAAAAAAGTTCTCTTGTAACCGATCATAAGATTTTTTATTGCATACGGTATACCCACTTACTTTCAATTCATAATAACATACTTAAGTAACAAGGAAAGGATATTCTAATCACACAAATATAACATATAGTTGATACCCACTTATTATAGGTATCGGTAATCAGCAGAGTTTATTGAAAACTAATATATGATTCACTCTTAGATGTGGACGCGCCTAACCACTAGGCCATCTGGACTTATATTTCAATGTTGAAATTTTGGACTACATTTACTTGTAGATGACAATGTCTATTTTCTTGAAAGTAGAAGGTCGTAAGTCTAACTAAACGTCAAGCTATTGCTTTGTGAGATTGCCTATCGACTTTTGGTCGACACTGTACGTTAAATAAAATTGTCAATAATTTAAATTGTCAGTAAATTATACAAGAAATAAAAATAAAAAGTAATAAAAAAAATTAAAAAAAAATCGTGGTCTGAAGATAAATAAACAAACAAACACATTGTAGATATAATATGAGCCCAAATACAAGTGACTATAAAAGTGAGATGACACACATAACATCAAGCTTATATTTAGGGTTAGACAGAGGTACTACTATAGTAAGTAGATTCACCCCCAATACGTTAGTATTTCCAATTTGTAAGTGTACCTAATCAATTCGAGTTCCGAATTATTTTACTTAAGAACATACGAACGATTCAATCATTTATCCCTTATTTCATAGCTAAACCACGACAAAATTCCATTTAAATAAGTTATTTATAACTTTTCATTGCTGAAAATGAAAAACTATTTATTGCAACTAAAGGCAGGGCTAGACTAAAATTCTAAATACAAACGTTAATAACGTCCATTTCGGCTGTCATTCCATGCAGTTCCTATTTCAAAGTGCATAATACATGTAAATAAGGCCTTAATATCCACGGGTTCAGTAAATATCCAAGTCCAGTATATAACTGGCCGGATCACAAAATGCGATACGAATTCCGTTATTTGAAAAGCCATTTCATTTTTATGACTGGATCGGGAATCGAAATGAATAAGTCCAGGTAATGGGGGTGCGAGCTTCGCACTAGTTTATGGTAGAAAAAAAAAGAATTTTATTTAGTTTGTTAGGCTGGACTTAAGTGGCTCGCATTGAATTATGTTTTGTTTCTGATGAGCAAAGATTTGTTTCGTGTAATTTGAAATTGTTTTATTTAATCTCATCTGGATTGAAGAGATAAAATGGAATAACTAGATACTAAGATAGACTAGATGTTTTATGTGCCTACCTCGACTTCTATTTAAAGTATCTTCAGACATAGATGGTTAGTGTTTTTTTGTAACTATGTACTATCGAGGACACTCCCGCCTGACCACCACTAAACTCATTTTTGCTTGCACTCGCAACATAAAATCGCTCTCTAGCCCCGCTCGGCGCCTCCGCATGATTCAAGCGAAAAAATTTTTAAATGGTCAGGCGGAAAAGACCCCGATAGTACATAATAAGTAGGTCACGGTAATTTGTTTGTCCTTTATATTGTCTCCTGTCAGTAAGTAGGAGCTCGTGGCTAAATAATAACAGCTGCTTGGGGCGATCTTCAAGTTAAGCCGCGCTTGCCTAGAATAAGCCGTGGATGGGTAACCACCTATTACTTATCGAGTTTACTCCGTGCCTCGGATACCACGTTAAGCCGTTGGTCCCAGCTCTCAATTATAAATCTTTGACATTCGTTACAGGGATTCAGTGGCCGAAAGTCTGATATAGTTCGGTTCAAGCTTAATGGCAGCTCGGAAGTTAGCTGCGAGTGACGGAATGCGCAGGAATGACGCTTTAAACTTTATGGTGATTAGGAACATCTAACCTAAAGCTGCGCGGACATCAATTTTAAGTATCAACGGGGCGCAGATGACGCATCGTTTTGTCTGTATAATGCGCAGACCGTCACTTGCAGCTAACTTCCAAACGGCCATTTAGTTTGAACCGAACTCTAACCAGTTTTACCATGAGGTACCGTATTACCCAATAGTAAGTGGGTTCTGGAAGTTAGAGAGGCAGTCGCTCCATGTAAAATACTGGTATTCAGCTGCATCTGATAAGACTGGAAGACGACTAAACATAGTCGGGTAAAGGACAGGCAAATATGACACCTCTCAGTATCTACTACACTACAGCAACTCATTTAATTATCATTTTATAAATGACTAGCGGACGTCACACGGTTTCACCCGCGTAGTTCCCGGTCCCGTTTAAGTACGTGGATAAAATATAGCCTATATTACTCATTGATAATGTAACTATCTATTGCTGAAAGAATTTTTCAAATCGGTCCAGTAGTTTTTAAGTTTTAAATTCGTTATATATACAAACTTAAATATAAAAATACAAATCTTTCCTCTTTATAATATTAATATAGATATAGACTAGTATTACTAACCGAGCACTCCATTAGCGATCAGATTTAACCCCACTTGCACCGCTGCGGTAAGCCAACACCTCACATAAGCACAATCAGCAGAACTGAAGGGGTTGGCTTACTGTACAAGTATCTAATGCGCAACACCATATGCGTTGTAACTTATATTACAGTAAAGTTGGTTTATATTTAGGGATCTTTAGAACTTTGAAGTGACTAAATGGGGTATTATCGATTTCTTTAATACCGAGACCGAGTGCGGAGCCCTAGACTAGACTATGACCAGACTAAGACAGACTATGTTCCTCCTGCTGGAATGTCTCAGGTGTCCGTTCTTCTGCATGCTTGACGATTTAAGGAACGCATCTAACGCTGCAGTAAACGTGGCCAATAAGGGGCCGCCTCCATGAGCGAGCGAATCGCGGCGATTCAACGTATTTCTATACGAAAATATCGTCGCGATTCTCTCGCTCGTGGAGACGGCCCAAAAGAGTGTATAGAAAAACGTGGCAAAGACGATAATATCGCCGCGATTCTCTCGCTCGTGGAGGCGGCCCCTTACTGGATCCAAATATTAAAATGTAACGAATGTAACGTTGAAACGAAAGCAGAAGAAAATTGTGTGAGACGAATCAGCCTAGTTTTCCTTAAAACTTAAAGAAAAAAAAAATTGATATGGGATTTCCGCAAAAAAAAATAAGGGCTATATATCCCTCAAATGGCTTAGCATGATCCTCCGTTTCGCCTAAAATACTGCAGCATTAATTTTGAAGTAAATATATGGTAAAGTTGAGGATTAATGCTAAGTCCTTTATGTGATGAAAACACGATTCCATAAACTTTTCTCGATAGAAAAAAAAAACCAAAGTTACCTCCAAATCGAACAATAAACCGCTGGTATTCAAAAAGTAGTTCAAATTAGATCATGAAACTTTGCATTATAACTGAACTAACTATAAAGCAGGTCTTTTGTGTTTTATTTTTTTAGTCCAATCAATGGATTTTTTTGTAAATCACAAAAAAACACTAATTGCTCACTATTCGGCCGCAGTGACTGACGTAACAACCGCTTTGTAGTGCAAGCTGAATAGAACTTTATTCTAACAGTATTTCAAACGAAGTTTGAACCACCACAAATGGAGTTGCTAATTTTAGGGTTAGAAGAGCCTTAATAACACATCATATGATGTGTTACATCATATTATGACGCCTGTTCGGCCGGTGAGGCAAGAGCACCAGTAAAACACCCATGTTTGGCCAGTTATGTTAAAGTCCCATGTATAATACCTATAGGGCGAGCCTATTGCCATCAAAAGGCAAGTCCAAACTCTGGGCACACTGTCCAACTTGGGAATCACACTGAGGACCTCATGCTGTTCGACGAGCTTTAATAAGTACCTAATAATAACTAGAAATTACTTTGAATCTGCTATCTTATAACCATTTACTAAAAATGACTTCATACCATTAAGTACTAAGGCACCATGTAATGGAGTAGTTAGTAGAAGTACCTATCCTACCGTAATATCGCTACCAAGCTACCAAGCCCTCTAAAAAGCACTTCGGAATATTATTACTCACATTAAGTTCAATATTTGAATCTCATTTGGCCGCCGTCGGCCGACACGCCAAACGATGTTCAGTGAAGGGGCCATTAATAGTATCTCCAATACATTACCGGGCTGTGAACTACTTGCATACTGATGGACTCGGTCTTATTTCACTTTGCCAGAAATGTATACAAGTTTTGATAGAGGGTAGCGACCCGTCGAGTGGTGGGATCATTAAGGAACAATTTATAACCTTTTATAGAAACACTAGCACTTCGCTCGCGACTTCATCCGCAAAATTGTGAAAGCTCGGCTAACATGCATGAAAGAAATATAATTTATAGCCACGAATAATGTAGCTTTCTGCTAGAGAAAGAATTTTTAGAATTGGATCATTAGTTCCAGAGATTACCCACTACATACAAACTTACTTCTTTATAATATTAGTAGGCATAGATAAAGGCACTTCTCGCACGGCACCGCTCGTCCGCGCGGTCGGGCGATGAGGCAGATCTCACGTCGCCGTCGCTCGCATTGGTTTGAATGAAATCGTACACCGCACAGCCCGAACGCGCGGACGAGCGGCGCTCACCGCTTCTCCGCGCGGGGCTCCACCATATTTTTTTATGGTTGTGTGTGGAGCAAAACATCAAACTGAACAATATTCTCCATAGGACCAACTAATAAAATCAGCTACCTATCCCGTACTTTTGAGTCGAGTTGAAATTTTGTTTGGGACAGTTGTTATTTTTTCGTGATTTCGATGATGGTCTCGTGGCGAAAGTTGTTCAGTTTGATGGTCTGTTTCATACATAATCTGTAGTTCTTAGATCAGACACGCAAAACACCATTTCCCGCCAACCTCTCCAAATTGCAAGATAATTCAAGATAAAATTGAGTTATGACAAACACGTATCTTTATCTTGTTAACATTATCGCGCGCCACCAAGTAATAACTAGTGCATAGTTGCAGAAGCTTGGTTGGTTTACATTCGCCATATCACGTCCGATGCATTTATACCAGTTCAATAAATGAAGTGGTCGCTCCCTTGCAGGAATACCAATCGAACTTGTGATCGTGTCATACGAAATGGCATAGATCTAGTTAACTTGGGAAGAAGTAAAGTGTCGTTCGAATGTTGCGTTTATGCGCTAAACATACTTACAACATCATTCGGTCTTTATCATCTTCAAATGATTAACAAAAAAAAAAAAAAAACAATATTGTCTTGCCTATGGACTTTTTTGTCTGAATTAAAATATTTTTTTTATTATAATTTAAAAACAAATCTATATTTAAAATTAGTATGCTGGTAAACGTAATTAGCGATTTTTGGTGCAATCGGACCTTATTGTGACGTAAAAGCAGGCTTAGCCAAGTTGACAATCTACAATCATTAACGCTAGTAGAAAACTAATCAAATGTATCGGATTGACATTATTTCAACGTTAAATCACGTGATCAACACAAACGAATAGAAAATTCGTAGACAAGTTTATATCGTTCTAAATGATAGAATATAATGTTATTGTTTCTACAATGTTGATCGCTATACTCTTTGCTAGGAACGCTCAAAGGTGTAGGTTTTTTCTACAGAGATTAGAGAACGAGCGATCGACTCAGTCGTGTCAACTTGGCTACCAATTTAGCGCTTTCTACAATCGCTTACGCCGAGGCGTTTACGATTGTAGAAAGAGAATCGATACGAAACGTTTGCAACTTGCCTGAAGGTTAATCATAACAAAACATACATGTATAACATCACGTAATCCCCAAAGGATAGGGCAGACGTGTGCCTATTACCCACATTTCGCTAGTTATGTTTAAGTCCCCTGTAATAATAGGGGGCGATTCTTTTTTTTTGTTTTTGTTTCGGATGGGAAATCATCAAATGACCCGGTCTGGGCGGAGCAGGAGGGAAGTGTCAGACTTTTACTGACTAAAACCCATCCATGTTCCTTCATCGCCCTTTGTGTTCCGGGGCCATGGTATCTCTTTCGAACAGTCCGGCAACCCCGGCAGGCATCGGTCCTTGTGGACCCCTTCCTTTTGCTGACTCTCTTTGAGGCGCACGTGGAACACTCCTGCGCCGTCGACACGGCCTGTCGTCATGAGACGGACGGACGGCGAGCTATAGGGGGCGAGCCTATTGCTATCAATCGGGCACAAATCGAGACTCCGTGGCTTGAAATGGCTTGAATCGAACCCAAGACCTCATGCTCAACAGCCACGCTTGCGACCACAACACCAACGAGACTATCTGGAAGGTTTAATCATCCATATTATAATATTTAAAATTGGCCCTTTGTGACAGAAGAGCCCTCGATTCCGGTCGTTTGATGGCCTATTAACTTTTCGCTGACTTGAGAATTTGCTAATCTGGATTCTATTTAGGTTCATAAGATCCCTGGATTTTGTTTCTCATGTTTTCAATATACTTAAGTACTAGCAAACTTTGATTTCTATCATTTCGAAATGCGATCTCAAAAATCAAATGTTTATTGCTCAATTTACCTACATATTTATATAATCATACATTTCCTGATGTCATATAAATGCGCAGTCCACTGTGTTGTACCAATTCAGGCATTCATCATTAAAATTATACAATTTCATGAATTCCAATGAATAGCATAAATAGTGTCAAAAAAAGAAAATCCAATGAATACCTATTGTATTATGGTACCTATATTGTATGGTTTATTGTACTTAGTATGGCTTTAATCCTGCAGCTATCTTCTAGATGGTAGATAGAGTTTGAAGACAAAGCCATCTAAAAAGGATATAATGCAGCATAGTTCTTTTGCACTTGAATGTATAAGCAAGGCCCCCTTGATCGTAAACATGTGTGAACTGTTTCTGAAAACTTTATGAAAAACAACATGGCTGCGACAGTTTCGTCTATGGCCAAGCGGCCTAAGATGCTGCACTATAACTTCTTTATGAACCTGACATTATGTCATCATCATCATAATCATCAGCCTATTAATGTTCCCACTGCTGGGACATGGCCTCCTCTCTATGAGAGGGAATGGGCTATAATCCACCACGCGGGCCCAGTGCGGGTTGGTATTGACATTATGTTCAACATGTCAATTCAGTCTTCCTGTCTGTCCGTGCAATGCGATAAACTAATGTCTTTATTCAAATTTTTAGATAAAGATATTTCATTTGGAGATAAAGCCTACGTGTGAGGTATCAGAGAGAGATTTCCTAAACAAATGGCCACTATTCATCCAGACAGATGTCCCATGCAGGTTGCGACATTGGCCGACGAACAATTAACCGGGCCCAAGGTGCGTGTGTCATTTTTCATTCGAAAACTCGCATTTCCGCCGCCCACACAGGCTGAACTAAACGAAATATAAGCTAATAAATCTGGTGATGTCTCAATTTTAGGGCGTGTGTGGCGCTTTTCTGCATAACTTTGTCTTATTTTAATATTTAATTTTAGGTAAGATGTATTTTTAGATGTCATGAGCACTATTGTTGTGTTGACCTTGTTTGAAGCCCATTTTAAGCAGCAATGAACCATATTTTTAATCTACATTTTTAAGTTAGTGACGAGAAGTCAAGGGTGGTACTGTTTTTCGGGGTTGTATGTATTAACGTACAGCAGCTACTTTAGAAGGCTACTGTACCTACAGTTTCCGATACTCCGCTGTTGTTACTCTGATAGTTATTCTCCAAAAACAGCATGTAGACTGAACGGTCAAAGTCAAGAGACGCTTGACAGCCTGACACCTTGAAAATCTTAGTTTACTGTTAGCAAAAAAAAACAGGTCCATGAAACATGTTGTTCTAAAGAACAATTTAATAATATACATCATTACCGTAAACTAAATTCAGTTTCACAGTTCGTATTACACAAATGGGCACATAATTTAGTTCCCTTAATGTAATTTACTGAAATGTGCGACACAAATAGCTGTAAACGTTAAACTTTAAATGTAGATGTCACCTCCGTGTTATGTAATCACGTTTTGGAGTGATTCTATATTATGTACTTCTTGCTTGTTCTTGTAATGACGTAATTTAATACATTACGCTTGTGAATCTCTTTAAGGTGGCGTAGATACTTAGGGAAGTATAATGTCGTGGCCCTTAGATCAATGGTAACTATATTGGATTCCAGAAATTGGTATAGATATCAATGGTGTCGATTCTGTCGTGCACAAACTAAACTTCAACTTTAACTGTCGAATAAAACGAGAAAGAGACGGACGTAATTTATAGCTGTCAAATTTAATTGAAACTAATATTTCCATACAAATGAAGGGTACACGTAAAAACATGTCGACTAAAAACACTGTGAAGCGCAAGGCATAAACTAGTTTAACATCTCTAACTTAGTTCAGCTATAACCGTCCTTTTCTCGCACTGCCTTTTAGTAAAAGATAGCAATAGCCTAAATTAAGTTTAGTTTGTGAACAACAGAATCGACACCAGTACCTATCTATAGAGTACTTGTATGTCTATGATTCTGTAGATCCCTTGTCATTATGAACAGGGACAGTCTTGCAAACTTCTCCCAATTCTTATTGTTCTCTAAACTGTTTGTTGCCCGTAAAACACACATTTTAGGTTTTTGGTATTAAAGTGACAGCAGAACACTGACTCCTAAAGTCCTAAGTCATGATCTCCTAGTTTGGGAGTCAGAATTTGCTTCATGTGTATGACCTTTAATTAACTGAAATTCATGCTGGTATTTAAGCAATGTTGAAGGTTTTTGTCTAAATATAGATTTTTATTTACCTAATTCTTTAGGACACTTCGTTTTTTTTTTCGATTAAGAAGACAGCCTTGTTCAACCTAAAAAAAAGTCCAGATAACCAAAAAGAAATGTATCTGTTTATCTGTAAGGTATGCTCATAAATGAAGGTATATAACGTGGTACACAGTTATCATCAACTCCTCACAGTTTCTTAAGAACAAACTATGTCAAACATTTCACGACCTGCCGATAGTTCACTAGGTTTACGTCAAACGGTTAACAACAAATTACCCATAAAACTAAACACAGTTAACTCACCTAATTATCTTCGATGTTAACTTTTACAACAATGTTAAGTTGAAAAGTGCATGAGACTTTATTGTCTCATAAAAATTTCATGTTCCTGTCTCGTGCGAGCTTTTGCTAAGCCTCCCTTGGTCCATTTATCTTGCAACGGGATCATTACTGTCGCAATTTATTACAAGCACTTTGCGATCTTAAAAACTTATATTTAACGATATTGTTACTTGATACAAACGTTTAATGTGTTTATTTTCTGAAATATTGAATGAAAATAAAAGGAAAAAGCTTGTTATAGGTACTTAAAATGTCACTTACGGGATATCTTCTGTGATTATTGATTATTTTGAGCAACGGCGGCGTCGAAATATCGGGAGCTCAAAATAATCAATAATCACGGAAGATATCCCGTAAGTGACATTTTAAGTATACTTAGTTAAAGTCAAAGTCAAAAGTCAAAATTGTTTATTGCTAATTTGAAAAAGCTTGTTGTTTGCGTAAAACGTTTGCTTTGAAAATAGCAAATAATGCAACGACGTGGTACGTTTTTGTTCGCGACAAGTATTTAACACAGTGTTTTGAATAGTGTGAAGAAAGAACGTTCGAGAAAGTACGTTACTACAGTGTGTTTGTGTTTTGATTTGTTTTAAAAGTAAGTAGGTACAACTTCGCTCCAGAATAGTCTCGTCACAAGTGCGCGTACGCAAGCTATTTATAAAAAACACCAACAATTGTTATAGTAATTTCGACCGTACGCCGAGGGTGTAAAGTACCTACTTCCTTAAATCGTTCAAGTTGTTTATCGTCCTTTTACTAATAGTTTCTTTTGTATTTTTTGTTAATGTTTTTTATGAATAAACGTTTGTATAGCGAACAATACTACATCGCTAGAATATTCGCGAATATTTTTTGTGTGTCTGCTGTTAGTATAAAAGCACAGCGCAGGCGCCGCGAAGTCAGTTTTGTTATCGACATTCGAACAGTGAGTTTGTTTTCGATATTCAAGCAGTCCGTAAACAGTTCGTTCCGATTATAGTTTCAGTTCAGTTTTTCCATTTAATTCGTGTAGTATTGTACGCTTGTAGTATCTTACCAGAGTCAAATAGTGTTTAATTTCTTCTCCACCTATAGTAATAGTGCAGTGCTTTCCCAACCCACCTCTCCGTTCCACGAAGCTAACGTGTACACCCGGAACCTTCGGTACAGGGCGGTTAGTGGCTCATTTTGGCCCCGTTATAGTATAGATTCCCAAATACGAGTCCACCCGTCTGGTACATTTGCTGGTCCTTCGAGCCGGATATATTCGTCAGTTTGTGGCTATAGTTTTATTCGTCGGTTGGAAGACGCTGCTTGGGAGAAGATGCCGCTTACACGATCCCAAGGAAAAGCTGCAGAGACGTGGATGGTGGATTTAGGTGACGGCTCATCGTCGACCGTTCCTGTTGTTCCCCGCCGCACGCCACCACCTACGCCAATTGTTGATAGTACTGAACCGCCGCGCTCTCAGTCACCGCGAGAAGCCCCGCGGGCTGCGCCACCTTCTATACTACCGAGCGATCAGAGGGGCATGCGTTCTGAAGAAGGCAACTCGGCTAGGGTGATGCAACCGTTGAACCAAACATTTCGTCGTGCAACATCAGACCGAGCCATGGGATCTATTAAGTCGCAAAAGACAAACAAGTCCCGAAGTAAAACGCTAAAGGCACGTGAAGAGTTATTAAAATTTAAGAAAGAGTTTTTAAAAGCTGAAGTAGAATTAGCTGAAATCGCGCTTCAGAGAGCTGAGGAAGAAGAGTCAGAATATGACGAAGAAGGGCTCTCAAATGAAGAATATGTTCGTTCCTGGATAGATGAGGCCCCTGACTGCATTTCTCAGCCTGATGAAGACTTTGCCACTGGAGGGGAATTTGAAAGTCAACAGAATGACGACATACCGCCGCCCCGCATAGTAGACATCAAGGCTCAAAAAGAGCAACAGTTGAAATTGATTTCGACGGAAAATAAACAACCGATTAAACAAGAAGACTCGAAGTGTCATATTAAGAAAGAGCACGATGATAGTCTCGACGCTCTCCGACCATTCATTTCCGAGCTTACTTCTGCCATCGCTGGTCTCGCCGTATCAAAGAACGAGGCAATCGCGCCACCTCACCCATCGGTATCAAAGGTAATCATGACTTTACCCAACTTTAATGGATCACACACCGAGTGGCTGTCGTTTAAGGCCATTTATGAAACCACCCGAGCCTACTTTAATGACATAGAAAATACAGCGAGACTTCGAAGAAGCCTTCAGGGGAGAGCCTTAGAAGCCGTTAGCTCTGAACTCATAGGGCATGCTAGACCGGACGACATAATGGCAGAACTAGAATTACAATTCGGCCGTCCAGATGCAATAGCGCAAGCCGAAATAGACCGACTCCGAGCTCTACCACGGTGTAGCGAATCACCGAAGGATATTTGCACCTTTGCAAGCAGAGTGCGAAATAGCGTCGTGACACTCAGAGCACTGAAGAGGGATCACTACCTCATTAACGCTGAACTGTTGCGGTGTCTCACAGACAAGTTACCGAACTCTCTACGCGTTCAGTGGTATAGAGAATTTACAGTGGATTACCAATCTATGCCTGATCTTGGGCATTTTAGTCAATTTGTCACCGAGCACGCTCGATACTGCAGTGCATTTGCTCTACCTGAAACCATCACCGAAACTAATAGACGCTCAGTGCACAAGACTCACACTACAACTGAAGAATCGTCTCCGAGGTGCAAAATATGTGACACAACAGGTCACTACACGTCAGATTGTCAAAAGTTCCGACAGGCAAATTCCGAAAGTAGATGGGAACTAGCCAAAGAATATAGTTTGTGTTTTCGGTGCTTGAAGTCAAGACATCAGGGGCACACCTGTAAAGCGAAGAAGTGTGGAATAAATAGCTGCATAACCACACATCATCGTCTGCTCCATTTCGATAGACAGGACAGAGATATAGAAGCTCGGAAGAAACCAGAAGCGGCTGTTGTTAGTTCGTGCACATTCAGGGAGCATCAAGCTTTCCTGAAGATCGTCCCTGTCACGGTTTTCGGACCGGCGGGAGAGGTGCCTACGTTTGCTCTTCTGGATGATGGTTCGACAGTGTCTCTCATAGACGAAAATATCGCCAAACAAGTTGGCACTAAGGGAGAACTCGACCCACTGCAGGTTCAAACAATTGGGAACAATACGATAGAGATGCCCGGTTCCCGAAAAGTTACCGTCACACTCGCGAATCGAAACAGCAAGCGAGTGTCTTTCGTAGCTCGCACCGTACCTCATCTGAAGTTGTCGCCACAGACAGTGAGTGAAGGTGATATAGCAGAGTGCAAACATCTGCAAGCTATCAAAAATGAGCTGACCTACGATACAGGTATGCCGAAAGTCTTGATCGGACAAGACAACTGGAAGCTGCTTTTAGCTAGTGAAATACGCAGAGGTCCGCCAGACCAACCTATAGCTTCGCGCACTCCATTCGGATGGGTGCTACACGGAATTCGTGCAAGAACTTTGCCACAGAAGGTCAACGTAATTAGTCGCGTGACCACCATTGAAGATAGTTTCAAGAAGCACAGTCCGAAGAAAGGTTGTGGACCGACTAAGAACATAGATGTTGCGAAGGCCAACAAACCTTACAATTCTGTTGTCAACCACGATGTAAATCGTGGCCTAGAGCATCATGAGCAGTCGAACTCTCTAAGGTTCTGCAAGAGAACCCGCCGAAAGAGAGCTCGCCGACAGAATAGTTTCGCCGCAGCACGACAAATAAAGAGTCGTGATTCAACGCCAAGCACAAATGTGCCTCCCATAGTTTCATCACCGGCGGGAGTCACAGAAACACGGACTCCACATCCATGTGGACATGTTGGCCCACATCTTTGTCAACCGAAATATAGTGCCTCTCGTGATAGTGGCTGGAATGGACAGTCATGTACGAACTGTCATGTGCATAATAGTTGGAACCGACGTTGCCGGGTTCGTGAGTACCTTCCCGAACTTCCAAACCGGCGGGAGCCGTATGGTCAGGGTGCACATTATGCAGTAGGTGACCTGGGCCTCAATGGCGACATCCGACTTCTCCGGAACAACTGGCCTAGAGCAACAACCAACCAAGAAACTCGTTCCACTGCCATAGTAAGTGCCGTGCAGACGTCGCTCACCGGAAGGATGCAGCACCGCTCCGATACGCGTTATCGCGCTGCTGCACGGCGGGAGAAATGTTCGCGACAAGTATTTAACACAGTGTTTTGAATAGTGTGAAGAAAGAACGTTCGAGAAAGTACGTTACTACAGTGTGTTTGTGTTTTGATTTGTTTTAAAAGTAAGTAGGTACAACTTCGCTCCAGAATAGTCTCGTCACAAGTGCGCGTACGCAAGCTATTTATAAAAAACACCAACAATTGTTATAGTAATTTCGACCGTACGCCGAGGGTGTAAAGTACCTACTTCCTTAAATCGTTCAAGTTGTTTATCGTCCTTTTACTAATAGTTTCTTTTGTATTTTTTGTTAATGTTTTTTATGAATAAACGTTTGTATAGCGAACAATACTACATCGCTAGAATATTCGCGAATATTTTTTGTGTGTCTGCTGTTAGTATAAAAGCACAGCGCAGGCGCCGCGAAGTCAGTTTTGTTATCGACATTCGAACAGTGAGTTTGTTTTCGATATTCAAGCAGTCCGTAAACAGTTCGTTCCGATTATAGTTTCAGTTCAGTTTTTCCATTTAATTCGTGTAGTATTGTACGCTTGTAGTATCTTACCAGAGTCAAATAGTGTTTAATTTCTTCTCCACCTATAGTAATAGTGCAGTGCTTTCCCAACCCACCTCTCCGTTCCACGAAGCTAACGTGTACACCCGGAACCTTCGGTACAGGGCGGTTAGTGGCTCATTTTGGCCCCGTTATAGTATAGATTCCCAAATACGAGTCCACCCGTCTGGTACAGTTTTCTCATGACATATTTAAAATTAAGCTTTTACCAATGATATTCTAATACAGACATGTATGTGTATATATACACCGAAAAAAGTGTGCCGCGGGGCAGAGCCAGCTCACATACACGCAGTGACGCAGAATAAAGGAAAAACAGGCCAATTGGCCTGTTTTCGAGTCTTCACGATTGCGCGCTCACAACATATCTGTGTAATAGAATATCATGGGCTTTTACCAAAAGAAATACATACCTACCCAATTACCCATAGTTATTTTAGTTAGCTATATCCATTTTTTTTCAGTTTAACCTGAAAGAAATATATGTATAACCTCGTTTTTTTCGTAGTCGTAACATTTCTTTCGAGCAGAATTAGAAATCACAGTCCACGTTCATGAAACAGCGTTTTTGTTTCGTATCCAATGAGATTTTACCAATAGAGACGTCATACTGATTGTAAAGAAATAAAAACATGGCGATATTTTACATGAGCGGCTAGCTGGGTGACGGCCAATGTCAGTCTATGACAGCAGCTAGATAGAGTGAAATGGGGAAAAATGGGTACCTATCAGGCAGCATAAAGAAAATAAACAGTCAATTTTCAATATAAAAATGTTTATTTACAAATAATAATATTATGTATGTTTTTTTGTTTCACTATCACTAAAGTTGAGAACAAATAGTTGAGTATGTTGTTGGCATTAGGCATCCATTCATCTTCTCGTCTTTGGGTTCTAACTACTTGTACCCATTTTTCTTTAATTAATCCGTCTTTATGAAATCTAAAACAAAATAGAAGTTAATGACCTTTGCCTTTTAGGCAAATGTTATATTTATCTAATAACAATGATATTCTAGTATAAAGTTATGTTGTGAGCGCACAATCATGAAGACTCAAAAACGGCCCAATTGGGCCGTATAGCCTTTAGTCTGCAACACGCATGGCGACGAGCGATACGCTGCTACGAATTTAGATAAAAATTGTAAAAATGCCATCGTGCGTGCGTCGTTTTCTTATTGGTTTTATCGAGCTATCCCTTTTGTGCCGTTTTGACTTGTAGTGAAATGTAGAATGAATAAAAAGGTGTGGTGCCGCTGCTGCGCGAAACACTTTTTTGGGTGGTTTTGTAGGTGTATACCATATCTGTTTATTAGAATATCATTGTCTACTATGGACAATATTGGACACCAGTGGTGAAAAATCATATGTGATATTCGAATAATATATTAGGCCAGGCCCCATATGGCCATATCACCCCAACATCCTTTAGCGTCGTTCGAACTGACAACACCGCGCGCCATTATCTCGTTTTCTCTATCACTCATAAATGCAACACGCTACTTGTCTCTTTCGTGTAGGTGACAAAGCGGCAACAGCGCGGCAGTCATTTTTGAGTAAAATTAAATTTATGATTTTCCATTTTAAATAGAATAAACAGTACTTACAAATGAAAAGACACATCCTTCTTGATTTTTACAGCCGGCCCAGTATAAGTATTGCACTTTCTGAACACACAACTGCCTTATTTGTTTAATTTCCTATAGCAAACTCCCGTTAAACGTCAGTTCGCGTCGCGACCAGACGCAGGACGTGCGCAGGACAGACTGAAGTGACACAAGCTGGTCAGCTTGTGTTTGCATTGCCACGCTGACGTCGGTAAAACGTATCTACCTCAGTATTATATATAACATCATTGTTCGTATCCCTTTTCTCATACTGACTCACACACACATACTTGCTCAAGTAACACAAACTCGATGTTTTTGTAAAGGCCGGTTCGCACGGAAGCATTAGGAATATTAATTAATCATGAAACTGTCTCGCAGCGTCCGGTCCGGACACGCACACAATGCCGTCTTCTCGCCGGACGCCTCGGACCCCGGACAGGCGGACATGTATTCACGCCGAAATGTAGCGAGCATTAGCTTTGAACATCCGTTGATAATAACGTGAAACTCGATAGTTATGTTATGGTAAGGCTTTTGTGATATAATTTTCATGTGGATGGAGTAATCAATGCCCGTTTGTATGAACCCAGGTATATTATATTTCTTTTAGTAAGTATAAGTTTTATTTTATTATCTTTTTTCAGTTTTTATTATTCCATTATGTGATTACGTGACCTTACGTGACGAGGAAATCTAGATTATATTCGTGTGTATGAGTGATGTATGAACAAATAGATCTTTATCGTGACTTTGATAGCTTTAGTTGCGCAGTTACGCTATCGCAAAAATAAATCTCTATTGTGGATGAAATTTCACAAAAGGCAGTCATTTACAGTCCAATATTAACCCTGAAACCTGATTTGTAGTATTTGCTTACGAAAATAAGAAAGTAAACTAGCTGCCGTAAGCTTTCTAGTTAAAAATAACCAAAAAGCGTAGTTTCAGCACCAAAAACCACCTACTTTCAGGAATCACGCCCCTTAAATTGTAGAACCACAGAGAATCAACACGAGCAGTACAGTTCAAAGCTGATCTCATTACACAAGCGACACGAACAATAGACACAGTCTATCTATACTCTATGGGCAAGGCTGCGTCGATAAATTTCACCGCCACACTATCGCGCCAGCTTCCGCCCCCGACTGGCCCACTATCGGCCAGCCATCGCCAGTAACTGTGTACCAACTTAACCAGCCGCTTGTTTACCACAATTAGTTTTGCACTTATTAATGCTGATACTCTGCCTAGCCTATCTTGTTCGACTTGAATTGTAAATCGACTAGAATTTGCTAGGGGAATTCTAGAATTATCACAGTTGTCCGATTTAATGTTTAGATTTACGTACTAGGACAAAAGTACTGTGTCCTTTAGAATACAAAATACGTAATTATATGAAAAGCTTTGTCCATAATTGAAGCCAAAAGCAAAGAAAACAACCGAATGTAAATAACCTAATTAATTCGTATCAAAGCTAAAGTAAGAAGGGAATACAAAAGCCGTCCCAAAACCTGAATACATATAAACATGTTACTTCATTATCTTAATCATGCATAATTATGTGACCAAAGTTGCCATGTTAATAACCCGATAAGAAGAGATTGCAAAAGAAACGTTACTTTTATGTCCGAAGCTTATGTTCACCAGGCTTTATTAACCCACCAAAATAAGAATATATCAGCATGAAATAAAACAAAAATAAATACTTTACGGAGTGGTGCCGACGCCGCTTTTTATAATAACAAAAACTGTTTAATACTTCTTATCTTTAATTAATACATCTTGATTGAGGCTGTCTGATAAGGTTACTATACATTAATTAGTACGGAGCGTCAGGCAGGTGGGTACGCCGTACGACGGATAAATTTTGCCGCTAATAAGCGTAAATAACCTCATGTTTAAACATAAAAACACTGCATCCGGCTATCACCATGTCTGTACACAAATAATGGCAGTCATTCACTTCATCATATTTAAGTAACGCTGATTGTTTTGGTAAAGTTACTTATTTAATTCAAATGGAGGAGCTCGTGGCTAAATAATAACAGCCCCTCGGGTCGATCTTTAGGCTAAGCCGTGCTTGCCTAGGTTGGTCTGTGGATGGGTGACCACCCATTACATACCGAGTTTCCTCCGTGCCTCGGAAAGCACGTTAAGCTGTTGGTCCAGGCTGTCAATTGAAGATCTTTGACAGTCGTTACAGGTAGTCAGTAGCCCAAAAAGTCTGACAACCAGTCTTACCAAGGGGTATCGTATTACCCGGTACTAACTGGGTTGTGGAGGTCAGATAGGCAGTCGCTTCATGTAAAATACTGGTATTCAGCTGCACCCGGTAAGACTGGAAGCCGACCCCAACATAAGTGGGAAAAGGCTAGGCAGATGATGATGACATAATTAATTCAAATCGTAAATTCCTCCTTGTTTAGTTTACAAATTCAATGAAAGCGGTAACAAAATAAAATTTTAAATAAAAAGTGATATATTTGCGTGCTTATCTTAGAACACAAGAAACTTTATCGTGCTCAGCTCAAGTCAGATAATCTACCTCCCAAGCAGGTTCAAAAGTCAACGCGCTCAATGCAGTGGTCACGTAGGTAGTTAATAATAGTGTAGAGCTAAATTACAGCACAATTTACAACATCGCACCTACCAAGTGCTTACTTTTACTACATGCATAACCTACTTGCAAAGCAGTAATAATACTAATGATCCTGCATTGCAGAAACACCAGAAAGCCTTCTAATAGTACCTACATAGCTGCATAGGTATTATAATTTAGGCGTTTTTAATAGCATAATCAGCCTATAATGTTTCCACTGCTGGGACACAGGCCTCCTCTCTATGAGAGGGAATCCACCACGCGGGCCCAGTGCTTGTCGGTTGATGTTACAAGTCTCGATTTTTTTGTTCTAGAACATGGCAGGTTTCTTCACGATGTTTTCCTCCACTGTTTTGAAAGCAGTAGTGATGAATTAAATTACACAAAGTAATGTCTGCTAGTAAGTCGGGGCCAAGACTGCACACTGAGCCACCGCTGCTCTCAGAAAGACCAGAAAACCTTCTAAGTAAATAAGTAGTGTCCGACCGAAACAGGATTTTCAGCCGAAACCGAAACCGAAACCGAACCTTCGGCCTTGGTCCCAGTTTCGGCCGAAACCGAAACTTATTTGAATTTTTATAACATGTTAAATCTATTGTATTTTTACGCATTTAAAGACAGTTAAAACGTGTAAAAATAAAGTGCAACAATTAAAGTATGTAACAAAAATTTTTAATAGTTATTTATTTGTAAAATTAACAAATTAAATTTAAAAAAAAAACACAATCAACATATTTGTTAAACTTTTTCAAAAATCAACATTAATTTAACTTTTTTTACAATAGTCTAAATGATTTTTTTTTACCTGAAAGTAATCAGTCTATGATAAATAAATAATATCTCACAGATTAAAATGCAATAAAACCACTAAGGTAATATTTTAGTAGGAGACCTATGGCAGTCATTAATAGTAGGAAAATTAATTCAAGTAAATAATGAAGTTGAACTAGACTTTCACGTACTACTGCGCGTTTGAATTGATTAAGCACCTCGCGTAATAAAGGGAAAAAATGCGACATGATTAATAGTACTTGTTAGGCACCAAATAAAAGTCTCTAAAGATAGGCGCAATTGGGTATAATTAATGTTTAATCACAATATTTAAAGAAGAAAATATCGATAAGCCGCCCCGTTGCTAGCCAACTACCACAGAGGGTTGAGGGTTGCCAGAGCTGTCGCCAATAGTACTGAAGGTCATTAACGGCAATAGTTAAATCACCGTAGTTGTGTATCGAATTTACGGGACAGTTCGAATACGGGTACAAAATTTAAACAACAACAATAACAAAAAAATATAGTAATGTTTGAATCAAACATCACAGCTTTTAAGTGTTAATCAAACATCACAGGTATCTTCACACATCTTTTAAGTGTTACATTAATTTCTACATAAATTCATATTGTATAAGTTCTAGGGAATAACTGAAGAGAACCAAGTAAAATATCTAATGAATTCTATTCTATTACAACTTACAACCTATTTATTTTCCACTGTCAATGAATGCCATAAAAATACATCATCATTAATCATAAAATACTTACATAATAATGTTTACGCGAGAAAAACCACTTATCCTCAAATCATCACGATCGCGCCGGCTAGCGAACTCAACTGGCAATCACGTTCACTCACTCGAAGTTAGCCGAATTATGCGCAACAATTCACGAACACCTACTTTCGGCGGTGCCGAAGGTTCGGCCAATTATTGGCCGAAACTGAAACTGTGGCCGAAACTAGATTTTTTTCTATAAAGTGTGTTCCGTATTCGTCTAAATTAATTATTGATGGTATGTGGATTACTTAATGGTTTCCCGCGTCGGTGGACAACCAAAACCACCAATCACCACCATAAACCACCAAAACCATACCACCAAAACCATACCACCAAAACCATACCACCAAAACCGACCATACAGGCTTTCAATCCGCATTTCAATCATAAGTAAAGGTGTTAGCATTATAGCACCTGCCGAAATTAGTTTGTCATTAAACTAACTAACTAATTTACGACGTCGAAATGTTATAATCAGACCTGTCTAAATAATAACCCCGACCACGACTACTTATAACGAAGTAAAGGCAAACTCTATTCAAGTCTCAGATCCAAGTATAATAACTGAAATGTTACGCCTGTCAACCACAGAACCCAACTAGAAATCAGACGAAGTTTGTTTACGAAAAACTTAGCGAAATACTTACACTCCTGAGAAAATTTTCGCTCCTTTGACCTTTTTTACAAATTCGACAGACGTTAGCGATCAAACGAGGTCAAGTGAAATAAGGCAGTATCATAATTTTAAATGTGTTGTAAGATTCAAATAAAAGGTTGGCATAAAAAATAAGGCCGCACAGCGCGGTTCCTTGGCCATGCGACACCGCCATTGGTTTTATGAGGCCGCGAAATTACCTCCGCTTATTAAAATACGTGAGGCACAAAAACTCACACCTTTGCCCCTTTGGTGGTAAAATTTAAAATAAAAACAATAACAAAAGCAATAATTTTAAGTTAAAAATGTTAATTTCTCAATCCCTACTATCCCTACTTCCCTACTATATATAATATATATATATAATATATAATTAATATTTAATATTTAATTAATATTAATTAATATATTAATATTTTAATATATATATTTTTTATATTTTTATATTATAAATGCGAAAGTAACTCTGTCTGTCTGTCTGTCTGTCTGTCTGTTACCTTTTCACGCCTAAACCGCTGAACCGATTTTGATGAATTTTGGTATAGAGATAGATGGAACCTTGGGAAAGGACATAGGGTACTTTTTATCCAGATCCCGATCCCGATCCCGGAATTATACGGGTGGAAACGCAGAGTGCAGTTGTGTATCGTATATCCCTACTAAATGAATTTTGGTATAGAGATAGATGGAACCTTGGAAAAGGACAAAGGCAACCTTTTATCCCGATCCCGATCCCGTAATTATGCGAGTGAGTGATAATGATTGTTATTACGATGATAATGATTGTAATTACGACGATAATTATTGTGAAAACGATGATGGTGATTGTGATAGTGATTTTGATGGTGATTGTGATGGTGATAGTGACGGTAATTGTGATGGTGATAGTGATGGTGATGGTGATTGTGACAGAGATGGTGATTGTGATAATGACGATGATGATTGTGATTACGATGATAACGATTGTGATAACGAGGATAGCGATTGTGAATGTGATGGTGGGTGTGATTGTGTTAATGATGGTGATTGTGATAGTGATGGTGATTGTGATAATGGTTGTGATAGTGATTGTGATAGTGATTGTGATAGTGATTGTGATAGTGATTGTGATAGTGATTGTGATAGTGATTGTGATAGTGATTGTGATAGTGATTGTGATAGTGATTGTGATAGTGATTGTGATAGTGATTGTGATAGTGATTGTGATAGTGATTGTGATAGTGATTGTGATAGTGATTGTGATAGTGATTGCGATAGTGATTGCGATAGTGATTGTGATAGTGATTGTGATAGTGATTGTGATAGTGATTGTGATAGTGATTGTGATAGTGATTGTGATAGTGATTGTGACAGTGATTGTGATAGTGATTGTGATAGTGATTGTGATAGAGATAGTGATTTTGATAGTAATTGTGATAGTGATTGTGATAGTGATTGTGATAGTGATTGCGATAGTGATTGCGATAGTGATTGTGATAGTGATTGTGATAGTGATTGTGATAGTGATTGTGATAGTGATTGTGATAGTGATTGTGATAGTGATTGTGATAGTGATTGTGATTGTGATTGTGATAGTGATAGTGATAGTGATGGTGGTTGTGATAGTGATGGTGATTTTGATGATAATAATAAATTGTGATTATTATGAAATTTGGCACATACATAGTTTATAACCTGGATTAACATGTAGGATACTATTTATCCCTTTATTATGATTCAGTGGGACAATTACCGAACTTTACGCGGGCGAAGCCGCGGGCAACAGCTAGTTAATTAAATAAAGTAAGCGATAAGATCGGCAATAAAATGAAAATTGTACGTTGGTATTTTTAAGGAATCGATTATCTCAATCTTTATTTGATCTACTTACATTAGAAAATGTTAATGAATGGGCGATGCTCATTGGCTGAATAGTTTGAAATCCGATCACTTGATATCTGACTCCTGGATCGCCATCAATCATCCTCTAAGAAAATATGAATGTTAGCGATGTGGAGCCGAGTTGAGTCATGTTTTTATAGGAACTTTTGAATTATAGAACGTGCTTATATTTCTGGCTGCTAAGCTTAAGTGAAGCCGAGCTTCGACCACTTATTTTAATATGCTCTGGCCATCAAAAAACAACGTAGGTACGTAGACGATAGAAAACTCGACACGAGAAGCGAAAATACAGAGAAGAAAGTAAATGTGAAAACCGTGTAATAGTCGAATGTCCTCGGACGAACACAAAAAGGGCTCTGCTAACCTTTAACATTTTAGGTAGGTACATGACGCAAAAACGTACGTCACTCTGAATCTGTTCGCCAACCTATCATTTTGTATTCTTTACGTAATATAAGGCTTTCCTGATCAATTTGTTCTTTTGGCTACGTGTTCCAGACATGTAGAGACAAAAACTTCTTGGAACTTACTTCGGAGATCTTGTTGTTTTCTCATTGTTTTTTTCCAAGAATGGTGACTACCTACTGTAGAAACCTTTTTTATGTTTAGGCATTTTTGAAATCCTGAAATGTAATGAATCCGCCTTTGTTATTAAGCGATTCATCATGGATTACAAAACCGTCTTTAAAATACAGGGTGTAAAAGACCCCATCACGAAACCGTCAACCAAGCATTCTGTACATCAAACTAAGTAACTTTACGCAAAAATTATTGCTGGGAAACTATTTTTTTTTTTGGGGTGAAAAATCATGTTTTGTGTTAGAACTCAATGTAACGCACTCAAAACATTGTGCTGATGGATGATAGTGCATGAGTAAAAATCTTACATTAAAAACTTGTATTTTAAAAAAAACTTGTCAAAGAGTGTAGTTGGAACTTTGACCCCCAATATCTCCGTAACAAGAAGGTTCCTGGGAACCTTATGGTGTAGAACAATGATATTCTATTATTAGAATATCATTGGTGTTTAGCAAAAAAATGATCGCAATGACGGGGAGTACAAGTGCCTTTTGGCTTCGTTAAGAGGTGTTTTACACCCTATATAAAAGTTGTCTGAAGAATTAACGAAATTATAGTTTACAATACACAGCCGAGGGGTAAGCAGACGGGCAGGGCAATCTGAAAGAAACCGTAGACTTAGCAACAAGGTCGCAACCCCTTTCGTTACGAAACCCCTAAACATGGACTCAGTGTAAAAGGATATCCTAAAAAACAATAAAATGTAGACGAATTCGCTATTATTAAAGTTACCGGTCCGAGTAGCGAAGCCTACAAAATACGTGAAATATCCGTAATACATCGCCGAGCTAAAGAAAACGCTACAGTATGTCCACATGTGCCGTTTGATACGATGTTAAAGAACAAATAAACAGTTAATTTACCACACAGTGTACAAGTTGTAGAACTCACTGCAGGAAATTAAAGTTATGCTGCTGTGAAACGAACCGAGTGAAATCCTTGCTGTCTTATAGGTATCACGATGTAGGTTACTTCACTACTTCAGTAAAGAACTCGACTTGCCTGGCAGTGTACGCACGGCGAAGCTATGAAAACCAAATTAAGCTGATCTCGGTGTGAGCTTCCCGTACAATGAGTAGGGAGGCGAGGTCAGGTTGTACTGGATAACTTATTATTTATAACTTGATATGTCGCCGTTTGTATGCTACCAGCTACCTTCCCCGTAAAGTCACCAAGCTAAGATTTGAAGAGATATATTTTTACATCATTAGCTCAAAAGAAATACGTACCGTGACGCTTACCAAGCACCTACATATTTGCAGTCTGCAAATATATTGTATAGTCTCGGCTGTTCGAAGTGGAACTTCTGTTCAAAAACTTTGTATATTACGCTTCCAGGCTGTTGTGCGGATGAAAATTGAATATACAGGGTGTTAAAGTAGTCGCGTGCCATAGCTTAGGGGTAGGTTCAGTATCAATAAAGGAACCCAGCAAAAATACTGCAAATAACCGTAACTTATTTATGCGTATTAGGCATACATAAGTTACGGTTATTTGCAGTTACTTTCAGCGAGTTTTACACGAACCGATATCTGAAGCAAACGATGCAAGTTCTATGTCCACATGTTTGCAAGACTTCCTTGTTACTTATTTCGTGCGTAGCTAACCTAACTGTGTGTAAAAACCACAGCTACGTAGGTCGTAAATCCAGACTTCTTAACTAATAAATATCATAATTATGCGAAAGTAAGTTTGTTTGTTACGCCTAAACTGCTGAAAAGATCATCCTGAAATTTTGCATAATACATTGTCAGGTGTACAGAAACGGATATAGGGTACCTTACGGGCCGCCTCCACGAGCGAGAGAATCGCGGCGATAATTTCGTATAGAAATACGTTGAATCGCCGCGATTCTCTCGCTCGTGGAGGCGGCCCCTTTTTTTTTTTTTTTTTTTTTTCGGTTGGGAAATCATCAAATAACTCCTCCCGCTCTGGGCGGAGCAGGAGGGAGTGTCAGACTTTTACTGACTAAAACCCATCCATGTTCCTTCATCGCCCTTTGTGTTCCGGGGCCACGGTATCTCTTTCGAATAGTCCCGCAACCCCGGCAGGCATCGGTCCTTACGGACCCCTCCCTTTTTGCTGACTCTCTTTGAGGCGCGCGTGGAACACGAACGCGCCGTCGACACGGCCTGTCGTCATGAGACGGACGGACGGCGAGCTAGCCCATAGCCCACCGTCCACAGGCCCGCGGTGGAGGCGGCCCCTTACATCTCGACAAAAGTACTGTTCCCGAGAGAAACAACAATAACGTTCTTATGATAATAGATGGCGCCACGTATCTCTCGAATCATGATTAAATTAAATTATTACAGCAGAGTACAACCCGAATTCTAAATTAACGCAAGCGAAGCCGCGAGTAAAAGGTAGTTCATAATACGACAAAGCGTTGCTACGCGCGTAGCAGGGCGCCTACGCGTGTAGCAGGGCGCCTACGCGCGTAGCAACCCTGCTACGCGCGTAGGCACCCGCCTACGCACGTAGCAGTGCGACTACGCCTGAAGCAGCGCGCCTACAGTCATCGAGCTTTTACTAATAATAACAACATTTTCAATGCAGAGTGCTCACAGGGCGAGGACTATGTGATGATGAATAATAATCTCGCAGAGGTTTAACTAAATTTTTGGCACTCTGTTGTAACCTAAGTGCGAATCCGCGCTTAACTTAACCGCGCGTTCGCATCCACGAATAAGTATTTATATTTACTAAACCAAACCTATGTACAGAGAAAGGCTATACATATTAATGAAGTAGCAAATCTGTATACCATGGAGACTATTTGCTCCCATATAAAGTACCGTTTTATTCAAAATAGTGAGGTTAAGAGACATTTACTTAAGTTATACCAAACCGAATGTTCTTGTTACGGCTGAGGACCGTAGTTTGAGACCTAACTCTTCGGGTACGTTGGGCAAAGAGTAATTGGATTTTAAGGAAATTACTAGGTTACCTATTATAAACCCGAGTAGTAATTGTACAAGAGGAATGGAGAGAGACCTGAGAACTAATTTTCTTAACTACTTTTGTTTTACTAATGTTGACTAAGTATTAAGTAATAACTCAAGATATGGTACTTTAGTTTCTCAGGTAGTTTTATCGATTAGGCACATATCAATAGTCAGTGTCCTCCGTGAGTTTAGTGTAGTGATATGCATCGATTTTTGCGATCTCTAAATTTATCTTTGTACACATGTACTATATATATAGTGGAATTCGATGCGGTTTTCACTATCATAAATTTAGAGTATTTCCCTTATACCGAAAAAAAATGTGAAAAACACACATAAATGGGAACAGATATATTGAGACAAACTCACTATAGCATTTCTGCAAAGCAGGGGCAGGTCGCTATTGATATATAAAATAATGTAAAAGGTATTAGAAGCTTGCATGAAATCAAACCGCTACAAGTATAGACACCACTTCTTACAGAACATCTTTCATTCACAGATTCCCACGCACCCATTACTATTGGGCAATAATACAATCAGTGATGTTTAGACAATGGATGCTTGACGTCCTGTGATTGATACTCAGTTGCTTGCTCTCATTCATGCCAGATATCACTGAATATCAACTACAAACATAGCACTACGTTGCACCACATGATTTAGGTGTAATTTAACGGGGAAACAAAGGGGGACTCGAGCTACATTACACTAAGAACTTACGTAAAATGACCGTCGATGATTTTAGAAAAAGTCCGGCTTTGTAGACAAAAGCGTTGTCTTAGTGACTGACTCATACTTGTGTCACCTGTGTGGCAGTGTGTTCCTAAAGCCAGATGTAATATTCACGCATTACCTACTATATTTTTTCCATTGGAGAATAATTATTGGCTTATTATGTCCGTACATAATATTATTTTATGTAAGTAGCTGTACAAGGAAAAAGCGCCTACTGTCAACGTCATCATTACTTCACCAACAGATCCTTACAGCACTACAACACACATTTGTGTTCGTATTGCCTACCATCGAAACTAAGAAGTAAAAGATCAGTATCCAAGGAGTAATCCATGCAATGCTGGTGGAGATTGGACTCAATTTAATCTAGTGGCTTGTGGCGTATCACATTGTTCATGCGGATATGCGGGCTGGACCGTGAACCGACCCCGACCGATGGACGGGCCATAGTTCTCCTTCGTCGTGCGTTACTCGACCGTACTATTACCGTCGACACTATGAATATTTTACCCAACAAACTATTTAAATACGTGCTTATATGTAGATTGAGGTGCTTACTGAGATATATAGGAAGATATTTAGTTTGTATATTATGAGGAGTGAGTGTAAAGAAATGCACAATAATTGAAAAAGACTGCTTGGAAATAACGTTGACTCTTTTGTACTACATCCTGCATTCTGCTCTATAATAACGGAATAACTTTTTTGAGTGCCAAAAAACTAAATGACGACTTTACGAAAATAAGTTGTCATATGGTCAAATCGCAAGATCTTTGCGGCTAGCTTAATAGGCGGTTTACCAGAAATTTTAATATCTGAAAAGGCTCACAAATCTGACCACAACTTACTTATTAAATAACATATTTTGCTTTGAAGAATTTTTGGGATACCAAAGATGGGATTAACCTTTCTAGCGGTCGACCGAAATTGCAAAGAGTAAAACTTAAAGTTAAGCTTAAAGTGGTAATATTTATAAAGCTCCAGCTTATTTCTTTTCTAAAAATTAACCACCACTCATTCTATTTGCATTACC
Source organism: Xestia xanthographa (assembly GCA_905147715.2). Taxonomy (NCBI): domain Eukaryota; kingdom Metazoa; phylum Arthropoda; class Insecta; order Lepidoptera; family Noctuidae; genus Xestia; species Xestia xanthographa. The sequence continues at coordinate 21,950,033 of LR990645.1, read as the reverse complement.
ATTACTTATCCAGTTTGACGCAACGTTAGTTATATATTACTTTCATCATCAAATACCGTACTTAATTCTTTATTTTTCTATGAATACATTCATTTCTTAACAAAAAAAACGTTTTTCACCACCTAACACATACATGGTAAGTTGTTTCTTCATCAGTCTTACCCCCAGGGTGAGTGATGTGAAATGGCAAGTGTTCCCACGGGCTCAGCACGGCCTAGCCGGCAGCACGTTCATTACGGGGACATGCCAGATTGAGAAGCAGTCTCAAACCTTGATAAAATGTAAAGAAAATCTAGAATGGACTGTTCTTAAACTTCTTACTACATCAGCCCATAACGTCCACTGCTGGACATAAGCCTCTCCCATGACGGGAGGAATTTGCCGTAATCTCCACGCTTGGCAGGCGGATTGGAGATCTTAAACTTCTTAATATTCATGAAATACGCCTCCTCCCTCAATCTGCCATAGAAGCTTCCAAAAGCTTTAAAAGTATCAGTTTATTTCGTAGCCGAAGATCAATTTAGTATCTTTGAAAAACGTAACTTTAACAATCTTGAAATACTTATTATTATTATCAGAATCTTAAGGATAGAACACATCCCTGTGTCGTGCAAGGAAAGACATTTAACATCAAACAGGACTATTTTTTTTTTATTACAATATGGGCCTGCTCTTGACCTCGATCACGCCTGATGGAAAGCGATGGATGAGATCTATGATGGAACGAGCGTGCCCAGAAGATGCCTGTTCACTCTTGCTTTGAAGGCAGGTGGGTTAAATGTGGTGTATTTATTTATCTTGACATAGTTAAATGTTAACTATGTCAAGATAAATAAATACCAACAGACATTCTGACTCGAAGGGGAAAAACGATCCCATTTTCAGAAACCATAAATGTTTTTGCTAAAACAATTCACTTAAAGAGTGTGAGATTTAACCGAATCCGATAAACCGTAGTAATCAACAAGTTTCAGGTTCGGCTTGTACTAACGAGAATATCAGATTACATTTATAGCGAATACCAATCCGTCGCGAAGTATTTACATATTCATGATTACTAGGCACGTATTCATTCGTGCGCAGATCGTAATTATCGCAGGCAGGCGTGCATCGCATGACAAACGACGCTTACGAGAAGATTCGCCCACACTAACATGTCCCATTTAACGAGAAACATTTTTGACGTAAGGGTCGTCGATCAAATACAAATGGTAACGATTTATGCGACTTGCTCGTAAAAGGGCTAAGTTTCCCCCAAATCGATAGGTTAAACTTCTTTCTTCTTTGAAACTAAAAATGTTGAAATTAGGCCTTTATATAAGTTTCTTGTTTATACAACTTCAGAAAGGAAACTCGGCTCCCTACACAGTAATTGGTTTCAAGTTAGATTCTAATCTTTCTCGGAACCAATTACTGTTTTTTGTTAGAACAAAACATCTAATTTGGTAACCAAAGTGCGTAACTGCGTAAAAGCGACATTTCTTATTAAAATTTCGTAGAACGAAAACAAACACCAAATGATTTTTGAATAATTAATTTCATTTTTATTAGGGCGCTTAAACTCTGCTGGAATAAAGCTGTGAACACATTTGTCACACCATAAAAGTCGGGAGCGAAGTAATTCGCGAAGCGTGTTCAAAATCTGTTCTTAGCTTATAGCGGAACCACAAAAGTTGATTTGCCGCCTCCGTGACGTTATTCAACGCTATTGAAATTAACATTAGCCTCAGGAGACGGCAACTTCGGCTGGCTAGCAATTAAGACTTGCGCATAGATAACACTTTAACCACTTTTGAACATTAACATCTCATCTAACGAACCAACAAAGTTCGCTCGCGTTATGCTGTGCCGCCTCATATTTACGATAAACTTTATGTATGGAAACGATTCTAACGCGATTAATTGATGTCTTACAGAGCTCGATTATTTAAAGGGACGCTTCAAAAACTTTTCATAACTCTATTTAGTTAACATTGCAGAAAAAAAACATGAAGCATTTTAGATTTATTTGAAGTTTGTAAATAATGTACTATAGAGGACACTCCCGCGTGATCAGCACTAAGCTTATTTTTGCTTGCACTCGCAACATAAAAACGCTCTCTAGCCCCGCCACATTGTCTTTGTATAGAAATAATGAATGAAAAGATACCGAATCGGCCGAGCGCACTGACGACGCACGCCACACGAGAGTTATTGTTATTTTGCGCGCCAAAGTTGACGCTTTCCTTATAGGCCCAAACTTTAAAGGGGCGTGGCTCGGCGCCTCCGCATGATTTAAGCGATTTTTTCTTTTAAATGGACCACGACTGTACACTGGCGTATGCCCGCGTGTATTCTTTCCCACGTGATCGTTCTTACACGATAAAAAGTAACCTATGTTTTAATCCAGGTTATAAATTATCTGTGTACCAAATTCCATTCTAATCTGTTCAATAGTTTTTGCGTGAATGAGTAAAAAACTTTCATCCCGTCCCATCCATCCTCACAAATTTTTGCATTTTAATATTAGTAGGATTAGTAGAATAGTTAGTAATGAATAAAAAAGGCAAAAACATAGTAAAATGAAGATTTTTTGATGTCCTCAACCCTAAGTGGCTTTTCGACCCGCGCGCGGCTAATGTATTTTTTACCTCGAGGAAGATCCCTGAAACATAACACCACCACGTTATAGGCACGTGGATGATTGATTACAAGTAGCATGTCAAAGTTACATCTAATTATTGTAGAACGTTATCTTGCATCTTTGTCTACCGTGTTAACGAGGACTAAGCACGCTCGCAAGGTCTTGACGCAAATGTATGTCAGAAAACTTGCATTTGCTTTTATAAGGCTAAATTAGGTTAATTGGGACTGTCTTCTTTTACTTCCCTATGAGCCGAAATTGCGGAAGTTTTGGCAAAGGAAGAAAAGTCAGCACCTTTCGGCCTGATACTGACTACATATGGCACAAATTACGATCATCAATCTACCGTAGATGGCAATGTTATTCGACATTGTAGCAGGCATAGTGGAAAGCCTGTTCATCGATGAACTTTCTTACATAACCGTCAAATCTCTTCATGGATTTCCAGCAGTTATAGTTTAGATTTCATCATGTTTTTTCGTGCATGCAATAAAACTTAGATAAATAGCGCGAAAAAGTGGCACAATGAAATTGAAGTCAAATATTTCAGCCGTAGAAAAACTATATTCTCTGATATAATCCGGAGCACGTCCCGCTCAGATCCAATATATTGATCAGGCGGTATATTACGTCATGTTTTTTCATTACTACACATAGAGAGAACTTTATATTCGCTATTTCTTCGCAGCGAAATTCATGAACGTACGATGTTCGCAATTGGGGGAAATTGATCACAATATCATGGTAAGAAGCTTGAATGCGAATAGGTATTATTATATAGAAGGTAATTTGGGAAAATAGAGGTAATATTTGAAAATTGGAAAAATATCGACGTATTTTTGCAGTGCATTTGATTTGGTTCACGTCTTCCTTTTTTAGCATAATATTTTTGCTTCATTGTCACTAGTACCATTAACAGTTCCATGATGGAACTAGTGTTGTTTTTTATAACCACTAGTTCCATTTTTAAAGAATTTGAAAATAATGGAACTAGTGTTGATTTTTTTTATCACTAGTTCCACTTGTAAGTTTAACAGTTCCATGATGGAACTACTGTTGATTTTTATAATCACTAGTTCCATTTTGAAAGAATCTGAAAATAATGGAACTAGTGTTGATTTTTTTGATCACTAGTTCCACTGGTAAGTTTAACAGTTCCATGATGGAACTACTGTTGTTTTTTATTATCACTAGTTCCATTTTGAAAGAAACTGAAAATAATGGAACTAGTCTTGAATTTTTCTACCACTAGTTCCACATAATTATTTTAGGCACTTGTGAAATTTGTTAGGGGTGGAATCACACTAGAGGTAAAAACACAGATTTTTCGTATTAATTATATTCAATAAAATAAACTTTTTTTAAGATAATTATTTACATTGGTTGCAGGTAAGTACATAAAATAAGATGAGACCGCGAACCGGAAGACGTTGCGTTGGAAGACCTCCCACTAGGCGGACCGATGACCTGGTAAAGGTTGCAGGAATCCGCTGGATGCGTGTCACACGGGACCGGTCAATGAGGCGACAATAGGCACAGCACACACACAACACAAACAACACAACAACAACAACATTTATAATATTAAAAAAAATACAATTGGAATAAAACTCAGACAAATTGGGAGAATGAGAGCATTCGGTATGTCAAAATAATAATATGTATGTATTACAATAATCTTTTACGATGTTGAGAGCCCGCATTCAGAAAGTTGGCAACAGTAAATTTTTGACAGGTTTCTGCGGCACAACTTTCTGGATATGCGCTCTTAACTTCAAAGTAAAAAAAAAATATTAAGATAAATTCTGGTCTTTTTGGACTACAGCACTATATTATTTTAAACAACAGATGTAACTCAAACTCCGCGCCAAAATGGAAAACAGTTGTCCCAATCCAAAAACAACAAAAATAGTATTTATATAATATCATTTTGATGCAAGTGGAGAATGATTGTTATTGTATTCGAGGCGGAATTAAGTACAACACGCGAGCCGTAGGTGAGGGTGTTTTCAAAATATAAATACGAAATTAAAAAAAAAAAAACAGTCATCTCCGACTATTGGCATTGAACCAATTTGGACCAAGTATGCTATAATTATCTGTGGAAATTTTCATTCCCGCATACGTGTTGAAAAATACAAAAAAACGCACCCGTGTGAAATACATTGCATGTTGAACCTAATCGTAGTGCGATAACAACCAGCTTTCGAGGAAGTGTATTGAAAAAAAAAAACATGAATTTGGAAGCATAAACAAATCATTCCGGAAACTTTTTTTACTGAATGTATTAAGCGTTTTGGGCTGTCAACATCGAACAAATAATTCAGCAGAAGGTTGGCATCATAACTTAAATTAATCTATAATTATTAATCGACGCTCTAATCGATCTATCACCACAATGTCAGGCTTATTATCAACAATCGTTCTGTCAGTGACGGTTAATCGCAATACAACGTGCTAAGCTTCTGATTCCACAAGGTTCAAAGCAAGTTGCTGGTGGGTAATCCTGGCAACGAGGTTATGTCTATACTCTCCAATAACCAGATGAGAACACATGCAATAATGTATCGGATTTGTTCTAACGGACGGTGGCATAAATTAGTATTAATTTGGTCAATACTGAGACTTGTTAGTCAGATATTCTCATAAGCAGTCCCTGGCCAAATTATTAGACGCACTATAAGATTTTGTGTAAAATATTAATTTTATGTGATTCCTACTAAAGAGCTTTATTGAAGTTTATTGTTTTTACCCGACTGCGGCGAAGCCCGAAAGGAGGGTTATGTGTTTGCCCTGTATGTATGTTTGTATGTATGTCCGTTTCTTTGTTCCCTCGTAACTCCTCAACGGATGGAGGGATTTGGATAAAATAAATTTCGTTAGATTCGTTAATTCGTTAATTTCGATATGTTTGTATGGATGTAGTACCTTTCCAGGTTCCTGGTGTTTATAAAATCGATTGCAGCTGCGGCCGTTCCTACATAGGCCAAACGAAGCGAACAGTCGCTGAAAGGGTCAAGGAACACATAGCAGCGGTCAAAAGTCGGCAAATAAACAAGTCCGCTATAGCGGAGCATGTAGTAGACTCAGGACCCAACCACTGGATGGAGTTACACAACCTAAAAAATCCTTGCCAATGAGAAGCACTACTATAAGAGAATGGCTCGAGAAGCGATTGAGATCAAGAAGTATCCTAATTTCAATCGCGAAGACGGCTTCAGACTCTCCCGCTTGGAATGCAGTGATATAACTCGTCAAGTGAAATCGTCTCAGTATGCGGACACTGTTAGTGTAGTGTGCTGTCCTAGTGTGAACCAATACTTCAATCTTCCCGCGACCGCGGCTGGTGCAATCCGGTCGAAGCGTCGGGCGTGTATTAAAGGTAAAATTCGCGATAAATACCCGTTTACATGTGTATTATAATGTGTTCTTTACCAGGTCATCGGTCCGCCTAGTGGGAGGTCTTCAACGCAACGTCTTCCGGATCGCGGTCGCATCTTATTTCATGTACTATCGGGGTCTTTTCCGCCTGACCATTTAAAAAAAATTTCGCTTGAATCATGCGGAGGCGCCGAGCGGGGCTAGAGAGCGTTTTTATGTTGCGAGTGCAAGCAAAAATGAGCTTAGTGGTGGTCAGGCGGGAGTGTCCTCGATAGTACCTACCTGCAACCTATGTAAATAAATTTTACTTTACTTCACATCAATTAATAATATTTAAAAAAGTTGATTTTATTGAATATCATTAATACAAAAAACTAAGTGTTTTTACCTCTAGTGTGTTTCCATCCCTATCAAATTTACAAGTGCCTGAAATAATAATGTGGAACTAGTGTTAAAAAAATTCAACACTAGTACCATTATTTTCAGATTCATTCAAAATGGAACTAGTGATTATAAAAAACAACAGTAGTTCCATCATGGAACTGTTAAACTTACCAGTGGAACTAGTGATCAAAAAAATCAACACTAGTTCCATTATTTTCAGATTCTTTCAAAATGGAACTAGTGATTATAAAAATCAACAGTAGTTCCATCATGGAACTGTTAAACTTACTAGTGGAACTAGTGATAAAAAAAATCAACACTAGTTCCATTATTTTTAAATTCTTTAAAAATGGAACTAGTGGTTATAAAAAACAACACTAGTTCCATCATGGAACTGTTAATGGTACTAGTGACAATGAAGCATATTTTTGATGCAACGCGTTTACGTATTGGGTTTGCTATCCGTGTCGCTTCGCTTCATGTCAAAATTGAACACGACTGGAGTTCTCGGTCGGTTACTAGCGTATCATGCCCTAGAACCAAAAATTCGGAGACATGTGACACCCAGCAAAGCCCACTGGGCCCGCGTGGTGGAATATGACCCAGTTCCTACCTCGCAGGTAGAAGGCTTGTGTCCCAGCAGTGGACTGCACGATTATAGGTACTATTGGTGGGTCGTAGGATCAATTATTTACTATAATTATCTATCTAATTAATTATTTTAATACAATAGTGATCCAAATTCGGTTTGAGTGAAATTGTTGATTATGAAAATTTTCCTGTCATTGAATATTTTAGGAGAAATGATAAGGTCACCGTGATATTTTGGGAGAATATAATTAGTATCACTTCAAGTGATACGAATGAGCGACATCCCTTTTTTGTTCATATCCCGAAGTATTCTAAAGGCTTAGAGAGGGTCACTACGGTCATTATGATGTAAGGCTTGGGACATTACATTATACCCGGTACCTACCACAACAAACAGTTTGGAGACTTATCACTCTGTCCTACGTAAGCGGCTTAGTTCGGAATGCTAATCACGCAGGAGTACCCGGCTTCGACCCGGGCCGGCTCCCGCCCGGTAATTACTACTCGTCCGGTTTGTCGAGTTAATTAATCAGTGTACGGACAACTACGGATAATGAAAAGACTGAATTACGATTCCGAATGTGCAGCGTTTGATTAACGATGTTACGTAAGCTTGAGTTGCTGAAAATGAAGTTCAGCTGTCTGGTAATACGATTATGGTGATTTTGGTGTTAGGTTAACTTGCTTTTTGATGGAATGGTCGTTTTTGGGGTAAGTTTTTCGATATGGTATTTGCACTTGTAAATAATCGTATCGACTCGTGACTAAATACTTACATAATAATGATGGATTGATCGTCTTAACTTTTCGTAATTTTTCAATTCTGTATGTAACTCTATAACAACCTTTAAGAATAGAACTTGGAAAGATAGAGACACAAGATCCTGTAGGATACCGATGGTTATATCTAATCGTCGCAGAACGCAATGTACTTATTTAGTGCACACAAAGCTAGCCAGCCGCCTAACTCGCATGCCGATGGATGCGCGGCGCAGCTACCAGACGGACCTGTCCGTCACACAGTCTGGACAGACTACGTATGTACAGTTTAAATCGTTCGATGGAACTATATGGTCCTTTTGTACAGTTTAAACCGATGGAACTGCGGGTAATCGCGTAGCACACTACACATCACATAATCTTCATGTTATCTATTCAATGGAAAATTCAATCTTTATTACGTTATGTAGGATGTTAGCCGATTGACAGGGGGGAGAATGGAAGTCAAAAACGTGTTGCGATCCCAAGGGAAACATGTTGCGATCCCAAGGGAAACGTGTTGCGATCCCAAGGGAAACGTGTTGCGATCCCAAGGGAAACATGTTGCGATCCCAAGGGAAACGTGTTGCGATCCCACGGGATACGTGTTGCGATGCCACGGGATACGTGTTGCGATCCCAAGGGAAACGTGTTGCGATCCCAAGGGAAACATGTTGCGATTCATAGGGAAACATGTTGCGATCCCAAGGGAAACGTGTTGCGATCCCACGGGATACGTGTTGCGATCCCACGGGTTACGTGTTGCGATCCCAAGGGAAACGTGTTTCGATTCCAAGGGAAATATGTTGCGATCCTAAGGGAAACATGTTGCGATCCCAAGGGAAACGTGTTGCGATCCCACGGGATACGTGTTGTGATCCCACGGGATACGTGTTACGATCCCACGGGAAACGTGTTACGATCCCAAGGGAAACGTGCCACGTGCCCGTGTAATACCGGGACACGGGGTGGAAGATGATGATGAATTAACTTGTTGACCAGACGACTTTTTTGAACTTAAGTTTATAGCAAACTAGCGGACGTCAAGCGGTTTCACCCGCGTAGTTCCTGTTCCCGTAGGATTACGGGGATAAAATATAGCCTATGTTACTCAGTAAAGACGTGGCTTTCTAATGGTGATAGAATTTTTTTAAATTGGCGCAGTAGTTTTTGTGTTTATTCATTACAAACATACACACAAAAATACAAATCTTTCCTCTTTATAATATTAGTGTAGATGAAGCAATGAATTTTCATCAAAATCTTTCAGATTATGAAACTTAATGTGTTATGTAATTAGGGTGCTGTTCGTCATATTTTTGTGGAATTATTCTGTTTTGTTGAATGATCAAATAAGGCTTTACGGTTTTAAGACATTTGGTAACATATTATACCACTACAGTTACGTCAGTTACTTAAATGAAGTCAACAGTTTTTATGATATTTGCAAAGCTCTAAAACCAAACATCGTTTTTATAAACTGCACAAGAACTTAGAAAATGAACTCAAATGGATCAACAACAACAACAACAGCCCATTACGTCCACTGCTGGACATAAGCCTCTCCCATGATGGGAGGAATTTGCCGTAATCTCCACGCTTGGCAGGCGGATTGGAGATCGCAGTGATGAAATACTACAAGAAAACGCTGCTGCCCATTCTCTGGTCTACGGAGGCGTACTTAAGGCATGCCTCAGACATTAGTCGCCTTATACGACACCCGAGAGTGTAATGGGTTGGTTCTATTCTACTCTGCCGGATACCACACGGCTGGATAGACTGAACGAAAAGGCGACTAACCTGAAATTAGAACAAAGGAAAGAGGAATGATTTATTCAATTCAAAGATCTAGTTAAAAAATCGAATGATTTTGAGCTTATCCATTCTATGCCTTTATAAAATTATTTTTATTTTCAGTAATTTAATAATGTCCCACTGCTGGACAAAAGCCTCCCCCATATATTCCCAGGTACTCGCTTCTCTTCTTCTATATTAATAATACTAATAAAATACAAAATTAAGGGAAGAGAAATACTTACAAAAATAAGGAGTCTGCATAAAGAACGAGTTAAAATAAAACTGGCCATGTTGCATGAAATTCATGACAAACGCCATAATTTTAGTTCAATTAAAAAGAAAATGAGTTTCTTCTTTTTCATTTTATGGCATTGATACCTACACTTAGTTTTTTCGAGAATTTCAACCAGTATTGCATTAGACTCATTGAAAAATGAGGTTTTTGTTACGTTTTTTGCCTCAAACTCATTGGTTGATTGAAGCTAAGGGATGAATGAGGTCGTGTCGCGTAGTTTTGTTTGTGGAACATTATTACAGTGGCGAACAGCCGTGCCTGAGCCGTGCGGCGTGGTCGACCGACACTGATTTATACGCGCCGTCAATTCTCCAATAGCTTTAAACACCGAATTTACTTAGTACGAATCTAGAGAAGAGCTTAGGTAATTGAATCAGAGATCCCCAAGAAGATTTTCGTCCTTGCAGGATCCCTGTGGTTTAATTTATGCTGGAAAGTTTAACAGGAACTGTCCCTTAAGAGGATAGTATAGCGGCTGCCACTTTAAAAAATAGGTATTTAGAAAAACTCATGCTATCGCTCGCGACACCTACCCGACCCCCGTTCGTGCGATAGAGAGCGTTGCAGCTCGCGACTGACTGTAAGTATTTTTTATATGAAATTTGTCTCTCGGGAGAAAACGTTTTTCACATACTAAATCACGACCAATCTCTTAGATTCTGGTGTCAATCGTTTCAGCATATTATATTCTAGGTTTCTAGGGTTTGCTTTTTTTCTAAAGCTTCTTTGTTTTTAAAATAAAAAGGTTTTACTTCAATGAAGATTTTGTCATAAAAATAGTAACTCTTAGGCGCCTGTAACTTTCAAACTATTATAAATTTTGAAAAAAAGAAAACCTATAAACCTAGTTTTTTACTGTGTCAGAAGCATTCTAAAAAATCATTGAGATAGGATAACATTTAGGGGTAGGAAAACGTTTTCTCTTTTTGTATGGACGAGCGCTCGGTAGACGATAGTCTTAATACTAGAAAATTTGATCCTCTTAATGGAAGCATGCAATGAAGATCTCATGCAGAATGGACACTCAGAACCATAAATTAAAGTTATGGACCATAAATTCTGATAGAAAGTCACGAAGCTCGTCCATAATTCTATGTAAATACGTAGCCTTGCATCCAAAGCATAGACGTTTATTAGAAACACTAAAGTAAACGTATATAAGCATTGAACTAAAGTATTTTCATACGTTCTGGTGTTTCAGATTATACGACTACGATCTACAATGATTCAAATGGCTTCCTTGTGAAGAATTTTGTCTATGGGAACAATTAGGACCTGCACTTGGAACCTACTGCAACCTTTTTATCCTATGTAGGTACTATTTTAGATAGCTACGCCAAATTAATTAAATAATACCTAATGATTAAGTATAGCGGTATGCTTACTTACTCCACTTCATTTACAAAGCTACGAAATCTTTAAACCAAAAGCAGCTTAATTATTTAGGTAGCTATCTAAATATTTAAATCTATGCTAATTCATCTCAAAATTCCGAAGTTCCTCCGCTCTGTTGTGGACGACCCTTATCATCTAGAATGAGTAAGAACATCCTTGGCTCCCATACGAATATCAATTCACTTAGTATGTACATAAGTAGGTGAAATAAATTACACAAAGTAATGCGCCTGTCTGGGTTCGAACCCATGACTTGCTGTTCGTAATTCGGGGCCGCCACCACTGGGCCACCGCTGCTCTCATATTTTATGGGAATATACATTATGTCTCCACTTGTTATAATTTAATAAGTATTACATAGTTGCTTTGATTAGGCTACTTCCCATTTGGTAAACTTCCCATTTCGTAAACCTCAAACTGTACCTACTAAAAAGTTGCGTTTGGTAAACATTTCGTTACTTCATACATTTAATCCCATTTGGTAAACTTTGTTAGTATTGTTATTTTTGTACGGTACAGTCAGTGTCAAATTAGTATTAAATTAGAGATGTATATATTTTTAAATGCTTCAGTCTTGAGATAGTATCTCGACCATCAAAAAGAATGGCTGATCAAGAAGAAGTAAAAAAAACGTATTAAAGTCTGTAAAAATACCACGATGCTACTAAAAATACCACGTGCTTTTCCCGCAAAAGAAGCACCGAGCGGGTTCTCAGGTAGGGATTTATTGTCCTTACCATCGTTTTAAACAAAAGGTGTGAATGAGATAGACATAAGTAAGTATACGTAAATTATATCTATTACCGGGTTTAACTTATCAGTTCACTCGTTTTATGCATAGTGCAAGGTCGTTGCAATGTCGGGTGAGGGATCTTCTAGTGGTGCAGTGAATTTAAAAATTATTATTAGTACACGAGGCGGTGAAATTTTATTACGCGCTGGGCATCAATATTATAAACAGAAAAATAATAAGGACTCAAGTTGGTGGCGCTGTGTTAATAGAAAAGATGGATGTTCAGCAAGTGTAACTTTGAATTCAAATCGAAGCCATGTATTAAGAGAAAATGCTCACTGCAGTTCTTGTATTCCGAATTTTGAAAAAAATGAAGTGAAAGTAGCCATCGAAAAATGTAAACAAACTATATGTGAAGATCTGAAGCCGATTCCAGCTACATACAGGAAATGTACTAAAAAGCTGAAAGATAATGGTTATGAAATTATTAAAGAATTACCAAATTTTGACAAAGTTAAAAGCAGTTTGTATAGACACAGAAATAGACAACTAGGAATCACAAAATCTCAGCACTCTAACTCTACAGAAATCGTGATTCCTGACCGTTTTAAAGACAATTTATTGTTTGATGAGATTGACGGTGAAAATAGAATGATTGTGTTTGGTTCAAAGAGTGCAATTGCACATTTAAATGACGTCCGTCACTACTTTGCGGACGGAACGTTCAAATGTTGTGCAAAGCCGTTTCTTCAACTATACGTTGTACACGGAGACATAGGAAGTACAGAAACTGGGACAAATATTGTACCATTTTTTTATGCAGTGTTGACAAACAAAGAAGAAACTACATATGAAAGACTGTTTTACAAACTAAAATTTCATTTACCAGAGTGGACAGCCGATATTATTACCTTGGATTTCGAAAAAGCTCCAATAAATGCAATTAAAAAGACATTTCCAAACATAATTGTTAAGGGGTGTTTTGTTCACTTTGGCAGAGCGCTATTAAGAAAGGCAAAATCTCTTGGCTTACAACATGAAGAATCTCACTATCACGTCAAACTATGTATGGCTCTGGCACATTTACCAAAAGAAGACATAAACGATGGATGGCTATACGTTATGAGTCAAAGGTAAATTAATTTTGCAGTATTGAAATGAACGCGTTTAGTTCTGGATATTTCTTCTACCGCCATTTTCTACAGCCATTTTTATGCGTTAGAAACTAGGTAATATATGGTTTTTCGTATCATAATCTTCAACGAATTAATTCTGTTACAGTTTTGAAGAAAAAGCTATAACTGAATTCAATGATTACTTTGTGGATCAGTGGTTGGAAAATGAAGATATGATGAATATTTGGTGCTGCTACGCACAAAGACACCGCACTACAAACCTCATGGAATCTTGGAATTGGAGTTTCAATAGTGAAATTGGAAAAAGGCCATCAATTCTTTTATTTTTCGAAACGATATCAGGCAATATTAAACATTATGAAAATCTTCTGAAAAGGTACATATTTTTGTTTCAATGACCTGTATTTTTAGGCGACACATATGATAAAAATTATACATTATTACTTTAATTAATCATAACAATTTTTTACAGCTTTTATAATAATGGAGAAAGTATATCAAAACGAAGAAAAAAATCTATCCAAAATGATATACGAATTAACAATATTCTCGGCGATTACAAAAGTGGAAAAATATCATTGGAAAATTGTTTGAACGAATTATCAAGAATTGCTTGTATCACTTTATAATTTATTTATTGATTTTTAACTTTGTAGTGTAGGTAGTAAATTTTTTATGTTAATATTCCAAATCTGTGATTATATTTTATAGTTGATTTTGTGTGTAATTTTTAATGTTAATGTACCAAATATGTGATTATTATTTGTTTTTATATTTAAAAGTTGATTTTGCATGTATTTTTTATGTTATTGTACCAAATCTGTGATTATTATTGTTTTTATATTTTATAGTTGATTTAGTATGTATTTTTTTACGTTAACGTACCAAATCAGTGACTGTTTATTTTTATATTTTATAAGTAGTTGATTTCGTATGTATTTTTTTATGTTAATGTACATTAACATAAAAAGATAGTACCAAATCTGTGATTATTGTTTTTTTATATAAGTTGATTTCGCATCTAGATTGACTTATGTTATTAAAAAAATAAAACTTGTCATCGAAATAGTCAAATCGAACTGTGATTTTTCTTAAATTTTTTGAAAGTTATTTGTACACCCCACTTTTTATTTCTGTTTTTAAATATCAATATGTGTAAATGGCATACGTACACATAATCCGACTATTGTACCTGTGATTAAAAATATTTAACAAAATAAATGACAATGTTATCATTAGTTTCGTTTTTCTTTTTTTACTTGACTGTACCCATTTCATCTGAAAGTTTACCAAATGGGATATAACACAAAAAAATATTGAAATGTTTTCGAAATGGGACTAAATGTATGAAATGTATAATGTTTACCAAACGCAACTTTTTAGTAGGTACAGTTTGAGGTTTACGAAATGGGAAGTTTACCAAATGGGAAGTAGCCTTTGATTATGAACACTGCATACGCATAGTCCTTAGATATGTAGGTACCTACCAACTTACCTACTTCCTTCCTTTCCTTCTTCTTTTATCCTTTAATGATCACAGATTGCCGTTTTTTATTCTAAAAAAAACTGAGGTAAACCAAGGGTTGTCAATAACATACAAATGTAAATGATTACGTTTTAATTCAAAATATTAACGTAAATCAGTTTCTAACCTAAAATAAAAGTTTTGTATCTTAATATGTTTATCTTCAAACTCAGTAAAACAAAACAAAATAACATGTACAAATGTACCAATCCAGCAATGCGAGATAATCAAAATAAAAATATTAGATTAATTTTATAAAAGTGGAACCCTACACAAAGTACTTACACCTCATTCTCTTAGCTAGATTTATTTTCCAACTATCCGGATCCTTCTGGCGTTTTCGGCCAAAACGATTATTCACAGGTGTTGGGTGACAATTCATGATTACAATTTCCCAGAATCTGTTTAACTTCAGCAGCAGAAACGTTAATAAATCAATAAAATCACACAGCACAACTTAGGTAAAACTCGTGCACCGCCATGACAGCACGCAAACATAATGAACGCCTGTGATTGGTCGAGCGAGCAGTTTGCCATGTTTGATTTTGAATCTTTACAGAAAGTATTTAAGAGGGCTGTTACATTTTTTCGCAAATTTTTGATTTATACTTCCTGGATCAAATTTTTTCGACCGGCCTACACGACTCGATAATAATATTGATCTCCGGACGATTGTTGATTGTAATTGACGAAAATTAGAGACGAGACTGACATGAGACTGAGGTGCGAGCTGAATTGACGCAGAATTTTGTCTTATTATACCTATTGACAAACGAAAACTAATAAAACGTATTTGTTGTAGATCGAAGTTTCATATCATATTAATTTATTTGATAAAATTGAGTTTATTTGGAATATAATGGACGCTAAAAATGCATACATTTTAGATCAATATTGCTTTTGAATATGGTTTGTTTTTGCGTCGATTCAATTTTTATTTCAATATTCTAATCAATCTACAACCTTGAGGACTATATGACCAGTACATATATATTTTTTTTAGATTTTTTCGTGTTACCAGTTTGATACAAATGGCAGGAGAAAACCTAATGTTTAACGTTTGCTTGAAATTGGCTGTCGGAAAATTGCTATTTCTCGTAATATTAACTAAACAAAATTCTAATCAATCTACGAACTAAAACAAAGCCAGATTTATGATTCTTCTTTGAAATATTTATGCCATTATCTTTATATGACAAATATCGAGGACTTGGAAAAATACGTATTTTTGGTCAAACGCCCAAAATATGTGAGCACGCTCTTAAAATTTTGAATGTTGCCTCATTCACAGTTCATTTTTACCAAAAAAGTCAGTTAGCCGGATTTGATTCTATAGGACTCAAATAAAATGTGGTCAGAATATTCGTACCTATATAGGATTAACATAAAAGTTAAAACTTAAGGCTGACGCCAAATGAGCGTAATTTTTTGAGCTGTGCGGAAATCACGCTGCATTCGGTTTCATACTAAAATCCTATTTGTAAACGTGTACGCTACTCACAGCTCAAAATTACGCTCGTTTAGCCTCAGCTTAATACACAATTATGTAGGTACCTCTACCTACCTACCTATAATAAATAGATACCCATAGATTTTACTTCTTTAATCTTAGAGTTTTTAGTTGCAATAAAAAACGCTTTAGGTACACTCTTTTTACATTTAAAACAATATAAACCAGATGGCTCAGATCTAAATTGCATGTTCAGTTGTACAAGTTACAAGTTGAGCGGTCGTAATAATTCTTGCTCAAAACATTTTAAGAGGCGCTCGCGCTTCGCCACTCGTTATGACTTCTGCAATCAAAGTTTCACTTGCTCCATAATTCCCAACCGTTAAGTTAGTAACAACTTCCAAAACACTTTAAAAGGCTTCAACTTTTTAATTAATAGAACTCTGCAATTCGCGAAACCATTAAGAGTAATGAATTAGCTTCTCTTTTGGGATGAAAACTAAAAAAAGGACTTGTTAATTACCTGAGTACTTCACAAAAAACAATATCGGAAAAAATTAAATGGAAATCGATGGAACGGAATTGAAAATAGCGAAAGATTGGAGACTCCGCCTGTAGTTGAGGGAGTAAACACTGAACTACCGAGTGTTGGGAAATTAGTAGGAAATTAAATTTCACGACTCTTGCCACGCCGCCGCGAGTCCGCGACACTTGGCACAAACGTTGACACGGCGTAGCACTGCGCAAAGCTGCTTCTGGCATTCTTTACCTACCTATTGCAAGATATATTTTAAGATGTAGTAAATAAATGTTTGTGTAGTGCCTTCTTTATAACCGTTTTGGTTGCTTTTTTCATCAGGAGAAGAATAGGCCCCAGCACTGTTTCCATAGGCGCTTTCGACAAATAGATCATACGACCATAGAAGAAATTAAAAAAAAACAACGATGCCATAGCCAAACATAAGTGAATTTGAGTGTAGACTTGGTTAAGTATTCTATGTTGACCATTCTAGCAATTCAGGAACTTATTACAGCATTAGGAGGTATTGGATATATGAAACAATTTTACTAAACCGAACCACTTCATAAGTTTTCTTATAAAGTCGTAGACCTACGACTACCAACATAAAAACACAGATGATATTTCTCGAGACGGCTACAAACGTTCAAGTCTCTGTTGATTGCAGCGACATAACAAGCTGTCGTCGGCAAACTACTTATCTAAATTAAATCTCTTGGTCCTGGCGGGAAACTGTTTCCTTGCCGCACTTTACTTCTTACTACACAGACATACAGTACCTAGATACTCACACGACTCAGCAAATATTACTATTTACTGAGCCAGAAGCATTGACATATATACACACATCAAAAGTATCTAGGGATCAACATATATTTTTGCAATAACTTTTCTCCTGATTGATATTAATTAAAATTTTCTTTAAGGATTCATCAAATAAAGTGTTTTCGTTTGTCACAGTAACGATAAACCAAGTCACCTTTGCATTAATAAAGAAATTTGCCATTTTCCTAATAAAGGGATTTTTGACATTTGAACCACTAACATTAAAGTTCGAAAAAATGACTGAAAACACAGTTTTCTTTAAAATTTTATTGGGTAACTTAAACAATTAATAATCCGTGTTTCTACCGCAAACACTAACAACACAAGAACATCGGTTTGGCATACTCAAAATGAGTTCATCCAAATCACGCTGTGGAATGGCCGCCCATGTTCGTTGCAACAACAAAAAAAGGTCTTCTTGCGACTGGATACCCTCCATATTCGGCAGAGCTCTTCTCTGTAGCATATCCCATGCATGCTCAATCGGGTTCAAGTCTGGCGACTGAGCAGGCCAGGGCAGGACATTGATGTTAGCTGCGGCGAGAGTCTGTCTTACAACTCTTGCGGTGTGCGGTCGTGCATTATCATGCATTAACTGAAATAAGGGACCGATTTGCACTTGTAGAGGAACGATGACGTCTGATACAATCGTCTCAGCATAAATTTGAGCGTTGAGGTTGCCTCTGATCCAAATCAACTCAGTTCTTCCGCCGATCCAAATACCCGCCCATACCATGATGGTTCCACCACTATAAGGATGGACTTCCTGGCAGGATTTTAATCGCTGTTGGCGTCCAGGGGTTCTCCAGTGTCGTATACGTCTTGTATCCGGTCTCATACCAAAACGAGACTCATCAGAAAAGCACACGAAACGCCATTGTTCTTCTGCCCAATTTCTGTGTTCAAGAGCCCATTGATATCGAATCCTACGATTGTGCATTGCTATAGGTGGTACCCGTAGCGGTCTTCGGGAATGAAGGTTCACTTCATGCAAGCGGTTTCTGACTGTTTGGTCGCTAATTAAGTTCCCTGAAGAGTGATGAAGCCTCACGGCTAACATCATGGCGGTTATTGTTGGAGCTCTTCGAGTTAAGATTTGAATGTATCGGTCTTGTCTCCGTGTGGTGCAGCGATACCGTCCTCCATGGCGCTCAGCCACGGTACCAGTGCTTCGGTAACGTGTCCAAAGTCGACTGATAACACTCTGACTTGTATTCAGAGCTAAAGCTACAGTACGTTGCCGGGAACCAGCTTCTATCATTCCCACGGCTCTGAGCATTTCTTCCCTGCTTAAATGACGTCGCCGCTCCATAATAACGTTGGTTTTAATCAGTAGTAGGGAAACAGTAGCACTAATAATGTCTTCAATGCGTTGTATGTTTTTATAGGGAAAATATTGACAGCTTATTTTCATCTTTTACTCGAATTTGATTGAGAGTTCCTGATTCAAATTATGAAATGCACCAAAAAGGATCCATATAAATTTATAAAATCATAAATTTATTACAAAGCCACATCTCAATCTCAAGAAATCCGCATAAAAATGCTTGATCCCTAGACACTTTTGATGTGTGTATTACTGCGGCCAGAAGCCTTTTTTATGGCATAATATTTAATAGTTTCTGTGGACCCCTAAATTGTTAATAAAGTACCCTTGTTAGTACATATTAGTATCTGTCTGTAAGTATGCAAAGAAAAGTTCTTTTGAGGGGTGTTACGATGCAGCGACAAATTGTCGCTCAGCGGACAGACTTCCGGCGGGATCTCATGGCGACATGGAGAGAGCGACTGTCACAACCCCGTGCAGGGCACGCCACAATAGTGGCGATAAGTCCCCTCTTTGAGGAGTGGCTTGAGAGACGCCACGGCGTCCTCACCTTCCGCCTGACGCAGGTCCTCACCGGACACGGAGTGTTCGGGAGGTTCCTGCACCGAATCGGGCGGGAGGAAACGCCCGGGTGCTTCCATTGTGAGGATCGACCGGAGGACACGGTGGAACACACGGTGGAGGTGTGCCCCGCGTGGGCGGAGCACCGCCGTGTCCTCGAAGCGGCGATCGGCGGCGGCGACCTCTCGCGTCCGGCCCTGGTGCAAGCCATGGTCCGGAGCGAGACGGAATGGGACGCCGTCACCTCCTTCTGCGAAGCAGTAATGCTAGAGAAGGAGGTGGCGGAACGTGAGAGGGAGAGAACCTCTCAACGTCCCGGCCGCCGCGGGAGACGCCCCGGGCGTCGGGGGCCACCACCACGTAGCCCCCGGCCACCGTAGGTGCGGGCCTGTGGACGGTGAGCTATGGGCTAGCTCGCCGTCCGTCCGTCTCATGACATGACGACAGGCCGTGTCGACGGCGCGTTCGTGTTCCACGCGCGCCTCAAAGAGAGTCAGCAAAAAGGAAGGGGTCCGTAAGGACCGATGCCTGCCGGGGTTGCGGGACTATTCGAAAGAGATACCGTGGCCCCGGAACACAAAGGGCGATGAAGGAACGTGGATGGGTTTTAGTCAGTAAAAGTCTGACACTCCCTCCTGCTCCGCCCAGAGCGGGAGGGGTTATTTGATGATTTCCCATCCGAAAAAAAAAAAAAAAAAAAAAAAGGGGTGTTACGATGAAATGTTTCTAAAGTGGTAACCTAACCTAACTTCTGGTCATAGACGAAAAAAGTGTGCCGTGACCAATGATATTCTATTACACAGATATGTTGTGAGCGCGGAATCGTGAAGACAAGAAAACAGGCCAATTGGTCTGTTTTTCCTTTATTCAGCGTCACTGCGTGTATGTGAGCTGGCTCTCCCCCGCGGCACACTTTTTTCTGTGGTTTTGTAGGTGTATTTAACATATCTGTTTGTTAGAATATCATTGGCCGTGAGTCGTGCGTGACACATACACGCAGTGACGCAGAATAAAGGCAAAACAAGCCAATTGGCCCGTTTTCGAGTCTTCACGATAGCACGCTCACAACATATCTGTTTAATAGAATATCATTGAGAAGACCACAATTATGGTAACACACATCATAATCACAATCGGTTTTTTTTTGGAAATGGTCGGTCAGCAGTGTCAGGACGGATGTTAAACATTAAGATTCGCGGCTTCGCGGCCGTAAAATTTACAGTATTGTAGTAGTAGGTAGGGAATGCAATCCGGACTATCCGTAATCCGAAAAATCCGGATATCCGCACATATTTACTCGACTTCCAAATCCGGATTCTAAAATCGAATCCGGATTTCACGGATTTTTAATTTTATTATTTATTTTTGTTCTTCAGAGTTTATTTTAATTTGTACTTATTCATTATTTTACTAACGTTACTCAGTACGCGAGTCACAGACTGATTATTTTAATAATAAGAATATTTAGCCTAGTGGAAATTAACATTCAAATCGCAAAGCATGATGTAGTTCTGCATTTTTGATATGTTGTATAAATCAGTTAGAATGATGTGAATCCAAAAGTGCAACGAAAAACTTGTGCTCGCTGCGCACCACGCGATAAACTGCCAAATTTTTAGACATTTTCCACTTTTTGCTCGAAAACTCAAAACCTGCATTTTTAACAATTAACATTCAGTATTACTATAAATTTGATTTTTGCAACAATTTAAGCCTAACTGCAACTCTATAAACCTTGCTGATGCGAAGCAAAATATTGGTAAATCGCTCGTCCTATGAGAAAAATCATCATAATAAAGTCTTAGTACATTTAATTATCTTTTATGTAAGCATAGAACGAAGACTGTGAGACTAAATAGTTCTCACTATCTTGAAAAAACAAAAGGTCAAAATTTGGATTTTTTTTAAATTGAGATAAAAGACACATTATCATGTAAAAACGATGCTTACTTTTTAATTTGCAGGCTAGTCCCAATGAAATGAATGTTAATTGTTCAAAATGCAGTATTTGAGTTTTCGAGCGAAAATGTGAAAAAGTCACAAAAATCCGCAGTTTATCGCGTGGTGCACAGTGAGCACAAGTTTTTTGAAGTTACAAATTTGGATCCACATCAACCTAAATGATCTATAATAACATATTATCAAAAATGCAGAACTACATCATGTTTTGCGATTTTAGCCTTTTTAGCGTTGATTTCTACTGGGCTAATTATGGCTATAGCACCAAAATTATGGTGTTTGATTTGAATTATTCCAAATACCTATAGTATAAGAATATTGGTAGATTTGTTTATTTTCATGAAAAATCCGTAAAATCCGGATAATCCGGATTGGGCCAAAAATCCGTTCCTAAAAATCCGGATTTCAAAACAGAACGGATTTGCATTCCCTAGTAGTAGGTACCTAATTGAAACATCAATACAACCCCTTTCAGTTTATTTCTTTCTTTCTGATGACTAGAATAAGTTAAGCCGTATCTTGGCAAAAAGAACATGTTTCGTGCATTATGGAGTGTTATCCATATTGCACGAATTACCTATACGTCCTGTCAGTCAAATCAATTATTACCACCATGGACGACGCACGGTTGACCGTACATTGAAAAACGTGCGCACATTGCGCACTATCGAAAAACGTGCGCTCTCCACACACACACACTACCTATTTATATTGTGCCACACCCTACATAGCTACCAGAAGCGTCTCTAGCCCATGCAGCGCCCGTGTGCAAACACCTCGCCCGGCGCCCGTGTGGTGCAGTATTTGAAAGTGAAGACCAACTGGACTCTGAGGGTCGAAAGGTTGGAATCGCGCCACAACATCAACTTTAAGTCATTCGTGGTACGAGTTCCAACCCACCATCTACAGACCTGCATGAAGGAGGACTTTTGGCCGAAGGGTGTCGTATATCGACGTTTCCGAGGACGGTTACGCGACACCACGCAGCAAAACACGACGCCGACAACGTTGCATGTACCTATAGTTTTAGTTTTTTAAGGTTTAAAATATGTAGTAGTATATTATTGTTGTTAATTATTATTTTGTGTATTTTATCTATGGGCCCTAGTCGCCTGACAATAAAATGATTATTATTATTATTACTCAAGCGCCCCCTAGTAGCGCGCGGTCAAAATGTAATGAGTACAAAGTACAAGTAACAGCACATCAGGTTACCACAAAATGTAAAATTTCCCCAATGGATAATAAACTCCATTGTTTGGAGATGAAGAAGAAATTCGTCGGTTTTGGATACCATGGTGTGCTGTTGATTGTAATTCGACGAATATAAGAAGAGCTCCAGATTGTATACAAAATGTATGCAAAGCGGAGCTTTTTACGTTGGTCGTTGAAAGTGCCACGGCCGGCCAACGCGCGCGCCGAGTGGGGCTCCGTAGCGAGCGGCGCTCGGCGCCCCCTAGGACCGCTGCGCCCGTGTGCAACGCACACCCTGCACACTAGGTAAAGACGGCCCTGATAGCTACCTCTACCTGTTCATTTGACGAACCTAAGGATAACGACCGTCGGATAACAATCTGCAGCGCTACGGCCGATGGCCTGCTAACCTAAATACCTAGGCTCTCTCTGATTATGTAGGCACAATCCGTGCCACGAAAGATGAGCCCTGTCACATCACTTGTATACGAGTTAATTGTGTAAGTAAACAGATATGATATACACCTACAAAACACATACACGCAGTAATGCAGAATAAAGGCAAAACAAGCCAATTGGCCCGTTTTCGAGTCTTCACAATTGCGCGCTCACAACATATCTGTTTAATAAATTATCATTGGTCTAAAATAAAAACTATTTATTTCAGACCCATTGGGCACAATAGGTACCTACTCGTGCATGCCCATAGCCCCAACCATACTTTTCAACCATGGACACAGAAGACCTAAACAAATCAAAATAACAAGGCATTACAATATGAAGGTAAGCTAACTTAATTTTCTCATAACTAGTAGGTATTTCAAAAACGGACAATGGGTACTTACTAAGTACCTATCTACTCAAATAGGTACCTAATTAGTCTCATTCGTGCGTGACTTACAAGGAAAAACAATAAAATGCATCAAGTATAACAACAAATTTATTGGCATTTTAAATAATATTTCTAGAGTAGGTACTTAATAATTAAAGATATAACCATTTGTTATAGCACGATACATTATTGTACTACATTCTCCATGTGCATGGCGATGCTTGTTGAGGCAACTGTAAATAATGAAAGCTAACACCAACTTTACAATTTAAGAATAGTTCTTCTAACTCAGTGATTCCCAAAGTGGTCCAGGTGGACCCCCAGGGGGCCACGGGAGACCCGTCGGGGGGCTACATTGGCGTGAAAAAAAGGGGGTTTACAAGTTGTAAGTGAGGGTCCACGAAAATTTATCTGGTTTCGATATTATAGAACAAAAATTTTTGCTTAGCTTTATCTATCAATGTAGGCAGTAGCTACTCGAAAAAGAAAAAAAAAACAAATGTTCCGGTGATGACAGGTTGCTTTCCGGTGAAAATGGTCGTACTGAGACTTTAAAAAAGGCATTTCGAAGCTTTAGGGTTCTCTGATTTTCTGATTTTTTGCCAAAAAAAATCTTAGGAGCAAACCACATCAAACATAAGAGATAGCGCGAAAAAATAATTGATTGCAAATTTCTTGCTTTCCTTTTATAGTCCAAGGGCTTGAAAAAAATGCAACAGGGGTCCACCGAAACCAGAAAATTTATATAAAAAAAAGTTTGGGAACCTCTGTTCTAACTCATTTAGCACTTATATCTGCCAACAATATAGGCCACGACATGTTTTATAAATAAATTTAAAGCAATTACGTCATGGGCCTTTGTTACATACATAATAAGGCGCAACTGATAGTCAATGTCGTCGTCGACGTGAGGTATTTCAAAAATGAGAAATGGAAGACTGAAAAATGTATTATAAAAAATATACTAAAAACAATCAAGTCTATTAGTGCCTTTATTACCTACGGTAATTTCCAGGCTGCTATGTAAGATGCCATAATATTTAAAGAAAGATAATGCTTATCAGATCGATCAGGTGTTGACGATGTTCGTGACGAGCCCGGCGGCTATCGTGGTGCCGGCGACGCGCAGCATCACGCGGCCCAGCTCCTTCACGTCCTTGTAGCGCTCCACGCAGATAGGACGACACACCTCTATCTCAACGACAGCCACACAGTTGTTGCCCAAACAACGAGGCTTCTTCTTCACCAGCTCGCCTGTACTTTTGTTCAACAATGACTTCAACTTCACAATGTTTGCGGACTCAACTAGAGATTGATGATGAATAAGTACAGGAAAACCTCTTGTGATAGGAACCTTGATATTAAAAACTACTATCCTGGCTTCAAACCTTGTGGTGACCGGTACCTGTTGTATGGGGTCACTCAGTACATACCCAACGGACACATTCTGCATGTCTACTCCTGTTAATGTCACACTGACTTGGTCTCCAGCAAATGCAACATTAGTTGTCATTTCATTAATACTTATGTTTCTAACTTCAGCCATTTCTTTAGTTGGGCATACTAACACCTTGTCACCTTTATTGATCAAGCCATTCTCAATGCGTCCGGCAACACAGAATCCTGAGCCAGTTCCTTTATACACATCATTTACAGACATGCGTAAAGGTTTTGATACTGGCCTCTCGGGTACATTGAATTTATCAACAACATCTAGTAGGCAAGGTCCTTTATACCATTTAATTAATTCTGCTTCAGCTGGTGGCTTCACCAAGTTCTCTCCAGTCAACCCAGAGCAAGGTACATAAGTAACATCAGAATCCTTAAATCCAGCTTGTTTCAGGAAAGCTTTAAGTTTTTTAGTGATGTCATTAAACCTCTCTTGAGACCAATTAGTTGTGTCTAATTTGTTAACAGCTACAGCAAGTTGACTTACTCCAAGTGAACGCACTAGCAGAGCGTGCTCTCTGGTCTGACCTCCAAAGTCAAAGCCGGACTCAAACTCACCTCTAGTAGCATCAATTACAAGTAGAGCAACATCTGCTTGACCCGCACCAGTTATCATATTAGGGATAAAATCTGCATGACCGGGTGCATCTAATATAGTCACTCTTTTTGTCTTTGATTCAAATTGTGCTCTTCCTACATCCATTGTGATACCTCTGACCCTCTCTTCACCAGTTTCGTCCAACACCCATGCATACATGAAGCTCTGTTTGCCAATTTTCTTGCTCTCTTGTTCATATTTGTGCAGAGTTCTTTGACTAACTTCTCCAAGCTCACAGAGCAGCCGGCCCATCAGGGTAGACTTGCCAGCGTCAACATGACCAATAACAACTATGTACAAGTGGTCTTTGTCTGATCCTCTCTCATTTGCATACTGTGTGTTAGCATCCAGTTTGTTTTCTTTCACTTTAGGTGTTACTTTAATGTCATCAGCTTGATCAGTCTTCAACATCCTTTCAGGGCAAGGTGATTGATCTCTAGGGGTCTGTGGACGACTACCAGAGCTACCATCCTGCCCAACTTTAAACCCTTTCACTATTCCAAATCCAACTGTCTTTGGTTCTACATTGGTAGCTATAACTTTTGGAACTTTGTCAACAGTAGAGATAACTGGAGCTTTTAAAGGATCTACAATAATCACAGGCTTCACAGGTTCTGTTTTAGGAATCTCAGCATTTCTGCTATTTCTATTGAGTATATCGTCAAGGGACTTACTGAAGTCAAACTTGTGCTTTATAACAGTTTGTATGAGAATGTTATCTGAAACTGTGTCGCCTATAACATTCCTAAGTTCATCTAAGCATGACATGAGCTTAGCTTCGTCCTCTTCGTCAAGGTTCAGACTCCGGAAGTCCATAGACTCGCGTCGCTCGAGTCCAGATTGACTTGTATCTGCTACACTATCTTCTTCGGGCTCTTCTTGTATGTCATTATGGCTCTGCAAGAGATCCACCTGCTGACTACGATTTCGGTCATAAATCCACTGTGATGCGTCGCTCGGAGACATGCAGCTATCTTCTTCTACAGAATATCCGTAAACATCGTCATCGTCATAGTCTTCGGAATAACTCCTATTTCTAATATCGCGGTGACGAGCCATTGTGAAGACTCGTATCAATTATTCAGGTTTCACTTAATACCAAACATATTGCGAGAAAGTTTAAGAATAATCACACGTTTGTCTTATCCTTTTTGACAATTTTTTCCAGGGTGACAAAAATTGCAGTATGAGTACCTAGGTATGATTGACATGCATGACACTGAATGAGAATGACACATACAAGAAAACAATACGTTCATAGTTTAGAAATAACTTGCTACTGAAAACTGGCAATTAATATTTTAAAACTAGCAATTATTTTTAAAACATATTTAGGAATGCAGTTCAAACTATACATGTTTTTTTTAGATACGACAATGAATGAAAAATTGCTTATTCAATCTGTGCAAAATTAACTCATTTGGAACGCAACTTTATCAAAGTACAAAGTCATTTGTTCAGAAATATAACAATTTATTTATGATTTGTAAATTCAATTATGTTAAATGGGAAGAAAAATAGAACTAAAGACTTTTTAAATTAATGCATTGAATTGATTGCCTGTTTCGTTAATAAGGTTTCTAAGCACAAACACAACTTTTATTTTAAAGTTTGATTGAATCATTTTTCCAATTTCCGAACCATCATTGCTAATGTCATAGTTTCCGTCAGTCGACATTTCGACAATCGTCATGTCAGTGAGAAACTATCATCTGTCTGCTGGCTGTCGTTCATCATCATTTATTGTAACATTGACTTCGTCGTAAATGAATAAAGATTTACGCCTACTTTTAATTTTTTATTTTTCAAGTTATTTCACTTAACTATCAACTTATTTATGAAAATTGGTGTTCTGATATAGTTATTTTTATTCAAAATTGTTTAGTGGTTCGTGCTGTAAGGAGTTTTAGACCCTTGACCTAGTAAAACATAGTCAACATGAAGAAGAAGGTGCGTATTCAACTATTTAACTTTTTTTTTTCGAGATTTTAATCGTTTATTTTGTTGTTTAACGGAAGAAATTTCCTCGGAACTGAATGACTCACGGTAGATAAAAGTAATTTTCAAAACTGTCCATGTCATTCCATTTTCAGGTATTGTTGATGGGCAAGAGTGGCTCAGGTAAAACGAGCATGAGGTCAATAATATTTGCTAATTACATCGCCAGAGACACAAGACGACTGGGCGCAACAAGTAAGTTTTAGTTTGCAATTTTACACCCTTTGAAAATTTATCAAAAACGAAAGTCTTTTGTTTGAGTATACACAACGCAACAAGAAATGTAGGACAGAGAGTCATATTTTGTTATGTTGAGTGAAACTATTGTGAGATGTAACAACATTTATCAGTTTGATGCATTGTTATGTCAGTTGACTCATCACGGGCTGTAGGTACATAATTATGTAGTCTCCCTCTACTGCCCATGCATGCCACAGTATATAGCAAATATGATGCACTGAAACTCAGCTCTAAAATGTCAAGTAAATTATGTACATACACTCTAAAATTGCATAAGAAATTTGAAACTATGCTAACCTGAGATACTTCTGGGGTAAAGGTAGGAGAATAATGACATTAATTTCATTATTAAAATAATGATAAACCTTGAAATAAAACCACAAAACGTATATTTGTACAGTATGTGATTTAGTTTGTAACATATTGTATGAACGACCACATACACCAGTACTTAAAAAAAAATGTACTTGAAAAGACTTGACTAGATTGTTAAAACCGTAGAGGTCTTATGAGGAGAGAGCAGATAAGGTATTTGATTGAGAATGCCTCATTGGTTGAGTAGCCGCAAGCATGACTGCTGAGAGCATGAGGCCCTGGGCTGGCACGTATATAGAGGCGGGGATAGTTGGAATTTATCCCCCCGAAATCTGACTTAAAATAAATGGGATTATAACCACTACAAAGTATGTAAATTATAGTACAGTGATTACAGTGCTTTTTTACACAGTTCACATGGTTGTTTCAATGTTTGTCCCCCCCCCAAACAAAAAGTTTGGATATGTGCTTGTCCCTGAGGTCGATTTCTGGGTCAGCAAAGTTTTTGGGTGTTTCCATCAGGAATATGTTAGTAGCAGCCATCGAGTCTGGATTTGTGCCCAGTTGATGGCAATAGGCTTGCACCCTATTACATGAGACTTAAGCATAACTGGTGAATTATGGATTGTACTTATAATTGTGTTGTTATGTTGACTGTAAAGTAACCATTGGAAATCATGTTTTTCGTTCAAACAACAGGTAGATAAGGACAAGATGACATTGACAAAATCTAATAACATAGAAAAGATAATAGAAGTTATTGGTCAATACTAGAAAATATGCATAGATAATACTTTTTATCAGAACAATTACTAAAGGTAGATAGACTTAGAAGCATTTATGTGATAAAAACAATAATAAAACTTTGCTGGCGGAATATAGGTGTAGGTACTATAGGTATCAGTCTAACCCTTTCAGTATTACAGGCATAAACAATAATACAAACAAGTTTGATTACTATAATTGCGTTAAAGTGTAGACATAACGTCAGTTCACCCTGTGACGCGACGCGGCGCGGCACGACACGGTACTGAGGCCCTACGTACGGCCTACTCTCTAACGTCCGTCCGTCCATCCGTCTCCCTCGCGCACGTCTGCAGATGAGTGCGAGAGAGACAGATAGATCAGAATATACGGACGAAACTTTAGAGAGTAGGGCCCCTGGAAGAGGCCTGTGATTTCGCGCTGCGCCGCGCGTCGCCTCGAGACGCATCGCAATGAAATGTGAATCGTTTTTTGTAGTATATAAAGTTAAATTTTGAGCCGCTCTAATAAAATGTGCACGCAATGTCACGTCGCGTCGCGTCTCGTTGTGAATTGACCCTTAGCGGTGCTATGGAGGACTTAAAGATTTTGATTATTTTTCTACAACATCGGGTTTCCTTGATCTTAGAATTTAGAAACCATTTATACTCTGAGAAGCATGGCCCTTACAATGTTTCTGTCGGGGAGTTGGGGTGGATTGAATAACTTTCCCACCCGCACGCATAATACGCGCTTTGAAATGTGGAGTTGCTGACACCAGCCCGTTATACTATACAATCCAGTACATTGTTTCTGAGATTTTTTCTTTTTTTCTATTGCCGCTAGAGCCGCTAAATGTTATTAATCCTCTGTATTTTAGGTTAAGGTATTTATCTACGGGTCTTTGTCACGGGGTTTTGTCATTTGTATAAATGGTTTGTTATTATTAAGCGTATACTCCAACTCCAACAATTGCACCTTCCATTCCAGTTGACGTAGAACACTCACATGTCCGTTTCCTTGGCAACTTGGTCCTCAACCTGTGGGACTGCGGGGGGCAGGAGGCCTTCATGGAGAACTACTTCGCATCACAGAGAGACAACATCTTCAGGAATGTGGAAGTACTGATCTACGTGTTTGATGTTGAGAGCAGGGAGATGGAAAAGGATATGCATTACTATCAGTCTTGTTTGGAAGCTATCTTACAGGTACTTATTTATTTTTAAACGGGGGAAAACACAATGACCACGAAAAATAACTCTGTGACTACTAACATCTATCACCTAAAATATCAATTGATCACCAAATTTAGTAAATTGAGCACCAAATTTTAATGAGGTGGTTGATGACAAACTAGTTTGGCCTAGGCCGACCTGGGGCACCCCGACCCGGATAGATTAGGTTAGAAGGGTATGGCGGGGTCAAATGAGCGATCGAAGCGAGCGAATAGACCCCGCCACACCCTTCGTGGTTATTTTTTTATAAACCATTTCATAAGTAGGAGCCCCGAGAAGCGGGGCTCCGTCAACCGGGTCTCCCTCGTCTTGAATGCAAGCGCATAACAGTTCAATTTCTGGTGGTCATTAACTAAAAAAAAATTATTGGTTCATATTTAACGACAAAATGGGGTTTAATTTTGGTGATCAAAAGTAATTTTTTTGCTGTTACATTTTGCTAAATCTGGTGGTTCGTTAATTGTATGCCTTTTTAAACTTGGAACCAATTTTTCTTTTGACCTAGCATGCAAATTAACGCACAATCAATCCATTTAAAATTGTTTCTTTTTTAAATGCTTGCATGGTTTACTGGTCAGATCAGTATCTACCTGTTGTGATTCTTTGACTAAATATTTCGACAGCAGCCATCAGGTCTATAACTCAATAAACTCGAAATAGTCATCAGTCTTCAATAGGCTTGTGTCCTAAAAAAATCTAATTAGTCCGTCAGTTAGCTGACCAAAAATAATTTGACACGTATTTTTTCTTTTGTTACGTAAACCAAAATTGACGAAGATTCGACGCTTTTAAAATTCTCAATACGTCACGCCGCACAGTGGATCGAAAATCGAGTTTCATAGACATAGACCACTTACAATTTTTTTTCCCGTTTTCTGGCTGGAAACCAATGCAGACCAGTTACAGAAGCCCCAAAATTATCATATTTTTACACCTGAGGTGATTCTTACGCGAAAATATTTTTTTTTTATAATAAAAAATGTATGGACGACAACAGATAAATCCATTTTAATCGAGACTCGTGAGAGTGCGCAATATATCCTTTGGTATGATTTTTGTCCTTATTTTTTACTATTTTTTGACATATCGCACGACCCTCGCACTCGACGGACTTTGGGTGAAAAAAAACAAACGTTTTTTTTTATTATTATTTCTTCTTATTCCGAGTATTTACAGTATGTAACGACCTATAAGCTGTAATTGACACTCGGCCTGTTGCCTAAAGCGTACTACTGCCTTCCTAATGACAGTTTATCTGCTAATCCGCCATTTTATAAGGACTTAATATTTAATCCCTTACTAATGACCTTACTGATGACTTACTAATGAATGAAAGAGCTAATGGAAGGAAATCTTCCTTTGTCACTCGTAAAATCACTCGCGTAAAATCAACATGTGCACTCTTCGCATTTTGACATATGGATCCCAGACTTGGTCTTTGACAAACATTCAAAAGTTCAAGCTCAAGGTTTTCCAACGTGTAATGGAGCGCAGCATTCTAGGCGTCAAACTTACCGACCATGTACGCAACACCACACTGCGTTCCAAAACACAAATCACTGACGTTGCTCAAAAAGCCGCTAAGCTAAAGTGGGACTGGGCTGGCCATGTCTGCTGTATGCCCGACGAGCTGTGGGCCAAAATAACCACGATGTGGAGCAGCAGAAGGCGACGCGGTAGACCTCACAGGAGATGGCGGTACGAGCTGGTCAAAACCAACGACCAGTGGCCCCCAAGTGATTTACTTTAACTGACGGACTAAATAGTCCGTCAGTTAAAGTAAATGTAGAAGTAGAAGTGTGTCTATTTAGATTTGCAATTTATTGATGGTGGAAACTAGCCTATCCAATACACTCTAAAATAAAGTCTCCCCTTTGTTCTAGGTGCTTTGCATGTATTATTCCATTTCAAATCACATAATATTAACATACACTGTATCCAATCACTAAGCAAATACATGATAGTGTAGCATGCAGCTGTAACTGGTTTATCAGTGGAAATAATAAACAAATAGCAATTATGCATAGATTGAATTGAATATTTAATGGTTAATGTATGTGTGTGACTTTATAAACATACACGTCTACAAATATTGTGAGGCCCATTTGTCACATTGGGTCGGTATTGGTAGACATGATTGTGATCTTTGTCATCAAAAGAATAAAGTGGATACTGGGCCACATAAATATGATAATTTCATTATTCATAGAAGTTTATAGCGAGTAGCTCTCGGCAGAATAACATGATTCTCCTTGTCATTGCATAAATAAATAAATAAAAAGCCTTTTCTTTCTAATCTTAGGTAATTAACACACTCTTATCACTAGATACTTATGAATAATTAAGTGTTAGTTGTGTTAGTCTTTATCTTACCTAGTTATTAGTGTTAGTTTTTATTTAAGGTTGGGAGATGTAGCCCCATCACAGGTAAAGGCCGGGTCTGTTTCCACTTTTCGCAGTCCTTGCCAAGATTAAGCCAGCTTGAGCCAGCTGTCATTGTATAGGGTTTATAAATTCAAAGAATATGGCCTAGAAGACATCTTGTAAATATTCTGGCAGCAGAAATCATATAGGTATCAATGTTATTAACCAAATGAATTACTTTCCAATTTACTAAGCATGCATGATGCTATGGCACTATTTTGTCATACTGACGTGACCATTTGAACCAAGTGGAGTTAATACAAAATCTTAGAACAAAAACAGAGTACTTCAAGTATCGACGACCCGAATGGCGCAGCGGTGGTGAGGCTGCCTTACGTTGTTAGGGTCCCGGGTTCGAATCCCGGTTCTAGCAAATGTTTGTGTGATGAGCATGGACATTTGTTTCAGAGTCATGGATGTTTATAATATGTATGTATAATAAGTATGTATTTAAAAAGTATCTTTGTAGTATATCAACTATCTGGTGTCCACGACACAAGCCTCGTTGCTTAGTGTGACACTAGATGGCGCTGTGTGTTAATTTCCAGCGATATTTATTTATTATTTTTATTATTTATTCTACATTACCCTGCCTTTGACCACTACCAGACTGTTTCTTAGGGGTTTATCACAGTTAAATGTTATTTTTAATTCCCCAGAATTCTCCAGAAGCAAGGATATTCTGCCTAGTGCACAAGATGGACTTGGTGCCAGAGGAACAGCGCGAGGAGATCTTCAAGGAAAGAGAGGAAGACCTGAAGAGGCTGTCCAAGCCACTCGAGTGCACCTGCTTCAGGACGAGCATATGGGATGAGACTTTATACAAGTGAGTGTGCTTCACTACATATTATAAAACGAAGTCCGCCGCCGCGTCTGTCTGTCCCTATGTATGCTTAGATCTTTAAAACTACGCAACGGATTTTGATGCGGGTTTTTTTTAATAGATAGAGTGATTCAAGAGGAAGGTTTTAGTATAAAATTTGTCATGCGGGCGAAGCCGCGGGCATCAGCTAGTCTAGTATAAAAGTATTTTTTTTTTTGACGACCTGATTGGCGCAGCGGTAGTGAGGCTGCCTTACGTTCTTAGGGTCCTGGGTTCGAATCCCGGTCGGAGCAAATGTTTGTGTGATGAGCATGGACATTTGTTTCCGAGTCATGGATGTTTATATATATAATAAGTATGTATTTACAAACAAAAAGTATCTATGTAGTATATCAACTATCTGGTGTCCACGACACAAGCCTCGTTGCTTAGTGTGGCACTAGATAGCGCTGTGTGTAATGTCCAGCAATATTTATTATTTATTTATTTATATTTTATAAAAGCCTTTCAAGTGGAGCTCGTGGCTAAATAATAACAGCCGCTCGGGTCGATCTTTAGGTTAAGCCGTCCTTGCCTAGGTTGGTTTGTGAATGGGTCCACCCATTACATACCGAGTTCCCTCCGTGCATCGGAAAGCACGTTAAGCAGTAGGTCCCGGCTGCCATTTGTAGAACTTTGACAGTCGTTACAGGTAGTCATGGTATATTACCCAGTACTAACGGGGTTGCAGAGGTCAGATAGGCAGTCGCTCCATGTAAAATACTGGTATTCAGCTGCATCCGGTTAGACTGGAAGGTGACCCCAACATAGTTGGGAAAAGGCTAGGCAGATGATGATACTTGTACATAGGTTTATTTGCATTGAACATGCATTATACATAGAGACGGTAATGATTTCGCATTTCATGATTGATTCAAATGTAGCAGTTGTCTGTCCAGTTGCATAGAGTTCTGAATTTGAAGTGAGTGGTTGATGGTAATAGGCTCGCCCCTTATTACATATTATTTAAACATACATTATTAGTATTATTACATATTATTTAAACATAACTGTCGAAATGTGGGTGTACTATTAGATACACGTCTGCCTCACCCTTCGGGGATTACAGGCGTTATGTTCTGTTATTAATATAAAGTAGCAGGTATCTTTCTGTGGTTTCTGCCTACCCCTAGTAAAAAAGCTGTGAGTTTATTTACACGGGGTCTAAAATGGCCGCTATAGCAGAATCGTAATATGAATCATGTTAAAAATTTAAAATCCTTAAAATGGCTTTTATGGTTTCGACTATAAAGTCCATTTTAATAAATTATTTTTTTAACGTGATTCTTATTATGATTCTGATAAAGCGGCCATTTTAGGCCCGCAGACTAGCTCCTGCCAGCAGTTTCGCCCGCGTGATGTTTGATAATTGTCCCATGGGATCTTACTACAGGGATAAAGAGTATCCTATGTATTAATTCAGGTTATAAACTATCTGTTTACAAAATTTCATCCAAATCCGTTCTGTAGTTTTTGCGTGAAAGAGTAACATACATCCATACATCCGTACTCACAAACTTTCGCATTTATAATATTAGTCATCATCATCAGCCTATTAATGTTCCCACTGCTGGGACACAGGCTTTCTCTATGAGAGGGAATGGGCTATAATCCACCACGCGGGCCCAGTGCGGATTGGTAGATGTCACATGTCTTCGAATTTTTGGTTCTAGGACATTCCTCATGATGTTTTCCTTCACCGTTTTGAGAGCAGTGGTGATGGAATAAATTACACAAAGTAATGCGCCTGTCTGGGTTCGAACCACGACTTACTGTTCGTAAGTCGGGGCCGCCACCACTGGGCCACCGCTGCTCCATAATATTAGTAGGATCATATAAATCAAAATTCAAAAATATAAAAAAAAAACCGGCCAAGAGCGTGGGCCACGCTCAGTGTAGGGTTCCGTAGTTTCCCGTCCGTCACAATAAGTGTTCCCACTTATGAGTTTAAAGAATCAGACAAAAAGAAACAGAAATCAGACAAAAAGTTGTACAAAACAAAATAATTTCTGGAAAATTATTTTGTACAACTTTTTGTCTTTTTTGTACAAAAACTGTTGTTTCCATCAAGTTCAAAATGATTTTCCTAGAAAGTCCTTATAAAGTTCTACTTTTCAGATTTTTTTCATATTTTCTAAACTTATGGTTCAAAAGTTAGAGGGGGGACACATTGTTTTTTACTTTTGGAGCGATTATTTCCGAATTGATTGACATTATCAAAAAATGATTTTAGGAAACCCCTATTCATTTTTAAATACCTTTCCAACAATATATCACACATTAGGGTTGAAATTTAAAAAAAATCACTTCCCACTTTACATATAGGGGGGCTACCCTAATAAAACATTTTTTTCCAATTTTTATTTTTCCGCTTTGTCGGCGTGATTGATATACATATTGGTATCAAATGTCAGCTTTCTAGTGCTAATGGTCACAGAGATTAAGCAAGGACGGACGGACAGACATGGCGAAACTATAAGGGTTCCTAGTTGACTACGGAACCCTAAAAAACAAATAAATTGTAGAAATATACTACATTTGAATGGTATTCACAACTTTACCTATTATTGATAATTATAAAACAATGCGGGGGCTTCACCACATCGAAAACTACACAATTTACCCATTTCGAATTAATAAATCGGATGAATAAGGAAAAAGAATTAGCAACATAAATTATCCCCTATGAAACTGCAGTACAATTTCCCTAGTAACAGTCTTAGGAAACGCCTCGGTATAAACAGTCGCGACTCTTATCGACAATCTGCGTGACGGACGCGGGTGCGCTGTGATTGCTGCATGTTTACGATTGTGCAAGTACCATGTATAATGTTCTAGTCATAAGGCCATAAGAAATGGCGTAGGTCGGGAGAAAAGCAGCTGATTTTGTGCCTTCTCGGGGCTATAGACAATAGAAAACACCATAATATGCTACAATCATAAGATAACCTAACACCACGTCTATAATTCCCGAAGGTTTAGCCAGAGGTACTATCGAGGACACTCCCGCCTGACCACCACTAAGCTAATTTTTACTTGCACTTATAACATAGAAACGCTCTCTAGCCCCGCCCCGTTGACTTTGTATAGAAATAATTAATGAAAAGATACCTTTCGGCCGAGCACGAGAGTTATTGTTATTTTGCGCGCCAAAGTTGACGCTTTTCTAATAGGCCTAAACTTTAAGGAGGCGTGACTCGACGCCTCCGCATGATTTAAGCGAAAAAAAATTTAACTTATCAGGCGGAAAAGACCACGGCTGTACATACACCTAATAGTACAACCGTATTACGCCAATAATGTCTAATTCCCATGTAATAGGGGGCGAGCCTATTGCCATCAACCGGGCACAAATCCAGGCTCCGTGGCTGCTACAATGCTACAAATCCTTAGTTCATAATTGTTCTTAGTTCAACGATCGTAAATCGTGTTGCATGCGTTCGCAACGTTATAATGCCCAAACACACGGGTTGTCTGCCGTGTAAATTATAGGGATGTTCCTAAATTATCCTACTTTTTCATTCACCATTGCAATGACTCTGAATCTACACTAATATTATAAAGAGGAAAGATTTGTATTTTTGTGTGTATGTTTGTAATGAATAAACTCAAAAACTCCTGCGCCGATTTCAAAAATTCTTTCACCATTAGAAAGCTACATTCACCTTGAGTAACATAGGCTATATTTTATCCCCGTACTCCCACGGGAACGGGAACTACGCGGGTGAAACTGCATGACGTCTGGTAGTGGAAAATAAAAAAAATGCGTTTGGTGAATGAAAAAACTATAAAAATTGTGTTTGTATTATTTCCAGGGCGTGGTCGAGTATAGTCTATAAGTTAATACCCAACGTGAAGGCGTTAGAGTCGTCGCTGAAGCAGTTCGCTGAAATCGTGGACGCAGACGAGGTATAGTAACTCTATACATACTTCTAAAACGACAATTACAGCCATGACATTTATCTTGTTATGAATTGTGTTGATTGTTCAAAAATGCACTATTAGAACAATTGAAAAATTATTCAAACTGCTACTGCGGCAACCGGTCTCCCTACCGTGGGAAGGAGTAACCGTGGGTCGTAATCGACCTCGTGAGCCCAGCGTGGGTCGGTGGCTACTGCTACGGGGTAGCACCACATAGACAAACCGTAGCAGTGCCACGACTGGGGAGGGGCCTGTGTACTTTTGTTTTCACTTCTATCGGCAGTCCCCAAAGACTACACCGATTATTTATTTTTAATACAGTTGCTCAAAAAGTGGTGTATTGCAGGGACGTATAGCGTTCGGGATGTGGGCTATTACATACTAGTGCTTTTTTTTTACCTTTCCCGAACTCGTGCGTTCTCTTTCCCAACTGTCAAAATAATGTCTATTAAAAAGAAAAACCAACCATGAAGTTTTTACTAAAGAGTTTTTGTGATTCATACAAATACGTATATTTCTAAAAAGAAGCTACTAATTTATTTCAATATCAGATTTAATGATTTAATTGAATGAGTTAGGTTAGGTTTCATTTCATTTCATCTCATTAAATTTCATTTTCATTTCATATTAATAAAAAAAATCTACTGAAGACAGCTGTATGGATAGTTCCCTTTGCCTACCAAAATGGGTGAAGAAAAAAAAAACTCTGCTTATATTCTACGGTTTGCGCACTTTTCCAGAAATTTTCTTTGCGAGTTTAGTTGTTTGTTGAACAAAATGAGTAATTTCGACCCTATTTTTTTTAAATTAACACCACCGGAACTCAGTATAATTGCACAAAATGCTTCGGAGAACATTTTACCGGAAAAGTCAAAAAGTCGTTACATATCCACATACGACGAATTTATTGCGTGGAGAGAAGAGAAAAAAGCTAATAGTTTTTCAGAAAATGTTATGTTGGCATACTTCTCCGAACTCTCAGTAAAATTAAAACCGTCTACGTTATGGTCGAGGTTTTTATTATTTTATTAAATTGCTTCATTTTTTCGCAACTGTATTAAAAATAGTCGTTCAGTACACCTGCGGAACCGTCATTGCAACTTGTTCCGACTGTCAACCCTCGCCTTCGGCTGCGCCTCGGCTCGGGTAGACATTTGTCGGAACTCTTTGCAATGACAGCCTTTCCGCACTTGTAATGAAATATACTATTTAGGATGAACTGGTTTTCTCGCTATGTTTTGTTCCTGCACGATTTTGAAAGCAGTGATGATGAAATAAATAACATAAAGTGTCTGCTCACTAAAGTGCCAACTGGTATTTTTCGGGGCCAATTCCATTGTTTTCCAGTACCACTTTTTACCTGACTTCGACGAAACCCCAAAGGAATGTTATGTGTTTGACCTGTATGTATGTCCGTTTCTTTGTTCCCTCGTAACTACTGAGAGATGTACCGATTTGGATAAATTATACAGTGTGTAAACACTCTTCACGAAGCCGTCAACCAGGCATTGTGTACATCAAACTAAGTAAATTTACGCAAAAAATATTGCTGGGAAACGACTTTTTATTTTGGGGTGAAAAATCACGTTTTACGGTAGAACTCAATGTAACGCATTCAAAACATTGTTCCGGTAGATGGATTGAATAGTACAGAAGTCAGTTAAAATGTTTCCATTAAAAACAAGTATATTAAAAAAAATCTTGTGAAAAATTTGGAACTTTGACCCCCAATATCTCCGTAACTAGGAGGTTCCCAGGTATGGTGTAGAACAAAAAAATGATTGCAATGACGAGGAGAACAAGTGTCTTTCAGTTTCGTTAAGGGTTTATTTACACTCTGTACGTTGTTAGATTCGTCTTGGTGGCGCAAGCCACTGTGTGGTTACATTAAAATTATTATATTTGGGTGCTATATTGTAGGGTCCTATATTTTTTCTTCCCATCACACCTCCGAGCCAAAATAAATAAATATCTTTGGAAATTAAC
Organism: Xestia xanthographa; assembly: GCA_905147715.2. Taxonomy (NCBI): domain Eukaryota; kingdom Metazoa; phylum Arthropoda; class Insecta; order Lepidoptera; family Noctuidae; genus Xestia; species Xestia xanthographa. Next base: position 21,910,971 of record LR990645.1, on the reverse strand, counting down.
ACACAGCGCCATCTAGTGCCACACTAAGCAACGAGGCTTGTGTCGTGGACACCAGATAGTTGATATACTACAAAGATACTTTTTGTTTGTAAATACATACTTATTATACATAAATATTATAAACATCCATGACTCTGAAACAAATATCCATGCTCACCACACAAACATTTGCTCCAACCGGGATTCGAACCCGGGACCCTAAGAACGTAAGACGTAATAAACGTTGACCGGCTACTCTGCGCACTCCGCAGGTGCTGCTGTTCGAGCGCGCGACGTTCCTGGTGGTGTCGCACTGCCAGCAGCGGCCGCACCGCGACGCGCACCGCTTCGAGAAGGTCTCCAACATCGTCAAGCAGTTCAAGCTCTCCTGCTCCAAGCTCGCCGCGCAGTTCCAGAGCATGGAGGTTGGTACAACGGTTTATTTACTAGTTAAATCAGATAATTAAAGGAAATACTTAGAGCTCAGGCCTCGCGTTCCTTTTTGTACAGTATAAATCCTGTGAATAACTTCTTGTTAATGTAGTGATCAGGCTGTTAAATTAATCTTTTGGCGCATAGTCAAAATGATACTCTCGCCGCCATCCCGTGTTTTCAATACATTTCACAAATGTTTACAAACATCGCCCACTGTCGACGTGATACGAGTGTCTAAACAAATGAACCATATAGCACTGCTTGAGTCACAAGTCACAACATGTAGACTCATCACACAGTCGGCTAGTATGCGTTGTAAATACTTTCCCTCTGTAATTATTCGCGCCCAGTAAAATTAAATGTAAAATTCTTAAAATGGTCTTTATGATTATTATAATAAAGACCATTTTAAGGATTTTATTTTTAACGTGGCTTATATTATGATTCTGATAAATCAGCCATTTTAAGCCCCCAGAAAGCCGAAATAAAATCAATAGCCTGTCTGGAAAGTGGTGCATGCGAAGAATTATTTGAGAGAATGTTCTCAATATTTTTCTGATGTGCAGTCGGGGTCTTTTCCGCCTGACCATTTTAATTTTTTTTCGCTTAAAACATGCGGAGGCGCCGAGCCACGCCCCCTTAAAGTTTTGGCCTATTAGGAAAGCCTCAACTTTGGCGCGCAAAATAACAATAACTCTCGTTTGGCGTGCGTCGTCAGTGCGCTCGGCCGATTCGGTATCTTTTCATTCATTATTTCTATACAAAGTCAACGGGGCGGGGCTAGAGAGCGTTTCTATGTTGCGAGTGCAAGCAAAAATAAGCTTAGTGGTGGTCAGGCGGGAGTGTCCTCGATAGTACCCTACCCTTTCCACTGCTGGGGCATAGACCTCGTCTCAGGGAGAAACGAGCTTAAATTATATCAGAAACTAAACTCATACCATTCTTAATTCTAGGTCCGCAACAGTGTGTTCGCAGCGTTCATAGACGGGTTCACGAGCAACACATACGTCATGGTAGAGATGTCAGACCCCAAGATCCCGTCAGAAGCGACCCTCATCAACATCAGGAATGCGCGCAAACACTTCGAGAAGCTAGAGAAGGTGTCCTCTAGCGCCCCCAGCCAGTACCAATGAATCTGTGCAAAAATATCTGTGCAACTGTGCAAAATTGTGTGCAATTGTGCAGAACTGTGTAGTTAATTTTATTTTATTCAAGTTTGAGGAGTGTGAAACACAGGTCTTGCCAAAGCAAGTGATAGCCCGTTTTGTTATGCTGTGTGGACGTGGTTAGGATCAATTTGTTAACATTGTCACCAGGTTTGTTACACTTCTGGTGAATTAAGCGTAAGTATGGTTTGTCAAATTGCTCGATTTTAACGATCCTCGGTATTAAATAGTAACTGAGCTTACACATTTGCGATTGTTCATCGAATGATAGACATACTATGTCTCGCATATCGCAATGTCTGTGCACAATAATCTTTGTGCATGTGTACCTATGTGCAAACTGTGCAATGGCTACCTGTCAACCGTCATTGTTGATCGGAAATAGTCGAGTAATTTTGTAGGCGCCTCTAAGGATTGTTGAGTTAGGAAAAATATAGTTTAATTTTATTTAACATTATTTCACAGAAGTAACTCTTCTTTTAAACTCATTTTTTATTACTGCAGCTCTGGATACAAGTTGAAAGGAAAACTAGTATCATAATCATGATAATTAGCATGATCTATCTGAAGTACAAATGTACCCATATCATACTAAACGCTGCTGCAGCTAAAGTAAAGAAAAAAAACACAATATTCTTAATGGGTATTTTATTTCAGTTCAAATACCAAAGTTTAAAAAACTCATAAAACATGAACTCATTATTCCCAAAAACTGTTATTTTAGTTAGAGATTTAATTTAAAAACATAATTTTAAGTTCTATAAAACATTGTAAGCTATGTTTAAAATGATGTAACTACTTTGAATTGACTAAATAGACTCGGAATCCGAAAGTCGATTCATTTAATTCACTTAATGAAATTTAAAATCAAAGGAGACTGGTTGTTATTTTTTCGGTCAACCAATCTTATTAGCTTGCATAATATTTCACGGCAAAATTTTCTATCCAAAGGTACAGTCGTGGTCTTTTCCACCTGATCAGTCAAATTTTTTTTCGCTTAAATCATGCGGAAGCGCCGAGCCACGCCCCCTTAAAGTTTAGGCCTATTAGGAAAGCGTCAACTTTGGCGCGCAAAATAATAACACTCGTTTGGCGTGCGTCGTCAGTGCGCTCGGCCCATCGGTATTGTCTTTCATTCATAATTTCTACAACAACAACAACAACAACAGCCCATAACTTCCACTGCTGGAAATAAGCCTCTCCCATGATGGGAGGAATTTGTCGTAATCTCCACGCTTGGCAGGCGGATTGGAGATCGCAGTGATGAAAGGCTAACAGAAAACGCTGCTGCTCGTCTACGGAGGCGCAAGGTGTTCTGCCTCAGACATTAGTCGCCTTATACGACACCCGTGAGTGTAATGGGTTGGTTCTATTCTACTCTGCCGGATACCACACGGCTATATCTACAAGATGTAAAATACCTCATCACGAAGCCGTCATAATTTCTATACAAAGTCAACGGGGCGGGGCTAGAGAGCGTTTCTATGTTGTAAGTGCAAGCAAAAATTAGCTAAGTGGTGATCAGGCGGGAGTGTCCTCGATAGTACGTAAAACAAGGGTTACGTATAAATTGTGCCACGAAAAGTGTCCCGCGCCCATAGCACAAAGTGTTACAGCGTAGCAAACTTGCACGCTTTGCTACGCTGTGGGCCACTGACGTAAATCGGAATAGTTAGTTTATTCGCCTCAACTTCATGGAAGTTAGTAACAAGTGAATACTAGCAATACTTCCCTCTAATGGGGATGGCAACTGCATCGCTTGTACCAAACACTGTCATTGGTTGAAAATCTGTCAATGTCATTTTATATATCAAAATAGTTTGACCTCATTGGTCAGATTGGGTCTAAGCTATGGACGCGCCATCTACAACCAGCTTTGACCAGCCTTCCCTATTTAACACTTTTATTTCGAAACTTGAATATCATTCCTGGTTTTTCTGTGAAGTTATTATCGTACACATGTTACATTCTTCCTTGAACTTTATAAAAAAAAACTGTACCTATTCTGATCTCTGGTTATGTTATGAATTATGATACACCCAAACCATTGGCACGCTAATTCTGTCACGTTGCCAAGAGATGATGCGATGTCACCCTCAAACAGTCTTTACTGTTCGTGATGTCCTTTAAAAAACGGACGAAGACAATATTTAGCCAATAAATTTGTTGGCTAAAATATATTTAAGCCACAAACTGGTTTTCTTATAGCAAAGTATTTAACATACTTTGTCGTTTCTCTAACGTTTTTATCAATTTATGAATAAATATAATTAGTTCAAAAAAATAAAAATATATATTTTAGTATACTTATATTCGGCTCTTTTCATACGTGAGGCAAGTGGTAGTGTAAAAAATAATTTTGTATGTAAATATGACCACAGTAGCAGTCACAAGTGGTACGTCTTTTGTTGACAAGTTTAGATAGAGGGAATTTTTCGTTTGTGATCGTATCATACAGTCGGAGACATTAATTGTTAAACAAATTGACATCTGTCAACTTTCCGAGATTTCACTTCACACAACTGTCAAAGAACAACTTTTTAAGCGGGTAGTCAATTTACTTAGCAATTAATTTCCCTCACTTTACTTGAATGTAGTAAGTACTGCTTATTTTACAAGTAATACTTATAAATCGTCAAATCAGATAAATGCAGCTTAACGGTAGTCATTAGTATGGCGATCCTCCCCCAAACGAACTCTTCCAAGAGCTGTGATTCTACTAAACTGTAGTAACTAATGTAACTATACATTTGTTCACCAAAATGCTCTCATACTAGCTGGAATACTAACTTATTTACGCGTATACCATCGCTAACCATTTATTTGTAGAAAGTTATTTAGGTAGTAAAAATTGGCATTTTACTTTATTTCAAATAAAGAAAAAAATCCTTTAGGTGGACATTGGGTTCTTGAGGCTTCCCGTCGACCAAATATGAGCGCTGAGTTGCTAGAGGATTTTATGACAACACTTAAAAATATACTCTAGAATAAATCCCATAAAGTGCAAACTTGGATGAACATAAACTGTTCTATGACGTTCTCGAGCGCAATCATGAGCCACGCGTTCTATTTTGAACTTCGTGGTACTTTATACTAAGGTCTATAATTTACTGTCAAATTCCTTTGTCCAAACTCCTCTTTGGTTGGTGCTGGGCGGAAAATTATCGTTATTTCTTCAGAGTAGACAAGGAACCCAATCAGTTCACAATTTGATGTCTATATAACCGATGTACAGACGTCAGCACATCAAGCTACACTACTCGAAACTGTCAAAGGGCTTCAAAGATTTTTGTATGAAGCGTCGAAATAACTTCCAGCGTTTTGATTTTTTTATTTTAAAGTAGCGGCCACGCGTAAGACCCATATTAATCGATAGCTAATAATACAAACAAGTTTTGTACGAGACAAAACGTTCTAAAGTGTCACGTTTCCGAGATATGAACTATCAAAGTTTAAGTCCATTCACTGATGGCATCGTCAGCTCAATTTTGATTTGATCAGACACGCATAAAACGTGTATCTATCTATAGCTGGCATCGATACAAACAAGTTTTGTCTGAGACAAAATGTTCTTAAGTGTCAAGTTTCCGAAATAGGTATATGGCGTTGTGATCGCTACCAGCAAAACTTTGATAGCTTAAATCTCGGAAACGTGACGCTTTAAAACGTTTTGTCTCTGAACACACACGTTTTATGCGTGCCTGAACAAATCAAAGTTGTGCTAAAGATGCTATCAGTGATTGAATTTTGATAGCTCATATCTCGGAAACGTGACGCTTTAGAACGTTTTGTATCGTACAAAACTTGTTTGTATTGATACCAGCTATGGATGCCTAAAGGTCTTATGTGCGGCAAAAAAAAAAATCAAAATGGCGGAAGTTAATCCGGCCAAAAAATTCAAACCGCTTTCCCAATCAACCTTCAACCTAATGCTTTAGCGATATAGTTCAAAATCTAGAAATTTGACATTGTATTAGCTTGGTGTGCTGGCGTTTGTATCTATGTAATATTATTATGTTAAAGTAAAGATGCTGCTTTCTCGTTTCTCTAAGTGTAGGTAATGTAACTGTGATTTTGTTAGGATTGCAATTTCAGCAAATGATGTGTTTTACGATCTCATATTTCAAAAAATGATTTTGCAGACATTTTAAATCAGGGGCCGTTCAAGTATTACGTAAGCAGATTTATTACAATTATTTACCTTCCCCCTTGTAAGCTATTTGTGGGAATCCCCGAATATGCGTTTGGTTTTCAAGCATAGACAATGTGTGAGTTGCCATTTATGTGTAAAAAAGTAAATAATGCTGACGTAATCACCATCTAGACCCCCCCACCTCCCATGTCATCAAAAATAAGCAAAGCATAGACCCCCCCCCCGCCCCCCTATAGTGCTTACGTAATACTTGAACGGTCCACGGGCTTTCATGTTCATGCTTATACTCAAATAGGTAAGTATCTGTTAATAAAATACTAAAATCTATCATTTACTGAAATTGTATTCTAAAGAAATATTTTTATCTGTTATAGTATAATTAACGTTCGTAAGAACCGTCTATTTTTGTTCATTTAAATATTCTATAATAGTATTTATTGCAGTACAGTCAGCATACAAGACTTAGTTCTATGTATCCGTTATATTTATGTTGCACAATTGTATGGTCAGCAACATCAGTTGCTGATTTTAAAACACAAGCCTATTATTAAAAGATTTTTATAATAACTTACTGATTTTGAATTTGCTTCTCACCATTTTGAAATAGCTAACGCTTCTGTAATATTATGTCATTTTAACGTTTTTTTTTTTAAATTGTATCTAACGTATCCCACAAGACTATATTAGTGGTAAGTCTAAACTGGTTCTGTAGTTTTACCCAACTGTCTCAGAAAGTCGTTAATGGTGTCGATTCTGTTGTGCACAAACTAAACTTAATTTAGGCTATTCCTATCTTTTACTAAAAGGCAGTGCGAGAAAAGGACGGCTATAGCTATGAACTAAGTTAGAGTTGTCAAACTAGTTTATGCCTTGCGAGTCACCGTGTTTTTAGTCGACATGTTTTTACGTGCACCCTTCATTTGTATAGAAATATTAGTTCCAACTTCTGACAGCTCTAAATTACGTCCGTCTCTTTCTCGTTTTATTAATAGAGAGAAAAAGATAGCAATAGCCTAAATTAAGTTTAATTTGTGCACAACAGAATCGACACCAATGTTTAGTAATATGACTAAAAACTGAAAAATTACTCGGCTATTGCGAATCGTGGCTCCGGGCGTTTTTGCAAGTGGGCATACAAACATTGATTCAACCTTTTTGTGTCATCATTAGTACAATGAGTGCAGGCGACAGCGGCAGCGTGCATACGGTCAATTGGTCAAGTGCCTCAAATTATACGGACTGCCGCGGGCCGGGGCAGTTCGTAATTTGAGGCACTGACATCGTTTTTCCAATGAGATATCGCGTCGGACAAACACTGGCGATCAACAGCTGAATATAATTAAAAGAAGGTACATATTATTATTTGATATTGTGATATCTTTTGCATACCTACTATAAACATATTGGTACTGCCTAACCCTTCGAGAAAAAGGCGTGATATTATATATTATGTTATTGTGTTTTTGCAATGATTCCTTATACTTACCAAAATCGATAAGAGTATCTCATTGTTTATTTTTTTTAACTTGTGTATGAATGATGGTTTTTACAAAAACAATCTGCCTAGCCTTTTCCCAACTATGTTGGAGTCGGCTTCCAGTTTTACCGGATGCAGCTGAGTACCAGTATTTTACATCGAGCGACTGCCTATCTGACCTCCACAACCCAGTTAGCACCGGGTAATACGATACCCCTTGGTAAGACTGGTTGTCAGACTTTTTTTTTTTTGGGCTTCTGACTACATAACGACTGTCAAAGATCTACAAATGACAGCCGGGACCAACGGCTTAACGTGCTTTCCGAGGCACGGAGGACACTCGGTATGAAATGGGTGGTCACCCATCCGCAGACCAACCTAGGCAAGCACAGCTTAACCTAACGATCGATCCGAGCGGCTGTTATTATTTAGCAAGTTTGATACAGCTTATCTTTATTATTATCACAGACACAAGTAGTCACTACTTATCTTAGCTTTATCTTAGATTTTATTGCATAAAAATGTACCTATTATTTATGATTCATGATGTCTCATAAATAAAGTTACGACACTGGGGACTGGCCTGACACAATAACGATGACTTAGATTCATTCAATATTTTATAAACACTCGAGATGAGGGCTCACTCATCATTCATCGTAGACGATAAAACCTAGGCTGTGACATGATTGTTATAATTAGGTATCTACTTACACATGAACAATTAAATTAAGAGGCCCTCCTTTCGTCAACGCGAGCATGGTCGAAAAGCTTGTTGTTTCATCCAGAGCCACAGCGGTGGTATTCTTTCAACTCCCCTGTCTTACCTAGCCCCGAATCCGCACTAGTTGCCTCCCGCGTACCTCATACCGCCTAACGCGGGGCCATGGAACGAAAAATTTTGTTTGAAAATGTATAAAACTTGTTTCAGGAAATACGTGTTTTTGAATTAGTCTTACAAGTATGTGAAATAAATATTTGTTATTTATAATCTCCACTACATTTGCAAGGCTTCTATCAGGAATAATCAGGATGCTTTCTTTACTTTTACAATTTATAAGTACATTATGAACGGCCAAAGTTGAGGTAAAAGTTGTGAAAAACACCAACTTTTGGAGGCTTATACTGAATTTGTTTCTACAAATTTTTATTGGCTTATGTTTAACGAACCACCAGATTTAGTCAAAAGTAACGGCAAAAAAATCACTTTTGATTGCCAAAAATAGTAAATGATCACCAAAATTAATCCCCATTTTAGCGTGAAATGAGAACCAAAAATAGTTGAAATGAGAACCAAAAATAGTTAATGATCACCAGAAATTGAACTGTTATGCTCTTGCATCCGAGTCGAGGGAGACCCGGTCGACGGAGCCCCGCTTCGCGGGGCTCCTACTTCTGAATGGTTTATAAAAAAATAACCGTGTCGGGGTGCCCCAAGTCGGCCTAGGCAAAACTAGTTTATCATCAACCACCTCATTAAAATTTGGTGCTCAATTAACTAAATTTGGTGATCAATTAATATTTTAGGTTTTTTTTGTTTTCATTCCCATTTTTATTATTTTCTGCTTCGATAGAAGCCTAGCCAAAAAATTCAAAGATATTCTATATGTCTAACAACGGCATAATCACGCACGAGCTATAGTCAAAATTCTCGCGAAAAGTAGCCGGGGTTGGCCGCTCTTAAAGCAACCGCTCCATAAACTAGGTACTGGTATTCAGCTGCATCCAGTTAGACTGGAAGCCGACCCTAACGTAGGTCGGAAAAGGCTAGGCAGATGATGATGAATTAATCTAAGATACTTTGATCTTCAGGTTTTTTTTTTTTTAGATTTGTAGATGTAAATTCTACAGCTCTTGAAGAATATCACAGAGGTTGTTCTATTCTGAGATTTAAATTCAGTATCGATAATAACCAAAAGCAATAAAAAACCTCGCGTCGTAACAGCTGCGAACTTGACTCCTCTGCCTCAAGGTCGCGGTCGAGTATGAAGGAAAATCACGATAAAGTACCGAGTTATTTTTATATGTAGTAGCGTGACCTTCGGCTCACGAATTATTCCATAAACAGTGGAATCTGTTATAGATTCGCACCCTTTTATCTATAGAAGAAAAAGGCTCTCTGTATTCGAAAGCACTAGGTAGAACTAATTAGATTTTTGTGAAACCAGCCCATCATAAAGATTGACACTCCATGCTTTTTTTAATGTAAGATGAAAGGAAACCAGCCTCGTTTTAGCTTCATCATAACAAAATTAACAAGTTCGTCGTAAATAAGAAATGACGTAAAATATACAAGAAGTTGTAGAACCGAGTGCACATAGCACACGTCTTGCCGTCTTGCGCACGTTATCTGCACACGCGAGCTGACCGGTTTGCTGGTATTCGGCGGCACAGACTAGTGAGACTCCAGCCTTACCGCAGTTACGTTCAAGGTACGTGATAGAAAGTGTATTTCTGAGTAACGGTACACTAGGGTAATTGTATAATTTGTTGCGATATCCTGCGCCGTGTGATTCCCCAGTGGCAATACTCGGTGATATCATCGCAGTGTAGCTGCTGTCAGCTGTAACTCATTGAGTTGAGCTCATTCGGTCGACAGACGCTGCACGTGTAGGTGTCGTGGTGATATCTAGTGTATTAATTTCGGTGTCCTTGATTCAATAACAAGGTTAGTTATCATTCGTGTTATTTTGTGAATAGTGACGCAATCTTTTATAAATTAATAAAATTCTACTATAATTTACTGAAGTGAATTTAAGTAATTGTATTGTTTGTGGAAGCTAGTGTTAGGTAAGGTATAAATCGAGTTGATTGTTTGTATAAAATATTTGCGCATTTAGCGTGTGAAAACCGGCAGTCGGCACCACTACATCATGTGTTTTACTATCAGATTGTGACGTTACCATGGACAATAAGGTGTAATTATTTTTTTTTAATTGAAAGTGTTTGATCGCTGATGGAAACGTGATAAGATATCTCGTGGTAGCTATACAATTAATTTCCTACATACTATTTTGTACATAAACAGGAAAATCCTTACAACGGAGACTTACGTCGACTAAACATAGACGTCCGTGAAAATGACGAAACATATTAGTATGTTGGTTGAAAATTACAACTTGTAATCTAAACGATACTACGGGTTTAAAATAGATGTATCTTGTCAATCAAATAACATCAAATATCTTGACATGATGCGGATGCGGTCGAGATGTGTTTTCTTTAGAAAACACCGTATAATTTAAGACTTGGTTTCGGAGTTGTTTCGAAGCCCCATAATAGTGGCATAAAAGTCACTAGAACCCACACCATTTTTTTTTTCGGATGGGAAATCATCATATGACTCCTCCCGCTCTAGGCGGAGCAGGAGGGAGTGTCAGACTTTTACTGACTAAAACCCATTCATGTTCCTTCATCGCCCTTTGTGTTCCGGGGCCATGGTATCTCTTTCGAACAGTCCCGCAACCCCGGACTAGAACGCACCCTTCGTTAATCAATGAGACCACAAAATAACGCAATGACCCTCGTGCGTAGGTAGCGTAGATCCTGCACCTACCCTAAAGTTCTCTAGACTTCATGTACCTACCTAGGTAATTAACAATGCAGTTTTAATACAGAACATTGAATATTTGCGGATTAGAAATAAATCGTGTCCTTGTTTGCCCGTGCCCGATAAGGCTCACGTAGACACTCGATACCCACCTGCTAGTCGTGTGTTTTGTACGATGTAGGAAAGGATCGTCTTGAGCTAAGTCGTCACTGCACAGGTACTGGATAAGACTAATGCGATAGTTAGAAGAAGAACCATCAAGTTAAATTACATGGCTCACAAACACTTTCAAAGCAACCGAGCAATCAGAGCGTGGAATGAGCTCCCAGAAGATGTAGTCTCAGTCCAAATTATAAAGCAATTTAAAAATCGACTAGACATTAAACGTATAATTATCATACTGCAAGAAGAAAATCTAGTGGGGAGTAAGAGGATACAATACAGGCAGCTAACAGTAGTCTCAAGTCTCAACTGCCTGCCTGACAATAATAAGAAAGTTAGCTTCCGGTTCGGGAAACCGCTGCAATCCCAAGCAAACCTTTATCAAGGATTCATGATCTGAGGGCCCTAGGTACTCTCTAACGCTTCGTCCGTATATTCGGATCTATCCGTCCCTCTCGCGCACAACTGCAGATGAGTGCGAGTTAGAGAGACGGATAGATCCGAATGATGGCGATGACGGCCCCTGATCAGCACTCACAAACAATAGGGTATTTGATACACCAATCAATAGACATACTTTTTAAGAGCTGTCAGATAGATTTTATAGAGCAATATCAAGCTATGACGTTCACTGTTTGGTCAACTTAATATCTCAAGTATTTATTGATTTTAAAGCAACTAAAAATTGAATTTGGCAATTAATTGAAAATAAATCGGGTTTTCAGGCCCAAAATAAAGTTTTTTTTTTAGAGATTGGTGTCTTGGAATTATTGTTTTAGGCCTAGGGTGTTACCCGGTGGTTGCAAAATTTTATTTCTACTTATGAATTGACATATAAATGCAGTTTATCTTTTCGACAACTCGTTTCTTAAAACATAATAATATGATGGTGGTTTGACGTCATAAACTCAATGACAAGGATGAAAACCTGTTTATTTTCCTCATTTCAGCCGCAGACATGTCGCAGGAAAAACCAGTTTTCGACTACCATGAGGAGGGTCAGGGCGAGAAGCTGATGCGCAAGACCAAGGAATCTCCCTTTATGGTGGCAGGTATGTACACCTAGTTGATATGATAGGTAGCCAACACTGGGCCGCTGGGCCCGTCTGGTGGATTGTGGCCCACCTCCTCTCACAGAGAGAAGGGCCTGTGCCCCAGCGGGGAGAATAAGTTAGTAAGGGATTGGTAGTGGAAAAGTATTGAAGTGGACAAAATATTTTGATTAATAGTACTTAACTTTCAAAATAATCTGCTGTGCCGAGCAGAGGCGAGAGGCTGCATAGTGTATATTACCTGCGTGTGTTCCCGATTGTGTCCACTGATTTTGTTGGTGGGACCAGGCGCGGATACAGGGGGGGGGGGGGGCAATGAGTGCAATTGCCCCCCCCTGAACCGGATCAAATACGTCTTTAGCCAAGCTTGAACTAGTTTGACGGAAATGAAACTAAATATTCTAGTTGTATATCTTGTCATGGGCGTCGCCAGGAGGAGGCAGCTGACCCTAGAGGCTCAGGATTTTTAAAAGTTATAGCTTTCCTGCCTGATGCCATAGAATCCGGGGTTGCGGGACTATTCGAAAGAGATACCGTGGCCCCGGAACACAAAGGGCGATGAAGGAACATGGATGGGTTTTAGTCAGTAAAAGTCTGACACTCCCTCCTGCTCCGCCCAGAGCGGGAGGGGTTATTTGATGATTTCCCATCCGAAAAAAAAAAAAAAAAAAAAAATGCCCTATAATGGTATTATAGCATAATTATCTGAGGCAATGTGGTAAAAAATTTCGAGCTCGCTACGCTCGCTCTTGAAGCCTAGTATTTCATGAGTCTTAATTTTGTGTACAAGAGGCCCAGGTAACTCCAGTAGGTCGGTAGGAAAAGTGTTAAAATTTTCGAGCTCGCTTCGCTCGCTCTACAAACTACTTTCTCTTCAATTTATCTAAAATTCGACCAAGTAACTCCTATATGAACATTCGAAACCATTCTAACCTATCCTATAATATCCTATATCCTAATAATTTCTTGCTACTCTGCCCCCTCCTGGCCCAAAATCTGGCGGCCCCCTTATATCATGGATGTGGGACGAACGGGAATTCGTTGTTACCTGATTGCGTTTTAGTAATATTATAAATAGTAATGGATAAATAGCTAGACGCAATGTGTTACGATGTTTACGACGAAGATTGATAGTGATTGAATGATCTCGTTAGGTACAGTCGAGGCCACAAGCCCCTTAAATGGAGATAAAAACGCGGCCATAAACCTTGTTGGTTGCCTCGTCGTAAAAACTAGTACAGAATTAAACGCGGGTTCAAATTCATTTATTTTGTGAACAATATACGTAAAAACGGATAAAATTCAACACAAAATGTTTCTCAAAAGGTACCTACCTACCTATATGACATTTAAAAAAATACCATTAAATATCAACACAATTTGGATTTTCACTAAATAATTAAAATCATCAAATCACATTAGGTACATTACACAAAATATCAGCTATGTCTTTAAAGTTAGTAGTAGAACAAAACAAAGGTTATCCATAGCGGCTATGAAGACGATAAGATATTTTTATTTCAGCCAGTGACGTAACTGAAGCCAATCAAGTGAACGAAATGAAACAATATGTTCGCTGAAATAGATAATACAACATATTGGTCAATTTGTCTAATGGGGACTGGGGTTGTATTCAGCTCTCACGAATAACGGTATTGGTGTCGATTCTGTTGTGCACAAACTAAACTTAATTTAGGCTATTGCTATCTTTTTCTTAAGTAACTTTTTTGGCAAAAAATAAAACCGACTTAAAAAAAAAAACAAAAAGAAAGAATAAAAAAGTGGAAAAAATACTTTAGCTGCAGAAGCCGGTGACAAAAACACCAAATCAATCAAACAAAGGTCAAGCTATAGAAGTCGGTGACCTTTGTTTGATTGATTTAGTGTTTTTGCTTCTGAAGCTAAAGTTATTTTTCATTTTTTTGTTTTTCTTTTTTAAGTCAATTTTGTTTTTTGCAAATAAGTTTTTCTAGAGTTAATTAGACACACGCCTTTAGTTAACAAGAGGAAACCTTGATTGTTTCAAAACTTGGACCAAACAGGCATTGGTTCTACCCATTTCTACCACAAACCCTCTGAGCCTGTAATTTATGTTAAGGCATTGTCAGGCCAATTTACGGCCATTCTAAGCAGCGAGATGTTTAGGATTTTCAAAATGCACGCCATTGGTGTCGATTCTGTTGTGCACAAACTAAATTTAATTTAGGCTATCGCTATCTTTTTCTCTCTAATAAAACGAGAAAGAGACGGACGTAATTTAGAGCTGTCAAATTTAATTGGAACTAATATTTCTATACAAATGAAGGGTGCACGTAAAAACACGGTGAAGCGCAAGGCATAAACTATGTTTGACATCTCTTACTTAGTTCATAGCTGTACCCGTCCTTTTCTCGCACTGCCTTTTAGTAAAAGATGCAATAGCCTAAATTAAGTTTAGTTTGTGCACAACAGAATCGACACCATTGCCTGTCCTGTTTGCTACAAATAAACTAAACTATAGAGGAGCATCGAGTAACATCCGTTTTCACTAAAACTAAACGACACTTTATGAATGTCTTAATATAAAAAGGCTCTTTGCGTCTGTAGTTGAAATTCCCATCAGTGCAATAATATTCAAACATTCATTTGGATTTTGTGTTATGAGAAACGGGCATTAGAAACATCGGCTCTGCAAAATGTCTACCCGCGCAACTCATACTTGTGGAACTGACGTCTCCTCCTAGATTGTGCCTTAAATATTTAACGCCTATTCTAATAAACAGATGGGGTGTAGTGTGGTGTTAACGTCGGATTCCAGCCAGTCGGCCTTCGCAGGCGGCGGAATACCTAGTTAAAATCGTTGATACCCTACGAGCTCTTACCAGCAGCGGCTCCAAGTAGCTGTGTGGCACGCAGCGGCCACACCCCAGTAACCACGTCGGCTCGTGGGCTAAACCTGGTAAAGAGGGGCTTAAGTGTTTCGGCACTCGGTCTTGCGGTTGCTCCCCGCATAGTGCACAGGGTCTGTCTCGGCCTCATGGCTCATTGGCAACCTACCTACGGAGGCGAGGCAGTTGGGCATTGTGGAAGGCCTTAAGGGCGGCGATAGGAAACATGTAATTATCGTTCGGCCAGACACTGCATTTAGCCCTCCTCCAGTCGTAACGGTTTCCGCTCCACTGGATCAAGGAGGGTACGGACGAGAGAGTGCATAAGTGTTTGCGCGCACACTATCACTATACGTAATATTATATCCTACGTACATGACTGCTTCCATAATAATGGCTTTCGATTATTAAAGACCTATGGCGATGGACAGAGGTAGAGAGGTCTGGCTGTGAAGAGAGAAGAAGGTCGCAGCTGGACTTAAAGCGTGATGACCTTAAAGCTAGACCACCCACAGCTATACCCTAAAATTTTGTCAATGGTGTTCTGACATGTTTGAGAGCACATGAAAGAGCAGCACCACCAAAGCACGGTAATATTATGATACAGTAGTGTGACTCGGCTGCATGATAGAAATAAATGCCTACAGCCGCGCGGTACGTAAACATGCGTTAGGGCTGCCCGTCTCCAGCATTTTAATTACATTTGCCTACTTTCTGTTTCTATTTAGTTTTGTGATTGTAAATATCCTTTTTATATAAATAAATGAAATACTTTGTATATTGAATAGGAAGTGTTCAATAAAAATGCGTGTTGTTTTTTGATTGGTAGATTTAATTCATGATTCATTCAGAACCGCATATAACTACCTGATTTATTCCCTATAAGTCGAGTCCCGTTATGTCGAGCCTGGAAGTCTATTGTTCTCCAAAGTATTGATATTTTACGCTTTCTACTACCTTTATGTCGAGTTTGGTGAACAGGTACAGTCAGGGATGTAAATTAAAAGCCAATGGCATAAAAACATTGTTTTATTTTTTGTTCTATTACTTATTTTCATATATATATCTAATCTTTCTTAATCTAAACATATACAGTATAATCATCACGTATATAAATATTTTTTCTAAAAAATAACTTTCTTAATCTAAATAAATCACAGTATAATCATCACTATTGTTGCAAATGTTAAACAGAATAGTTTTACAGTAAAAAATAATTCTTCTTATAAAAGTAACTTTCTTAAGGTGAAAGCGTCAGGGTAGCCCGCGAAATTCAAATATTCTTACGTTTATTGCAATTTGCCGACCAGTGCTAGGTGGTATGTTGATTAAAATATTGTTGGCGATTGTAAGACGTATGTAGTTAAAGAATTATAATCATCAAAATCATCAATACAACCCTCCAAGTTCATAAAGGTCTAGCAATGACTTTAACCTTGAAAAAATCGTTCCTCGACTTATATGAACTTAGAGGGTTGTTTTGATGATTATAATTCTGTAACTACATACGTCTTACAACCGCGAACAATATTTTAATCAACATACAACTTAGCACTGGCC
Organism: Xestia xanthographa; assembly: GCA_905147715.2. Lineage (NCBI taxonomy): Eukaryota > Metazoa > Arthropoda > Insecta > Lepidoptera > Noctuidae > Xestia > Xestia xanthographa. The sequence goes on along the minus strand of LR990645.1, from coordinate 21,894,570 downwards.
TGAAAATTGCAAAAAACGTAAGAAAATTTGAATTTCGCGGATTGGTTGGAGCATTCACCTTAATCTAAATAAATCACAGTATAATCACCACTATTAGTGAAAATGTAAAAAAAGATATAGCTTTATAATAAGTAAATAATTCTTTTAAATTAGCGTTATTGATTGACGCTATATCGTTGTATCAACCTAGGTAACATGTATATTTTAAATAATTAAAAGATAATCACTTATCAAATCTTACAGTTGATAAGCGTAACAAATCATTAAATCAATTTTGTTAGTTGTAAAATCTTCAACTATTTTATTTATACGTATATCAATAGCCAAGCATTTTTTTTTCTTAGGTTCTGATTGTTGTCGTTGTAGACATTTGCCTGCTCTATCTTAAACCTAGCTTCTTTAGCCTCATCTCTAAGTGTGCTAATGAGAGTATATAGCGGAGGTCTTTTACTAAGCTTTTTATTTAGCCTGTTATGCCATCCCTCTACTGGGTTTGTGGTCCTGTGGCGTTCGTTGTAACAACAAAACAAATCAATATTTTTGACAATCCACTGCGATGTTACGTATTCATTAAATGATTTAGCTTCATTGCCTTCAGGTGCACTTTCTAATAACAACACCCATGCTTCTGGGATGACATTTTTGGGAAGATGTGCTGTGGCTGCACACATGGTAATATATTTTTTTCCACCGGGAACATTTACTATTCCGGTCTGTTTTCCTTTTTTCCACAACGTCTTATGGAAGTGGAAAAAACATCTGCTTATATCAACTAATGGAAAAACTTCTTTAATAGCGTTTATTGCTGCAATCTCAAAATCGATTTTAATTTTTTTTGGTTGAAATTCTGGAATGTTATCTTTTATCATTTCAAACATATGCACATAGGTCGATTAGCATTTATCAGGTAACAGCACAAAAATGATCGGCACTATTACGGTTTTGTCTGCGGTACTACCAATGTCGGCTAATTGATAGAATGGTCGGGCAATTGAAAAGAATGTTCCATCAACAAAGAACAGATTCATGGACTGCAATGCATTTTTGCAATCATTTAACATAAATATCAAAATTTTATTTACCCCACCACTTTCTACAACCAGAAAATCTTTTGCGATCACTGGTGAAATTTTGACATCCTCTAATTTCTGGAATGTAGTCTTACTAACATTTAAAAAATTATTTCTTGAACGGTAGAGTGCATTTTTCACACTTTGGAAGCTACGAACTTGGTCAACGTAATCATTATTATCTTTTAAACTCGCCATGGACATTGCATACATAGTGGGTATGGGTTTCAAGTCTGTCCGTACGTCCTTTTTACATTGATTAAACTTTTATTCAAATTCTTCTTTTTTGTAATCTGGCAAACAAACATGATCTGTTGCTCCAGTCTTTAGAATGTTTGCTTCCTTTTCCGCTAAAGTTAAGGAAGCTTTACAATTTTTTTTTGTGCAGTACCAAATTGAGGAGCCACATTTATTTTTTCTATTAATGCGGTACCGGTAGCCATCTTTCAATAAAATTTTACCATCTTTTTGACTTTCGACGAAAATTAAATTATTATCAGTATTCCTCAATGAACTGCATCCAAGTTCTTGATTCTCTTGGCTACTGCCGTCTTGAGGTCTTTCTTCTGTGTTAAAATGACCCCATGTGCTGCAGCCGGGTTCTTGATTCGTTTGGCTACTGCCGTCTTGAGGTCTTTCTTCTGTGTTAAAATTACCCCATGTGCTGCAGCCGGGTTCTTGATTATCTTCATTTTGAGGGGTTGATGTGCTACATTCGGGTTTTTAAATTATATCTACACTAGCGGTATTTTGTTGATCGAGGTTTAATAATTCGTAAGATTCGCTAGAATCATCTTTTTATAAGTTTTCGTGTTGGATAGGTTCTGGTGGTGGTGCATGTATACTCCCATCGTTTAGTTCAGCATTAATGTCACCTATTTCGTTGCCTTCCAAAATATTTATTATGGTAATTAAATCCATCATTGATATTGTGATTATACTTCATACATCTTCAGTAGGTAATCCTAAAGAGAAATAAAATCCATTAGAAAAGTCAAGTACGACAATCGAAAAATCTTACCTAAAATATTTGTTATAATAAGTAAATAAGTCGGCGTATCACATGAAGACTTAAAAAATACCCAAGTAACTAAGTACTTCTAAATAGAATTAAAAATTAAGAATAATTCTTCTAAATTGATTTAGAATTGCGGGCTGGCCGTGAAAACGTATCAGACAGTTAAGATACATATCATAAATTCCAGTCGTATGATATATATTCAAAATACATATGACTGGAATTCATGAAGTAAAAATACATAAATTCAACATACATAATGTAGGTATATCTTCAATTCAAATAAGTTCTCAATTCATAGGTTTGGAATAAGTACATAGTGTTCTAAATAAGAATTTCTAATGCTTTTAATTAATAAGCTTGAAACGCACAGGTAACGGTCATAAACAATAATTGGCTAGTTGACAAAATTTGGAAATTTGTTTAAAACTATAGCTTAGTATCTATTTTACTCAGGCCCCTTATTGCATAAATATATATTACACAAAGTAGATGTCTAGAAAGATCATTAAAATTTTAAGTTTTTATTTGTAAGTAAAAAAATATTCAAATAAAATAACGAAAATGTTTTATATTAAATACAACAGAAAAATGTAATATGAATGAAAATGTTATATAACTTTTACTAGAAACTAGCCACAACAAGTTTATTTTAAGCGTTACATTCAATGATATTTAATTAAACAGATATGTTATGAGCGCGCAATCGTGAAGACTCGAAAACGTGTCAATTGGCCTGTTTTTCCTTTATTCTGCGTCACTGCGTGTATGTGAGCTGGCTCTCCCCCGCGGCACACTTTTTTCGGTGGTTTTGTAGGTGTATAACATATCTGTTTGTTAGAATATCATTGGTTACATTCAAAAATTTCCCATTCATGTCAGAACGTGCACGCCAACTGTCACAAAATGGCCGATATTTTTGACGCTAGTTATCTGTAGAAAAAAACACTTGAACGTGGGATCTTTTCGGCTTTGGATTTCGATTAATTACTATACTTTATAACGATTATATTATTCGAAATTTATTAGGTACTACTTATATTGAACCATAAATTGAAAACATGTACATTGTATCATTACGTATTTATGTATTTTTATACTGTGTTTTATGTACCTATTTTGATTGTTTATATTTTGATATGTAGTTATGTACTAACGCAATAGTTACATTTACATTTATAAAACAAATAAATATAGATTACATAAAAACAATGGTACTTACGTGTTTCATGCTATCAAACGTTTTTTAACCACTACAGAACTTGCACTTACACAGTAGTTACCTACGTACGTAGTGCACTCTTTCAAGGTTAAAAGGGCACTGGTAAGTTTTGCCCTTCATAGACTTGGAACGCGCAACGCTGATAACTATAAATGTGTAAGAGGGACAAGTATATATGTGCGAAAGAGAGGTGACATCTAAGTAAGTCTTAGATGTCTTAGTTGTTTTTAAATTCTTTTTTGTGTATAATTGATTCTAAATTATGTGCATGTGCATTTCATTGGACGTGACTGTACTTCTAAAATATGATATTATTAAACTCGACATAAAGGTAATAAAAGCGTGGTAAATAAACTCGACATAAAGGGAATAGAAACGGGACAGAAAACTAAGCTCGACATAAGGGTAATAGAAGCGAGACAAGGTTTTCGGCTCGACATAACGGGACTCGACATAAAGGGAATAAATCAACTACCTATTTCACTCGTCTCAATAACTTTCCGTTACTCTATTCGCTTTATTTATTAATCCAAACACCTTTTTTTTCGTGAGATAAAAGGAAATACTTATCTATTAAAAGACACACATTATGTACCTACCTACTAGTAAGTAATAGTTATTTATGCAACTGTTGTATAATGAGGGGTATTAAAACACGAATGTGGCACATGAGTGTTTTAATACCTAATTATGTACAGTTGCATACAAGACTTTATCTACATCCATGATATGAATCCTCCATAAAAGGTTCTGAAACCATAGGGTGTTGCAGTGTTCTAAGAAGTCTATGTAAATTCATGGAAAGTTTAATTGCTTGTATTTAATACAAACAAACCGTGTATAGGTAGTAATATAATTATTTACATTTTGGATTGTTCAATTTAATTATCAAAATTCACAAAGCTTGTATCACTCATTTTTGTAAACAACAAAGTACATAATGCCTAATATCCAAATGTCGAACAAAAATGGCGGGATACGACGTGAATTCGAATTAACCTTTAAGTTTTTTTTTTAAATTACGGCGCTGTGGTAGTGAATCGCACGTGTCTAGCACGTTCGATTCACTACCACATTCGATGTTCTTTTTTTAAAACGAGTTGCATAATGAAATTCAGTACAACATTATAACACCCGTTTGGGTGTTATAATGGTTATTATGACACTGGCTGTTTTAATGTTGGCCATAAGCTAACTGTTTCAGATACCTTTATAGAGGATTTATAGCATGGGTGTAGATAAAATTATTTTATAGTCTTACCTTTCAGAATTTCCATGTAATTTAAAAAAACTTATGTCTGGATGCGTTATTGACGAATTCATACAACCAAAAACAGCACAATATTTCCTACTCGTCATATTAACTGATTTTTAGAGAAAAAATCGCGTGGTTATTGTTAAAAAAAACAACACACCGTCCGTTCGACACTGCGGTACAGCCGTGACTGCCTGCGCCCCAAGCGCACCCCAAGATCGAGGCGCGTAGGTATAGCTCGCGTTTCGTCCGTTTCTATGAAGTTGGAGTACTGTATTATAATATTACCGTGACCAAAGCTCTCTACAACCACACTAGAAAGCTATCGAATGCAGTCGCCTGTGGCCGAAATCGGCTAGATGGCATCAATAAAAAAATATGTTTTACACCTAAAAAACCACCGAAAAAAGTGTTCCGCGGGGCAGAGCCAGCTCACATACACGCAGTTACGCAGAATAAAGGCAAAACGACCCAATTGGCCCGTTTTCGAGTCTTCACGATTGCGCGCTCACAAATTATCTGTTTAATAGAATATCATTGCGCCTATTAGTACTTTTTCCTGCTTTCATATGAGGAGTTATTCGGAACAGATTTATATTTGTATGGCGAGTACGTTAGTAGTTAACAGTATGACTAATTATTCTTTAGAGTTGTTCCCATAATATTGAAGTTCCGTGTTTATACCTTACTTATGATTGTTACTGTTTATTTCGCAGCTATCGCCGGTTGTCTGGGAACCGTTGGGTACGGCGGCTGGGCGTACAAGAACCGTGGCGCGATGAGCACCAGCGTGTTCCTCATGCAGTTCCGAGTGATCGCACAAGGCACTGCCGTCGGCGCTCTCTGCGGCGGCATGCTCTACACCCTATACACCAATCACTTTAACAAACCGAAGGAAGACCTCGCCATATTACCGAAATCTAACGAGCATTAAGTACGAGTCATATTAAGTTGTAGAATAATTAGGTATTTAGATGGTCTAATTTTATAACTCATGTCACTGTGGCTATATACCTTGTGAAGTATTGCTGAAGTGATATTCTTAAATTGCGATATTATTCTGATCGAAATACTTACATCGAGTGCTATTGGGTGTTCCTAGAAAACGTTTCGTTTTTATTTGTGCAAGATGTGGGTAGTCGGCACAGACACGTAACAATCATCAATCACGGTAGCGTAGTTTATACATATACAACCAATGATATTATATAGTAAAAAAAGAGGTAGATATCGCACTAGCACGCACAAATTGTTGAGGACAAAGTGATACAATTGTTGCACTTTGATAGCTAGCTATCTCTTTCTATCTTATACGTTCCGTATTATCTATCGCTATCGTAGTTTTAAATTACTCGCAACGATATCTGAACGCCATTCAGTATGAACATGGCGTATCTTCTTTATAATATCATTGTATACAACACTATAAGTATTAAAAGTAAATAAATGCTACCCAAGTGGTTCTTACTCATATTATAACAATGATTGAAACTGCAATGAATGGAATGTTTAGTGTTTCATAAGCAATCGAATATTATTATTTGAACAAATCAACAGTGGTGCCTTCTTACTTGTCAGTGCGGTACATTACACGCTGTTATCTTTTATTTCGAGCTATCGGCTATCTATCAATTTCGTGAGCATCCGATAGATTAACGACGTCGAAGGTCGGTGATATGGCGGCAAATATGGAGATAATATCCGTTATTAGCTCGCAGAGCTCGCAATCAATATTACGATGTAAAGGGATGACATTATGTACATGCATTCTTTCTATAAAACCCTGCACTGCTCCATACCTATGTAGCAACGCTTTTATTTATGTATTAATTAATTGTAAGCGGCGTAAAGTGAATGGCTGTGTTAATTTATGCGTTCTGCGTTAATAAACGAATATTATTGTATGATGTGTTGGAATTTTTGTTTTACTTAATTCACCAAACGACAGGGAAGCATAATATTATCCATATTGCTTGCAAATGTCATTGGTTTTTACTATTCAGTCTGGTTTACTACCATTTTTTTAGGTCTTAGGTTTTTATTAAATTAGGCTATGTGAAAGATTTCGCAGACGAATCACTTTTCATACGATTTGCCCTTTCAAATTAGTAGACGTTAATGACCTATTTATACTTACGATTGTTTATTGCTCTTTACCGCAGCTTGATTTTATGTACTTACCTACCTACTAAGTATTGAAAATGTAAGAGAGATTGGTTGCTAACCAACTTTAAATCGTTATAGATCTTATGGTCATTCGAAATGAAAAATGATACGAGAAACTTAGATGATTTTCAAACACTTAGGTACATTATGTACTTATTCAATGATACCCCACTTAACAGTTCGTAGACCTTTGACTTTGATCTTTAGTCTTCGTATTTTGTGTATGTAGGTAGCTTAGGTACATGAAAAAGTAAAAATAAATGTCCAATATTTTTTGGAAATCTATCTGACGGACTAATTAGATTGAATAATCATGTCATCCCACGCGTTTAGTCACTACTTACAATATAGGATCCCTTTAAGAACGACCTTCAGCGAGCTGGTTAATGGATGAAAAGTATTTTATATTAAAAATATATATTGCAAAAAATTTCAGTTCAGATTTTTTTTTTTTCAAATATTTTTTTTATACGGGTGTTAAAGTAGTCGCGTGCCATAGCTTAGGGATGAGTTCAGTATCGATAAAGGAACCCGTAAAAAATAAAAATAAAATACCTTTACTTTTTTTCTAAAAACCTAAAAGGGTGTTAGTGTGAACAATTTCATTAGTAGAACCTAAAACCATTGAAAAAAGCAACCTTTTTTCTTTTGAAGAAAATCCACTATTTTCCTCAAGATCATTTCACCCTAATGCGCTCAGAAACAGCGCGCGCCGTGCGCCGAGCCTTTTGTTTCTCGCGCGTAAATTGAGTGTAGGTACCTACTTAAACAAATGAACACGTTCGATAGTAGGTAAGTAAGTAATTAAAGCATCTACACAAATAAAATAATTTTAATTCTAAACGATTGCTATTCGACCGTACTAAATTAGGTTGCTGTTGCAATATTTTTTTTTCAATACACTTCCTCGAAAACTGCTCCATAACGCACTACGATTAGGTACAACATGCAATGTATTTCACACGCGTGCGTTTTTTTCCATTTTCCCGCACGTGTGCGGGAATGAAAATTGCCACAGATTACTATACCTATACTTAGTCCAAATTGGTTCAATGCCTATAGTCTGAGGTGAATGTTTTTTTTTTATTTCGGCAAAGCACTACGCGTCTAAACGGCATAAATATTTTTTGAATATTAAAATCGTGTTTATAAACAGAATATCATAGATAAACATGATTATTAAAAAGTAATAGTTATTTTTATACACAAATTAACATTTGTTTGTGTTCTGAATTCAAAAATATAAAATAAATCTATTTTTTATATTAGGCTGTTTAACTGGCTTCATACCTTTGCCTCTCCTTCAACCTGGCGAAAGCAGAGCACGAAAAAAAAAGAAAATTAAAATCATAGTTTCTTAGTTCGTGACAAAAATATTTTTCGTTATATTTTATTTTATTTCTTCAAAAGTGTATTGAAAAACGTCGTTTGATACACGTGGACATTTGTTATTGCAGTTCTCGGCTCAAAAACACCCTCGCCTACGGCTCAGGAGTTATAATTCCGCCTCGAATGCAATGACAAACTTTCTCCACTTGTTTCAAAATGTACTATTGTTTAATATTTTTTTGTTCTTTTTTTATTTAATTTTTTTTTCCTGGTTTCCTTTAACGATACTGAACCTACCCCTAAGCTATGGCACGCGACTACTTTAACACCCTGTATATTTTTGAAACATTTCACTGGTTTGGCTAATAGACAAATTCCATAGGTACCATTCGAAAGTATGAAAGCTGTAAAATATGCAAACGTTAGGTTAACCTAACGTTTGCACATTCTTTAGGCTTCATGACTTTTGCATATTCTATAGCCTATAGAATATGCAAACGTTAGGTTAACCGGTCAACCTAAACGTTTGCAATTTTGCATATATTCTATATGCTTCATACTTTCAATTGGTATGGAATTTGTCTATTAACCAAACCAGAGAAATGTTTAAAATATATATTAAAAAAATATTTTGCTAATTAATCATAATAATAATCATAATAACGACCAACACCCTCTATCTATAAACATAAACTAACTAAATTCATAAAAAAATTGTACCTATAATGTAAGAACGTTTTCATCAACGGAACGCTACCTAGAACTCGCCTACGCCTTAGAAAAATAGACTGCCTAGGGCTAGCCGAAGTAAGAAGAAACCGAAGTGAGATAGAACACGAAAAACATATATTTTGCTACAAAGGAGAAAGGAACGGACAATATGGCGTTGGCTTTCTTATAAACAAAGAACTCAAGCAACACGTAATTTCACTGGAATATGGGAGAGAGTGACCTTACTTAAGCTCCAAATCAATGGCACAGCCCTGTCACTAATACAACTACATACTCTGCCCAATCAAGCGAAGATGAAATTAATGCATTTTACGAAAATCTAACAAAAGCCCACGACCTCGCAGACGACTTGGTGCTAGTTATGGGAGATTTCAATGCCAAGATCGGACAACAGTCCGATGAAAACTGCTTAATGGGAAAATACGGATATGGCACCAGAAATGAAAGAGGAGAAAAGCTAATAGAATATGCATACCTACGAGCATAAAATGTCAATAATGAATACCTTTTTCAAAAAGAAGCCAAGCCGAAAATGGACGTGGAAATCACCAAACGGAACATCAAAAAACGAGATAGACTTCATTCTGAGCAGTAGGTAATCCAAGATTTATATTTAATGTGGAAGTGTTGAACAAAATAAACATTACTTCAGATCATCGACTAGTGAGAGCATCATTAAACCTAAAAAAAAAAAACAAAACTAAATAGAACATCCTTCACAACAACACCAAGACCACCAAAAACAGAAGTCGAAATTAGAAAATACAAGGAAAACCTAGAAAAAAACAAAAATCCAAGTAGAAAAGCTCAAAAACATGCAAGAGGTATAAAACTACTACAACCATCTTGAAAACACAATCATCACAAGTATAAAAACAACAGAAAACAAAACAAAAGGAAGTAAAGAACACAATATTTTCAAGCGCAGTAGCAGGAATAATACCAAACAAATAAAAAATGAAATAAAAAGCCTTTACAAAAAAAACAAGCAAAATAATCAAAGAAGACAACAATCAACATATAGATTGTATCATACGGGAGCAAAATAATATTTTTACGGCGAGGGCGCTTTTTTGAATCCAGAGCGAAGTGAGGGATTCTAGAGTAGAATCCTAGTAGAATCCTGAACGTAACGAGGGATTCAAAGTATGTCGCCCGAGCCAAAAATATATTTTGCGCCCGAGTGATACACTCAACTTTTCATCACTCACTATGAGAAAATAAAAGGCGGATTTGTGAAAATTTACGAAAACGCGGGCTGTAGTTCGCGCGTTTTTAATTTGATTTCTTGTTTTTTATTCAGCCTTCGCGCGGGACTACGGGCCGTCGTACCAGCCAGTCTTTATTCAAACAATATTTGCGGATTTCTTTGGCGCTGAACACTAAGATGTTCCAAATTCAAAAAGTGCGAGGCAAAGATAATTGCGGCGCACTTATAAAGAGGAATAAAAACTCATTACTGACCGCTAAAAGTTTCTTAATATGTGAAATTCAAAAAGTGCGCGGCGGCGCACTTATAAAGAGGATTAAAAACTCATTACTGACCGCTAAAAGTTTCTTAATATGTGAAATTCAAAAAGTGCGCGGCGGCGCACTTATAAAGAGGAATAAAAACTCATTACTGACCGCTAAAAGTTTCTTAATATGTGATATTCAAAAAGTGCGCGGCGGCGCACTTATAAAGAGGATTAAAAACTCATTACTGCCCGCTAAAAGTTTATTATAGAAAACACTACCTTTGGTTGCACTTAAAGGCGAACCAAGTCGTCCTTTTCGAACAGATGGGATGAAAAAAAAATTATAACATCGAACCTAACTAAATATAGAAGCTTCAAAAGAGCAAACAAACAAATAAACACACAACAAAAAAAACTGGATACAATGAAAAGAGGACAAGATATTACAAAAACAAGACAAGAAGTACTAAAATGTGCAACAAAATTCTACAAAGAGCTGTAGGTACCTACTCAAAATTGCCTGAGGACATCGAAGGAGAAGAAACAACAATAAATACAGGAATCAAAAGTCTAACGAAAATATGGAAATAACAGGAATGGAATTGCTGAAACACATACAGAAACTAAAACCAGAAATAAGCCCCGGTCCAGATGGCATCAGCAATGAAGCCTTAAAAATTGGAGGCCCAATTCTACTTGCATTTCTAACGACGCTCTGCAACATGATACTTACAACAGGAACAGTCCCAGACCAATGGTGTAAATCAGATATAGTAAACAAAAAAGGAAGCCCACTGGATATTTCAATATATAATATAGTGCCCAGCATGTACAAGTTATTCTCATCCATTATATTATCACGAATAACGGGTAAGATATACAATAAACAGCCAGTAGAACAAGCAGGTTTCCGTTCAGGTTTCTCTACAATCGACCACATACATACCGTAGAACAAGTCAGAAAAGTTCAAAGAATACGACCAACCACTGTATATTGGCTTTATAGACTACACAAATGCGTTCGACAGCATATCTCTTATCTCCTTAAGGAAAGCACTAAAGACATGCAACATAGAGGAAAATTAAACCATTCTGAAAAATATCTACACAAACAGCTCAAGCAAAATAAGGCTAGAAATAAAAGGAGAAGAAATTGCAATAGAAAGGGGAGTCGGGCAGGGTGACCCCCTGTCTCCTAAAATATTCATTGCAGTACTGGACAATATATTACAAAACATCAACTGGAACAAAAAGGGTATTTGGATAAATACTTAATAAACATCTAAGTCACCTAAGATTCGCAGATGACATTATTATCTTCGCTAAGTCAGCCAGAGAACTGTAACAAATGATACAGACTAAGCGAAGAGAGCAAAAAGGCGGGACTACAAATGAATGCAAGTAAATCCAAAGTGATGACAATAGCCTACAGAAACCAATCCAAATAGACAACACAACCCAATTAGAATATGTCAGTGAGTTTATATACCTCGGCAAACAGGTATCCTTCAATCAAGATAGCAATGAAAAATAAGTGGATAGAAGAGTCAACTTGCGCATGGAAAAGCTTTTGGGCGCAAAAAGAATTAATGAAAGGAAACTTATAGCATGCCACTAAAAAAGACGGTAATAGAAACCAGCATCCTTCCATGCCTAACATACGGCTGCCAGGCATGGGTCTACACATACAACGTAAAAAAGAAAATAACCACAACCCAAAGAGCTATGGAGAGGAGCATCTTGAAACTGAGAAATATAGAGAGAGTAAAAAGTGAAGATATAAGAAAGAAAACAAAGCTGACAGATGCCCTTACAAGCCTTGAAGCTGAAGTGGCAATGGGCGGGCCACGTTACAAGATACTCAGACAAAAGGTGGACCTCACAGGCGACAAAGTGGTCTGGCCCACTGGGAAAAAGAAAAGTGAGAAGACCAAAGAAACGGTGGGCAGACGATATCACAGAAGTTGCAGGCAGAAACTGGATGAATCTAGGTGCGAAAAGAGAGGACTGGAAGAGGGTTTTACCCAAAAGGGATCCATTACAAGTGCAAAAAAAACCGGCCAAGTGCGAGTCGGACTCGCGCAAGAAGGGTTCCGTACCATTATCTATACATTAGACAAAACGGCAAAAAAATCACGTTTGTTGTATGGGAGCCCCCCTTAAATATTAATTTTATTCTGTTTTTATTTGTTGTTATAGCGGCAACAGAAATACATCATCTGTGAAAATTTCAACTGTCTAGCTGTTACGGTTCATGAGATACAGCCTGGTGACAGACAGACGGACAGACAGCGAAGTCTTAGTAATAGGGTTCCGTTTTTACCCTTTGGGTACGGAATAGGGCTTTCAATACCGGTATTCCGGGATCCCGTAATACCGTGATCACGGATTTTATTTTGGCCTTTTACAATACCGGTATTGACGCCCTAATACCGTGATTACGGTATTACAAACATTAGATCTGAAAATTATGTGATCTTATTCTCACACTTGTTTTCCCCAGCGCAAGCGTCCCGCTGTTTTCTTAAGATCACCCTCCCGCGTCCCGCCTGAGACAATGCCCGAAATCGAGCTGTACTTATGTGTCATTTTTGTTATTGTCAGTCAGTTTCGCAAAGACCGCGTCTATAGACTTTGTTATTTTGTAGTATTGACTGTGTAGTTGTATCTACTAGCGCGTATTTTTGCTAGTTTAATTAGATTACCGTCATTGCTACCTCTTCGTGTTTTACTCAAATGTTCTTCAGGTCTGCCTGGTGCATGGAACTCAACTAGCGGTTAAAGACGTGTTGTATACGTAAATATCAGTTTCAACAGATTTTTTCTGCTGTTCCTTCTATCTCAATCGCACCGCTAAATACTGACATTGAGTTTGAGACTGATAACAAAGACGACAACACTGATCAGACTAACCAAGGCAAAGACGATGCTTTGAATAATTTGAAAATACAACCGCTCGAAACAGAGAGATCTGAGTTTATTTACAAAAATTTCATAAATAAAGTGAGAAAATTAGTCAAACTTTTCCGCAAGTCGTATAAAGAATGATTTGTTACAAAAATATGTTGTTGAAATGTATAAAAAGGAACTAAGAAGGACTAGATTGTAAGACAAGTTGAAGCAGTATGGCCGACATAATTGGGCGCTTTTTGAAACTAAAGGATTGTGTATCAAAAGTTTTAATCTATCTAAAATTAAACTCTGATTTCTCATTAAATGAATTGGAAACTCTAAGCAATATTAACAACCCTTTCTGTGGTCTAAGCGACGGTACTGGAATTTTGCAAGCCAACTGGATGCCAACTTACTGAAAGCTGATGTTGCTTTAAAATGTATGTTGAAAAAATTAGATGGTCAGGCTAATGACCTGAGCAATAATCTTGCAAAAGCACTTGGAAAGCGCATAAAGGAGCGGCGATTTTCAATATCTGGAGTGTTACAATATTTGCACGACCCTGAAACTTTCTTCAGTAACGATGACGATGCTGATAGCTTCACAAAACCTACATCTGATGAAATACTACATATTGTCGTAAATTTACTTGCACGTTTAAAATATAATAATGACACACAAAACGATTAAAGAGATAGTGGGACAACGACTGCTCATGAACATGATATAACGATAGAAGAACCTTCAACTTCATTGAATACGAGCACTGAAAATGTAGATACGTCCATATAGAAACAACTAGAGAGAGAGAGATATCCAAATTGCCTAAAACCAAGAGTGAGACATGATGACATTTAGATAATAATAAGAAATTTAATTTTTTTGATATTGTACAAAGTCTATGTGAAATGCCTTCCTGCAAAAAGAGTAGATTAAGTTTTCATTATGTTCCTAATTCCTAGTCCTACCTAAATAATCAACCAATACCTAATTATTATATAAGAAAGCTATGTATAAAACGTATTTATTTTATTATTTTCAATAAACAAGAACAATAGAGACTGATTTGACAACATAAAAAGGCGTATTTTATTGGTTTTATTAATGTCCTAATTGAACTTGCGTTCAATACCGGACTACCGGTATTGATACCGGGATCACGGTATTGACTTTTCCAATACCGGTATTGATACCGGTACTGAAAAAGTCCGGTATTTGAAAGCCCTAGTACGGAACCCTAAAAACAAAAAAATACTTGAATAACAAAACTATGTATAAGTACTTACACCTATTACTTAGAAATGGAATAAAGCTATTTTATTATTATAATAATTATTAGTCATAATCTGGACTGAAATGTTATAAACAACCCATTTGCAATATATTTTTTGACATATTTTAAATCAAAGCATTTATTTCAAGTGAGCCAGTTACAGGCACTTTTGAATTGTCGAAACAAAGATGAAAATTAAATGTAGCTACAGTCCCAGTCACAAGACATAAAAACTGTGAAAGTACTGTAGTTGCCCATTCCCTAGCGTAGATCTCTATGGAGAAGAATGGGCAAGAAACTCCATGGACACTCTTTTAAATCAGAATATTGTTACAAAATCTTGGTTACATCATTCACGTTGAGATGGTATATTATGTGAGAACAATGTAGCAAGATGTGCACGGTAAAAGTGTCCACAGCAAAAAAACACAAACAAAAAAAAAAAAATACAATTCAAAATAATTCATTCAAATAAGCCATGGCAACCAAGAGATGACCAGTCACAACTGACAGCGCCCGTTCACGGACATGACGCATGGATCAGCACCATTCAACTCAACCATTTTGAAGGGAACTAAATGATCCGACACATGCGCCACCATCAGCGAGACAATAGAGTGAGCATGACATACTCCAAACCGCCAGGGCACATTCAAGTCAAAAAAAGACGTAGGTTTCCAGTGAATGATAGCTTTCTAGTACATAGTACTCACACAATATGGGCTATGCATTTATATAATACTAAAGAGATTGATTCTATACAATGCAAAGATAGTTGTACAATCTTCAGCAGCTCCAACAATACAATTTAATGCTATCAATTTATGCGCCCCTGTCCATGTGGAGCAGGACCAGCATTGAGCCAAGCATTTTTATCATCGATATAATCGCTCAACTTGTAATATGCTTGCTTACATAGTGTGCGTTTAATGCATGTTTTAAATTTCGTCTCATTCAGTTCAAGAATACTTTGTGGAATTTTATTATAGCATCTCAAACAGTACCCCATGAAAGATGAGTCTACTTTAGCGAGTCTGAAACCTGGCTGAACTAGTTGGTCCCTATTTCTAGTACTGTAATTATGTCTGTCACCCCTTTTACCAAAAAGGTGCAGATTTTTTCTGACGTACATTATGTTTTCGTAGATGTATTGACAATGTACCGTCATGATGCCAATATCCTTAAACAGTTCCCTTAGAGAATCGCGCCTACGAAGATTATATATGGCTCTGATGGCTCTTTTCTGCAGAATAAATATAGACTCAATATCAGCAGCCCGTCCCCACAGCAAAATGCCATAAGACATTATACTATGAAAGTAACTAAAATAAACCAGTCTAGCGGTATCTACATCAGTATACTGACGGATTTTTCTAATGGCAAAGGCTGCTGAACTTAGCCGCCCCGCAAGAGATGTCAAATGAGAACCCCATTGTAGCCTTGAATCAAGCGTAATCCCCAGGAAAACCGTTTTATCTACGAATTCAAGTTTCTCTTTATTCAATATTATATCACAATCACTACTTTTAACATTCGGTAAAGCAAATCTTATGCATTTGGTTTTTTTTTCATTTAATACCAAATTGTTTGCTGTGAACCAATTTTGGACCTGAAGTAGGGCATTATTCACGTCATCTAGATTTTGGGCCCGCCTATTTATCTTAAAAATTAGGGAAGTGTCATCAGCAAATAACACCATATTTTGAGGTTGGTTTTTCAGTAAATAGGGTAGATCATTTATATATACTAGAAAGAGGAAAGGACCCAATATTGAGCCTTGTGGAACCCCCATTTTTACTTTTAACCCCTGTGAATTAACACCATTTATTTGAACATGTTGTTGTCTATCATTCAAATAAGATTTTACCAAACTAAGTGCAAGTTTACCCAGTCCGTAATGCTCAAGTTTCAAAAGTAATGTGTCGTGATTTACGCAATCAAACGCTTTGGAGAGGTCACAAAAAATTCCTATGGCGTCTTGAGACTCTTCCCACGCAGTAAATATGTGCTTTAATAAGGTTACACCGGCGTCAGTTGTACAACGTCCCTTGGTGAAGCCATACTGTTGATCATGTAAGATTCTGTTGGTGTTAAAATGATAGAGCATTTGATTAAGCATTACCTTTTCAAAAACCTTGCTAAAAACTGGTAACACGGATACAGGTCTATAATTATTAGTATCTTTACTGTCCCCGGATTTGAAAAGAGGTATGACTTTACTGTATTTCATTAAATCAGGGAAAACTCCTTGGTCTACACATAAATTAAAAATTAAAGCTAAGTAAGGGGCTATAGTCTCAAGTATGGATGTACAAACTTTGACAGACATTCCCCATAGATCTTCGGTTAGTTTGATCTTTATTTGCCGGAAAGTTTTAATAACAATCATAGGGTTAATGTGTTTAAATTTAAATTCAACCAGGCAGCCAGACACATTCGCCTTTAATAAACCAATTGAGAGTTCAGGTGAGGAAATAAGAGCCTCCGTTGTTTTTTGTGGTATATCGGTAAAGAATTTTACAAATTCTTGAGCTACTTCCTGATTAGAGCTTTTAGGACCACATGCTGTATCTAATGTGTAGCTAGTGTTACGTATTTTCTTCCTGTTAGTCTCATTATTTATAACTTTCCAAACTGTCTTTATTTTATTTTCTGCTGTTTTGATCTTGTTGCTAATGTGCAGTGCTTTAGCAACCTTGCATGTATTTCTAAAAATGTTTGAATACTTAGCAACATACTTGTTAAAAGTTTCAGTGTTTATAAAAGGCTTAAGGCCATAAAGCTCAAATAGTCTTTCCCTACTTTTTCTGATACCTCTAGTTGCCCAATCACTAAATATGAATTTAGGGCAAATACTTTTTGTCTTCTTTTCAAAAGTTTTATTGAATTCCGTGTGAACTATTGAAAAGAAACGATCATACAATTGATCTATATTAATATCATCAAGGCCCATAACGCTTAACTTGTTCTGTAGCAAAATATTATACCTATTTAATCTGCTAGAAGTTATAGGTCTAAATTTAATTTGAACTTTTTGCGATGGGGGTGTATTACACCTGAAGGTTACAGTTTGTCCACTATGGTCAGAGGGTAGACAATTTACTATTGCTTTATCTAAGTAATCACAATCGCAGAAAATATTATCTATACAAGTAGCAGAAGATGGAGTGACTCTAGTAGGTTCTGTAAAAGTGTTGGTCAAGTCAAATGATTTAAAAAGATTTAATAAGCGACTGCTATTTGCACATTCTTCTAAAATATTGATATTAAAATCACCACAAATAATTGTAGATTTATTACTGACTGCAAGTTTTGCCATCACATCTTCCATTATTGATTCAAACAAAGAAAAGTTTTGATAGTTTGGGGGTCTGTACACACACACAATTACATGCTTATCTAGCTCAACACAGGACAGTTCAACGCAATGTTCAACCGAGAGACCTACTATGTCATTACGTTGCTTATATTTAAAACAATTTCTTATTAATATTAGGGAACCTCCACGAAGCATAGTTTTACGGTTAAAGCAGCTACCCACCATTATAGTTCTCATAATTGATAAGCATTTGGTAATCCTTAAGCCAATGTTCAGTAAAACATATAATGTCAAACTTACTATTTTCTAAAAACAATTCAATTTCTAATAATTTGGAAGAAATGCCTTGGATATTTTGGTGGAATAATTTCAAAGTGTTCTGCTGAGGCCCTTTTTTACTAACTAATTGAGTGCAAGAAGATACGTTGGTAGGATTAACAATATTGTTAATCGTACCTCCTGTTGTCTCATTTCCTAGTTTAAATTAATTTTTGGAGTGAGGCTGGAGACACCCGTACCATCCTCAGACAACAAGACCCTATCACTAATACTAATATACCCTAATTGAGAATTCTCCACGGTGACACATGGATCCTCCTCAGTACAATGTTTGTAAACATTTATAGCACTAGTGCTATATTCATTGAAAGTCACCTGTATATTAGTATTACTACTAATAGTCGCAGTGTTAATAATAGAACTAAACTTAGACATACTATTTATGTCTGTGTGAATATTATAAGCTAATAGCCGAGCTATTTTGTGTCTACATCTAATAGGTAGATACACCTTACCCCGTGTCGACTTCAGTTTACTTGATATTTAATTTGATATACCTACTTAAAATACTTTTCATCCATTAACCAGCTCGGTGAAGGTCGTTCTTTAGGGGATCTTAGACTATTAGAGCGCCACAAAGGAACAAACATTCCTAAATGCTGATAAACACATTAAGTACCCTACTTTGCGTCGCGCAGTCGGGTAAAAAGAAAATTTCAAAGTAGGTAGATATTTGATCATTGTACGTTATTTTATTTGAAACAAATAAGAAATTGACATAGATGCTAAAATTAAGGACAGGTAATAAATCATAATTAAGACAATGAGTATTACAATACATCGTATGCACGCAAAGCAAAAGCAATGACAATTTAAACGTACATAGACAACAATAATAGTATAATAGCGAGACTGGGCAAAGTACGTAGGCCTGTAGGTACCTACTTAGCTCAATGATATTATATAATAAAAAGAAGTAGGTAGATATCGCACTAGCACGCACAAATTGTTGAGGACAAAGTGATACAATTGTTGCACTTTGATAGCTAGCTATCTCTTTCTATCTTATACGTTCCGTATTATCTATCGCTGTCGTAGTTTTAAATTACTCGCAACGATATCTGAACGCCATTCAGTATGAACATGGCGTATCTTCTTTATAATATCATTGACTTAGCTACCTAATGTATTTCAGACATTGTTCAACGATTACACAACAGATAAGTAAGTTTATAAAACTGCTAAGTAGGTACCTACTGAAAAGGTGTTTCAGTTAACCACAAAGTGACCGTTAGAATCACGAAAATAAAATAAAAAAAATGTAGTTAAGTTAGCTGATGTACGGCTTTACGTCATACCTAAGTATTTCATAATCTAGTAAGTACGGTCGAACAAGCTATTTGGTTTACCCACAAATTACATTGTAAAATGTAAACCAAATAGCTTGTTCTACCGTACATGGCTGAAAAACATTTTTAAATTATCATATAGTTTTTGTAACATATTTATAGCATCAAATCTGAGATAGGTACCTATTTTTGTATTTTCTTAGACCTAGCAAGTAGCCATTTTATGTTCTAAAACATTATTCATATTTTTCTTATGTACCTAATTGGTACATAAGTGTATTATTTTATATATATTAAAAAAAAACTGTTTATGAGAATACTATTCAAACATTTTTTTCAGCCATGTACTAAATTATGGAATTCCATATAATAATAATTACATCTATGTCTCATCTACAAATTAAACGATTATTATAATTCAGTCGGAAATCATAGATGAACGCTTGTAAGAAGAGGCGTCAAACAGGTCAAGGTATTTGTTCTAAACTAATACTACATAAATCATAGTAATAGTAATATACTATAAAGATAAAAAAGCATGAAATCAAGAAACAAACTAGAGACCAATTATTATTTATCTTAAGAGACAATTTATTTATCTGATAAGACATCTGGCTCAACCGGCATTCCAACATGCTTACCCGCCCAAAAATTATTACATCATTGATAATATCATAATCATTTAGTTAATATATAATAGTTACAGAGACTCATCATAAATTACACAACTCATACATAATACTGACATTTTATAGTTTTATACCAATATAATACACATAAAATATGACAAAATATATTAGGGAGTTACAAGGTTGGATACAATAAAACAACATAATATACCTATAATTACTGAAACAAATTCAACTTATAATTTTGTTTCTTTCTGTCCACATGTTGCCACAGTCCGTTCATTTCCAAACCTCTTTTTAATGATTCACAAATCTCTGCTTCATATTACTCTAATGGCTGATAGGGAATCTCCTAATAGGTAGCAGGGAACCAAAGAGAACATGCTGAACAACTGGAAACTTTCCCAAAACTTCTTTTTTGTACATTTTAATGAGACCTTGATTTATTTTGGTCCAAGACCCAACACCACTTATGCTCCACAATTGATTTGAATGCTCTGCAAAGGGACCCGTCTTTACTTCTTTAATATGCTTAATACATGATAAAAACATGTATTCATTGTGAAATTTTTCAATTATATCTTCATTCACGAACTTGGCAGGTGGATATATTCTTGGCTGATCTATAAGTTGTGAGCTACCCCATATGAAAGGTATGAATTGGTAATCATCCAAGCTCCACACACCGTGACTTCCGGCTGGTTCCATTCTGTATATCTTCTGCAAACGTCTGACTATATTCAAGTATTTATTGAAAACCAAGAATACTACTGCCACATTATCTTCAGTTACTAGATTACCTATTTTATACAGACAACAGAGAAACATGACAAAGGCCATCTCATGACCTGTCCCATAGTCAATCCTTGTAGGGTTACCAAAACTCTCTTCCAAATAAACTTTGATTTCAGGTATAGCTAAGTGTATTCTGGGATGCAGAGCATTTTGGAGATAAAGTGTACTGTTCAGTTTAAGTTTGGAGAACCATGACCTGAAAGCAATATTACCAAATCTTTGTGGCTGCTCAATAGGTGGAAACTCGTCAACGAGTTTATTAATTAGGTCAAGTATTTCTAGGACTTTCTTTACATTCTCTGAGATCTTACAGTCTACTGATAAGGGTTTGGACTTTATAGCTTCATTCAGTGTAGCTATGAAGCCGGTGTATTCCATGTAAGCTTCTGATTTCTCCCATATAGCCATGTCTGTGAGTGTTTTAACTGCTTTCTCAGGTTCCAGAAACCGGTGGTTAGGCGGTAATTCTTGTGGAAGATTCTCATTTATCCCTACATCACCAATAACAGATTCGGAATTCATCTAAAACAGAACAACAAAAGAGTGAAGTATAAATAACACTAATTCTATTTTTCTCTGAAGTATTTCATTCAACATAGCTTTTAGACCTTCCCATTGTAGTATCACATACGTAAGTCACTGTTTTGTGTATTGATGCTTATCTAAATGGTATAGATAAAGAAATACGCGCGTCAAATAAAATTTACTAGCAGTAACATACATAATGTTGTGTGTACGTTGACCCACAATAATTTAGTTTTACCTCTGTGGAACAAGTCCGCAGCGGACACGATACGATAAGCTTCGCAAATGAAGGTCACAGATGTCAATCTTAGTTTAACCACATGCAACCTTACTTCTTTATTTTGTATCAATAAAAGAACAGTGAAAAGCTGATGTGAGCGTGTCAATACTAAAATCATGGAAAAAATACTAAGAGGTATTATGAGATATCGTGTTTTAGATCGTGCAAGCATGGTAAAACAATTTCAAGAAGTAAAAAACAATCCTACGGTAAGTTAAATTTCTACTGACCTTTTTATTCTGAAATGCTAATGGATGTTAAATTGACGAATAAAAATTATGGTATTGTGACTTTGCACTAATTAATAACTGTTATTTTGCGTTGTATACGAATAAATTACGGTATCTTCAACAAAATTAGTGACGAAAATTACATTTATTTTGACATTTCATTTAACTCTCACTGACAGTGAGGTAAGGTTTGTTTGCTCGTTCAGTTTCCCATCAATCAAATGCCAACCTTACAAAATATAAACTGCGTTCAAAATGAAAGGAAACGAAGTATGAGTTTTTGTTAGGGCGGAAATGCTAGGATAGCCCGCGAAATTCAATTCGTTTCAGTGTCAGGTTGTATGTTGATCAAAATACGATTCACGGCCGCAACAAATATGGCTTTACAGAATTATTATGATCATTATAACATCAACACAACCCTTTAAGTTCATTTAATTCCATTCAATGACTTTTTCATTAATTTCGCGGTCTACCCTGGCGCTTCCACCTTTACACGACAGATTTGTATTGATGGTAGTTTGTCCTCTCCTACTTAGATAAGAAGTGAATGTTACTGTAACCACAATTAATAATTGTTTACTAATGTTTGCATCTGCGTCTCCTCTTGTATTAATTTATCCTTCTGTTTTCTACCTTAGCCTAAAGCAGTATTTTACACATGCATGGACAGCAGAATGATTCCGACAAGGTTCACAGAGACCAGTGTCGGCGATATGTTTGTTGGTTCGTAATTAACTTAATTGTGAAGTGTATATCCGTATAGTGTTGTTTTTAACTTCAAACCCTAATAAATATGAATCTTTATTTCAGTGCGGAACGCTGGGAATGTAATACCACACTCGCAGTACTTTGTTGATGAGATGACTAGCTGTGAGCCAGCCGCCTTGGAGCTTGGTTGTATTTTGAACGATATAAGACATATTATTGTCTGTGGGCACAGCGACTGTAAAGCGATGAACCTTCTGTATAGGCTAAAAAGTAAAGAGGAATCGAGTATAGTTAGTATCGCCATATTGTTTTTTAAATTGAGAAAGGATATACGGGTGATATCATGATAGTCGGTGGTACACACTTACCCCAACCCGTTCGGGCACTTGCAGTGATAGAAGAAGAAAAGTAACACCCCTAGAAAGGGTGTAAAAAGACTCTTAACGATGCCGATCTAAGGCACTTGTTTTCCCCGTCTTTGCGATCATTTTTTTTGTTCTAGACCATACCTGGGAAAGTTCCAACTTTTCCAAGTTTTTTTTTTAATACTTAATCTAAGATTTTTACTTTTAACAGCTCCACACTATTCAATCTTTCCATCAGCACAATCAGCACATTCGAGTTTTACCGTAAAACGCCCCCAAAAAGAAAAGTCGTTTCTCAGCAATAATTTTTGCGTAGTTACTTCTAATATGATGTACAGAATGCTGGGTTGACGGCTTCGTGAAGAGTCTGTTTACACCCTGTATGTATACCTATAAGGGAAGTACAAGTTGTACAGCTTGCAGTCGGTTTCACCACGTTGACATTGTTTCAGCAACATGGAATGTTCTAGAGTTGTTGGCATGATCAGGTTTCCATCTTTTTTCCAATGATTAAGTACGTGGCTAACATTTTGCTGTAATTTCAGGAACAAAGAAGACTGTCTCCTCTTAAATCGTGGATGTGCACGCATGCTCACACGAGTTTAGACAAGTTTTTGGCAATGAAAGGTGATTTTACGAAGCCTATACTTTTCACGGCTGAAACACCGCAACGAAAATTCGTTGCCTATATAGACCCAGACGATAGATTTTGTATAGAAGACAAACTATCACAGGTAACATAACACTACCGAATTATTTTAACTTCTAAATAAGTTTATATCCCGAGATAGGGCTTTGCGGACCAAAAGTTGCTTAGTAGCAACAGCAATGTTGCTGACTCCGATCGGAATAATGGTCAACCTCACTGTCTGCAAAGTTTATAAGTACTGGGGATATCTCTATCAACAGGGATTCATTTTTGATATGGGACTTCTGGCATTTATCTGTAAATAAAATCAATTACTCTGTAAAAAATAAAAATATGGTGACGCATTGCCCTGCGTTCTATTGTTGCAAATAAGGACTGCCCACTGTAGATCCCTATTTCAGTTTATTAAAATTAAATAAGGATACATGTTTTCTAAATGTCTAATGACGATTTAAAAAAGGCTAGTCATTTTTTTTTAATTTTCAGGTGAACACGCTACAACAGTTACAAAACGTCGCATCCTATGGAATGCTGAAAAAGCGTCTAGAGAAGCACGACCTCCACATCCATGCGTTGTGGTTCGACATCTATACCGGAGACATTTATTATTTTAGCAGGCGAGCCAAGCGGTTCATCATCATTGACGAGTCATCTTACGAGTCGATATTGGCTGAAGTCCGAAGATATTACTCTTAGTACCTTTCTAATACTCATTGCTCAGCATTCTCGGTCTCGAACGTATTGTTTTGCCTGCATTTTTCTCGGTCACATAGTCGGCATCACCATCAACTTGGATAATAGTACAAGTCCATAATCGGCCTGTGTTTTTGAAGTGAAAACTTCTTTAGAGGCGTTGAGCACTTTTTGGGTGAAGGAAAAACATTGAACTCATCGTCACTTGACGTAACGTCACGCTTCGTAGCACTCGTAGGCGATCCGCTAAGACGTAGCACCACATAGGCATGCGCGGGGCATAACCAGTGCTACGACTGGGGAGGGGCTTGTGTTTTTTTTGTTGTCACTTCTATCGGCAGTCCCCAAAGACTGCCCCGATTGTTTTTTTTTTCTTAGTACTATGATATGGTTGCTGTGTGTTTACTTACTAGTTTCGGTGGTTAAGAAGCGCCTCATTGTGTGTAGCTTTAGTTAGAGCGGTACGGTTAGTAAAAACGCGAAAAATTAGACGCTGCGCGCCTGGGATAATCAATGTTCCTACTACTAAAATTTAAAATAGATTTTTTTTAATTATTATTGGTTGGCGCCGTTCCGTTTTGTTAAATACGGGTTATTTATTTTGTAAAGATTGGAAATAAGTACTAAACAGCCTATACAATTTTCCATAAACATATCGTAGCATATATCAGAATTAAATGTCACAATTTTTATACTTACATAGAATTTAGCAAGTTTTACTACAATTTATAGCCAAGTATAGTCAGCAATGAAAGTCGTCAACAACACTTCTAGTTAATAATTAATCATAATTTAATCATATAAATGTAGGTATGCCATTAACATAATCATTTATTAATAGGTATATAAGCAACTGTTGTATAATGAGGGGTATTAAAACACGAATGTGGGTTTATCACACGAGGCGTAGCCGAGTGTGATAATAGTATCACATGAGTGTTTTAATACCTAATTATGTACAGTTGCCTATAAGACTTTATCTACATCCATGATATGAATCCTCCATAAAAGGTTCTGAAACCATAGGGTGTTGAAGTGTTGTAAGAAGTCTATGTAAATTCATGGAAAGTTTAATTGCTGAGTATTTAATACAAACAAACCATGTAGGTATAGGTAATAATATAATTATTAACATTTTGGATTGTACAAATTAAAATGCACAAAGCTTGTATCACTCATTTTTGTAAACAACAAAGTACTTAGTGCAATAATAATATCCAAATATCGAACAAAGATGGCGGGATACGACGTGAATTCGAATTAACCTATACCTAAGTTTTTTTTTTTAATTACGTCGCTGTGGTCACAGAGTACTTTTATATATATGGCTGTGGTAGTGAATCAGACAATGTTCTTTTTTTAAAACGAGTTGCATAATGAAATTCAGTACAACATTAAAACACCCGTTTGGATGTTTTATTGGTTATTATGACACTGGCTGTTTTAATGTTGGCCATAAGCTAACTGTTTCAGATACTTTTATAGAGGATTTTTATAGCATGGGTGTAGATAAATGTATTCACATTACTTACTCAGATAAATCAGTGTAGGTAATGGTATGTGTATGTGGAAGTCTTATTTTGTTGGTGACTGTATCTATAACGCTTATTATAGGATTGCTTTTATGTACTTGTTTTTACTTTAGTTTTAAGATTTTGTATACTTATTTAAAAATTTACTTAATTAAGGTTTGCTATTAAGTAATTATTGTTTTTAATGTCTTGCCTTTGATTTTGGGACCAAAAATATAGTTTTTGTTATATTATATTTCGCCCCAACCTAATTATTTATACTTTCCCTAACTTGACCTACCATTCCAACGTGTGGCTGACTCTGGCAGAGCCACCATCAGGGATTTTAATTTTGATAACACAAAAATTTAGTCGCTAATTAGTCGAAATTAGTCGCCAAATATCAGATTTGGTCGGTTACTGGTTCAAAAGATATAAGGGCTTATTGGTGGCCCTGCTGGAGAGAGCCTACCCCAGCAGAGCCACATTAATAACTCAAAAACTAGGGCACCTAGCGAAGATCTGTTTTCTCCCATAATTACTCGCTAATTAGTCGCCAAATATCAGATTTGGTCGGTCACTGGTTCAAAAGATATAAGGGCTTATTGGTGGCCCTGCTGGAGAGAGCCTACCCCAGCAGAGCCACATTTATATCTCAAAAACTAGGGCACCTAGCGAAGATCTGTTTTCTCCCATTTACTCGCTAATTAGTCGAAATTAGTCGCCAAGTTACAGATTTAATCGGGTCCTAGTTCAGAAGATATACTGAGTTCAATTATTAAGGTATAGTCCAAGAGCTAGATCGAAGAGTTCACGATAAATTGCCGAGAAAAAATATTTCTATTAATATCTTCTAGTTTTATCGGTATAAAGTCCTTAGAAATGACCGAGAGAGATAAATTCTCTATAAATACATGTTTAATGTTTTTAATTATTAAGTTAGAGAGACTTAAACTTCTTTGAAACCATTAAACCTTGCTCTTGGTCTATTTAGTGTCAAGATGTACAGTCTCTGCCAGAGTCAGCCACACCATTCCAACGCATTTGTGTGCATTGAACGCAGATAACATTAAGTATGGTAGTGCGTCAGTTCTTTTAGCGATTGAATTTACATTGTCACGCACGAGAGCGCGGTAGGTAAACGTTTGTGAAATTGTGTTGAAAAAAGACGTTAGTTCCGACTATGGCCACGCGCAAAGTCAACTAACGCACCATAAAATGTTCATTCATGCCAACGACATTGGTGTCGTAGATTCATGCGCGCACTACCCCGTACTCCCCTTATCGATAGCATAAATGTGTGCGTAACGGATTAATGGGCCAAATAATTTTGACCATGGCCTTGCTTTGCCAAAGAATGTATACCTTTTACACGTGCCCTTAAAATTATCTCATATCTGTAGTATTTTGGGATCGATCACATGCCAAATTCTCGCTACGACGACGATATAAAATTGTAATGAAAGGATAGGTGAATGAAAAACCGAAAGTACAAGCGATCGAAGAAAAAAAGTTCTTAAATAGTCAGAAAATGGATACACATGGATCTATACCTAACGAAAAATACTTCAAGTACCTATAAATACGTACCTATTTTACTATTAGCATTTCTGAACAAAAATGTATATCATGATTGATTTAGATATGTCAATGTCAAGTGACGTAATGCATTTTGACAATTGTGACCTTCAGCACTTTTGACGGTTACTGTACAGGGAGAAGTTGGAAATTTTTCACGTTGGACTACGTCACTTTATTGATGTTTCATCCTTTTCTATTGATGAAAATCAGTCGAGACAGAAATAGATTAGACCTGAAAAGCAGCGAAGTCAGGATTTTTCTTTCAGCAGTAGTAGCAGTAGCTGTCACTCTGTGTGTAAGTGTCCATGTGAAATTGTGATGCAATCTATGTATTAAATGTTTTGTTATATAATTTTGTGAGTGGAATTGATAGCAGATAAGTTTTGAAGATAAATAGGTAATAACATATCAAGATCTCAGCCTTAGTATGTAACCTTTGTTATGACTGAGACCTACTGTTATGATACAGCTAGAGCCAAAATAATAATACAGGATTGATTCCTCCTGTTCAAGATGCTGTATTTATCCGATTTTTAATGATAGGAATATACTTTCTGGGAAACATGTAACTAATACTAGCCCCTTTTAAATTTTAAAATGCACATTTAATATTATTTTTGTACCTACCATCCCTATATTTTGGTTGAAGGTTATGTATTTTATGTTTCAGATGCACAATGTCGAATCCACAGAAAATATTTGACTATAGAGATGAATCTCAATCAGATAGGCTAGCAAGGAAGTCCAAAGACTCACCATTTATGATAATAGGTAAGACACATAAGTAATCTAGCTATCAATAAATTCGTTACCTAATTCTACCATAAGTTTTTGTCTAAAATTAAGCAGGCTACATATTACACAAGAAACAAAATAATGACAATCGTAGAGAAAGAAGCCTTGACGTCATTTCTGTTATACATTTTGATTGTTTCAGGTATCCTAGGATTAATGGGTGTGTGTGGTTTTGGAGCATACAAATACAAGACGAGGGGTAAAATGAGCACTAGCGTGTTCCTAATGCAGCTAAGAGTGGCAGCCCAAGGCACAGTAGTGTCAGCGCTAACATTAGGATTAGCATACACACTTGTGAGGGATCATGTATTAAAGGACAATAAGAAGAAAGAATAATTTTATTACATAGATTATTTAGCATAATTTTATAGGGAAACTTGGTTCCTATTTAGATACCTACTGCACTTACATGATCAGAAATCTCATAATCTAATCTCAAAATCCTAGTTTTATATAATTAACATCATGTTAAATACATATTGCAAGTTTCCTTAGCTAGTATAGTTTAGAAGCTAATTATGTTCTGTGATCATTTAGCAGGTATTAATTTACATTGTATGTAATAATATGTTATTTATTGGTTAAGTTATTACATAGTAAATACTAGTATACACTTTGGTCTAAATTTGTATTGTGTTGGATATCTGACAAACTTTTTTGCTGCCAGTCATGTGTTTTAGGATTATGCAAGTCACAAGATTATTGTCATACAAATTTGATTTAACTAGATCTACAATAAATCATTGTCCTGATAATATTAATGTATATGTCCAAAGGAATAATTAAAAATAAATCTCGAATTCAAATAATAAGAATCTGTATTAAGATTTTAAGCAATGTTGTGTATAGTTGAAAAATGTAATTGTGAAAGCAATAAAAAAAATGTTGTGGTATATTACCTTGTTTGCTCTATTTCTTGAAAAAATTATAAATAAAATGGTTAAATTTGAATCTTAATGATTTATTAAAAATATATTATACATTATGGTGGATGCTCCAGGGTAGCCCGCGAAATTCAAATTTTCTTACGTTTTATGTAATTTTCTTAAGTTTTCAGGCCAGTGCTATTCACTATACTATTTTATTAATAAAAGTCATTCAATCGAGACGTACGTCTTATAGCCGCGAATCATATTTTAATCAACATACAACCTAGCACTGGCCTGCAAATTGCAAAAAACGTAAGAAAATTTGAATTTCGGGGGCTACCTTGGAGCATCCACTTTAAGTCCAAACAACATCATTACAATAATACAAAAATATTTGCTTTACTAAATTTTTACATTTCACATAAATAAATAGGTATATTATTAACAAGCAACAAATTAACATTTAATCACTTTTACTACAGTCTGAAGTCTTTTTCAGTCTGAGACTGAATGTAGGAATGGTCAGGTCATCCTTATCAGATGTGGAATGATTTTTAATGGAATTTGACGTCATTTTAACCGATGATAGGTCATCGGCGTTACTGAACAAGCCATTCGAAATGTTCGAACTGGAGCTCGAGCGGTACGTCAGGGACTTGAATAGTTGGACGGGGGTGGAGGTCCGTGCTCTGTTAGTGCCGCTGCGCGCACTCTCTGTGGAGCACTCATTGCGATTTACCTGTGATGATTCTTTCATTTCCTCAGGTATTTTCGTCTCAAACAAAGAAACAAACTCTTCTTGAGTATCATTCACTTTTGATTTATTTGTAAAGGTAATTTTCTTAGCTAATTCATTTCTCAAAAATTCTTTAACAGTCATGGAGTTTGAGAAAGTTGTTTGCTGTTCTGCATTTTTTGAATTGTCTACAGTATTCTTATTATGTGTGCCCTTACATACATTTCCTCCGGATGAAACTGAATCTGAAACTAGGGCTGGTATTTCCTGATGGGAATTTTTACTTTTAAATTGATGCAAGCTAGAACTAGAGGTGTTTGAGGATGACGATAAAGCCAAACGCTCCTTTGTCTTTTTCAAAGTGGACGATGCCCAGCCCATACCAAGTTTTTTAAAAGCATTTTCTAGGTCAGGGTTTGAAGAAAAGCTAAAGGTATCCGACGTTTCGGCGATATTTTCTTTATTTTGGGTAACAAGATTCGATTTCTTTTTACCCCTGCGTGCTTTTGTCAAAGCTAGCATGGATAACGTAGATTCCGAAGAAACGGTAGTAGAATTAATATTGGATGCTGTGTCAAATTTGAATGGTTCAGTAATAATATTTCTCTTTAATAATTCTGCTATAACATCTGGCAAACTACCATCTGAATGCAAAGAACTGATGTCATCATGAATAGCATCATCTCTCTGTATATCTTCCAGATTGGAACCTTCGTCTGGTGGCTCCATGTTGTATTGTTTTGCATATTCTTGAATACTAATAAAAGGCTCCAACATAATATCATTAAACTGTTTTAGATCTATCATTTGGAATTTCGAATCGTCTGACGATTCAGTTGACGAAAATTTACAAATTTTAGATAAATGTGACTTTTGAAGCAAGTCAGGGTTCATGGAGGATTCTTTTCCATCTTCTTTTTGCCCGTTCTTTTCTACGGCTTTGTCCCCAGGCCCAGGGGATGATCTGCTAGAATTGATGGAAGCCTCTTTAGCATCGTTGCGCGCAGACTGATTCTTGTGTTTCGTACTCATGGGAGAGTCTACTTCTATGACAGTTGATAGTTCGTGCGGAATTATATATTCTTGGCCATGTTTTAAACTAAGTCGGGATAAAGCCGGTGGCGGTTTTGGTCTACTTTTAACCATCAGTTCCGCCGTATTTTTAGATACATGTAAAGGCGAATCCAACTTTTCAACTACTTTTGGGCTTTGTGGTAAATTCGGCTCTGGTACTTTAAAAGCTGGTTTGGGAATATCTGCCAAGATATTAATATGTTCAGGCAGAAGTTCGTTTTCTTTAGTGTTTGTTTTTTCCTGAATAGATTCTGGAGATTTCGTTTCCAGCCTCTGTGGAACATCGTTAGAGTCGAATGTAATAGGGCTTACCACTGGCTTATCAGATGAGTCTGTTGATTCTGCAGATGAAATTTGACTATAAGCCAGTGATTTGTTTTTCCGTACCTCCTCTAATACTTTGGCAAGGTTTGATAATCTTTTAGTACATTTTTCGGTCAAATCAGCTATTTTTTCCATGTTTTGCAGTTTATCTTCTGCTAATTTCATAAAATTAGTATCAGTGTTAACATCAAGGTTTTGGGTGGTCTGCGTAGACATACTAACGGGAACATCTGTTGAGTTGAATTGTCCAGATGAATCGACCGTTGTCTCCGTCGCAGTAGCTTGATGACGCTTCAAACGTGGCGTGTTTCTCTTTTTAAGGGACTCGGTTTTGGTGTGAGGTTTGAATCTTTCAGTACCGGCAGCAGAATGTTTTGCTGTAGATTCAGAATCATTAAACCTGGAGGATGGTTCCATATAAACCTGCCTCGGTGTGGGTGGACTTTTGCTGCGTGTTCTATTGACTGCACGAAATTCAGGCAGTTTGTTTTTACCGTCACTCGATGAATGCGACGCAGATTTTTTATACTTTCCCGGACCTGTTTTTATTTGCTTTAGAAAGTGTTTGGAAATATTGAAGGACTTTACTTTGTGTACAGGCTTTTTGCGGAATGTTCGCGATGAAGAATTTCTCAGATTCCTCTTATTATTAGCAACTGAATGGTCAAAGGAATTTTGTGTCAGTTGCTCCTCCATAATTTGCCGTTTTATCAAGTTTTTTATTTGTGCTAACGATATCGTATTCACCACAGAAGATTTTCTCTCATCAACATTAAATGGAACATTAATTATTGAGCTGCCTGGAGTGCCTACCGAGCTGCATTCCTGATCTGCTACTTCAACTGCTTTAAGCCCTTCTCTATTCAGAGCCAATAATTTATTCACGTAATCTCTAATAATGGGATTTAACCTTGATTGGTCGGGTTTTCTATCTCGACAAGAGCTTGCAAATTTATATCTATTACCTGAAGTCAAATCTATACCGACGTGCGTATTAGCGTTTCGGGACGATTTGGGTTTTTTGTGTCTATGACAATGCCCTTTTACAAGATCAACTTTTCCACGATTATGATGTGTGCACATTGGTTTGTCAATAGTTGTCCTTTTGCATGGCGCATTTCTTTCTTTTAGAACATCACGAGCTTGCCGTCTTTCAGGAGAATTATTTTCTGAATTTGACGGTGTTATAAATCTTTTACTTTCATATTTTTTAGTAAGGTTTACCGGTACATTGACTTGGTTTACTCTCGCCATTTTAGCGAGCACACATTTTCGGCACGCGCAGTCAGCAAATTCTTCGCGGTATTCCTTTCCAATTAGTTCAAAAGTGCGTATTGGATCATATGCTTCTTCTTCGGTCGTGACATAATCATTTCTTAAGAATTTAGGTAATATCATTTCTGGTGGGCTCATATAAGCAGTAGAAGTCGAGGAACTCATGTGAAAGAAAACAGGTCTATGTGTCGGTGAGCTTAAGGAAGTTTGAGTGTATGTAGTTGTCGACGGTCTAGGGAGTGCGTCAATTTTTGTTCCTTCAATTAAACTTGTATGCACGCCTTTTTCACGCATATCTTTTTTAGTCTCCAAAGTAGATTGTATAAAAACTACATCATCGCTTCCTTCAGCAATAGTTTCGATGTGATGTTTTTCGTTATTGTCAGATGGCATATTTGTTTCTATAGAGAAGGCATTTGTGGTTGGATCGGGTTGAGGCGGTGTCTTAGAGGAATGTTGATCAATATCATTTCTGTTGCCCAAAACCCCGTCAGAAGTTAGCCGTACATCGTTCACATCGGGCTCGCAGCTAGCAGGATTATTTCCATTGCCGCTATTATGGATTTCCTTTCCAGATTGTAAATTATGATTGAGCACTGTGTTTTCATCAGGTATTTTTCCTTGTGGCGGTTTATCTTTCTTTCGAAGTTGTATGACCACTTCGTAATTATTATTATTAAGGAGCCCAGAAGAATCTATGAAGAATTTCCCTGCCTCGTGGCCAGTTTCGTCAACTAACTTAATATACCCACCTTCAGATGAATTGCCCTTGTCGTTCTCGACAGTTACATATGAGGATGTTGATTGCACAGTAGATTGCACAGATGGAGGAGGGTTGCTGGGATTTTCCTTGTATTCGCTGGGCCACTGGCTCTCGTTAGTCGTCCTAAAAGCAATCGTTTTATATTATGTATCTGTTTTGATCAGCCCAAGATAGGAAAAAGTGGATTGAGATGGAGGAGGCCTATACTCGTGGAGAGGTCCTTAGTTAAACTTATGTAAAATAAAGAATTATTATTACTAAGGAATTAGAGAGGCTTAAATAAATAAATTAATTAATTTAAAAACCTAGTGTGAAATACTTACGTTGCAGGTGCAGGACAATCGCCGCTTTCCCATTGTAGGGGAGTACCTGAAAAACGAACATAATATCATTAAAGCATCGCACACATCAATGGAATACGACTGGCTAACTGATAATACGAACCTTTGTCACGATGTTGACGTTTGCATGGGCTCTTACTGCGACATGATCGAAGGTGAATGTCTTCAGACCGCGCCGCTGCCACCTTGTCAGGGGCGTCGTAGTAAATCGACGCTACGTTGTCCCTGAACAAGACATCAATTATCTTCTATGCTAACTTTCAGAATGCACCCTGCATTCTAAAAGACGCATATTGCTTTCAAATATTTCCGTCTTGATAAAAAATAAAACAATATTACTGAATGAAATGTCTCTCAGTGTTGCAATAACATATTGATTCTGAATTATGAACAATTAGTAGTTAAAAACTACTAAACCGATTTTAAATAAACTTGCACTTCCATAGGTTGGACTATGCCTAGTCCAATTAAAAAAGATTTTTTTGGATTCGACTTATAGTTTTTGAGATGTCGCGAGGACAAACCTATCATACATAAACTTATGAAATATGGCACACATTTAGAAGCTGATATTGACTAACATATAAAAATTGCAATTCTGACAATATTACATACATACGGGTCGAATTGATAACCTTTTTTAAAGTCGGTCAAAAACTAAATATCCAGTGACATTTAGTTTTATGTGCAAAAAAATTCTATGCTTTAAACTGTTTCAACAAATAATTCAGTTTTATAATTGCAATTCTTAATCAATATTTTAGTGCGTAGAAAAACAGCTATTCAGTAATATTGACTTATATCAAATCAGTGAAACATTTGAAAGCTATGTGCGACGTTGCTAACTTTCAGAATACAAGTTGAGCAAGCTCTTCATCGCTTAAGCTGTTCTGACAGTGGAATGACTAACTGTAATGTAGCCACAGAAAGATTTTTCAGTGTTGTTTAAGAATTTGAAGGTGATTGCAATCGTTATGTACAAAAGCAGTAAAGCACTATAATTATGTTAAAGACTACACTAATATGATCAAATAATCACTACAACATTAATGACTTATTCAATTTTAATACAATTTTCAACATCATTATATAATTTACCACCAAGGTTTGCGAGGCGTGGTGGACTTCCACATCTCAACATTAGTAGTGCAACAACTCATCTTGTAGCCCGCCCTGCAGAAGGATAGGAACTGGTAATAGTAGGGAAGGAAGACGGATGGGATAGAAACATTCATAATTACAAAACATTAAACTCACCCCCTCTTTTCCTCCACCATTTTGTAGATACCTAAAAAAAGTTTATTTATTTTTTATCTCTTTCAATTTCAACAGTTAAAAAATTGGACTTCTATTTTAAACAGATATTAGATAATTTGATACTTAATTTAATAGTAAAAAAAATATGGTAAATAAAAAATACCTTCATTGAGTTGTTCAAATGACACTGCATTTTCAGCTCTCTTATTAGTAGTTGTATGTTCAGTTTCCTGCTTCTGAACTTTCCCAATACATGTCAAAGATTTTGCAATTTCAGTCAAAAGTTTGGTTTGTTTTTTCGATTTTTTTGTTGTTTTAGAATCAAGTACTTTGTATATTATAATTCTCTCAGCATCAGATAGATTCTGATTGATCTCTTTAGCATTTCTATGTTTCCTTTTTTTATCCACTCTCACGTCTAATAATGAACTTGTGTCTGAAGTAATGGAGGAGCTATCGGAAGATTCAGTGGTATTCTTATCTATTACTACAGTTTCAACTATTCTTTTGGCAGTTGGTTTGTCCTGCGTATCTTTAGTTGGAGGCGTGTGCTTATGCCGTGACCGGTATTCGTGGTAACTATCAACTTGACTAAACTTGACGCTGTTGCCAGATTTCCCCTGTCTCACTGTGTTAGGTATTGCGTGGATGGCGAGGTCGTTGTCAGTCTCAGGCACAGGCATCCAAGAGTATTGGAAGTCTCTGCTATCAAAATTGTCACCAACTTCAGGTCTTACAGGTGATTTTGAATTGTTGCGAGATTTCTGAAATTAATAACATATTTATGTAGTCAAATTGAGAGAATTTGTAAATGGTTTAGTTTTATCAATTTGATTTTTACTGAGTATTTACCAAACAGTTATGTTTTTTACATTCCTTTTCTATTTTCTTGTATTCTTGTTGCATCTTCTGCTGGCGACTCTCCTGCTGCATTTGCTGTCGATGCTCATCCATATACGCATTTTTCTAAAATAAAAAAGAAAACAAAAATCAAAATATTTTATTTCACATAGGCCTACATGGGCACTTATAAGACGTCTAAAAGGTGCACGGTTCGGGTTGGTCGTTTCTATGGAGAAGAACCGGCAAGAAACTCCGTGTTTTCATATTATCCATTACCTTTGCAAGTGTTCTGTCATTTACAGAAAATGAGTATGGAGGTTAAAGTTTAATAAGAAATGTATGGGAATTAAATAGGTACTGCAAAAAAAAACTCAAACCTTGTCATACTCACAATAACTTTACTACCCTTATCCTTAGGCAAGGAGTTCAAGAAATTCATAGTGTCCTTATACTCTTTCTCAACATTTTGCTTAGTCACTGCCACCTTGTTCCTCATATCCTGAACTTTCCTTTGTTCCTTGTCGTTAACACCGAGGGCTGACACCTCCCTCATGGCCTGGGAGTACGCATCCTCTTCAGACTGCAGGTCTCTGACTACAAGCCTGTCACCATAAGGCAAGTCCCTGGTGTCTCTAGTAGAGTGGTTGTACATTAAAACAGAGCTCTTCTTTTGAACATTATTCTCTCGCTCTGGAGATCTTCCGAGTTTAGCTTTGCTGTTAGAGGCGGGTGCCTTACCTGGAACTGTCAGTGATATTATACCTATTGTGACGTTATTAATGATTTAATTGAGTCTAATTCTTTAAGTAAGCTTGATGCACGTCTTTACAATAATACAACTTTTATACATAATGAAACATTTACAATGGGCAATGAATACAAGAGTACATGATTAATTAAATATTATGATACAAGTGACAGCTGAAATATGATATAATGGATAAATGGGCCCAACTCCAATGGATTACAAAGCCACCATTGCTTATTACTTGCATCACAATTTTGCTTACTAATTCCTGGACCAACTTTATTCCTCCTAAATGGGCTTCTTCCTCTTACAACTGGGCTTGGTTGTATATTAGCTTGATGCACAGGTCTTATGGAACTAAAGATCTGGTTAATTTGAGCATTAGTCACAGGTTGGAGCTGTCTACTAGGTACAGGACTATCATAGATAACTTTCTGAGAACAATATTGGCAGTTCCTTTCTGCCCTCCAGGCTGGCACTGGAATTATTTGTTGGTCATGCACTTGGCAAACATTAAAAGGAATACCTTCAGGCTTTGTAGATCTTGTGCGTTCTATTGTCTGTTTCAAGCTTTGCATATCATCCGATGCCTTCTTGTTTGTGAATGTTGGTTCAGTTTCGCGTAGGCGCAGTTTTCTGGTCTGCAGATATTCAGACACAATTGTCAAGGAAGGTCTTCCTGGTTCTCTTTCTTTCGTTTCAAGTGTATGCTTGCCTCGTAAACTTGATGGCATGTCCTTGCTGAGGGCAAACAAGTCTATTTTATTGCTCTTGTCAGCTTTACTTCCTATTAAGTTATCAGAATCCTTAGGAGTGTCTTTGTCTGTAGGAAGTGAGAGTTCTGGCACAGGTTCCCACTCAGGTATGGTCGCCATGTCCCACTGAGTGGCCATGTCACTTGTCTTCACAGCGTCTCCCTCATTGTTACTTGTTGCTGCATCTTTGTTGCTTTCCTTTGAGTTTGCAAGCTCTGAAGAACTGCCTGCCTTTTGACAATCATCAGAAACCTTTGTGCTTGAGGATTTGGACAAAAGCCTATTAGCTACCACTGATGACTTTTCTCGGCTAATTTCATTAGCAACCTCTCTGTGGAACAGAATAATGACAAAATGTAGACATAACAACTTCAAAAAAAAACTTTTAATTACAATTCAATAAAACTATTGAATATATTTATAAATTGTATTGTTAGACCAGTTCATCTACGTAGTACGGAATCATTTATTTACCTACAGATTACATTTTTTATTTGGATAAAACAAATGCTAGAGAATTTAGTTAAGATTAAAAGGCAATTTATGTCACACAATCCCTAAAATAATGTATTTGTGAAGTTCTGCAATAGAAAACAAGGGGTCTAAAATGGCCACTTTAGCAGAATCGTAATAAGAATCACGTTAAAAATTTAAAATTCATAAAATGGACTTTATTACTAACACCATAAAGTCTATTTTAAGAATTTAAAATTTTGAACGTGATTCATACTAAGATTCTGCGTGGATTCTGCTAAAGCGGCCGTTTTAGACCCGCACGGGGTCTCAAATGGCCCCTTTAGCAGAATCGTAATATGAATCACGTTAAAAATTTAAGATTCTTAAAATGGACTTTATGATTATGAGATTAGTCCTTTTAAGAATTTAAATTTTTGAACGTGATTCATACTAAGATTCTGCGTGGATTCTGATAAAGCGGCCATTTTAGACCCGCTGAATAGCTTATAATAGCTGTATTGCTCTATTACAAGCAATAATTTGGTGTGAAAGAGTAACAAACATCTATCCATCATGAACTTCCACAGATTCTCACCTGGCTTGTACTTTTCTGTCCAGTAGTTTTTTCTGTTGATCTAATTTCTCTTGCTTTTTCTTTCTCAATTCAGCTGTAGCCTCTTTACCCCGCAACTTAGACAAGTCTGTCTTTACTTCATCTATTAACAAAACTTACTCTTATATAATCTTATCAACTAATTTCATATTAGGGATTTAGTCCATCAGTTAGATAATCGAAAAATATTGGATACGTGTTTTTTGTGTTATTAAATTAATAAAAATTGATGAAGATGTCAAAGATGAGTGGGGCTTGTGACGTCAATTTGAGTAAAAAAAGTACTCAAATGTGACATCACACGAGTTTTCGACGCACTGTATCGTCTTCCTTTTTACCCGACTGCGCCAGAAGGAGGGTTATTTGTTTACTGTTGTCTTGTTTTGGAAATAATATATCTGACGGCCTAATTAGATTTTTTTGTCATGTACCCTTTTGTTACTCACTCCCCTTCAATGAGATATCATGCAAGATTAACCTTATGCTTATTAAACATTGTGAGGAAACCGCCTGAGAGATATTTCTTGCCAGCATGTAAAGTAAAATAAAGTAAATAATACCTCTGACATCAGGTTAGGCGCTAACCACACTATAAAGAAAGAATCCTTAACTTTCATAATATATTTATTTATTTAAACTTCATGTACCATCACAACGGACGAAATCTTACCACCGATACGGTTCTTTTTGTTTGCAGCGTCCGGCCACTATTGAAGCGCTTATGTACGCTCATCAACCAATAGCATCGCAGCATCTGATCTCTTGTCTTTGTTAATGAAAAAAAGGGTTGAAAGAAAAAAATACTAGGGGTGGTAAACAGATGTGGACATTGTGTCCACGGGATTTTGTTAAAAACATGGTAAGATTTCGTTCGAGCTGATGGTACAATAGTGGTACATAGGCAGACTTAATGCCACAAGGCATTCTCTACCAGTCAACCTGTAATACCCTAACCTTTTTTTTAACCTTTTGTAATATACCAGTTAAACACTCTTTTCTTAATTATTCTCAACATCAATGAGCATGTTGTACTTCCTGTTAGCTACTGACTACTGTTGATAAGTTGCTGTGATCATTGCAGAGCAAAAACTAAATTAGTGCGAATATGGTCATATTTGGCAGTAGTTGGTCAAAACTATTTGTGATTTTGTACTGAAACTGAAATGATAAAACATATGTCTAAAATGGTTTGTGTGTTTACATAACTCTTAGGGCATCTTTTAGATTAGTAAAGTGAATGAAGGGTATGCCGTTAGTATTTTATCTTGTATACAATACTTCATAGTTTTATACAGAAGTTTTATTCATTAACACTATACATTATTTACATAGGTACTAACTCTATAAAAATATTTACAAGTATCAAAAAGGGTTACAGGGCGTCGAAAAATTCGTCCACATCGCTGTCAACAGGAAAAGTGCCCAGAAGGCTGGCAGCATT
Source organism: Xestia xanthographa (assembly GCA_905147715.2). Lineage (NCBI taxonomy): Eukaryota > Metazoa > Arthropoda > Insecta > Lepidoptera > Noctuidae > Xestia > Xestia xanthographa. The sequence goes on along the minus strand of LR990645.1, from coordinate 21,854,949 downwards.
GCCACGTTGGATGGCAATGCTGATTCTTTGGCCAAAAAATAGGCCCGCCCTCTGGTCACGTGAAGAGTCGACCAACCGTTTGGCGATTTCTCGAAAAACTAGGTGGGCACTCGGACCCCATGGCCCTTCATAGTATATTCCCAGCAAACATAACTTTTTTTTTACCAATACTACTTTTGTTTTGCCTATCACTTCATGCATTTATGTTAGGTGTTTTAAAATTTGATTCAGATAGACGAATGTTAATTGTCACTAGCAAATAAGTAAATTGGTTTTGAAGAAAGCAAGCTGCACTGACCCCAATAACTTGAGCTTGAGCAGGATGTAGGTAACCATCCTAGACAAAATATGCGCTTTGGACGTGGAGTTGTGGACACCATCACGTTATACAATACATTAGTTAGGTAAACCTTTTTGATTAACTTATCGTACTAATGATCACAACAGCATATTCATAACTAACTGTACCTACCTAACTGGGTAACAACCATCAAATTGGTAGCAGAGCGTGGTTCAATTTGATGGTTGTTAACCAGTTAGGTAGGTACAGTATTATGCGTTATTTAATAAAATATTAGACAACATTCGATATTTTATTCTGGAATTTCACAAGAAACGTCGTTTGGAAAAAACTTCATGGCAACAGTTAGTTTTTTATTCCTCTAATATGTAAAGAGATATTGCTGTGTGACAAAAACTCCAACACTAACCCCAACTTACCTTGCTCAGTGAATTCGGTAGCACTATGATGACTCGCGCCAACGTTTTCCAACCCTTTCGCATAAAGCACCTCCAGTCGCTTGACCAGTTTCTCTTGACAATCAAAGTATTCCTTTTGTTTCTTCGCGTCTAGATCGACGACTTGTCGTAACTTTTCAACCTTGGCGCGCTGTCTTATTTTCTTTGCTATGTCTTTAGACTGCTCACGGACCTAAAAATTTGCGCGTTGTATACTTTATCGGTACTTGACAATTTATTTTATTAGCAAAAATATTTCAAAACAACTCATAACTTTCAAACCTGTTGAAGTCTCAGCTTTCGTCGTCGTAGAAATTCATTTGTTTTTAAAGCTTCGGTCTCTGAAGTCATCTTGACATTTGACTCGACGAAAATAAGTTTTTATTTACATTTCTAGCAAAATAACTTATTTTGTCTAAGCTAGCTCCAGTATTAACATTTTTACAAATCAAACAAATGTCATCCAACGTATTTGATGACAGCAGCAGCAGAGAGCAGACTAGCGAGTACAGTGTTGGCAGTGGCAGATAGTCAAATATAACATGAGACAGCTCAAAAAGTAACATTTTCACGAGAAAAGTAACATTACCTTAATAAGTGCAAAACGACACAATACCATATTATGGCACCTAATTACACAAAAATTAAAATAAGTTTCCTTCCTCCCATTTCTTAAACTTCGAAAAAATCGTAATAATGGTTGATCAAATAATCGACTGACGATGCTGAAAAAGAAAAAACATACAATCAATGATGTGTGTTTAGGTAAAAACTGGTGTACTAAATATAGAAACCAGAGCATTATTATATTCACATTCATTTTACCCATAATAAAACATGAGTTTCTGCTTTTTACACATTTATTTTCATTATAAGACGTAAAAGTTTTATTTTTCTTCGAGAGTATCATCATGGCAACACTGATTTTATGTCAAACAGTCAGGTTTATCAGTCAAATTCTTCGCTTTAGTGTGTGAGTTACGTCCGTATAAATTGCACACAAAAACATTTTTGGATGCGTTCCGTTTCATGTTTTTTTTTTTCTGCCGTAAAAGTAACACAAAAGTAACATATTGAGTCGTGTAACATGGAGGTAACATGAGAGGGTCCAAAGTAACGTAAAATGTTACAAAAGTAACATTCTGGCAACGCTGAGCGAGTAGCGAGTAGGGACAATGTTGCCAACTCAACTACTTAAAAATATGCTAGATTGGTGAAAAAAATATGCTGACCTCATCAAAGTGCCAAAAAAAATGCCAACATAATTATGTGTCATGATATTCATCAACTAGCTGATGTGGAAGCACATGAGTATGAAAACGGAACAGAGTATAAGCTTCATACAACCGCGCGAATTGGTTGCACTACTACAAGCACACGGGGCATGTGTGCGTTACCACGTTACCACTGGCTGCTTGTCGCGTACGCGGTAAGAGTGGAAAAAACCGGTTTACGCTGTCACAATCAGTTGAATATCTTAGGGTTGTCAGGGCAAAACACGTGGTTTGTTTTGTGACAAGTTTGAATATTTTATTATAAAAACGTGCCGTTTCTTAATAGTGGTTGTTTATTGTACTGTGTGTATGAATAATACTAGAAAAAATAAAAATATACCATAATTTATCTATCCCAAGGAGTACAATAGGTAAGTAAATATTTGATTAATATTACTTTTTCAAGTAAGGATCTTTATTTTACTGTATGATTCTTTTTTACTATGAAGAGGGAACTACACGGTGTGTTTTTAGCATTCTATTATTATTACAAGCTTTTGCTAAACATTTGTAGGTACGTGGGCAGGTTGGTATTTATTAGGTATTATTTATGTGTGTTACGTTCAAATATTGAAAGTAAGATTTGAACATTTGAACCAATCCGATGTCTGATTGAGCTGAAAGGAAACGAAACAGTTTTGTATGGGACTCCGACCATAACCTGTACCTTTTAGGAAAGTTGGGAAACTAAACTAACCCCTGAATATAATAAAGTAAATTTTTTTCAATATACTTCCTCGAAAACTGGTCCTTAACGCACTACGATTAGGTACAACATGCAATGTATTTCGGTAAGAGTGGAAAAAACCGGTTTACGCTGTCACAATCAGTTGAATATCTTAGGGTTGTCAGGGCAAAACACGTGGTTTGTTTTGTGACAAGTTTGAATATTTTATTATAAAAACGTGCCGTTTCTTAATAGTGGTTGTTTATTGTACTGTGTGTATGAATAATACTAGAAAAAATAAAAATATACCATAATTTATCTATCCCAAGGAGTACAATAGGTAAGTAAATATTTGATTAATATTACTTTTTCAAGTAAGGATCTTTATTTTACTGTATGATTCTTTTTTACTATGAAGAGGGAACTACACGGTGTGTTTTTAGCATTCTATTATTATTACAAGCTTTTGCTAAACATTTGTAGGTACGTGGGCAGGTTGGTATTTATTAGGTATTATTTATGTGTGTTACGTTCAAATATTGAAAGTAAGATTTGAACATTTGAACCAATCCGATGTCTGATTGAGCTGAAAGGAAACGAAACAGTTTTGTATGGGACTCCGACCATAACCTGTACCTTTTAGGAAAGTTGGGAAACTAAACTAACCCCTGAATATAATAAAGTAAAATTTTTTCAATATACTTCCTCGAAAACTGGTCCTTAACGCACTACGATTAGGTACAACATGCAATGTATTTCACACGCGTGCGTTTTTTACGTGTGCGGGAATGAAAATTGCCACAGAAAACTAAACCTATACTTAGTCCAAATTGGTTCAGTGCCTGGCGAAAGCAAAGCGCGAAAAAATAAATTAAAATCATAGTTTATTAGTTCGTGACAAAAAATATTTTTAGTTATTTTATTTTCTTTCTTCAAAAGTGTATTGAAAAACGATATAAAAATACAAAAAAAATACTATAAATAAGGAATAGTACATTTTGATACACGTGGACATTTGTTATTGCAGTTCTCGGCTCAAAAACACCCTCGCCTACGGCTCGGGTGTTATGATTCCACCTCGAATGCAATAACAAACTTTCTCCACTTGTATCAAAATTCCTTATTTATAGTATTTTAATGCACACAATAAAAATTAAAAATGTTTGACGTTTATCGTGACAGTTATGACAGTTTGTAGATATGACGTTTACCTAATCTAGAAATTGTCAAACCCACAAAGTGTAATTTTTAATTATTCGTTCAGAAGTACATTTCAGAAAATTAAAATAAATAAGTTTTTTTTAGCATTAATACTTACATCGTTCTTATTTCTCGCTACTAGTCGGTCTGTCTAGAGGATAAGCTTCATAAGAACGTGAAAAATTGTTACCTATTTTGGTAGGGTTGTCACATTAAGTGAAGACAAATTAAACAAAACATTTGTGAAATTAAGTTAAACTCTGTTCCGTTTTCTTACACATGTGGTGGAAGGCTGAGAGCTAGTCATAACTCTCTTTTGTTCCGATACAAAGAAGTACATTGTCTGAAACAGTTTAAGAATAACAGCACTTTCCTGCTCTTTTTAGGCCGCGTCTGACGTACAAAATGGCATTCAGGGTTCTCACCGCCAAACTGCCGCGGAGTCGAGTACCGATTTCAATTTTTATTTCAAGAAACATTATGATTTACATTCTTTTCATGTTTTATAAAATATGTTAAAAAAAAATCTATATGCTAAAAGCTAAAAAAAATGCTAAACACGAACAAAATATGCCAAATTTAGCATACAATATGCTAAATTGGCAACACTGAGTAGGGATGTAAAAAATAATCGATTAAAAATCGATTTCTTTTTTCATCTTCAATCGATTTTTTTTTTAGTTTTTAGTCTGACCTTCTCAAGCCCGGCCCGTGAATTATGGTAAACACAGACTTAGCCGCACCGCAGTCGCCACATTCTAATTTTTCTATGCAATCTCGCACACAGACATAGACACTGTAGAAAAGTTGGTGCCAGTTAACATCGGAATAGAGGTCATTAACACCTACGTACCAAGTTTTTGATCACAAAGCGATAACGACACTTACTAGTTACCTAAATCGACCAATAAGCGATACTTTGCTACATCGCTAGAGTATCATAATACCAGTCGGCTAGACATACAGGGGTTGAGAATCTTGTGTTGTTCCAATTCGAATTTATTATTATTTTTTGCTAGAAAACTAATTTTATGCTTATAAATTTACGTGTGACGTAAACACCCCCGCACCGTGACCATAATGTGCTGCACAACTGACGCGATGACCTCGTAAAACGAAAACGGCATAAGATCAGAAATATTTTTTTTTGTGATGAGATAGTTTTTGTGATGTCATAATTATATTTAGATACTTATGGTTTTTCCGTCATGGGTGTCGTTTTCATGGTTTTCGGGGTCGTTGATTACGAAAATGAGCTCAAAATGAAAATCCAAGATGGCGTCCAAGATTTTTTTGGTTTTTCCGTCATGGATGTCGATTTTATGGTTTTCGGGGTCATTGATTACGAAAATGAGCTCAAAATGAAAATCCAAGATGGCGTCCAAGATTTTTTTGGTTTTTCCGTCATGGATGTCGTTTTCATGGTTTTTGGGGTCGTTGATTACGAAAATGAGCTCAAAATGAAAATCCAAGATGGCGTACAAGATTTTTTTATGTTATATGTATTTTTCTTTGTCATTCAAAGGCACTTTTGAATGACGAATAGTGAAATGGATTCAATGATTTACCTTGCCTTTGGTTAAATCTGATTTCAACAAATCATTTTCATTTTCATTATCAACGACCCCGAAAACCATGTATACGACACACCCATGACGGAAAAACCAAAAAAAAAACACCTTCAAGTAATAATAGGCGTGATGTTATGTTTACTCTACAGAGTAAACCTCAGTGGCCATTAAGTCGTGCAAGAGTCCAATCGTGCAAGTGTCCATTCGCGCAAAAGTTCATTCGCGCAAAAGTCCATGTGCGCATATGTCTTTTCGCGCAAGTAGGTGCGCGCAACAAGTGTTCTTTGCGCAAATGTCTTTCGCGCAAAAGTCTCAGATCCTAATTTTAAGATGTATAATAATATATTTACTTAATAAAATTGTCTCAGTAAGTTAAAATAGTGTTAAAAACGAAAATAAATTATTTAAATCAATTAATTTCGTAGGGTACGTTTGCTCGATTTCTTATTTTTTTGGGTTGTGCACTGTGTTATGTATGTGGGACACTGTGATGTATTATGAGACTCGAGCGATATCAGTTTTGCGACAGGTTTGTACGGATGGAGCGACAGTATCGCTAATATTTAGATATCGGGATGAAAGTCGGAGCAATGACCTCTATTCCGATGTTAACTGGCACCAACTATAGAACTTTATACGAAGACTAGTATTTGCGTTGTGCGCGAGCTGCGCGCAGCTCGCGGGTTTCGTGTTTTTGAGAAGTATTTCTTACCCTTATCTAATTTTGAGAATCCGAATCCATATATGAATTGAAAACTCCATTAGTCCTTAAAAGATTTTGAAACCCCTTAAGAACACATACATTAGGAAAACACTCCGAACCCTTACATGCATGATTTTTTGTTTTGTAAAATGAATAATATTTTCGTGTAGATGTTTGAAGTTAAGTAATAGGAAAAATAGTAAAAAAAAATCCCAAGTAAAAAAATAAGGAGTTTATTAGGAAAAAACTTTATGTTGCCTTTTGGATACAATTATGCGTTTGCTGTGTAAAAATGCTACGAATTTACATGGTTGTGGGCCGGCTTGACGTTATTTTTTGCTTTTGCTTTTTAGCATAGCACGCAGGCTGCGCGATGGAGATATCGAAGGTATGCTCATGGCTTTAGAAAATGGAAATATCTCAGAAGATGAAGAAGACATAGGTGACCAAAATGATATAGATTATTAACCAAGTATACAAGATATTTTGAATGATTTGGAAAATGAATCTCCCGAAAATGAAGAAGTCGACGAAGACCCTCCACTTGTATCCGAAGAGCCCCTATCTCGTGAGACCTCGTCCGTGGAACCTGCTTCAGGGCCTTTGCCAACTCCATCAGTTCTGGGTATTCCTGGTGTTGCAGCTTGGAGATCACGTAGCAGGGATCTAACATGGATAAAGCGTAATTTAGTTCATTGTTCAAACTTGCCTCATTTTCTACTCGATTACTATTTTTCAAACTTTGAAGAATAGTTTCTTTGATGTGAAATCGTCAATCAAATCACTCGTAATCGCCAATACACAAACTTTTACACTTACTCGTTTGTAATGACGTAAGACAGAAAAACTACCTGCAAATTTCGATTTATTTTTCTGTTAGTCTATAATCTATGTCCGCATATTACGTTGCGTTCAGAAAGGTACAGCTGTCAAATTATTTTTTTGCTGGCAAAAAATAAATTGTTGCCATTTGTCAACTGTATGCATTTAAGGGTATAACTTTAATCTTATATAAAACACAGACCTTTTCCTATTAAAAAAACATTACCCTAAAGTTTGCTTGTCGTCGCCCCTGAATTACGCTTCACCCAAGACCTACCTACTACCGGACAGGTTTCAACGCCTACTATGATATTTGTTCAAACACCTAATGGCTATCTCTAACCGTTATGAAGTTACAGACCTTTCAATTTTAGAGGAGGTTGGGGAGCGGGCACTTCACCCACTCAACCTTCGTTACGCTACGGAGGTCGCCGGCTCGCTTCGCTCGCTACCTCCCCCCTTCGCTCCACTCAGTCGCACAGGTTCGCTCCAATCAGGATCCACCTACCACCTGAAAGCTATCGTGACCTTATCCCTACGCTACGGGGTCGCCGCGCCGTGCCGGCTCGCTTTGCTCGCATAGCTATCTCTAACCGTTATGAAGTTACAGCCTGAGTTACGCTTTACCCACTTAACCTTCGTTACGCTTCGCTCCACGGTCTCGCAGGTTCACTCCACTCAGTTCATCTTTCTGCTACCGGACGGACAGGTTTCGACGCCTACTATATTTATTTGTTCAAACACCTAATAATTATCTCTAAACCTTACGAAATTACAGCCCTTTTAATTTTAGGGGAGGGTGGGGAGGGGTGGGAAGGGTATACAAATTTCAACGCCCCTCAATAATAAAGTATTAAAAATCAAAGTTTCAGTCGACTATTTTAGTTTTATTATAGTCTGCGCCATTTAAGTTGGGAATAAAGGTCATCGATCCGACTTGTACTAAAAAGTCCACAAAACTTTCGATATGGATCACTCGTCATTCAAAACTGTCGCTAATACTGCATCGATCGAGTTTCATAATACCAAACACTAATCCCAACCGCAATAAGTAAGAAATACGTAAATTTGAAGTATGGTTGTGGTATTTCTTTTTCGAGATTATTTATGTTTTCGACTTTATATTTAATTAAAAGAACATGCCTTAATTGGATTTATTTATTTAGCTATAACTTATATTCCTAGAAGGATATAATTAATTAAACAAAGCGAATTTTAAAGTACTTACCAAAAAAATGAGATTGTTTGGGATATGCCCTTATACTTGGCGCAAAGTGCGATGTTAGAGCGAGTCAGGGGCGCATCACCTATCCGCCATTTTGTAATTATGTCCCCATCGCGTCCTTCCTCTCGACATTCCGTCATGGGTGTCGTTTTTATGATTTTTGGGGTCGCTGATTCCAAAAATGAGGTCAAAATGAAAATCCAAGATGGCGCCGAGGATTTTTTTTGGTTTTTTCCGTCATGGGTGTCAAATTTTTGGTTTTTCCGTGATGTGTGTCAAATTTTCATTTTGACCTCATTTTCGTAATCAGCGACCCCAAAAGTTATGAAGACGATACCCATGACGGAAAAACTAAAAAAAAACCACCTTCAAGTAATAACAGGCGTGATGTTATGTTTACTCAACAGAGTAGGTAACCCTCAGTGGCCAGTAAGTCGCGCATAAGTCCAGTCGCGCAAGTGTCCATTTGTGCAACTGTCCTTTCCAGGGATGTTACGGAGGTGGTTTTATCGGAACCGGAATCGGAGGCGGAGTTTTTAAATTTGGTTTGTCGGAGTCGGAGTCGGAACCGGAACCGAAACCGAAATCGGAGTCGGAGCCGGAGTCGGAAATGGTGGCAGAAGAAAAATGTGTTAAGGTGAATGCTTCGACCAGCCCGCGAAATTCAAATTTTCTTACGTTTTTGGCAAATTGCAAGCCAGTGCAAGGTTGTATGTTGATTAAAATATTGGACGCGATTGTAAGACGTATGTAGTTACAGATTTATAATCATCAAAACCATCAATACAACCCTCCAAGTTCATAAAGGTCTAGCAATGACTTTGACCTTGAAAAAATCGTTTCTCGACCTTCGGTTGACTGGTAGAGAATGCCTTGTGGCATTAAGTCCGCCTATGTACCACTCTTGTACATGAAGTTTAAATAAATAAATAATAAATAGATAGAATAAAAATGACTGTTTCTAAGAGGTCTTGATTCCAACACTTGTATGGAAGTAAAATTTGGGTAAGGAGATATTACAAAAAAAGAATGAGAGTACAATAAATAAACAAAGACTGTTGAATTACACTGGCAACACTACTTAGAGACTTTAATACTACAGTCTTTATTTTCTTATACATACTCCCTGTACTGTCAGTAATCGGTATTACCTGTATTACAGGTGACAAAAGATGTTTTCTTTGCCTAATCATACCATGGCGATGAAAACACAAGTCACGGAAATGAAATACCTGGCCACGGCAATGAAACTAAATTGTTTTACAAGGCATGGCAATGAATTTTTTTTCATTGCCGTGTCTTTTTTTTCATTGCCATAGCAAATTTCGGCCACGAAAACCACGGCAATGACAGCACGGCGATGAAAATCAAGGCAAAAAATAAAAATAACAAAAAACCTATTAACTATTCGAAGAAATAAACACTTCACAAATTAACATATGTATAAATGGGTGTTCTATCGAATGCTTACTCATGAAGACAAACTTATTCAAATATAGTTATACCTATCCACGGCGATGAAAGAAAAAATGTCCAGTAACCTAAAAATTGAATACTTACATTTATGGCGCGAAAACGCAGGCACGTGTGTACGTGCTTCCACGTTGAGCACTTAGGCAGCACTAATATGCAACGTTTAGCATACCGGAAGGAGGGACGCAAGTCGTAGGTAAAACAATATCCTTGAACATGATTAGGACACGGCGATGAACGGTAGTTCTGGGACAAATGATTTTTTATTAACCATTCGTTGTATTGTTTAAATATTTGAATAAATGTATTCCGTAACAATACTTTAAGGCTGATGCTCCAGGGTAGCCCGCGAAATTCAAATTTTCTTACGTTTTTTGCAAATTGCAAGCCAGTGCTAGGTTGTATGTTGATTAAAATATTAGACGCGATTGTAAGACGTATGTAGTTACAGAATTATAATCATCAAAACCATCAATACAACCCTCCAAGTTCATAAAGGTCGAGAAACGATTTTTTCAAGGTCAAAGTCATTGCTAGACCTTTATGAACTTGGAGGGTTGTATTGATGGTTTTGATGATTATAATTATGTAACTACATACGTCTTACAATCGCGTCCAATATTTGAATCAACATACAACCTTGCACTGGCTTGCAATTTGCCAAAAACGTAAGAAAATTTGAATTTCGCGGGCTGGTCGAAGCATTCACCTTAACTATTCATGTATCAAATAAAACTAGGTTTTAATATAAATAACCAATAGATTTTTATCAATGAGGAATAATACACAACAAGGTGAAGTGTGGACAAACACGGCAATGAAAGATTTCGAGGTTTAATAATTTTTTTTGGAGTATCCATTAATCCAATTAAATAAAATATTTAGTGCTACACATAGATTACTATTTCACCTAACCGGAAAAAAATGTGAGAACATTATAACTATGTTTTTTTAGTACCGATTTCATTGATGCCATGCAATTTTCAGTCGCGGGAAATTCACTCAGTACTGCGTAGACCTGTTCGTACACGTTGACCACAGCAGCCGCGCGTCGTCGCCGCCGCCCACCAGTATCTGCTATGCTTCGACCTCCGATTAAAACCTCCGATTTAAAAGTATCGGAACCGAAGTCGGAACCGGAGGTGTAAAATCAATATCGGAGTCGGAGTCGAAGCTTCGTAACATGCCTGGTCCTTTCGCGCAAGTGTCCTGATACCGGACTGTTCAAAAATGCCCGTGGCCTACTTGAAATAAATGCTTTGATTTTGACTGTCGTATATTTATTATTAGTATTTAATTCTTTCCAAGAAACTATGTGCCTGTTTGAAATAAATGATTTGAGTTTGAATTTGGTTTAAGAGTTTCATTGAAATAATAATATGTATAGTTCGGTTCAAACTTAATGGCGGCTCGGAAGTTAGCTGCGAGTGACGGTCTGCGCAGGAATAACGCTTTAAACTTTATGGCGATTCGGAACATCTTATGTAAAGCTGCGCTGACAACAATTTTAGGTATCAAGGGGGCGCAGATGACGCATCGTTTTGTCTGTAGGTATAATGCGCAGACCGTCACTTGCAGCTAACTTCCGAGCCGCCATTAAGTTTGAACCGAACTATACTGTACCTTCCAAAATAAATACGACTGAATATAGTGTTACAGTACCCGGCACGTAACTTGGCAAGAGTCGTTAGATGCGCAGAAGTCGTTTTTAGGTCTCTTTGGCGGTCAAGCGGGACGCGGGGTATGAAGTAGCGCCGATCCGAGCGCGCGATTGGCGCGTCAGTCGACCCCTGCCTCCCGCACCGCGTCTACATTCCGTTCGCTCCCGATTACACTTGCGGTGCTAGTGCACGAGTACTACTCTACCCTTTGTTTTTGTTACGAGTTCAGTTTTAGTTTTAAATTAAGTTTTTGTTACGAGTTATTGTTATTGTTGTTGTTTTATTAAATTTATTAAGTTTTATTAATGGGCGCCGATGAATGGTCGAAATTATGTGAGAAAGTTAAAAAAAACTGAGGCAGATTATATCCAAAGCGACCATATAGTCGACACAGTTACTGAACGTTTTGTTATTTACACCGGTGACGACAGCGACTCCTCCAGCGACGAGAGTGACGATAGTTTTGTCGAGGATGAGGAGCCAAATCCTTCCACCAGCTCAGGTGGTAGTTTTAATTTGATGCCAGGTGTAACGGTATTAGTAACCGATAGTGACGACGAGAACCTATAATTTTTAATAATAATACTTTTTTTTACATAATAAAAAAAATGCATCAGTATTATGTTTTATTTATAACACCTAATAAAAGTCACGAATTCCTCTGCTTTGTTTAACTACATGATTAAAAATAAATGATGGCAATAATCAAAAATGACAATCAATAAAATTTAAGTGACCAGTGGTTTGTTCCACTAAGTGTACGATGCGCGAACTTGCCCCCACTCCGCCAAAACCTTGCCAACTTACGTGCCGGGTACTGTACGTAAGTAGGTAGGTACGTAGGACGAGTCTCGAATGGCGTAGGTATAAGAATTATCATTGTAATTTCGACCGTACGCCGAGGCAGCCGAGGGCATAAGGTACCTACTTTTTTCTTTTGTACAAGTTATGGAAGGACAATGACCGACTATGTAATTGTCTAGAATAATTCGAGTAAGACGTGGATCTTTCTCTAAGGATTGGTCACCATATAAATAGCGGACATGTTTCCGAGAGCGGCAGTCTGGATTCGCCAGTGGTCCAGAGCTGACGTCTCCCTACAGCGCTGCAGACGGACTCCGGAGGAAGTTTTCGGTAAAGTGAACCAACTTGGGGGTACTTGCCGAAAACTTCCGCTCGCGCGGATCGCCACCACATTCGCTTTCCCTGTGTTCGCGCAAGTGCCCAGCACCGGTGCGAGCACAGGGTGAGTCGTCGACGCTGCCCGGCGCCCTTGGGCGCTGCCTGCGATCGCGAGCCCACAACCAATCGAAGCTATAAAAGAAGATGTCCGGCGCCCGTGACTCGTCCGGTCACGGCGACGCCGACTACGAGGCTCGTCTCTGGGCGCTGGAGCGGACGGTATCGATGCCGAACATCGGGTTCGTGCTGCCCGATCCAGCGCCGCCCGGTCCCCCCCCCCCTCGTAGTGAGGAGAGGAAGACGACCGGCAAGAAGAGGTCCGCTGCCTCCAGGCGGAAGAAGAGGTCATCCGAAGCCCGGGCGGAGAGGGAAGGGGTCGGGGCGAGTCGAGGCGCGGCTGCCGATGCGTGTGGCCCGTCGACGTCACCGGCGCCTGCGCGTGCTGCTCCGGCGCCACCGCCCAGCCAACCGCACGCCGAGTCTGTGCGCCCGTCCGCGCCCCGCCCGGTTCCATCTCAGGCACCCGCCCCCCTCACTGCCGCTATGAACACAGGCCGCGCGCCGCAACTGCGCGCCGCCGCTCCCACGCATGTGGCTGTGCGCAAACCCGCGCCGCCCGTGCAAGAGCCCGCGATTCCGTGGCGCGCGCCCGCGCCCGTGTCGCCCACTCCGCTGCCACGCACCTTAATGGCCACCCCAGTGCCGGCACCAGCGCCACCTGTGCGCCCCGCCGTGCAACACCGCGCCGCCACGGCTGCACGCCCCGCCGCGTTGACTCTCCAGCCGGGACCCCAGGCTGGCACCGGGAGCGCGCCAGGCTCTACTGGCGCCCCAGGTGCCCGCATCGCCGGCGCCCCCTCGTGCCTCGGCCTACGACTCACCAGCAGAACGGTCGGCATGCTCGTCGCGAGCCGGCTCGAGCATGTCGCTCGCGTCTGCGAGGTCGGATGATTCGGGGCCGAGTGCGCAAGGGAGGCGCACACCAGGATTGGCACCGTCGCCGTCGAGGGGTTATGGCTCCGACTTCCGGCCGGAGTCACGACCCCAGAGACGGCGCCGCAGCACGGACGAGTCCGAGGAGGAGGCGAAGCGGTATTGCCTCGACCCGCCACCGCGGCGCGTCCACGCGCCGCCGCGGGGAGGGCAGGCCGATATCGGGTCGCCTACCTATGCGGAGGCCACCCGCCGCACGCCTCCCCCGTCACCACTACCGACGCCGACGAAAGCAGGGACGCAGCATGGGGTGAGTGTAGACAACGCTGTCTCTCCCTCACAGCTTGCGGCCCCCCGTGACACGGCCGCCACGCAGCCCAAGCCAAAGTCGAAGAAGCGGCCGAGGTATCCTCCGCTGACGGTGGAAAAGCTGCCAGGATGGGCCGCCCACTTCAGGGCCCTCAAAGAAGAGCTGGGTCACCTCCCCAGTGCCCAACCATTTGGCACTGGAATTCGGTTCACTCCAGAGAGTGAACTCGAATATAGGGTGGTCCAGCGCTATTTGACTGGCCTGGAGAAGGAGGACGGCACTTCCTGGTTTGCCTACTCGCTGCCGGCGGAGCGAAGCTGCAAGGTGGCCATCAGGGGGCTGCCCGTTGACACCACTCCACAGGAGATTGAGGAGGAGCTCCGCGCGTTGGGATACGAGCCGGAGTACGTTCGCCACATCAAGGCGAGCCAGGGACGACCCGGCTGCGTGTTCCACGCCGTACTCAAGAGGATGCCCGACGTACGCAGGATCTTTGACACCTCCGTGTTTTTATACATGAGAGGTGTCAAGATAGAAGCCTGGCGGGGCAAGCGTGGGCCCGCCCAGTGCCACCGGTGCCAGAAGTGGAGGCACTCATCACACCACTGCCACCGACCGCTCGCCTGTGTCCGCTGCGGAGAGGGGCACTCAGCGCGGGACTGCCCCCGCCCACGTGACGCACCAGCTACGTGCGCCAACTGCGGGGGCGAGCATCCCGCCAACAACATCAAGTGCCCTTCTTTCCAGGCAGAGATAAGGGCTAACAGGCGAGCGGGCACAGTCGCCGCCATTACCGCCTCACGGCGACCGACCACGGTTGCCGAGGGGCCATCAGAAGTGGCCACCACCGAGGCCCAAGGCGTGTCGCTGATGGCGGCGGCCAACGGGCCCACCAACAGGGGAGAAGCTCCCCCCTCCTCGAAGCGGCGGAGGGGAAAGAAGAGGAAGCGAGGGGGCAAGGGTAAGGTTCCCGCGCCCCCCACCGCACCTGAGGGAGAACAACCGGGCGACCTGCCTCCGACCCTGGAGCGGGCTGTGACCCCGGCTGCGGCTCCAACGCAGCCCGAGGTGAAGAAGACGGTAGGGCCAACAGCCGGCGCCGGCATAGCGCGGCCCACGGCCCTACAACAGGAAGAATCCAATGCCGAGCGTGGCATCACCAATCGCCCAGCAGCCCAGAAGGAGTTCACAGCCCGCGCCATCCAGCTGCTGATGGACCTAATTAGTGCCATCAGGCAGGGTCAGGACGTGGAACTGGTCGTCCTTGACGGCCTAGCTGCGTTACTCTCCTTGTACAGTGGATAGACCGTCAAGGATGACTCAGGAGCGTCCGCGACCAACAATGCATGCTCGCCCCCCCTCCGCCGCCTTCACCACCGGATGGACCCAGGTAAGCTGTTCCTCGCTACACGCAGCTTACCTGCACAATATGACTCCACACACATTACGCACACCCGGCTGCGCGACTTGTTCTAAGTTAATATAGGCAGGGCGCGCAGCCATGACCACACATGCACTCCTCTACAAGCACGTAGACGCGTGGACGCGGCCCTCGGGCCCGCGGAAAACGCACACATGGGCGGTGTTACACATACAATACCGCCCACACACGCCCCCTGGCGGGGGCGCGGCGAATTCCATCGTCAGAGCGGCAGTCTGATTTTGGCTACACAACGAAGCGAATCGAAGTGAACTAGAAGTGCGATATCTAAGCGAATAGTGATCAGTATAAATAATAATAAATAAATAATAAATATTGCTGGACATTACACACAGCGCCATCTAGTGCCACACTAAGCAACGAGGCTTGTGTCGTGGACACCAGATAGTTGATATACTACATATATACTTTTTGTTTGTAAATACATACTTAATATACATATAAACATCCATGACTCGGAAACAAATGTCCATGCTCATCACACAAACATTTGCACCGACCGGGATTCGAACCCGGGACCCTAAGAACGTAAGGCAGCCTCACTACCACTGCGCCAATCGGGTAGTCATAGTCATAGTATAGTGTACTTGTGGTTGAGTTTAAAGTGTTTTGTGATTATTAAAGTTATTCAGTTGTTTAATCGGTAGTAATTAATTTATCCCATACCCAGCTCGTAACAATAGTTTTGACCAAAAGGTTTGTAACTCATGCCAGGTGAACGCGCGAAGGATGCCCCTACGTTTAACGTTTGTTTTGATCGTGTTCGTGTAGCGACACTGCCTTTACATTTTTTTCGTATCTTTTTGAAATATTGGAAAACATTGAAAACTTAATGACTTTAATGACCTTTATTCCCAACTTAAATGGCGCAGACTATATAGTCTCCGCCAGATAAGTAAGAATTAAAGGTCATTGCTCTTTCCTTAATTTCTCTGCGTAGGTACCCCGACAATACATTATGGATCGTTTTTTATTACTAGGAAAATTCAAGGATCACTAAAAAGGTCGTCGACAAGTTTGTCATTATTTCTGCTTTTGGAATAAAATTACTTAATTTGTATTTGAATAAATGTATGCGGGTTCATAACTTTTAATTCTTACTTATCTGGCGGAGACTAGATTAACTCTGAGTAGTATCATAATATTATGTGGTAGGTACTATCGAGGACGTTCCCGCCTGACCACCACTAAGCTTATTTTTGCTTGCACTCGCAACATAGAAACGCTCTCTAGCCCCGCCCCGTTGACTTTGTATAGAAATAATTAATGAAAAGATACCGAATCGGCCGAGCGCACTGACGACGCACGCCAAACGAGAGTTATTGTTATTTTGCGCGCCAAAGTTGAGGCTTTCCTAATAGGCCCAAACTTTAAGGGGGCGTGGCTCGGCGCCTCCGCATGTTTTAAGCGAAAAAAAAAAAAATGGTCAGGCGGAAAAGACCCCGACTGTACTATCAATATGATGCAAAAGTATATTTCGATAGGATTGCCCCGGCCTTAAAAGAAGGATAATATTTTAACGAGTTTACGCACGCAACATCTTTAAATACGGGCAGTTTACATGAGACTGAGAGTCAAAATGGCGGGTGTACCATAGCAAATCGAATTATACCAATTACCAAAAAAATGTACCGTACCTAAAATATACTATTTAGTACCTAGCTCTAAAAAATCTGTACCTCCTTCAGAACGAAATTATTTCAAAATTTAGGTACACCCGCTATATTGACGTCAAGATGGCGGGTGTACTATAATATTTTATTATTTAACCTTTACTCATAAAATATAATTACACCAAAAAAATGTACCTAAAAAGTACCTCAATTAAAAAAAACAAACTTGATCAGTTGGATACCTAGTTCTTGAGAAATAAAACAACCGTGTCTTGTATATTTATGTTACAGTCAAAACTGTTAATCGGTCAAAACCACTTTTGACTGGTGTCAGTCAAAATCCTTATGAATTTAAAATGCATCCTCTGCATTAAAATATGTTGTTTAAGAACGCCTCAGTTGTAATTACCAGTCCTAGAATTACATGATGTTGTTAAAAGGATCACAAAAAATATCTAACAACCTAATACATAAGTTTGTAATAATAATTAATGTTAGTTATTGTTAAAATAGTTTTGACCGGTCAAAAGTAGTGTTGACTGATTAACAGTTTTGACTGTGACATATAATGTAAACACGATTATTATCATGATATATTGATATAGATAGAAAAGGTGTCGCTTTGCATCCAGGTCAATTTCAAGGAAGTATCTATGCTAATGATTCTCGTCCCGAATCAATATTGAAATGATTAGGTTTTTTTTTCAAATTTACTGAAATCAGTAAGTGTAAACTATGTAATAAAACGCAGCCCGTCTGTTACTGACAAACAAGCCAGAAAAGAACAATTATAGCTTCCACATACATATACTAGCCACCATTTTATTTTTAAAAGGCATTGAACATCAGCTCCCTAGAGCCATAAAAAAAGTTTTTACACAGAGTCTTGCACAGTGCCATCTATCGTTTTTTCGTGGAAGCAGGCCCTGAAACACCTCATTCTAGGACTAGTAATTTCAACTGAGGCGTTCGAAAACAACATATTAGGTATGAAATTGGCGTTTTGTCGTACTGACCACTTTGATGTCAAATGATGAAATCAAACTCCTCTTTGGTTAGGAATTCCAAGTGGATCATAGACGATAATCGGAAGCGCTCATCGCAATGGCTGAACCCCTGGCGAACCAGCCAAATCATGCCCCAAGCGAAAACTGACTCAAAAAAAGTTACTTTGTGAGCGTTTGGCGGACCAGTGCCGGTGGCGTCAACTACAGCTTTCTTAAATCTGGCCAGACGATTACGGCAGATGTCTATTGTCAGCAACCGCAAACCATGATCACAGAGTACATTTTATATAAACCGAGAACCATGATGGAAAAGCTCCGAGGCTGGTCAATCGCTCTAGGCCACTGCTGCTTCAGGACAACGCTAGACCACACACTGCTCAACAGACGGCTTCCAAATTAGAGGAGCTTCAATTGGAATGTCTAAGACATCCACCGTACTCTCCGGTCCTTGCTCCAACAAATTACCATTTTTTTCGAAATAAGGATAAACTCTTGCAAGGGAAAAAATTCAACTCCGATGGGGCAGTTCAAACCACCTTAAAAGATTTTATTGATTCCCGTTCGAATGTTTTTTTTAGTAACGGAATCAATGAACTACCTATGAGATGGCAAAAGTGTATAGATAGCAATGGTACATACTTTGATTAATTAAATATTTTATATAAAAAAATCGACTTTATGCTCCTCTCGTACAAAATGCCAATTTCATATGTCACAACCTAATATTCTTAATGCAGAAAACGGATTTTAACTTCATAAGGATTTTGACTGACACCAGTCAAAGTTGCGGGACTATTCGAAAGAGATACCGTGGCCCCGGAACATTTATTCCTAAGACAATCTCGGTTAATAGTAACGCTTCCTTCAACGACTGGGCCACTATTGGTATTCATAAGAGTCGAAAACGACTTTATGAGCTGTATGCAGAGCGACGCGTGACATTTACTGATTTGACATGAATACTTATTTTTTTAAGTATTTTACTTTTTTATTTTATTATCATTGCGACATTTAATGATTTTTGTGTTTTTTTTTTTTTTAGTTACATTCATTTGAAAAGAATTTGTTATTAATTTTATTTGATTATTGTGAATTGTGTGGGGACCATGTGGGTCACATTTTTATTTTTTGTTTGTTTTTTTTTTCCCACAACTGTCTGGCAGTTTGAGTACTATAAGCGACCTTCCCAAATGTCCATTCTTTGGTATTGTTCGTCGTTTCGTTGAGCTCCTTGAGTTATAAGTCGAGCTACACGTTAACTGACAAATGCTTGCACTGACTGGACAGGTCCACTCAAATCTGTATGGTTCTTTCTTCAAAAGACCATCTCAGACACTAATCTGCATAGTCCTCATGTGAATAGAGCAAGATTGTCTGGACTTTAAAAGAGACTATGACCTCTGAGTTTGTTTCGGCTGTTTCTTCTCAGAGTAGTCAGATACGAAACACCGGCCCCATCTAGTTTTAAAAAATGACGTGTAAAAGTGTTTGTAAAAACCTACTTGCAAAATAAACATCATTTATCATTTATCATTTAACACAAAGGGCGATGAAGGAACATGGATGGGTTTTAGTCAGTAAAAGTGACACTCCCTCCTGCTCCGCCCAGAGCGGGAGGGGTTATTTGATGATTTCCCATCCGAAAAAAAAAAAAAAGAAACACCAGTCAAAAGTGGTTTTGACCGATTAACAGTTTTGACTGTAACATAATTATACAAGACATGATTGTTTTATTTCTCAAGAAATATTTATCCAACTGATCAAGTGTATTTTTTTAATTGAGGTACTTTTTAGGTACAATTTTTTGGTGTAATTATATTTTATGAGTAGAGGTTAAATAATAAAATATTATAGTACACCCGCCACCTTGACGTCAATATAGCGGGTGTACCTTAATTTCTAAATAATTTCGTTCTGAAGGAGGTACAGATTTTTTAGAGCTAGGTACTAAATAGTATATTTACATTTTTTTGGTATTTGGTATAATTTGATTCGCTATGGTACACCCGCCATTTTGACTCTCATCAGTTTACGTATAGTAAAACCTATTATTCATGATTCTATGAGGTATCAAATCTGAGGTTTCAAACTTTATAAATAAGCACTCTGTACGATGATATACAATGTACCTACCTACTTATTGTATCTCGAGCAGATGAGAACTTCAACGTAACGAGGCATCATAGAGGGTGCCACCAGAGTTGCTCTTTGCTAACATCACTGCACAGATTTACAATTACATAGAAGTATTATAATTAATGAGTTAACTTGAAATACGCACATAATCATCGTATATGTATACAACAATTAACGTAATTTAAATATTTACTACTTATTTCTACATGTCTAAGAAATAGGTTTCCACGACATTACAGTTATGGTATTAAATAAACCCGATAACATATTTCTTGGACTTGTGGAAATAAGTAGTATTTAAATTGAAAATAGTAGGCTTAGAAACAAAATAAAACGCTAATTTGATGTATTTTGTTTATTTCAGACACTATAATTTCGCCAGCCATTTGGATGAAACTATTTATTACATTACATAATATTCCTATACAAAAACAAGAGCACTTACGAGTTATGAGGATTTGTCATTGTGTTTATTATAATTACGGAATTACTTTATTATGTTTATTCATTCATTAAGATAAAGTTACAAAAATGCTTTGTTCAAATCTCGTCCGAACTCGACAAGGAACATTTTTAGTAGAAAATTTAATTTTATAATAACAGTTTTTCAAAAGTAAAATTATAAGCAAGAAATCAATTATTTTACTTAAGTGAAATTTATTTATACATGATAATGATTTAGAACTCGGACACCTTAATCGGTTAATCGCCTCCTAAGTAATCGCCCAATTCCTCACCTCCACCTGCACCAAGCGCTCCTCCAAGCCCTCCTCCCAGCCCCCCTGCCAGACCCCCTCCAAGCCCCCCTCCCAGTCCCCCTCCTAGTCCACCTGCTTTTCCGCCATCTAGACCACCAACCACTCCTTTGCCACCACCACCTCCTAATCCACTACTCCCGCCTAGGCTACCACCACCTCCCGATCCACCACCCCATCCTATTCCATCCCCCGCTGAACCACCCAGTCCACCACCTAGTCCACCACCTAATCCCCCGCCTAACCCACCATCTAGAACACCACCCTTTCCTCCACCCAGTCCTCCACCTAGTCCACCACCTAGACCACCGCCTAATCCCCCGCCTAGCCCACCATCTAGAACACCACCCTTTCCTCCACCCAGTCCTCCACCTAGTCCACCACCTAGACCACCGCCTAATCCCCCGCCTAGCCCACCATCTAGAACACCACCCTTTCCTCCACCCAGTCCTCCACCTAGTCCACCACCTAGACCACCGCCTAATCCCCCACCTAGCCCACCATCTAGAACACCACCCTTTCCTCCTCCCAGTCCTCCACCTAGACCACCGCCTAATCCACCGCCTAGCCCACCATCTAGAACACCACCCTTTCCTCCACCCAGTCCTCCACCAAGTCCACCGCCTAGACCACCGCCTAATCCCCCGCCTAGTCCACCATCTAGAACACCACCCTTTCCTCCACCCAGTCCTCCACCTAGTCCACCACCTAGACCACCGCCTAATCCCCCGCCTAGCCCACCATCTAGAACACCACCCTTTCCTCCACCCAGTCCTCCACTTAGACCACCGCCCAGTCCCCCACCTAGTCCACCACCTAATCCACCATCTATTCCACCACCCAGTCCACCGCCTAGTCCTCCACCCAGTCCACCACCTAGTCCACCACCTAGTCCACCGCCAATTCCACCACCTATTCCCCCACCTAGTCCACCACCTAATCCACCATCTATTCCACCACCCAGTCCACCGCCCAGTCCTCCACCCAGTCCACCACCTAGTCCACCGCCAATTCCACCACCTATTCCTCCACCTAGTCCACCGCCTACTCCTCCATCTTTTCCTCCGCCTACCCCCCCGCCTATTCCCCCACCTATTCCTCCGCCTATTCCCCCACCTATTCCCCCGCCTATCCCCTCGCCTATTCCCCCGCCTATTCCCCCGCCTATTCCCCCGCCTATTCCCCCGCCTATTCCCCCGCCTATTCCCCCACCTATTCCCCCGCCTATTCCCCCACCTCCTGTACCTGGACCTCCACCACCTCCCTGGCAACCATCGTCCCGCTTTGGACCACAGTTCTGCGTAGCTGTGTATATAAGTGCGTTAACCAGTTTCATAATAATTTCATCGCTGAGCCCGCTATTCGGCTGGCATTGGGGACTGCAGCATCCCTTGTCATCGTCGTCGAGGGCTTTAGCGAGTTGCAGTAACGTGTTGAGGTCTTCCAGTGCCGAGCTACAGGAGTCATACCGACATCGAGGTGGGTACACCATCCTTGTTGGGTACACCCATTGCTGTGCCTGCGATACCAAAAAAATAAGGTTTACTTTTTGTGAAGTAACGCAAACTTGTTTTGAAAAGGAATTTAGTACCTACTATATCACCAAAAAACTTGCAAAATATGAACAGAAAAAGAAACTTACCCCACACAGACAAATGCTTATAAGAAGACAGGTAATTCGAATGTAGAGCATTGTTCAAACTTACTTTGTGTGTCATTAGAGCTAGGCTTTTATAGATTTGGTTGCGACATAAGTAGGTACTTAACGCATAGGTAAAACCTCAAGTCCTCATGTACCAATTATAATTTCGTTATTCATATCAATGCTTAATTAATTGGAATTAAAAAATAAAATATAGTCACGTAGTAAGTAGGCCAAATCAATGTTTTTTAGTTTTAATAGGTAGGTCATATTAATAATAATTATAATGGGCATGCCACCGTCCGGGAGAATCGATCCGACACATTATTT
Source organism: Xestia xanthographa (assembly GCA_905147715.2). Lineage (NCBI taxonomy): Eukaryota > Metazoa > Arthropoda > Insecta > Lepidoptera > Noctuidae > Xestia > Xestia xanthographa. The sequence continues at coordinate 21,832,266 of LR990645.1, read as the reverse complement.
CTGGGTGTTCTAGTCTGGCTAACGGAGAGTATTTGCATAGACAACCTTGTTGCCAGGATAATCCACCAGCAACTTGCTTTGAAATACAACCTTGTGGAATCAGAAGTGCCATACTATAAGTATGCGCCCGACCCAGTTCTCGACAATGGTCATATCACGTTGTATTGGGATCGACCTATCACCACTGACAGGACTGTTGTTGCCAATAGGCCTGACATTGTGGTGATAGATCGATTGGAGCGTCGCACAATGATTGTTGATATAACGATCCCGCATGACGAGAACCTCGTGAAAGCAGAGAAAGATAAACAATTCAAATATCTAGATCTGGCTCGCGAGGTTGTCGACATGTGGGACGTGGGTACAGCAGTCATTGCGCCGATAGTCGTGTCGGCCAATGGCTTAATAGCCAAGAGCCTCGACCAACATCTTAGGAGGCTCTCGCTTGGCAGCTGGATCAAGGGCTTGATTCAGAAAGCAGTACTTCTGGACACGGCACGTATCGTTAGGAGGTTCCTCTCTCAAGAGCCCTGACCGCCAGCAGCTCGGACCCTGTTCCCAGCGCTGGTGGGCTATTTTATATTTTTAAATGTTTTTTTTATAGTATTTTGTATAGAAATATTTAAAAATGTAAAAGATATGTAATGTAATTAATAAAGGAAATAATAATAATATTAATATAATTTGGCTTCATGATTAGAGGAAGACCTAATAAAAGATGGGTGGACTGTGTGAATGATGATATGGCGAGAGGAGGTGACTGCTGAGATGACTAATTAAGAAAAATGGAAGAAGAAATGCTGCGCTAATTCCAAATGAATTGAGGTAAGGGCTAACCTCCAACACCAGATTATTTTTTTGACTTTAGAAGCTCATAAATTAGGTATTCTTATTAAGGCTGATGCTCCAGGGTAGCCCGCGAAATTCAAATTTTCTTAAGTTTTTTGCAATTTGCAGGCCAGGCTAAGTTGGGTGTTGATTAAAATATTATTCGCGGCTGTAAGACGTATGTAGTTACAGAATTATACTCATTAATACAACCCTCCAAGATCATAAAGGTGTAGGAACCAATAAAAACAGAAACAGTCGTTTCTACACTTTTATGAACTTGGAGGGTTGTATTGTTGATTCTAATGATTATAATTCTGTAAGAAAATTTGAATTTCGCGGGCTACCCTGGAGCATCAGCCCTAAGGAAGTTTATTATAATTTCTACACATACTTACATGTTAGATATGTGATTGACACGACGTACTATATCTACATAAATACAGCCCAATTACCTAACCTAATAACACTGTCGTAATATTTATGTACCTACGAGTAAAACACAGGTAGTGTTTTACCAATCATTATTGCTTTTTGTTGCATTGCGCAACTTTATCATCTATGAACTTAATAAAAGTACTAGGTACTGATTTTCCGTAACCACCTAGACTGCGCAATTCAGCTTATGTAATTGTATAAAAACGTTATAATTTTATAATTTCTACTTAAAATGGATACTGGACCAAAACAGAGAAGGGAGATGAATCCCCGACATAGAGCTAACTTATTCTCAATCTTGACATTCGGGTATGTAAAAATTACTAGGAAGAACCAAAAACACTTCAGACAGTTAAGTACTCATTTTAGGTGAACAGACTTGGCCGCACCGCACGCGCCGCATTCGAATTCTTCGTATGAAGTTCTATGCAACCTCGCACACCTACCCGCGCCGCAGTCGCCGCAGTCCCTGAAGCGGCCGAACTCATCAACGGCCCGCCCGCATCGGACGCTGCGGAGTTAAAGAGAGAGAGAGCGTTCATGTTCTGTGGTGCGAAGCGTGCGGCGATAGGAACGACTGCGGTGACTGGAGCGCGGACAGGTGTCAAGTGTCGCCTTTAACAAAAGCGATGACTGCGGCGACTGCGACCTTTTGGTTGCGCTCCCCCAGCTAGATGTATCGAAAACCTTAAATATACTATATAGATTTTAGTGGCACGCTTTCCAAAACCGCAGTTAAAACCCCAATATGCTGTTCGAGTGTTCGCGATTTGAATCAATGACGGCTATATTTACAACAGAAATGCTCATCTGCTAGGTCTAGATGTATGTACCCACATTTAAATGACATATTTTTTCCTAAAGGTGGACGTTGGAAACATTTAAAATGGGCTACAATCGCGATATTAAAGATGCTGACCTCTATGCACCGCTACCTGAGCATCGCTCCAATGTGCTAGGTAACAACTCAAAATATGTGTAAATGAGAAGGTACAGGACCATCCATAGCTGGTTAAAGGGGTCTGCTTAGGTAACTTAAGTCTGGAACATTACGTCTCTTTTTCCTAAGCCCAAAGGTACTTATTTTTCCTTTTTTCGTTTGTATATTCTCATGGGGTGGGCGACGGAGTCATACTCCTAGAGACTGTCTAAAACCACACGGTGTTCTTCGAATACTTTAGGCCGGGGGAACGTGACGAACTGCTGAAGCAGTCCAGTTCGTCACGTTCCCCCGGCCAGTATAGCCAGCACCTATTCTGGTAGTAAGTAGGTACTGTACAGCTCAGCCAGCTAGAGTTATACGTCCCGAGTACCCCAGCATAAACCTAATTTCTGTAAGTAAATGAGATGATAAATCCAAAGTTAAAACAAAAAATAATAATTTTGTAATTTGGTTAACGTCGATTTGAAAACTAGATGAGGTTAGCCGACTTCTTTGAGAAAAAACACCGTTCATCACCGACAAAGTCAGAAGTCATAGTCCCGACCTATGCAGATGTCTAAGATGAGGTATAAGCTTGGACAGCAGGTATCCATGCCTAGATAGACAAACTTAGATAAGTTTAACACTTGCCCCCCATACTTTAGGTGATGCCGTACAAAAAGCATGGAACCGTGAAGTGCAGAATGCTCGGCGGCGCGGAGAGAGATGCGTGCCAAGTCTTTGGAGAGTTCTCTTCAAAGTATTCGGGACAGAACTTATGCTGTATGGTCTTATCCTGGCTGCTATGGAGTTTTTAATCAGGTCAACCTCTTATACCTTCATCCTTTGTTATCGTCCCGTCACTAATACGAGTAGGAAGATGTTCGGCTTCAAAAGCACTAAGTATTCTTAATTTTTCGCCACTGTTTAGTTTGTATTTAGAGGGCTCTAAATACGGTCGTGATGCTACACTACACCCATTTTATTGTACGGTGAAATGATAAATTAATACCATACCAAGTTCCTTTATCTACCGTTTTATATCAATAGGTTGCAGCAACCATTATTTCTTGGATTGTTGCTGCGTTACTACAGCCCTGTTGAAGACGACAATCATGAGTAAGTTATGTAATGAGTACTAAGAAAAACGAGTGTAACACATCACGTAGAACTGTCTTATCTATCATTCGACCCTCCAAAGTCATGTATTTCAATGTATTCTATCAATATCATAAAAAAACGACCTACAGTCCTACATGTATGTACCTAGTCTTCGTTTCAAACTCTATCAGGAATTTAAGGAACAACAACAATTCGACATACCTGTATCGCCTGTTCTCGTACTATAACGTGGAAGGCAGCGTGTCCTGGGGCGAAGCCGTATTCTTCGCGTTCGGCATCATCTTCTGCAGCACCTTCAATATCATGGTGCAGCATCCCTTCATGATGGGCGTCATGCACATGGGCATGAAGATGAGGGTTGGCGTTTGCAGTCTTATTTACAGGAAGGTATATTTGTTTTAACTCAAGTGGCTTCATGGTCAGGGTCCCATACCAATGCTTTTTTCCGGAGATAATTCCCGACATTATAAGACAGTTCCGGACTTTTCTTTTAAATTGTGCATTACAACTTGACTCAATTTTATAAATTTTATTTTATTAAAATCTTTTTTTGGAAATTCCGGCCATTTTGGAATTCCCCCCGCATTCTCGATACAGAACTAAAATTCCGAACTTGTGCGGAAAATTGTGGACGTATGCCAATGGGGAGACACAGGCAAAGAAAATCTAAGATGGCGCCACCATAGCTGGTCTCAATCTGACCAATGAGGTCAAGCTGTTTTGAAATATAAAATGACATTGGCACATTTTCAACCAATGACGATGTTGAGAACCAGCTATGCTAGCGCCATTAGTTCCACAGCGTGTCTCCCCATTGCCAACCCTACTTCATGGGTGGTCTCATTGCTCGAAAAACAAGTGACGTAACTACCGTACCGAAAGGCACAGAGTAGGCAGAACGGTGTAGTGACACGCAAGAATCTGCTGGATGGCAGAAGCAGCAAGACCATTCGTTGATGCGTAGCTTAGAGAGAGAGGGAGAGAGAGAGATCCGCATTAGGCACGTATGTGTTCTAACTGACTACGGTTTTCAAGCACCGGCTTTCATCTGTTTATCTTTCGTCTACATACTTTAAATCATAAGGATTTTTATCAGTAGGTATTTTCAGTAGATTTAAATTAATCACCAACAGTATGTTATGGTTTCAGGCTCTAAAAGTTAATATTCAGGCCACATCTGAGAACAGCGGTGGCCTGGTGTTGAATCTAATGGCAAATGACGTCAACCGCTTTGATACCGGACCACTCTTCGCGCACTATCTTTGGATAGGACCGTTAGAAACTGCGGTAAAATTCAATAAATCTTTCGAAACAAAGTACCTAACTAACAACTTTTTCTACCTCTGTTGAAATATCTAAATTTTTTACAGATCATGACAATTTATTTGTACCGGGAAATGGGAATGCCGGCCGTGTATGGGTCGCTCATCATAATAGCAGTCATTCCGTTTCAGAGTAAGAAAATGAAAAAAAAAAAACCTTTAAAATCTGACTAAGAATTAGGAACTCAGGAGACATAAAATACAGTTGACTACATGGTTCGGCTGAGGTGTACCTACTAATAGCCCCCACACCCACATTCCGCAAGTTATGTTTAAGTCCCATGAGACAGGATGGGAGGCCGAGCCTATGCCACCAACCGGGCACAAATCCAGACACCGTGGCTACTACTGAGAAATTTCTGCAGGATAAAACATTGCCCGTCTTGGGAATTGAACGCTTGTGCTCATCAGTCACGCAACCAATAGACCATGAGGCATTTCGAATTGATAAATCATATTTATTAGAGTCAGACAGATTTATACAGGATTAGTTTTCAATGACCAGCCAATTAAGATCTAGATATCAAAGCAAAAGTGCATTTTAAATATTATTGTCGAAAAATATAAAATAAAATAATAGCATTCATTTGAAAATGTCTTAAATTTTTCCTAAGTCATAAACCTAGTGGGAATCCATTGATTCATTGGGTGGCGGTGCGTGCACGCACACAAGTGCATTCACTTGTGTGCGTGCACGCACCGCCAAATATATGTGTATGCTAACTGCTACCTCTCTAGGTTGTTGAACTGAATTGTGCTGTTGCAATATCCACACGTTCGCTTTTTAGTGGTGGACAGGAATGAAATTTTATTTAAAAAAAAAAGTTTTTTTTTTTCATTATATCGAAAATATTTTCGATTCTAAACCATCTCTGAAGTTTTGGTCGGTTATTGAAAACTAACCCTGTATAACTTATCCTGACCTACTTCTTATATAAGTAAGTAGTAGAAAATCATCCTTCTAGAATAGTCATATTAAAATGTTCCAGTATTCTTGGGAGTAAACACTGCTTACTACAGACGAGGAACAGCGGAAAAATCAGACGAAAGAGTAAGACTGATGAAAGAAATTATCATGGGAATGGAAGTGATCAAAATGTACACCTGGGAGAAGCCGTTCAGGAAAATTATTGATACTGTTCGACGGTTAGTAGAATAAAGACGTGACCAAATGCAGCTTTAGTCACTTCGTATCCAGAATCTTGTTTAACAACTAGTAGCAATACCGATGGAGAGTCAATTTTAGTTCCTAAACGTTAGACTCTAGCTGTAGCCTAGGAAACGAAAAGATAACAGCACTGAATACAATTAAAATAAATCATTATAATAAGTACACAATCGAAACTTTATCAACAACATGTAATAAATATCAATAATCAACATTACAAATAGACTTACCCATTTCTCCTTATCACCGACAGCCATGAAATCTTCTATATAAAGATGACATCATACATCCGCGGCGTGATCATGTCCTTCATCATGTTTACGTCGCGTTTCGGTATCTTCATCACCGTGCTGCTGTACGTGACCTACGTCAACCGTATCACCGTCGAGAACGTTTTCTTTCTCACTTGTTACTATAATATTACGAAGCAAACTATGACTTTGTATTTTCCTCAGGCCGTTGGACAGGTAAGCTATATGTTGGTCGACTTAATCTTGAGAGTAGTTTGTAATTATAGTCCAGTCCATACAGTTGAATCACTCACCCACTAGTCACTCTCAGCTATCTCTTTGTCAATAGCAGAAACTCACGATGCTCCCTTTGGCTCTAGATGCATGCTTTACTCTGCCTGTTATTTTAGATAGCAGAAATGAACGTGGCGGTACAAAGGATTCGGGACTATTTACTGAGTGAAGAATGTAGTCTGCCCTCTAGAGCGCCTACTACATCGCAAGAAGCTGCTTCACCATCGACTAGGAAGAAACGAGTAACCATCAAAGGTATGAATTGTGATTTGTGGAGTATTAGACAAACCACTGTCATTTCTAAAACGATTAACAAACCTACGTGTTTTGTAGAACCTCGGGAGAACATGCCAGCAGCAGCGACGTCTGAACCCAGCACTTCAAAGGATAAGGATAATCCGAAAGAGAAAGTTAAAGGTTCTTTACAAAACATTTCTTATTCTGTAGTTGTCTTTTAATCATAGGTGATAGACGCTATAGAGTAACTTGTTTGTTTTGTGATACAGAAATTCGAACAGATGAAATCGCAATAAAGTTTGACAATGCATCGAGCAGGTGGCTCAAATCTTCGAATAAAAACGACGTTAAAGATCTGGAATTGTCGGTAAGACTTCACTTTATTCTTCCGTCAGTATACTATTCTGAAGAATGTGCGTGTGTTGTTTGATTTGTTCATCGATCAATGAGGTGATGAACTAGGTATACAGAAATTATAGGTTTGACAAAAATGGTGTTACTTTATCTATAACTAAAGTTCTAAACGCTCAATCTTCGATCGAACATCCTGTCGTTAAGCTTATACCAAATTCTAGATCTTCGCTGGCTCTTTAACAACTGTGATCGGAGCAGTAGGCTCAGGCAAGTCTACGCTACTGCACATGGTTTTGAACGAGTTACCGTGCACCAGTGGAACTATGCATACCAATGGCACCGTCAGTTACGCTAGTCAAGACCCATGGCTTTTCGTAGGTAAGACCATTCATGACAATGCGAAGTAGTAACATTTTTAGATGAAAGTATGAATAAAGTCCTACTTTTACAGGATCTGTCCGACAAAACATTCTGTTTGGACAATCATTTCAAAAGCAACGGTATATGGAGGTCTGCAAGGTGTGCGCATTGGAACGAGACATATCTCTCTTCCCTCATGGAGACAAGACTGTGGTTGGGGAGCGCGGCGTTTCCCTCAGTGGAGGACAACGTGCTAGAATTAATCTAGCCAGAGCAGTCTACAAGGAGGTAACGACACATAAAACATTTTATATTTAAGACATTTAATCAAAAGCTGGTATCGATATATGAAACAAAAACTTTACTGTTTTAGGCTGACATTTATTTGTTAGATGATCCACTTTCAGCTGTGGATACTCAGGTCGCGAAACATATCTTCGAGAGATGTATTAAAAGGTAAACGTATTAACGTAAGATTTTAATAAGAATTAATTAAAGATACAGATTCTTTGAAGGTAATTCAACGGCGGATTATTTTTGTAATCAGATACTTGATCAGCAAGACAGTTATACTGGTGACCCATCAACTACAATTCATCAAGTCAGTCGATCAAGTTGTGATCATGGACAAAGGAAAAATAATTGCAAATGGAGCCTTTGAAGAATTAGACGTAAATAATAATTAACCGTTATATACATATCTCAATTACATTATAGGACATCGGGAAACAATGTGAAAATCGTCAAAAATATTTCGTTTCTAGGAAAAAGAACTGAAGATAATTCAGCTGATGAACGAGAAGGCGCGAGAAGTGCGCGAGGAAGACAATATCCCCAGCGCGAGTGTCCAGAGCGCGTCAATGCTGTTCCAACCAAGCACCCTAAGCATGCATAGACGACATTGGTCTATGATGATGGATCAGAGCGTTGCAGTAAAATGTCTAATTATTGATAACCCATAAATTATAATTATATGTTCCTGCCCTTTAATTTCTTACTTACAACTACTGAATAAGGAAATTACTACCTATCGCTCACTATTTTCTTTAAAGAAACCTACGAGAGATGTAGGCAGTTTTAGGTGCTAGGGTTGGTTTTTGATCATCATGATAATGTTTCCAGGATCAAAAGCCTGAGGCAGAGACACAGACGACTGGTCGAGTGCACGGGTCTGTGTACCGCGACTATTTCATGGCAGGTGCTCCTTGTTGCTTCGTGGTCATCGTTTGTTTGCTGTTCCTACTGGCGCAGTTCTGTGCCAGCGGTTGCGATTTTTGGATCAGTCGATGGTAAGGTTCAAATCGTTTTAATCATTTCCTCTTCGTGTTAGAGTGGTAAGTCTAAGAATCTAATGCAAAAATAAATCATCTGTCTTCCCAGCGCCGTTATCTGGTGCAGTTACTTCAATGTTTGATATTGTTCTTGTTTTTTTTCTGTTTTCAGGAGTAACACTGAAGATAGATTATCAGGCGACGCAACAATGGACGTTCTTATATGGGCAGAACACGGTCTGGGGCGAAAAGAATTTGTGCTCATTTTCGGCATAATAACATTGGCAACAATCATAGTCGCTTTGATACGAGCTTTCTTTTTCTTTTCCTTGTGTATGAAATCTTCCATCAAGTCAGTATCAAACAAATAAAACTGTATACTAGGTACCTAATACTTTCTTCTATTTTCATTATAATTTCGTTTCATCTTCTAGATTACACGACCAAATGTTTGAAGCAATTTCGCGGTCTCCAATGAGTTTCTTTCATAGTAATCCATCGGGACGCATTCTCAATAGATTTAGCAAAGACATGGGAGCTGTTGATGAACTGCTACCGCAAGCTATGATTGATTGCTTTCAGGTAAGAAACTTCAATCATTTTCGAGGGTGCTTAAAGTAGAAGAAAATATTATTTTTATTAGAAAGTCGTTTCAATTTCTTTCAGATAATATTAAACCTGATAGGAGTAGTCGTCGTCATATTGATGACAGACATTACTCTCCTAATTCCGATCGCTGCTGCCATGGTCATATTCTACATCTTTCGAGTAATCTACATTAGGACCTCTGGAGCCGTCAAACGTTTGGAAGGGATCAGTAAGTAAGTCATGGCTTAAAATGAGAATAGGACTTCAATACAAACTGGTTGCCAAACGATCCTACGCAACTCCTGACGCCTTGTAGTGGATATTTAGAAAAGTTCGATTTAGAGGCAAGGCTTAGGATGGCAGTGTGTCTTCTATAAAAAAACAAGTCGGATTGGTCACCATATATTCTCTAAGTCTCACTTCTGTTTCTGCCAATGTTTACCATCATAAATGGTTGGTGGGTTGTTTCTAGGCTTTGAAACCCACAATATCTACGAAACATTCACTAGGGTTATACTTCTCTCAATTTAAACAACATCAACATCTAAATTTGTCTTACTATCACAAAATATTCTCACCAGCTCGCAGCCCAGTATTCGGTCACGTGAACGCTACCATTCTTGGCCTGGCGACAATCCGGTCGTTCGGCTCCGAGTTCCTTCTGACCGAAGAGTTCGACCTCCACCAGGACTTGCACAGCGCCGCGTGGTACCTGTTCATTACTTGCAGCCGGGCGTTTGGCTACTTCCTGGACCTCGTCTGCTTACTGTTCATCATATGCGTCACTTTTAGCTGTTTGATGAAGACAGGTTAGTAAGGGTGGGCCTTACAGCACCAAAAATAACTAATTGAATTTAGGGCTAACTGTGTATGAAATATTATTCTCTCTCCGTCACCTTCAAAGGATTGGAAAACATAGGAAGAAGTTTTATTTGTTTAGCATTTTTTTTATTTGTTGTGCAAATCAGGCTTAGAGTTTTTAAGGTTTTAGATAAAATCTCCATGTCACTTTATTAAATACAACAGACAGCCCAACAAAAGAGACAGCAAATCACAGTGAATTACCTAACTAAAATTAGCACCAAGAATAGGTAATTGTTATCTGAGAATCTCCAGTTTTTGCAGCTTTATAGGCTTTATCTCTCTCTCTCAAAACGGTGAAGGAAAACAACGTGAGGAAACCGGCATGTCCTAGAACCAAAACATTCGAAGACGTGTGACATCTACCAATCCGCACTGGGCCCGCGTGGTGGATTATAGCCCATTCCTTCTCATAGAGAGGAGGCCTGTGTCCCAGCAGTGGGAACATTAATAACCTGAGATGAGATGAGGCTTTATCTAACTCTTTACTGTACATTTCAGACATGGACGGCAGTAACGTTGGCCTAGCAATCACCCAGTCGATATCCCTAACCGGTATATTCCAATGGGGGATGCGACAGTCAGCCGAGATGGAGAACCAAATGACCAGCGTGGAAAGAGTTTTGGAGTACACCAAGATACCACAAGAGTCTGCATTGAGAAGTGTAAGGAAACTGAAGGGTCCTTCAAAAACTCAGTCAGAATCTATCGCACCTTATTTTGTCAGGCAGTCATCCAGTCTTGATGATTGTCGGTGTTTCGCAAAAGAAAAATTCTGCAAAAAAAGCTCAGTAAGAGCCACGAGTAAACCACGTCAAGCAAACCATTTCGAACGAATATTATTTTGACAATGGCTGACAAAAGAAATTCCTGCTTCTCACGTTTACAAATTGTTTTTCATCTGTAGCCTCAAGAAAAGAAGCCTCCAGCCGACTGGCCTGCAGAAGGACTGATAAAATTCGAAAATTTGAGCCTGAAGTACGCCCCGGAAGGAAACTACGTACTGCAGAAGTTGCAGTTCACCATACAACCACAAGAAAAGGTGAAGACCTTCATCTCTTAAAAAGATATATTAATAAGGTTTAATATTGTTTATTTTTAATTATTATACAAGGTGGCCGGTGTTTTTGTCGTCATAAAGCTTAAATTATCAAAAATTTTACACCTTTCTTTTTTGCTCATCATTCCAGATCGGTATCGTTGGCAGAACAGGTGCAGGCAAATCATCAGTCATCCAAGCCTTGTTCAGACTGGCGTATTTAGAGGGAAGCATCACTATTGATGGAATAGACATCACTAGCATTGGACTACACGATTTGAGAGAGAAGTTATCTATAATTCCGCAAGTAAGATATTAGAAACCTAAATTATTCTAATAACCTTTAGCTGACAGATATGCGTTGAGCTTTCCCAATGCAATCTTTCGAAGTGTGAAAAGATGGTGAAAAAATGAAAAAAACTTAAACGAAACTCATCTCCCTGAACTAAATTAAATTATATTTTGTTTTATTTTAGGAACCAGTATTGTTTAGTGGCAATATAAGAAAGAATTTGGATCCGTTCGATCAGTATCCCGATTCGGTGTTAGTGCAAGCTTTGAACAATGTGGAACTTCAGGCTGAGGGAGATGAAAGTTAGTAAATACTAAGTCTTCAAAAAAAAAAGTGTTGGAACTTTGACCTTCAATATCTCGGTCCTTGGTCACTATGTTTTCAGGTCTGGTCCAGTGTTAAAATGATGCCGGGAAAAACAAGTGCCTCTCGCTCGCCTTCATGCGTTATAATAACTGAAATTAAATATGGGGTAATTGGACGATATGAATGGATGTTATATATTTTAAACTTTTTTTTGGTTTGTAGTAAGTAAGATTTTTAAGTACATAAGTCCCTTTTTAGAGTTCCGTACCCAAAGGGTAAAAACGGAACCCTATTACTAAGACTTCGCTGTCTGTCCGTCTGTCTGTCACCAGGCTGTATCTCATGAACCGTGACAGCTAGACAGTTGAAATTTTCACAGATGATGTATTTCTGTTGCCGCTATAACAACAAATACTAAAAACAGAATTAAATCAATATTTAAGGGGGGCTCCCATAGGGCACGCCACGATAGTGGCGATAAGTCCCCTCTTTGAGGAGTGGCTTGAGAGACGCCACGGCGTCCTCACCTTCCGCCTGACTACAGTGTGTCGGCCTATCCGGCAACGAATGGGTAACCTTGAAATGGCCCATAGTAGAACCCATGGCCATTCTGAAAAAAAAAACGAAAAAAAATCTCTTTTAAAAAAATTTGATCCTCAGATGTAGGGCCTGCATAAGAATGGGAGGCCATATATTTTTATTCTTTAGTAATTTTTTCTCCTTGTCTACATTAATAGCAATAATTCACTATATAAGGCTGATACAATTATGAATCATACCATTATCAAATCTACTTGAAACCGACATTATTTTAAAATTATTGGTCACTCATGTATGCATACATTTTTTTTTATCCAAGATGTTTAAACTTTGTTTAAAAATAAATTCATACTAATTTTCCAAAATAAATGAACTTGCTTACAGGTCTCAAGTAAAGAAGCCTCCAGCCGACTAGCCTATCTACTTGTGATAGATTTTCTATCGTTTTTTTTTTCTAAATAGCCATAAGTTCTAGTATAAGCCATTTCCAGGTTATCCAGTAATTAGCGGAATATTAGGGGAAAAAAAATTGTCCAAATACGAAGTAGTACTTACTTAATATTCAAATGACGTGGATTCACACTGTCTTAATTTTAAATTAAGGAATGACAAACTTGTTTGTTTATGAATGCCTACTAAACTTCACAATGGAAGATTTTGTTCATATTCGACCCTTCATTTTCATTGCAAAATACTGATTTACGAGCATACAAAAACACTAATAGCTCTAGTCACACTCTTTCACGAATGGGATTTAGTACCGATAACGCAACTAGATGGCGTTGACGTCGAATTAGATCTCGCTATCGTTTGCTGCACGGCGTTTGGTTGGGTCGGCTGAGCGAACTTGCAACATTTAACTTTGCGCAGAGGCAATATCGTAACCAATGAGGTTAATCCGAGGTGCGATTATTGCTAGTTGAAAACTTTACCAATACCCCGCCGTGTGGACGTGAAATACCGTCCGCGATGGCAATTTTTGAATGGCCGTAATTGGCCTGAAAATTCCTAAATCTAATAGTAGTCAAAGTCACAAAAATACTACTGTGTATATTACGTGAAATATCATGACTGATCGCGTTATTATTTTGGTTTGGCTAGTGTTTTTTTGAAATGAAAACTTCTTTAGTTATAGGTTTAGTCAAAAATCATGGAACTCGCGTCATCGTCACCGAACGCTTAAAAACGGTTAGTCAGAATTAACCTTATTTAATTAAGGATAAAGTTTATTTTGGATTGATCGGATTTGATCGACGATACAATTCACAAGTTACTTAGTTTTCACTTCTATCGGCAGTCCTCAAAGACTGCAACGCATTCTTTTTTTAAATTACCAGATATAGAGAAAACCGTGTTTTTGTTGTGTTCTACGCGTGCTACATTAATTAAATAATACAAATAGCGTTATATCATAGTGACAATACCATAACGTCACGCGTGAAATCCCTGATGGGATAGGCACAAGTATGTAATTTGGGTAGCACGCCCAAAGTACACTACATTTTACCGGTTATGTTTAAAGTCCCATGTAATAGAAAACAAGTAAGTTTTATGTTTACAGGTCCCCTCTACAAGGTGGTCTCAGAAGGCGGTTCAAACTTCAGTGTGGGAGAGCGACAGCTGGTATGCCTGGCGCGGGCCATCGTGCACAACGACCGCATACTCGTGCTGGACGAGGCCACCGCCAACGTGGACGCGCAGACCGACAAGCTCATCCAGACGGCCATCAGGCTACACTTCAACGCCTGCACCGTGCTCACTATAGCGCATCGGCTCAATACTATTATAGATTCTGATAAAGTAAGTGTTTTCTCAAAACGGGGGAATAAAAGGAGCCGTATAAATTGTGAACTATGAATTTCTTCCAATATAAGTTAAAGCCCCGAAGAACATGTCTCATCTTGCCGGGGCTGTGGGACTGTTCGAAAGAGATACCGTGGCCCCGGAACACAAAGGGCGATGAGAGAACGTGGATGGGTTTTAGTCAGTAAAAGTCTGACACTCCCTCCTGCTCCGCCCAGAGCGGGAGGAGTCATTTGATTGATTTCCCATCCGAAAAAGGACATGACTCATAAAGGGGCGAACTAGGTTCCTCACGTGCCTTACGTCTTTGCAATTTATGCTATCTAAGCTAAATCAATATTAAAATTCAAATACCGAACCTTTTCTTCTTTCTCGTGTTTTAGAAAATGTAGTGACATCACAACCGGGTTTTTTTAAGCTACTACTATTACAAAATGAATATATCCCCAGATATTAGTACTAGACGCGGGCCGTTTGATGGAGTTCGACCACCCGCACGTATTGCTGCAGAACAAGAAGGGCTACTTCCGCAAGATGGTGTCAGAGACCGGGCCCACTATGACAGCCATGTTGCACAAACAGGCGGCACAGGTGATTGTGTAGCTTGTAGACAGATGGTAGGTAGCTGATGAGGTGCTGGTACGTTGGTGCCGAGGAAGATTAAATAAAATATGGCAAGTAATTAAATGCACCGTGTCTGTATTGTACCAGTGTCGCAGATGGAAGGGAATAATGTTGCCACTATTTACATTAGGATTTACCTTCCTGTATGTCCCCAGCCGCACCCGAATGGGTACGGTGCATTGTTATTTTAATAGTGTCTGTAATTGCGGGTATCGAAGACCTACTGTTGGTGTTGCGAAATAATTAATTAAAATCTCCAACAGTGATCTACTTATATCTCATTAGTTCATCTCGTAAGGCTCATTGTAGTAACAATGACATGAGTTTGGAAATTTGGAACCCTCTTTCCCATTCTTCTCCATAGAGATCTACGCTTTGGAATGGGCGATTTCAGTACTATCACAGTTACGACTAGTGGCTGGGACTGTAGATTCGTCTTTTCGTTTTTGAAAATGCAAAATTGCCTATTTTAAATAAATGATTATTATATTATTAGTTATTTTTACTAATGATATTTTATTTGAGTTTGAGTTTGGAGAAGGGTGGATCATACGTAAACCAAACAGCCCAAAATACTTGAAAAATCTACATTTTTTAAATTATTTTGGGCTGTTTGGTTTGGTGTGTAATGAATTTCATGTTAAGTAGTTTAGGAGGCATTTTCAAGACTAACTTGCTTACAGCATACGTATGTATTGAGTGTAGATTTAAATATATTTTTAGTCGTAGAAACTTTAAGCTTGTCCGAAAAAAATAGCACAGGCTTGTATTAAAATAATTTATATTTCTTTCAGAGTTACATGAACATGCAGTCGGAGAACCAAATGAAACAGACTGAAAATGTTTGATTTTATAACTGATATATTTTATACGCAACTTATTTTATAATTTAACTTTATCTTATAGTATGAATTTTAAATAAATGATTATTTAAATAATAATACACGCTTTATAAAGATACAAATATAACTTAGACGTAACATTTCATTGTTTTTTACGTGGTAAAAATCATAGAAACCAATAATTGATTGATGAATCATACAAATTGCACTGGATGTGTAATGTTAGAGAAATTGATTGCCAAGCCACTTGAATACTAACATAAATACTTCGCATATACAATACATCAAACACGGAAAACTGACGTAGGGTATGAATTCCCTTAACAATTAATTTCTCTGAAGATACCTAAATGATACAATTAACAAATAATATACATAAGAATTGTTCAATAAGGCATTTAGTAGTTCTATCACATAACAATACTTTTAAAGCTTTTGGTCTCAAACCAAATACATCTACGAGTACATAATCAATCATATATTCTATACATACGAACTATTATAATGTATGTATACGTTACACAGTCTCCATGTTACAGTTCAGGCTCGCTAGTTGTAGCTCCATCCGTTTCTTGAAGCTGGCCACTATAGTGTCCATCCGTCTGTGAAACAGAGATGGATGTATGTAGAAGCTTCTTGATTAGGGCATAAAGGCTTATTACATTACACTGAATCAGGGTCCCTAAACCCTTAATAAGAGAGGTGTAATACGAGTAAGGCAGTAAGGGTCCCTAATTAGGGCGTCAGAGTGGACCCTGCCCGCCTTACTCCCTTAGTGCGCTTAACACCGTGCAGAGTAATAATACTTAGGACAGTTAGGGCACTTATTAGATGCGCGACGAGCGCGGAGAGCGGTCGTTTGTTTTGTCTTCGTGTTTTTGTTTTCGCGCGCTACCATGTCCTTATGTAACAAAGAAAAAGAAGATGATGTCTTACAGACACCAACACTTCTTTTTCTAGACTTATACAAAGATATGCCTTATTCTTGGAAGAAGGACCACAAGGACTACATTTTTTAAGGATTTTCCCTAAGTTTTAAATATTCTTTCACCCATATTTTTCGTCTCCTCCTCTTTTCTTTAGTATTCATTGTTGTTGCAAGGACAGCCATAGCAATAGCGACTTTGTTGTTTGGTTAATATAGGGTGGCATGACGTCCAGCCTCTCCAAGATTCGCTCTCTGACTGAGGCAGGGCGTAAAATCAGTGTAGTGTAATAACAGACGTCTCTAATTAGGGGCCACGCCCACCCTTGATTCAGGGCCCTGATTCAGTGTAGAGTAATACCCACTATACGGAACCGAATTTCGGACCCGTAAAATACAGAGACCGAAACCCAGTATTCTTGATTAGCACGTAAAGTGCCGTTGAAAATGGGTGGGTAGAAAGGGAAAGATGAATCAAATAACATCATTTCTATGTTAAATTGATAAAACTTCTTTACTAACAATGGTGTCGATTCTGTTGTGCACAAACTTAATTTAGGCTATTGCTATCTTTTTCTCTCTAATAAAACGAGAAAGAGACAGACCGCAAATTTAATAGGAACTAATATTTCCATACAAATGAAGGGTGCACGTAAAAATATGTCGACTAAAAACACGGTGGCTTCACCGTGCAAGGCATAAACTAGTTAGGCATCTCTAACTTAGTACATAGCTATAGCCGTCCTTTTCCCGCACTGCCTTTTAGTAAAAGATAGCAATAGCCTACATTAAGTTTGTGCACAACAGAATCGACACCAATACCGAAATCGATGATGCAAATGTCAAAAATGTATTGGAAAAGCTATCGAAAAGTTATGTCCATTTTGATAGCAATTCGTTAGCGATTTCGGCTTCTTTAGATGCTAACTTCCTCATAATTTGGAAAAGCAAAAAAAATATTGTAATTATTATCGTTCGTCAGCATAAAGACGAGAATGGATGCTCCTTCCTCTAACGAGATACTTACTCAAAGAACCCTTTACTGTTCACAAGCCATGAAGCTTGACAGTCGCTAATGGGGTAGATGACACACCAATCAATTGAGATACTTTTTAAGAGCTGCCAAAACGCGGTTCTCCCATAGATTTTGTATGGCAATAGCCAACTGTGACGTCACTGTTTATTCAACTCAATTACTCAACCATTTATTTATTTCAAAGCAACTAAAAATCGAATTTGACAATTAATTGAAAATAAATCGGATTTTCAGGCCCAAAATAAAGTGTTTTTTTTAGAGATTGGTGTCTTGGAATTATTGTTTTATGGTGTCATCTATGCTATTACGCGCACTACAGCCATGTTTGAACAGGCCAATTAAACATGGTAAGAAACTACACATGGCAGCCAAACAGTAACTAATCTTAGCCAGAATCCCTGCATGAACACCGGTCAGAGACTAATCGTAATCGTAATCAGATTAACAATTATTTTATTCATTGAATTGCAACTTTACCTTTTTTCTTCTTCGCTTTCGATTTGTGGGATGCTAGCTAACGCTTCCATCAAGTAATTTCTGAAAAATTAAAATAAAACATTGAATAGTGTATTTTACTCTATATATATGAGAAAAAATCGAAAAATATATTATTGAGATAGCTTAGGCAAAAAGCAGTCGGAAAACGCTAGTTTTAGTTCATAAAATAGCAAAATACATGTTAAAATTCAATTCAAGGGGTCAGCTTTTTTAATCTGTTTCATAACACAATTAAACAGTGGTCGCCATGTTATTACGTCATACGGCTATGTAAACATACAAGTGTCAACTGTCAACTATCAGCGTACATAAAATCTCTACAAGGCTTTCTATTATTTTCTTAACCAACGTAATTTTTATTGAAATAATACCATGGAGAACGGTTTTGTAATAGAAGACAACACAAATTTACCAAGAATAAACTCTTTGATGGTCGGTAAATTATTTGCTGTAAATCCCGATTTCTGTTCTGCTGAGTTACGGAATTTTAAAACTTCGATGTAAGTAATGCCCTTTATCTCTCTTACACTTAAAAAAGCTTGTAGCGACACTACAAAGCAACATCAACAAAAAGTACTACAGCGCCATCTATGACACGAACGATGAACTAAAAAAAAACTGACAATTCCTACATCGCACAAGCAGAGTTATCCGCGACTTAAGACTATATACGAGAACCCAACAACAACTGTCGGGCAGTGGCCCACCAGAGATAACACCCGTCTGGTCGGAGGATCCTCCCTTTTCTATGGGGGATGAAGACCTTTACACCCTGCTCTTCATACTCCCAAAAGCTATTTGATAGCGTTAGGAGGTGTTTAAAATTCACTGCATTTGTTTACACAGCCAACTGACGTCATGACCACAGAGCAATATGGCGTCCTACGTTTTCGTCAAATTACGCGCGAAATTAGAAAATACAAAATTTATTTGCATTTTTAAAGCACTTAACGATTGAATAAAAATTTTGTACCCTATTAAAAAATATATGTAAAAATAATGTACAAATATGATCAGTATATTTTATAAGTTTGCCTTGCCCACTTTGTATCTGTCTATACAGATACAAAGTGGGCAAGGCAAACTTATAAAATATACTGATCGACACAGTACAGTCTGGCGAGCTCCTCGCACACTATAGCTACACTACTCACTCGGCCTTCCTCGTGAGATGTTCGGCACACGCCACCTGCAGCAGCGTGTACTCCAGGCGCGCCTGGAACACGGCGGCGGGGGTAGCGGGAGGGGGGGCACAGGCGCACAGACGCGCGAGCTCCTCGCACACAGTCTCGCAGATGTCGCGCACGTAGCGAGACGATGCCGCACCACATACGCTGTCCACCTAGGAAGAAAACGTCGAGACCTCAAAACACTTCCTGTGATCAATATAACCTATTGATCCTGGCTGGTTGTGCAACGTGCCGTCCACCTGGGGTTGAACAGAGGTTTGATTGTCCAAAACAACAACGCACCATCCTACACGCGCGCCTCCCAAGTGGAATTATATACAGGGTGGAATTTTAGACCTTAGCCGTTGTAGCTTAAGTAAAAGGGTCTCAAATTATTTTATTTAATTTTCGATCTGCATTTACCGATTTTGAAGATAGTGTACAGGCAGTAAGGAAATGGTTTGGTGGTCAATTTTCATAAACAAAAAACTTTTCCAACAGGATCGTTTGGTAAAACGATCCTGTTGGATCATAAAACTTTATGGGTCAAATTGAAGTTGGAAAACTAACAAAGTAAGAATTCAAAAAAAACTTTTCCAATACACTTTGAACATAAACTAGTTGCTGCAGCAGCAACCGACCGAAATTAAACGAAAAAAAAATATAGTCGAATTGAGAATCTCCTCTTTTTGGTAGTCGGTTGAAAAAAATAGTTAACTGGCTTTAAATTTTAACGAATTTGTGTCTTTTTTTTTGCTTCCAAACTCAAGCAATTTAGAACTGCAGATTAACTGAGAAGCCTATTTTTAAATAATACCAAGCCAAGTTATCCGTAATCAAAACTTAGTTCAAACCTCATTTTTAACCGACTTCAAAAAAGGAGGAGGTTATATGTTCGTGTGTATGTATTTTTTTTTAATGTATGTTACATGATTTCTCCCCCATTTGTGGACCGATACTCAAAATTCTTTTTTTTATTTTAAAGATTATATTCCTGAGGTGGTCCCATTTAAATTTGGTGAAGATCTGATGCTCATCTTCGGAGATATACAATGGAACTCTTCAAAAATAGACGGCAAATCTGTCGTGATTAATGCAATCGCTTGGATGTTTATTGTTTATACAACATCATGACATAACATCACGCCTGTATGCTCTGAGCCCCCTTAGAGCATACGCAGATATGTACACTACACCCAGATTTCGACAGTTAGGTATGTTAAGTTACATTTATCGGGGATAAGCCTATTACCATGACATGTTTTGTTAATGTAAAATAAATTCATGGTGACTTGTTTGGGAACTACTAAAAATGGAAAAATAAATATATCACTTTTTTGGCAAAAAATAAAAACGACAAAAAAAAAAAAACAAAAAGAAAAACATAAAAAAGTGAAAAAAAAACTTTAGCTGCAGAAGCCGGTGACAAAAACACCAAATCAATCAAACAAAGGTCAAGCTACAGAAGTCGGTGAGCTTTGTTTGATTGATTTAGTGTTTTTGCTTCTGAAGCTAAAGTTATTTTTCATTTTTTTGTTTTTCTTTTTTAAGTCAATTTTGTTTTTTTGCAAATAAGTTTTTTTCTAGAGGTAATTAGACACACGCCTTTAGTTAACAAGAGGAAACCTTGATTGTTTCAAAACTTGGACCAAACAGGCATTGGTTCTACCCATTTCTACCACAAACCCTCTGAGCCTCTAATTTATGTTAAGGCATTGTCAGGCGGCCATTACGGCCATTCTAAGCAGCGAGATGTTTAGGATTTTCAAAATGCACGCCATTGGTGTCGATTCTGTTGTGCACAAACTAAATTTAATTTAGGCTATCGCTAATAAAACGAGAAACAGACGGACGTAATTTAGAGCTGTCAAATTCAGTTGGAACTAATATTTCCACACAAATGAAGGGTGCACGTAAAAACATGTCGACTAAAAACACGGTGAAGCGCAAAGCATAAACTAGTTTGACATCTCTAACTTAGTTCGTAGCTATAGCTGTCCTTTTCTTGCACTGCCTTTTAGTAAAAGATAGCAATAGCCTAAATTAATTTTATTTTGTGCACAACAGAATCGACAGCATTATTTTATTTTATATTTCACCCTCTAAGCACTAAGCAGCGGAATCGGGGGAAAACCTTGGTAAATTTATAGATATTTTCAGGCCAATTACGGCCATTCAAAAATTGCCATCGCGGACGGTATTTCACGTCCACACGGCGGGGTATTGGTAAAGTTTTCAACTAAAGTTAAATTACTAATTCACTGGAGTAAACTGACAGATGCTAATGTCACTTTGTAAAATAATGTTGCCACATTTATTGTAATAGTGAAGTGATGCGTTCCGTTCGTTGTGATTCAGCTCATTCACACAAAGTCAATAGGAACATTTTTATTATAAAAAGTAATTAATTGTAATCATAAATTCTATCAGAGACGATGTACACGAATTATTGGGCTGGACATTATTGGGTCGGGCATTATTGCCTCCCTACGTGACGGACGCGGGACGCCACCCGCGCAGCCATCTTGTTTTGCTTGTCTTTCATTCGGCTTCTAACCTCTGGTCTGAGTGCACGAATGTTTCTTTTGCCCACGCGCTGTTCATTGCTGGGAAATTTCTTATTAAAATAAATAAAATAATGTGATTTGATTTAGAACGTAAAGAATGAATGAGCGAGTGATTGATGTCAATCTTCTTGTCACCACACTATTTTCTTTTCATAAAAAAATGGTAACACCCGTAAACGTCAGATTACTCCAGTGAATTAATAAGTAGACTGTAGCAATAATCGCACCTCGGATTAACCTCATTGGTTACGATATTGCCTCTGCGCAAAGTTAAATGTTCCAAGTTCGCTCAGCCGACCCAACCAAACGCAGTGCAGCAAACGATAGCGAGATCTAATTCGACGTCAACGCTACCTAGTTGCGATGTCGGTACCAATTCAGTTTGCGGGAAATTCAAAACGTGTGAACTTGAAAACAGATAAGCGTCATTAAATTCCGATCCCAATGCATTAATTGTTTAAATGCAAATTCAATGTTTTCAATAGATAATTATGTTTAAAATGTTACCAAAATAAGTAAAAGAAATGTGGTGTAAGTTACAAAAATTAGAAAACATGTTTTGATGTCTACGCCTAATTCATCTTTCTTACCGCTTTCTTTTCAACTTTGTACAATTAAAATTTAATAAATACAAAAAAAAAAACATAACATAACACGACACCTGTAATCCCGAAAGTATTAAGCAGAGGTGCAAGCTCATAGTACACCCACAAAATTAATAAAAACTAGAAATAATTACCTCAGCATGTACAGCAATCAGATTGTTGATAATCTCGTAGACATAAGGCCTGGCATCATCCACAACCGCATCAGCATCAGTCTTATGTCTTCCCATATCCATGCTCGGCTCAATGGTTCCCACTAAAGGATCCCCTTTGTGCTCCAGGTAAGTTTCAGCGATAGTGGTCTCCAGGGTAATGAGGGCTTCCTTCGTGGCAAGTAGAGCTTGCGTCTGTTTTGGGAAGCCGAAGCTAGAAGTATAATGAGTAGGAATTAGTGGTGAAGTATTTGCTGCAGTATACTGCACCGTCGATGGTCTATGTTTGTGATGCCCCAAATGGGGTGCTTAGGTGTATTCAATAAAATCACTTTAGATAAACGTTAATCACTTTTGTGAACTTTTCACACGTTACACTCGTTGTTTTGCATCATCGTCTTATCATTCAGACATTACCATTTGCATAAATTTGTAAATGGCCTTAAAATCCGTATGGTACATTGGTACATTGTTTATATTAGCTGTAAGTTCCCCGAGCAGTATAAAATAAAATAACATTAATATAACGAGTTCTAATGGTCAAAATTTTCATAGGCTGATTGTACCTCTGCCCTGAAGCACTTTTCAAAAACCTAGATCAAAAGGAGAAAGTGCGTGAACTGCACGGATTGAGATTTGTCATTATTTTAGTGGTGACGTTATGGCACTGAAATGGAGTTGGGCAGGATACCTACTTACGTAGCAAGGCGCGATGACAGGTGGATGGAGTCAACATGCAACCAAGACGCGTATCGGCGAGATGGATAGACGACATTGTTGCCATTGGAGGAAAAAACTGTTTGATGTTGGCACAGGAACGAGGAGATTTGCACAAAAAAAAAAGAAGCCTGCACCCAAAAGTGTGTGAATTCAGACTGTAAACGTTAATGATCATAATAATGAAGTGGTGACTAGATCATCGTTCATGATTCAAAAAGCTAAAACTGTGGGAAGATTCCATAACGACTACATACTTATCCACGGCAGTAGCTATGTTGGGCAGCGTGACGCGTCGCGTGTAGTGCGCGTTAGCACCGGCGACTAGTAGCCGCGCCTGCCAGCTGCGCGCCGCCGTACTGCCGCCCTCCTCCAGGCGCTGCTCCAGCGCTACTGACAAGTTGCTGTTGTTGAACTCCTGGCAACAGCAGAACGTAAGTGGAGATCAGTGAAGCAACTCGGTGCGCACTTGAAGCCGTTTATCCTGGGGGCCTAAATTGGCTGCTTATCAGAATCATAATATGAATCACGTTAAAAATTAAAATTCCTAAAATGGTGTTTATGGTTATGATCATAAAGATCATTAGGCCCCCTGATCTCTCTCCGGTCGTGTCGGATTATCGTCCCGTCGGACTTTCGAGAGTTAGGAAAGGAAGCGTGCACTTGTATCAGTGCACACACTTCAGCGTACTATCTTCCGCGTCGGAAGTCAGCTGAGATTAGCGGCCATGACAGCAAACAGTCAGGAGGATTATTATTATGTATCAACGTTGCCGAGTTGATGAGTCGTGATATGTTAGCGCTTTATAATTCTCGCAAGTTATGCAGCATTTGTTTTATTTTCAGTCATTTCAAATGACTGTTATACAATACAATTGTAATCATCAATACAACTATGTATCTAAGTTAAAATTATTCAATTGGCTAAAAATTTCTTGACATTTGAGGTCTCCGCCCATCCCCAGGCTAATTTACGGGATCCCCCACAAACTAAAAGACCTAATAATATTTCAAATACACCAACTTGAAAATGCACTGCTCATTGTAAACAAAACAAAATTACAACATAAAATTAAAACCAGTCTCAATAGCTGTTCCCCGTATTACCTGGTCATCATGGTTAAGCGCCAGGTCCTGCAGCACGGCCACGTAGGCCAGCAGTATGAGCTGCGTGTGCCTGAGCAGCGCGAGCGCGGGCTCGCTGCCGTCCGCCAGCAGCGCGCCCTCGCGCCGCCCGCTGTGACTCACGCACTTGTGGATCGCTGAGAACGCCTCGTTCAGGTAGCTCTCAAGGAGGTGGGGCTGGGAATGTCAGGAGCTTTGTAATGAAAAGTAACATCAGGGTGTAACGCAAAAAACGCAATACCTCTTAGGTGGTGATTACTGCACAACTTTCCCTAAGAAAACTAGGTACAAAAACCGGCCAAGTGCGTGTCGGGCCACGCGCAGTGTAGGGTTCCGTAGTAGCCCGTTATCGCAAGCAACTATTTCATCTTATCACTTTCAAAGGATTTATTCTAAGGATTTCGTATTTGGTACAAAATTATTCGATAGACTGGCAACACTGCCCGAGTGACATGTAAATTTTTTGTTCCGTATTTAAAATTTAAATTTAATTAGTAAATAAGTTATAGGTATTATGGTGTAATTGTTTGTGTAAACGTATCATAAATGCGTAAATACTCAGGATAATTGTTATCCTGATAATTAATGAAGTTTTTCGGCACTACAACGGTACCGGTAACCTAAAAAAAACAGCTGACGTTCTAACTACGGACATAAACGGATAATTCAGGGGAAGTATTGTTTAGTTTTTATTTAATAACAGCGCACAAACCTCTCTTTATCTCTATTACAAATCCATGCCCATTTCTAGTATAATTTTTCGCGTATTTAGTTCCCTGTACTGGCTCTAAATCTCTTTGTTGACAACCGGTCTTATAACATCAAAACTGAGTAATTCCTTATCTCATCTCTGTTTATTTTTTTTATTTTATTCAAATCAATCTTTTCAATGGAAATGATTAGATATATCGTTTAAGATAATTTATTGTCTTGCATTAATGTAATAGTATATATTTTTTTTTTTTTTCTTTTTTTAGCAACATACCCACATAGGAAAAAGTAAATCATTAGGACAATAGAACCAATGAAACTGAATATTTATTCAATTATTTACATTGAATTGGATAATATTTTAAAGCTATAGCAGCCTACCTCATTCCATTTCATTACTTTAACTTTTTTTCTTTCCCTTTCATCGCTAACTTCACTTTATTTGTCTATTCTACTAGTTAACACCGTTTCTTTACTTCTAATTTTCAGTAACCAATCCTGTAACCATGCCTGTGATGACCCGTAAGGCTACTGCTCAAGATATGGAGCTAAAATTGAGAACGGCCCTCCAAGAACTCAAAGAATCCAACCTCCAAGTTCAACTACTGTTGCAGGAAAGAGAAGAGAGTGAGGTGGAAGTCAATAAAGTTAATAGCAAAAACTCCAGCTTAAAACGGGACCTAGTAGACCTACATCAGCAATACTTGGACGTTGTTGATGAACGGGATCAGCTGAAGGTGGTCACGGATGGTTTTCATAATTGTAGTAACTTGTATGAGGAGGCTTTGTTTAAAATTAGGGATCTGGAAGATGAGTTAATTCATGCCAATAATTGTATAGTTAAGTTACAGAAAGAAAAAGAATGTACTCAGGTTATAGAAACAAATCTCTTATATGATGAATTATTAAAAACTAATTGTAACCCCCCTTCCTTAATAACAATTGATCTAACTGAAGATTCCTTACTAAAACAGAATTTTATAGTTAGCAATAGGAAGATTAAAAAATATGCAAAATTAAACAGAATAATTAAAAAATGTAATCAATTTAGGAAACAACATAAACGCTTTTCCAAATTTATTCCACTGAGGAAAGAGCGTGTTGATTTACTTAATAAGTTAAATAATTACCAAATAAAATTAGAGGACAGTATAAAAATTTATGAAATTGATACTCAGCATTTGCAGTCTGAAATACAGGTACTTCAGGAATCACTAAGTTCCCTTTCTAGTAGGTATAAGATTTCTCAGAAACAAATTAGGGAACATATTTATGCAGCAAATGAGTTGGTAATGGGTCAATGTAGTTGCCAGACAGTTACCAACCATGATACTATCCAGCCTGAGGTAATGGAGGACCCATACCAGGTTGAGAATTTGTCTCAGGACAGCATATCAAACCAACAAACAACTAATATTACATTAGATTATTCACACGTAGTACAGCCTGAGTTGCATGATAGTCTGCCTGAGATTGGTAATTTTGTTTCTCCTATTAGTCGTGACTGTAATCATTCAGTTATGTTCTCTGACAGTATAGGTAGGGGGCTAGGTAAATTAATTAGTAATAACCTGAGTTATTGTACCCAAAACAATTGTATGCCAGGGTCAAACTACAAACAGATTATGGCATCTGTAACTAAGACTGTTTGTGATCCTAGTACCACCATTACTATATGTGTTGGTAATAGTGCAAAGATTAAAAAGGAAGACATCACTGATTGTGTCTCAGAGTTGTTGAAATTAAATTGTAATAAAATAATATTGTGCACTTTTCCATATTTTGAAAATTTATGTAAAAGAAAAAACAATTATATTCACTTCTTAAATAGACTTTTACATTTTTTAGCAGGTCACTACAGTGACAAACTTATATTTCTTGATATCAACACTTTTGTTGATAAACTTAGTTCGACCCGGGGTAAAGTGTATCTACCTATTAGTTGTAGACACAAAATAGCTCGGCTATTAGCTTATAATATTCACACAGACATAAGTAGTATGTCTAAGTTTAGTTATATTGTAAATACTGCGACTATTAGTAATAATACTAATGAACAGGTGGTGACCTTAAATAAATATAGCATTAGTGCTATTGATGTTTACAAACATTATACTGAGGAGGATCCATATGTCACCGTGGAAAATTCTCAATTAGGGTATATTAGTGATAGGATCTTGTTGTCTGGCGATGGCACGGGAGTCTCGGGGCTCTCTCCAGATATTAATATTAATTTAAACTAGAAAGTCAGACAACAGAAGGTGCCATTAACAATATTGTTAAACCTACCAACAGCAAGGTATCTTCTTGCACTCAATTAGCTAGTAAAAAAGGGCCTCAGCAGAACACTTTAAAATTATTCCACCAAAATATCCAAGGCATTTCTTCAAAATTATTAGAAATAGAATTGTTTTTAGAAAAAAGTAAGTTTGACATTATTTGTTTTACTGAACATTGGCTTAAGGATTACCAAATGCTTATTAATTATGAGAACTATATGGTGGGTAGCTGCTATAACCGTAAAACTATGCTTCGTGGAGGTTCCTTAATTTTTGTAAAAAATTGTTTAAGATATAAGCAACGTAACGACATAATAGGTCTCTCGGCTGAACATTGCGTCGAACTGTCCTGTGTTGAGCTAGATAAGCATGTTATTGTGTGTGTGTACAGACCCCCAAACTATCAAAACTTTTCCTTATTTGAGTCAATAATGGAAGATGTCCTGGCAAAACTTGCAGCCAGTAATAAATCTATAATTATTTGTGGTGATTTTAACATCAATATTTTAGAAGAAAATTCAAATAGCAGTCGGTTATTAAATCTTTTTAAGTCATTTGACTTGACCAACACTTTTATAGAACCTACTAGAGTCACTCCATCTTCTGCTACTTGTATAGATAATGTTTTCTGTGATTGTGATTACTTAGATAAAGCCATAGTTAATTGTCTGCCGTCTGACCATAGCGGACAAACTGTAACTTTTAGGTGTAATACACCATTGCAAAAAATTCAGATTAAATTTAGACCCATAACTTCTAACAAATTAAATAGGTATAATATTTCTCTACAGAACAAATTAAAAAGTGTTATGAGCCATGACGATATTAATATAAATCAATTTTATGATAATTTCTTTTCAATAGTTCACACTGAATTCAACAAAACTTTTGAAAAGAAGTCAAAAAGTATTTGCCCTAAATTTATATTTAGTGATTGGGCAACTAGAGGTATCAGAAAAAGTAGGGAAACACTATTTGAGCTTTATGGCCTTAAGCCTTATATGAACACTGAAACTTTTAACAAATATGTTGCTAAGTATTCAAAAATTTTTAGAGATACATGCAAGGTTGCCAAAGCCTTGCACATTAGCAACAAGATCAAAACAGCAGAAAATAAAATAAAGACAGTTTGGAAAGTCATAAATAGCGAGACTAACAGGAAGAAAACACGTAATACTAGCTACACATTAGATACAGCATGTGGTCCTAAAAGCTCTAATCAGGAAGTAGCTCAAGAATTTGTAAATTTCTTTACCGATATACCGTTAAAAACTACGGAGGCTCTAAATTCCTCTCCTGAAGTCTCAATTGGTTTACTAAAGGCGAATGTGTCTGGATGCCAGGCTGAATTTAAATTTAAACACATAAACCCGATGATAGTTATTAAAGCTTTTCGGCAAATAAAAATCAAACTGACCGAAGATCTATGGGGAATGTCTATCAAAGTTTGTACATCCATACTTGAGACTATAGCTCCATACTTAGCTTTAATTTTTAATTTGTGCGTAGACCAAGGAGTTTTCCCTGATTTAATGAAATACAGTAAAGTCATACCTCTTTTCAAATCCGGTGATAGTAAAGATACAAATAATTATAGGCCTGTATCCGTGTTGCCAGTTTTTAGTAAGGTGTTCGAAAAGATAATGCTTAATCAAATGGTCAATCATTTTAACACCAATAGAATCTTACACGATCAACAGTATGGTTTCACCAAGGGACGTTGTACAACCGACGCCGGTGTAACCTTAATAAAGCACATATTTACGGCGTGGGAAGAGTCCCAAGACGCTGTAGGAATATTTTGTGATCTCTCCAAAGCATTTGATTGTGTAAATCACGACACATTGCTTTTGAAACTTGAGCATTACGGACTAGGTAAACTTGCACTTAGTTTGTTAAAATCTTATTTGAGTGATAGACAACAATATGTTCAAATAAATGGTGTTAATTCACAGGGTTTAAAAGTAAAAATGGGGGTTCCGCAAGGCTCAATATTGGGTCCTTTCCTCTTTTTAGTATATATAAATGATCTACCCTATTTACTGAAAAACCAACCTCAAAATATGGTGTTATTTGCCGATGACACTTCCCTAATTTTTAAGATCAATAGACGGGCCCAAAATTTAGATGACGTGAATAATGCCCTACTTCAAGTCCATAATTGGTTCACAGCAAATAATTTAGTACTAAATGAAAAAAAAACGAAATGCATAAGATTTGCTTTACCGAATGTTAAAAGTAGCGATTGTGATATAGTACTGAATAAAGAGAAACTTGAATTCGTAGATAAAACGGTTTTCCTGGGGATTACGCTTGATTCAAGGCTACAATGGGGTTCTCATTTAACATCTCTGGCGGGGCGGCTAAGTTCGGCAGCATATGCTATTAGAAAAATCCGTCAATTTACTGATGTAGATACTGCTAGATTGGTCTATTTTAGTTACTTTCATAGTATAATGTCTTATGGCATTTTGTTATGGGGACGGGCTGCTGACATTGAGTCTATATTTATTCTGCAAAAAAGAGCCATCAGAGCCATATACAATCTTCGTAGGCGCGATTCTTTGAGGGAACTGTTTAAGGAAATAAACATCATGACTGTACATTGTCAATACATCTACGAAAACATAATGTACGTAAGAAAAAATCTACATATTTTTGGTAAAAGAGGTGACAGACACAATTACAGTACTAGAAATAGGGACCAATTAGTTCAGCCAGGCTTCAGACTCGCTAAAGTAGACTCATCTTTCATGGGGTACTGTTTGAGATGCTATAATAAAATTCCACAAAGCATTCTTGAGCTGAATGAAACAAAATTTAAAACATGTATTAAACGCACACTTTGTAAGCAAGCATATTACAAATTGGACGACTATATCGCTGATAAAACTGCTTGGCTCAATGCCGGTCCTGCTCCACAAGGACAGGGGCGCATAAATTGATAGCATTAAATTGTATTGTTGGAGCTGCTGAAGATTGTACACCTATCTTTGCATTGTATAGAATCAATCTCTTTATTATTATATAGCCGCATATCGCATATTGTGTGAGTGCTATGTACTAGAATGCTATCAGTCGCTAGAAACCTACGTTTTTCCTTGACTTGAATGTGCCGTGGCGATTAGGAGATATGTCATGCTCACTCAAATGTCTCGCTGATGGTGACGCGTGTGTCGGATCATTTAGTTCCCTTCAAAATGGTTGAGTTGAATGGTGCTGATACATGCGTCATGTTCGTGAACGAGCGCTGTCAGTTGGGACTGGTCAGCTCTTGGTTGCCACGGCTTTTGAATTTAATAATTTTATTTTTTAATTGTTTTTGTTTTTTTTTTTTACTATGGACACCTTTAACGTGCACATCTTGCTACATTGTTCTCACATAATGTACCATCTCAACATGAATGATGTAACCAAGATTTTGTAAAAATATTCTGATTTAAAAGAGTGTCCATGGAGTTTCTTGCCCATTCTTCTCCATAGAGATCTACGCTAGGGAATGGGCAACTACAGTACTTTCACAGTTTTTATGTCTTGTGTCTGGGACTGTAGCTACATTTAATTTTCATATTTGTTTCGACAATTCAAAAGTGCCTGTAACTGGCCTACTTGAAATAAATGCTTTGATTTTGATTTTGATTTTGATTTTGATTCAACACTCAAGTTCAACGACTCTTACCGCTAAACTAATAAACTTATCTTAACCGCTATAGTTTTTCTTTAAAGTTCATGAAATGCACTATCATCAAGAATTTTTCAAGTTTTTTTTTTGTTTAGCTTTTAGAGAGGGTGGGGACGCCCTACAGGAACAAAAATTTTAATATTTCATAAATGGAGCATTCAATCGAAAAGTAGTATTAGCAACCTCTAAGTCATTTTAAAAGACCTATTCAACGATGGGGTAGACGGCGAAAAAAAAATCATCCCCACTTCACATATGTAGGAGAGCTACCCTAATAAAATATTTTCCAAAATTTTATTTTACCACTTTGTCGGCGTAATGCGGCGTTGATATACACACCCCTACAAAATTACAGTTTTCTAGTACTAACGGTCTCTTAGCAAAACCTCGGACTGGCAGACAGACAGACAGACGCTCATGATGAAACTATAAGGGTTCCTTGTCAGGACTACGGAACCCTAAAAATGAGACTCTTCGTACTAATTGCGCCAGCCAGATGCCATGTTTCGCATGGGAAGTCGAAACATGAAAAAAAAACGGCCAACTGCGAGTCGGACTCGCATGAAAGGTTTCGTACCACCCTAGTACCCTGACCCGTCTTTTATTTTTAATTTACTTTATTACTTTTTGTTATAGCTGTAACAGAAATACACATAATGTGAAATTTTTAAATACAAAAATATTTATTACTTCTCAAACATTGTGTCATACATAAATTGAGGCAGCCCCAGTAAATTACAATAGTACAAATACGGAACCATAAGACCAGTTTTTTCTTGTTAGCTCGCTGTTGGAACACCACCACGCCGCGAGGAACATCCTGCCACCATCTCCTCCTATACTCACAAGGTTGGTTATAGCCCCGTAGTCGGAGAAGTCCTCGATCTTCCACGTCTCCTTCTCTCCGAGCCCCTTGACCCGCTTGTGTGCGCGCTGCAGGAACACCGTCATGCCGTGCACGCGGTAGTCGAATATCACCTTCTCTACTATGCTGAGAGGCTGGAGGTGACGGAAAAGGAGGTATGTTAAAATCGTTGAAGAGAAACACAAACGCAAAAATTATTTAATTTAGTACAGATTGCCAGAATTTTAGCGATTTCTTAAAGACATACTTTGTTGTGCAGTTTAAGAATAATAATGTGTGGGTATTTCTCAGCAAATTTTGAAATTTGATCCCCGAGTCATTGGTGCCGAGACATATGCATTAACTACGTAAGTATTTTTTTTATTTCAATGTACGCTATCTAAACTTCCGAGCCAAATTCAAGCACTAAGCCTAAATAAATTCAAATCGTTTATAAAACGGAAGCTGTGCCTGAAAGCCTAATATCATGTTAATCACTATCTCGAAGATAAAAAGAAAAACAAAAAACCCGACTGCGTAAAAACTAATTTTAAAAAATACGTGAAAGAATTAACTTAAATAAAAACTAAAAAGAAAGAAACAAGCCCAGTAGTTTAGAATTCTGTTAAGTAATACTAAATAACTACACAATTGAAATAGTTTTATAATCGATACACACATAAAACAAATCATAAATTCTAATGCAGAACAGAACGACTCACAGTCGGGGCCCATTTAAATTTTACCAATCAAATCTTCCCAAGGGGCCCCGACTGTGAGTCGTTCTGTTCTGCATTAGAAGTAAAACTTAAGGTTGCGTACCTTAAGTTTTTAGTACCTGGCAACACTCTCAAATGTTTCAAGATGGCGATTTCTTCTCAACCGCAGTTGTGTTTGTGCAAAAAAATATTAAGTTAAAAATAGTTAAGAGTTACATTTATGGCGATCATAACTCACGTCACATATATGTATTAAGCATTTTAGTATATATGTGTATAATTTGAACACTCTCAAATGTTTCAAGATGGCGATTTTTTCTCAACTGCAGTTGTGTTTGTGCAAAAAAATATTACGTTAAAAATAGTTAAGAGTTACATTTATGGCGATCATTACCTCATGTCACATATATGTATTAAGCATTTTAGTATATATGTGTATAATTTGTTGCTTTTGTGCGTTTTTGGGAGTAAAATACATATTCGAAATGTAACAAGCTAATTGAGGTTATGTGCCGGTGTTTAAGTAGCTTCAGTAAAAAATCGTCATTCCCTCACGGTCATTCCCTCACTGCATTTAGGAGTCCACTCCTAAATCCAGCGAGGGAATGACCGTATACTAAAATATGGAAGACCAATACTCCTAAATAGATCTCTTAAAGCTACTTTTTTCATTTCTGCAAAAAAATATCTAAATTTACAAAAATTTTGAAATTTGATGAGAAATACCCGTGTACTTAAATGCATAACCTACATTGCAAAGCAGCGTATTTACTGCTTTTCCCTTACCGTTCTTTGATTTGCAAGCTGAATATTGTATTCTCAGGCCAATTACGATCATTCAAGAATTGCCAACACGGACTTTTTAACGTCCACAATGCAAATAAAATGATTTTTTAACCGATTACAATAATAAATTGTGTAAAACGATGAATCAGAACATTTTTTGAAGTGAAAACTTCTTTAGGCGCGTTGAGCACTTTTTGGGTGAAGGAAAAACATTGAAATCATCGTTACTTGACGCAACGTGCGGTCACGCTTCGTGGCACTCGTAGGCGATCCGCTACGGCGTAGCACCACATAGGCATGAGCGGGGCACAACCAGTGCTACGACTGGGGCGGGGACGAAGGGGGAAGGGGGAGAGGGGGTGGGGTGAAGGGGTTGGGGGAGATGTTGGGGGAAGGGATTGGGGAAGGTGGAGGGGGAGAAGGGGAGCGTGGGGAGAGTGGAGGGGGATCGGGAAAGAGGAAGGGGAGAGTGGACGGAAAGAGGGGCATAGGGGCCTACGAAATACCCCCTCCCCAACCCTACTTCACCACCTCCCCAATCAACTCCCCACGAAACCTCTCTCCCCCTCAGGGCAAACTCAACTCCCGCGGCCTATATTCGCACCCGTTGGAGCTAGGAAGCCGAGTTTGGGCTCGTTTGAAAGGGCTTAGAGTTCTTTCATCTGACTCCAACAGAATCATGAAATTCGGTTAGTTTTCACTTCTATCGGCAGTCCGCTGACTGCCCTGCATGTTTTTTTTAAGGCGATACTAACATCACAACGCGAACGTACAAGTACAACAATTCATTGGCCACAATTACGGCCATTCTAAGCAGCGAGATTCCGAGATTTTCAAAATGCATACTACTTTTCCCTACTTCACTCTCTAAGCAGGCTGCCCGGCTGGGGTGATACCTAGAAACTACAAGTAGTACACTAA
This sequence comes from Xestia xanthographa, assembly GCA_905147715.2. NCBI lineage: Eukaryota > Metazoa > Arthropoda > Insecta > Lepidoptera > Noctuidae > Xestia > Xestia xanthographa. The sequence goes on along the minus strand of LR990645.1, from coordinate 21,798,089 downwards.
CTACATAATTACACATATTACAAACAAGGGTTTTGCCATGGTTAGATCGAAGAATTCTCAGGCCAATTACGGCCATTCAAAAATTGCCATCGCGGACGGTATTTCACGTCCACACGGCGGGGTATTGGTAAAGTTTTCAACTAGCAATAATCGCACCTCGGATTAACCTCATTGGTTACGATATTGCCTCTGCGCAAAGTTAAATGTTCCAAGTTCGCTCAGCCGACCCAACCAAACGCCGTGCAGCAAACAATAGCGAGATCTAATTCGACGTCAACGCCATCTAGTTGCGTTGTCGGTACTAAATTCCATCCGTGAAAAGAGGTTGAGGTGTTGCTCAAAAACCGGTTTGATACAAAATATGGCTCGTTTAAGTAAGGGGAGTGCGAGTCATTCGAACAAAAGACTAAAAAAAAACATGCGGGGCAATCTTTGGGGACTACCGATAGAAGTGAAAATTAAGTTTGAATAGAATCAATCCAAAATAAACACTGTCATAATTGTTTAAGGTTGATTTTGACTAACCGTTCTATATGAAAGCGTTCGGTGACGATGACGCGAGTTCAATTAAAAGTGCTCAACGCGCCTAAAGACGTTTTCACTTCAAAAATATTTCTAATTTAAACATTACATCACACTTATTCCCCTAAGCAAGAGTTACCAATATTTCGCTAATTCCATTCAAATTCTAAGCAACAGAAGGCGATCCTATTTCCTTAACCGGTAACATACGAAACGAAACACAAATTTTCTTTAGGCACGTACCTGTGACGGCAGATCCAGTTTGATGAGCGAATCGTAAGCCTCCCTCAGATGCCGGAGGTTGGCGACGAGACGCACTCGCAGCGCGTCTGTCGGCACCAGCTTCCCGCCGCCCGGAGACAGCAGGCATGCCCGCATGTGCTCAGAGAACAGCTCTACTGCTGCTATTATCATCTCCTACAATAAATGATAAAATAAATAAATATTGCTGGAGATTACAAACAGCGCCATCTAGTGCCACACTAAACAACGAGGCTTGTGTCGTGGACACCAGACAGTTAATAATTATACTACATAGATAAATTTTTGTTTGTAAATACATACTTATTATACATATAAACATCCATGACTTGGAAACAAATGTCCATGCTCATCACACAAACATTTGCTCCGACCGGGATTCGAACCCGGGACCCTAAGAACGTAAGCCAGCCACACTACCGCTGCGCCAATCGGGTCGTCAACAATAACGGATAGGAGGTGTTTCAGATAAGTACGTACAGGTCTCCCAAAGTGATAATGCGCATAGAAATCTTCGTCACTGTTCGGCAACGGTCGTATTCCCCGAGCGTCGGAAGACGATATGTATATAGAGTGGTTAAGTGCATTTTCTTCATGCATAATTTAGTAGAATTATGTGTTTTGTGCTAAAAGAGATAAATATTGATTTATCAGTAACGAAATTGATTCGATAATTCGATGTAAGTAAATAGCGAGGAAAACGATACGATTGCGAATATGCTACAATCTTTGTTGAATTGATTTACTTCTTCATACTGAAGCTGGTGTAATGATGGAAGAAAAGAAGGTTTAAATAACACAAGGTTTATACTAGAAGAAGAAAAAATAGTTTTCAAACACAGGTTTACATTAAAATCTCAGTTCAAAAGTATTTACAGCACTGACCATTCCAGAATAATATTACAATTACAAAAATATTAAAAAACGTGAAAAATTTTAGTATATTTACCTATTTTACAAAATAAACTATTTTAATTTGAGTAAGATAATTAAAGTTGAAATGAAATTCACCTTTGAAAACAAAACCAAGAAGGGTGTGTAATAGCAGCTCTATATAATTCCACACAGAGATAACACGTGCAGTCACCACCAATATATAAAGACGACTGACGGACCTTTGACTGACCGGCGACAGCCGCCAACCGCCCGAATTGTTTTCAATTGTTTCACATGATATGACATATGACATTGACTCCTGTTTCTTTCGAACAAGGTACAAAATGCAAGTGCATTGTTTAGGGCTCTCTCTGATTCAATGATTCGGGTGTTTCCGGGAATACGACAATTGGCGAAGATTTGCATGCGCATTATTAATTTGGGAGTACTGTAAGTTTGAACATTAACATTAACAAAAAAAAAGTAGAGTATAATTGGATAACGCAATTTATTGCCACAACATTTAAAAATACACTGCCCCTTTTGGCAGTCTATTTTGCGACCATCGAGATCAGTTGATACATTTTATCGTAAAAACCCGCCAAGTGCGAGTTGAACTCGCGTGGAGAAGGTTCTGTACAATGCCAGTCTTATACTTCATTTTCAATTGATAGTTTTCTTATAGGTTTTCCTGTAATCTACAAGCAATTAACTATATTTTGTATTTTTTTTTTCAAAATTTTAGGCTCAATAGTTTCGGAGATCAGGAGGAAATGGTAAATTTTCGTCTTCTTTCATGTATAAAATCAAAACTATCTTTATTTTAACAATAATAACAAAAATATATTTGAGATCCTCATAACGAGCCCTTTCATTTGTTATATGACACAGTAAGGTTTGCAAAACTGTTTATTTTAATTTCCTAATTTGTCCCCCAAAAATGACCCTTATTTAAAATAATATTTATTTTGTACATTTGTGTTTGAGTCATAGTATTACACCATCCTACCAAATTGAGAGCACAAAGAGCCGTACTAAAAGTAATGACAAGGAAGCCCCATAGATACCCAACAATACAGCTGTACGCAGACTGCAAGCTTCTCACAGTCCGTCAACTGTTTGTGCTTCAATCTGTTCTTAGGAAACATAGCAGTCTTCCCCCGTCTAATCCAAAAAAGCGTACTAACCTTCCCCCAGGCACCCAACACAGAACCACGTTCGCACGGCATCAGTACTATGCAATTAGCGCGTACATTTACAAAAAGATTCAAAAACATCTGAATATCATAGACCTCAACAAGCACAACCTAAAACTAAAAGTGACAGAATGGCTACTTCAACAAGACTATGCCACAACAGAGACTTTACTTACCTATATCACCTAATAAGCATACATCTATCTCCATCCTTGCACGAATACTTTTATCCTTGCGTACATATACACTCGCACATACAACTCCCCAACTCACTTACAAACCAACACCACACACACCACTTATCCACACTCACACACACACACACTTACACACCCACAATCACATTTATTCACCCTCACCCTCTCACATACCCATACCTATATTATTTTTAAAAAACTAGAGTAACCAATAACTTCTCACCCTTCTGATGGTAAATCGACACAGTCCACTCGTGCATCAATCAATTGGAACCTCATTGTGAAACACTGTCTCTTAAGATACAGGATACCCTAGTTTAAGAGACAGAGTTTAATCTATTGTGTACAGATTCTTGAAGCATCCAAATGTTTAATTAAGTGTTCTCCACAACTAATTCAAAATTGTAAACTGTAAGTACAACTATCTGTGTATTTGGGAAATAAAGTTATTATTATTATTATTATAAATTTCACCTGATTTGGTCCTATAAATTCGGAGCAAATTGGCTGTGCCTGTGATAGACGGATGGACAGACAGATAGACGCACGAGTGATCCTATAAAGGTTCCGTTTTTTTTTCATTTTTTGTACGGAACCCTAAAAAGTATTTATTCTGCGAATAAAATGTCAAAATCGCCTTTGCTTGACGTCGATCCGTCGTACCTTAAGCTCATGCTGGCGCTGCGTGGTCTGCGGCTGGCCGGCCAGCTCGCCGGCGAAGTAGCGGCGCGCGAGCGGCCACAGCGCGTGCAGCTGCGCCGCCAGCGCGCCGGCCGCGGCCGCGCACCACGCGCCGCGCACGGAGCTCCAGCCGCCCTCACATTCGCTCTCCTTTACTTTGCGCTTGCCTGAAAGTCAGGATACTTAAGTCTTTGTCGATGGTAGATATTACAAAACGTTATGCACGAACGTGTTCGTGGTTTTTGGGGTTGCTGATAATGAAAATGAGGTCAAAATGAAAATTCAAGATGGCGCCGACGAAAATTTTCGGTTTTTTCTTCATGGGTATCGTTTTCGCGGTTTTTGGGGTTGCTGATAATGAAAATGAGGACAAAATGGAAATCCAAGATGGCGCCGACGAAAATTTTCGGTTTTTTCTTCATGGGTGTCGTTTTCGTGGTTTTTGGGGTCTCTGATAATGAAAATGAGGTCAAAATGAAAATCCAAGATGGCGCCGACGAAAATTTTCTGTTTTTTCTTCATGGGTGTCGTTTTCGTGGTTTTTGGGGTTGCTGATAATCAACCAGTCTTCGTCCGTAAGCGCTAGCGAGCGAACGGACTGTCGTGTCGGTGACTCATCACGCAAAGATGACGTCTAATAATATTGTAAAATGCAATCAGTGCAATTTAGTAGTTAGCGAGTTATTAGCTTTTATCCAAAATAAAGTGGACGTTATGAACGAAGAAAGTTTGGTGAATCTGTGTGCTTCGAGTTTTTCTTCGAAGGAGATCGAAAGTGCAAAGAGCTTGCTTTTCGAATCAGTGCCTACTTCAAAGAAAAAGATAAATAGAAGGAAGGATGGACGTTCGAAGAGAGATTTGTTTGATGTTGTAAGCCTTTTTAAGGAGACTGATCCGGATTTAATTCCAGTTTTTGTTGCAAGGGACTTACAGAAGTTACCTCCAGTTCATTTTGACCATGTTGATCCGACAAAGCTCTTAAAGGATATACTAGTCATCCAAAATGAGTTGAGAATGATTAAGGAGTCGTATGTTACTGAAGAAAAGTTTAACGAAGTCAAAAATGAACTTACTAATTTGAGAAATGCGTCGTTGGTGAACAATAATTTCGAATTTTATGTTAGTAAAAAGCGAGGCGGAGGTAGTAATATATCACATAGTTATTATTTGGATAGCGGACCGGTCGGCCTACCCCCCGTTTTGGATGCGGAACAAAATACAACGCAAAGTCAAGTTGAGCGAAGTGAGTCATTGCCGAGAGCTACTTGTGTCGATGCGGCGCGAGCGGCGGCGGTGCCAGGATCCCCTGCGCCCGCATCCTCGCGCCCCCCTGCGACGCCCAGCCCGCCCGTTCCAGCGCAGGTGAATGAGTGCGCACGTACCGCGATTCCAAACATGAATGCGCCGCAGCCACCGCTGCAGCGGTGACTCAAGCGACGACAGCGCGCTGTCGTCGCTTGAGTCATCAGCGCCATTGTATCGAGTGGATTGTAATACGAATGCGAATACGTGTTTACATAATTCTTTTGCGAATGTAATAAATACAGAAAAGCAATGGAAGGTTGAGAAACCGAATGAGCAGTGGGTATTAGTACAACAAAAGAGAACAAAAAATCGTTTTAATACACTGGAAGGCAAAGCACGAAATACAGGCAGTGAAAAGTTCAAAGCTGCTAGTATACAGGTGCCTTTGTTCATCAATAATGTAGACAGAAGCGCTTCAGAGACGGACATTGTTGACTACATTTTAGAAAAAACCCGAGTTCATGTCACTCTGAAGGAGATAAAAGCGAAGGTGCCGAGGAAGTACAGCTCGTATAAAATGCAGGTGCCTAGTGCGAAGCTCTCACTGTTTCTAGATGACACTTTATGGCCTGAAGGCATCACTGTTAGAAAATTCATTGAATTTAAAAATAAGGATAATGGATCACAATACAAACAGAACTAAGTTCGTGAGTTTTAACTGCTATTCTGTTAAGAACTCCATTGATTACGTCAGGAAATTGTGTCGCAACGCAGACTTTTTAGCTTTACAAGAGACATGGCTACTGCCGGACGACATTCCATTCCTAGGACAAATTGATCACGATTTTGCGTACACCGGGAAATCGTCAGTGGACACGTCGTCGGGTATGCTGAAGGGCAGGCCATATGGCGGAGTGGCTCTTCTATGGCGTAAAAGTGTGTTTCAATCGGTTTCGGTCGTGGACTGTGAGAGTGAGCGTATAGTAGCCGTTAAGGTAGTGGTTGATGATCGCGAATTATTAGTGGTGTCGGTGTACATGCCAACGGATAGTCTTGACAATTTTGAAGTTTTTGTGAGCTGCCTCGGCGAGATTGGTGCGATTATAGAGACTAGTGGTACTGACACAGTGTATATACTAGGGGATTTCAACGCCAATCCAGGCGCCTTATTTGGCAATGAGCTTTTGAAGTTTTGTGCTGAGCAACGGTGGTCGTGTGCAGACATAGAATGGCTGGGAATAAATTCAGGTACATATACATTTCTTAGTAATGCGTACGGGACTACGTCATGGTTGGACCATGTCATCGTTACCGAAGTCGCAAAAGAAACTGTTCTGGGGACAAGTATACGGTATGAGGTGTCAAGTTCCGATCATTTCGCTGTCGAACTGTTATGTGACCTTAATATGTTGGTACCAAAAGTACAGATGAGAGGCTCATTGCCGGATAAGGCTATATGGGGCGAAAGAGATAAAGAGCAGCTCAATAAATATTTGTACATTTGCTCAACTAAGCTGCGTGCTATCAACTTTCCTTGTGAATTACATAATTGCGCAGATGTAATGTGTGACAATATAGACCATAGACAAATAGTTGATAAATTGTATCAGAATGTAGTGAATGTGCTTAGGGACGCTGCGGTGGCGAGCTCTAAAATTAGAATAGTTAAAAATAAAAATAAAGGGTATGTGGCAGGCTGGAACAAACACTGCAAAAAGGCATATGAGGAGGCTAGGCTTCGGTTTCATGAGTGGGTCGCCCAAGGTAAAAATACGTCCGGTCAGGCTTTTGAACAAATGCGAAAGTCTCGAAGTTGGTTTAAACAACAGCTCAAGTGGTGTAGGGACAATAAAACTCAGATAAAGATGGACATTCTAGCCTCACAGCACGCCACGAAAAACTTTAACAAGTTTTGGAAGGAGACCAACAAACTGAATCCGAGGCCGAGTGTTCCAGTTAGTGTAGAGGGGGTTAGTGACGCCGATCAAATTGCCAACTTGTTCAGGGAGCATTTTAGGGTACTTTCTCCACTGGAACCCACGACGACCACTACTGAGGTGGGAGGTACTGGCCTAGCGAAACCACCTGTCCGGATCACTGCGAAACAGGTTGCCAAGGTGATCAGAGACATGAAGCGAGGAAAATCCCCGGGCCATGACTCGCTCGGCATAGAGCATTTGCAACATGCGGGTGTCCATCTGCCGAGGGTGCTCGCTATGTTGTTTACATTCTGCATAAGGCATTCATACCTCCCTGAGGCAATGATGAGAACTATAGTTGTCCCCATAATAAAGAGCAAGACAGGAGACGCCTCTAAATTAAGTAACTACAGGCCCATATCACTTGCGACAGTCATTGCTAAGGTGTTGGACGGTGTTATTGATATTCAGTTAAGACAAAATCTACAGCTTCATGATGCACAGTTTGGCTTTCGCCCCGGTTTGTCAACAGAAATGGCTATACTGACTCTCAAGAATACCGTCCGATACTACACTGACAGGAGCACACCTGTCTATGCTTGCTTCTTAGATTTATCGAGAGCTTTTGATCTTGTTGCATATGACAGGTTGTGGCAAAAGTTGTCGTATGACACGGATCTACCTGCTGAGTACATAAGTCTCCTAAAGTATTGGTATGGCAACCAGAGCAATTTGGTGAGGTGGTCGGGGTCACTTTCGGTTGAGTACGGGTTGGAATGTGGGGTAAGGCAAGGCGGGCTAACCTCACCGTCTCTTTTCAACCTGTATATGGACCGTCTGATCCGTGAACTCAGTAGCGCCGGTGTGGGCTGTTCGATTGATGGTGTTCTTGTCAACAACATCAGTTACGCGGACGACATGGTGCTGCTGAGTCCATCGATCAGTGCCCTTCGAAAACTGATATCAATTTGCGAGTGGTATGTGGGGGCCCATGGGCTCAGATATAACGTCATTAAAAGCGAGCTCATGGTGTTCAAGGCGGGATCTAAAACTTACGACATGGTCCCACAGGTCATGTTGAATGGCAGTGTCCTTAAAAGAGTCTCGCAGTTCAAGTATCTGGGTCACTGGGTCACCGAGACGCTTGCAGATGATACTGATATAGATAGGGAGCGCAGGGCTTTATCTGTTAGAGCTAATATGCTGGCTCGTAGGTTCGCGCGCTGTACGACTGAAGTAAAAGCTACGTTGTTTAAGGCATTTTGCCAATCGTTTTACACGTGCAGCCTATGGGTCAAGCATACGAAAAAATCTTACGACAGCCTGCGTGTTCTATATAACAATGCCTTCAGGGCGCTGATGAAGCTGCCTCGCTACTGTAGCGCATCAGGTATGTTTGCGGGGGCAAATATGGATGGATTAGCGGCGATTATTCGCAAGAGAGTTGTATCCCTGATGCGCCGCATACGAGGCAGTTCCAACAGCTACCTTCAGCTGTTCGCATGGAGAATGGACATGGACCTGGATTGCCCAATAATGCGGTACTGGACCAGGCTGCATGTTGAGCATTCCGGATCCAAACCGAAGTTTAGACTAAGATAAAATAACTGTGTTTTTAATATTTTTGTACTGTAATAGTTCGCCCCACGCCCCAAGTTTTATTCTAATCATGTAATTGTAATTAAAGTATAATAGTTTTTGAATGACCTTCTTTATTATTTAATTTTAACTTATTTTTATTTTATTTTAAATTTTTTTGACATTTTAAATTTTATTTGATATATCAAATTATTGTGTTAATTTTATATTATTTTGCTGGTAAAATTAGTATTCATAGTAGTATGTAGTGTGTATTTATGTGTCTCTGATTTCTTATTACTAACATTATGTTTTTTTTGTGTACCTACTAACAAAATTATGGATCATTGTGTCTGAATTAAATTAAATTATTATTATTTTTATTATAATGAAAATGAGGTCAAAATGAAAATCCAAGATGGCGCCGACGAAAATTTTCGGTACCTATTTTCTTCATGGTTGTCGTTTTCGTGGTTTTCGGGGTTGCTGATAATGAAAATGAGGTCAAAATGAAAATCCAAGATGGCGCCGACGAAAATTTACGGATTTTTTTCGTTTTTTTCCTCAGCTTCCCCTGACTCAATTTTCACTCTTCGCCACTGATAATCAAACTAGGACTTCTATAAGTTTTTCTGTGTCCGTGTAATTAAGAACGTGTACTATACAAATATACAGATGTTCCTTGGACCTCAATGACAGGAACAGCCGATGACCTCTCAAAACTGTAATGTAGAGATCACAATGATCACATGCCTTACCGCCGTTATGTTGATTATGGTAGATGAAATACATGAAAATGTTTGTTGATAGTGTAGACGACGCGAATGCCTAATTTTAATTTGTAAATTGATTTATTTACGCGAAACGTAAATGTTACTGTTTTACCTCTGATGTACTATCGAGGACACTCCCGCCTGACCACCACTAAGCCAATTTTGCTTGCACTCGCAACATATAAACGCTCTCTAGCCCCGCCCCGTTGACTTTGTATACAAATAATTAATGAAAAGATACCGAATCGGCCGAGCGCACTGACGACGCACGCTAAATGAGAGTTATTGTTATTTTGCGCGCCAAAGTTGACGCTTTCCTAATAGGCCCAAACTTTAACGGGGCGTGGCTCGGCACCTCCGCATGATTTAAGCGAAAAAAAATTAAACTGGTCAGGCGGAAAAGACCACGAGAGTACATGTCATTGTGATTTTGAATTTTTAATAATAAACAGTGGAGCGCGGTCAAGGAGGCGTACACGTTTAAAGGGGCGCGGGGGCACTCGGGGTTCTCATCGCTCGCGCCACGGGCGACGCATTCAGTCGGCTAGAAAGCTATCAAATTAGAGCACGTACGCGCCTTCTTCACCCCGCTTGCACGAAATTAAGCCTGAGCACTCTTTTTACTAGTCCACCTTTTATAGATAGAATATAATTTTCAGGCTAGTAATAGAAACAGCCTCTAACAATCAAATAGTGTATACTTTCAGGTTGAGATTAATTAATCTTTCGGCGCCAAAGTAATGAGTCGTGGTCTTTATAAAAGTATATCTGAGTTCTGGAGAAAGATACTTTCGTAATGTACAACAACAGAACTTCAAAATCTTCAAATTACCTTTCTCATTGGATTCCAGTTCCTCCTTCTGCTTGAAGTGATCTTTGACCTTGTTCATGAGGCTCATGAGGTACTCCTTGCGACTCGTAATGGCGACCCACGCCGCGTCGCCCTCCCAATTCAAACTTATCAATAATCTGGAACACATGGTATGAAGTTTCAGAAGTTTGATATATTGATCACAAAAATGTTTACTCTATAAGTTTGTAATGTCGAGAAAAACCTGAACAAACTCTGCTAATTATGGAGAAACTTCAAATGCTATTACAGGGTGTAAAAAACATCTTAACGAAGCCGAAAGGCTCTCCGCGTCATTGCGATCATTTTTTTGTTCTACACCATACCGGGGAACCTTCTAGTTAGGAGATATTGGGGGTCAAAGTTCCAACATTTTGAACAGGGGCGGCTGTACTTTAAGTGCGCTCGTGCGCTGAACCACCAATTCAAAAGATTTAAAAATGACAAAATATTACATCATATTAATTTTTAAATTACAATATTAATAATATTAAAAAAAAATACAAAATCATATAACCAATAAAATTTCCAATTATGACGAAACAATTTAATATTTTACCATCCCTGTAAAGAAATACCTATTCTCGTGCGCTTCGGCGAGCGCACGCGGACTCCTAAACTCCTAATACAACTTGTATGAGGTACGAGCTAACATGCCCGACGCGTGAGACAAAAGATAGTTCATAGAAATGTACCGAGAAATTTGTCAGTTTTCGTGCGCCGCACGTGCGGTGCGAACCGAAGATTACCGAGAGTACCCGATGTTTGACGAAATTCGCAGGCCGGGGCGCCGAGCGGTGACGGTGGCCATGATGGATGACATCTCGATATCAGTATAGTTTTGCTGCATCGGTGACGCGTTAATTATTGTTTGTACTCGTAATAAGTACAAACAATACCCAATTTTATTAAAAAGGTGATTGAAAGGTGGTTGATTTAATTTTCGCTTCACAAAAATGTAACCAAAATAATAAAACGTTAACATATTTTATATAAACTGTTGTTTTATTGTAATTTCTAATCTTTGAGGAAGTAAAGTGCACCATCAGTTTGATGACCCACCAGCCGCCACTGATTTTGACAAGTTTTTTTTTATTAAATACAAGCTTTTACAAGTACTTGTACTGTAAGATTTTTACTTCCAACACCTCCACGACCCCCATGCTATTCAATCACTCCATCAACACAACATTTTGAGTGCTTTACATTGAGTTCTACCACAAAACATGATTTTTCACCCCAAAAAAAAAGTAGTTTCCCAGCAATAATTTTTGCGTAAAGTTACTTAGTTTGATGCACAGAATGCTTGGTTGACGGCTTCGTGATGAGGTCTTTTACACCCTGTATACCATGTTTACTACAACAGCAGTGTAGTGCGACAGCGCTGAAATATCGGCGACTCAAAATAAGTAGTGAACATGGTAAATATCCCGTCTCTATTATGGAATGTTGGTTTCCGCACTTACTAGTCTTTAGTGGAACATTGTGCGTGATAATTGGGCGTCCCGTTTCTAACGTTAATGATAGTATTAGTGACAGTGTTGTCGATTCTGTTGTACACAAACTAAACTAAATTTACGCTATCGCTATCTTTTACTAAAAGGCAGTGCGAGAAAAGGACGGCTATAGCTATGAAGTAAATTAGAGATGTCAAACTAGTTTATGCCTTGCGCTTCACCGTGTTTTCAGTCGACATGTTTTTACGTGCACCCTTCATTTGTACGGAAATATTAGTCCGAATTAAATTTGAAAGCTCTAAATTACGTCCGTCTCTTTCTCGTTTTATTAGTGAGAAAAGATAGCAATAGCGTAAATTAAGTTTAGTTTGTGCACAACAGAATCGACACCAGTGTCAATTTAAAAACAACTTGTGCTATTATAATATTTATACTATGGTCAATGGTTTCCTTAGTCCTGGCGTTATACTAGAACATGCATGGTTGATGATACACAATATTTCAAAACACCTTACCTAATATACTTGGTCTGCTCCTGAACATTGATAGGCATAGTTTTCATTCTCGTGTACAACTTTTCTTTCAAATCTTCTATTTTCTTGTCAATCTCGGTTAGAATTTTTTGAAATAACTGAAAACAACATCAATGTCATAGTTAAAATCTTTCTGTGCTTATTATGAAGTAAATGTTGTGCAAAAAAAAACTTAAGTATTTTGTCGATCAGACTTTATATTAATTGTGTATTTAACGAGTTCTGATTTTTTTACTAAAGTGGCGCTAGTGTGCACGCCGAAAATTCGGGGAGCCCCTTAATGATCTTACTTCTTACCATCTTATCTTACTAATATTATAAAAGCAAAAGCTTGTGAGGATTGATGTGTTTGTTCTCTTTCACGCAAAAACGGCTGAACGTATTTGGATGATATTTGGTACACAGATAGTTGGGATTAACACATAGGATTTTAATTCCACATAGGGTAGATGACCACAAAAATCTAATTAGTCCGTCAGATGGATTTCCAAAAAAATATTGGACACGTTTTTTTTCTTTTTCACATAAACAAAAAATAAAGAGGATACAGTGGGTCGAAAACTCTTGTATAGTTACATTTCGATACACTTTTTACCGGAAAGTGACGTCACAAGTCACAAGCCCGGCGACTCGTGATCTTTGATGCATTTTATCTTCGTCAATTTATTGATTTGATAAAACAAAAATACGTATTTAAGTACTTACCCAATATTTTTCGATAATTTAACTGACGGACTAAAATTAGACTCATATTTTTTTTACTCGGGAATCATCCCGCTAGTTATAAAACAAAATAGTATCAAAACAAACCTTAACATCCGTATTCCCAAACAGGTTCTTCACTCTAGTATAGTCATTGACCACCAAATCATACTCCTTCTTCCGAATGTTCCTGTCTATGGACGCAGGCAGTTGGAACAGGAACTTGTGTCGCGTCAACAAAGAGAGCGCCTCGCGAGTCTTGTCCGCGTTGTCTTTGCGAGACAGAATCTCCGAGAAGAGCGAGTCTGCTAAAGTTATCGATTCTGAAATGAGATAAAGTAATAGATGTAAAGTAAAGCTGTTAGCTAGAGCGGCGAACGACTGGCGTTCAAAAACTAGGAAATGAAGTGATTATTGTCCGGCGGCGAGATGGGCAGTCGACATTGTTGCCATCGTGGGTTACACGTGGTAGAGGCACAGGAATTGGTACAGGAGCATGCAAATTGGTACAGGAGCATGCTGATTGGCACAGGAGCATGCAAATTGGCACAGGAGCATGCAGATTGGCACAGGAGCATGCAGATTGGCACAGGAGCATGCAGATTGGCACAGGAGCATGCAGATTGACACCAACACCGAGAGGCCCATACACTGCAGGCGGCAATGGGTGAAGTCAGATAATGGTGATGATGAATAATAATGTAAAAAAAAAATTAGAAGAGCAAAGGTGCTCCTAGTTCGAGCATATTTAAAAAACCCGCCAAGAGCGAGTCGGACTCGCGCACCGAGGGTTCAGTACAAACTTTTTGAAGGACAAATTTAACTTTGTGTTCGATCCCATGAAACGGCTATTGAGCCAACCGCAAATAATAAGTTTGTAATAGTAAAATCGCTTTTTTTTAAATAATCTAAGTACATATTTACGGTTTTCAGATTTTTCTCTTTACGTGTGCTATAAGACATTGCTTCTCGCCAAATTTCGTGATTCTAGGTCAATGGGAATAGGTTTTCGACCCAAAACCTATAGGGTACTGTCGGTTGACCTAGAATTGTCAATTTTGGTTAAAAGCAAGGTCTTACAGTACAAGTAAAGGGAAATTTCCGAAAAATTAAAGAAGGTGAAAATTAAGGCAAATTTTGGTAAGTACTTACAAGTTTTCGCGATAATCTAAATTTGCCCATATCATTTTATCATGTTGACTCAGGACCCTGATATTTATACACCTAATAGGGACTATAGACCTCAGTATCTGGAGAAAATTTCAACTTGCTAGGTGCTTCCATTCCTGAGAAAATCGCTGGTGACAGATGGACGGACAGACGAACAAAAAAGTGATCTCATAAGGATTCCTTTTTTTTCCTTTTAAGGAAAGGAACCCTACAAATTGGTAATTGACGTTTGTTGTATGGGAGCCCCCCTTAAATATTAATTTTATTCTGTTTTTATTGTTTTGTTTGTTATTTGTTGTTATAGCGGCAACAGAAATACATCATCTGTGAAAATTTCAACTGTCTAGCTGTCACGGTTCATGAGATAGAGCCTGGTGACAGACAGACGGACAGACAGCGAAGTCTTAGTAATAGGGTTCCGTTTTTACCCTTTGGGTACGGAACCCTAAAAATTGTTATCAAAGTACTAATTTAGGTTTATTTCGCTTAGTAAGAAAAAATATACTGACGCCCGCGTAAAACATACATACCCTCAATAGAAGCTTGTAGACTAGGCAATGGCTCCTTGCCATTCTTCCTCTCATCCTCTTCATACATGTTCTTGAGAAGAACAAGCCGATCCAGTTGGTCCATCACAGCCCCGGTGTTAGCCTTCAGGAAACTCAGCTGCCCTTCCTTTTGACTCTCCACCTGGAAATATTAGCTGCTTTTTAGCATATCCTTCAAAACATGAGATATTCAGAGCAGAACAATATAATCATTGTGTAGAAATATTTTCAGGTTAGAAGTGTCAATGGAGTTTATTTATTTACTTAAACTTCCATGTACAATACTGGTACATAGGGGGCTAAATGAAGGAGCCCGTGGCTAAATAATAACAGCCGCTCGGGTCAATCGTTACGTTAAGCCGTACTTGCCTAGGTTGGTCTGTGGATTGGTGACCACCCATTACATACCGGGTTCCCTCCGTGCCTCGGAAAGCACGCTAAGCCATTGGTCCCGGCTGTCATTTGCAGATCTTTGACATTCGTTACAGGTAGTCAGTGACCCAAAAAGTCTGGCAACCAGTCTTACCAAGGGGTATCGTATTACCCAGTACTAACTGGGTTGTGGAGGTCGGATAGGCAGTCGCTCCATGTAAAATACAGGTATTCAACTGCATCCGGTTAGACTGGAAGCCGACCCCAACACAGTTGGAAAAAGGCTAGGCAGATGATGATGAGGGGGCTAAATGCCACACGACATTATCCGACCTTTGGGTTAAATAACTGTAAGTTTCTTGCCAGTTCCTTTGAATAGAGACCTGGGCCTTAAAATGCGATAATAGCATAATTGTTCTTGATGACTAGCTTCTTGACAATTGAAAAAAGGCACTTATTTGGTTACTTGTTTGGTTTGGTTGGTTTTGGTTGGTTTGGTTTGGTTTGGTTTGGTGGTTTGGTTGTTTGGTTTGGTTTGGTTTGGTTTGGTGTGGTTGGTTTTGTTTGGTTAAGTGCCTTTTTTCTATTCTATTATAAATTGATAAAATAGAGTTTTAGTGAATTATTCTTGTAAATGTAAACTATGGATGAAAATGTCTGATAACCACTATAATAACTATAATTTGAATAATCATTATTGATTTTATAGTGTTACATTCTTTTACATTTAAACAAGAAAAATATGCACGACATAACCATAATCCACCAGCTTTAAAACCTGGTAACACTAAATAAACAATTATTGTTTCATACCTTTCTCTGAAGAAATACCATTCCAGCTTTGAGGTCCTCATATGAAGTGCTGCTGTGATGTTCCAGCAGATACCAGCCAGGCTGGAAGTTATCATCAGACAGCTTGCCAGAACTGAAATATTATTTATGTAGTCAGAGTTTTGGCTTTCTGTTTGATTTACCTTTATATGTACGCACGGCAACTCATCAGGCTATACATTTTTAAGTATATTATCGCTTTATATAGATTTCCTGTACAGTGAGAGATCTGCATAAACTGGTGTTGTATAGATTGCTTATGGTCAGTTCAGAGCGAGATACGACGCGACGGTACTGGAAGTGATCTCGCGCTGCGCTGTGCGCCGAATGAAATGTGTATCTTTTCATGTAGTAAATAAAGTTATATTTTGAGTCACTCTATTAAAAAGTACGCGCAGCGTCGCGTCTCGGTGTGAATTGACACTTAGTGGTTGTGCATACACCTAGGAGGAGAAGGGGAGGGGATTTCCCTCATCAGAAAAAGTATGGGTTTATCTATGTAAGTTATATTTTACATAACAATATAATGTTTATTCAATAATTAAGATATTCAATTATCTGCCTTGAAAGCTATGTTCCATATATTTGTTGTGAAAGTCATAGGCCCAATTTAAAATTTCAAAGATTTGGCAAGAAAATTGTGACAAATATGTTTACTCTACTTACCCATCTGGGAACATTTCATTCAGCTCTTCCTCCGGGAACTTGCAGTCATCACCTTCAGTGGACAGCCCCAGTGGGTCAGGAGGGGTGTAGGCTGTAGGTGACATGGGTCTCCGGCCCCAAGGCAGTGAGGGTGGGGCAGCCTCCTCAACCCATACTGCACTCTCCTTTACAGGGCCTATTGATTCATGGTATCCTGGAAAAATAATGTAGTATTACTTCATTAATTTCTGCTTTTAAGTTTCTTAACATGTGATGTTTTGAGATTCACTAAAAAAATCATCTTCTTCACTTGATTGTACAGTCAACAGGCCCTAACTGTACTAATACTCTTGTACTCATACTAAGAAAAAGAGGGGAGACAGGTCAGGCAATACAGCACACCAGTGCTGCCAACTTAGCGCTTTCAGCGCCAGATCTAGCGCTTTTTTTGTTCAATAGCGCGTTCTAGCGCCTAGCGCTAAATCTAGCGCTTTTTGAAATCATATTATGATATGCACATCTACTATTGTTTATTCTGTGATGTGCGTAACACGGAACGAATCACTTAAATTTTTGGACTTGCAACACTTTTAAGCTGATAATTATGTTTCAGTTGGTATCGTAGTCTGACAAACCTATTTTGATTCAATAAAAAATGCAATAGTTAAATTGAATTACTTATTAATTACTTCAAAATAATTAATTTGTGGTAACTAGGTACCGAATCATTCCGACGAAATTTGTTAAATACGAATTTCGTCAGAATGATTCGGTACCTAGTTCGAATTTCGCCCAATAATTTGAGACCAGGGATGTATTAACATCCCTTGTCTCAAATTATTGGGCGTTTTGTTTGAATTTAGGCGCCAAATACAGTGCTTTTTTTGACAGCGACCATTTAGCGCTTTCTAGCGCTTTTTTAAAGAGCTAACAGCGCGTTTTTGCTCAGACGGGTTGGCAGCACTGCAGCACACTGACTGTATTATTACATTAAAGTAGGACAAGAAAAATTAGATTGTTTACCTCTAAATTGCACAGTGGAGGTTCCTTCACCACCAGACCGAGTAGTTACTATAATATCTCCCCGACCCTTGCAGGGTCCCGAGCGCGCCACTATTTTGTTCTTGCTCTTCCATTCGCAAGACAGTAAACAGTCGCAGCCGCAAATCTTTAGCCCTGTAATCAAAGTCAATTTTTAGTTACGCCCACCTTTTAAACTTCGTTTTTGGTGGAATTTAAACTCAGTAACTTTCATTTTGGACATTAATGATAGTTGCAGATTACAGACCTATTAAATCTGTAACGGTAGTGCCCAGAAATTCCCCACGTATCGTAACCCTAGTTCCAGGAGGTCCTTCTTTTGGAGATATTCCTGTTACTACAGGCGGTGGACCCATATTTTACGGCTTTAACGGATTCCGTTAAAGTACAGATGTATTTCAACGGATTCTGACCACGGAATACGTGTTATTGTTTTACTTTTACCAATTAAATTTATATAAAAATATTTTTATGGAAATCGTAATCACAAAACAATCAGAATTCAGATGTCAAACTGTTGTTGTTGTTTATAAAATTCGCTAAAAGGCAGGCAAAGGAACAGAGCCATACAGCCTAGTCTTGTTTGAATTTTCCAATGAATTTTCCTTGTATTTTTGAAGATCTAATCCAAGTCTGATTTGTCCAATTTCAAAAGGCCAACGCCATGTCTGTTTTGTTTTTTCCCCAAATAAGGACAAAGCCATGTCTAATTTATTCAAAGTCTAAAGGCTTTAGAAGCCATGTCTCATAACAGTCATATCCAATATTTTTCCATTATAGGTATTTGTTTGTCGTATCCGTAGTCATAGAAAATAATCAAATTTCTATAGCACTTCTTAATATATATTTATATAAGGGTATGTAGGTGTTAGTATTCCGTAAAATATCATTGAGGGCACGCGGGACACTCTCAGATTCTCCATAAATATTAATTAAATCTTCAATCAACATTAATCTTTCTATTGTAAAAGCAGGGCAAGTGAAAATTATGTGTTCTGCAGTTTGGTCACACTCAGAGTTACAATGATTGCAAGATGGTGATGAGATAATTTTCATTCGTGCGAGATGTGCATTTATACGATAATGTCCAAATCTGAGTCGGCATATTGTGGAATAAAATTTTCTGTTGATGAAGTCCTTGTTACGAGAAAACCAGGGAGTTGATAAGATTTCGGGATTTATTGATGCATACCATATGCCTTTTCCACCTTCCAAAATACTTGCCCAATAAGACTTCCATTCTTCTTTTAATTTCTTTCTTAGTATTGAATAAAAATTTGTGTAAGGTATGGCAACTTCAGATAAACATAAACTGTCAATGTCAGTATCAACGATAGTTTTGGCGGTTTTGGCCAAGAAATCAACATTTTCGTTTCCTGTGACACCGATATGTGAAGGAGTCCACAAGAATTTAATTTCAATATTCTCTTCATGTAATTTCCACCATAAATTCTTGATTTCATAAATAATGAAAGAAGTTTTGGCGTCTAAAGTTCTAAACTGTAATGCCTTCAGAACACTCATGCTGTCCGAGATCAACAACCACTTCAATGATACAGCTGGATTTTCCACAATAAAATGAAGTGCAGCCACAATTGCATAGCATTCTGCAGTGTATATGCTAGCTGGTGTAGGAAGTGGAAAACCACGACCAAATTTAAGATGTGGTACGTAGAATGCGCAAGATACTTTGTCTCTTTTTTTTGAACCATCAGTGTATATGTGGCGAAATTCAGAATATCTGGATAGTAGCTCATATACTTCCTCTTTACTACTCAGAGTTTCGTCAATATTGATGCACATGTTACCAAATTTACTGTCATAAGCACCATTATAACAAGGCAAAGTATTAATTGATTTGTGGATAGTATATTGCTGATCATATTGTATAATTTCAGAAAAATTATGAAGTATATATGGAGCGGATTCACTAATAGGTAAAAGGCTATTATAATATGACAACATTTTCCGAAAGAGGGGATGATTTGACAAAGAAATAATATTAAATAGAAATCTGAATTTGAGGTATTTAAATCTTAATATAAGAGGAGGTATAAGGCATTCAGCCTGTAAAGAAACAATAGGAGTTGTTCTCATAGCCCCAGTAATGAGCCTCAAATTTTTGTTCTGAATAACATCTAACTTGTCCACTAATCTTTTATTTGAAGCAAAACAAAGGAAGCCATATTCAAAGTGACTCCTTACTATTGATTTATATAGCATCAAAAGAATTTTTGGATCAGCTCCCCAACTTGTACCAGCCAGAGCCTTTAAAGCATTAAATGCCCTAGAAGCTCTGTCTGCAATGGAATTGACATACTTAGTCCAAGATAGATTATTTGTAAAAATTATGCCTAAGAACTTCACACAACTTTCAATACGTAAAATAGAGTTATCATAGAGTAATCTTACATTAAATGGACGGATTTTGTTAAAAACAACAACTTTGCTCTTCTCTGTGCTGATATCTAAATTTAAATAAGAAAAATATGAATGGAGTTTTCCCAATGATTCATTTAAAGTTGACACTAAATCTCTTATGTTAGACCCAGAAGCATAAATTACTAAATCATCTGCATATTGTAAATTGGATACTTTAGATCCTAAAATAATATTTAATTTATGAATGTATAAAATAAAAATAAGAGGACTTAATATCCCTCCTTGACATACACCCTTAAAACTAAGTCTTGGACCTAAAATTGTGGTGTTATTATTAACTTTAACAAATACTTTTCTGCCATGTAAGAAATTGAACACCCATTGAACTATTTTTTCAGGAATACCGAGAGACCTCAGTTCTACAGACAAAATGTGATGATTAACATTATTGAATGCACCTACAATATCAAAAAATACACCAATCAAAACATTATTTTTCTTAATAGAATTGAAAATATCCAATTGAAGGTGAGTAATACTTTCCCTTGAAGACTTTCCGCGCCTAAAACCAAATTGATTTGATGGTAAAAGACAATTGCTTTCTATATAAAATTCTAGCCTACTCTTTATAAGTTGCTCAAATATTTTACTCATACAAGAAGTAAGAGCAATTGGTCTGTAAGAATCTGCTTTGTGTGACTTTTTGCCAGGTTTCAAAATAGGCACTAAACAATCAACTTTCCAATCATCTGGAATAAGGGATGAGGACCATAGGCTGTTAAAAATGTTCAATGTAATTTCTCTACATGTAGAATTCATATGTTTAAGAGCTTTATATGGAATAGAATCTAAGCCACATGTTGTATCATTTCTAGAATTAATAGCAGAATTAAATTCATTTAAAGTAAAAGGGCTACAAAGATAATCAAAGACAGTTGTATTACTACATGGATGGGAACTCAGCAGTGATTCAACTGTGTCTGGAGTGTATTTTGATAAAAATTCATTAGCCCAACTCGAGTCAATGACAGATGTATTATTGTGTATAAATGTTTTATTAAATTTTTTCATATAATACCAAATTCTAGATATTGGTGTAGAGCGATTAAAAGATTCACATAAATGTTTCCAGCTAAGCTGTCTTTCAGTTTTTAAAATGATTTTTTTAACAGCCTGTAACCTTTTAAATTTTATATAATTTGATTCTGAAGGATCAGCTTTAAAGGTCAAATAAGCATTCTTACAATTTAAAACAGCTTCACTACATTTACTATTCCACCAAGGCAAAGGTGGTCTTCTATTAAATCTGGTAATTGTCTGTGAAGATTGATTGTTGAAAACCTGATTATAAGGGAGAGACATATGCATAGCTTGTTTAATTAATTTTACTAAATCAGTATAGCATTGCAAGGGATTAGAGTAATTGAAGTTATAAGTATCCATAAGAAAAGCTATTGTAATATTATATTTAGACCAGTCAACTAGTTTTAAATTAATTTTATTTGTGGATGTTGTTTCTTGGAAGCTGTCATTAAAAACTGTGATATTTGTGATTACAGGAAAGTGATAACTCCCAAGAGAGTCATCGTCATACACTTGCCAATTGCATGCTGAAGCTAATGAAGGAGATACTAAAGTGAGATCAAGTGCACTTTGCTTCCATCTGTGAGAACCTACAGTAGTCATCTGACCATCATTCAAGATAACAAGATTATTATCATCAATACTTGCAAGAATATTAGAGCCTCGTGAATCTGATGCAGAGCACCCCCACATGGTGTTATGTGCATTGAAGTCACCTGCAATTAATACAGGCTCTGGAAGACTTTGGATTAATTTATCTAATTTAGATTTAGTAAAATTAATTGGTGGGTTAGGAGGACTGTAAACACTGGCTAATGTTAACTGTTTATTACCATAAGTAATTTGAACTGCAATATTTTGAATAGAATCATCAGAAAAGGTATCAATAATACGAAAATGAATCTTATTATGTAGAAGTATAGCTACACCATTGTGATCATTACCTGAGTCAAGTCTTATAATATTATATCCTATTATCCTAAAGTTGTGTCGTGACTTGAGCCAAGTTTCACAGACAAGAGCAATGTGTATATTATTCTCATACAGAAACTGTGTAAATAAGAAACGATTACTAATTAAACTCTGTGCATTCCATTGAAGTACATTTAACTGGTCCATAAAAAAAAATAAAAAAAATTATTTTGCTTTAACTGTATCTATGAGAACATCTTTTATTAGCTGGGAAGATATTGGTTTTTCTTGAGCTTTATTAAGAGTAATTATTTTAGTGATAGAATTTAAAATAATATTTAAGATATCATCACTATTCAATAGTGACAATAAAACATCTGTTGAGTTCTTTTTCTTAAGTTCAGGAAAATTGTCTTTGTTAAATAGATCAGCAAAAATACTTTTGTTAAGTGCTGCTTGATTTTCTTTTATTTTCTGTTTTTTAATTGGACATTGACCAGAGATGCTTATATGATTTCCTTTACAATGTGTGCATATAGCCTTTTCAACTGGAGTGCTGCAGTCTTTGTATGTGTGATTTCCACTGCATATGGAGCATTTCACAGAATTTTTACAATATTTAGCAAGGTGGCCATACCTGAGACAGTTGTAACATTGTTTCACAGGTGGAATATATTGTTTGACAGCAAATCGCCATCCATTCAGGTCTATGTAGTCGGGCAGCACATTCGACGCGAACGTGATTGCTACTGCCCCTGTCGGCTGTGTAGTGTGCAGCTCGCCTAACCTTATATTTGTAACTGCACACACTAATTATTGACATTATTACACGAATCGTTGAACTGAACAGTTCTCTTTTATTTTACCTACATCACTCTAATACATGGCGACCCTTAGCCAGCAATTAAAATTTTGCAACTTACGTGAAAGCGAAGAAGTCGGTACTTAGTTGAACAAATCATGAAGATTTTACCGATAGAAGTTTGTGAAGACGGAAAATTAGAAGAAAGTGAGCAAAGAAGATTTAAAAAATACGGAAGAATAAGAACCAGAACCATAATGGAAATTTTGTTTGAAGAGGAGAAAATTATACAACAATATGAAGGCAGAAAAGGAACGTTGCTGCCGGGTGCCGGGAGAATGCTCAAGCCTTGTGATGAGAGGATATGCAGGGCGCCGGGAGATAAATTGTACGGGTCCGATGTGGAGCAGCTGGGAGCCAGTTCGAGTCCAATGCTGAGGAGTTTTTTCATCCATGCCACGTGAGACGTCGTGACCTACATATACGTTGTCAGTAAAATACGAACCTACTGCAATGTAAGTTTTGCACTGCAAACATTATTATTTTATATTTTACAATTTTTCATGATGTTGTAATTAGATAATGCCTTGTTATTTAATATTTTCTATTGGGGATTAAAATATTTAAGAGAAGATTTAGTGAAACTCGCTCCAGATAGGCGTAGACAAGATTTAGCTTACAAGAATCTAGCAGAAGCTGAAAAAGAGTACTGAGGGACTTTCTTTGGTAGATAGTAGTAGTCAAACTAGTTTAAGGATTTTATAGAATATTCTGATTGTGTTACAAAAATGGCTGACACATTCGATATTAGAACTGCAATTTCCCTGTTGCCGGTGATGACTGGCCAGGAGCAGGTGACAAATCAGCTTATTGATGGTATCTTGCTATATAGTTCACTGATCAATGATGCCAGTAAAAGTAAATTGATAGAATTTGTATTAAAAACGCGTCTCTCGCCTAGTGCCAAATTGCGTCTTAAATCTAATTACGCAGATATAGAAAGTTTGATAGAAGATATTCGCGTTCATTTGTTACCGAAAAAATCGTCTGTAGCTTTACAAACACAATTGTTTAAAGCAACTCAAGGCCGCAGGAGTATAGAAAAATTCGGTACAGAGATAGAGGAGTTGTTTGTGTTAAAAGAAAATCATTGCCTCACGACAGTTTGCGTCGTTGTCTGAAGCTATTACGGCTGCGGTAGATGAACAGTCCATGTCTGTCCAGCCACAAGATCAGGTTATGCAATTTAGGGCTAAACAAAATTATAAACGTGGAAGCTTTATAGGTTCTCGAGGCCGAGGAAATAGACAGATTTATAATAACAATAAAACGTACAATTATAAAAATAGCACAGGTCAAAGACCTACATACAGTGTAAATCGAGGTAAACACTCAGGTGGTCAGCGTCATCATTTTCGCGGACGTCCGGTGCGTTATCAGCATGTTCAGCATAACGCGCAGCAGTCCAATGTCCAAGACAACTTACGCAATGAGAGCGTAAATATTCATGAAAATCTAGAATTTTTCGTACCTAAACCGTACACTCATTCAATTCTAAGTTTTTGTAATTTTTGTATAATTAATTATAAACTAAAAGATAGTAATGTTGATCGTAATTTACTGATTGATAGTGGAGCTAGCTTATGAATGGTTGTCGCGACATAGGAATTTAATTAATTTAGTAAAACAGGATAAGATAGTTATTAAAGGAATTAGTGGTAATTTAGAGTCTATGGGATATATTTATTTAGATAATTCTAATTAATAATGTAACATTTCAACAAAAGTTTTACATTTTTGAACACTTATCTTGTGCCGCAGAAGGTATACTGGGACAGAATTTTTTTGAGCGATATAACGCGATATTAAATTATAAAAATGGTACATTGAGTTTAGAAACCATAGACCAGTCAGTTAGTGTTCATGTAAATAGGAATTTATTTACAATTCCGCCGCGTTGCGAAGTAATAAAACACGTCCCGACGTCACACAACAGTGATTGCGTCATTTCGTCAAAAGAAATTTATAAAGGTGTGTTCATAGCGGGTGTAATATCGAAGCCACGTAATGGACTTATTCCTGTTAGGATATTAAATACAACTGATAGATCAATTAATATAAATATTTCAGATCTAAATATTAGCTGTTAAATAAATTTTATGTTTGCGAGTTTGACGATAGTATATCTGTTGATAGAGTCAGAACTTTGCTTACTACTTTACAGCTACATACCTATTTAAATAAAGAGGAACAAAGGGGCATTGAAAACGTATGTGTTAAATATGTTAATATGCGATGTTTTCCATTTGCCAGGAGATACGCTCACTACAACTAATATAATAGAACATTCAATTAAACTAAAGGAAAATACGTCACCAGCGTACGTGAAGCCTTATCGATTGCCTAAAGCATTGAAAGGCGAGGTACAAAGACAAATAGATGAAATGGTTAAAAACGATATCATTGAAGAGACTATTTCAGAATGGTCAAGTCCAGTTCTATTAGTACCTAAAAAGGCAGACAGGTCAGGTGAAAGGAAATGGAGACTTGTAGTGGACTATCGCCAACTCAATAATAGGATACAGGATGATAAATTTCCGTTACCTAACATAACTGAGATTCTAGATTCGTTATCTAATAACATTTATTTTTCAAAATTAGATCTTAGTCAAGGATACTATCAGCTGTCTTTAGAAGAAAAGTCTAGAAAGTTTACTGCATTTACAACAGACAAGCAGTATCAAATGAAACGATGTCCAATGGGACTTAAGACATCGCCTAGTGCTTTTGCTCGTCTCATGACAATAGCAATGTCTGGGTTAAATTATAAATCATGCTTTTTATATCAAGATGATTGTATTGTTGTAGGAAATTGTCTTGAAACGCATAACAAGAATCTTATAAAAGTTTTAGAATGCCTAAGAAGAGTGAATTTGAAGCTAAATCCGCTGAAGTGTGAATTTTTACGTAAAGAAATCGTTTATTTAGGACATAAAATCACTTCGGAAGGAATATTTCCCGATCCATCAAAGGTAGAATGCCTGCAAAAATACCCCGTCCCGCAGAATGCAGACGAAGTCAAGAGATTTGTTGCATTTGCTAATTATTATAGGCGTTTTATTCCAAAATTTGCTGAAATAGCCTATCCTTTAAATACGTTATGTAAGAAAGATGTAGCGTTCCTGTGGAGTGATGAATGCGAGCAAGCATTTTACAAGTTAAAACAGATTCTTATTAGTCCGACTGTACTTGACTATCCAGACTTTAGCGACAATAATACATTTACGTTACAAACTGACGCATCAAAACTAGGATTAGGCGCCGTACTGTCTAATAGCAATAGCAAGGTAGTCGCGTACGCCAGCCGTAACTTGAAACCAGCTGAGACGCGATACCCTGTGATTGAGTTAGAATTACTTGCTATTGTTTGGGCAGTTCGACATTTTAGACCTTATTTATATGGGAAAAAGTTTTACATAAAAACAGACCATAAGCCGTTGATTTATTTGTTTAATATGACCGAGCCTTCAAGCCGGTTGACAAAGTTTAGATTATATCTTGAGGAATATGATTTTGAAATCAGCTATGTCCCAGGGCGGCACAACGCAGCTGCAGATGCATTGAGCCGTATACCTATTACATCCAACAGCTTAAAGGATATGAACAAGCATGTAGTATCGGTCATGACAAGAGCACAGACTCGAAGATTACGCACTGACTGTGACAACAATGACATGACTACTGAGGTATCCTCTACTCCAAGGCCTGATCAACCTAAGGTAGTGGAAATCCTCAAACGACCAAACGACAGCGTAGAATTGATATTATTTAGTAATAAAAATACAATTAATCAGATAGAAAAATCAAACCATTTCACAAGTGATAATGGTAACTACAAATTCGTGCCTGAAAAATCAGCAATATTTGTAATTTCTCGATCGTTATCGACCGTAAGTGTGTTAGCGAGAGAATTACAACGTTTTTGCAAGCAAATCAAAATAAATGAGCTCATAATAATTAAAAGCAAGCACAACGAAATAATTGTTAACAATTTTATAAAGGAAATGAGTCATTTAAATGATATTCCTAAGCTACTTGTTATTAAAGATGTGACAAGAGTTACTGACAAAGACACGAAAACTGTGGTTTTAAATGACTTCCACCTGTTACCCACGAGTGGCCACGCGGGGGTAAACAGAATGTTAAATAATATTAGGAAGTACTACTATTGGCCAGGAATGACTAATGACGTAACAGAATTCGTAAAGAAGTGCAGAAGCTGCCAGATTCAAAAGCATTCCAATAGGCATACGAAGGAACCGATGGTAATCACAACCACAGCATCCACTGCTTTCGAGAGAGTAAGTTTAGATTTAATGGGTCCTTTAGATGTAGATAATTTAAATTATAAGTATATTCTGACATTACAGTGTGATTTAACGAAATACGTCGAAGCATACCCTATAGAGAAGAAAGATACTGTTTCTGTAGCTAGGTTATTTGTAAATAATTTTATTCTGAGATATGGTATCCCTAGAGAGATAATAACAGACCAGGGAACAGAGTTTATGTCAACAGTTTTTACTGAGGTTTGCAATTTGTTGCATATAAATAAACTGCATTCAACAGCTTATCATCACGAAACTCTGGGAGGATTGGAAAATACTCATAAGGTTCTTGGAGCTTATCTTAGAATACAGTGTGACAATAACAAAACAGATTGGAGCAGTTGGCTTCCATTCTGGTGCTTTTCTTTTAATACTACAACACACTCTGAGACAAAATACACTCCATTTGAATTAGTATTTGGGAAAAATTGTAATTTACCATCCAATATAGCACAAAATACATATGTTGATCCATTGTATAATCCTGATTCTTACCATTTGGAGCTAAAATACAGGCTACAAAGAGCACAAGCTGATGCTAGAAATAATTTATTATTCAGTAAGGAATTAAGAAAAAATAGATTTGATAAAAATGTAAAAGAATTAAAATATAAGAGTGGAGATTTAGTACTAATTAAAAATCAAGTAGGAAATAAGTTAGACAAAATATATTTAGGACCATACAGAGTCATTGAAGATGTATCACCAAATGTAAAAATTTTAAAAGATAACAAAGAATATGTAATTCATAAAAATAATACAAAACTGTTTGTAACTTAGAATATTTTGGTTAAGATAGATTTCTTTTTTTATTAAATGCTGTTTAAAAGTATATTTTTAAGATGTTGTGTTGTTAGCTTAGTTTAAGAAAAAAAAAAATGCATTATGTACTTAGGTAATAACAACATTTTTTTCAAAAAAGGGGAGGTGTAGTGTGCAGCTCGCCTAACCTTATATTTGTAACTGCACACACTAATTATTGACATTATTACACGAATCGTTGAACTGAACAGTTCTCTTTTATTTTACCTACATCACTCTAATACAGCTGCAAGCTGCTGCTTCCTGTGTCA
Source organism: Xestia xanthographa (assembly GCA_905147715.2). Classification (NCBI taxonomy): domain Eukaryota; kingdom Metazoa; phylum Arthropoda; class Insecta; order Lepidoptera; family Noctuidae; genus Xestia; species Xestia xanthographa. The sequence continues at coordinate 21,770,052 of LR990645.1, read as the reverse complement.
GATCGTATATTTTTCATTATGCGTTTAACACATATTATTTTTCTATAGGTAGATACTAGCTTGTAAATCTTGAAATTAGAAATGTTCGTGGGGACATTAGTAATGACCCCTGTCACCTCTGTACCTGCTGCTGGGATCGACGCTTTAAGATAATTATCGATCAGAAAAGTTTTATTGTTTAAAAAAGCATTCGCTAAAGTGGGTTTCTCGAAATGCACACCTATTTTATATTTATTAATAGTCTGTAGAAACCTTATGCCCTTATTAAATCTTTTGAATTGAGTCGACAGAGACATCATGTCCCGCGTACCTATAGATCTTTTCTCATCACTGGATTCTACGAATACTATATAATCAGTTAGAATAGAGTCTTCCGGATATCTTCTGTTATAATCTGAAATATAATATGGTTTATACTTCCTTTCATCATTAAAATCTTCATTTTCACTTGACTCCTCAGAAGTATCATTTTCATCAGCCCATGTACTATCTCCTCCCGTATCTTCCTTCGTCTTTTTCTTTTTCCGTTTTCCCATGACGAAAAAGTTGAGAAAAAGTAGTAAAGTAAGTAATTGGTCCAAGCTAAATAAAATATTTAAAAAAAAGGCGCCTATCCAATTCGGGGTTCCCGCGTTTTTTTCAGATGTCAAACTGATACTGACATCGACACAATGACATTACGTGACAGACCACAGATACACAAATTTCATAAAATAATTAGCGGATTTAAATGAAAAATCGACTAATCGGTTTTTCCTTATAGGAACAGCTCAATAACCGTATTTTTAAAAACTGTCATCAAGTTGACTTTTTCAAGCGCTGATTTTTGGACGTTTATGAAAATGTCACCACTGTCAAAAATGACAAATAAATCATTCCCTATTCATTTTCATTCATAATTCATTCATCATCATGTGGGGGTGATCGAAGTGGGGTATTTGGGGCGTATCTAACAAAAATTAAAACTGTAATTCTTTTATCTATCATGTTTAAAAGTGACTACTAATCCAGAATAGAGGACACCATGGCTCAATCTAATTTCAGGTACTACGCTTACCATAATAGAAGTATTGATAGTAATTTATCTTAATAATATCATTGGGTTTGTTACATTTACTTTTGCTTTTAGTGCGGTCGATGAATACGGGTTTGAGAGGCACGAGGACTTCGATTATGAGAGCTATGAGGACTTCATGTCGAACTACTTAAAGGTGCTGGCAACTAGGGCGCAGAAATGGTCCACGCTACTTGGCGAAGGAAAGTCGGTCAAACGCACCAACACTGTGAAAAGATACGTCCGTAAAGGAGTACCTAGTGAGTGTCTTTCTTTGTTTACATTTATATGCCGTGTGAATTTTACCGCACTTTCATTTTTGTGCCTTGTATTTGAATTAAAAAATACCATACAGTGTCTAGACCTTGTTCCTGGTGTAGGGGAATTACTTTCTTGTTTTAATTAAAAGCTTTGTAGATAACTAGGCAAGAACTGTAACTTGATTTTGAGCAGACTCATAAAAAAAAACACATGTCAAAACTACTTCTGTCCTATTGTTTTCTGAGACAAACTGTTTACACTTGTTTGTTTCATGCCTACAGTTTGAGGAAAACTTAAAAATTTAGTCAGCTGTTGTACCTCCTCAGCTGTAAATAACCCAATTTCATATAATAACACAGATACTTCCTCAAACCTTGTGTTTCATGAAATCCAAACACGGTGACAAAACAAGGTGACTCGTGAACTAAATCCCACCAAATATTGTCATATTTATAGGTGAGCACCGACCGTCAGTATGGATGGCTATTTCACAAGCCGAAATGATGAAAGAGCAAAGTCCAGACCTCTACCAGAAAATACTAGATGGCCCATTTGAAAAGGAGCTGGTTGATCTTGTGAAGACAGACCTGCCTCGCACGTTCCCGGACAACATATACTTCACAAAGGAGGCCAACCATCAGACACACTTGTTCAACATACTCATAGCGTACGCACACAACAACAGGAATGTTGGTTACTGTCAAGGACTCAATTATATTGCAGGTGAGTTTTTTTATGATCAGATAAATTATTTTTTATGGGTGAATGGAGAGAGAGAGAGGAAGCACAAGGAAACAATGGATATATTGCGAGAGGAATTGTGTGAAGAATAAAGGAACAGTCACACTGTTTTTTCATTGACGACGGAGAATGGAAGAAAAAAAATATGTTGTGCTGACCATGAGTAATATGAAACAAGGGTAAGAAGATGGTGTTAAATTATTTGTAAACACAACAAATAACATATTATTTCAAGGCAATAAAATAGGTATTATAATAAAAATAACTATGAATAATAAACTAACATGACCGGAGATCGCAATGGAAGGAAGACAGAGTATTATGTCCTGATTGTCCATAAAAACACATTAGTTGATAGGAATCATTTATTCAGTTAGGGAGCTGTCTTACAAACTGAGTGTACAAAAACAATGTCAATCTACCTACATGTAACATCTTTATTATATGTTCAATAAAGTTGTACAGCAAAACTAGACCCTACATAGCTATATATGACATACCTCCCCTCTCAGTAAATGTATACAATGATTAAACAATAAACTGAAATAATCCTAGTTTTAATTTAACTGTTACTCTAACAATTAACTTAACTTTCTGATTTTAACAAGACAACATAATCATTTACAAAATCAATTAGTACAAATAGAGCTGACTATCCTTAGAATGATGAGGTCTCTGATAAGGGGTTTTAGCATGCTCATTACGCTTGTTCCTAATTTTCCCTGCCATATCATGGGGACTATCCACTGTTGGTATCCCTAAAATATCGGCCCACTGATCAGCATCAGGAATCTCAATTATTTCTTCAGATTCTAGCGTCTCTCTCATGTCTTCATCTTTATCTCCAAATATATCTTCCAGCTCTCCCGGTGTCGTGGTTGTATTGTCCGCTGTATCTCCTCCCTGTCCCACCTTCGATCTTGGTTCTGTAGGAGTTTTCTTATATAATTGATCCACGTGACGATTGACCACTGTACCATCGTCAGTTTCAATTCTGTAGCTTGATGGACCGCTTTTATTAATTACCCTGCCTGGTAACCATCTAGAACCTGAGTTGCTATAATTTCGGTACATTACATTCTGACCGACATTTTTCTCTCTAGTTCTCTTCTCGTTATTGTCCTTAATCTGGTTCTCTGTTCGTTTGTATTGCAGGTTATTTGGATGTATTGTGTCTAATAATGTCCGCAAACGTCTGTTCATCAATAGCTCTGCTGGTGTTTTATTGTTCGTAGTACACGGAGTAGAACGAAGACCCAATAATAGATTTGGTATTCTGATATCCCATGTCAAATCATCCATTTTTCGCAATTTATCTTTGATAGTTTGCACCATTCTTTCCGCTAATCCGTTGGTGGCAGGGTGATAGGGTGCTGTGGTAATATGCCGAATATTGTTGGCTTGTAAAAACTGTTTCATATCATTTGACACAAATGAAGTACCGTTGTCTGATACTAACACCTCACAAAGCCCATGAGTAGCAAATACTGTTCTTAAAAGTCGTATAACTGTGGCCGATGTAGTATTGTTGACCATAAATAACTCAGGCCAACGGGAGTAAGCATCAACAATTATCAAAAAGTATTTGTTGTGAAAAGGTCCAGCGAAGTCGATGTGAATTCTTGACCATGGTCTTGTTGGTGTTATCCATTCATGTTTGGTCTTTGGGGGCATGTGCCGGTGTTCAAGGCATTTAGCGCATCCGCTCACCAAAGTTTCAATGTCGTCATTAAGCCCTGGCCACCAGACATAACTTCTGGCTAATGCCTTTGTTTGTACAATTCCTGTATGTGTCCTGTGTATCATTTTTAATACTGCTTGGCGCAGCGTCTTTGGTATTACTACACGATGTCCTAGTAGTATACAGTCATCTTGAAGTGATAACTCTAATCGATTCAACCAAAACAGGCGTAATTCGCTATCAGTCACTTTGGCGGGCCATCCGCGCTGAACATGGTACTGGACTTGAGATAATAATTTGTCTCGCTTTGTTTCTGAAGCGATGTTTTCCACATCATACGGAAAGTCTTCGGGTGTTTCTGCCATTAACAAAATTTCACCGATCTGTGACTCGGGCTGATCCGGCACCGGCTCTGGCCAGCGACTTAAACTGTCCGCATTCCCCAGGATCGCTCCAGGTTTATAAATTATCTCATAGCTATGTGATGTCAGTGCAATGGCAATCCTTGTTAACCTTGGTGACAGCATGTTAGGCATAGGTTTCTTTGGGTCAAATATTCCAAGAAGTGGTTTGTGATCTGTCACTATTCGAAAATGTCTACCCGTGAGGTAATTATGGAATTTCGTGATGCCGAACATAATAGCTGCTGCCTCTTTATCCAGCTGCGAGTATCTCCGTTCATGTGTATGTAGTGTCCTTGAAGCCATGGCTATGGGGCGTTCCTGATCCTTACCGATCTCGTGTGCTAAAACTGCCCCGACTCCATATTCCGAACTATCGCATGTAAGTACAAGCGGTTTTTTAAGGTCATAGTGTACCAATGTCAGGTCAAATGTAATAAAACGTTTAGCCATTTCAAATGCGCTCTGTTCCTTTTCTGTCCATTTCCATATCTGACTTGTCTCCAAAAGCCTATGTAGTGGTTCTAGCAGAGTCGCCTTGTGTGGCACGAATTTCTCATAGAAATTATACAGTCCCAAAAATGCCTGCAGTTCGCGTTTGTTTTTGGGCTCCGGAGTATTAACGATAGATTCTACTTTACTGGGTGCGGGATGAATGCCTTCCGAATCGATGATGAACCCTAGGAATTCAACTTGGGTTTTAGCGAACCTGCATTTTCCTTTATTCAGTCGCAGCCCGGCTCGTTTTATTCTATCCAACACTGCATCGAGTCTCTCCTGCATCTCCGGCATTGTGCGACCGCATACGATGATGTCATCGATTAGTACCGAAACTCCACCGATGCCTGCCAGTAAGGAATTCATCAAACGTTGAAAAATTCCCGGGCATGCTTTTACTCCAAATGCTAATCGGTGTACGGTGTACAATCCTTTGCATGTGTTTAAGGTCAATAATCTGGATGTATCTTCATTCACCACCACCTGTGTATAAGCTCGTTCTAAATCCAGTGTTGTAAAGAATCTTCCTCCAGCTACGGTAGCAAACACTTCATTTGCTGTTGGCATCGGATAAGTATCCGACTCGGTCGCTTCATTGACTGTGCTACGGTAGTCACCGCATAATCTGACATCGCCAGACTTTTTTATGATTGGTACTACCGGTGTTGCCCATTCAGAATAAGAAATCGGGCGCAGTACCCCTTCGCTTTCAAGTCTATCAATTTCCTTTTCAACTCTTTCTTTGATGGCGTACGGGACCGGTCGAGCTTTTAGGAACCTTGGTGTCATTCCTTTCTTCACATGTATCGCCACTGGGTGACCACGGTAGGTACCTAGTCCATCCCGGAATACTTCCTCATGTTTTTCTATCACTCGTATCATCTCGAGGTCAGCCGTGCTTGTGATGAGATTGATGTTGTTCATTGTTATGCCGAGTGGACCTAACCAATCACGTCCCAGCAGGTTAGGCCCATTTCCTTAAGCAACGAAAAAGTTCAACTCGCGGTTCAAGTTCTTGTATAGCACAGGCAGCGTTGCCTGCCCTAAAAGCTGAACCGGCGTCTCCGTCCAGGTGCGCAGCGTCACATTCGCGGGCAGTAACCCGGTGCAAGGCAGGCGTGTGCGCAAAGTACGCCACGTGACTTCATTAACAATCGAAAAACTAGCTCCAGTGTCCACTTGCATGCGAACCGGCGTATCGGCTAGCGACACCTCCACTTCGTACGGCGGTACGCGGCTGTTGCTTTGTACACAATACACTCCATTCAAACAGTATTCCTCGTCAGTGAAGTTAATGTTTCGATTATCACTCTTCTTTTTGCTTATGCAGACCTTCTCTAAATGTCCCTTTTTCTTACAAAAGCGGCATACGGCATTCACAAACCGGCATTCTCCGGCGTGTCGGCTGCCACAGCGATAACACAATCGAACATTGGACTTTGATTGAACCGCATTGATGTCCATCGGCTCGGCGCCCGGCGTCGATGTAGCAGCGGCGGCGCTCGGCGGCAACGTGCCGGCCGCGTCCTGCATCATACGAGCGTCCTTGCCCGCACTTTCATACGTAAACATCGCGTCCACCACATCCTGATAGCGTAAATCATCCTTCTTCAAAAGTTCATATTGTAATTTAGCGTCTCGCATACCACACACCAGTCTATCCCGCAGCATTCGTTCTAAATCAGTAAAGTTACACCACGAACTGAGTTTTCTAATGTTAGCGATGTAGTCCGCAGCTGATTCGTCTTGTTTTTGATCGCACTTATAAAACTTGAACGATACCGAAATCTCATTGGGTTTCGGGCTAAAATGTTTGGTTAGAATTGTTTCTATTTCAGCAAAAGTCACATCGGAGGCTCTTCTCGGCGTTATTAATGCAAGTACAGTCTCAAACACTCGCGCACCACAAATTGAAAAGAAATTAGCTCTTTTCGATGTATCGTCCGTGACGCCATTCGCCTCGAAACAAAATTTTAAACGATCGAGATATATCTCCCAATTGTCTGTTTGCGGGTTGAATTGATCAAATTTCACTGCTTTAGCACTCATTTTAACACTTTTTCCTAAACGTCGCCACTATTATGTCCTGATTGTCCATAAAAACACATTAGTTGATAGGAATCATTTATTCAGCTAGGGAGCTGTCTTACAAACTGAGTGTACAAAAACAATGTCAATCTACCTACATGTAACATCTTTATTATATGTTCAATAAAGTTGACAGCAAAACTAGACCCTACATAGCTATATATGACACAGAGAAAAGGGGAGACTTTCTCAGTAGCAGACATGGAGTCTGGAATTGTGCCTGGTTGGTATTGGCAATATTCTCACCCCCCTATTAGTTGAGACTTAAAACATTAACATTAATTACTAGCGGACGTCACGCTGTTTCATCTGCGTAGTTCCCGTTCCCGTGGGAGTACGGGGATAAAATAAAGCCTATGTTACTCAGGATGAATGTAGCTTTCTAATGGTGAAAGATTTTTTTAAATCGGAGCAGTAGTTTTTGATTTTATTCATTACAAACATACACACACACAAAAATACAAATCTTTCCTCTTTATAATATTAGTGTAGATGATAGACGAAGATGTCTATACTGACTGACCTAAAGTGGTTTCTATTTTTGACGCTGTCATCATGATTTGAATTTATCTGTATGACCTTTCCATACCTGATTTTCATCCTAACCAGTGGCCTTGAACCTCTTACCTACACTGATTGATACATTTCGCTGTTAAATTCATGTCAATCAAGTCAGGTCAGCTAGCCAAGTGGGGCCAACTAGTTAATTTTCAGACATGACTCAATACTGATGTAATGTGTTATTGCTAAAATAGTGTTACATTTTGATTTAATTGATTGAAAGTTTTATTAGAGGTATTGGTAGGTAAGGTAAAATAAAATAAATGGGTAAAACCACTGATTTAATAAAGAAGGAGATATGCTACGCAAGACGAAAATGTATCGGAACCCAGTGTCTTCACTTTGCCCCTACCACACGGCAACTACTACACACGCAGTTCAGTAAAAGTAATAGATACGCAGTCGCGCACACACCCGCATTTCTTAAAACTGAACGTACTACACAAGCAATTATAAACCTTATGACATCAAACACAGCGTGTATTTACCATGCACCGTACAACTTACCCACACAAAAACATAACTCGCTATCGTTGTGTTGTGTAAAAGCATAAGTACGCTAGTGATTGACTAAATCGGAAAGTTATCGAATCTTTCATTTATTATTGTGTAATTTTTTTTTGTGGTCCTGAAAATAATTAAATAAAAATAATGTCCAGAATATAATATTATAATAAAAATAAACAATATGTTGCTAAAAAATATATTATGAAGTAAATTAAAACAATAAAATATCCGGGTACGTTGGTTTAGGCTGTCATGGCCTAGTGAAACAGTAGTTAGTAGCACTAGGATAAGGCATAATATACAATAATTCAAAGCCAAAAACACTCCACCGATTAAACCTGAAATTTAATTAATTTATTTTATGAAAGTTGGTTACGCATTTCTCTACTATGCTGTAAAATAATCAAAATACATAAAAAACATTATTTGACATCGATCTTCCAACCGGGTTAAAACGGTTGACAAATTGAAAAATAAAACTAAAATAGTAATATTTAATTCGTCAATCGACATTGTCGATAGCCTACATTAGTGGATCTGCACAAGCCCATCATTAACTCGTCGCGAGAAGGAGCGGCCGTACTACGTGATTCATCCGCTTAGTGAAATATCGTTTTGTGATTTTTACATTGCTTGTTCAGTCACTTAGCGACAAACTTAGGTAGTGGTTAAGGAGTAATGTATTTATTGCAAAAATAGTACACTCGCTGTGATATTTGAAAACAAACATAACATAGTAAAAGCAACAAATATTTTACGATTTGTTGTTTTTCTTGATTTTAAAGACAAATATAGTAAAATACTTGCACTTATATATGATAAGTAATTCCGTGATCAACAAAGTTTAGGTTTATGCTTCGGTTTTTACAAAAAACCCCTGAACAACACGGAATTGCTATAATTTGTCACGATCGCGGTCGAAAGTACACTAGTTCGCGGAGACGGCCATTTGCCTATGACATGGCCGACTGGACATGTCGCGCGGACACCGACACGCCCCCTTACCACTTCTCCTCTTTTTTTAGATTTCTGTGGGTAAAACTAAATAATATTCAAAATTAATGTCACTTGTCAATGAGTAACAATTTAGTCAACATGACCATGTATGTAATACAACTCCTTATACAGCTAATGAGGACAGCAAACATTCATCAAAAATCTACAGGGACTTGTTAAAAGTTTACATTATTTCCCTGTACTCATTTGTTAGTTAACCATTTATCATGAACTTGCTAATGAGTCCATAATCCAGCCTATTTACAACAGTCCAAGGTAACTAAAGACTTAATTACATTAACCATAGTTAATCCCTGAAGTTCATTAAATAAATGAAAATTAAGTAGTCATATAAAACTTATTTAATTAAGAGTGCGGCGCCGTCCGCTCGCAACTGCAATTCGAAGCGAAGGCAAAAACACGTTGAAATATTGTTGTCTCTGTTTCACACTCCCCGGCCCGTTGCGTAGCCGCGCGTGAGCGTGTGTGAATAGTGTTTACCTATGCGTGTGTTAATCGTGTTTGGTGTTTACCTTTTAGGTAGTTATCATGTTCATTATTTGCTTTATTTTTGTTAGTTACTTTGTGCAATCGTTAGTGTATCTGCAGAATAGTAATGCGTTTTTAGGAAATCTGTCTACAATGTTTTTATCTCAAATGTTAGATTAACTCAAAATCTAGGCCTGAAAAAAAATCTGGGTTACTACTCTTTCTATACCACTAATGTAGGTAAGGAATAAGTATACGGTTCGCCTGAAAATCTGAAATAAAGGTACGTACTGGTGGCTCAGTGGTGGCGGCCCCGACTTACGAACAGTAAGGCGCGGGACAAATACAAGAGGCGTCGGGCGCGGACTTGGCGCGGGCGACTTCCTATTCCATTCAAATATCATACAAAATGCATGGAAATAAAGTGCAATTTAGGCTACACGGTATATCATTGCGCTGACGAGGATGTGACGATATACCGTGTGTTGTATTTGTCCCGCGCCCATAGACTTAGTACTTATAATACTGCCCGCGCCTAAGTCGTAGGTTCGAACCCAGGCAGGCGCATTACTTTGTGTAATTATTATTCATCAACTCTGCTCTCAAAACGGTAAAGGAAAACATCGTGAGGAAACCGGCATAAGTATCCTAGAACCTAAAAGTAGGTAGGTAGTAGGTAGGTAGAAGGTAGGTAGTAGGTAGGCAGTAGGTAGGTAACAAGCAGGTAACAAACAGGTAGTAGGCAGGCAGTAGGCAGGCAGCAGGCAGGCGGTAGGCAGGCAGTAGGCAGGTAACAAGCAGGTAGTAGGCAGGTAGTAGGCAGGCAGTAGGTAGGCAGTAGGCAGGCAGTAGGCAGGCAGCAGGCAGGCAGTAGGCAGGTGACAGGCAGGTAACAAGCAGGTAGTAGGCAGGTAGTAGGCAGGCAGTAGGTAGGCAGTAGGCAGGCAGTAGGCAGGCAGTGGGCAGGCAGTAGGCAGGTAGTAGGTACTCATCAAGACGAATCAAACGAGCCCAAACTCGAAGCGGTTGCGTCGTTTTATTACGGAGATCCTTTGGCCCCCCTTTCAGCTTCATCATCAAACCCTGATTACCATTTAGGACCAATTTACTCTTCAAGATCAATCAAACGAACCCAAACTCGACGGGATTATTTCGTTTTATTACGGACTTCCAATGGCCACCTTCCAGCTCCATTATCAGACCCTGGATACCACCTAGCACCAAAGTACTCGTCAAGACAAATCATACGAGTCCAAACTCGACGGGGTTATGTCGTTTTATAACGGAGTTCCCATGGACACCTTCTAGCTCCATCATCAGACCCTGGATATAACCTAAAGACAAATTACTCGTCACGACGAATCACACAAGTTCAAACTCGATGGGGTTACGTCGTTACATTACAGAATTCTTATGGCCACCAGTTGTCACGCGATATACCTACATAATGCGTGCAAAATTTCAGCTCAATCGGTAATCGGGAAGTGGATCAAATTTTACTTGCAAGATTTGATTACTTACAGATTACAGACAAACATCGGGACACGTGAAACTATATCAAAGCTTGTAAAATAAAACATAATATTTATTTAGTCGGTAGGTAGGTACCCTTATGTTATGATTGATTATGAATGAAACCTATTAGTCGGACATTTGAATCCTAAACACATCTAATTCAGTATGTACTAACCCAGTGTAATGTAATTTCGATTATGAACGAGAAAAAATATGTGTAGGTAGGCAGGCATTTTCTTGGTCTGAGTTTAAAAAAATGATGAAAACAAAAAGGTAGCTAGATACTTATTGTGAGATACATCCCAACGTTTGGAGTCCATGGGGTCTAAAATGGCCGCTTTATCAGAATCGTAATATGAATCACGTTAAAAATTTAAAATTCTTAAAATGGACTTTATGATTATGGACATAAAGTCCATTTTAAGAATTTAATTGTTTTAACGTGATTTATACTAAGATTCTGCGTGGATTCTGCTAAAGCGGCCATTTTAGACCCGCATGTTGCTAACCTTTATATAATTATGTTTATGTAGGTACCTGTTTTGTAACCTAAATTTAACCAAATCGTAAGCAAATATCGAAGTCCGTAAACAAAACAAAAGTCGTAATAAAGTAGGTAGGTAGGTTACTCGATTCCAAATCACAAGGCAAATCTAAATCCAAATCCGTAGCATAGGTCAAGAAGTGTCAGAAATATTACGATACAATTGGCAAACAAATACGCACCAATACGCACGCACAATGCAATCAAGTAATCGTCTAACACTGACGAACGATTCCGAACGAATTGCCCGGCCCGGCCGGGTGGCGAGGTGCGCACGCACACATTTACATTTGTCACTATACTCAACACAGTCAACACATCCAAATGTTCTGTCCCGCGCCCTGCGCCCCGCCCCAGCTCAATGCTTGATGCGATAGCACGACTTCCGATGAACATTTGTGATTAATTTGAATGTGTGCCGTAATACCAAAAATGATGAATGAAAACTCAATGCTTTTCCATTATTTTTTTTATATTATTTAACTTAACAATATAAGACATGTTTCGATTTGAACAATATTACAAATACTACCGTTTTTAATATAGAACAGATGAGATGAAAACATCGTATTTAAACTGTAAAAATGTGAGATATTCAATATGTTTGCATTTCGCTTTTGGTAAGTATTTAGAAAAAAAAAAAAAATAGAAACCTAGGTAATTACCATCTTGTTCCGAATAACAGCATATTAAGGTGGAAATATGCTCATACTGAAAATGATTTTGGTATTACGTTTGTATGGACAAATTCATGCTCCCCGGCCCCTTAAATGAAATAGTTCATTAGTCCACTCTGCAGACAACCAATGCTATTCTCACTACCTAGAATTAACTTAATTACCAAGTCAATTAACATAATACCACATTATTTTTGTCCACTGACTCGTCACACTTATCTGATTAAGATAATAGGATAATGGATTGGCAGAATTATGTGTTGTTGTTATCATTGGCCGGCAATTTATAGATAGTTAAATAATAACTAACTATAAAGATATTATGTAACTACATTTTATTTATAATAGGTACCATAATACATTATACAGGGTAATGTATTCAGATAGGATCGCGATTTGAGCTTGTGGCTAAATAATAACAGCCGCTCGGGCCACCGCTCTTGCCTATCATGGTCTGTGAATGGGAGACCACCCATTACATACCGAGTTTCCCCCGTGCCTTGGAGAGCACGTTAAGCCGTAGGTCCTGGCTGTCAATTGTAGATCTTTGATAGTCGTTACAGATAGTCAGTCGCCCGTAAGTCTGATAACCAGCCTTACTAAAGTATCGCCGTAGGTCTTGGCTGTCAATTGTAGATCTTTGACAGTCGCTATACGGATAGTCAGTGGCCCGTAAGTCTGATAACCAGCCTTACTAAAGTATCGCCGTACGTCTTGGCTGTCAATTGTAGATCTTTGATAGTCGCTACGGGTAGTCAGTGAGCCGAAAGTCTGATAACCAATACTTACCAAAGTATCGTATTACCCAGTACTGTGTTGTGAAGGTCATATAGGCAGTCGCTCCATGTAAAATACTGATATTCAGCTGCATCCAGTTAGACTGGAAAGGGACCTCAACAAAGTTAGGAAAAGCAGAATGATCCTTCAAGAAAGAAAAAAAAACAAATTCCCATACAGACTGTTATGATGCATGTACGAAAAGCATTTTTCAAAGTTTTTTAATATGATGGGTAGAGTGAGTCTACCCATCATATTAAACAACTTTCCCTGTCTCCTGGAGGGAAAAATCGCCACCCTGTATATTATGTATGTGATAGTTTATCAGGGATTGAATAATATGATACATGTGAATGTTTTTCGTGATTAAGCAGGACTTACTTCAAACAAACATTGTAATTGTCATTAATGTAATTATGGAACCAATTCACTAGAATTGAGCAGATAGCCTTGATTATATGCGTTAATCTCTCCTAATACACAAATTATGTCTAGGCTAACAGCTACAAGGCTAATTCTCAATCCAAGACTTAGCTGTACCGGAAATGCGATGCGATGTCACGTAAAGTGATAAAGGGTTGTATGATTTTTCGGGCCAGAAGCCTTCGCGGGCGTACTCAAAAGAACCCACCAAAATTTAATCATAATCGGATCAGTTGTTTAGGAATGCGGATCAGTAGTTCAAGGACAAACAAACAATCATTTGTTTTTGAAGTGAAAACTTCTTTAGGCGCGTTGAGCACTTTTTGGGTGAAGGAAAAACATTGAACTCATCGTCACTTGACGTGACGCGCGGTCACGCCTCGTAGCACTCGTAGGCGCTCCGCTACGGCGTAGCACCATAGGCATGCGCGGGGCACAACTTGTGCTACGACTGGGGAGGAGCCTGTGTACTTTTTGTTTTTATTTATGTACTTAGATCTTAAATTTTACTTTACACATAGCTGACGAAATGTGGTGTACCTACTATGGTTACACCTCTGCCGAAGGGTAACTTTGGGTATTACAGGCGTCATGTTTTGTTATCTTAACTTTTTTTTCTGTTACTTTTCAGGTTTGCTGCTACTAGCAACAAAAAGCGAGGAGACATCATTTTGGCTACTGAAAGTACTGGTGGAGAAAATCCTGCCAGACTACTACACAAGGACAATGGACGGCCTCATCGTGGACATTGAGGTGCTTTCGGAACTAGTCAAGTCCAAGGTGCCTGATGTGCACCAACATGTCATTAACTTGGGTATGTGAAAACTTTATACAAGTTACCGGGCAAGGTAGGCCTTTCTGATTTCTAAATCACTTTTGAATGCTATTGAGATTTTGAAGCTATCCTACTCATCCTTATTAAAAATTAAAGGCTAACTTATGACCACATTGAGGTCGAAAACTATCCTAAACCTCGGTCACAGTCTTGTGTGCCGAATTTCAAATCCGTTCAGCAACTACTTAAGGCGTAGAAAGGTAACAGCGTGTCTAAAATGGCCGCTTTAGCAGAATCCACGCAGAATCTTGTTTGAATCAGCTTAAAAAAAAATCTTAAAATAGACTTTATGCTCATTACTATAAAGTCCATTTTAAGAATTTTAAATTTTTAACGTGATTGTTATTACGATTCTGCTAAAGCGGCCATTTTAGACCCCCAGACAGGCAGAGTTACATTTTGAATCTGTACTTGACTTTATCTTTTAACATAATCCTATAATCCATGTACTTTGAAGTAGTTTACATCCCACAGTTATGCTCAATCTGGCATGTATTGATAACAGCTATCTTTTGATAGCTATTCTGAGTTATGACAAACATTCATACCTTCATTCATTCTTCCTTGTGTGTTATGAAATATACGAATGAGTTACGTTTGTGCTCCAACCAACCCGCGAAATTCAATTTTTCCTACGTTTTTAGGGTTCCGTACCCAAAGGGTAAAAACGGAACCCTATTACTAAAACTTCGCTGTCTGTCCGTCTGTCTGTCACCAGGCTGTATCTCATGAACCGTGACAGCTAGACAGTTGAAATTTTCACAGATGACGTATTTCTGTTGCCGCTATAACAACAAATAATATATAAAATTAATATTTAAGGGGGCTCCCATCCGGGGTTGCGGGACTGTTCGAAAGAGATACCGTGGCCCCGGAACACAAAGCGCGATGAAGGAACATGGATGGGTTTTAGTCAGTAAAAGTCTGACACTCCCTCCTGCTCCGCCCAGAGCGGGAGGAGTTATTTGATGATTTCCCATCCGAAAAAAATAAAGGGGGGGGGGGGGCTCCCATACAACAAACGTGATTTTTTTGCCGTTTTGTCTAATGTATAGATAATGGTACGGAACCCTTCGTGCGCGAGTCCGACTCGCACTTGGCCGGTTTTTTTGCAATTTGCAGGCCAGTGCTAGGTTGTACGTTGATTAGAATATTGTTCGCGACTGTAAGACGTATGTAGTTACAGAATTGTAATCTCAAGCAAAAGGTGCAGGAATGACTTTGACCTTGAAATAGTACATTTTGATACAAGTGGAGAAAGTTTGCTATTGCATTCGAGGCGGAATTATAACACACGAGCCGTAAGCGAGGGTGTTTTTGAGCCGAGAATTGCAATAACAAATGTCCACGTGTATCAAACGACGTTTTTCAATACACTTTTGAAGAAATAAAATAAAATAACGAAAAATATTTTTGGCACGAACTATGAAACTATGATTTTCATTTTCTTTTTTTTTCGCGCTTTGGTTTCGCCAGGTTGAAGGAGAGGCAAAGGTATGAAGCCGTTAAACAGCCTAATATAAAAAATAGATTTATTTTATATTTTTGAATTAAGAACACAAATAAATGTTAATTTGTGTATAAAAGTAACTATTAGTTTTTAATAGTCATGTTTATATATCATATTCTATTTATAAATACAATTTGAATATTCAAAAAATATTTATGCCGTAAAGACGCGTAGTGCTTTGCCGAAATTAAAAAAAAAAAACATTCCCCTAAGACTATAGACATTGAACCAATTTGGAATTAGTATAGGTATAGTTATCTGTGGCAATTTTCATTCCCGCACACGTGCGGGAAAGTGGAAAAAATCGCACGCGTGTGAAATACGTTGCATGTTGTACCTAATCGTAGTGCGTTATGGACCAGTTTTCGAGGAAGTGTATTGATAAAGTCATTTTTTACACCTTTATGAACTTGGAGGGTAGTATTGATGATTTTAATTCTGTAACTACATACGTCTTACAGCCGCGAATAATATTTTAACCGGTATGTCCCCAGCTGTTCCCGACAGGGAACAGAACAATGGCTTTTTAATTGTATCTGTACGATAAACAAGACGTTTATATATACAACCTATTATAGCACTGGCCTGGCCTGCAAATTGCAAAAAACTTAAGAAATTTGAATTTCGCGGGCTATCTTGGAGCATTCACCTTAGGGATTTGACACAGAGCGGAGTCATAATATATACTAGGTTTTGTTTTATTCAACCTGTAATATAACACCTAATGCCTTTCACAACCTGTTTATGTTTGATTTGATTTTTCATCATTAGTTTCGATGAAATAACAATTTTGAAGATTTCGCGCCTGCGTAGCATATTCCATGGCAATTTTCTAACTACCAAAAACATTTCCAGGTCTCCCATGGGCCGTGATAACAACCAAATGGTTCGTCTGTCTGTTCGCCGAAGTCCTCCCCATAGAGACGGTACTACGGATATGGGACTGTTTGTTCTACGAGGGCTCCAAGATCCTGTTCCGGGTGTGTCTGACGCTGATCAAGAACAACCGAGCCGAGATCATGTCGTGCAACGACTTCACCTCCCTGGCGGAATGCTTCAAGGCTATCGTGAAGAACGCCAGTGCACTGCACTGTCATGAATTTATGCAGGTGGGTTTTGGACTAGTATTTTGAGGGAGTTAAAGCCTTTGCACACCACGATTTTTTGATGCGCTGACGAGTCGCGTAGGACGCAATCGACGCTCAGCGAACGCGAGACTGAAGTCATGTTGTTACCTTTGCACTCGATCCTTGCGTTTGTATCGCTGTAAACACGCTGATACATCGCGCAGACAACCGTCGCCATTTGATTATAACCGACACTGGTGTCGATTCTGTTGTGCACAAACTAAACTTAATTTAGGCTATTGCTATCTTTTACTAAAAGGCAGTGCGAGAAAAGGACGGCTATAGCTATGAACTAAGTTAGAAATGTCAAACTAGTTTATGCCTTGCGCTTCACAATGTTTTTAGTCGACATGTTTATACGTGCACCCTTCATTTGTATGGAAATATATTAGTTAATATTATTTAATTATTATTAATTTAGTTCCAACTAAATTTGACAGCTCTTAATTACGTCCGCCTCTTTCTCATTTTATTAGAGAGAAAAAGAGCAATAGCCTAAATTAAGTTTAGTTTGTGCACAACAGAATCGACACCATTATCACCTCCTTCCCCGCACCATCAATGACACAAACGCGCCGAAAGCGCGCGTTGGAACCGATACAAACGTGCGTTGCATTTATATCGAGACAAACGTCTAAAATCTGCTAAAACGTGTTGATAACGCGCAGAGGACGCGCTTATCAAAAACGCGCGTCGTTAGCGCATAAAATAACGTGGTGTGCAAAGGCTCTTATGTGTAAGGGTACTTGAATGATAAGCAAGTTGACTATAGACTTGAATCGTCTACTACTTAATCACAAAACAACTAATAGCATAGTGTATCAATCTGCTCCACTATCAGGTTTTCGACAGTACACATTGGGAGTTCTAGATAAAGTAATATTGCAAGTATTTATGTAATGATATTTCTCGGCACATCTCGACCCTAACGATTTCTAAATGGAATGTTTTTCTTTTCCAGTCGATCTTCAAAGTACCTGGCACCCTATCTAACGCAACAATAATAAAGCTGCGCGCGCGGTTCGCGAAGCAGCGCCGCGAACAGCAACAGAAGGAGCCTCTGCGGTGAACACCTCGCGCCGCTCCAGTCCTGATCTCAAACACAACCAAATTGTACATCATACACTACTTAACAACTACTTTATAACAAAATATGACAACATTTATTTTTGATCACTATTTTAACAACAATTAGAGGTCTACTCTTCATCCCTAGAAGTTATGTTGCCCCACGATTATTAGAATATTTCAAATATTAGCAATACGCTATTGAATTATTTACATTGATAGCTTGCAGGATTATTTCGAAGGCTTTTTTTGTATAAGGCGCAAGTTTTAATTGCCCCTATTAAAAATCAAAAAAAAATATTTATCTAGCTTGTTGCGATTTTGTACAAATCTTAGGTACTAGTCTTTATAGCCTTGCATGTTTAGTTGCTATTCATAGAAACTGGCAAAGAAAGAGTTTAAGTGACAATACTTTTTTTTTATTTCCTATGGTCATGACAACTTCTAAGGCTAATGTACCCACTACGATCACTGAAACCAATGGTTGATCCTCATGATGTATTTATTTCATCTAAATTATTGATTACTTTTGTTGATTTTATATCACTGGTTGTTGATGATATAGTGTGTTCTTGGCTTTATCTCCTTTATCTACATATTTTTGAAATCGTTTTTTCCTAAGTTAGAATTAAGTTGTAATGTTGTTTGGCATATCATTAAAGTATTTTTGTTAGTAGTATTATTTTTGTTGTTTATTACTGTGTCGGTTTTTATTAGATTTGTACCTGTAATAATAACGTAGTAGGGTATGAACAAAGTGAGCATTTTATTAGCTAGTTTTTAAATAAAAAAAAAACAATGATATGTTGATCAAATAACTTGTTTTTGCAGAAGCAACATTTAAATTATATTTATTACACAATGGGATTTAGTTTCTTTGTTCATCATCAGCCTATTAATGTTCCCACTGCTGGGACACAGGCCTCCTCTCTATGAGAGGGAGTGGGCTATAATCCACCACGCAGGCCCAGTGCGGATTGGTAGATGTCACATGTCCTCGAATTTTTTGGTTCTAGGACATGCCGGTTTCCTCACGATGTTTTCCTTCACCGTTTCTTTGTTAATAAAAATAAATTGTTAGTTATTAATATAGGCTAATTAATTGATATTTTTATAGTAATAACTAGTTTTAGCTTTGGCAACCTAATCAATTGAAAGTTTTTACTTTATTTATTTGCTTATTGCATAATTATATATTTTTTTATATTATGTCATTTGAATAAATTAGGTGCTAGGAATTTTATGTATATTTAAAATATTTTAATGTACGTAATTATATACAAGTAGCTATCAATATCTGTAGTCTATGATTGAAAAACTTGCATTAATAGTTCAACGAAATTATAAATATAGACCCAAAGTAAACTTATTCCTGCTAGATAATCAGGAAATTCAATTGATGTATTTTTTGACAATATTTTTAATTTTTTGCTTGAATGCCTATTTATGTTCTAACTTCGCAGAACGTACTTCTATGCTAATTTAATTTAACCTTAGTTTTAAATGGCTTGAAAAATATTTCGTTAGGCAGTTAGTAAATTATTTGCTCAAAAATTATGTGGTATGTGTATAGGATTTATTGCGCCACTAGACTATTCCCTTGATATTTTGTTCATGGAACAGATTGCTTGCCCATGTACTGGAAACTTAGTTTTTCTGCAATCTGTATTGAGCTTAGGCCACTATCTACCCCTAGGGCCATCTGTCATTTAGTATCACAAATGTGGACAATAATTTTCACATATCCATTATCTAATATTAAACTAAATCACTGAAACAGTTTTAGTAATGTAAAATATGCACATTTAACAACACTAGTTGACTCGCCAACGCACCACCGCTCAGTCCAGCAGTCTGACAATGACTGACACCCCACCACTCGGACCGGTACTTATAACCGAGGGACATGTGCTCCCGAGGCAACGTCACAATACTATTATCGGTTTGTAGTGCGATATAAATTGATATCTACATACACTACAAGTAACAAACACTTGTAACTTATTGAACTGTTTGTTCAAGAAAATAATACAAATTGTCTTATTTGATAATATAATATATTTCAAGCTGTTTGCTCTCAAATAATAAATATCATAGAAATCATTAAAATTCAAATATAACTAGTAAGTAGGGTTTATATAAACTGTATTTCATTGTCAAATTTCACTTACATTTTTTATTATAGAAATGTGTAAATGTATTTTTGTAAAATACACTTTTGATGGTTTCTCTCTTGGATCCTGTATGTGCTGTGATTAGCAAGCTATTCTGCCTGATCCCAATTAACCGTGTTAGGATACGCCATAATACAAGTTTGGATGTTCATTGTGACAGAATAGACTATTGAGATGTTCAACTGTATTTTATTTATATCCTTAAAACATAGTAACAATATGTAACTACTCCTCCAGGGGCTCCACGTAATAGGCTACATGGGACTGCTGAATTAATTGTTCTAGTTTATTATTCCTCTATTTACACACAATTTGCACTAAAACAAGATATTATGATTTTCCACCATCTAACAGGTCTTTGGCTTCATTGATTTTAGCTGCAATTAATGGTGAGCCTCCTTTGTCCGGATGGTTCAATAACATAATCTTTCGATGCGCGTCCCTTATCTACAAAGTAATAACAAGAGATTTAATACTCAATAAACTAGTCCATACAGTATCTGCCAACTAGTCATGTACTCACTTTCGCTTTGTTTGCTGTAGGGCTAACACCCAGAATTAAAGCGGCTTCTCTTTTAGTCATTTTCGGTTCAAATCCTCCTTTATAATATTTGGAGTTCGATAAAGTTTCGGCATCGAATTTCGGTAAATTTTTTACAGCTTCGGCGAATTTCGAACTGGCATTAGGCATCTGTCGGAGCACGTAGCGGCCAGCAAATCCAACTGCTGCCATCCCTAAGCCCGCTAAAATAACTGAACTTGCCTGTAAATGTTGAAAAGACGTGATTTATTGTGAATTAAAAAATGAGGCAAACAGGCCGCAGTAGAAGCAGCACTATGATAGCGGAGGTGATAGATGATTCTCATTTCTCTCAAACAAATAAATCAAAGGTTTTTATCAATAATGATCACATATATTACATTAATAGAGGTTACATAAAAATATTTGTTTAAAAATTGGATGAGACGCATACATACCATTACTGAATCGAATTATTTTCACCTGTTGTACTGATAAATAGCTAAGAATTTCAAGAATTACACAAACATCCTTCTTTACCTATATTTCACAAAAAGTAAAAAAGTTACAATATTTTGAGCAAAGACGCATTTCACTCAATGATTTTGACAGTTTTTAGTGAAGTAAAGGGTCTGAAGTGTGACGTTTACGGTTTCTATTGTCAATGGAAATTCAAAAAAGGTATCGCGTCTCTAAACAAATCGACTAAATCTGAATAAATTCCCATTAGGATGGATTCTCCAGGGTAGCCCGCGAAACTTAATTTTTCTTACGTTTTTTGCAATTTGCGGCCAGTGCTCGCGTGTATGTTGATTAAAATATTGTTCGCGACTATAGTTGGTGCCAGTTAACATCGGAATAGAGGTCATTAACACCTACCTACCAAGTTTTTGATCGCAAAGCGATAACGACACTTACTAGTTACCTAAATCGATCATTATGCGATACTTTGCTACATCGCTAGAGTATCATAATACCAGTCGGCTAGACATACAGGGGTTGAGAATCTTGTGTTGTTCCAATTCGAATTTATTATTATTTTTTGCTAGAAAACTAATTTTATGCTTATAAATTTACGTGTGACGTAAACGCCCCCGCACCGTGACCATAATGTGCTGCACACCTGACGCGATGACCTCGTAAAACGAAAACGGCATAAGATCAGAATTATATTTTTTTGTGATGAGATAGTTTTTGTGATGTCATAATTATATTTAGATACTTATAGTTTTTCCGTCATGGGTGTCGTTTTCATGGTTTTCGGGGTCGTTGATTACGAAAATGAGCTCAAAATGAAAATCCAAGATGGCGTCCCAAGTTTTTTTTGGTTTTTCCGTCATGGATGTCGTTTTCATGGTTTTCGGGGTCGTTGATTACGAAAATGAGCTCAAAACGAAAATCCAAGATGGCGTCCAATATTTTTTTGGTTTTTTCGTCATGGATGTCGTTTTCATGGTTTTTGGGGTCGTTGATTACGAAAATGAGCTCAAAATGAAAATCGAAGATGGTGTCCCAAGATTTTTTTGGTTTTTCCGTCATGGATGTCGTTTTCATGGTTTTCGGGGTCGTTGATTACGAAAATGAGCTCAAAACGAAAATCCAAGATAGCGTCCAAGATTTTTTTGGTTTTTCCGTCATGGATGTCGTTTTCATGGTTTTCGGGGTCGTTAATTATGAAAAAGAGCTCAAAATGAAAATCCAAGATGGCGTCCAAGATTTTTTTGGTTTTTCCGTCATGGATGTCGTTTTCATGGTTTTCGGGGTCGTTGATTACGAAAATTAGTTCAAAATAAAAATCCAAGATGACGTCGAGGATTTTTTTTGGTATTTCCGTCATGGGTGTCGTTTTCATGGTTTTAGGGGTCCCTGAATATGAAAATGAGGTCCAAACGAAATTCCTAGATGACGCCGAGGAAAATATTTGGATTTTTAATCATGGGTGTCGTTTTCATGGTTTTCGGGGTCGTTGATTACGAAAATGAGCTCAAAATGAAAATCCAAGATGGCGTCCAAGATTTTTTTGGTTTTTCCGTCATGGATGTCGTTTTCATGGTTTTCGGGGTCGTTGATTACGAAAATTAGTTCAAAATAAAAATCCAAGATGGCGTCCAGGATTTTTTTGGTATTTCCGTCATGGGTGTCGTTTTCATGGTTTTAGGGGTCCCTGAATATGAAAATGAGGTCCAAACGAAAATCCTAGATGACGCCGAGGAAAATATTTGGTTTTTTAATCATGGGTGTCGTTTTCATGATTTTCGGGGTCGTTGATAACGAAATGAGGTTAAAATGAAAAACTAAGATGGCACCGTGATAAAATTTCGGTTTTTCCGTTATAGCCGTCGTTTTCATGGTTAAAGGATAAAGAAAATGAGGTCAATAATTATTTATTTCAATTAGGTCATTCAAAGGCACTTTTGAATGACGAATAGTGAAATGGATTCAATGATTTACCTTGCCTTTGGTTAAATCTGATTTCAACAAATCATTTTCATTTTCATTATCAGCGACCCCGAAAACCATGAAAACGACACTTGTGACGGAAAAACCAAAAAAAAAACACCTTCAAGTAACAATAGGCGTGATGTTATGTTTACTCTACAGAGTAAACCTCAGTGGACATTAAGTCGTGCAAGAGTCCAATCGTGCAAGTGTCCATTCGCGCAAGATTCCTTTCGCGCATAAGTCCATTCGCGCAAAAGTTCGTTCGCGCAAAAGTCCATGTGCGCATATGTGTTCTTTGCGCAAATGTCTTTCGCGCAAAAGTCTCAGATCCTAATTTTAAGATGTATAATAATATATTTACTTTATTAAAATTGTCTCAGTAAGTTAACATAGTGTTAAAAACGAAAATAAAGTATTTAAATCAATTAATTTCGTAGGGTACGTTTGCTCGATTTCTTATTTTTTTGGGTTGTGCACTGTGTTATGTATGTGGGACACTGTGGATGTATTATGAGACTCAAGCGATATCAGTTTTGCGACAGGTTTGTACGGATGGAGCGACAGTATCGCTAATATTTAGACATCGGGATGAAAGTCGGAGCAATGACCTCTATTCCGATGTTAACTGGCACCAACTATATAAGATGTATGTAGTTACAGATTGAGGGATTTTCTTTTTAGCTCTTCCCTAGTCGCTGGATAGATGGCGCTAGGAGTTAGTATGATAATGCAAGGAACGGAACCTAAAAAAATGATTTAAAAAGCGCGAGAAAACTAGGTTATATTCGGAAGGTTAAGCAAATGAAAGTGTCAGTCAATGAGAGTGTGTGACGTGACACAACGTTTTTTTTTCCAAGCGTTCTGGCTTTGGCACCAACTATCATAGAAAGTTCAACGCCATCTATAGAGTTCTTGGAAACTAAGTTTTTTTTTAAAACCTCAAAAAGAAAACTTCTCATTATAATCATCAATACAACCCTCCAAGTCCATAGAGGTCGAGGAATGACTGACATTGAATCTTTCTTTGACCTTTTGTTTTGGGGGTATGAAGAACAGGGTATAAAGCTCTTCATCCCCCATAGAAAAGGGAGGATCCTCCGACCAGACGGGTGTTGTGTCTGGTGGGCTACTGCCCGACAGTTTTTGTCGGGTTCTTGAATATAGTCTTATGTCATAAGCTTGCGCGATGTAGGAATTCTCAGTTTTAGTTCATCGTTCGTGTCATAGATAGCGCTGTAGTACTTTTTGTTCTATGCTGTTTTTGTAGTGCCGCTACAACCTTTAAGAACTTAGAGGGTTGTATTGAGAAAAAATAATAAAAATTGGTTGCCTGTAAAGTCGGTATACGGGCGAAAGTTTTACGTGACAACGACTTTCAGTGGTAAAATAAACTTTTTATGTCTGTCTCTCTCGCTCTTAGGCGGGACGCGTGCCTCTCACTCGCTCTCATTGTGAGCCGCATAACGTGACCCAGTTTCTTGAAGTGTCACCCGGCAAACCAATTTATAAGACGTTGTCACGTCAATAAAGTGCGGAATTCCCGTCGATGTAGTGAGTGACCCAATCTATAATATTACAATACTATAGGGTAGTGACATACACGACATGTCCTCCCCTATTATTATCGTTCATGTTTAGCTAATAGCAAAAAGGAAGGTAGTTTTTACTACGCGGTCCAACCGCAGATAAAACCGAAACCATGGTTCTACCATTACAAGTCGCGGCATGAAACTCTAGCGCTGACCGTTACTCAGCCCCGGATCTTGAAATTTTTCGAGGCGGGGCAAAAACTAAGAAATGCCGCCCCCACCCGTCTATATTTTTATTTTTATCATCATCATTATTTCACCCATCAGACGCCTAATGATGGCCATAGGCCCAGGGGTGGACCGTGAGTTTGTTGGGCCCTGGGCTAATACTACTTGGGGCCTGGCCAAGGGCGTCGCCAGCTTTTGGGCCAGAAGGGGGCCTATCAGAAGGGTGCGATTTGTAAGTTTACTATTTACGGATGTAGCTGAAGTGCATATAGCCACTTCAAAAACGTTAGCACCTCCGTGACCTCGGATTGGTTAGTTTAGGTTTTGAAGAGTTATTTGAAAAGGTTAGGCACTAAATGAAAATTTGATTCTTAAATAGATGCTACTACATCAATTTAGGGAGACAATTTAATGAGAAAGAGAAACTGAGACTCCAAAAGCGAGCTCGAAAATTTTAACATCCTACTTTGGACAGATCAGAATTATGTCGTCACTTCATACAGGAGTTACTTGGTTGACTTTCAAAGTTAAGATGTAAGAAGAACTTGATTGCATGAGCGAGCGAAGCGAGCTCGAAAATTTTTTGACACCTTGCTTTCGACAGGTTTGAATTGTTTCGATCCTTCATATAGGAATTACTTGGACGACTTTTAGGCAAAGTCTAAAGAAAGTAGTCTAAAAAGCAAGCGAAGCCAGTTCGAAAACTTAACAGTTTATCTACCTTGGACAGGTTAGAATTGTTTCGAACTACCGGAGTTACTTAGGTGACTTATGGACAAAGTCAAAATTCAAGAGAAATTAGGCTGTAAGAGCGAGCGAAGCGAGCTCGAAAATTTTACGTCTTTTCTCAGAAGAGAGAGATCTAAATCGATGGGCTAGTATGCATATGGGGTGTCTGCAGGGCGCTCCTTCTTCTTCAACAGGAACAGTTTTCTAGTCTTCAACAGAAATCAACTCATCATTATCGCAACTTTGACCATATGTCTGCCAAGCTAGAATTTGCCGCCCCCTAAACTTGCCGCCTGGGGCATGGGCCCCGGCTTGCCCCCCCCTAGATCCGGGCCTGCCGTTACTGCGCAGAAGTAAAAAATAAGAATGTCTTGGGGCGTGCGTTGCGTCGATTGGCTCTCCAGTCGTATTACTGCGCAGCTATCCCCTCCACGTTTCGTTCAGCGCTAGAGTTACGTGCCGCGACCTGTACACGAAAGTGTCGTATCGGTCCTATGTAGAATTCGCCTAGGCTTTTGCTGTTCTCTAGTTTTCCTTCGTAAAATTCGTGTGCAGGACTCGTCCCTCTGGATCACATCTTTTTTGACTGCATCAACAATGATCCATCCTACGACTTCTATAGTCGTCTCCCCAAATTAAAGATTCCTGTGCCAAATAATTTCCCTTCTCTTTTAACAAACTCCTCCCCAGAACTGCTCCAGATGCTGATGGTTTTTAATTGTAAAAATGTTTATATTTATCAGAAATTATTTATATTTGATGTGGCACATGTTTTAATTTTTTTTATGTTACTAACTATTTTAATTTATCTAATTATATATTCTTGTTTTTTTTTCAGTGCTGTCCTACTAACCCAACAACAAGTTCTGCAACGAGTTTTAGTACTTCTCTTTTTTTCTGTTCTTTATATCACTTGCTTTCTCGTTCACTTCTGACATTTGGCATCGACATCATTTGCCTTAAATAAAAATAGAAGATAGAACTTTCATTTTACTTTGCTGTCTAGAGGTTTTCGTATTCTTTGATTATTTTTGTTTGGCAGCCATTTCACTAATAAATCGAAAACTATGTAATTAGCAATAATAACTCATACTCACTAAACATAACTCGACTAAACAAAACTGGAAAAAAAATACTGGCAACACACCAGAGTGAAGTGAAGTGACCAGCCAGATAAAAGTTTATGAAAAAAAATTAGGCCTTTTCGAAGAGGTTCAACATGGCAGGAGATCAGGCGCAATTTTACCAGTTACTAAATACTTTATTATCAACCGATAACGACTTAAGATCCCAAGCAGAAGTAAGTACTTATTGTTTTAAATGTTTTATCAGAGTAATTGCGAAAAAACATACAAAATGACCGGTTTTTATTGTGAACGTCTTCTGCTAGCCTCGTGTCAAAACGTGGTCATGGAGGATTTTTAATGTTACTTCTAAAACAATGACATGTACGTTTTAATCAAACTTTTGTAACTCGCAATATTCATGAAAAAAATTAATAACGCACAAGCCCTGCAAGTTTTTTTTAACATAAATCTCGTTATGTTTACATATTACAAAACCGCTTCAAACCGCCTCTATTGTTGCGGCCGGGCCTAACGTCGGTATACATGTGGTCAAAACGTCCTAAAATATTTGTTGCAATATTTTTTGTTTAATATTTAAGCCTACTACCTACTCATTTTCACGAGTTCTGAACGAGGTGAAACGTATTATCTATAGTTATTTGAAGGGCAAGATCAAACTAAAAATAAAAGTTCTGGAAAGAAATAAAAAACAACTCTGGTCCTAAAACATCACTGGAAGAATTTCTGAAAACAAATATTTGTTTTTGATCATATTATGCATTGTACCACAAAAATGGTTCTATCTAGTCAAAGTTATTATTAGTAATTTTTAAATTACCTTAGAATTCTAAGTAAGTAGTTTTATTCTATGAAACCATGATTTTACTGAGGCTTTTATTTTTATTGAACAGGAAGCATACAATAATATTCCAACTGAGGCAAAGGTGGTACACCTAGTGGGAGCTATCCAAAATGC
Source organism: Xestia xanthographa (assembly GCA_905147715.2). Classification (NCBI taxonomy): domain Eukaryota; kingdom Metazoa; phylum Arthropoda; class Insecta; order Lepidoptera; family Noctuidae; genus Xestia; species Xestia xanthographa. The sequence goes on along the minus strand of LR990645.1, from coordinate 21,742,634 downwards.
TGATGTTGGTGAAGAAGGACGTCAAACAGCCGCTGTGCTGCTCCGTAGATTGCTCAGTGCAGAGTTCTTTGAGTTCTTCCCAAAGCTGCCAGTGGAGCAGCAAACAGTACTCAGGGAACAGCTACTACTTACACTGCAGATGGAAGTGACCCAACAGCTGCGGCGAAAGGTCAGTTTAACTATCATAAATATTCTTTAAAAAAAATAAGAGCCAAATATGTTCTTGTCAGTATTGCACAACTATTGCCTTTTGAAAATTAAATGATGAAAAAGAGAGCAGTAAATTTTTAGCTTCAATTTGATTAGTGCTCTGATCAATACTAACAGAATTTGAACAATAAAACTACACATTTCATAAATTAAAAACTTGGCACCTGCAGTGACTTAGCACTCTTGTCTCTGACACTTGACACATATAGGGTGAAGTGATAGACTTCTTAGCATGTCTCAAAACTTAGCTATTTAGGTCAAGACTGCAATCTTAAAGCAAAATGCATTTCCTATTCAATATTTTTTTATGCAAACTGAAGCTTGTTGTTTTATTAAATCCTCTAGCATAAAACTAAATGATCTTAGATTAAAACTCATTCTTATGATGAATGTATTTTTATGGTATTAAAATACCAGCTACAGCATATGCAGGCTTGCATTAGACATTTTAAACTTTAATAAAATAATGCATAAAACTACTTAAAAAAAAGAGTACTCAGTTATTTCCCCAGAATTATCAGATGTATAATGTTAATTGCTCTATTGAGTCATGCACTGAATCAGTTAAGTAGGTACTCTTAATCTAATTTCATTTCATTCTATGTATAGTACAAACTAGATGACTCATCCACATTCCAACTGCCTACTATGAAGCTTGAAGCCATAAAAAATCATCATTAACATAGATTCTGTTGGCTTAGCAAATGTACCATATCATTCACAGGCATTAAAAGTTCAATATGTATTTGAGTATATCATAATGTTTTGTAAAGGTGCATTCACACGGAATTTATTTTTTGTGAGGTAACATTTGATAGCAGCAGCAGGCAACAATGAGTAACAAAAAGATTTATCAAAAGCCATAAAAGTACTATAAAGCTAATGTTTTGTTGCAAAATGTTGCTCTACAAAATTGTAGGAAATTGCATGATTTCAGTATCTAGTTTTTATTTTATGTCCATTCAATGTATCTTATCTTCTTATGTGAACTAAGAATTAGATTGGGGTCGGGGTTCTACTTAGCTAAGTTGATTATCACTTTATCACTCCTTGTGCACTTCAAACTTTGCACTGTATCATGACAACTGGTAATAGTATTTTTTTTAAATGCCATGATTAGATTACTTTCTGCATGCCGTAAAATGTCGGTGTCGGCACCTCGAATAACACGCATCAACTGAAAAAAATCTGGGAAAATAGTAATATTTGTTATCAGATTTGGAACACCATAATTTACATGTTTACGAAATTTTTCCTTTTAGCACATCATTTACGTAAACATTTTGCTATAAAATGTATTACTGCCAGAATGTGCAAAAATAAATTGAGAATTCGCTAACACCATCCTCATAATAGGGCGGAGTTTGATAGTATCTCTCAAGACATTACTAAATTCCATAAATATCAAATTATCTTGTATTAAATGAGTGAGGCCTATAATGGCCTACGTCAAATTTCGTCACAATATTTTTCCTCTTGTTTTTAGAATGTGATTGATTTATTTTTAACAAAACTTAATCATTATGATTTTTCCCCATTAGATCTGTGATGTTGTATCCGAACTGGCTCGAAACCACATAGATGACGATGGCGTTAACCAATGGCCGGAATTCCTACAGTTCATGTTCAATTGTGCCGGTGCCCAAGACCCCAACATCCAAGAGGCTGGCATTAGAATGTTTACGTAAGTTATTACATTTTAGATTAAATAGACAAGACTAGTCGATCCAAATATCGTCGTCTTCGGCAATTATCGGCCGAAAAATATGTTAGGCTGAACTTCACTGTTTGCTGAAAATAAAAACATTTTTGATCAAACACTAGACCCGAATCTAGAGGGTGTAAACAACCTCATCACGAAGCCGTCAACCAAGCATTCTGTACATCAAACTATGTAACTTTACCCAAAAATTATTGCTGGGAAACGACTTTTTTTTTGGAGTGAAAAATCATGTTTTGTGATAGAACTCACATGAATGCACTAAAAACATTGTGCTGATGGATGGAACTTTGACCCCCAATAGCTCCGTAACTAGAAGGTTCCCAGGTATGGTGTAGAACAAAAAAAATATCGCAATGACGTCCCAGGACAAGTGCCTTTCGGCTTCGTTAAGAGGTGTTTTACACCCTTTATAAACAAGTCATAGTGATTACTTAAGTAAAGGTAATTACTAACGACACGATTTTATTCTGTAGTTTAGTAATTGCTTGAAAAACAGTCAAAAGTAAAATTTCTTAGCTTTGCTTTTTTTGATGGTTCCTACTTTGTTCAAATTCTGGTCTATTGCCTAAAAATGGTTGCGTAAGTAATTACTTAAACTCAAGTAATAACTATAACTTGATTATAGATACTAGTGGTGTATTCAATAAATATTTAAGGCACCAATTTATTTTAAACCTTTGTTTTATTAAAGTTTGGCTCGATGCCAAGTTCAATACTTTATTCTTACACTAGGTAATAAATATGCTTATTTAATTGTTATTGGAGATCAATAACAAGAATTTGGTTTGTGTATGAGATTGTTAAAACTATTTAAACAGATCAGTGCCTGGTGTGTTTGGGCACCGTCAGAATGAGAACCTGGTAGTGATCAAGCGCATGTTGCTGACCGCTCTGCAGTCCACGTCGGATGCTCTCCGCGTGCAAGCCGTGAAGGCAGTGGGCGCGTTCATACTGCTTCACGACAAGGAGCCTTCCATACACAAACATTTCAGTGATTTACTCCTCCCGTTGATGCAGGTGGGTTCATACATTTGACGACCCGAATGGCGCAGCGGTGGTGAGGCTGCCTTACGTTCTTAGGGTCTCGGGTTCGAATCCCGGTCGGAGCAAATGTTTGTGTGATGAGCATAGACATTTGTTTCCGAGTCATGGATGTTTATATGTATAATAAGACGTATGTATTTACAAACAAAAAAGTATCTATGTAGTATATCAACTATCTGGTGTCCACGACACAAACCTCGTTGCTTAGTGTGGCACTATATGGCGCTGTGTGTTAATGTCCAGCGATATTTATACTTGAAAAATGATGGATTGGGAGTGACCAAGTTAACCGACGCGCAATCGGTTTGAGTCAGTCAGCAAGAGCTTTATGTCTTTGCAATAAAAGCGAAAAAGTCATCAGTAGCGTTTTCAACTCAACATCGCGCCGAACTAATAACTTCAAATGCGTAATAAATGGCTCCAACCCATTCAACGTCGTTAAGTGCGGTATTCTGTTACCCCAAGATATTCTGATTTAGCTTTAAATACATATTGGAAATGACTATTGTCATTCAATAAAAAGTAAATTGGAAAGCATAACTTTATAGCACGCAATTTGCAATTGGCCACTTGTATACACAAAGCGCCATGAATTCGACATTGAATGATCACAATTGGCTCTATTTTTAGACTGATTGTGCTTGATAGTTGATTTTTATCACTCCATTGTATTGATACTGTTAGAACTTGATATCGAAACTGATGAACAAGACTTTACTGTGTCCAGAATCTGAGATAATATACATTTTAATTGTCATTAAATAATAACTTTCCTTGTTTAATTTACCAAAACTAAATTTAATCAAAAGCAAAGTTAATCAAAAATGTTGAATACCGCACTTACAAACATAGATTATTGATTTTACAGTTTTATACTTAGCAACGGATGTTTCTTTTAGCTGCAGCACATCATTTACGTAAACATTTTACTATAAATTGTATTACTGCCAGAATGTGCTAGATTAAATTGGGAGTTCGCTAACACCATCCTCTCAATAGGGCGGAGTTTGATAGTACCTCTCAAGACATTTATTCCATTTTATTAATTCTATGTAATAAACTGAAATAGGATCTTTCCTAATAAATTGGTTTTTATCAGGTTGTAGTTCAGTCCATTGAGAAGAGTGACGATGACTCGGCACTGAAAGTGCTGATTGAACTTGCAGAGTCTGCTCCAAAATTCTTGCGACCACAGCTGGAGCCCATCTTCCAAGTCTGCATAAAGGTTGGTAACTAAATCTTTATTCTAAATAGAAATTCCTTTGTGGGGTGCTAAATTCTCGCCCACCCTAAGGGGCCGCCTCCACGAGCGAGAGAATCGCGGCGATATTTTCGTATAGAAATACGTTGAATCGCCGCGATTTGCTCGCTCATGGAGGCGGCCCCTAAGCTGAACCAGACGCCGCGTCGCGAGTTAGATCACGCGTGACTTCTCACAAAATGTACTAGGAATATGTATAGCTAGATCGCGTCGCGACTGTGTGGGAGGGGCCTAATGTTACCATTATTATTTTTTTGTAGATTTTCGTCCATGACGCAAATAATTTGGCCTTGAGGCGGGTGATTCAGTTGACTTATTGTAATTACATCGTAATGGTACATTTGGGTGCGTTTTGATCCAGTGAATAAAGATAAGAATATTTACTTTGATGATAAACAAAATAATATTGGTTTATTATAATGCCATTTTCGCATATTTATGTAAATCGTTTCTTTTATTTGATCATCTTTTATGGAATATAAATGAGAATTGCATGCCATTCTAATACATTTTGTTAATTTGTAAGATTGTCTTTTTGGCTATGTTCATTTGACACAGCTATAAACAATCTTACTAAAGAAAACAACAAGAAAATTAGCACTCGGTGTTCCTTATACATTTGAGTGTCAGTCCCTTGATAACATTCTTTTATTAAAATTGGCTCCTAAAGCCAAGCGTCCACTTGTCGGTATCGTACGCATCGGACGCATCGCACTCAACGGATCGTAGTATTCTTTGTATAGAAAGTCACACAAGTGCGTCCACTGATCCGCACCGTACGGATCGGAATCTGTTCAATAATACTACGATCCGTTTGATGCGATGCGTCCGCTGCGGACATGTGGACGCTTACCGTAATGCGACATGAACACGCGCACTATTGAACAACGTGTAACACGCGTGTAGGTTATTTGTTGTTTGAATTCTTTTCTTTTGTCTGTCAGATATGAAAACTGATCACAATGATCGCAAGCTTGACCACTGAACAATAGGGTCCTGGGTTTGGTACTCAGGTCAGCAGTCTAGAGTCTGAATTCGTACCTTTACCCAAGTAAACCCAAACATAGCTGGCGAAATGTGTTATATGTAGTCACAAGCAATGAAATGTAAACAAATAGCAAAATACTAAAGCGATTTTCTCGGTTTCTACTTTGAGATAAGCCTGTATATGGCTAGCATATACCTAAGATATGGCTCGCATATACCTAAGATATGGCTTCCAATATACCATTTTTGTGAAAAGGGAAAACGTTTCATTACTCGTGACTGTACTAAACCCCTGCCTATCTACGAAGAGTACCCAATGTTATGTGAAAACTGCAATATTTAATTTTTGTTATTGTTAGGTGGTAGGCGACAAAAACTCTGAGGACAACTGGCGCCAGTTGGCCCTCGAAGCGATGGTGACGCTGTGCGAGACAGCGCCCGCCATGGTGCGCAAGCAGGTGCCCAACGGTGTGAGCATGCTGACGCCGCTGGTGCTGGAGATGATGTGCGAGCTCGACGACGAGCCCGACTGGTCCATGCAGGACGACGCCGCCGAAGACGACAATGAACAGTTCGTATTCACACATCACCTTATAAAAAGTAACAGCTATTTTGTAACTTTTGTAGCGACCCTCCTTAACACGGGCACTCATTTTTTTATCATGATCTGCCTAGCCTTTTCCCAAGTATTATTGCCTAGCCTTTTCCCAAGTTTTATTGGGGTTGGCTTCCAGTCTTACCGGATGCAGCTGAATACCAGTATTTTACATGGAGCGACTGCCTATCTGACCTCCCCAACCCAGTTAGTACTGGGTAAGGTAATACGATACTCCTTGGTAAGACTGGTTGTCAGACTTTTTGGGCCACTGGCTACCTGTAACAACTGTCAAAAATCACAAATGAAAGCCGAGACCAAATGCTTAACGTGCTTTCTGAGGCACGGAGGAAACTCGGTATGTAATGGGTGGTCACCCATCCACAGACCAACCTAGGCAAGCACGGCTTAACCTAAAGATCGAACCGAGCGGCTGTTATTATTTAGCCACAAGCTACTCTCATTCATTTTTTATATGTAACAACTAACAATATTGTAAGGTTCTTTCAATCTGGCTTAGTCTTATGATTCAGCTACAGAGAATCTTACTAGAGAAAATAACAAGATAATTAGCACTCGGTGTTCCTTATACATTTGAGTGTCAGTCCCTTGATAACATTCTAACCTACAACAATCAAACTTTTCTACAGGCTAAGACATTCATCACCCAGTTACATGCAATTTAACTAAATAAAGTATATTAAACTAAAACCTAAATAACTTTTACAGGAACTACGTAGCCGCCGAGTCGGCTTTGGACCGCATGTGCTGCGGCCTGGGCGGCAAGATCATGCTGAGCCTGATCGTGGGCCAGGTGCCCGAGATGCTGCAGCACTCTGACTGGCGCCGCCGCCACGCCGCGCTCATGGCCGTGTCGTCCGCCGGCGAGGGCTGCCACAAGCAGATGGAGCAGATGCTCGACCAAGTTGTATCTGCCGTCCTCAACTATCTTACTGACCCGGTAAGATTTGTCTATTCTATCTATCTATCATGGGGTTCAGGTTTCCGCACTTAGTCCTTGAAGTTGACCATTGTGCATGAGCCATGGTGGCCGATTACTCCAACCAGCCCACCTCCCTCCAGAAGCAGATCAGACTTCCCGGTCTCCTCAGGGCATCCGCAAGGGATCTTGGTGTTCCCAGGGTCTCCTCACGAATCTTGGTAACGCCTATGAACTCAAGGAGCACATGTGCCACCGTTTCCTCCGCCTCCATGATCACGATTTGTCCATTTTGAAGTCCATCTGCATGTTTTTATGTTATCTAAGCTCATTTGTGACATATACAGCACATATCACAGCTGTTTTCCTGAAGGGTTAGGTAAATAGCAGTTTATTTGGGTTTGAACCAGAATGTGCACTTGATGCAAAATGTGCACTTCTCAAAATAAAAACCGTTTGCCTACTATATTTTTTTTTCTTCACGATTTTTACTGTGATCCCATTTAATTGATGTAGAATTTCCATGATCATGCTTAAAATTGGTCAAAATAATTAAAAAAAATATGGTAGGCAAACGGTTTTTATTTTTGTAGTGCTCATTTTGAGAAGTGCATATTTAGCGAAGTGCATATTTAGCGAAATGCATATTTTGCGTCATGTGCACAGTTTGCTTTGTGCACATTCTGCATCAAACCTGTTTATGGTTTATTTCAAGGTTTTAAAAGTCAGTGGTAAAACCCAACCATTGTCAGTGACTAGCAAGTTGCATTCCACAACCACACGTTAATCAATGTAATTTAATCCTATGTATTGCAATACGTTTAAAGTCGCATGTTACACGCGCATGTCACTGCACTGTGTTTTGTCACCCAATGTTCGTTAGTGATATAACCGTATCTAAGGTTACATCGCCTCCATAACATTGGCAGATTAAATGTGGCATTTGCTCCGTTTCTCTCTAGTTCATAGACAGTCATGGATCTCAGTTCACAAACATTACAATTTAACAAACCAGACAAATTTTCACTTGAAATCTTCTGCTGGAAATGCGTTTTCACAATGATAACGCTCTGCACCGGTCTTTTGTCCTGTCCATTTGAGTGTTTACTGTGACATAGGTTTATAAATATCAACCAAAATAAAAAAAATTGTTTGTGTAATTAAGTTACTCATTTTGTTATTTTAAATTGCTTATTTTGATTATTTTATCAAATATTCTATGGATTATCTATGGATATTTTATTTGTCTGACTAAATAAATGAATTGAATAAGCCTTCACAATGTAACAAATGCACAATACCAATGTAATTGTTCCAGCACCCTCGCGTACGTTACGCCGCCTGCAACGCCGTGGGGCAGATGTCCACAGACTTCGCGCCGGTGTTCGAGAAGAAGTTCCACGACAAGGTCGTGCCCGGCCTGCTCATGGTGCTCGATGACAACGCTAACCCCCGCGTGCAGGTAACTATTAACACTAGACAGCTTGTGCTACTTACCGGCTCATAAACCAGGTATACACAAAATCATGTCGACCCGAGCCAGAATGTCTAAGTTAGTTGTCAGGTACACCATAACATTACACGTAACATTCATGAGTGAGCAAACAACTGAAGGAGCCTTCAGTTGTTGTCTTTGAAGGGGCAGGAGGGGGAAAAAGTCTTGCAAAACTGCGAGAAAGGTAATGTATTCTTATCTGGTCTCATGTCTTACTTTTTTCACAGGCTCATGCGGCTGCTGCTTTAGTAAACTTCAGTGAAGATTGCCCCAAACCAATTCTGACCCAGTACCTTGACGCCTTGATGTGCAAACTGGAAGTAATCTTGACCACTAAATTCAAAGAGGTAAGGTTTTTAGTTTTTTGTATTCTTTCTTTTCCCAATGTTCGTTAGTGATATAACCGTATCTAAGGTTACATCGCTTCCATAACATTGGCAGATTAAATGTGGCATTTGCTCCGTTTCTCTCTAGTTCATAGACAGTCATGGATCTCAGTTCACAGACATTGAAACATGTATAATCTGGAGTATTTATTTAGGAATATTAGAATGTTAACCAATCCACATATTATTATTGTAGCTAGTGGAACGCGGCACTAAACTGGTGCTAGAACAGATAGTGACGACCATCGCCTCTGTCGCCGACACGGTGGAGAAAGACTTCGTGGTGTACTACGACCGCCTGATGCCCTGCCTCAAGTACATCATCGCCAACGCCACCACTGAAGAGCTCAAGATGCTCCGCGGGAAGACTATCGAATGCGTCAGTCTTATTGGTTAGTTTCACTATTCATTTTTTCATTCGAAGTTGATGCCGTCTTTTTGGTATACAGCTGTGTCCGGAAAATCCAAGACTAGCTGGAAAGAACCAAGGTGACGAATGACGTCGAGTGAAATATTAAAGTCAATTATTGCAGATTCTGAAGTTGTATTTTAAATTGATTGCTGTTGGTGCGTAACTTAAATAAATAAATAATAATATGTATTCGTGTGTTCCTAGGTCTGGCCGTAGGTGAAGAGAAGTTCACATCGGACGCGTCGGAGATCATGGACCTGTTGCTGAAGACGCACACGGAAGGCGAACAGCTGCCCGCCGACGACCCGCAGACCTCCTACCTTATCTCGGCCTGGTCGCGTATCTGTAGAATTATGGGTATGTCCTCACATTTTGAAATATACAAATCATTTTTATTTGCATATAACACTGGTAGAGCCGGTGTCACTGATAGAATGTTTTGCAACAGGATCAGTATTTCTACTTTCCAGAGAGCTAGAATTAATTAGGATTCTGAATAAAGCTGCGAAAATACCTACCAACATATTTGTTGGTAGGATAATTCCACTGAAACAACAATATATCGTAATGCTATTGCATTACGATATATTGTTGTTTCAGTGGAATTATCGATTTTTTATTTTCAATAACAAACAGGCAAGAAATTCGCTCAATACCTGCCCATGGTGATGGAGCCGGTGATGCGTACAGCTGCCATGAAGCCCGAGGTGGCGCTGCTCGACAACGATGACCTGGAGACCATCGAGGGCGACCTCGACTGGCACTTCGTGACCCTCGGCGAACAACAGAACTTCGGTATCAAGACTGCAGGTAAGATTAATTTATTATTTCATCATATTAGGAGTGTTTTCCCTTTACAAAGTCTATCCCAGAGGGACCGTACATTTTTTCGGAATAAAAAGCTTGCGAGTGGCTCCTCAGGCCATAAACTAAAAGAACACGTCGAATTTCCGTTAACGTTCGACATCATTTGAATGAAACATCAACTGATGTTATTTACCGGTTTTTGTTGGTATAGCTTAGTTTACAGCACGAAGTTATTCAGGGCGAACTGATCTGTTTATTTACTAACACTGTTATTCCCAGGTCTTGAAGACAAGGCATCCGCATGTGACATGCTCGTATGCTACGCACGCGAGCTTAAGGAGGAATTTGCGGAATACGCCGAAGACGTTGTGAAACTAATGGTGCCTATGCTGAAGTTCTACTTCCACGACAATGTTCGCACGGCTGCGGCCGAGTCGCTGCCGTACCTACTGGAGTGCGCGCGCATCCGCGGCCCGCAGTACATCCAGGGCATGTGGGCGTACATCCTGCCAGAGCTGCTCAAGGCCATCGACTCGGAACCAGAGCAAGAAGTGCAAGTTGAGCTGCTCAACAGTCTCGCTAAGGTAAGTTTCACTATATTTCAAAGACTGAGAGTTGGTCAATCCATAGTGAATAGAGAGAACATCTATAGGCTTTCTTCTCCATCTTCCGTCCATCTGAACATCGGTTGGACGGAAGTTGGAGAAGAAAGACGTAAGAGCAAGAATGAAGACTAATGTCATGATTATGATTCCAGTGTATTGAACTGTTGGGTGGTGGTTGTCTCCCAGACGAGATGATGGCCGAGGTGCTGCGCATACTGAACAAGTTACTCACCGAACATTTCGAACGTGCCACTGAGCGCCGTCAAAAGCGCGCCGACGAAGATTACGATGAGGTGGGTCACCAAATTTAACATAATTTTGGACGAAATAGCAAATAATCGGAGTTAATAGTTATCGGTTTTCTTATTAAATGTTGTGTTGCAGGTAGTAGAAGAGCAGCTAGCAGACGAGGACAACGAGGATGTGTACGGGCTATCCCGCGTGGCCGACGTGCTGCACGCGCTCATGTCGGCGTACCGCGAGGCCTTCTTCCCGCACCTCGACACTCTGCTGCCGCACCTCGTGCAGCTGCTGGCGCCCGGACGCCCGTACTCTGACCGCCAATGGGCCATATGCATTTTTGACGACGTTATCGAATACGGAGGCAAGTTCTACCGAGTCGATCCTACTTAACACTAGCGCTCGCATCGTCGGAAATGAGCTATAATTATAATAAGGTACGAACGTCCCTAGGTCCCGCATGTATAAAGTACCAAGACATATTCCTGGAGCCCATGCTGGGCGGGCTGCGCTCGGCGGAGGCGGAGGTGCGGCAGGCGGCGGCGTACGGCTGCGGCGTGCTGGCGCAGTTCGGCGGCGCCGCCTTCGCGCCCGCCGCCGCGCGCGCCGCGCCGCTGCTGGCTGCGCTGGTGGCCGAGCCCAGCTCGCGCGCCATAGAGAACCTCAACGCCACCGAGAACGCCATCTCCGCCGTCGCCAAGATCATCAAGTATAACCACTCTCAGATCGACAGGGATGAAATTATTAGGCACTGGTGAGTACACACCCGAATGAACCCAGAACCATAAAGCTTTTTACGGCGGTCCCTCACTTTCTGGTCCTCACATTTTCCATACAAAATCGAATTTTGGATTAATACTTTATAGGCGAATGTTCTGAGAAAGTGCCTTTACACAGTGCCAGTGACATTGGGGAAAATGATAAACTTTTGCATTATTATGAACACACTGCTTTTGGAATCCCAAGCTAATGGGTAATTTATTTATACTAATCAAATTGAACATGCTAAATTGGGTACTAAACTCAGATTTTCCATTTGATAGGCTCACATGGTTGCCAGTAACAGAAGACACAGAAGAAGCGCCACATGTTTACTCTCTGCTGTGTGAACTAGCAGCAAGTGGTCACGCAGCGCTCGCGTCACCCGACGCGCCTAAACACGTTATCGCCACACTCGCAGAGGCATTCCTTAGAGACGCAGTACCCTCGGACAACCCAGTTTATGCGCAGATGGTAGCTCTCGTCAGGCAAATACAGGTAGGCATCTCCAACGATTTTATTTCAATATTGCGTATGATAAGTCTCAGAAAGCGCACAGTATCTCAAGAGCGTGTTGTTTGCAGAGCAATGCGGAGCTATTCAACGCCGTGCTGATGCAGCTCAGCAGCGAGCACAAGGAGGCGCTGCAGCTGGCGCTGTCCGCCTAGTGCGGCGCTACACGTTACTCCGTAACGTCACTCGGCACTCTGCGCTCCTTCGTTGCAGTCACGCTCGCCTCATCACGCCCATTTCTCGCGCATCACTAAAACATTGACCGCCTTTAAGCCAACTATTACTATGTGTATAAAGTTGTATGTTGTAATGATTGAAAAATATATCTCTTTTTTTGTCATTTAGACGAGTTGTATCCCAATTTCATAAAATGACTGATATCAGATAAATTATAATATTGTAAACTGTATTTAACGAGTTGTTTTTTCCTTTCGAGGATTATTTTTCTTCGATCTCACTCAGCAAAATACCAGTTGGGCTAACTTAAATTGCTGTGATATATTTTTATACAAATTTTTGAAGTTACTTCATGCTTGAGCCATAAAAGTGTTAGTACCTCTTTGAGCATTATTCATTATCTTTATAATGTAGTTGTTTTTCTTAATTATCGGTATTTTGTAAGCAACTATAATGGGGATGGTCCAATTTTTATGAAATGAAAAGTATTTGAGTGGTTATCGACGTTATAATGTATAAAAATGTTAAGCGTATACGCAAAAATATTATTACAACTGTATAATTATGTTGTATATCATATGCAGACAGTGAAACATACTGGAATATCGGCGAATATAGTTTTACTCACGTATATTCGTTATTTTTATAACCATAGTTATTTCTTGACAGAATATTACATATAGCTCTGTTGCGTTATGCTTTAGAATAATCATTTTCATAATAGAGATATGTTCGTGAAAAATTGAGGGCTCTTGTATGGAAGCAAAGACTGTATTGGGCTAGGCCTAAAGGCAAAGCAGCTATGATAACATTTTTCACGTGTTCTTTCTGATTTTTATTATGAAAATAAATGTTTTGGAAACTATTGGGCCGTCTGCATTTACATTTTATTATATAGTTTGCCATATTTTGGCTATGATGGGAACTTGGTGGCTGTTTCTCGCGATGGACGAGGCGTCATATCTGTTTATAAGGTATAATTTTATTCAATAAATATATATAATTATTATATATACATTTCTTTGTTTAACTAAAATAAAAGTTATTTGACATTAATTTGCTTGTTTTTGTAGACTGCTAAAAATAAATATTTCTGGTCCATCTAGATTCTAAGACCACTAGTTTTTTTTATATTTAGGTCTCTTACTAAAATGCTAGTCTTTGAAACATCCAATCATTATTTATAGTGAAAGCTATGATTTTTTTAGGGAATAATAATTTCCTTTGTGATATAGAAGCCCCCAAGCATCTTGCTTGAGCCACACTTAGTAAAGCGATCAGGCAAGAAGTCTGTCATATCTTGATGTTCGTGTTTGCAGCACGCAACGAGAGGTACAGTCCTCTTTTCCGCCTGACCATTTTCAATTTTTTTCGCTTAAATCATGCGGAGGCGCCGAGCCACGCCCTATTATATTATTATTATAGTTTGGGCCTATTAGGAAAGCCTCAATTTTGGCGCGCAAAATAACAAACTCTCGTTTGGTCTGTGTGCATAACCCTAGCAAAATGTTGTGCATTTGAGAGATGAGACCATAAAAAATAATTAGTGTATCATGAGGAGCAATTTGTTTAATAGTAGCAAAATTTGTGTGAATTGTAGTTTTAAAGTTATTTGAGAAAAACACATTTTGCTGGAGTAACGTTAAGAAACGTTATCCTGGCAAAATCGATTTTCAAAAATTCGTTCAGCCCGTAACCAAATACATGATTAGATAGCTTTTGTTGCATAGTAAATGTTTGTAAATAGCAAAATTTGTGTGTGGTATGGTTCTTGAGTTATTTAAGATTTTGCTGCGGTAACGTTTTGGGATTTCCCAGATCTCGAAAACGGCTCAATGCAGAAGATTGAAAAAAATACCAATAAGAGACCTTAATTTGTTTAAATTAGTTTAAACATTAGTTTTTGATTTGTTTGTGGTAAACCAATGGAATTAAATGGTTTCAAAAATCAGATAAAAACGGATTTGCAAGTAAACCAAAACACTTATAACCAAATAAACAGCTGTAAAAAATACCCATGGTAGAGTGTCCGTTTCGACCGCGCGGCCACGGCGTTTTTTTTTAAAAAAAACTATGCCAAGTTTTTGTAAAAGTTTGTAAAAGTTGATTCCCAAAACCATAAATTTGTCAAAGTTATGGTTAAAAAGTTATAAGGGTTTGAACGTGGCCGCGCCATCGAAACGCGGAGAACCGCGCGGCCACGGAGATCTTTAAAACTAAGCGTTGCAGACACCTGAAATTTAGGTAAATAACAGATTGAATTTGTAAAAAATTTGTAAAAATATACAAAAAAATCCTAGGTTTATATTTTAGGAGCTGTAATACTAAAACCTCATGGCCGCGCCATCGAAACGGTGAATAACACGTTATCGCCGATATCTCGCTGAAAAAGCATCGTAGAGGTCTGAAGTTTTTTGTAAAACACAGATTTGAATTTGTCAAAACTGGTAAAAATACTTCAAAAAGTCCTAGGGTTATATTTTAGGAGCTGTAAGACTACAAACCCATGGCCGCGCCATTGAAACGGTGAAAAATACGTTATCGCCGATATCTCGCTGAAGAAGCATCGCAGAGGTCTGAAGTTTTTTGTAAAACCTAGATTTGAATTTGTCAAAACTCGTAAAAATACACAAAAATATCCTAGGTTTATATTTCAGGAACTGTAGTACGGTATCGCTTATAACCTTCAAAACGTTCTGAATGTTTGGTTAGGGTGACCATGACTTATTGCTTACAAAAAACTTCCACCTATTTATTACATTAAAAATTATTTTTCAAGGATTATAAATTAAATTAAAATGGATACAAAAACATGTTTATTTCTTAAAAAATCACATAAATCACAGATTGTTAACTTACATATTTCTGACAAAACCACAAATCACAGATTATTTACTTACACTAAGAATAGTTTTTTTTATATTATATTTTTTTAATACGACTGTGAAATATGGTGTGTTTAAAATTACTGTTTTTTTTTAAATATCTTAATCATCTATGTATACCATGACCATAATTATGTTAGATTATGTATTGTCATAGGTTGTTCGGAACTTGTGTGCATTTCGGTTTTACCATCGTCATAACAAATCATTCTGGAAATACTATGCAATGACACTTATTTCTGTAATAAAAAAATAAACTAAAATGTAACGATAAGATCATCATCATCATCAGCCTATTAATGTTCCCACTGCTGGGACACAGCCCTCCTCTGAGAGGGAATGGGCGTATAATCCACCACGCTGGCCCAGTGCGGATTGGTAGATGTTACTCGATGTCAATCAATATTTTACAAAAACATAATTATGTTTATAGGAAATAAACATACGACTCTTCATTTTTATTTAATTTAGGATCCTTGAGAAATAATTTCTAATACAATAGGTGGAAAGTTTTCTGTGAACAATAAGTCATGGTCACCCTATCGAAACATTGAAAACGTTATTACAGGGTTTATATTATAAAAAAAAATACTTTTTTGCCTACTATCGTAAGTTCTACTTAATTAGGTTTTGTTTACAAAAAAAATCAAGCTAATACTTACTTTCTTCGATAAATAATCACGACTTGTATTTCTAAGCAATACCGTACTACAGCTCCTGAAATATAAACCTAGGATGTTTTTGTGTATTTTTACAAGTTTTGACAAATTCAAATCTAGGTTTTACAAAAAACTTCAGACCTCTGCGATGCTTTTTCAGCGAGATATCGGCGATAACGTATTTTTCACCGTTTCGATGGCGCGGCCATGGGTTTGTAGTCTTACAGCTCCTAAAATATAACCCTAGGACTTTTTGAAGTATTTTTACCAGTTTTGACAAATTCAAATCTGTGTTTTACAAAAAACTTCAGACCTCTACGATGCTTTTTCAGCGAGATATCGGCGATAACGTGTTATTCACCGTTTCGATGGCGCGGCCATGGGGTTTTAAGTCTTACAGCTCCTAAGATATAAACCTAGGAATTTTTTGTATATTTTTACAAATTTTTTACAAATTCAATCTGTTATTTACCTAAATTTCAGGTCTCTACAACGCTTAGTTTTAAAGATCTCCGTGGCCGCGCGGTTCTCCGCGTTTCGATGGCGCGGCCACGTTCAAACCCTTATAACTTTTTAACCATAACTTTGACAAATTTATGGTTTTGGGAACCAACTTTTACAAACTTTTACAAAATCTTGGCATAGTTTTTTTTTAAAAAAAACGCCGTGGCCGCGCGGTCGAAACGGACATATGGTAGACACGTATCACGTCAAGTAAAATGGATTATGTAACTCTACACGATACGAAGATAAAAACAAAATTGATTAATTTAGACTGGTCATACTTTAGCGATGAAATACGCAGTTCCCAAAACATTAAGAAACGTGGCATACTTTAAACTAATTAAAATGATACATGAACATTAATTCCTGTTAATTTCAGCTTTCAATTACGGCTGTAATGAAAGTTATATCAAAATCAAGAATATGTCAGAAATTCTCTAATAGCCGACCAAATTAAAAAGGTTACGTACAAGCGGCCGCACCATACGTACGAGTAGTCTTCGCAAATTAGCAACTTAGTGTCCGATGTTTTGTACAGTTAAGCAGAAAAACGTTTTACGTGTAATCTATTTTTTAATGTTCGAAGTGCAGGTACCATAACACACATTTTCTACTAGTTTTCTATTTTATAAATGAAAATCATGTTAATTAACAGTAGTTTAACAATTTAATGGATCATAAGTAATTATTTAAAGTCAAGTAACTTTAAAAAGGTGAGTAATAATCTCAGTAAATAATTTATAGTGTGATTTTGATTGACGACGCGTGGTTCACACGTTGATCACCTGTAACTGTCACATGTAATGTTGAAATAACCACTAAGTTATACGTTACAAAGCTCATGTTTAAATGCCACACTGTGAGTCGAGGGGAAATGGAGTCCACCTACCTACCTACGTATTTAGTAGGTGCCTATCTCCGTCTTAAGGAAAATTGTACAAACTATGAATCAACATTGTATTTTAAGTTTAAGCATATTGGTACTTGACAAACAGAAAAACATTTATGCCAAATATTAAAATTAAGTACGTACGTAACTTAACTGAGATTTTTTCCTCAATATGTTAATGCTAAGGCAAAGATATACAATAATTTGTATGAGACTGATTTTTAAATAAAAATAATGAACACCATGACCAGCAACCTACGCAACAGTAACAACAACGTACGTACGCAACTGTACTAACAAAACATCCATATTATCCCATTCATTTAAGATGGTTACGATTATGTATAGTGCGGCCGCTTTTTCGTGACCTTTCCGATTTGGTCAGCTTATTAGAGAATTGCTGACATTTTCTTGTTTTTGATATAACTTTCATTACAGCCGTAATTGAAAGCTAAAATTAACAGGAATTAATGTTCATGTATCATTTTAATTAGTTTTAAGTATGCCACGTTTAATGTTTTGGGAATTGCGTATTTCATCGCTAAAGTATGACCAGTCTAAAATGAATCAATTTTGTTTTTATCTTCGTATCGTGTAAAGTTACATAATCCATTTTACTTGACGTGATACGTGTCTACCATGGGTATTTTTTACAGCTGTTTATTTGGTTATAAGTGTTTTGGTTTACTTGCAAATCCGTTTATATCTGATTTTTGAAACCATTTAATTCCATTGGTTTACGACAACCAAATCAAAAACTAATGTTTAAACTAATTTAAACAAATTAAGGTCTCTTATTGGTATTTTTTTCAATCTTCTGCGTTGAGCCGTTTTCGAGATCTGGGAAATCACAAAACGTTACCGCAGCAAAATCTTAAATAACTCAAGAACCATACCACACACAAATTTTGCTATTTACAAACATTTACTATGCAACAAAAGCTATCTAATCATGTATTTGGTTCCGGGCTGAACGAATTTTTGAAAATCGATTTTGCCAGGATAACGTTTCAAACGTTACTCCAGCAAAATGTGTTTTTCTCAAATAACTTTAAAACTACAATTCACACAAATTTTGCTACTATTAAACAAATTGCTCCTCATGATACACTAATTATTTTTTATGGTCTCATCTCTCAAATGCACAACATTTTGCTAGGGTTATGCACACGTTTGGTCTTGCGTCGTCAGTGCGCTCGGCCGATTCGGTATCTATATTTTCATTCATTATTTCTATACAAAGTCGACAACGGGGAGGGGCTAGAGAGCGTTTCTATGTTGCGAGTGCAAGCAAAAATAAGCTTAGTGGTGGTCAGGCGGGAGTGTCCTCGATAGTACGTATGTATAGAGATAGCAGACCTCTTCTATGGAGATTGAGACGCCGCACACTGGGGGGCGGGAGACCCTTATAACTTTGCCATCAAATAAACTAGACATTTTAGGGTGGACCGAGTGTTCTCATATGACATAATGTAATAACAGAAAAAAACGGTTCTGGTAATTAAAACATCTTTTTAATTGTTTAGAAATAACACGTTAAATATTTAAAAAAAAGGCGGTCTTTCTAAATTATAAGTATGATAGGTACCTAGTGAAGATACGCTCGGCTATAGGATCATTATCGTCATCGACTGAAAAATCATCTTCAGTTATTTAGAGATGCTTTCAACATGAACAGTGCCTTTGCTCGAATCTATTCACTTCAGAACAAAGCAATAGACACCGTTAATTTTAGGTCGTTCTGGAACCGAAAGCCATAAACTCGAATCTCGATCATCGAACTCTGAACGATTGGAACTTTTTTTTTTCTTAATCAAATTTTACTAAAAACATGTCATTTAGAAATAAATAAATAAAAAACATTTTTTTTATTTAAAAAAAAAAACAGTCGCTATCGTTCCGATCTCGATGATGATCGATTCGTTTTTCCACTTGTCCGTTGAAGTTTCACTTCTATACAGCGTTGCCGGCGCGGAACTTTTGTTCCGAATTCGGAACTTTGAAGCCCTTGGCGGAACTTTTGCGGAACCTCGGCTTTGGCGGAACTTTTCGGAACTTTGGCATAAACCAACCAACAAACAAGCGACATTGGAATGACATTGTCATTAATTTATTACAATTATTACCCATCATCATATTTATTGTAGACTTGGCGATAACGACTGTTTCCTTTGCCTAAAATAATAATTAAAATAAATTCGACTGACAGGATTATTATGATTAGTTATGCTACAGATTATTTTCGTTTACTGACATGTATTGTACCCCTACACAGATGTAAAATACTTTGTTGGAGTGTACCCCTAAATATCAATGATTTCGTTGGTGTTTCGTTTGTTATTTTTTTTGTTTGGTGTTACGTTTTACGCTGGTCTGTGGTGTAGGTAATACCTGTGAAGTGAAGTTTCTTTTCTTTCAATTACGTTCAATTCAAGACAGATACTACGTACTTCTGTCGTAATGAGAGGTTTTCCTTATACGGTATTAAAAAAAACTTAGTTTCCAAGAACTCTATAGATGGCGTTGAACTTGCTATGATAGTTGGTGCCACAAAAAAAATAACATTGTGTCACGTCACATACTCTCGTTGACTGACACTTTCATATGCTTAACCTTCCGAATATAACCTAGTTTTCTCACGCTTTGTTAAAATCAGTTTTTTTAGGTTCCGTTCCTTGCATTATCATACTAACTCCTAGCGCCATCTATCCAGCGACTAGGGAAGAGCTAAAAAGAAAATCCCTCATTGCACAGTGGAAGAAAGTTGTTGATTGACTATGTGAAGTGATGTCCATTATAATGAGCAATCAAGTTAGTAAATTGGAAAAAAATACTATAAAACTTTTTCGAACATTTTTTTTTTCATCGTCTAGACTAAATTTGTGGTTGTAATGAATAATTTAGCATGGTAAAAAAAAATATATATATAGTATGTTTTATTATCGTTTTTTTTATTTTACTCAGGCGGAACTTATCGGAACTTTTCAGATGAGGAATCGGAATAAATCTAAACTTGCTGCCGGCAACACTGCTTCTATATACTAAGTGTCTCAGCACAGCACACGTCATTGGCTCGCGAATTTTGTTCGCGATATTCGGTCAAGGAATGAGTTTGACCTTGAAAAAGTCGTTCCTCGTATTGATGATTATAGTTCTGTAATTATATAACTCTTACAGCCGCGAATAATATTTTAATCAACATACGCCCTAGCACTGGCTTGGAAATTGCAAAAAACGTAAGAAAAATTGAATTTCGCGGGCTGGTTGGAACATTCACCAGGGTAATAAAATTGAATTGATGTAAAAATGACAGACAGGGTATGCACAGGGAAATGACGTAGCAGTAATAAATGACATAAATGGCCGCGAAAGTCAGACGTTTGAACTGTCGTAGAAAATGGGGAGGCTAACTGTGGAAATAATGACGCTAGCATAGTTGGTAGGTACCAGTGTCTCCATAACGTAAATCGAGTAGGCGTGTGTAACTCTTTACGGAACCGACTCACTGATCCGGATCTTTGAAGTGATTCAAAAGATTGGTTCAGTAACAACGTTTCAAACGTATCATTTGGATCTGAAACATTACTTTGCTCTTTCTCATTCCGCGCGCGACGCGTCCAAAGAGTAAAGTAATATAGGGAACGTGCACAACGACGGTGGTGCCGACTGGCGTCACCAATCCGAATCTTGTGCTCTATTAATACTTGACATTGACATGTAAAACAAGTAAACAAAATTAATTTATTATTGAAAATGATTATTCTAGCTAATCATAATGCATTGTTGCATTTCTGGATGTACCAATACATCCACAAAAATGAAAATTAATCAAATAGCGTAAATTTAATAAAATTCTATTACTTTCCAAAGAATAGTACTCTCATACCATGTCTAAGTGAAAAACGCAAAAAATGGATAAATGCAGTAAGAAAAATATTTGAACACAATTTGTTTTTGTTACACTCTGCATTGAAAAAGTTCAATAGCCTTTAAAATCAACCGTCCAAGCAAACATTAAATGGTACTGGCGTACCATTTAAACTTCAGCGAACACACATAATATGTGTGTATATAACTCCGAATATTCCTCAACAGTTGAACAAAGAGTCCACATGTGCTCAGATTATAAACATTGGTATACAATAAAGTTTTTAGTTGGCCGCACTCCTTGTGGTTTCATAAGTTTTGTATCTAAATGCTACGGAGGGCGTTCCAGACTGCACTGAAGTTCACACCGAATATTCCTCAACAGTCTCCACATGAACTCAGATTATAAACATGGTTATACAATAAAGTTTTTAATTGGCTGCACTCCTTGTGGTTTCCTAAGTTTTTTATCTAAATGCTACGGAGGGCGTTATAGTGATTGCTTTTAGCAAATGATTGTGGATTGATTTGTTATAGCCTGGAGATACTGTTCTCGCTGATAAAGGATTCCCTTCCATTAAAACATGTGTTGAAAATAAGAAAGTTGTTTATGCCACCGTTTCTTCATGCACCACAATTTTCATCAGAGAAAGTAAACGAAACATACAAAATTCATATTGGTCAACGTTCATGTTACGCTGACGAACATTATTGATAGACCGGAACCCATGTTTTATTCCTTTTATCATAATCAAAAATAATACTTTTGAAGAGATTTGCATGACAGCATAAGTTTCCTTTACTGTCCGCATAGTGTCTCTTTTGTCGTTTAGTGCTGCCACCTATAGTTCCTGCACGTTCCCTATAGAGGGAAGACGCGTCGCTCGCGAGGCGACTGAGCAGTGAGCGGGCGAGAAAGGGAGACTGAGACCACAGAACACTATTACTCCTAGTGGACTGAGACCATTGACTTGAGAAGTCGATGGACTGGAAATACCTACAAAAAAAAGGTGCCACAAAATTTCTCATAAAATGGCTGACAATGATAGGGATGTACCAATTATGGAATATAGTGTTACTATAACAAGTATCGATACTAATACTACATAATAGTTTTACGAGTCTTATTAGATATCACGTTAGAATCATATTTATAATTTACTAAGCACTTCGCCCGCGAAAATTGTGATAGCTCGGCTAATTTGCATGGCATCAATATAATTTATATCCTATGTTACTCGGTAAAAATGTAGCTTTATAATGGTACTTAAAAGAATTTTTAACAGTAGTTCTTGAGTTAAATCGTAACAAACCCACAAACAAAAAAGCAAATCTTTCCTCTATATTATTATAGCATAGATTCTTACAGTCTGTTGTAACAAAAAAATTAGTAAGTTTAATGCTCCTCTGATATCTGACCGTTAATTAATGTAGTGTTTTTTCTGCACAGAATTTTTAAACAATTTTAGTCGCATCACTTTTGCGCTTTCGCTTATTTTATATCTGGAGCTTCTAGTAGGTATGCGGACTAGGTTTGCCAGATACAGTAATTTCATTTCCTGGCCAATTCGAAGGATACTAATTTGGTGGATACGAAAATAGTTATTGGTCTTTGTAAATTGCATTTCTTGTAATGTTTTACAAACATACCAATACACCTAGGTATGTCAAAAATCAACTTACCTACCAGCTTTAATTGCTCATCCTATGCAGATTATTTTTAAATATGAAAACACAAACATTAATTGAGTATCGCACCTCGTTTTTAGTTATTCATTAAATAAAACTTCGGTAAAAATCAACATGTGTTTTATTTATTCAATAAACATTTGGTATGAAAACAACAATATGCATATCAAAATAAAACTTAAACTACCTATTCATTTCTAAACAATGTTAGTTTGTTCAAAAACTGCTTTCCGAGCCACGCAGGAAACTCGGTATGTAATGGGTGGTCACCCACCCACAGTCCAACCTAGGCAAACACGCACACTTTGCAAGAAGGCCAGCGAATCGTGAAACGGTCGACTTCTAAGTAGATGGATACATACCTCTTTGTGCATTGTTTCCACAATTAGATGGGGTAGCTGCAATGGAGGCATTACAGTAGATGTACAAGAAACATCCGATTTTTTAACGTTGCTCGTCTCATAGAAAACATATGGCTCTTGATGTTGTTTTTTGATGGATGCCTGAAAAAAATAGGAATTTCGTTATGCAATATTTATTTTGTATTGTGTAACGGGCTGGTGTCCGCAACTCCACGTCAAATTCGTCAGTCAAAACGCGTACCTAATTTGCGTGCGAACAATAATAATCATATTTTTTCGAACCGATTAGCACACGTATGTACTATACCGATATCGTACCTGCACTGCAAGTACGTAGCAATCGATAACGATCGAATCGATACGATTCGATAAATCCGACTTTTCGATTGGTTAAAAACTCATTTTATCGAGAATAACTGTCAGATTTATCGAATCGTATCGAATCCAGTGCTACGTACTTGCACTGCAGCACAGCGAAGGAACTAGTATCGAAAAATATTACAGCAACGGAACTACACTATTCCACCATGACATATTGGCTGCGTTCCGAATTAGGCTATAATCGCTCACAGCGCTCACATCGATATTTTGCGTTCCGATTTAGATATCACGATTATGACAGCTAAGAGCCATCATCAATTCGGAACGCTCGTGAACGCGTTGACAGTAAACATAACCCCAAACCAAAACATTTCACAAGACTTATTTTGAAAATGGAAGTTATGTTGGTTGACTCTATCTACTCTGATAACTCACATTTTTAGATAGAGAACGACGATTCGTCCAGTGATGAAAAGGATGACGAAAGCGTTTATATTAGGGTATTTTGCTCCCGGCAAAGATTTACCCCTTAAAAAAATCCTACGAATTACAAATTACATAGATGCAACGGTAATTAAAAATAATGTTCATGAGTTTGAAACTCATTTCAATTTTTTTCAATCAAACTAAACAACACAACCTGTGAAAAAAACTGTCATTTTTGACAGCGCTCACAGTGATATTTATTTGGGGCATGGTCAGTGTAATCGCAAAATGGCGCATGTCATGACGTCATCTATGACGATTCAAGGGACATCGATATCGCGCTCACGGTAATTCGGAACAGCTTTATGGACGCTCAAATCGATTACAGCCTAATTCGGAACGCAGCCATTATTGTAAACAAACGAATGAAATTATGAAATTAAAACAAGGTCTGTTGGACGAAAATAAGCCCAAATATGAACACTACAGCCATAAATTCACGATCCCTTAGCATTTTTTTCCTCAAAAGTGTATTACTATGTGTAATAATTCATGAAAACCGGCTACTAACCTGTGCAAACACAATTGAGGTTGATTTTCCTTCTTTCTTGCACCACACTTCATAACACAACACGCAGGCATGTTGAATAGCTGTTTTCCACCATATACGTGCAATTTTAAAGATAAACTCTTCGTAATTTTCTCACAAATCTCAATAAATGCAAAAGTAAACACTCATTTGACAGCAGAACTACCACAAAACTCGTCGCATAATATGGCGGATACGGCACTTACCTACAACTGTTACTACGTCACAACAAAATGTTGTCATTATGAGCAACAGCTGAAATATTGCTGTCTCTTTTATCAAATACGATTACCACATTAGATAGAATGAAGCAAAACGATATTTCACATTCTGTTTCGTATTTCACTCACATTTGTCTATGCAAATGTAGGTATAGAATATCGGGGCCCCTCCATATTTCTTTCTATCTCTATGACTGAGACACACTGTCACTGTCACTGTCTGCCAGTGTCAGCCACACTGAGTTACTTATTATAAGACTCGCGGATTCGAGTAAGCGGGCGACAAAATTACAATCCATACAAGTCAGAAAGAGATAAAATGAGATGTGTATCACTCATACTCTCACAGATTTTCTATTATCGTTAGCTATGCACGTAAAAATCTAGGGTGCTTACGTATCAAATAGAATAATATTACTTCTTCTAATAGACGGTCGTTTTATGCATAAACTGTTTGCACTAACAACTAACACAAGGTATCGTTTTACGTTGATATTTTATATCTTTTGAGCCGATGGCGATGATCCAAATAACCCAAATGAAACATAACAGTGATTCGGATCATTTCAGTGATCGAGATGCAAATGAATGTTCCAATCTCAAAAATGATACACTTTGCCCACCTTTAATTGCCCGATCCAGACTCTCCACGAGGCTACACGAGGGAACGCGAGTATGAGAGTGTGGACGATGCGCTCGTGTCCTCTCGTCTTCCCTCGCCTCGCCTCGCTGTCGCTCCGTTTTGTGTCGGTTTTTCGGACGCGAGTCAAAGGATGCAAGGGGTAAGGCGAGAGAATCGTCCACACTCTCGCGCTCGCTCACTTTGTTGTAACTGCTGCAGAGTAAGGAAATATTGAAATCTTTGTTAAGTAATCAAGACAGGCTACTATACCGTTGAGGAATTTAAAACTGACAAATTGTGAATCGATTGATCCTGTAATATCTAACATTAACTTGACGTAAATGTAAAATAATATTAGGTGCTGATTGAACGAACTGATAATAATACAAACGTTTTACCTAAAATAAAACGTAAATTAAATTACTTACCTAAATTTGAAGCCTAATAATACATGAGAGAGAGGCCATCGTTCTGTCCCTTTTCCGCTTCCGTTCTCCCTCCTTGTCGCGTACTATCGCTGTCTCTGTCTCTCCTCCCGCCACCACCAGCAGTTGCAAACGTCGGTTTGCTTTTGGATTAGACTCATTGAAGTCGTTGTAGAACCAGGCAGAATTTAAGTTATTAGGCTTCAAATTTAGGTAAGTAATTTAATTTACGTTTTATTTTATGTAAAACGTTTGTATTAAATAACTTGACCGTAAATTTGAAGCCTAATAATACATGAGAGACGTGTTTGTTATCGCCTGGTGGTGGTGGAGACGTCAATGTGATTATTAGAATGAAGAAGTAAATCACACAGTAATGAAAAGGAATTAAGCGTTTGTCAAACAATTGACATTGGTAAAAGGTACCAAAGCAGGATGATGAAGGAAATAAACACAACATACTACCTACTTGTAATGAAACGTATGATCATAAAGGGGAACAAAAAATAAAAATATGGTTCACAAAATAAACTAGTTTTTATTTTTTTTAATTTTTTTAGAAAAACAAAAAACCATCTTTTATGGGTAGGTATAGGTACAACTTAGATAACAAATGGCTGAAAACCAAGCGACTCGCTTTATTGATTTAATACTATGTATACATAAACAAATCATAAAACTTTTTGAATAACAATTATTATTATTGAATCACACTGCATTAAACAAATTATAGTTGGTGCCAGTTAACATCGGAATAGAGGTCATTAACACCTACCTACCAAGTTTTTGATCACAAAGCGATAACGACACTTACTAGTTACCTAAATCGACCAATAAGCGATACTTTGCTACATCGCTAGAGTATCATAATACCAGTCGGCTAGACATACAGGGGTTGAGAATCTTGTGTTGTTCCAATTCGAATTTATTATTATTTTTTGCTAGAAAACTAATTTTATGCTCATACATTTACGTGTGACGTAAACGCCCCCGCACCGTGACCATAATGTGCTGCACACCTGACGCGATGACCTCGTAAAACGAAAACGGCATAAGATCAGAATTATATTTTTTTGTGATGAGATAGTTTTTGTGATGTCATAATTATATTTAGATACTTATGGTTTTTCAGTTTTCGGGGTCGTTGATTACGAAAATGAGCTCAAAATGAAAATCCAAGATGGCGTCCAAGATTTTTTTGGTTTTCGTCATGGATGTCGTTTTTATGGTTTTCGGGGTCATTGATTACGAAAATGAGCTCAAAATGAAAATCCAAGATGGCGTCCAAGATTTTTTTGGTTTTCGTCATGGATGTCGTTTTTATGGTTTTCGGGGTCATTGATTACGAAAATGAGCTCAAAATGAAAATCCAAGATGGCGTCCAAAATTTTTTTGGTTTTTCCGTCATGGATGTCGTTTTCATGGTTTTCGGGGTCGTTGATTACGAAAATGAGCTCAAAATGAAAATCCAAGATGGCGTCCAAGATTTTTTTGGTTTTTTCGTCATGGATGTCGTTTTCATGGTTTTCGGGGTCGTTGTTTACGAAAATGAGTTCAAAATGAAAATCCAAGATGGCGTCCAGGATTTTTTTTGGTATTTCCGTCATGGGTGTCGTTTTCATGGTTTTAGGGGTCCCTGAATATGAAAATGAGGTCCAAACGAAAATCCTAGATGATGCCGAGGAAAATTTTTGGTTTTTTAATCATGGGAGTCGTTTTCATGATTTTCGGGGTCGTTGATAACGAAATGAGGTTAAAATGAAAAACCAAGATAGCGCCGGGAAAAAAAATCGGTTTTTCCGTTATAGCCGTCGTTTTCATGGTTAAAGGATAAAGAAAATGAGGTCAATAATTATTTATTTCAATTAGGTCATTCAAAGGCACTTTTGAATGACGAATAGTGAAATGGATTCAATGATTTACCTTGCCTTTGGTTAAATCTGATTTCAACAAATCATTTTCATTTTCATAATCAGCGACCCCGAAAACCATGAAAACGACACCCATGACGGAAAAACCAAAAAAAAACACCTTCAAGTAATAATAGGCGTGATGTTATGTTTACTCTACAGAGTAAACCTCAGTGGCCATTAAGTCGCGCAAGAGTCCAATCGTGCAAGTGTCCGTTCGCGCAAAACTACATGTGCGCATATGTCTTTTCGCGAAGTGGGTGCGCGCAACAAGTGTTCTTTGCGCAAATGTCTTTCGCGCAAAAGTCTCAGATCCTAATTTTAAGACGTATAATAATATATTTACTTTATTAAAATTGTCTCAGTAAGTTAAAATAGTGTTAAAAACGAAAATAAATTATTTAAATCAATTAATTTCGTAGGGTACGTTTGCTCGATTTCTTATTTTTTTGAGTTGTGCACTGTGTTATGTATGTGGGACACTGTGGATGTATTATGAGACTCAAGCGATATCAGTTTTGCGACAGGTTTGTACAGATGGAGCGACAGTATCGCTAATATTTAGATATCGGGATGAAAGTCGGAGCAATGACCTCTATTCCGATGTTAACTGGCACCAACTAACAGAGTTTTGACCGTTAGTTTTCTTAACCTCTTTACGGTAAAAACGCCTAAATGTATTTTCTGATCTCCAGTTGCCTCTGGAGAGAATTTCATCAACTGAACAGTTCTCATACCAACTTTTTGAAGCTACTGCAGACCTAAAACTTCCGGCTGGGGCTTCAATCCCAGCATCCTTTAATACTTTCTTAACCCAGGTAGCTATAACACAACGTGAAGCAGGGCGAGCTTTACCATACGTAGTAACAAATAAATTATCGCATTTAGCTTCATTTCTCCTGTTTCCTCCGAGGGATATTAACTTTAAAATCCAATGTACTGGATCTAAGCATTTATTGTCTTTATTTATCATTAACTTCCAACCTGATTGACGATGATTTGCGGAATCAGTTTTTGAGCCAAACATTGGCCAAAAGATAACATAATCAGTAGTAATTTCGCAATGATTACAATTTATGCTCAAGAGGGTCAGATCATGAACCCTACGACCAGAACACAGTAGTAAGAGGCAAGCTGTGTGCTGTGATACCTCATAGAGTTTATCTATATCAGGATTTTGTTGACATAGTAAGGATACAACTTGCTCAACGTCCCAAACTGGAGTCTTTGAGGGTTTTGAAATTGCTAGTGCTATAGACTTTAATATTCGTTTGACCAAAGGATGCCCACTTAGCCGTTCTGAAAACTCTGGACAACACAAAGTGGATACTACAGCTTTATGGACAAGTATAGTGTTATAAGAGAGTCCCTCGTTTTGGTGAAGATCAGCTAAAAATCTAGCAAGCGCCGAACCACTTGGCTCGCTTACAGATATATGATTAAGCTTGGCCCATTTTATCCAACGAGCCCAGGCTGGCTTATATGTTCTTACAGTAGACGATCGCCAGCTTTTCATTAGAAGATGTTTCTGTTGGGTTGTCCAGTCACTTAGTTTTTCATTCCACCCCCACATCTCCAAACTTCCAATGTCATTTCGTTGGCCTTGTGAGGGGATTTGTTCGTTGAGGTGTAAATTAGTACTTGGCAGAGGTTCCTGATCGTCCAAGGGCGGTCTGTTGCCCGATTTTTTAGATCCGGTCTCCAAAACACTTGGTCCCATTTCGGGGCGACAATCAGAAATATTCCTCGACATTTGTTTAGATGGATCAGCACTTTCGGTATCAAGAATGGTGGCGGAAAAATCCATGCCAATGGATAGTTCCAGATTTGGCTGAAGGCATCTTGAAACTCGGCCTGCTGATCTCGGTGATCCAGACTGCAGTACCTGGGAACTACATGGGCTCGCTGAGACGCGAACAAATCTATCGCTGGGGTTCCCCATTGGGCAAATATTAGGCGCGTTACTTGAGGGAGCAGATGCCACTCTGGTAGCCTCTGCAGCCGAGATAGTCTGTCCGCTTCTACGTTGTATACACCCGGAATATGATAAATGGTTAAGTGAATCTGGTAAGAATCTACAAGCTGCAGAATCTGGTAGGTCATGTCTATAAGCGCTAGAGATTTTGTGCCGCCTTCGTTCCTCAGATACGATACCGCTGTCTTGTTGTCGCACTGAACGTGTAAACTGGCTTTGTGCAGGCTTTGGCCACAATATTGTATCGTTTTTAGGATCGCAAGCATCTCCTTTTGATTGCAGTGAAGCAATTTTTCTTCTTCTTTCCAAGTGCCGGATACATAGGTGTTGTTTATGTAAGCACCCCAAGCGTCGTCTGAGGCATCGGTGACAATATAGTGTGTTGGATGTGGGACATGGTTAAGAGACGAAGTCTCGAGATAATCTAGCCACCATCGTAAGTCCCTCTGGGCTGCCTCCGGCAGTGAGCACTGTGTTGTTGGTTTCAGGTGTAACATGCTGAGGCATAGTTTTTGAAGTTGACGAAAATTTATCCTTCCGCGAGGTATAACAAAGCTTGAAAAGTTCATCATTCCTATGATGCTTTGTAATTCCTTTAGGCATGCTTTTTGCTTGTTGATCAAGCAAATGATCATGGTTCTCATTTTCAGGCACTTTTTTGCTGGAAGTGATTTTATGTTCTTCCACGGATCCCATAATATGCCTAGATATTCTATTGCTTGTCTTGGTTGCAGGATAGACTTTTCGTAGTTTATTACCCATCCTAAATATTTTAGGATATCCACTGTGGTTTTGACATGACTCACCAGTGTTTCGTGATCTTGATTGACTAATAGGTAGTCGTCTAAATAAATTACTACACGCATTCCGCGGTCTCGAAGAGTCTGGGCAATCCAATTGCTCAAGGAGGCAAACGTTTTCGGTGCTGAACTGAGCCCGAAGGGAAGGCAGTTCATTTGAAGCAATTGGCCTTGGTAAACTAGCCGTAAAAATCTTTTGTGAGCCTCTGTAACTGGCAGATGGAAATATGCCTGAGATAGGTCTATTTTCACCATCCAATCGTTTGGTTGGAGGAAGTCTGGGATTCTGAAAATATTGATGAGCCGAAAAGTGGAAGAATCGACGTATCGGTTTAGGGCTTTGAGATTGAAAATCGGCCTGAAATCCCCGTCTCCTTTGGGTACCAGAAACATTGGTGAAATGAAACTTTGAGTCAGTGGCATGACTGTAAGCACCTCTTGTGATATCATTTTGTGAATAATTTGATCCATCTCTGGAGAATGAGGCGTCGACTGGACTGAATTCCGTAGATTGGGCATATGAAGTGGAGGCTTTCGTACGAACGGAATTCGGTAACCGGATATTATTTTTAATATATAATCTGGTGCGCCCATTTTCTTCCACCGGTCTTGAAAAAGCCTCAGCTGACCGGCGCGAAACGAACTCGTTGAGTCAGAATCGGCGTGAATTTCCTCTCCTATCCCGGTGGGATGAGGGAGAGGCTTTGCGGCTGGCATTTGGATTATCATTGGGTCTGCGGTTATTTGATTGCTTACCACCCCGGCCACGAAAGGGCTTACCGCTGTTAAAGAAAGGTTTATTATTCGGCCTTGAAGAGGTATGCCCCATATGTTTATAGGTCACCTTTCTCTGACTCGGAAGTGGAAACTTTCGCTGAGCCGTGGATGTGCTTGGATCGGTCTGCGGTGCAGAAGCGCGATCCTTGTCACGAGGCCAGAATACTTTATTCACGCCTCCCGCTTTTTCTAACGTAGAAGTAAGTTGTTCAGCTGCGAAAAGATTGTGACAAGACGGCGGAATTTTTCTCATCATGGTCTTGTGCAGTGGATCCTTGACACTAGCCAAAATAGTTTCCCTTCGCTGCTGTATACATTCTGCGCGGTGTCCGCAAATCATTTGTAATGTATCGCTAGAAATTCTAGCGTACTCACCATTTACAAAAATATCAGTTATTTTTTCACTAATCGTGTCAGGGTTCAAATTATCTGCCTGTCTAGTCCAGCTTAAAAAAGAGCGAAGCTCCATTTGCAGCTGTTCTTTTTGTTTAATAAGGGCGAAAGTCAAGGAGCCAAAAGATTTTTCCATATTAATTAAAGAACGCGAGGCATCATATCGTTTCAACTCATCATTTGCATCGAGTTCCGTGAAACCGGGGGTATGCCTATAATTTTTTTGAACTTCGGAGTACCTCACGTTTGTCCAATCGGGATCATTAAAACGTTGAATATTCTTTAAAATGTCTAAATACGCACTTGGTGTTCTTAAGATATCAGGATCTTTCGTTTTCGTCCCTATTGACAATGAAATTTCCGGGCCTAATTCAGAATTATCCGGTTCATCTACAGATATATTATCGCAATACAGTTGACGGCTCACATTATCGTCTAAATAATCTTCACGATCATGTTCATATAATGACCCGGAGTCAAATTCACTAGCCCGATTCATAAAATTTTTCTTAAGATCGGCTACTTCTTCGAATAACTTTTCTAATTTACGGTCTCTTTTGTTTCTTTTACGCGAACGGCGAGAACGCTTACGGTTACAGCTATCAGAACTACTAGAACTTGAACTAGTACTTGATGATGATGAGCTACTCAAATGACGAACACGGCGTTTTCTTTTTCGAGATTGCAAGTTACTATCTTTATTTATATCTTGAGTGCTCATATTTTGGTTTGGTAACATATCTTGATCACTCATTATATTTACAATTCGCAGGTACACTGGAATACAATAAAAATAACTTTACGCAAAAAAATTAAAAAAGGAGGGTACATAAATAATAATTCAATTGAAACGAACGGTTACACCGTTAACGAGTTTACACACTATTATTCACAGAAGGTACAGATGTACATTGTATTCTGATTTCAAATAAGTGTTTGAAATTTATACTTTGTTTAAAAAATATATATTTAAATGAACTTTACCTTAGTGTTGAGCTGTACGCTGTACTGTACAATAGTGTTAGTAACTCTTTCAAATTTCACTTAAGCACTTTATGATAGCAAAATCTCCGTTTGCTTCTCCGATGTTATCGGGACAGGAACAACGACGTCAATGAGTCTAATCCAAAAGCAAACCGACGTTTGCAACTGCTGGTGGTGGCGGGAGGAGAGACAGAGACAGCGATAGTACGCGACAAGGAGGGAGAACGGAAGCGGAAAAGGGACAGAACGATGGCCTCTCTCTCATGTATTATTAGGCTTCAAATTTACGGTCAAGTTATTTAATGATTAATTATAAAATAATAAATAAAAAATTTATTAATGTTTTGTATAATTAATGTAATATAAATAATTTTAATATAATATTTGTAATGTAAACAATTTTAATGCAATTAATTGTAATAATAATTAGAATCAATATTTTAAGTAATCTAATAATTTTATATATAAAATATTTGCGGTGCCCTTACAGGGTGCATGTCCTAATACTGTGTCATGAAATTTTAATGCATGCCTAATAACCAGTGTTTTACATGTTAGCAAATAACTAAATAATATTTGTAGGCACATTAACGCAGTCACTTCAATCACATCCATCTTGTAGTAGACGTAGCGGGCAAGTGAATAAAATAAATCGAGAGTGTGGCTTGCTAGCACTCGTGCAGCCTCCACTCGCCAAGACTCGTGCAGAGAGCCTCTAGGAGGCGCCTCGCGAGAGTCTGGATTGGGCATAAAATCGAGAGTTACCGTGTTGCTAGGATAAAAATACGGTGTTTCTGGACCACATTACGGTGACTTAGTGTGTAAGTGGGTTAAAGTTTTGCAGCGTGCTGCCCCGATAGGGCTCCGGGGACCGGGGGGGGAGGGGAAGGGGGTCCCATCCCCCCCCTACCGCTAACCGGAAATGTATAGTTTTTTTTTTATGATTTTTTTTAGATGCAATAATTTTGTCATAGCAAATGTACATTTTGGGGGTTCAGGGGAGAGAAAGAGTAGGAGAAGGGAAGGGGGACCTCGCACCCCCCCTTTCCGCTTGCCAGAAATGTATATTTTTGTGTTTTTGACCTAACCTAATCCGGTCAAGTTGGTCTGAGTCGGATTCCGGACGCGCTCCCGCCAGACACTCTCGCTCACCCCTGAGTGTCGCTAAGCCACACTCCACCTTCGCATCGCTACGGGCGCATCGAGCTCCCTCGAGCATCTGGCTCCCGCAATTATAAAAAACACTCTAGGGGTAGGGACCACAAGACCACGGGGGGCGGGGTGCCCTGTGTCGGTTCTGAGGCCAAGTCCTGTCTGTGTATTTAATTAAAAATAAAAATTGCGTTTAGTTTCACGTAATTGTGTAATTTCAACTGTCAAAGTGACAAAATTGCGTTTAGTTTGACGTAATTATGTTTATTTTTGGCCTAAATATGTTCGTTCCTAACCTAAAAATTAGGTTTTTTCTTTATTTATTTTTTGGTTAAAACTGCGTTTCCTATGAAAAAAAAGTGTTGCAAGGGTATCAGTAAGACCCCTAGGAACCCCTAATATTATCACATTTCCTCCAGCGAGGCAGCACGTTTCAAAACCCAACCCATGTATTTTTTAACACCCTTGCTCGTAAAACTGATGTAATTCCACCGGTTTTAAATATGTAAAGCGGGTCATAAAAAACGCGTGTGTTACCAAAGCAAATAGTTAAGTTATAGTCCATACAAATTCCATAACAGTATTATTTTCCATTTCAAATATGGAACTGATCGCCGCCGCACGACTCCAGCTAGTGAGCAGCGCGCTGTTGGCTCGGCTCAATTACGCCCTCGCCTTCGGCTCGGGCTGAAATTCCGCCTCGCATGTTATAACCATCTAACGCACTAATATCGTAATGTACTATTACGTCATTCATCCATATCACTAACAAATTTCGTTCCTTCTGGTATTATTTAAGGTTGAGAATAGATTGCCAACGCTTGTTGGTATAAGACTTTTAGATGTGGGATTCTCCTCGGTCTCTAGACAGTGTTGCCTTTACAAAATTGTTAATTTGACTGACGTGAAATTCGTTGTAGGACTTCTAGGCAGTACACGATGCAATTTAGACAACAAAGTAATTCATAATGGTAATACGGTGATTTATGACCAATGATATATAAACTATAGATACGTTGTCCGCACTCTAAAATGACAACATGAAATGAAGCCAATTGGCCACATCGCGCTTAGTTACGCACCAACCTGTCGCGCGACGCTACGTTTGTTTATAATTTAATAAATCCTGTGACGTGACTGAAGATGTATATTATCTCCCTCTCGCAACAGGCATCTCGCCGTTCGGTGTCATATTTTCTTTCTCTTTCTTCACGCTTATAAGTAGTTCTAGTATTTTCGCCGTTTTTAAGCGCCGCGATGTTGGTTCATGACGTGTCTATATATAATACGTCATTGTTTATGACACGGTAATACATTATTACCTTGACGGTAGATAATGATTTGAATACGGTGCATCTACGGTAATTACCGTGTAGACACTGGTTGGTACCCAAACATCGTCATTGGTTGAAAATATTGTGGTAATGTAATTTTATATTGTAGTTTATCTTCAGATTGAGACCAACTATGGTGACGCCATCTGAGATTTACGTTGCCTAGCCACCCCTTTGTATGTAGTTTAAATATCATTGTTTGTATGAGTTTAATATTTTTTTGAGCGACAAGCAGAAGTTGAACTTAACTTTTAATTATTTTCTTTGGGTGAAGAAGAAAATACATGCATATTCCACTAATTAATAAATAGTTTTAGTTCTCAAAACAAAAGGTCTTTTTAGCTTCGGCTATGTTGGAAACTCGGCAGTTCTCTGCCCCTTCGACGCCAGGATAGCCCGCGAATTTCAAATTATCTTAGGCTTTTAACAATTTGCAGGTCATTATTAAACAATGAATAAAGAGTAAAATAGGATTTGTTACTGTAACACATAAGTGTTTAAGTAAGGCTGCTTTACGCCGGGCTAACACAGTGCGGCATGCCACAAGGCCGCGTGCTACAATAATTTAAAAATGTTGCTCATTGTGGTAAGAATCGTGCGGCGTGGCAGCACCTTGCAACATGTGGCAGACTGTCGCAATCAGTCGCAGTTTCTCTCCAAACCAGGGATGTTACGAAGCTTCGACTCCGACTCCGATACGTCGGAACTTCCGATTGATTTTACACCTCCGGTTCCGACTTCGGTTCCGATGCTTCTATAACGGAGGTTTTAATCGAAATTCGAAGCTTATCAGATAACGGCGGGCGGCGGCGGCGACTGTGGTCAACGTGTACGAACAGGTTTTTGCATGTCGCCCGGGGAACGCAGCACGCGTTTTGTCATCGATTCACACCACCACCAATGATGATGATGATGTGGTGATTCCATTCACTATTTTTATTTTATTGCCTGCCCTAGTGCCCTTATCACATACTTCAACCATTTCCGACTTCGCCTCCGACTCCGATTCCGGTTCCGGTTCCGACTCCAACTCCGACAAATCATATTTATAAACTCCGATTCCGGTTCCGATAAAACCAACTCCGTAACATCCCTGATCCAAACACAATACATCTACAGATATATTATCGCAATACAGTTGACGGCTCACATTATCGTCTAAATAATCTTCACGATCATGTTCATATAATGACCCGGAGTCAAATTCACTAGCCCGATTCATAAAATTTTTCTTAAGATCGGCTACTTCTTCGAATAACTTTTCTAATTTACGGTCTCTTTTGTTTCTTTTACGCGAACGGCGAGAACGCTTACGGTTACAGCTATCAGAACTACTAGAACTTGAACTAGTACTTGATGATGATGAGCTACTCAAATGACGAACACGGCGTTTTCTTTTTCGAGATTGCAAGTTACTATCTTTATTTATATCTTGAGTGCTCATATTTTGGTTTGGTAACATATCTTGATCACTCATTATATTTACAATTCGCAGGTACACTGGAATACAATAAAAATAACTTTACGCAAAAAAATTAAAAAAGGAGGGTACATAAATAATAATTCAATTGAAACGAACGGTTACACCGTTAACGAGTTTACACACTATTATTCACAGAAGGTACAGATGTACATTGTATTCTGATTTCAAATAAGTGTTTGAAATTTATACTTTGTTTAAAAAATATATATTTAAATGAACTTTACCTTAGTGTTGAGCTGTACGCTGTACTGTACAATAGTGTTAGTAACTCTTTCAAATTTCACTTAAGCACTTTATGATAGCAAAATCTCCGTTTGCTTCTCCGATGTTATCGGGACAGGAACAACGACGTCAATGAGTCTAATCCAAAAGCAAACCGACGTTTGCAACTGCTGGTGGTGGCGGGAGGAGAGACAGAGACAGCGATAGTACGCGACAAGGAGGGAGAACTGAAGCGGAAAAGGGACAGAACGATGGCCTCTCTCTCATGTATTATTAGGCTTCAAATTTACGGTCAAGTTATTTAATGATTAATTATAAAATAATAAATAAAAAATTGATTAATGTTTTGTATAATTAATGTAATATAAATAATTTTAATATAATATTTGTAATGTAAACAATTTTAATGCAATTAATTGTAATAATAATTAGAATCAATATTTTAAGTAATCTAATAATTTTATATATAAAATATTTGCGGTGCCCTTACAGGGTGCATGTCCTAATACTGTGTCATGAAATTTTAATGCATGCCTAATAACCAGTGTTTTACATGTTAGCAAATAACTAAATAATATTTGTAGGCACATTAACGCAGTCACTTCAATCACATCCATCTTGTAGTAGACGTAGCGGGCAAGTGAATAAAATAAATCGAGAGTGTGGCTTGCTAGCACTCGTGCAGCCTCCACTCGCCAAGACTCGTGCAGAGAGCCTCTAGGAGGCGCCTCGCGAGAGTCTGGATTGGGCATAAAATCGAGAGTTACCGTGTTGCTAGGATAAAAATACGGTGTTTCTGGACCACATTACGGTGACTTAGTGTGTAAGTGGGTTAAAGTTTTGCAGCGTGCTGCCCCGATAGGGCTCCGGGGACCGGGGGGGGAGGGGAAGGGGGTCCCATCCCCCCCCCTACCGCTAACCGGAAATGTATAGTTTTTTTTTTATGATTTTTTTTAGATGCAATAATTTTGTCATAGCAAATGTACATTTTGGGGGTTCAGGGGAGAGAAAGAGTAGGAGAAGGGAAGGGGGACCTCGCACCCCCCCTTTCCGCTTGCCAGAAATGTATATTTTTGTGTTTTTGACCTAACCTAATCCGGTCAAGTTGGTCTGAGTCGGATTCCGGACGCGCTCCCGCCAGACACTCTCGCTCACCCCTGAGTGTCGCTAAGCCACACTCCACCTTCGCATCGCTACGGGCGCATCGAGCTCCCTCGAGCATCTGGCTCCCGCAATTATAAAAAACACTCTAGGGGTAGGGACCACAAGACCACGGGGGGCGGGGTGCCCTGTGTCGGTTCTGAGGCCAAGTCCTGTCTGTGTATTTAATTAAAAATAAAAATTGCGTTTAGTTTCACGTAATTGTGTAATTTCAACTGTCAAAGTGACAAAATTGCGTTTAGTTTGACGTAATTATGTTTATTTTTGGCCTAAATATGTTCGTTCCTAACCTAAAAATTAGGTTTTTTCTTTATTTATTTTTTGGTTAAAACTGCGTTTCCTATGAAAAAAAAGTGTTGCAAGGGTATCAGTAAGACCCCTAGGAACCCCTAATATTATCACATTTCCTCCAGCGAGGCAGCACGTTTCAAAACCCAACCCATGTATTTTTTAACACCCTTGCTCGTAAAACTGATGTAATTCCACCGGTTTTAAATATGTAAAGCGGGTCATAAAAAACGCGTGTGTTACCAAAGCAAATAGTTAAGTTATAGTCCATACAAATTCCATAACAGTATTATTTTCCATTTCAAATATGGAACTGATCGCCGCCGCACGACTCCAGCTAGTGAGCAGCGCGCTGTTGGCTCGGCTCAATTACGCCCTCGCCTTCGGCTCGGGCTGAAATTCCGCCTCGCATGTTATAACCATCTAACGCACTAATATCGTAATGTACTATTACGTCATTCATCCATATCACTAACAAATTTCGTTCCTTCTGGTATTATTTAAGGTTGAGAATAGATTGCCAACGCTTGTTGGTATAAGACTTTTAGATGTGGGATTCTCCTCGGTCTCTAGACAGTGTTGCCTTTACAAAATTGTTAATTTGACTGACGTGAAATTCGTTGTAGGACTTCTAGGCAGTACACGATGCAATTTAGACAACAAAGTAATTCATAATGGTAATACGGTGATTTATGACCAATGATATATAAACTATAGATACGTTGTCCGCACTCTAAAATGACAACATGAAATGAAGCCAATTGGCCACATCGCGCTTAGTTACGCACCAACCTGTCGCGCGACGCTACGTTTGTTTATAATTTAATAAATCCTGTGACGTGACTGAAGATGTATATTATCTCCCTCTCGCAACAGGCATCTCGCCGTTCGGTGTCATATTTTCTTTCTCTTTCTTCACGCTTATAAGTAGTTCTAGTATTTTCGCCGTTTTTAAGCGCCGCGATGTTGGTTCATGACGTGTCTATATATAATACGTCATTGTTTATGACACGGTAATACATTATTACCTTGACGGTAGATAATGATTTGAATACGGTGCATCTACGGTAATTACCGTGTAGACACTGGTTGGTACCCAAACATCGTCATTGGTTGAAAATATTGTGGTAATGTAATTTTATATTGTAGTTTATCTTCAGATTGAGACCAACTATGGTGACGCCATCTGAGATTTACGTTGCCTAGCCACCCCTTTGTATGTAGTTTAAATATCATTGTTTGTATGAGTTTAATATTTTTTTGAGCGACAAGCAGAAGTTGAACTTAACTTTTAATTATTTTCTTTGGGTGAAGAAGAAAATACATGCATATTCCACTAATTAATAAATAGTTTTAGTTCTCAAAACAAAAGGTCTTTTTAGCTTCGGCTATGTTGGAAACTCGGCAGTTCTCTGCCCCTTCGACGCCAGGATAGCCCGCGAATTTCAAATTATCTTAGGCTTTTAACAATTTGCAGGTCATTATTAAACAATGAATAAAGAGTAAAATAGGATTTGTTACTGTAACACATAAGTGTTTAAGTAAGGCTGCTTTACGCCGGGCTAACACAGTGCGGCATGCCACAAGGCCGCGTGCTACAATAATTTAAAAATGTTGCTCATTGTGGTAAGAATCGTGCGGCGTGGCAGCACCTTGCAACATGTGGCAGACTGTCGCAATCAGTCGCAGTTTCTCTCCAAACCAGGGATGTTACGAAGCTTCGACTCCGACTCCGATACGTCGGAACTTCCGATTGATTTTACACCTCCGGTTCCGACTTCGGTTCCGATGCTTCTATAACGGAGGTTTTAATCGAAATTCGAAGCTTATCAGATAACGGCGGGCGGCGGCGGCGACTGTGGTCAACGTGTACGAACAGGTTTTTGCATGTCGCCCGGGGAACGCAGCACGCGTTTTGTCATCGATTCACACCACCACCAATGATGATGATGATGTGGTGATTCCATTCACTATTTTTATTTTATTGCCTGCCCTAGTGCCCTTATCACATACTTCAACCATTTCCGACTTCGCCTCCGACTCCGATTCCGGTTCCGGTTCCGACTCCAACTCCGACAAATCATATTTATAAACTCCGATTCCGGTTCCGATAAAACCAACTCCGTAACATCCCTGATCCAAACACAATGGATTCCATTCTACATTTTTCATGCGTCATACAGAGCATACCACAAGATGACGCACGCCACAATCCGAAGGATGAAGGATGCTGCAATGCGCACAGTGTCGCCCCGGTGTAAAGCAGCCTTTACAGTCGCGCTGTGGAACTAATGGCGCTAGCACCGCATGAACCTAACATAGTCATTGGTTGAAAATCTGTCAATGTCATTTTATATTTCAAAATAGTGTGATCCCATTGGTCAGATTGGGTCTAAGCGATGGACACGCCATCTACAATCAGCTTTGCGGCTACCAGCCTTCCCCATACAAGTTCATTTAAGGCTGATGCTCCAGGGTAGCCCGCGAAATTCAAATTTTCTTACGTTTTTTGCAATTTGCAGGCCAGTGCTAGGTTGTATGTTCATAAAGGTGGAAAAATTACTTTTCCAAGGTCAAAATCATTCTTCCACCTTTATAAACTTGGAGGGTTGTATTGATGATTATAATTCTGTAACTACATACGTCTTAGAGTCGCAAACAATATTTTAATCAACATACAACCTAGCACTGGCCTGCAAATTACCAAAAACGCAAGAAAATTTGAATTTCGCGGGCTACCCTGAAGCATTCACACAGTAAAACCGAATGTTACAGTGTTGTTCCGCAAAAGTTAACTGCGGTGTGGATGCAAAAAACATAAGAAAAATTACGTACACGTCTTCCTTTTTAATAATGTGAATACTTTTAATAGGAAAAATGGATACAATGGCGCGTGTCCGAAACTAACGCTAGATGGTTTTCCAATGCAATTTCCACAAAGTGTTTACTAATAGCGCCGCCGTCCTGAGACTTGTTTTTCAAGGGAAAAAAAATAGCCCTACTAAACTTTTAAATTTCTAAGGACTTGATTATCACTTACTAGTTCCATGTAACCATTTCGGAGTTTGATTTTGCAACACTGAAAGGAATGTCAGTTCAATTCAAAGTTCAAAACTTCAAACTCAAAGCAAAGAAGCAATCTCAATCGTTTTGGCCTGTCAAAGTCGAGTGTCGTAACATAAAATTCTCTATTTACTTTAACCTGTATTTGATTATTAAATATGCTCTGAATTTCTATTTATAAATTACTGTAAAGCAGACTAAAGCCAAAAAAACAGATTTTCACTTTTGTGAGTACTGTAATAAAAAAATAAAGACTGTCGTATTGAGTTGAATTTTGCGTAGACTGCGATTCGTAACCGTAAATCAAATAGGTGGCTTGCCGCTCACACGTTGTCAGAGCTATATGCTTGGGCAGTCGAGTCGTCTTAAAAAGTTACAAGGAAGATTACAGTTAATTTCTTCCTAGAAAGTTAACAAAAAGTGCACCTTATTGCTCTTAAGTGCATAATAAGAAGCAGCCAGTTACGCCGGCAGGCAATGTGATAATGTCTCGCAAGAGATCCCGGCTCAGCAGCGAAGAAGAAATGAGTTCCAAATTATATGAAGGAGGAGGTACTGAGGAGCAAAATGGCACTGAGACCAGTATAGTCAGTGGCACCAGTCAGACGACGATAGATGTTTTGCAGGTTAGTACTATACAGCATGCTATCACCACAACATAGGGGTTAACTGTAACTCCATGAAGGGAAGATCCAATATCACTACATTATGTTGTTCAAAGAATATTATCCACAAAAATGAATACACAGCTTAGGCAACCGTAGTACATAATTATGGTGAGTAACACACCATACGAGTTAAATTGCCATAAATTGTTCTCCATGCCATATCATTGCATTGTATAAAAGTGGTGAGCAACTTCAATACCATTGTGCCTTACAAATCTGAACCGTCTGTGTATGCAATATGGCTCAAATTGGTACAGCCTGAAATGTTCTAAGCAACCTTCACACTGTATTGTACTGTGTTTAGGTATACTACCTATGTCTATTGAGAGAGTGATGATGATTCACTGTATCTGTTGCATGATTAATAATATGAACAAATTTTCACAAGAACTTGTCTTTGTTGATGATTGTTAAAGTAATAAAATGCACACTCTGTTCAATATCTCATTACTATCTATTTTTAAAATATATAAAAAAAAAACAATAATTACCTTCCTGGAAAAATGAATACAATGTTTGAATCACATTGAAAATGCAAGCATATTATGCATTCTGTTAAGTGGATCAGTGCTCAGGTAGTTCATTGCCCCAGTAACCTCATGACATAATCAGTCAGTGGGCACTAGCAGGCTGAGGTTAATCCAATATATTATAATTAAACATTTTGTGCACATACTGGCCACTTGTTCCACAGCCCGAGCGATTCTTCAAATCTCAAGTGACTAGGTTATTTCAAGTCAAGCATGAATCGTTGACAATTTAATTATTGCTTAAGCTTAATATCTTTTTGAATCGGCGGCAATTAATGATTATAAAATTATATATTTATTTAAACTTCATGTACAAGAATGGTACATATTATAAGTGGACTTAATGCCACAAAGTATTCTCTACCAGTCCACATTTAGATCAAATAGGACAGCATTGTGATAGAGTACAAAATATCTAAAATACCATTTTGTTAATATAATTTGAAATACATAAATATATAAAAAACAGTGCCAATCGTTCCGAGTTTGATCATCGAGTTTATGGCTTTCGGTTCTAGAACAACCTAAAAATAAGTGTGTATATAAATTATACCATATCTGGTATAATTTACCTTCCTATCGGATAGTAGGCAAAAGAAAGTATACCAGCCTATTCCTGTCCCACTGCTGGTCACCACTGATAACCACTCTTCTTGTTAGTGATTTTAAACTTACTCCAAAGCAAGCATTTCAAATTAAAAACAGCCACACCTTCATATAAAATGTAAGTACCTATATAATTTTTCCTGGGCATGTTTCCACATTTCCTCACCAATAAACATGTTTACTGAATCTAGTGTACTATAACAGTCAGAAGTCGACTGCCAATCTCGCAACACAATGGCAAAGCAATATTAGTTGTACTTATGACCTTCTTCTATAAGAACGTTTGACAACACTTACACATTAGCAACTTGTTGCCCGCTTAAGATAGTTATTACAAATTTCAATAAGTTGTGTAAGTGATACGGTGGCCAAATTGGTTAGCACTGCGCCTCGCATGGCGAGTGTTCGGGTTCGAGTCTCACATCAAACATGAAAAACATTTTTTAAGTATTACATGTGAAATATAAATGCCGAGTTGTTAACAAAATATAATGTTAAAATATATTCCACAACTAAACGAAGATTCTTTCGTTTTACAATAATTTTCAATCTTAGCGTCGTTATTAAAATATGAGGGTAGATTTGAAACAAAGTGATAAGTTCACTTTGTTTCAATGATGTCAGAATTTTCATAATATCTATATTATGTAACCTTAAATATGTTTTTTAACATTCTATACTACAATAATAACATAAGTAAGTGTAAAGGACTTCTTTTATAAAAAAAAAAAAATATTACTTGTTTGTTTCATTTATTATCATTATTGTAATAATAAATTACCTTTATAATATATTTATTATAATATCTATTTGTTCAAAATAACTTACAAAAATAAATTATTAAACATAATTAAATAAAACATAAAAAACCGGTCCATCTTGGATTCGAACTCACATCTATCCCGATCACACTAGCCTCGTTACCGATCTAGCTAATGTTAACTTACGCAAACTTGTCAAAATTTTGCATTACTATGAAAAAAATAATCAGACGGTGATAAAAAGAAGTTACTGATATTGTCATCCTTGTCTAACATTGACCACATCTATATTATTACTCGTAGCGATGCTACACGACATGTTAATTTGTTAGCGTTGGAACATCAATCACACGGATAAATATGCGTATGTGTGTATAGGCGCCGCAGCCCGTATAGCGCAAACGAAAATGTGCATTGCGGTGGAAGTGGAATTTTGACCTTTGACTGTACTTGCCCCCTCTTCAGGGAATAACCGTAACTGAAAAATATAAGAATATCTAGTCAAAAATAACTTTATCAGAAATAACACATAATCACATTATCATGTTAACTGTAAAGCTTATCTTTTAATTATAGGCTCTTTATCATGTAAGATACCTCATAAAGATGGATGTACTATTTGAAGCATTTATTTGCAAGGCTCTTTAGATGTCATTCAGTTAAGATTGCACTTGACTCATTTGAGCTGTTAAAAAATGAAACATTTCATACTAAACTTCAAAATAATTTGTCAAACTAATAGGTAGTGCTGTGTAATATAACTTTACTCTTGGATGTCCGGTGATTGTTTTACATTTACTGGAATAGCCAACATGCCACTATGTGCAGCCTCTCAGTTTAAATAGGTCCTTTATGATATGAAACTTTATTTCCTCATAAAAATCACAATTGGTATTATCAATGATCACAATGTTCCAGGAAAACATAATAATTACTAATTTGTGTAATTGCATTTAATCGCGTTGCGTGCCGCCAATGTGGCGCACTGTGCATAATAAAAAAACATACTGGACACTATTTACCACGCTATTAGTTACATTATGAGGCATAATATTGTGTTTTCATTCTGCAGGGATATGAAAATGAAAGCTAAATGAATCAATAGTTTGGGCTCGCCGCCAACTATGTGGCGTGGCGTGATTCCTGACCGCGCCACTCGTATGAGTACCTCTCCTACGACGCTACACGCTGCACATACTAAAACGCTAGTTGACTAGCTAACCAGCTACACCAATCAACAATCCAACTGCCAATTATAATTTAT
This sequence comes from Xestia xanthographa, assembly GCA_905147715.2. Lineage (NCBI taxonomy): Eukaryota > Metazoa > Arthropoda > Insecta > Lepidoptera > Noctuidae > Xestia > Xestia xanthographa. Next base: position 21,697,650 of record LR990645.1, on the reverse strand, counting down.
AGTAGGTACCTACCACTGCATGCACATAAATAATCATGAATAGCTCTAATCCGAATCCGACGGACTACGTTGTATTCTTTCTTGGATTTCCCATCGGCGCGTGACGGAAGCAGATTGTAGGTTGTTATTTTTATCTGAAAAAACCCACGCTTTGTCGATTGCCAAATCCAGTTCATAGGGTAACAAACAACGAATAAGTATGTTATCTGCGTCAAGTCTGTTCTTCGCGAGCACGAAACTTTACACCCGTGATTTCGTGAAACTTTCAAGTAGGTCTCTGACTTTCTTCACCTCTTTGCTGTTGTTTCATCTGCGAATTACAGTTACGTCGCTACTAATACAACAATAGGACGGAATAGCGGTTCACCGGTGCAGCTGTGCATGCTTTAATGAGTTCGGCATTGATAAGACGTGATAACGTTCGCCAAGCAAGTAACTGAACGAGGTAAGGTAATGTACTACCTGTCTACAAATATTTTGCTGTTAGGAGTTGAGATAGGTACTGTACGGAGGCTACAGGTCGCGGCACGTAACTCTAGCGCTGAACGAAACGTGGTGGAGGGGATACCTGCGCATGTTATACGACTGGAGAGCCAATCGGCGCAACGCACGCCCCAAGACATTCTTTCTTATTTTTTACGTCTGCGCAATAACGGTCAGCGCTAGAGTTACGTGCCGCGACCTGTAATCAGTAACGCCAGAAAAGCAAATCAAATCATATTGACGAAATGATTCCTACTTTATCGTCAGTTCGTCAGTAATCACGTTATGCAAGCGTGCCGTATCCATGCCATGAACAAATTGAAGCATTCTTGAACCATTATGAGTTCAATGAAAAGCGACATTCCATAAACAATCAGTTTTTACAACTAATTTGATAAAATTCTCGTGTACAAACTAGTTCGTCATCTCAGCATCAGCAGTCACCTCCTTACTAGCAATATCTGTGTGAAGGATGATATGGCTAGAAAGCAGGTGACTGGTGAGTTGACGAGTAAGTAATAGAGAAATATGGAAGAAGGAGACATGCTGCGCCCACCCCAAATAAATTGGGATAAGATCAGGAGAATGATGTACAAACTAGTTCGTCGCTAGATTGTATAATCTTCGTTGATGACTTGCATCCTGTGACGAGTACACTTGCACTTAGCCCTTCGGGGTCCCCTTCTGTAGGATTTAAACGTGGGATAGATATATTGCACAATCGTACGATCGTAGCCGAGACCTGAACCGCACTCTCAGTTCAAAACGTAGACCCACGAGTATTATTGGCTTCTAGCTATCTGTAATGAAATCAATTGAGTGTGTCATGTCAGTGTTGGCAAGCCAGCGCACTGCTGTTCTCACTTCTCTGAGACATTCGCTTGGCGAGTTGGCGCCCACCACTCGGTTAGTGGGCCGGTCGTTGCCTCCGAGTCTAGTGAGGGCAACCTATATTCTAAATATAGAAAACAGGAAATTGTCTTTACCATTATTACTAGGTACACTAGAGGTACCTATAATCAAAGCCTAAATGTGACTTTGATCTTTTGATCGCATCACACGTGTCGTTGTTTACTTCATGCTATCAAACAGCTGAAGTAAACTTTGAAGTTTGAACTACCAAAATAGATGGATTTGAGTCATATTTTATCAACTGAGACAGATTGACTAATATTCAAAGATCACCCGTGTATAGTATCTTATCGTATACATGTACAAGGCGAATTAGGAGGAATAGGCATAATCTTCTTTATTTTTAGCCGCTGCCTGTGTAGAAGGTGACTTTGAAGATATTATTTATAAACGATTGTTTGTGTTTATTTAAAAACAAAAAACAATTTGTAAATTAACAATATGTTTACTGAACACGTACCTACCTATTTTGCGGATGATTTGAAAACATTACAAGTACCTAACAAATAAAAAAAAATCTAAAGAGGCAAAGCATACACGCACAATGGTCCACTTCAAGGAGTAAGTGTGGAAACCTAAACCCCATGATAGATAGATAGAGGCAAAGCACAGTCCTTCACCTTGATTGAAGCGGTAGACCATCCAAAAAACGATACAAACGAGGAATCATTGGTCACACATCAGACAGCTCAACTCAGCTGTCTCCGTAAAATTTAAGGAATTCGAAAGGTTTACTCCTTCAAGGTTGGTAACTTTTAGAACAGTCTTGGATAGATGGCACGCGCAGGAGACGTGCGAATTCAAATGAGAAATACTGGAGACTCGGTGGTCCGAAGCCGAACTAGAAACGATAATAATCACCAACTGAAGTAGGTGAACCAGTACCAGTACTTAGAAGTATGCACAGTAAGTGACTGTTATCGGAAAATTGTAATAGTACTTATGTACTTACTCGTACATTTAGTGCAAACGATCGTTACTATTGTTAGCACTACTTAGCCATCTTGTTAGCAGTTTCTAACATCTGACCAAATAACATACATTCGATAGAAATTGGATGTGACAACAAGATTAAATTCCTTTTGCTCTCGCCCACTGAGCAATTTATTTGCGATTCAAACGCCACAATCTCCGCAATAATTGAAACGAGGAAGTTAATGGTACATCCAAGTCACGTACTTCAGGTGTAAAATGTACCCGTATGTAGAGGACCGTACTTGCTAAATATGTAGTAAATACAAGGACTGCTGCAAAACAGCTGTCATTTCATCAATAAATACTGTCATTATGAGCAGGATGTAATTTGTTTTAAAATAGACGGGAGAATTTAGCTGATTCTCTCGTCTGTTTGTCAATTTATCAGAAGTAGGTATTGCAAAATTGTGCAGGCGCAATATTTGTGTTGGTCGAGAATTGCATTGCTCCCATCCCAGTGATGCCGATCAGTGAACGATGCACTCGCAGCTCGTGCGCTCAGTGCTTGAAAATAGGAGGTATGCTGGAATGTAGAACAAGGACACGTTGTGACGTTGTCACACCATGTCATACACGTTGAACATATAATATACACAGTAGTATGAAGCGTATTTCGTAACGTGAAAACGATCTCTGTATGAATAATTTTGTAAAACATGCTGTATAAGAATTTCGTAAAATTAAGAATTTGTCGCTTACCGTCCGCGAAATTGTTCAAGGGGGCACAAACAAAGGCTTCTGGCTGAGCAGGATATAAAACATTCTGTTATCAGTATCACACACATTCCTAGCTGGTAATAGGTTTGTCAACATTCCTGGAAATAACGTGCCTTCAGACCCACAGCAATTAACAAATTGAAATGTGTCATCACCGCTACTGTGAAGACGTGTTGATATCATAATTATTATGTACTTACATGTTATCAACATCGTACGATGTTGTGATAAATGTTTATAAACGGATATTGAATTTGTAATTATTTGAGATGATTTTTTGTTAACCTGGACTTATTTCAAACTTTCATCAATGTCAACTGGAGTTGCAGCATTGCGTGGGCAAACTACTGAAATCTTGTCAGAAAGCCGTTTGGCGTGCGAAACAGCCTCGGCGTTGTTTAAAAGTTTGTCCCCGGAATTCTCGTTAGGTGCATTCTGTCTGTTAGATAGTCAACCTAGCTGCAATTAGATAGGTATGACTTGCTGGTGTAAAGCATACCTAATGCAAGAGGCACAAATTGTGTTTCCTTTAAAAAAAAATCGACTATCATCGGAGTCTTTTGTTTGCTCAGATGCAAGCATGAACAGCCTGACTTAGCGCTGTACCTATCGTGCGAATGGCATTACGCCCGACTAGTCTGAGTGCATTGCACACTGCGATTATTTGCTAGGGTCGGTCGTCCGTGGGCGCCGTCGTCGGTTTGTGTTTTTGAAGTGAAGTAGTTCCCCGCTCGGGCCGGGGCTACTCGTGGAGCGTCGCGTGTCTGCCGAGCCTCCACGTCGGCGTCACGCCACCCGGCATCGACCGCCCCGCGCGCCCGCCGCGCACCCGCCCGCGCCCACCGCTCGCACCAGAAACATTCCTCACGCCGACTCCGTGCTTCATATCAGTTTAGTCACTCGTACAGTTTCGTGGAGTTCGCGTGTTGCGTTGTTTACCTATAATACCGGTTACCAAATAACAGCCCGAAACAATATACGATCACTGAAACAAAAATTGCGACTTGTCATTTTGTCAATCTTCACTCAGATTTTGAAGTTAATTTTGGATAATTATTACTTTTTCATTTCTAAGATATTTATAAATAAACAAGATTCAAATTAGTTATGCAAGTTCGTTTTTGATAGCTTTAATATTCCTCACGTACATACAAGTTATTAAGTTCAAGTTGAAAGACAGTATAAAATAGTTGATGATGTCAGCGTTGACGATAACCACGACGCTCACGAACGGGCACGGGCATGTCAACGGTCAGCTGGAGACTTCCCTCAATGGATACAGAAAAAATGGATTTGTCAAACAGGAAATCAAAGATCACACTGTAAGTGCCTCTGTATAATCCTAGCTTTCATTATTTGTCGGCGTAACAGCTTTCTTTACGGACCTTTCGCGGGCTATGCGCAATGTTTACATTATCACACAGTCTGTCTACACTACAGTATCATAGATACACAATGTGATACATAGATCAGTTAGTTAAACCGTGTGAAATGGAGATCCCTGTGAACGGTAACTTGCAGGCAGACTACATTGTTTGCTCAAGTATGAGTGAAAGTTACAGCTACCCAATGCACGACTGCACCACAGAGGTGGTCTATGTTTACCTACTCCATAGAAAGTTCGTAGGTACATAAATTCTCGCACATAAATAAAGTTAAGTGCATAGCAAATACTTCATTTGGTACAGTACGATATTACAAGTTCCTAAAATAACTGAACGACATGCACTTTTACTGTCTCATGTAGAATATAAATGTCTCTCGCATTAGCATCTATTAGTTACATACAATAAAATCATTAATTACGTTCTGCCTTCAAACCGACACTACACTTTCTAAATTCAGCTTCACGATTTAGAGGTTTGAATAACGCTGTGAGTCCACAATTTTGACAAGATGAAGAGTGGCACCATCATGTACTTGAGAACGAACTGTGAAATTATGTGCACAACTTGAATTTTATCAAAGCCAAATACAGCCTTATAATCATTAGTATTCAGTTTATTCTTAAACGATCCCAGCCGTACGATACTCATTAGGAAGGTATTGAGAGCAATCGTTCCTTCCCAGTGTGGGAGTCTGAAATGAACAGCGGTGACTGAGAAGTAAAATAACAATCGGTGTCCAATAGCCATTAGTAGTATAGGATTACGGATCATTTTATGGGAGCATACGTAAACTAACATTGTGGATGCCTGAGAGATAAGAGACGCCTTAAGAAGATATGAAAGGAAGGAAAGAATAAAGCGAAAACTCAGAATATAAATGGATGGAACGAAGCTAAACAAAGGATACTTCTGGAAGAAAAAGACACTGTACAGAACTACTGTCATAATGAGCCACTAAAGGCGGGACAATGATTTTATCTTTGTACACAAATATGAAGTAGGTAAAACATTAAGTAATGATTTACATGTTACGGTAATGTTTGACGCACCAGACCATCTATTGGTGTTTAGTAAACATAACGACCATGTATGAAGTAACCTGTACTTACGGTCAATGATGTTAACGTACAACTGTAATTATAGTAGTTGAATACATAATTGGTGCACGACTATACAATTACGTGGGATAACGTAGGCGTTTTGATGTTCAGCGGGTATTGACTAGCCTCCAATGGCTCCAATGCAGAACACCGTTATACGGATTTAGATAATAGTTTTCAGCTTCGGGCCCCAAACACGACATTCACGTGAAGTCTTACTTATAATTTACATAATTACACCTGCGAGCTGCGTCACTCACCACCAACTAAACAAACATTTTAAACATTTCAACTGCAAACATCATTGGGATTAGTTATCTGTTCGTGGACGAATGTTTCACTGAAAATGAAGTAAAGTTAGACCACAATGTATTCACGAAGTTGATTTGCGTGAACCAGCGTGACGTAAATCTCCGAATACTCATTTAAATGAACAACAAAAAAACTCCAAGTTAAGCAATTGGTGTTTTTGAGAGCATTCGAATTCGCCGCGTGCCTTGTAGTTGCTGACATGATAAGTTGGGTGCACGTACTAAACCGAGGTACATTTTGTTGAATAACTTTAAAACAGGTTGTTGTGTTACTGCCCAGGTTGCTCTTTCCCAAGTGTTGTGATTGTATTACGTATGCAGTATGCAGTTGATTTCTTCCCGCTCAAAATAACCAGGTTCAAGTTCTATGTCACTGGATGTGGATCGAAGTTCTTCGTTTATTTCGGGCTCGTGTTTAACGTTATTGCATCCATTACTCTCGTAAGACCTTGGCGACTAACTCGGAGTTTGTGCAACTGTGACGCGTAAAACATCTTTGTATTCGGTTGCCTTTTCATACTGAAGGTTATGAAATCTTTTGACGTCAATCAGGCAGCATTCTCCTCCGACCGCAACCGCGGTAATCGTAATAACATTTCTCACAGTAAATGTCAAATATGTCAGGTGGTAATTTATAACTTGGATTTCTTCGAAATAGGCCAAGACGGCTTTCTCATCTTCGTTAAGTTTGTAGCTAAGACTTGGTTTATCAACTGGCAACAGTGGCAACTGTCTGTCTAAAACTTAATTGGTCTTTGTTCGAGTACGTTGTATGTTTCGGAAACGTTTCGTGATTTGTGAGAAACATAAAGCTTGTAGTTTACGGCAAGGCTAACGAATGATAAAACCCTTTATATGTTCTGTGGATAAAACAGTCGTTTTTCTATGCAAGCCTCTGAATCATATAGCGTGACTGCAGTGCCTATGCTCCCAATGTTCATTAAGAATGTTATATAATTATCTTTGCCGCATATAATAGTAGAATCCTCGCTTATTACATTAACAGAACTATTCCCATTCATTCATTCTTAACATTTGGTTTTCTGTCTTTTATTGAATGTTGTTTATTGATTGTGATTAAGTATGTGTAGGTTTCCCCAAGCTATTAACACCATTTACCCTAAACGTTTTCCTTAAGACTACACACAGATATGTACACTCTTTTCCTTTCAGATACACGTTATTCATGTAAACTGTAAATTACCGAAGAACAAAAATCGATATAATTTAACATGCTTTATTCATTCTTAACATAAAGTAACTCTTCTCTGGTAGGAACTCATTCTAGCTTACCATTTGTCACGTTATTGTCTTTTACAATATAATCTAGCAATTGTGCCATAGGTATGCTGCCTCCCAGGTAGAGGTCTCTAATCACAAACCTACGCCAATGCATTCCTGACTCCTTAATTTCAGTGTTCATTGTATCGCTAACTAGCCGCCATCGCCTCTTGAATGCCAAAACGAATGAATCACTTCGCGTGGTGTCTCAACCGGAGGTTTGAGCTAAATACGGTGCTGCCTAAACTGTTACCGCTGCCATTGAATTCTAGAACGTTATACAATCAGCTAAGTAATTGATTAAGGTTTTCACGCTTTACGGACTTTCGATTACTTTACTGATCAAGGTCTAAACTTGCAGAATATTCTCTGAATGGAGTATTGGGTGGTTCGTTATCGAAGTTATTTTCCATAATAATGTGGTTTTTTTATAGTAGATTGTGTTTTTAATTCGGTATTGTTCAATTACATTTTTTGTACGATTTCTACATTAGTGACCCCTAGTTGGGGATATCAGTGGTTTTATTATTCCTTGTTTTATAATAATATCGTCGTATATCCGGCTCACACAAAGGAATCTTCCGCGTGTCTACTGAATAAGTTTTGTTTATATATTGATCACAATCTAGATGACCTGATTGTTAATTTTGTAACATCGAGTAGGCAAATATAAATAAGTAGTATTTAATTTCACATATAATTTAAATTGTTTTAACTAATTTTGTATTTGGAGTTCCATCATCATCATCATCATCTGCCTAGCCTTTTTCCCCAACTATGTTGGGGTCGGCTATGTCGGAGTTGTGGTCATGAAATTCATGATGACATAAATTATTATTCCCATATACCAATGACTAAACTGAACAGAAAACCAGTTTGGTACCCATAAATGACGATTTCCTTAAATGTACTTTCCCTGAGGAAAGAATTAGGGAAAATTTTATTTATAGAAGGACCTTTTAAACGCTTCCATGAGTTAACATGGAATTAGCTCCATGTTAACACATGAAATCGTCAAAACTGCTTTATATTATTGCATCAACCTCATCGTGATTAAGTACTATCGAGGACACTTCCGCCTGACCACCACTAAGCTCGTTTTTGCTTGCATTCGCAACATAAAAACGCTCTCTAGCCCCGCCCCGTTGACTTTGTGTTGAAAAAATGAATAAAAAGATATCGAATCGGCCGAGCGCATTGACGACGCACGCCAAACGAGAGTTATTGTTATTTTGCGCGCCAAAGTTGACGCTTTCCTAATAGGCCCAAACTTTAAGGGGGGCGTGGCTCGGCGCATCCGCATGATTTAAGCGAAAAAAAAAATAATGGTCAGGCGGAAAAGTCCCCGATAGTACATTCGTAAGATCGTTTAGTATTCAAATTACTCACTACTCATTTTATGATATTAATGGTGATTTAAAAAATTGTACTTACCTACTGCTAGTAAATTATCGATTAAAAATTGCTAGAAGGAAGTTTTAAAACACGATCATGAGGTTTCTGCGTGAGTGAGTTATCGAACGACTGTTCATAGGAAATTATTAAAGAATATTGATTTGTAGCTATTTTCTCATAACTCATAGACGCGCCCCGTAGGCAAGGTCATATATACCTACATCGACTTATCTATGGAATAGATTAATTAATTACCTTTTTAGTTATAAATGGTATGTACTTGACTTATTAAGTTATTATAATCTGTGTAATCATGCTTATTACAAAGTCAATTAACTGAAATTACTTATGAAACACAATGTAATGAGATAGTTTCAGCTTTTAATAATACGTCTGGCTGTCTGCGACCAGAAAAGGCTTGCAATAATAATATTTATATTTCTCAGTACTTAAGTATTATAAAAATATGGCTCGCTGGTCAGTTTCCCTCACTTTTTTTTCCGTAATGAAAATAGAATAATATGTGAATAAAATTTGGTCTGAAGTGGTCGACTTGAACCGTGTGAAGTTTCCTATCGACTGTTCGATTGTCGAATTGAATAAAACTGTCGAATCGAAGAAACTGACAAACATTGTAAATTAAATTGACGCAACTGTCTAATAGCCAAAACTGTCCAATAGCGAAACTAATCAACGAAACTGGAGAATAAAATAAACTGACGAGTGAAACTGACCAATTATACGCAGACTCAATTAAACCACAGGTTTACCGTCTATTGCCATAAAATGTTACCATATATTTTGCTTGTGTCATTTGCTCATTTCATATAGTCTACTACTAACATAGGTGCATAACATAAAAAAAAAATAGTTGTACCAATCAATACCGAAGTGTATATCTGCAGGTACCTAAATAATTAATTATTTAGTCAGGTTACTCTTACTCTAACCTAACCTGAATTATATTAACCGGTTGATATGAGCGGCTGTCACACCCACTGTTATCAACCGCCATTATTTACATAAGAAAGCTAACATCTTTTCACCTCAACATGCGACTGAGTGCAAAGGATTTCACACCTTATGAACTGGCATTGACGCAGAAAGTTGCTATCTCAAGCGATAAGTACTAACTAATTAATAGATTATTTTTTAAATTATTACGTAGGTACATGGCGCATAACAATTAGGTAGACACATCAGAAGATATTATTGATAGTGACTTCTGATTATTTCGTAAAATAGATAAATTATAATTTATTAATTTTCTGGTCATAATCAATCATGTTGATAATTTTAGCCAGGTGCGATTTTAGCTACCCACGTAAATTAATATTACACACTGAACAGTTATTGTATAAATAGGCTTATTGATATTGTATGATTGAACTGATCTTACTCGGCCTTCGTCGAGAAAACGTGTGCTTGGAAATGTGGCCTGACTTTCGTTGTTTGCCTTTCATAGAGTCGCATTTCTTGTTCCAGAAGTTCTACTTCTATCTGTATCGTAATCAGCTTGTCTATATCCGTACAAACGATTTTGTCCATTCTTTTCAGTATATTATACATATTGTTATTAAATTATCTAACCACAACCGGCATTGAAGTTTCCTGTAATGAAATACCTAACTCCATTTTGGCATAACAACACGATTTAAATTTTTCGTATTCTTTTGGACAGTGGTACCAAACCATTTATTAAACAGCCAGGTGCAATGCGGGTGCACACACGAAATTAAAAACAACGGGCCGCATAGTGACAGGAGTGTGACATCATGCGGCCTGTTGCGATGACTTGTCTTTGCGGCCTGCTCTCTAAAATACATCCATTAAAAAAAAATGTTTGAAAAAGAAAGAACCAAGCCATTAACGTAACGAGGTTTTATACTTTTTATGGGATTTATTTATAACATGGAAAAAATGCGATAAAACTACGTGCCACTCCATAAAAATGCTCGAGTTCATTGTGCAATGTTTATACAGTACAGCCTGTTTGAATAGCTATGTGACCTGAATTAATTCTAAAGTAAACGATGCGATTACTGTGTCTCGTCACGACATAAGTAAAAGTATTGTAGTTGATGATCACACGATTGTCAAGCGTTTTAATTGAAATGTAATGCCGGATATGCACTATGAAAAAAATGTTGGCCTGCATTCTTCAACACCGCGCTGTGTCGACAGATATAATGTTATGCATTTCAACAAATTGTAGACAGTTGGTACATACAGCTTTGCCACGCTTTGCTTGGGTTTACTTCATTATCTCTGTCACTTCTTGTTCATTATCTTAAAGTTATGTAAAGTTTGCTAAAAGAGCTTTCAGAGTTTCAGTACATCCACTTTCGAATTGTCATGCTGTGTCGTTAACTTAAGCGTACTTATTTGTATACGCCATGCATATTTATCATTCCGCGTAATGTTTCCGCATGTAGAAAGTCTTGAGTGTGAAACAATATTATTTCTCGCGTAGTGAATACTTTGCTTAGGTAGGGTAATGACTTACTTGACTCGCAACCGCTACTTAAAGTAATTCAGTAAAAAATGATAAAAACAACAAGCATTGTTTTGTCCCTGAGAGTATTGTTCTATTGGGCATATTATTCAAAATATTACGTACGACCACTTCACAACTCATTGTAAACAGTGAAAACATACCTAACTTTTACATATCTGAGAACTCTACATTATAATTTGTCACTGGCACTACTAATGAAGAACTAGATATTTTATAAGTTTACAACATCCGAGTAATTCTTCCGCTTCAGTTTAAAGGTGGCCCTTGAATTCTAAATGAGCTATAACATTAATATCAACTTGGGAGTAATCAGTGTCATTTGCATAAGCCTGTCCGCTGATAGAGGCGCCCCGACACACTCATGTGCGTTCAGATAACGCGCAATCAATCGTTGTTAATCTATGCCGCCGGCCACTAGCGTGACGTCACATCACGCCACTTCATTATCATTACCGGCTGACATCCAGCACCGTTTGAACCTTGACGCCTGAACAATACAACATAATCTGGCTTACTCATACTTACACAACAAAATAATTAATGACGAGAGAAAAACAATACTCTTAATTAAATATAATTATTTTATATCAACTGCAAAATAAGATCCCAATTAAATGCTATCTATTCTAATCATAGGTATGATTTAAGTGCATCAATATCATTCATCGTTACATTCATATCTGATATGAATGGAATCATTCATTACATTTGGAATAGGCAAATAAATTGCGTTTCTAAGAATATTATTTCAGCGACCTTACAATCATTCATCTGAAGTGTAGGTTGCTTTAAACATTCTGACATATTTTAACACACATTTCAACATTTTGCCATAAGTATTGAATACAATTGTCTAATATTAATGCAGCCCGCATTAAATTAGTCTTGATCTCAATTTGCATTCGCTGTATTGTGTAGGCGGCATTTGTACCTTCAACTTTGTTATAAAGAACGTTCACCCCATAGCAGTTTATCGTAACAAAATTCGATTTTTAGCTTTACCTACCACTGTAACATTCAACGGTGCCTAATTAAACTTTCACTTTTCTTGTTACAGTCACTAAGGCAAGCGGCACCATTCAGTACAGACCCCGATGCAATAGTGGAAAGGGAAAAATGTCACTATGGTCGTATCCCCCGCGCAGCAGCCGTGGCGGGCACAGCACACCGCAAGGTGCGCGTCTACTCAGACGGCATCTACGACATGTTCCACCAAGGACACGCCAGGCAACTGCAACAGGCTAAGACAGTTTTCTCAAATGTCTACCTCATTGTTGGTGGTGAGTGTGTCCCTGTGTTATTCCGCCTCGGCCATGTGTACTTATTGCATCAAAACATTCAAGCCTGACTCATTGAGTCCTTGCGCATCGCATGACTCCGATGCGTAATGTCAGTTTATGATAGCGGCAATCGAACTATAGGCTATGACGTGCTGCCTTTAAGTAAACCATTCATGCAAGATTAATGGGAACTAACACTTTTTCTTTGAGTAAACAATAACTTGGAAAATATTTAGACGCGAGCTACGAACGATACTAATTCACATCAACACCGTCGCGCCATAGGCCCCCAAGCTACAAATAACGATGTATATAAATAATTGTTACCATTAACTACCTGACCGAGTTCCGATTAAAGGGTAGCTTTGTGTTCGTAGTACGTACTGGCACAAATAGACTGCCCTTGGACTTGTATTCCTAAAATTAAATATCCATTAGCAAAATACCTGAATACAATAGTAATCTGTGACAATAGGCCGATGATTATGAGGCGATCATTCACCCCAATCCAAATATCAATGTCACTTGGAACAAAACAATCTTTTCTTCTTTAGGATACCACACGCAATTTAGTACTCAACGTATCGAATAGAGAAGAGTTTAAAATGCGACGTAATGTAATTGAGATAACTATTACACAATCTGGCAATATATCATGAGTGCCAATCTTATTTTTAATGTAAACTGCAAGGCACCGTGCAGTATGCGGCCTACCTGGCATAATGCCGCGTGGTAAAACGATTCTATTGGTCCCGCGGTCGTACGATACAATATGACCAATCGATTACGCACGTGTAGCAAACAATACGTAAACAATGCGATGCCGATAATAAATAAATAAAATGCCCCAGTCCCTAGACTAATTAGCATTTAGCGATAATACTGTAGGCACTATTAAGAATAGCCTGTTCATGTTTAATCACCGATAAATGGATTAGTGTAATCAATTAAACATGTCCTTGAAAGCGGCCACTAGCCCGCAATATTTAGGTAATCGGACAGTAATTCCCAACCTTAGCCTCAATCTCTATTTTTTTTTTGTCTGTTTGCTCTTATATAAGATTGCACTTTAGGAATATTTTTTTGTAGTGAGTACCATGAACATTACTATTCATAGTAAATCGTTTCCCTCCCGAGCCTTATTTATCTGCTGAGCTTTTAGGCAATGGGCCGCATAAGGCCAGACAGGCCGCATAAGGCCAGACAGGCCGCATGGCCCGCATGTTGAGAATCGCTGACCTTACAAAAAACACTACTTTGTAAATGTGTAAATTAATTTTATTATCAGGAAGGAAAACATTGGGGAGTTTTATCAGATACGTGAGATGATAACATTAATTTAGGTTGACGACGTAATTCACGTAGTTGTATTCTTATTCGTCTACCTATAATCTAGATGACTCATCACTAACTTCCATTCATATAAATTTATTGGGGTCGAACACTGTTTTAAGCTTTCACGGTTCATAACTATACTTAAAATGTCACTTACGGGATATCTTCCGTGATTATTGATTATTTTGAGTTCCCGATATTTCGACGTTGTTGCAAGCGCCATGATCGCGTGATTGTCTGCTCCTAACAATTTTTGACGTGACAACGTCTTATAAATTGGTTTGCCGGGTGACACTTCAAGAAACTGCGTTACGCTCCGCTCACGTTATGCGCTCACAATGAGAGCGAGTGAGAGGCACGCGTCCCTTCCACTCGGGCATGGTTAGCCCGCCTAAGAGCGAGAGAGACACATAAAAAGTTTATTTTACAAAGTCGTTGTCACGTAAAACTTTCGCCCGTATACCGATTTTACAGGCAACCAATTTTTTCCATCCACCCGCATTCTCCAGTTAACCCGCTCATGGCGCTTGCAACAGCGTCGAAATATCGGGAGCTCAAAATAATCAATAATCACGGAAGATATCCCGTAAGTAACATTTTAAGTATAGTTATTGGGGTCGGTCGGCGCAACACATTTTTTTTCTTCGCTCCTCTAATCAGCCATCACGCTATCATTTATTCCTTTTATTTCATGATGAGTAATGAGAATTTATTTGTTGTTTCCAGTATGCAGCGACAATCTGACACATAGTCGCAAGGGGCGCACAGTCATGACAGAGGAGGAGAGGTATGAGGCGGTCCGGCATTGCAGATACGTCGATGAGGTAATTGTTATTTGTGATTCACTTCATGACCCGATATACACTACTGCGAAAAGTTCTTCGAATTTTAAATATAAGATGTGATAAATTGGACACATCTCAAGTAAAAAATATTTTCCTGGCTATATTTTTTTATGATGATGTATTATTGCTCTTTACATATACTTTACATTGGCAACAAAAATTAGCAGACAGTTCGCTGTCAGGAGCGGGCTTACCGCCGTCAATACCAATGTAAAGTATATCTAAAGAGAAATACTTAAAGCCCATATTTGAATTATACATATTCTTTTTGCCGGGTGGGAGCGGAGTCGTGTAACTGGGCTAAGACCTTTATCGTTATCCAATTTCGTCTCAAGTACAATTCCTTCATGCACGAGTTTAAATGGCGGTGCTTGAACTTAAAACAATCAAACCAATGATGTCATTAATCATCATTGCTCTCAATTATATCTTTGACCTCAACGTCCTCAACTCTATTCTCGGAATGATCATGCGATAGATGCTTTAATTTGTTTACACAATAGGTAGATACAATACTTGTAAAAGAAGGTAGCAATATCAGAACACTATAAAGTTCAAGTTTGCTTGGCAAAATTACAATATTGTTGAAAGTACAGATAATTAATCATTAACACGTTTCTCCTAACGGGTGAAGTTTATACGGTTCATTTGACTGCGTCAGTTGTCCTCTGATCTCCAAGTCGCATGTATCTGACAGTGAGATGGTGGGTCAAAGAGCTCTATTGTGGAAAACTAAATAGGTACAGAAAATCTCTAACTTAAAACTGTTTATTGTCTATTGTTGTCATACGACTGTCTATAATTATCTGCACGGGATCAGTCTTAGGCGCTTCAGCTGAAATAAGATTACAGGAATTTTGTTTTTGGAATCTAAATCTGAGGTAGGTACCTAACTAAATGCGGATTTTACCTTCTTAAACACAACTGGCAGTTCAACAAACTTCGCTGTTTACACTTAAATGATTTCTGGTAAAATCTTAATTAACACAGATTTTTTATGAGTTTCCTCTTTGCACTTGTTTCAAACCGGTTGAAAATGACAAACGTCAAGGTCATCGATCTTAATGCATATTTGACCAAAGAAATATTTCCTTTACATCATGATGAAATAAGGAATAAATAAATCGACATTTACATACTGCTTACGTAATGCCTGTATAATATAGCTAAATCATTTGAGAAAAACCTGTTCTTTTTTTCTTCCGAGTATTAGGGTTAAGTTCTGAGCGGAGAAAAAAAGAATATAAAGATTTATCATGATATTTTTATGCCCCAATCACGTCCAATAAAGAACAATTTGACCCGCATTGCGCGGGCGCGGGTATTGCCAAGTTTAACTGACGTCAATGAAAATATTCTTTCTGCTTTAAAAAACCGAATAGAATTATTCAATATTTTTTCCTTGTTCCCCTTGAAAGATACGTTAAACTTCTGCAATGAATAACAATTTGTTAGTTACTGCACGGTAAATTCAAATTGCATTCAATCACTACTTACGGTCATGTTTCTAAACAATACCACAAATAATCTTACTGTGAAGTACATAATTTATTTGAAAAAAAAAACTGAAGTATTGTCCTCATTTTGAGCTTTACAAATGAATGAATGCACCGTTAACTAACAGCATTTTCTCTGTCTATAACTCGCCTACTCATTTTAATTTATAACACATCTTCGCACTTTTTTGAGGCGCTAAACTTGTCTCTTTTTTTGCACAAGTAAAAAATGTACTTAGACATAAGTTTTTATAGGCAGTCTGTCACTTTTAATCAAACGTGAAGCCGATCCCCAACTAATTACACTTGCGTCATAGCAACTTGATAACTATTCTTTTATAACTCCATGAGTAAGCATTTTAAACCGAAGGTTGGTAGACAATGGCGGGCACTTCTGTTTTTAGATGGATTCGAATAACTTCCTTAAATGCAAATAAAGTGAACTTTGACAACCAACACGCCATATTATTTAAATTGCCTTCGTCATTTATTCATTTTAGTTTACTTCACATAGAAATAACGATAATACTTAAAATTAATTTCCATAATATCTCGCTATAAATGAACAATATAAAACACTTCAAATATATAAAACACAACAGACCATTATTAAACACTTTTATTTATAATGTAACATAACACTAACACTATAAATAAAAGTGTTTAATAATGGTCTATCGACACCATTAAGGTCAGGGTCTTCCGGAATTCAGGTACTCTGAGCTCAATGACCTATCAGGGATGGATAAAATTGGTGGCAAAGGTTCATTTTGTATTAGCTCGACCTGATTTTAGGCCGCCCGTCTTTTGTTCATGCTTTGCTTTGACTGACGAGTACGACCCTGGCCTAGAGTAACAAAATACAGTCAGGGGAACAGTGACGGATAGGTCATTTACTTTTCATAAACCAATCAGATCGTAGGTAGTATAGTGGCAGGATATTTCTGTGACTACCTGATTGAGACTCGCGCTGACAAGCGAAGCATGGCACACCAAGGCTGCCAATGACACTTATTAATCAGAACCCATTTTGTCAAAAAAAAAAAACGCACGTTGTTTAATATTCTCCCTGCCGTTGTTTGCAGGTAGTAATGGACGCGCCGTGGGAGTACAGCGAGGAGTTCCTAGAGAAGCACAAGATAGACTTCGTGGCACACGACGACATTCCCTACACGACGGAAGACTGCGAGGACACGTACGCGCTCATTAAGGCTAAGGACATGTTCGTCGCTACTCAGAGGACGGAAGGTACGTCGAGCTGCGACTATCATTATTCATTCGTCCTTAATTATTTAAGTATTTAACCCGGTTGATTATGACTGTTTATTTTCGGCTCTAAGCCAATCACCAAAAAGGTAGTAAATATAGCATAGCAAAACTGCGATCAGAACCAATACCTTATTATAGATTGCAACTTGGGAATATTGATGATATAAAAGTCTATAGTTGTGCCAGTTAAGATGAGAATAGCGGTCATTGCCCTTTCCCTAATATCTCTTCGTACGAACCAAAACAAATACACCATGTATCGTTTTTCATTACAAAAAATGTTGAAGATCACCATAGATGACGATTCAAGACTTGAACAGGCTTATTTTCGGTTTTCAAAGTTAAGAAGTTCAATAAATGTACGTGGGTCAATGACCGCTATTCTCATCTTAACTGGCACCAACTATAAAAGTAGTGGTTTACAAAAAAGACTACACCTGTATAGATGAACTTTGACGTAGATAGTCATGAATAGGTAAGTAACAAAAAGCCACCTGTTTCGTTATAGCATATCTATGAATGCCTATTTTTTTGTAATTAATTAAATTCGGTCTGAAAAGTGATACCTAACTACATATTGTTACGAGCTGGGTATGGGATAAATTAATTACTACCGATGAAACAACTGAATAACTTTAATAATCACAAAACACTTCAAACTCAATCACAAGTACACCACTGATCACTATTCACTTAGATATCGCACTTACTAGATTACTTCGATTCGCTCCGTACTGTAGCCAAAATAATACTGCCTGCTCCCGCAAACATGTCGACTATTTATATGACGACCGAACGTTTGAGAAAGATCCAGAATCTTCTAGTCAATTCATACTAGGTCATTGTCCTACGAGAAACTTCCACAACTTTTGTACAAAGGAAAGAAATAGGTACTTTATGCCATGGGCGTACGGTCGAAATTACAATGACAACTTCCTGATGTATTTTATAGGTAGTTTGCGAATTTGTACCTACATCATTCGATACATACCTACTACTACCTACCTACTTAGTTGTAGGTACCTACTATTAGAAGCTACTTGTATTGTAGGTATGGGTACGACGTAACCCTGCCCCCTCCTTAGACATGCTCGTCCCGAGCATCATTAGGCCCGTAATATCGCGCCAATCGGTCTACATGGACAATCTTAGGCGCACCTCGTGGACCCTTCTGTATTCGGTAGGTGACATCGTTGATCCTAGTCACGACTCGGTATGGTCCATCCCAGTTTGCTTGTAATTTCGGAGACTTCCCTTTGCTCCGTACTGGGTTATGCAACCACACCAGTGAACTCTCGTCGAAACCCCTACTATTTGCCTTCCGGTCATAACGGGTCTTCATCTTCTCAGACATCTGTTGGCCGGATTGTCTAATATGCTCATAAACATCATTCAACTTGTTACGCAAGTCATTTGCGTAATCTGTTACACTGCGTGGAGCATCAGGGGGAGTTCCAGTGATTAAATCTGCAGGCAGCCGTAATTCCCTTCCAAAGTTCGCGAAGGCGGGCGTCACAGTCGTACTTTCGTGGACTGCGCTGCGGTAGGACAGAAATGTGCTTGTCCCAATCCCTTTGTCTGCTTTCCACGACTTTTGCCAGATATCTTTCCAACGTTTGGTTGAATCGTTCCACCATTCCATCAGATTGTGGGTGGTAAGAGGTGGTTCTGGTTTTGTGGGTACCCATTAATCGACAAGTCTCCTGAAATACTTGCGATTCGAAATTCCTTCCTTGATCGCTGTGTATTTCTAAGGGTACTCCAAAACGACAGAAGACTTCCTGAACCAATTTATCTGCGACAGTTGTAGCTTCTTGATTAGGAATGGCGAAGACTTCTGGCCACTTTGTGAAGTAATCCATGACCACCAAGAAGTACTTGTTCCCGCTCTCACTTTCTGGAAATGGTCCCGCAACGTCTAGTGCTATCCGTTCCCAAGGGGCTCCAACGTTGTACACTTTTAATGCTCCTCTGCTGCGTGTTTGGGGTCCTTTCACGGCCGCACAACTGGTACATTTGCGACACCAGTCCTCCACATCATCTCGACAGTGGATCCAGTAAAAGCGTTCTCGAATTTTTAGTAAAGTCCTTTTTACCCCCATATGTCCTCCCGAACATCCATCATGGTACAGCCGTAAAACATCCGGTACCTTAGCTTTAGGGACAACCATTTGTAGATGACAGCTGTCCCCTCGAGCGTTTTCCCATTTACGGCACAAGACTCCATCCTGGATCACCAAGCTGTTCCATTGCGCCCAATAACTCTTCGTGATGGAACTCATCGCAGCCACATCACTCCACTTGGGTTTAGGAGCACCAGCTTTGATCCACTCGAAGATCGGTTTGATGTCCGAGTCATTTTGCTGAGCCTGCTGTAGGGTTTCTTTCCATTCATCGCTAAGATCCGTTCTTAGAATGCTCACAGGCACCACTTCCTTAGACTCCTGTCTGGAACTGTGCTTCCAATCTTCAGGCAAAGGTCTTCTTGACAGTTCGTCTGTTTTGCTGTCGTTTCTCCACTGTTGCTGGGTAGTCATTCCAGCCGCTTTTCTCTGCAGGGGTTGATCTTCTCTCGGTATGCTGCGCTTAGGACAGCTTGACCGAAGATGACCTCTTTCTCCACAATTGTAACACTTAGGGCTGTACCTTTGCGAACGCTGGCGTACAGGTGATGCCACAACTTGCTTTGGGCAGCTTGACTGATCATGATCCCATTCTCTACCTGTGTAGCAGCTAGGGCTGTACCCTCTCGCACGGTCGCGTACAGGTGATGTCACAACCTCCCTGACATGGTGTGTTCGATGGTCTTGCCTCGCTGCCTCAACTTCCAAGGCATGGACCAACGCCTCTTTCAGGGTCTCATGATGCCCAAGTCGTACAGCGGCTCTAACTTCCAAGTCGCGTATTCCGTCGACAAACGCCTGTACCAGATTTCCAGTGATGAGTGCAGGGGCAGACCGGTATGCTTTTCGAACCAGCGTCTCAACTTCCAGGGCCCACTGTTGTAGGTTTTCGGTACTGCGTTGAACACGATCCTTCAACGTAGCACGAAATACGTGCTCCAGATGCGCGTCACCGTATCTGGACTCTAACGCCTCCAGCAGCTGTTCGTAGGTCACATCCTTGCCGAGCGCCTCAAGGATGTTTAGGGCCTGGTCTCGGAGGCCCAAGGTGAGCGCGGTCATGGCTTGCGATTTTGTCCATCCATTCGCCTTCATAACGGCCTCAAATTGAATTTTATAAGCCGACCACGAAGACGTTCCGTCGAATGGAGGCACTTTAAAGCCCCGCGTTGAAGGTGCAGCAACTACTGAAGCCACAGTCACGTCTCCAGACTTCAGTTCTCCCAAAGCCTTCTTCACTCCAGCGATCTGAACTTCGGCCTCTGAGATGCGATTCTCGTGCTGGTGTACCTGGTCCTTCATAATCTTGAGCTCTTTGCCGAAAGTTGCATGAAGATCCTTTATGAGGATCATCTGTTCATCTTGACGGCGAGCCTGCTCCTCTTTATCTCGTTGCAACTGCTCTTGTAACTGGCGAGCCTGGTCCTCTTGACGGCGAGCCTGCTCCTCTTGACGGCGAGCCTGCTCCTCCTTATCTCGTTGCAACTGCTCCTGTAACTGGCGAGCCTGCTCCTCTTGGCGGCGAGCCTGCTCCTCCTTATCTCGTTGCAACTGCTCCTGTAACTGGCGAGACTGCTCCTCTTGACGGCGAGCCTGCTCCTCTTGACGGCGAGCCTGCTCCTGCAGCAGCGCCATTAAAGCTGACAAGTCTGGCGCTACTGATGCTGGAGAAACTCCGGATGGACCAGCGACTGGCACTGACGTAGGCTGGACTCCACCCGGTGTCTGTGTCGGAGAGTCTCCAAACCGCCTTTGGTCCATGTCCTGCTGTCGCTGACTCCTGGTACGGATACCGTCCGTGTTGTCCTTTGGTAGAACTGGCATAATTTATCCCTCACTTCTGGCACCAAATTGTTACGAGCTGGGTATGGGATAAATTAATTACTACCGATGAAACAACTGAATAACTTTAATAATCACAAAACACTTCAAACTCAATCACAAGTACACCACTGATCACTATTCACTTAGATATCGCACTTACTAGATTACTTCGATTCGCTCCGTACTGTAGCCAAAATAATACTGCCTGCTCCCGCAAACATGTCGACTATTTATATGACGACCGAACGTTTGAGAAAGATCCAGAATCTTCTAGTCAATTCATACTAGGTCATTGTCCTACGAGAAACTTCCACAACTTTTGTACAAAGGAAAGAAATAGGTACTTTATGCCATGGGCGTACGGTCGAAATTACAATGACAACTTCCTGATGTATTTTATAGGTAGTTTGCGAATTTGTACCTACATCATTCGATACATACCTACTACTACCTACCTACTTAGTTGTAGGTACCTACTATTAGAAGCTACTTGTATTGTAGGTATGGGTACGACGTAACAATATCAAGTTCACACCACTGACGCACGTTTTGTCGTACCTATTAAAGTTGGTAGGTGTTTAAAAAGCGGCGCTCTTGGAATGCAAAGTATTCGAAATGCGAACTGTAAAAAATATCACAGTAGGTAATGTTCTAAATATTTCTCAATTTTGGTACCTAAACAAACGTTCCTTAAGTTGATAATTGGCTATAGACCATTTAGCCTTTTATGGTAATTTCAATGTATGTGACACAGTTAAGGTGATATGTTGAAAAACATGTGTTTTTTCTATTTCGTGTAACTTGTTGAGTATGTGGAATACGGATTTAACATTTTGGTATATGCTTTTTGACTCTTTGGTCTAGTATCGTGTAAAAGGAATACACGATTAAATGATTTTTTCTCGATGCAAAAAAATTGCAAAGTTATATCAATTTTTTTACTTTTTTCGACATCATGGCGTAACGTTTAAGGATTATTCAATGAAATTTACTTTAAAACATAGATAATTATTGTATCAAACTTTACTCAAAGTAGTTTTAAATTTAATTCTTTATTTTGTTAAAAAAAGAATAAATTCGTTTTGGTACATACGTCGTTTTACTCCGAGCGCACGCACATTATAGCCATCTCTCTTCTTTTGCGTTTCAAAAGTAATTGCATCACTTTCGCTCGGTTAGTAGAGCAGTCGCCCGGTGCGAGGTATCGATGTAGGCCCTTAAGGGCTATATATCCCTCAAACGGCTTAGCATGATCCTCCGTTACGCCTAAAATACTGCAGCATTAATTTTGAAATAAATATATGGTAAAGTTGAGGATTAATGCTAAGTCCTATGTGTGACGAAAACACGATTCCATAAACTTTTCTCGATAGAAAAAAAAATCCAAAGTTACCTCCAAATCGAACAATAAACCGCTGGTATTCAAAAAGTACTAGTTAGTATGCAAAGTTTCATGATCTAATTTGAAGTACTTCAAATTAGATCATGAAACTTTGCATACTAACTGAAATAACTATAAAGCAGGTCTTATGTGTTTTTTTTTTTTGTCCAATCAATATATTTTTTGTAAATCGCAAAAAACCATTAATTTCGCACTATTCGGCCGCAGTGACTGACGTAACAACCGCTTTGTAGTGCAAGCTGATTAGAACTTTATTCTAACAGTATTTCAAACGAAGTTTGAACCACCACAAATAGAGTTGCTAATTTTAGGGTTAAAGGAAAGGGGCCTTAACATTGGTGGGCCGCATAGATCACTGGGCCGCACTTTGAGCACCACTGGTCGATGTGTGCAATAATTGTGCATGCATGAGTAACCGTCAAGGTGGAAGGTGGCAATCTTCTAAGGTTAGCTAGAGGTCCATAGTCCACACCTTTCTAAAAACGGTGAGGATCAAGCGTGGCCAAGGTTTGGTCTGTCAAATCAGTGGAGGTCGAAGAGGATACATTCAATTATCCTGTTAGACGATAGTTCGTCAGTATGATAAGGTAATATTATATGTAGTGCTGACTAAGTATATCGGCTGATGTAGGTATGTACAGATATTTTTATTCCATAATTTATGTAGAAAAGTACCAGCATATTTTGTAGTAAAGTACTATATAAGTTAAAAAAAAAATGTTCTCAAGTAAGTGAAATACTGTAATTTCTTATTGAGAAATAAATTTCTTTAACCATAAACTGAAATTATGGTTTCGAATTTTTTAAACTCCTAGTTAGTTTTGTAGCATTATTTTTATGCTATTACTACAGAGGTACTACATACTTCGTTCCCCGGCAAAAAAACATCATAACATGTCTCGACATCAGAAGGTCGGATGTAGTACAAATACAGAGAGTTTTGTACATCCGACCTTATGCTTCTGATGTCGAGATATATTTGGGGAGCGTATGATACTCCTATTCCACCCTATACCAAATCTAAATAACATAACATCAAGCCTGTTTTGTCAGTGGGTTTGGCAGAGGACCACCGACATTTTGCCAGTTCTGTTTATTCCAAATTTAACGTGCAATCTTGTTGGTTCCAGGCGTATCGACATCAGACATCGTGGCGCGAATAGTCCGCGACTACGACATCTACGTGCGACGGAACCTGGCGCGCGGCTACTCCGCCAAGGAGCTCAACGTGGGCTACCTCAACGAGAAGAAGTTCCGTCTACAGAACAAGATGGATGACCTCAAGGAGAAGGGCAAAAAAGTGAGTAGAATCCTTTTTATCCATAGGTAGAGTAGTAACTGTTTGTTTGTTGTTTTTTCACGCCTTAATTCCTGCACGGATGCGGATGCAATTTGGTACATGGATTTAAAAAAATAAAATTTATGGACTTTATGGTTATGACCATAAAGTCCATAAATTAAAGTATTTGAAATTTTTAACGTGATTTATATTTGATTCTGCTAAAGCGGCCATTTTAGGCCCGCAGTTCTTTGAATAACAAATATCACCCAGTCTAAAGACCTATCTTTGGTATTAAAGGTGTAAACACGTATTGTGACAGGATCTTTTGAAATATCACCGGTGTCCAATTCATCGTTGGGAATTTGGGATTTATTTAGTACAGCATATCTGTGTAGAGTACCGAGATACTGTCCCATGATAGTCAAATATTTACATTTAGTACGCCTGTTCTCAAAACATGTTCATATCAAATCTCAAGTTAGGTAATCCCGATGTGAAACTAACGACAACATGACATTTAACCTTGTATTATCACTAACAAAAGCTTTGCGTAGTCAACGTTCTCTTCGCAAAAATAGTAAGATATCGCCGATAGAGCGGCTGACCTTGTGTCGTTAGTAATGTTACCAACGGGGACCTGTTGCGGATTCAACGAACTTTTTCACTAAACAACCGAATCACGGGTGCCTGGGGTTATTGAACTCTGTCAAGGTTCAACTGATAGGGTGAACTGTTATTGAAAGGTTTCTATAGCTGTGTCTGGATTAGTTTATTAGTCTATTACAAGGCATTTATTGGCGCCGGCAGCCGAATTAATTGTCCGAGAAGAAAATACATAGAAAACATTTAGATTCAGACAAATCTAACCGAGGCGAAAATCAAAATTATTTTTTGTACTCCTACTCTCATTTCTGTTTCATCATCATCTGCTTAGCCTGGGGTCGGCTTCCAGTCTAACCGGAAGCAGCCGAATACCAGTATTTTACTGTGACTGCCTATCTAACCTCCATTTCTGTTTATATGAGTAAAAATATCCTAATTTATCCGAACGTATCCTAAAATATTGTCTTGCGTGCATAAGCTTCTCTTTATAAATAGGCATAATTTATATAATAGGCTACTACTACTACTACAACAGCCCATAACGTCCACTGCTGGACATAAGCCTCTCCCATGATGGAAGGAATTTGCCGTGATCTCCACGCTTGGCAGGCGGATTGGAGATCGCAGTGATGAAAGACTAACAGAAAACGCTGCTGCCCATTCTCTGGTCTACGGAGGCGCAAGGTGTTCTGCCTCAGACATTAGTCGCCTTATACGACACCCGTGAGTGTAATGGGTTGGTTCTATTCTACTCTGCCGGATGCCACACGACAAAATAATAATATGCTATTTCTACAATAAAGGACAAAAGAAAACCTACCACATTGAGGCGGGTGTCAAAATTCGAACTGTTTTACTGGAACTGCAGATGCACTGCCCTGGAAATAATCTTGCCAACGCGACGCCCATGATGGCACTTGCACATAACTGACGAAATGTGGATGTAATCTAGGTCTCTGCCAACCCTTCGGGGTTACAAGCGTGATTTTGTTGTGTTAATAAGAAGTTATTATTTACTGTGTGAAAGAAAGCTACATGTTTTCACATAAGTCAACGTTTGACTTATGTTGATATACAATGGTGTCGATTCTGTTGTGCACAAACTAAACTTAATTTAGGTTATTACTATCTTTTTCTCTCTAATAAAACGAGAATGAGACGGACGTAATTTAGAACTGTCAAATTTAGTTGGAACTAATATTTCTATACAAATGAAGGGTGCACGTAAAAACATGTCGACTAAAACACGGTGAAGCGCAAGGCATAAACTAGTTTGACATCTCTAACTTAGTTCATATCTATAGCCGTCCTTTTCTCGTACTGCCTTTTAGTAAAAGATAGCAATAGCCTAGCCTAAATTAAGTTTAGTTTGTGCACAATAGAATCGACACCAATGATTCAGTTGAAGACTAATACGCTGTAGGTAGGCTAAGTAGGTAATCTATAATAGCAATCAGGCTCAGATATAGATTGAAATCGCTATCAAGTAGTAAGCAGGCTTGCACAGACGACTTTCCTGTTATTAAAAACCTACGTTCCTATAACATTACGCCTGTAATCCGCGAACGATTAGGCAGACGTGTACCCAATATATATAACATAGTATTAACCACATTTTGCGAGTTATTTTTGAGTCCCATGTAATACCCGCCCAGTAGCGGTAGCAGCGGTGGCTCAGTGGTGGCGGCCCCGACTTACGAACAGTAAGCCGTGGGTTCGAACCCAGACAGGCGCATTACTTTGTGTAATTTATTTCATCACCACTGCTCTCAAAATGGTGAAGGAAAACATCGTGAGGAAACCGGCATGTTCTAGAACCAAAAATTCGAAGACGTGACATCTACCAACTCGGCCGCCGTGGTGGATTATAGCTCATTCCCTGTCATTGGGAGCAGGCCGTGTCCCAGCAGTGGGAACATTATAGGCTGATGATGATGATGATGTAATAGGGGGCGAGTCTATTGCCATCGACCAGAAAATTCCAGATGGAAAAACCTTATAACATTTTCTCCGACCCGGGAATCGAACTTGGACCTCACTTGCGACCACTCGACCAACGTGGCTTCATTCCCATAAAACAATAACTTTATATTTACCTACAATTCTCTTGCAGGTAATGACAAACATAGGCGAGAAGCGAGTGGACATCCTAACGAAATGGGAGGAGAAGTCCCGGGAGCTGATCGACGCGTTCCTGCTGCTGTTCGGTCCCGACGGGCGCCTGTCCAACATCTGGAACGAGTCCAAGGGGCGCCTCATGCAGGCGCTCAGCCAGCCCCCCTCCCCGCGCGGCTCGCCGCCCCCCAGCGAGAACGGAGACGCGCATGGAGACGGAGATGAACTTGATCACAGGTACTACATGTTACATTATAGTTTTTTATTTCGATTCAGCAACCTGCATGTATCATGAAGGTCAATAGGCTTGTCGACTGAAAAAAAATCTAATTAGTCCGTCAGTAAGATTGTCAAAAAATATTCGACCCGTATTTTTTCTTTTGTTACCTAAACCAAAATTGACGAAGATACGACGCTTTTAAAATAGCGGTAGCGGCGCGGCGCGGCGCGGTAGTGGTAGTGGTATAATTTTTAGTGCGTCCTGACGTCACGAGCCCACACTCCCGAGTTTTGATGCGTTTTATCTTTGTCAATATTCATTGATTTACAAAAACGAAAAATACGTGTTCATTATTTTTCAATACTATAACTGACGGACTAAATAGATTTGCAATTTTTGATATTAGTATCGATTCTGTTGTGCACAAACTAAACTTAATTTAGGCTATTGCTATCTTTTACTAAAAGGCAGTGCGAGAAAAGGACGGCTATAGCTATGAACTAAGTTAGAGATGTCAAACTAGTTTATGCCTTGCTCTTCACCGTGTTTTTAGTCGACATGTTTTTACGTGCTCCCTTCATTTGTATGGAAATTAGTTCCAACTAAATTTGACAGCTCTAAATTACGCCCGTCTCTTTCTCGTTTTATTAGAGAGAAAAAGATAGCAATAGCCTAAATTAAGTTTAGTTTGTGCACAACAGAATCGACACGCTGTCGTCATGCCTATTGTACCCGCCATCATAAACATCGTCGCTATTAAAATCGTATCCGATTCGTAATATAACGAGTTTTCCCATTTAAAGCTTGTGTTTGGCGACTATTTCACTACGTTAGTAGATTCACGCTTGTTTCGTCTGTTTAGTTTGTATAGCACATAGCAAGCTATAGTTGTGCAAAGTATTATTGTGTGGTAAAATGTGGGGTGTTTTGGTGGCTACCTCTTGGTTTTTCGGCATTCTGCCAGTGACTCGCGATGAGACAAAAAAAAACAACCCGGTTAATAAGGAGCATAGAATAATAGAATATACTTTATTGTACGCCAAAAATAAAACAACTGTTTTACAATATTGCTAATTCTATGGTTACAACGGCGGTCTTATCGCTGATAGCGGTATCTAGCATAGTCTATTTGGAATTTTCAAACTATAGAGAAACAGGCCACGACAACATAAACAAAGCTTATCTTGCTATGAACGTTGCCTCTCTTGATCTGCAGTGACAATATTTAAACTTCAGCCATTTTCTCAAAAGAAAATGCAAAAAAAAATAGAAAAAAAAATCTAAATGAAATCTTTTCTATTTTAGCCGGAGTTCAGTGTCACCGCCCCCGGCAAAGTCTCGGCGCTTTGAAACCCTCTATGAGCCACAAGCAGGTAACTGGGTAATTATTGCACTGCTTGTCTTAGATACTGTAACGTGCGTGACAGTAACAGTACACCACACACACATGCTGCTTGGTGCCAACAGCATGCTCGAACACTCATGAAAACAAGGCCCATTTGAATGCTCAAGAAGTAACTTTAGTCAGAAACTTTGTTGCATGTTCCTTAGTGTAAATTTTTAGGATGAAAAACACTGTTGATAACATTAAAATTAATAATATCGCTGGACATTACACACAGCGCCATCTATTGCCACACTAAGCAACGAGACTTGTGTTGTGGACACCAGATAGTTGATATACTACATTGATACTTTTTGTTTGTAAATACATACTTATTATACATAATAATATAAACATCCATTCACACACACACACTTGCACGTCCATGATCATTTCAAAACTGATGTTACAACAATGTAAGATTTTTACAAAAGTTTTATAAAATCAAGAACTCTAGCAACTCTGTTGGCTATATTTGAACTTGTGTGCAGATGTTTATGTTAGTCGGTTCATTCTAGATTTTAGTATGTAATGCAGTGCAAAATTGACGTTAGTTATGTTTTTTATTTTGCATTAGAATTAATACAGTAGTCAGCGTACATTCAAGCCATAACAAAAGTAAAAAAAAAAACGTTATTTGTAGTGAGAACGAGATATTTACAAGATAAACGATATTTGGACTTACAAACGATGCTGGCACATGTACTCTGATGATGTATACTCTAGGCTATTGGCCATTAAATACAAAAATGCGTACTAATACTCCATAATGTGCTACTCTATGATTTGTTACATTATTGCCGTTGAGTGAGAGTTACACAGGAGACTTATGTAACGTTTGTCAGCAGATGCATCGAGCTCTGACTGTGCTGGCGACTCGGAAGCGGCCGCACAGCGACAGCTGACGGACGACGGCTCCGACGAAAGCGACGACGAGTACCAAGACACCAGCCCCTACCTCTAGACCATAGACACAGGGTAGTGGCGCGACCACACTACCGTGTGTGCCGCCCACTAGCAGTCAACAAGGAGATTCAATACGACGCCCCGCGCGTCGCGGGCCTTTTTCGGTGTCCTCAAGAGATAAATTATAGTGTGCATTACGTCGTTTAAATTTTGTATGCGCGTTGAGTACAAGAGCGAATGTATTTAATATTATGAGAACATAATATGAAATCTTAAAACCTTAATCCTATAGTTATTTATTTGTCTTGTTAAGTAAATTTAGTTTCCTTCTCGCCCCAATAAGATTGCAGGATGGCTGCATGTTATTAGCACCTATAAATACCATTGTGTAAGATAACTGGTGCAAAATAGAGTTGAGATATTAATTTTATTTATAAATTAGGTGACACTTTTTGACAGACGATTAAAAAGGTGCTTAATAATGATTACTTCTTTTATTTTGTAAATTATCAATGAAACAAGGGCAAGTCGATGTACGACGCACAAAGTACGCTTCATTGTGCGGCAGCAACGATCACACACACTGCGTTCGAACACTGAACTATGTTTAATATAACATCACGCCTGTAATCCATTACCAAAGGGTTAGGCAGAGGTGTACCAAGGTACTGTAGTTACTCCTCTGCGTATCCCTCATTTCACCAGACCTATACTAAGGGCAAGCCTAATGCCATCAACTGGGCACAAATCCAGACTCCGTGGCTGCTAAGAAAATCTAAGTGAAAAAAACAATCGGGGCAGTCTTTGAAGACTGCCGATAGAAGTGAAAACGAAAAGTACACAGGCCCCCGCCCCAGTCGTAGCACTGGTTTATGCCCCGCGCTGCTTATGTGGTGCTACGCCGTAGCGGATCGCCTACGAGTACTACGAAGCGTGACCGCACAATACGTCAAGTGACGATGAGATCAATGTTTGTCCTTCACTCAAAAAGTGCTCAACGTGCCTAAAGTCGAAGTTTTCACTTCAAAAACAATAACACTGCCTGACCAAACCCAGAACTTCATACTTGGCAGTCGCGCTTGCAACCACTAATCCATCAAGGCAGTCTTCATCATCATTTCAGCCGAAAGTCGTTCACTGCTGGACATAGGCCTTCCCCAAGTGTCGCTACATTGACTAGTCCCGTGCGACTCGCATCTAGCGGATTCCTGCAACTTCACCAGGTCATCGGTCCACCTAGTGGGAGGCCTAAAATGTAAATGTTTTATTTCCCACGATCTAATATACAACCCATAGATCTATGATTGAATGAACCAGCAGGGGTATTCTAAACAATTCGATAAGTTTCCGTGTCGGTAAGGAACCGTATTCGACAATCTCATTTCCGAGCCGAAGAACTGTCAAAACGCTATTCACAGAATCACAGATCCGAACCATATCCGAACGGATAAGTTTTTTTCTATCCCATTGACCCACATTGACCATTGTGTTTATGGGGAACGCTACAAAATGGTAGTAAATAGATGACCGTGGTAGAAAATTTAAAATAGTAAATAAAATAGGTTTATTTGAATATTTAGTTCCGTTTAAATAAGGAATATACAGCTAGTAACTTAATAGACAGCAAACGATATTAAATGATTTTATTAGTAACCAAAATAAACTTTATTTCATTTCGAATAAACCTGCTTTGTAAACAGCCGTCTGTCAAACTGGCAAAGCGCGAAAAGCTACGGCGAAAAGTGTTTTTTTTTTTTTAATAAAACTATTTTTCATAATTCATAGATAACTTTTTAGAGCTTTGTTTAATTAAAAAAAGAAAAAAATACTGCAAGTATTTGATATCAGACAATTCATGTTATTTGCTCATTGTCAAACAATAATTAAATTTCTTTGGGGATTACGGCAGATGATTGCGTGTCAGGGAAATAGGGCCTTATTTCTTCAATGAGGCTAAGAGCCATGTCGGGTGTTAGTCTATAAACCAACATTCTAATCTATGAAACCAACTGAAACCGCGGGTCGGCAAAAGTATTCGTCATATCCTCTAAGAAGAGATAACGTCTCGTGCCTCTGTTGTCCTGCACGCCGACGGTCTCTGGCTCGCACAATCACATACTCCATCTACCAAAGTATCAAATACCTAATGTTAACTAAAATCTAGAACGAATATCACATTTCTGTAAATTTATGTAAATGCGGATATCAATGAAATATTGTCAATACAATAATAAAACTTCATTTACTTACGCAGTGTTTAAAAAGTTTGTAACAGTCTTTTTATTTCACTGAAATAAGCTGGAAATATGATTTATTTCTTCGTTTTAATTTTGTTCGATATGACTCCCGATAGCAAACAGCTGTCGGAAAGATTCGAGTCTTCAAATCGAATTTGAACTGTCAAAATTATTCGGTTTCGGATTTGTGAATTGCGTTTGGAGGACATCTTCGATATCTTAGACGTTCGATTCGGTACGGAAGCGAGTCGAATGGTTATGAATAAGGCTGCTGATCAACCAGGGTTGGATTTAGGTACGTTGAAAAAGATGGTACAAAAAATTTAAATGGATAGTATTTATAAAAAAATATAGTACACTTTATTTTTTTTGTTAATTTAACGCAATAGTCATTAAAATCAACACCAGTTATGGCAAAATTTACTCTTCTTCTAAGTTTGTCAGTTCTAGAATATTTATATTTTCATTCTATAGTTGGTGCCAGTTAACATCGGAATAGAGGTCATTGCTCCGACTTTCATCCCGATATCTAAATATTAGCGATACTGTCGCTCCATCCGTACAAACCTGTCGCAAAACTGATATCGCTTGAGTCTCATAATACATCCACAGTGTCCCACATACATAACACAGTGCACAACCCAAAAAAATAATAAATCGAGCAAACGTATCCTACGAAATTAATTGATTTAAATACTTTATTTTCGTTTTTAACACTATTTTAACTTACTGAGACAATTTTAATAAAGTAAATATAATATTATTATACATCTTAAAATTAGGATCTGAGACTTATGCGCGAAATACATTTGCGCAAAGAACACTTGTTGCGCGCACCCACTTGCGCGAAAAGACATATGCGCACATGTACTTTTGCGCGAACGAACTTTTGCGCGAATGGACTTATGCGCGAAAGGAATCTTGCGCGAATGGACACTTGCACGATTGGACTCTTGCGCGACTTAATGGCCACTGAGGATTACTCTGTAGAGTAAACATAACATCACGCCTATTGTTACTTGAAGGTGTTTTTTTTTTTGGTTTTTCCGTCATGAGTGTCGTTTTCATGGATTTCGGGGTCGTTGATAATGAAAATGAAAATGATTAGTTGAAATCAGATGTAACCAAAGGCAAGGTAAATCATTGAATCCATTTCACTATTCGTCATTCAAAAGTGCCTTTGAATGACCTAATTGAAATAAATAATTATTGACCTCATTTTCTTTATCCTTTAACCATGAAAACGACGGCCATAACGGAAAAACCGATTTTTTTTCTCGGTCCATCTTGGTTTTTCATTTTAACCTCATTTCGTTATCAGCGACCCCGAAAATCATGAAAACCCACGATTAAAAAAAAACAAAAAATTTCCTCGGCGTCATCTAGGATTTTCGTTTGGACCTCATTTTCATATTCAGGGACCCCTAAAACCATGAAAACGACACCCATGACGGAAATACCAAAAAAATCCTGGACGCCATCTTGGATTTTCATTTTGAGCTCATTTTCGTAATCAACGACCCCGAAAACCATGAAAACGACATCCATGACGGAAAAACCAAAAAAATCTTGGACGCTATCTTGGATCTTCATTTTGAGCTCATTTTCGTAATCAACGACCCCGAAAACCATGAAAACGACATCCATGACGGAAAAACCAAAAAAATCTTGAACGCCATCTTGGATTTTCATTTTAAGCTCATTTTCGTAATCAAAGACCCCGAAAACCATGAAAACGACATCCATGACGGAAAAACCAAAAAAATCTTGGACGCCATCTTGGATTTTCATTTTGAGCTCATTTTCGTAATCAACGACCCCGAAAACCATGAAAACGACATCCATGACGGAAAAACCAAAAAAATCTTGGACGCCATCTTGGATTTTCATTTTGAGCTCATTTTCGTAATCAACGACCCCGAAAACCATGAAAACGACATCCATGACGGAAAAACCAAAAAAATCTTGGACGCCATCTTGGATTTTCATTTTGAGCTCATTTTCGTAATCAACGACCCCGAAAACCATGAAAACGACACCCATGACGGAAAAACCATAAGTACCTATCTAAATATAATTATGACATCACAAAAACTATCTCATCACAAAAAATTATAATTCTGATCTTATGCCGTTTTCGTTTTACGAGGTCATCGCGTCAGGTGTGCAGCACATTATGGTCACGGTGCGGGGGCATTTACGTCACACGTAAACTTACAAGCATAAAATTAGTTTTCTAGCAAAAAATAATAATAAATTCGAATTGGAACAACACAAGATTCTCAACCCCTGTATGTCTAGCCGACTGGTATTATGATACTCTAGCGATGTAGCAAAGTATCGCTTATTGGTCGATTTAGGTAACTAGTAAATGTCGTTATCGCTTTGTGATAAAAAACTTGGTAGGTAGGTGTTAATGACCTCTATTCCGATGTTAACTGGCACCGACTATAGGCATTCAATCTCACCAACATATCGCCAACAGGCTGGACTGCCCTTATGTCCGGCATTGCTGTGGCAGGCATGTTGCTCCTCCAATGCCGATTAGAAAATTATAATTATTGTATTTTTATCGACTAATTTATTGACTTATTTAAAAAAAAAACATAATTTTAATTTAATGTGATTTAATTCTAATTGGACTTTTATTTTATTGTTAATTTTGATTGTGATATTGATTTTAATGTTGACTTAATTCTGATTTTTATTATTTATTTTTCATTTTAGATTTTAATGATGAATTGATTTATGTGTAGAATTTAACTTTGATTATGATTTTAATAATGTGATGTGAATTAAATTTTAATGTTATCTCTATGCAATAATTATGTAAACTGAGTTATATGGGCTAATGCCTGAAATAAACGATTATTATTATTATATCCTCCGTAGGAATAAAATCAGTACAATTCCTACTTTTGCTAACGCTTTTGATGGCGTCACAAGACAATAAAATAGCGTCTAAATATTCTTAGGACGTAAAACTAAGCATTCGGGAGCAAACTTTAAATTATAGTATTTTAGCGTACTATCCTTAGATGTGGATAGTATATAGTACAAAAGGCGAAATTAGAGTATAAATACTATAATTATAGTACAAAATCCAACCCTGTGATCAACCCTCGAAACGAGGTTCGCATCCGCAACGAGGTAATCCGTAAAGGTGCTCCCACACTGCTGTAAAAAATATTTACAAACACTTTCTAAGAATTGATTAGATGTTTTGAGTGCCACTGATGGAAAATGTTTACAAACATTTGAAAACATGAGTGTGGCTGACTCTGGCAGAGCCACTATCAGGGATTTTAATTTTGATAACACAAAAATTTAGTCGCTAATTAGTCGCCAAATATCAGATTTGGTCGGTCACTGGTTCAAAAGATATAAGGGCTTATTGGCTGGAGAGAGCCTACCCTGGGGTAGGCTCCGACTGAATCTGTAACTTGGCGACTAATTTCGACTAATTAGCGAGTAAATATGGGAGAAAACAGACCTTCGCTAGGTGCCCTAGTTTTTGAGATATAAATGTGGCCCTGCTGGGGTAAGCTCTCTCCAGCAGGGCCACCTATAAACCCTTAATCTTTTGAACCAGTGACCGACCAAATCTGATATTTGGCGACTAATTTCGACTAATTAGCGACTAAATTTTTGTGTTATCAAAATTAAAATCCCTGATGGTAGCTCTGCCAGAGTCAGCCACACAAAACATGACAGGGCATGGCACGGCATTTAGAAAATGTTTGCTATTACCTATCATATAAATGTTTGTAAACATTTTTAACAGCAAGGTGGGATCACCAATAGAGAACCATTGTTATCGACATAGCTCACAGAATAGCCGTAGAACCGATGAAGACGTGTTCTTGTGTGGAGATCGCGAATCGGCAAGCGTAAGGCGGGACGTCCTCAGGCTCGGAGGAGCGACGTTGCTGACCGTGGCTGCTAGCAACTGGATGAGAGTTGCCGAGAACCGAGTTAAGTGGCGTGCGATTGAAAAGACCAGAAAACACACTGGACTGTTGATGATAATGAAGAGAAATTATGTGGATCAAGATACATAAACTTCACTAAGCGCCTCCAACGATCGCAGCCTAGTTCTTAGCATAATATAGGTACCTACACAAAAGCAAGCGACGTCCGGGGATTTTGTTAATTAGGAGACAAGGATAAACCTTTCAGCTCAGAAAATGCAGGGAATCAAACGAAAAGACTGGCCGATAATTATTTGCACCACTCAAAGGTAGGTTTGTTCAATGATAGAATATGAAATCGCAGAGATGGCTATGGTGTGACTCTCAAAAGACACTAATGGATGAGCACTATTATTCATCATAATCTGCTTAGCTTTTTCCCAAATTAAGTTGGTGTTGGCTTCCAGTCTAACCAGATACTACTACTACTGAATTTCAGTATTTTACATCGAGCACCTACCTGTCTGACCTCCAGCCAGTAACTGGATAATAATATGATTCCACTTGGTAAGACTGGTTGTCAGACTATGAGGCATTTGACAACTCATAACAAGTGCAGTATTGATATAGAGATGTAAATACTGGGTGTATTTACATCTCTTTAACAATACTGCATCATTTAAATAAAAAACATTCTACTTTACGAATTGTTCCAATTTTATTGTAAAATTGTTTTGATCTATATTTTACGAAGATAAATAACATGTAAAAAATCTGTTTGTAACCGCCATTTACTTAGCAAGCAAAGAGTGTTTCACAGTTCTGTGAAGCCTTATGAGACATAGCCCTTACATTTTATACAATTGATATTATTGTTTCAAAATGGATATATTTACAAAAAGTGGTTTTAAGAAAATCTTGAATGTATTATAGTAACATCCGCGTCAATTGTGCAATAAGTATTACTGTTTCTTACACATAGAAAAGAACATGGTTAAGAGAAAAAGAACTACATTATCATTATTATGTTATAGCTTACTTCTAACACTTACAATATTATCATTGAAATGCCTCCATGTTATCACAAAGTTCATAAACACAGACTTATTGGAATACACATTGTTCTTGTACTTAATCTCTAATAGAACATTAACCCTCATAGTTCTGACTTGTCAGACTTGTCTTGTTCAGAGTTGCTTTGCTCACCCTTAGAAGTGGTCAGCTGCTCAGCCAGGCACGAGTCATCAGCCCCCCTCAGGGCGTGTTGGGTACACAAGTGTTTTGTTAGAGCAATCTCTCCTTGGTGGTTCCAATACCAATCCTCCACCGCAGCTTCATTCTCTTCGAGAAGACTCTCACATTGTGTTTTCATGTGAGTTATCTCAGCAGATGGCTTATCCCACAACTCAAGTGGAATACCAAGGTCCACTTTCACTCCCTTGTCAACCAGCCCGTGTAGAGTTTTGAACGTCTGACTCATGCCTTTGGCAAACCTAGTACTATCCTGACGTTCTTTGTGGATATTATATTCTAGAATTTTATCACAAACGCCTTCTAACGATTCAATCAGTCTCAGCTCTGATTTTTGATACTTCGTCTTCTTCTTAGGTTGCACGTCGTCGAGTGAG
Organism: Xestia xanthographa; assembly: GCA_905147715.2. Classification (NCBI taxonomy): domain Eukaryota; kingdom Metazoa; phylum Arthropoda; class Insecta; order Lepidoptera; family Noctuidae; genus Xestia; species Xestia xanthographa. The sequence continues at coordinate 21,660,710 of LR990645.1, read as the reverse complement.
TATCCAATTTCGATGACATCGTGAACTTTTCCGGTTTCTTCGAGCCTCCCTTGCAACTCTGTAGCTAGAATCTTGCACACCTCACATCGGTTTGCATATTTGACGCCGACGTCTTCTTCTGACTTGACCTCTGTTTCACCATGACATATTTGAGTAATAAATAAAAAGGATAGACAAATAACTTTGAAAATCATTTTCCAAATCGTAAATTGCAATAAATCCAAAACCGATTTTTACAAATCTATAAATTCTGCAATCTATCTGTCAAATTAAATTTTGACAGTGACAAGTGACAGGTATGTTTTGACAACTCAATTATTTTTTGTCTTCAATTACGTGTCTTTTGCTTTTAGGCCCAGCGCACACCGCAGGAGGCGCGGCGGAGTGCAACGCGACGGTCTCCCCGTTGCACTTGCAAAGATAATCTAAGATGGCGCCACCATAGCTGGTCTCAATCTGACCAATGAGGTAAAGCTATTTTGAAATATAAAATGACATGAGCCGAGTTGTCTGTACAAAGTATCGAACAGCACTATTAATGGGCGAGCTTGGAGTAACTGCGCGCCGCTGCACGTATCTCCGCTCGAGAGCTCTCAGTGCCGCTCGGTGCCCGCAGATCCACCCGCGTGTTTTAAGGAAATGCGCTCCGCCGCGCCTCCAGTGGTGTGCGCTGGGCCTTAGGTGGGACTGCTAGCTAACGACCAATAAAATCTCTAGTGTTAATATAAGGAGAAGGTTAACGTAAATCGATGATTACTAGCAAAGTTTTATTTTTATCAACATAGTTTTGTCGGGAGTTCGTCCGCTGATTTCAAAGATCATCTCTCAGAACCGTTGAGAATGGAAAACCTAACAGTCTAAACTTAATACTCCTAGCAGTGGATGATTTTGGGTTGAAACATTAATGATTATGGAATAAATGCATGTATTTGTTTCTTCATATATGGCTGATGCTCTAGGGTAGCCCACGAAATTCAAATTTTCTTATGATTTTTGCAATTTGCAGGCCCGTGCTAGGGTGTGTTGATTATAATATTATTTGCCGCTGTAAAGGCTGCTTACGCCGCGCCGGGGCAACACTGTGCGGCATGCCACAAGGCCACATGCTATAATAATGGGCATGACAACTGTGGAACTAATGGCGCTAGCTTAGTTTGTTCTAAGCATCCTAATAGGTAGAAAATCTGGTAATGTAATTTTGTATTTCAAAATGGCTCGACCTCATTGGTCAGATTGGGAACAAACTATGCTAGCGCCATTTGCTTTCAGCTTTCACCGGCCCGCCCCATTTCAAATGTTGCACTTTGTGGCAAGAGTCGTGCGGCATGGCAACACCTTGCGTCATGCTGATACAGTTACTTCATCAGCCATATGTCTTGTCCCTTCGATCAATCAAGTTCATTCCAATAAAATTGCACGATGCTTTGAAAATTATCTAGGCACGATGTTAAATACACTTACACACATTAATTAGTAAAATACACGATTCTTGCCACAATGTGCAACATTTTAAATTTTGTTGCCTGCGGCCTTGTTGCATGCCGCTATGCCGCACAGTGTTGCCCCGGCGTAAAGCAGCCATAAGACGTAAGTAGTCACAGAATTATAATCATCAAAATTATCAATATTTTGATAAGTTTTGACTCAATTGATTTATTATAATAATGACTCAATGTTCATATACTCAACAGCAAACCAGCATTGTGCTTTGCAGAGCCCTGACAAGGTTCATGTACAAAAACTGACAATAATATTGTAAAATGTGTGATGTGCATGAGTGCAACTAAATAAATAAACAATAGGGAACGTGCACAACGACGGTGGTGCCAACTGGCGTCACCAATCCGAATCTTGTACCAAATTAATACTTGACATTGACATGTAAAACAAGTAAACAGAATTAATTTTATTATTGAAAATGATTATTCTAGCTAATCATAATCCATTGTTGCATTTCTGGATGTACCAATACATCCACAAAAATGAAAATTAATCAAATAGCGTAAAATAATAAAATTCTATTACTTTCCAAAGAATAGTACTCTCATACCATGTTTATGTGAAAAACGCAAAAAATGGATAAATGCAGTAACAAAAATATTTGAACACAATTTGTTTTTGTTACACTCTGCATTGAAAAAGTTCAATAGCCTTCAAAATCAACCGTGCAAGCAAACATTAAATGGTACTGGCGTACCATTTAAACTTCAGCAAACACACATATGTTGCACTGAAGTTCACACCGAATATCCCTCAACAGTTAAACAAAGAGTTCACATGTACTCAGATTATAAACATGGATAAACAATAAAGTTTTTAGTTGGCTGCACTCCTTGTGGTTTCCTAAGTTTTGTATCTAAATGCTACGGAGGGCGTTATAGTGATTGCTTATAACAAATGATTGTGGATTGATTTTTCTGCCTGGAGATACCTACTGTTCTCGCTGATAAAGGATTCCCTTCCATTAAAACATGTGTTGAAAATAAGAAAGTTGTCTATGCCACCGTTTCTTCATGCACCACAATTTTCATCAGAGAAAATAAACGAAACATACAAAATTCATATTGGTCAACATTCATGTTACGCTGACAAACATTATTGATAGACCGGAACCCATGTTTTATACCTTTTATCATAATCAAAAATAATACTTTTGAAGAGATTTGCGTGACAGGTGACAGCATAAGTTTCTTTTACTGTCCGCATAGTGTCTCTTTTGTCGTTTAGTGCTGCCACCTATAGTTCCTGCACGTTCCCTATACAACTCTTCCCTTCAAGTTCGTAAAGGTCGAGGAATGACTTTGACCTTGAAAAAATCGTTCCTCGACCTTATGAACTTGGAGGGTTGTATTGATGATACGTCCTACAGTAGTGAACAATATTTTAGTCAACATACAACTTACCACTGACCTTCAAATTGCAAAAAACGTAAGAAAATTTGAATTTCGCGGGCTACCCTGGAGCATTCACCGTCTAGATTACTTAGGTAGATGTAAACAAGGCAGATAGACGGAAATGACGACAAACGCTATGACAGGAATGACCGCGGCAGTCACGGACGTTTCGGCTGTCGAAGAAAATAGTAGTTTTTTTTTTTTGAGTGGTAAGTTAAGAAAATATGAAGTTCGCGGGCTGGTTGGAGCATTCACCTTAATTTTACTAAATCTTTGTGCTGTATTCAAGCAAACGTTGCAATAACCAATAACAATACTAGAATAACATCTGAAACTGTCTGAAAGTAGTTTTCTAAGTTTCTTTGACACATGAAGTTTGACGTCACTACCGGCCACTGACTACCGGCGACGGCGACGATGCGTTTTGAATTTGCGTTCTGTTTCAATTAAAACACGCTACATAAAATATTAAATTGTAAATTATGTGTTGTATTAAAAAGATAAACAAGTGTACCACAATGTTTATATGTGGGCCAATACAAGGCATTTTTAGGAATTCATAAAGTTTTTGAATTCCTTGCATATTCCCTCTTCTAATAATTGCAATTCAGACAAAAGATGATGATTTGGATAATTATTGCCTAATTGCCAATCATTATGGAATAGAAAATCAGTTCTATAAAAAAGTAATTTTAATTTTGTGGAAGTAAATGACACAAAATATCTATACACAAGTTTGTATTTCATATTGTGCTTCTTTATTCAACCATTCTATCCATGCATGATCCACTTTCTTCTCTAAAGTAACTTCTTGGAACACTTCACTTAGGGATTTCTCCTCAAAGCCTAATTTTTTAAACATTTTGATACTGATATCATTGGTCAGAGATATTTTTGCTTCAATTAACTTTAGGTTTATATGGTGAATTCCATAGAGGAACATTAGGATCACAGCTTCCCATCCCAGCTTTTTGCCCCGAGCTGATTCCTCTGCTATCATTATTTCTATTTCACCGGCTGCTAATTCATTGTCTGTTATGAATATGTTTGTGTCTCCAATCATTGCTTCTAGAAGAAATATGTTTAGATTAAAATGTTTGGTAAGCTCGTTGACTATTGATAATTTGATATTAGCTAGAGACTGGTCTGCCCTGCTTACCTGTTTCATCAGTATGTTTATCAAATATGTGTTTGTCTAATATTATAAAAGTGCACTCTGAAAATAAAATGTTGTTTGTTTTATACGAATCATTTGAAACGAATTATGGGCTTAATATTCACTACCATCTCTTAAGGCTAGCCGTAAATACTATGAATAAAACATACTATCTTCATCTTCACGCCATGATTTTTGCATTTCATATTCCTCTTGCAACGTCAATGGTTCAGATGCCGTAAGTTTCTGGAGCTCTACGGACTTCATCCATTCGTGGTACCTGCACAAAGTTACAGAGGTTAACTCGGCAATTACATGTAAAAAAATAGAAGAGGAACACTTACCTAAGGACATGATTTTCTCTGTATGGTACCAGTATTATGTTCCGTCCAATAATTCGAGTATTGCTATTCAGTTTCATCTTTAATTTTAATTTAATGACGATCTAACATTTTGTTTGTAAGCACAAAAGTTTATTTTCCGAATTTTGACATTTTATTAATCAGCTGTTTTGTATTGTCAATGTAACTATACCCATAGAGGCACAGACAGAACCAGTGTTGCCAACTCAACTACTTCAAAATGCTAGATTGGTGTAAAAAATATGCTAACCTTCTGTAAAAATGCCAAAATAAATAAATGTCACTATTTATTATGAAATCAGGGGAATAGAATATCAACAGAGGCGTCTCTAGCCCTTGTGGCGCCCGTGTGCAACCAGTACCCTGGCGCCCTCTAGTCTAGTAGGAGCGGAGTCAAAATGGAATAATATCAGATAAATTTTCAAACGGAAATTCGGATGCAAATGGTGCAATTTTAAATGATGTCGGGAAGCAAAAAGTTTTTTTAGGAAGGAAGGGGTTATAAGAATAAAAAAATCACAACTTTCTAGTTCTTTCAAAAATATTTAATTGAAAAACTATTATAGTTACCTAGCAAACAGGACGCTCGTACACACAAATATATATATATATATATACACACAAATGTATTTACAAAAAAGTTACTTTGCGAGCTTTTGCATTAGCGAAATCTATAACAATGTCACTAACTTCAATTTTGATTTCATGTTCAATACTTATTAATAATAAATTTGTCAATCTACTTTGCGACAATGTTGATTTATGGTAGTTTTTAATTATTTTTAGTTTAGAAAATGACCTTTTCATTACTCATACTCTGAAAGTAGGTCTGAAGTTGCCTGAAGAGCGGGTTGAAAGTAATACTTTTCAGCCCTAGGGAGAATCGTTTTCAACTGACAGCTGTCAAATTATTAAAAAAAAAAAAACATTTTTCTATTGAACCATGTTCCAACCTTCTATACAGCCACGATGTAAAATGGAAATAACATAAAGTTAAGTACCTATTAATTAAAGAATTATATTTTTTAAATAACTTTTTTACCTTTGGTATAATTAAGTTTGAACTATTTCTTTAGAATAACATAGATTTGGGCAAAATAATTACCATTTTTTCGATGATGAAAATGAAAAATAGGTAATGGCTGAATAGCTGGCCGGCCACAAAAAAAAAAGCATAAAGGCGGGAAAGCAGCAAACCGACCTTCATTTGTTTTTTCGAGTTGATTCATGTTTTTGATAAGTATTATTAGAGAATATATCTTTTTTTAATAACTTTATTATAATTATGTAAGTTTCAACTATTTCTTTAAAATAACATAGATTTCTGCAAAATATTTACCATTTTTTCGATGATGAAAATGAAAAATAGGTAATGGCTGAATAGCTGGCCGGCCACAGAAAAAAGAGCAAAGTAGGCGGGAAAGCGGCAATCCGATCTTCACTTGTTGATTGAATGTTTTTATTTTTACTTTCCTTGTATTCGTAATGAAAAGCACAGTGTTTACCTCGGGTTAAAGACTTATTTAGTCCCTCGAACTATTAGCGCCCTCGCATCGCTCGGGCACCAAACCCCGTCTCGGGACTAAATAAGTTACTTTCACCCCTAGGGTAACAATGTACTATTCGCTATGTGCGACCGTGACTGGAAGTGTCAGGTATATCCTCAGTGCTGTGGACAGATTTGGGAACATTTAAATTAATTTATTCGTAAACAAGTAATATAAAATATCCAACGGCGTAGTGGAATCATCAATAAACATCGGTAATAATTCGATTTCATTATAGAGCTCGAACTGTTCCACATCTGAAGAGCGAGCATGGCAAATTTTATTTTCTAAATTAGAACAATGTGTTTTTTTTGTATCAGAGTTCAAATCTTTCCAGTGTTTCAATTTTTGAAGAAATGAAAAATTACTTTATTTTCATTCAAAAGTTCGAACCGTTCGTCGAACTTAGTAATTGCGGTGTCTAACAAATAGTAGTAAAAATTTACTTTAAAATGTATTTTCGCGTCTGTTATCGGTTCATCCTCCACCTCATAATTAAAAAACCTTAGACGAGCGCGAGGGCGTGCAGGTGTGGGAAATTCTACTATTGCCTCGACTTCTTCCGCTACAGTTTTCGCCCGGTTAAGGAGCTCCTCAAAAGCGGATTCATTACGGAATTCAGACAAACTTATTTTTGCATTATCAATCATTTGCACCGCTTCTGACAATACAACGTCTGACTTTTGAAGGGCCTTGCTAACTATATTTATCTTGCTTAAAATTTCAAACCAAATAAGCAGAGAGCAGATGAATTTAAACGACTTAATTTTTGCGAATAATAAATTTGCCATATTTCTTGACTCTGCACCTTTGCTCCTATCGGAATATATAGTAAACAAGGCATCATACACTTTTCCCAGTTCAAAATGTAGAGCTTTTACTGCTTCAACCCTGCTCTCCCATCGAGTATTTGAGAGTGGTTTTAGACTTAAAGTTGGCACTTCTTTAGCAAGTATTTGTCAACGTGCTGTTGACGCAGAAAAAAAAACATAAATTTCCTGCACAATCGAAAAGAAATTGACAATTTCTAATGAACTTTTAGCAGCGTCATTAAATATCACCAAAGCCACAAAAGCCCGCCTGATGAGAAGTTTGGTTTTTCCAATATTTCTGTACGGCGCAGAAACATGGCCGGTTTGCCTCAAAGACCGACGCAAAATCGATGCACTCGAAATGTGGTGCTTGTATTATATAGTGTATTATCTATGCTGGCGGCGACTGCTGCGGATCCCTTGGTTGGCGTTTCGGACCAATGTTTCGATCTTGGAAGAACTTAGGATCAAGGAGAGGTTATCATCGACTGTACAGATGCGAATCCTCAAATACTTCGGCCACATTGTGCGAAATGAACGCTCCATTGAACGACTTGTTGTCCAGGGGCAAGTAGAAGGCAAGAGGTCACGCGGTCGATCCCCTACGCGTTGGACAGACCTTATAAAAGCTGCAACACAAACGTCCATAGTCCAAAGCTCCCGAGACGCTGAAGACCGCAACAAGTGGAGGCGCATCGCAAGGACTACATCATCTAAAGAGAAAAGTGCATCATCTGCAACCACGACCATTCTGTCAAGAATGTACGACTGAGGAGGAGAAAAAAAAAACAATCGGGGCAGTCTTTGGGGACTGTCGATAGAAGTGAAAACAAAAAGTACACAGGCCCCGCCCTAGTCGTAGCACTGGTTATGCCCCGCGCATGCCTATGTGGTGCTACGCCATAGCGGATGCTACGAGTGCTACGAACGGCTACGAAGCGTCACCGCACGTTACGTTACGTGACGATGAGTTCAATGTTTTTCCTTCACCTAAAAAGTGCTCAACGCGCAAGAAGTTTTCACTTCAAAAATCGTGTTATGATGTTGCAAACTTGCGTTGCGCGCGATGTTGGATAAAATCTATTAGCTAGTACGTAGTAGTCGTATGAATAAAAATATGTATAAAGAGATAGAAAATGAAGAATATGAGGCTAATTGCAATGTTTTTTTTTTTTTTTTACTTTTAGTCATAAAAAAAATATGCTAATACGTAAAAAAAGGGTTTTTTTTTTTACTACTATTATTATTAGTCGCACGGGACTGGTCAATGTGGCGACACTTGGCGGCCTATGTCGAGCAGTGGACGTCTTTCTACTGAAATGATGACTACTATTATTAGAACGCTAAACAAACTTGGCAATTTTTGGGCATTTTTTACTCGAGTCTTTGGCAGGTTTCAAACCAAAGTATGGCAGTATCGATAATTTTAAGATGGTCACACTGCTCCCTGCTCAGCAGCCACTAGTCAGTTCTGTCAAAATCGGCGTCCATTGTTGACGTTGTCTTATCGGATTCTTATCGTAGCCAATGTTTTATCTGATTTTTGCGTTGCCCTTTATAATCGTTATCTACAAACCTACCTGGCGTATGAGCTGACCTAGTAATACATACCTATTTTGGTGCAGATCTGAGATCAAGTTAATGAATGGTTTTTGAGTCAACATAAGAGTTGACTAAGGTAATGTTGTTGTTTGTTCATGTTCGAGAGAAGTGTTTCTAAAAATCTGTATGAAACCGTTGCAATTTATGTAAGTATTTATTATAGTATTGGCCTATTTTCCAGGTATAGATTCACGATGAATCAGTATCAAACGGAACGACGTCTTTGTTGGAGCTACTTGTTGGTAGCGGTGTTTGTCGCTGTGTCAGTTCTGTGCATTGGGATACCGTACAACCACTGGCGCACGACGTTGGACGTCTGTCCAGGCGGATACTTCGAGAACACGAACTGCGGCTGCATACTGTATGGAGTCAGCACGTTCCAGTACTTCAATGGCGGTCACAACTCATACTGCCTATATGCAGTGTTCGCGCCGCTACCAGTGTTTGTATATGCAGTAGTCATGGCACTGTTTCATATGTACAGAGTGTGTATCAATAATGTGGGCCAGTATGAGGATGAGAAATCTACAACAATGGAAGAAATGTAAGTTTTATTTTAATTCCCAAAAACTCTTATCTAACTTCTCATTATCAGTCTTGGTAACATTATGAGTCATTGTTTCAGAGAGGGCGAGTCAATAGTAGTGAGTACTCGGACCAGGGTGAGCAGGAGCAATGACTCGGTCATCTACTGCTGGATCCCCTCATCATGCATAGCAGCAATGTGTGCTGTGTACTCTCTAGTGCATGCTGCCATTTTGACTGATGGCTTCATCAAGACCTGCACACAGTACAGAGGGTACTTAGTCAGGGTAAGACAAGTTATTAATTATTTGTAGATTAAGCAATTTAATTGTGCATTATGAAACTGGAACGCTAGATTGGTTTTGTAGTCATTAACAGTCAAAGCAGTTCAATTTTGCAGGTATTCTCTATTGATATTTACTTCCGCATATCACGCACAATAGTCCATTTCAAGGACTAAGTGCGGAATCCTAAACCCCATGATAGATACTTCCCCATATTCCTGAACTTTTGAGTCACGATTATGAATCCCAAGTTTGACTGAACCCTGCGAACCTACCTACCTGAACCTCCCGTTAAATCTTACTATTCTTATCATTATTAGCATTAAGATGAGTAATTGCTAAAAAGAACAATGTACTGCCTTAGAGAACAATTATTCATTGTGTCTTTAATTAAGAAGAACTCTCAATTAGTTACAAGTCGAAAAGCAAGAAATTGGCAACCTTCATAATCACTTAGTGGTAATTAGGACTGCTAATAGTGTTAATCAGCATAATTCTCATTATCATATAATGTACATTACAGGAGCTCCATGCCACTGGGGACCATGCGACCGCGATACACTTTCGTCTAGCATGCCAAGCGATTTACGACTTTATGGACTACTTACAGAAGGACGCGCCAAATAGCCGCCGAGGTGACTTTATTAACACTGGTGTGGCTTTACAATTAGCTGTCATCAGTGCCTGGGCGGCTGTGGGAATATGGGTAGCAATTGTTGTGTTTACAGCCTTGAGAGCATTTAAAGAACGGCATGTACTCACATGCTGCGGCAACTGAAATAAACCATAGGTTTTTTGTAGTATTCAGTTGCGAAGATTTTGATAACGCACAGTATTAGCTTGGTGTACAGCTGATTTGTGACATCTGAAAGGAAAAGCTGCTGCTTTTTGTTAAGTAACAAAATGTTTTTTTTGGAATAATATCTTTTTTAAATGAACGATGAACAATTCGAGACTTTGATTTTGCCTCAGTGATAGACTACCGATAGACGCCCGCGAAAATTGGGATAGCTTAGCTAATTTGCATGACATCAATATAATTTATAACCTATGTTACTCGGGAAAGATGTAGCTTTCTAACGGCAAAATATTTTTTTAAATCGGTCCAGTAGTATTTAAGTTTATTCATTACATACAAAACTACATATCCTTTTCTCTTTATAATATTAGTGTAGATTGAACTTCCCACAGTGTAACTTCCAATTTATTATAAGTATTACTTTATTACCAGATAAGCCATAGATGTACGAGTCAAGTAGCTAAGACTGAGCTTTAAACCATAATTTTGTATTTTTAACTTTATTAGCATCGTAACAAATTAACATTCCACCGAACATAGGAACAACTTAGTTACGCAAGTAGTTTTATATCACATTTATTATAATAAAATTATTATTCTTGTTACCATTTTTTTGGTATTTGTGACATTTTATTATTGTATGTATTAGCAACTGTAAGTTAAATGTTCGTCCATTTGTCTAGATTTCAAGCTATATTTTTGATTATAGCATAATTTCTTATATTATTAAGATTTTTACAGAAATATACTTCCATTGTATTGTTCTTGTATGTACTATGTAGAAAGAAATTGTCGTCCATGTGCCGTCCAATTGTACTTAGATGTAAGTTATGTTTTTATTTTTAATTGTATTTTACTACAACTTATTAATTAATCATTTTACAAAAATAAATTATACAATTGGTATATAACTAAACTTTGCTTATTTTATTTCCTTTTGTAAAGTAACTAGACTAAGGTTTGCTGTTTATTATAGAGCTTAAAAAGACCAAAATATATCACATAAAACATTTAATATTAAACATTACAAAAACAACAACATTATAATGTTACAATTAATTAAACTCTAACATTTATTCTCAACGAATAATAAAGTACCTAAGTATAAGGATTTCTTGTGTAATATCAAAGACAACAAGAGCCCAACTTTTAATTCAATCAAAGTCACTTGGTAATAGCTGCCTTACAGACAAATGGCAGATTTTCATAGAGATAGCTTGACACCTCGAAAAAATCGGAGAGAAACACCGCTTTTCAAAATAATTGCTTACGCACAGAGGCGTCTCTAGCCCATGTGACGCCCGGCCGTGTCCAAACATTACCCTAGCGCCCCCTAGTAAGCGCGCGGTCAAAATGAGGGATTTTCTTTTTAGCTCTTCCCTAGTCGCTGGATAGATGGCGCTAGGAGTAAGTATGATAATGCAAGGAACGGAACCTGAAAAAACTGATTTTAACAAAGCGCAAATGTTGGTTATATTCGGAAGGTTAAGTAAATGAAAGTGTCAGTCCACGAGAGTATGTGACGTGACACAATGTTTTTTTTTCAAGCGTTTTGGCTTTGGCATAGTAAGTTCAACGCCATCTATAGAGTTCTTGGAAACTAAGTTTTTTTTTAAAACCTCAAAAGGAAAACCTCTCATTGAATGGGTACATGCCTACAAGTGACACAAACTGTCAAATTTCCCCAATAGTGAACTCTATTGTTTGGAGATGAAGAAGAAATTTGTCGGTTTTGGATACCATGATGTGTTATTGACCTCATATAAACATACAAAGTTCAATATCAATTGGAAACATTTGGGAAGGTAAGCTCACTCCGAGCGAGGCCCACTGTACGGGGCTCCGTAGCTAGCGGCGCTCGGCGCCCCCTAGGACCGTAGCGCCCGTGTGCAACGCACACCCTGCACACTAGCTAAAGACGGCCCTGCGTAAGCATGTTCTCGGGCCTCGGGTGAGAAGTCTCCGTATAAATAGGTCATCTTTTGAACGCCAGAGCATAAACGTACGCGCATGCTCCTTGCCAAGCCACAATTTCACCAACTTGTCACGTGGGTGACTAAGGCGGTCAAAAGGTTAAATAGTTCAATTTTACTTTTCACACAAACATTACACTTTGCTCTGTGGCTCATGAAATATAACATTAATATTACCTACATTTATTTTGTGTAAAACAATTGAAATAGAATTTGTGACTTATAAACAAGCTAAATACTTTGTAGAATAAGTACATTTATATAATCAGAACAGCTGAAACATCCCGCTAATTTTTAATTTCATACATTCAGACAAAATACCTTGTGTGAAGAAGATTACAGTATAATATAAATAGTAAAATACTTAGATTTACACAAATATTTAAGATAGGCCTTCTCTAGATTATACATAGTCATATAAAACTTGGCTTTTAATAATATCAAGTGGGGCAAAATTGTGACTATTCCTTTGGATTGTGTGCATCATATAATTTGTCAGCGTAGAGATAAATTTTAATTCCCTTTAAATATCTTAGATTCAAATGAATTTCAACATTGATTAAATATAATGCTGAAGCCTGTTACTTATATCAAAATATTGCTATTTTTAACGTGTCTCTTATATATTAACTAATTCATTACAACAACAATTTAATACTTTATCAAATGTTCATAAGAAGTTTAGGCATCTTCTTAAAAAATAATCTCTTTAAAGGAGTCTAAGAAAAATATCAATCACCATTAAAATCAATGAAACAGTGTCCTAATACAGTCTTTACAAAAATCGTGTAGATTTAAAAGTGGACAGATAAAATGTAAATACTTCAGAAATCACAGGTGACATAATCTGGAATGCATCTGGCACACACCCTTTGTCAATAAAATTGCTACATGGTAGGTAGTGCATTACCAATTTCTATCGATTTTCTATAATTCAATAAAAAGTTTGCTATTTTAAGTTCAAATGCACACTAACACCCATATTCTTAATCAAAACCTCATGATTTCCTCGACTCGAGTCTACCTCACTAAGGTGGTTTCACATTCTGTCCGCGCGTATAGAACTATGGGATCAAGGTGAACTTCCTCAAACATTCACTATAACATATCGTCGACCGACTCGCCCTTGGATGCCGATCCAAATAGCGAAGACAATGAATTAAAATGTAATTCAATTTATTAATAAATCGGTAGTGTAGACAATATAAATATTCAATAAAGGCAGATCGAAATACGTATAATATCAACGTGAGTAATATAAAAACTCTAGTACATAAATTGAGTAAATAGCATACTTTAGTCACATTTAGAACCATTCAGCCTGTAAGCTGAACTAACATCTACCTATACCGTCACAATAAGCTACATTTTGGCATATCATTACTAATTGAGTCTTACAAAATAAGCTTGTGATGACAAATTGTAATAAAAAAGAAGTGTCTTCTTAGAAAACACCCCTAAGATTTTGGCAAACATGATAACTATGGCGTTGTGACTTAAAATACAATGTGTTTCTAAAAATAATTCGAATTGAGAACAGTGCTAGTTTACGTGAAGATTCATTACTGATTCTGGCAGATATTAATGTAACAAAACAGTCACTGATTCCTTCAAGAGGGTGTGACGACATGATTTCGAGCGCGATCTGCAGTTTGACCAATTTATGAATAAGAAATTGGACACCGTTATCTCTGCAGACGTGGATTACAAAACGATAATCAGTCATCACTTAGCTTTTTCCAACTATGTTGGGGCAAATCTTACAAAATTAAACTATACATAAATAAAAGTTAACATTCGACATATTGCGACTTCACTTATACTAGCAACTGGACTTGGCATTATACTTTTTATACGTACTATCGTGGACACTCCCGCCTGATCACCACTAAGCTAATTTTTGCTTGCGCTCGCAACATAGAAACGCTCTCTAGCCCCGCCCCGTTGACTTTGTATAGAAATAATGAATGAAAAGATACCGAATCGGCCGAGCGCACTGACGACGCACACCAAACGAGAGTTATTGTTATTTTGCGCGCCAAAGTTGACGCTTTCCTAATAGGCCCAAACTTTATGGCGTGGTTCGGCGCCTCCGCATGATTTAAGCGAAAAAAAATTAAACTGGTCAGGCGAAAAAGATCACGACAGTGCATAGTATAGTTGTTACATTACACGAACACCCATTGTAATTTGTTAAAGTCACATGATGCGGGCTCGTGATTAGCAACGACTATAATGGTTTACTTGTTATTACCGCAGTCGGCTTCCCAGTCGTCGGATATAAACTTGGTGACGTGCGCACTAAATTGAGTGTAAGTACATGGATCATCGCAGAATGGTAACTTCAGCTCCAAGGGAACTTCCACCTTTGTGTTGTTGCGGTAGAATGTCTGAAATCATAGAAAATGCGACTTAGGGATAGACCACACTTAGGGACTTTTGTTCACCGGATAGAAATGACCGTTCCTTTTCATAGGTTGTTGTGTTGTTTTTTCATCTATTGGTTGACGTCCATTGGTTGTTGCAATTGTTCGCGGAAAAATTGTCCCTCGTCTGCGCAGGCCCTTATCGATGCGGAATTGAGCCGTTTAGAGTGAGCTACACAGGTTAAATTTCCAAAAACTAAAACTGCATCATTGAAATTTTGAAAAATCAATAATCCTAGCCAGGAATCGAACCCGTTGATCTTGGAAAAAAAACAATGTATCATTACACAAATCGAAAGTGTCAAAAAAAAACTCGCGTTTAGCTCATGTAGTTGTCTTAAGAGAAGTAGGAGTCATAGTGTGAGGCAATGTTATTAAAAACAACAATAATAATAAAAAAAAGTGGTACCCAGTGGTGTAACATACCTTGACAAAGAACGCCTCCTGCTCAATATCCTCGTGCAACTCGATGACGATGCTGGATCCGTACTCCGGTTCCAGCAGGTCGTTGAACCCGAAGGCGCGCCAGAGGGACACGACCGTGACGTCGTGTCCTGAGTACACGTACAGAGAGCGGTCCACGTTCTCGTGCGAAACTGTCTCGTCTAGGTAGTGCTTTATCTCCTTTAGAAGCGGCCCTGAAATAATATGGTGATTTTCACGCGTTTGTAATACTTGTCAATGGTGTCGATTCTGTTGTGCACAAACTTAACTTAATTTAGGCTATTGCTATATTTTACTAAAAGGCAGTGCGAGAAAAGGACGGCTATAGCTATGAACTAAGTTAGAGAAGTCAAACTAGTTTATGCCTTGCGCTTCACCGTGTTTTTAGTCGACATGTTTTTACGTGCACCCTTCATATGTATAGAAATATTAGTTCAAACTAAATTTGACAACTCTAAATTTACTTCCGTCTCTTTCTCGTTTTATTAGAGGGAAAAAGATAGCAATAGCCTAAATTAAGTTTAGTTCGTGCACAACAGAATCGACACCACTGGTATAATCGGAGATTATCAGCGAATTAAATTGCATTGGAGAGCAACGGTGGCCCAGTGGACTTACGAATAGTAGGTAGTGGGTTCGAACCCTGGCAGGTAATTAATTCTATCACCACTGCTCTCAAAACGGTGAAGGTGGTGAAGGAAAACGTCGTGAGGAAACGCAAAGGCATGTCCTAGAATAAAATATCGAAGACATGTGACGTCTACCAAACCGCACTGGGCCTGCGTGGTGGATTATAGGCCATTCCCTCTCATAGAGAGGAGGCCTGTGTCCCAGCAGTGGGAACATTATAGGCTGATTATGCATTGTTATTAAAACTTTTCTCATAATGCCTAGATTTTACGTAGGTACTGTCGTGGACACTTCCGCCTGATAACCACTAAACTAATTTATAATAATAATAATAAATGTTTTTTTTATAGTATTTTGTATAGAAATATTTAAAAATGTAAAAGATATGTAATGTAATGAATAAAGGAAATAATAATAATAATAAACCATTTATTTCAGGTAACAAAGACCCATAGATAAATACCTTAGCCTAAAAATACATACTAATAACAATTTTTGTTAGTTATGCAACTTAAAAAACTATGTTAGGACACACGAAGTGGCGGCGTCGAATTTATGTTTGCACTCGCAATATAGAAACGCTCTCTAGCCCCACCCCGTTGACTTTGTACAGAAATAATGAATGAAAGACAATACCGATCGGCCTAGCGCACTGACGATGCACGCCAAACGAGAGTTATAATAATAGGCCTAAACTTTAAGGGGGCGTGGTTCGGCGCCTCCGCATGATTAAAGCGAATTTTTTTTTAACTGATCAGGCGGAAAAGACCACGGCTGTACCTAAATTATACATAAAGTGTTTAAACTTTTCTTTTTATATTTACTTACCAACTTGTAGTCTCTGCAAGGTTTCATTATAAGACAGCAACGCTAAACTCAGCATGAATGGCATCCGCATTTTACTAGGAAACACAGTTCTCGTCCACTCCGGCAGCTTGAGGCCCGCCTCTTGCTCAGCTAGGAGAGTGCTGTACAAGAAGTCCACAGGGACGACACTGCGCATGCTCTGATTCGTGTGTTTACTCAAATAGTCGAATAACTCTGTGAACTTCGGATCGGAATTCTTTTCGGCCACTTGCTCGTCATACATCGCCTTCCATAGTTTGCAGGGTTTTGTTGCTGCTACTATCTGGAATGGAAATTATATTGAGTTCATGTTACACTGTTTTGTCTTGTGATGAGGAGGGAAAGAGTGATGAATATAATGTTGATGGATGGAGGGAGAGGAAGACCAAGGAAACGATGGATGGATTGTGTGAGGAGTGATATGAAGGAAAAAGATGTAAATGATAGCGTGACGGTTGGCAAAGGAGAATGGAAGAAAAAAAAATGTGAGCCGTCACGGGACGGGACGCCTGGCAATTGTGAAACATCGAAATTAATTTGTACAAGTGGTGTACAGAACGGTAGTGGTAAACATCGAAATAAATATTACTACTAATTATTCCCTGAAAAAAAAAGTCAATATAAAAACAAACACATAAAAGAAAATAAAAACAAAATGACTCAATTCGCAAAAAGAAAATCCTTAGGCTGGGATCGAACTCTAAGTCACGAGATCGTAACCCAGCGCTGTGCCCCGAGATCAGCTGGCTTGTTTTAAACCGTGGCGAATATGTAGATTTTATGCTGCTTCAACAGGTCGGTAATGTTCGGGATTGTTCGGACCAGGTTGACAACTTGACAGTTGGCGACGCGTCGCCACGGCAAGCGTCGCCACGCGATATCGGGCTGGTGTCTCCACTTCCAAAGCGCGTATTTTGCTTACACAGGTATAATACTAGTTATAAAAATGAAATTCATGACGTACATCGTCCAGTTCCTTGGGCAGAGAATGTACAGGTACGGGCTGCCACGGCAGCTCGGGATGCCACATCTGCCGCTCCGTGGGCGGGTACAGTCCCGCGAGGAACGTGTACGCGCTCATGAGACACCGGGACTTGTCGCTGCTGCGGATGAACACGTCCTTCTCACAGTACTCTTCAGGGATGAAGTTGGCATAGTAGCTTCTGTACTTCTTGCCCAGCTCATACAGTTGAAGCTTGCCAGCCTAGAAAGACCATCAAAATTAGTTTCATTCTTAAACACACAGCATTTGTAACTTTTGTTTTCAAAGTTTTAGATAACAAAGTTTAGCAAGCAATTCTACAGCAGTTGACCTCATAAAATACTTATTTTTAGTTTTCTTATCTTAACTCAATTTTTGTTTTCTTATCTTAACTAAACAAAAATTTCAGGAAACTGGTGCCCTGACACAGTGAGGCGGGGTCACGGCAGGCCACGAAGGAGATGGCGGGACGAACTAGACAGGTTCAGTCCGAACTGGAAGGAGGACGCGCGGGTTCGCGAGAAGTGGAAAGAATGGAGGGAGGCCTTTGCCCAGGAGTGGGACAGAGCAGGCTAGAAAAAAAAAAAAAAAAAAAAAACTCAATTTAACAAACAAGTCTTATTACCATTATTGTTTCATGATGTTTAGATCAATAGTTATCTTGTTATAGTTATAATATTAACTTCTGATGTAATGTTAAATAAATCTTGGTGGAAAATAACTTCCATTGTTTCATCATGTTTAGATCAATAGTTATCTTGTGATAGTTATACTATTAACTTCTGATGTAATATTAAAGAAATCTTGGTGGTTTGTACAAAATGGATGTGTAATGTAAAGCATCCAGCTCACTGGTGAGGCCTATGTCCACTCATGGATTGCTATTATTGGTGAATGAAGATGATAAATAAACCAGATACATTCTGTTTAAGTCCCATGTAATAGGGGGTGAACCTATTGCCATCAACCAGGCACAAAACCAGACACCGTGGCTGCTACTGACATATTCCCGATGGAAAAATCCGGCACTGCAGTCACGCTTGCAATGGCTAGACCAATAGGCTTGTGTCCTGAAAAAATCTAATTAGTCACTCAGTTAAATTATCAAAAGCTATTTGACACGAACTTTGTTACGTAAACCAAAATTGACGAAGATACGACGCTTTTAAAATCTTAATACGTCACGCCGTGCTATAATTTTTAGTGCGTTGTGACGTCGCCACTCTCGAGTTTTGATGCGTTTTATCTTTGTAAATATTCATTGATTTACAAAAACAAAAAATACGTGTCTATTATTTTCCAATACTCTAACTGACGGACTAAATAGATTTGCAATTTATTGATGGTGGAAACCAGCCTATTGTTTGGATACGATAATGTTACTTTGGATATGATAATGTTAACTTACATTAGTCAGACTGCCAAGTCCATCAGGCCATTGATAATTTTTGTATGGGTCACTGTTGTACGTCTCTACCGGGGTCCTAGCTCCATGGCGGAACAGCTGGGAAATTAAACTTATAATTAATATTGCTTAAATAGAGAAATAATAAATGGGAGGCCAGAAAATGTAAATTTCTAAATTATGTAGAAACATTTAGTAATTTACATTTTCTCTCTGGCCTCAGCTTATGCTTGCGGGTAACAAATATCCATACATCCATACAAACTTTCTTATTTATAATAAATATGAATATAATATAATGAAACCAACGTTAATTTACATTTTACTTTTAAGATTTTGTATGAATGATTGACATGAATTATTACGAGTTTAATTGAGACTAGGTTTCAATGAAATTCTGAAACAAGATTTTACAATATTTAATTATGAAAAATTGCAGTGGCAAATAATAAAACCTGTTAAATATTTAAGATTTTGTAAACACATGAATTATTAAGAAATTACTTAAAAATTCTGAAACAATATTTGCAGTGAGAAAAATTACAGTGGCAATTAATAAGACCTGTTTAATACTTACAATAATAACAAGACGCAGGGTCTTAGACTCGTAAGGCAGCGTCTCACTGAGCACACAGTAACCGAGCAAGCAGCTAAGCACTGCTAGTCCAAGTACCACTACTGCAACTGTTGATGACCGCTTGGGGATTTGGTGGCACGCTGAGCGCTCCACCTTAGGCGTCGAAGGCCTACGCCATGTATTCTCATCGTTATCATACTCCATTGGCACTGAGTCGCGAATAATTGAGTACATAAATAAAGCTATACACAACAATAGCAAAGGTTAATACCAAGTGAAAATATAACCTTGTGACGAATGAAAGATAATGCTACACTTGTTACATATACAAATAATGGCACTTATCTCCTACAACAGTACATGTTTGTTTTAAGTTTTTGCTTTCACATTACGAAGAAATACGAGTATCATTGAATGTTTGGGCACTGAACGAATACAACTATTACACTGCACGTGATCTGGTGGTTGGGTTCTAAATAAAGCTTAAGTTAGAGAGCATTAATGCTAAAGTACGCAGTCTATTATTAATGACAAAAAAATAAATTAATTAAGAAATTCGCACCTCGGTTCAAACTGATTGACTTTGATTGATTGACGTTTGCAGTGTTGCCAGTGGCAGATAGTCAAATATAACATAAGATGTATAATATAACATAAAAAGCCCAAAAAGTTACATTTTCACGAGAAAAGTTACATTACCTCAAAATGTGGAAAACGACACAATACTTTAGTATAGCACTTTTCAAAAACTAAAATAAGTTTACTGTCCTATTTTTTAAATTTCGAAAAAACCATGATAATTGTTGAACGAATAATCAAACTGGCGATGCTGAAAAAGAAAAAAACATACAATCAATT
Organism: Xestia xanthographa; assembly: GCA_905147715.2. Classification (NCBI taxonomy): domain Eukaryota; kingdom Metazoa; phylum Arthropoda; class Insecta; order Lepidoptera; family Noctuidae; genus Xestia; species Xestia xanthographa. The sequence goes on along the minus strand of LR990645.1, from coordinate 21,640,588 downwards.
ATTCGAAGAAGAGAGAAGCGTCCTACGTCCTACCAATGATCGATTCGCCGCTAGTCACCACTCGCTTGCTAGCTCGCTTATTATGTAAGCGGATGGAAGATTGAGAAATACACGCGAGTGAGTGAATACGCGGTACGATGAAGTGACAGATTTTCGCGCGGACATCGCATCAGTCCACAAAATAAAATGCGCCAACGCCAACATGACGAACAAAAACAAAAACATTTTTGGATGCGTTTCGTTTCAAGATATTTTTATGTTTGCCCTAAAAGTAACACAAAAATAACATATTGAGTTGTGTAACATGGAGGTAACATGAGAGGGTCAAAAGTAATGTAAAATGTTACAAAAGTAACATTCTGGCAACGCTGGACGTTTGGCTTTGGTCGTCTCGTCTCCAGTGTTGCCAACTCAATTACTTCAAAATGTGCTAGATTGGTGTAAAAAAATATGCCAAAATTATGCTAACCTTCACAAAAAAATGCCAAAAAATGTCAGTATTTATTAAGAAATTAAATCAGGGGAATAGAATATCAATGTCTTGATATTCATCAACATTAGCTGATGTGGAAGGCTGAGAGATAGAGTCGTAACTCTCTTTGTTACCGATACAAAGTAGTACATTGTCTGGTACAGTGTAAGACTACCAGCACTTTCTTGCTCTTTTTAGGCCGAAGCTGACGTACATAATAACATTCAGGGTTCTCACCGCCAAACTGCCGCGGAGTTGAGTATTGATTTCAAGAAAGATTGTGATTTACATTCTTTTCATATTTTACAAAATATGTCAAAAAATTATGCTATATGCTAAACGCCGAAAAATATGCTAAACAAGAACAAAATATGCCAAACTTAGCATATAATATGCTAAAGTGGCAACACTGTTCGTCTCGTCGTCTTCTGACATTTTTTGACATTGGCAAATGACAAGACAGTACTGCTTTGAGTGAAGATTTATTTCCGCAGATAACTAACAGTAAAAAGGCTAAGAAGATGTTTGTATGAAGCCTGGCCGGCCAAAGCCTAAAGGGCAACACTGCGCGGCGTTGCGGCATGCCACATTGCACATGCCGCATGCTACAACGACTTAAAATATTGCATATTGCGGCAAAAAATCGTGCCGCATGGCAACACCTTGCGTCATGCTGCTAAAGGTACTTCATCAGCCATATTCTACGGTGTCTTGTCCCCTCTATCAATCAAGTTGGAAGACCAAAACACTCCAATAAAATTTACAGCACGATGCTTTAAAAATTATCTAGGCAGTATAGGCACGATGTTGCCTCGGCGTAAAATAGGCTGGCGCATCTAGATGGTTATTTGTAACATACCACAGTATGTCGCATGCCGTATTCTGTAGCGTGCTGCAATGCCGCACAGTGTATCCGTGGTGCGGTGTAAAGCATCCATAAGTACCATATCATTTATCTTATTTTTTTTTTTCAGAATTGCTGTTACGCGTTACACCTCTCTGAATTATTTCTTTCTATCTCTATGCTCTGAATCGATAGCTGATGACATCAATACAAACAAATTTTCTAAAGTGTCACGTTTCTGTTTCATTTACCAGCTATCATAGTTGTGCCGAAAGTGCCATCAGCGAATTTATATCTCGGAAACGTGATACTTATGAACATTTTGTCTCTTTCTAAACTGGCGTTCCACACTCACGTATGAATTTTTTCCCTGAAAACGTGACCGATGAAGATGTTCGTTTGCACTAAAAGGGTTTCGACTGAGGAACAATATCTGTGATAAAAATATGTTAGCGGATTACTGATGGTCCATTTATATGGTAGATGCTCTGTGAAGGACACTGACACAAATCAGAATTAAAACAGCTAAAAATGGGGAAAACTTTGCAATTTGTAATAGGTACTTTCAATGTAAAGACAAGGACATGTTGAAGTCCTCCACGAGAGCGTTCGGGAGGTTCCTGCACAGAATCGGGCGGGAGGAAACGCCCGGGTGCTTCCATTGTGAGGATCGACCGGAGGACATGGTGGAACACACGGTGGAGGTGTGCCCTGCGTGGGCGGAGCACCGCCGTGTCCTCGAAGCGGCGATCGGCGGCGGCGACCTCTCGCGTCCGGCCCTGGTGCAAGCCATGGTCCGGAGCGAGACGGAATGGGACGCCGTCACCTTCTTCTGAGAAGCAGTAATGCTAGAGAAGGAGGTGGCGGAACGTGAAAGGGAGAGAACCTCTCAACGTCCCGGCCGCCGCGGGAGACGGCCCGGGCGCCGGGGGCCACCACCACGTGGCCCCCGGCCACCGTAGGCGCGGGCCTGTGGACGGTGGGCTATGGGCTAGCTCGCCGTCCGTCCGTCTCATGACGACAGGCCGTGTCGACGGCGCGTTCGTGTTCCACGCGCGCCTCAAAGAGAGTCAGCAAAAGGGAAGGGGTCCGTAGGGACCGATGCCTGCCGGGGTTGCGGGACTGTTCGAAAGAGATACCGTGGCCCCGGAACACAAAGGGCGATGAAGGAACATGGATGGGTTTTAGTCAGTAAAAGTCTGACACTCCCTCCTGCTCCGCCCAGAGCGGGAGGAGTTATTTGATGATTTCCCATCCGAAAAAAAAAAAGGACATGTTGAAGTTTAAAAATTCTTAAAATAAATATTTTGAAAACTGAACGTCCTATTTTTTTCTGAATATCAGAATCTTCAATCTTTTAGGCAAACACATGGTTTTCATCTCGTGAACAAAACCGCTGTAAACTACTGTAATAAAATTGCGGAAGTTAGGCGGGACAGGCTGTTTACAAAAATATTCCAAGCCCCTTGAATTTCGCGCGCAGTGGGAAGTGTCGGAATTCGTCGGGTGCGTTCCGAATTAAGCTGTAATCGATTTGAGCGTCTATAGGGAACGTGCACAACGACGGTGGTGCCAACTGGCGTCACCAATCCGAATCATGTACCAAATTAATACTTGACATTGACATGTAAAACAAGTAAACAGAATTAATTTTATTATTGAAAATGATTATTCTAGCTAATCATAATCCATTGTTGCATTTCTGGATGTACCAATACATCCACAAAAATGAAAATTAATCAAATAGCGTAAAATAATAAAATTCTATTACTTTCCAAAGAATAGTACTCTCATACCATGTTTAAAGTGAAAAACGCAAAAAATGGATAAATGCAGTAAGAAACATATTTGAAAACAATTTGTTTTTGTTACACTCTGCATTGAAAAAGTTCAATGGCCTTCAAAATCAACCGTCCAAGCAAACATGCCAAGTACAATTTAAACTTCAGCGAACAAACACATTAGACTGCACTGAAGTTCACATCGAATATTCCTCAACAGTTACACAAAGAGTCCACATGTACTCAGATTATAAACATGGTTATACAATAAAGTTTTTAGTTGGCGGCACTCCTTGTGGTTTCATAAGTTTTGTATCTAAATGCTACGGAGGGCGTTCTAGTGATTGCTAATAACAAAATATGGGTGTGGATTAGACTGCACTGAAGTTCACACCGAATATTCCTCAACAGTTAAACAAAGAGTCCACATGTGTTCGGATTATAAACATTGGTATACAAATAAGTTTTTACTTAGCCGCACTCCTTGTGGTTTCACAAGTTTTGTATCTAAATGCTACGGAGGGCGTTCCAGACTGCACTGAAGTTCACACCGAATATTCCCCAACAGTCTCCACATGAACTCAGATTATAAACATGGATATACAATAAAGTTTTTAGTTGGCTGCACTCCTTGAGGTTTCCTAAGTTTTGTATCTAAATGCTACGGAGGGCGTTATAGTGATTGCATAACAAATGATTGTGGATTGATTTGTTATAGCCTGGAGATACTGTTCTTGCTGATAAAGGATTCCCTTCCATTAAAACATGTGTTGAAAATAAGAAAGTTGTTATAGCCACCATTTTTTCATGAACCACAATTTTCATCAGAGAAAGTAAACGAAACATACAAAATTCATATTGGTCAACATTCATGTTACGCTGACGATCACTATTGATAGACCGAAACCCATGTTTTATACCTTATAACATAATCAAAAATAATATTTTTCAAGAGATAATTATTTTGCGTGACAGCATAAGTTTCCTTTACTGTCCGCATAGTGTCTCTTTTGTCGTTTAGTGCTGCCACCTATAGTTCCTGCACGTTCCCTATAAACCCGCCGAATTACCGTGAGCGCGATATCGATGTCCCTTGAATCGTCATAGATGTTATCAGTCAATGAAGCCTAGGAGTTATTGACTATTACAACGTTTGTACAAAAACTCTCTAGCACTTTCATAAAAATAATTTAATCTAATAGGACGTAGGTCTCATAATTTTATTATGCCCGTCACAATGATATTCTAACAAACAGATATATTATACACCTACAAAACCACCGAAAAAAGTGTGCCGTGGGGGAGAGCCAGCTCACATACACGCAGTGACGCAGAATAAAGGAAAAACAGGCCAATTGACACGTTTTCGAGTCTTCACGATTGCGCGCTCATAACATATCTGTTTAATTAAATATCATTGGCCCGTCATAAATTCTCTGTCCATGGAGGTAGGCGCGTCAAGTACTGCCCTGGCTTGCGCGTAGCTGAATGGACGCTGGAGCCGAGGAGCAGGATGTAGGACCCACAGGGTAGGCGGTAGTGGTGCCGGATGCCCGGTGCTCGTAGAGGCGTCGTCGGATGCCGGATGCCGGAGAAGGCGACTCGTTGGTGGCGAGCGTCGCTACCAGGTGACGCGGCAACGGTCCACACGGGTTAAACCCGGTCAAAGAAAAGCCCGAACTTATGACGATACTTGTTAGAGTTATCGCGTTGAAGTCATATTTTTGCGTTCTCAAGTTCTTTTCATTGTATTTAAGTGAAATCATCCGCTCTAAATATGGTAAAATTGTGTTGTGTGAAGGGGTGTAGTAGTAAGGGGTATGCTGGAAGTGGAATTTCGTTTTTCAGGTAAGTTTTTTAACTTTGTTTGTATACTACGACTAGGGTTACCAATGTTTTAGATTGATAAACGGGAAATATCCAAAACAAATATTAAAACAGCTAAGTTCGAAGTTTCGAAGAAACATCGGACATCGCACATGGCGTCGCGTCGGTAGTAGTTTGCTTAATAAATACAAATATTGTTTTGTTTCCAAATTGATTCCATAATAATGAAAATCTGCAGCAACGGTGGCTGAAGCTATCTCGCCTAGAATGCTATGGAGTTGCAGGTCATCATCATTAAATAATAACCTAACAGTAGTCTGTAACTGTCTCAAGAGTTAGTGTGATTACACTGCGTTACACGATTTTGGTACCCTCTTAACTGATAGCTGGAATGAATAGGTAATGAGTCACAGATGAAATGTTCCAAACATATGTGGTATCCATCACGTCTAGTTTTCGAGGTACAGTCAATTATATCGTAGGAATACCTTTACTTTGGAAAAGTTGTTTGTTTTTATCTCCTTTATTAAAATATGATGTAAAAAAAAAATATAACTACCCTGTTACCGCTTTCGATGTATTGTACTTTTTAAATATTTTGTTTTGTTTAGTAATCGTTTCCATTCGATAACGTCGACATCTTTGTGCATATTTACTTGAAAATACAAAATGAATACTGGACTAAGTGGTCGTCGCAACTGCTCAAATGCACCAAATAAGTTTTGTTACGTTTGCGGACAGTATATTGTGAAATCACAAACGAAAAATGTTTCCGAAAAAGTGAGAAGTGCATATTTACTATATTTTGGACGTGCTATTAATCAAGATAAACCATGGATACCAAAGTTTTTTTGTGTTTCGTGCTATGCTACTCTCATATCTTGGTTCAATGGGAACAAGACATCAATGCCATTTGCCATACCAGCTTTATGGCGGGAACCTAGTAATCATTTTAATGATTGCTACTTTTGCATGACTGACATACGTGGTTTTACAAAGAAAATCAAGCACAACATCAAGTATCCTGACGTTCCTTCAATGTCGAAACCAGTACCTCACAGTGAAGAAATGCCTCCTCCTTTACCTCCCTCCAAAAATGAAATTGAGGTTCCAGAAGAACCAGATTTGCCAAATGTTGTAGAATACAGTGAAGAAAGCAGCGAAGACCCCGAGTTTTTACCTTCAACAAGTTCTCTTGGCCGTCCACATCTGATAAATCAAAATGAATTGAATGATTTGATACGAGACTTAGATTTATCAATTAGGCAAGCTGAATTACTAGGATCTAGATTAAAAGAGTGGAATTTGTTGGCTCCTAACACAAATGTATCTGTGCAACGAAAACGTAATAAGAAACTGGCTTCATTTTATTCAAATTTTGAAAACATATGTTACTGTAACGATATCGAAATTTTGATGAGTGAGTTGAACATTCCTTACCAAACACAAGACTGGCGTTTATTTATTGATGGTTCAAAAACAAGTCTGAAAGCGGTATTGCTTCACAATGGCAACAAGTATGCATCAGTACCGATAGCATATTCAACTGTTTTAAAAGAAACATATGAAAATATGAAATCAATATTAAATTTAATAAAATACAAAGATTACGGCTGGAAAATATGCGCTGATCTCAAAGTTATAGCTATTTTGCTCGGATTACAGGGTGGATTTACTAAATACTGTTGTTTTCTTTGTATGTGGGACAGCAGAGCCACAGAAAAGCACTATACTACAAAAGTATGGCCAGAAAGGTCAGAGTTTGTTTGCGGAAAATCTAATGTGAAACATATACCATTGATAGATCCTAAAAATGTCATTTTACCTCCCCTCCACATAAAACTTGGTTTGATGAAAAATTTTGTGAAGGCTATGAATAAAGAGGGAGATGGATTTTTATATTTAAAGACAGTATTTTCAAAATTAAGTGATGCAAAACTCAAGGAAGGGATATTTGTGGGACCGCAAATACGCACATTGATGAAAGACCCAAATTTCGACAAAAAGCTTACTAATAAGGAACTTGACGCCTGGTTATCACTTAAAGCAGTTATAAAAGGGTTTTTAGGGAACCACAGAGCCGAAAATGCGGAACAGCTGGTTAACGACATGTTAAAGGCATACGAAAAGTTGGGTTGCAGAATGTCATTAAAAATTCACTTTCTTCATTGTCATTTCAACTATCTGGTGTCCACGACACAAGCCTCGTTGCTTAGTGTGGCACTAGATGGCGCTGTGTGTAATGTCCAGCAATATTATTATTATTATATTATTATTATTATTATATTATTTTCTTTCTTTCCATCTAATCTTGGTGCGGTCAGTGATGAGCAGGGTGAGAGGTTCCACCAGGATGTAAAGAAGCTTGAGGAACGATTTCAAGGTCGTTGGGACACAACCATGCTAGGTGATTACTGTTGGCATTTAAAACGAGAAGATCATTCAGAGCACAAAAGAAAAAGTTAAATTTTCATGATATTTTGTATTAAAATTTTATGAAATGGCTTTTTTTGAGTTTTTTTTACCTAAATGATAAAATTAAACTTGATGAATGTAAAAAATTCTGGTTGATTTTATTAGATTTCTTTAAAATATGTTTTTGCCTTTTAATTTTTAATATAAATTGGCACATTCTTACAGAAGAAAAATGAGACGTGATGAAAAGAAAATTTGTATGTATTTAATAAGCGATAGGTATAAATAAGAAAACATGACATTTCAAAGCGGGTACTCAAAATTTTTTTTAATTTGTAACGCAGTGTTATTGAACACCCTATTAGAAAGAGACAACATCCACTCTTGAAGCTTTCTCGGAACGTTTTTGGGTTGCCCGTCCTCATTCCAGTTAGTTTAGAAGTTCCTTGGAAGTAACTTTAGCAGCATGACGCAAGGTGATGCTATGCCGCACGATTCTTGCCACAATGTGCAACATTTTAAATTATAGTAGCTGCATGCAGCCTTGTGGCATGCCGCAATGTGTCACAGTGTTGCTCCGGCGCCGTAATGCCTTTAGCTGTCATAATCGTGATATCTAAATCGGAACGTTTTAAATTTAAGTGAGTGCTGCTGTGAGCCAATATTTTGTCATTCGGAATGCAGCCGAAATGAGCCGAAATCTAAACGTCAATGCGGTCAATGTCAAATTGTCAAACCGTCATAACTTCTGAAATTATGTCAAAACAGCGTTATCGAGGAATTTATTTTTATTTCGTTTCAAGAAGTTTATGAAATATAAATCATAACTTTTATATGAAAATACAAGTTATAGGTGAGTAGTTTAATATTTTATACAAAAAATCTGCAGTAAATTATGTATTCCAGGACCGGCAATCGGCAAAGTAGAGCAACTACTTGATATAAAACTTATATAGTAAAACTTTTAATAAAATAAAAGGGACTGAGTTCAATGTATACTTATATACATAATTCATTAGCCGCTCTACATTTTACTGTTTTTAATATAAAAATCGACGTAACTTTAAACAGTTAATTTATGTTAATGGTAGGTTCCGTTATAGGTATACTCGTATCGGGTAAAAGTAGGCCTAAGGCCCAGCGCACACCGCTGGAGGCGCAGCGGAGCGCATTTGAAGACAACAATTTAATATAAACCTTAACTACCTTGATATACGGTCGCGCACATGCTGTTGTAGTAGCTTGAGGGCGCTCAGAGTGCCGCGTGCGAATTTATTCTTCTAATGACCGTCACACACCACATTATCAAGTAATTTGTTTACATACAAAATATTTTAATTACAAAAAAAAAAAACAGATCAACCTTTTTTTTTAAATGATTATTATAATAAAATTATCTTACAATAGGGTAGATGACAAAAAAAAAACTAATTAGTACATCAGATAGATTTCAAAAAAATATTGGACACATTTTTTCTTTTTGCATGTAAACAAAAAATGAAGAAGATGTGACGTCACATTTAAGTACATTTGAGATGTCCCAAGCACCTACTCATGATATTTGACACGTTTTATCATCGTCAATTTTTATCAATCTGATAAAACAAACTACGTAGGTATCCAATATTTTTCGCTAATCTAACTGACGGAGTAAACAGAATCATATTTTTTAGTCAGTCATCATCTCTATTATTACAGACTAGTAGAACACTCCACATCACCCTTGCAGCACAATGCCTTTCTTCAGTGGAAGATGTCTGAGCACTGCCAAGCTGGTGGGCAAGACTGCCCTAGTGACCGGCTGCAACACGGGCATTGGGAAGGAGACAGTGCTGGATTTTTACAAGAGAGGTAAGTCATAAAAAAAATACAAGTTTTTATTTATAAAACCTTTTGGAAAAACAACATCACATTAGCACATGCAGGTAAAAAATGTAATGATCATAATTATCATGTTTATGATTTTCAAAGGTATCTGGCTGCTTGGCTGTAGAATAAAGTAATGTTAAAATGGAGAGGAGGTACTTAATGGGTTCAGCCTTCAACCTCAGATTCATAATGCAATCAAACAATGAATAATAATGATTCTCACGTGTTTTTTCCCTTCATTTTAACCAGTATCTTATGGTTTACACATAACAATAGTTTAAAAATTTTGAAATACAGACAATGTAATCAAAAAAAGTTCCTTAAATTCTGTACTATTTATAAATTTGGTGTCATTATGAATATTTAAAGTAAAAGTTTTAATTCCACAGGCGCCAAGGTGATAATGGCGTGTCGCAGTATGGAAAGAGCGGAAGAGGCGAAAACCGACATAGAGAAACTCTGCAAGGATCTGCCAGATACTGGCAACATTGTTCTAGCGAAATGCGACCTCACCTCTTTGAAATCAGTCAGAGACTTTGCACAGAGTATTCTAGATACTGAACCCCAGATTAATATTCTCGTGAACAATGCGGGTGTCATGATGTGCCCCAAGAGCGAGACAGAGGATGGGTTTGAGATGCAGTTTGGAACAAATCACTTGGCGCACTTTTTGCTGACCATGCTTCTGCTGCCACGTATCAGGAATAGCACCCCAGCGCGAATTGTAACTGTTTCGTCTAGAGCACATATTAGTAAGTTTAAATAGAAATTAATTTAAGAGGACTTAGCACTAACGCCCGGCATTAATACGGATGATGACCGTCTAAAAAAAATATGATTCTATTTAGTCCGTCAGTTGATTAGCGAAAAATATTGGATATGTGTTTTTTGCTTTATCAAATTAATGAAAATTGACGAAGATAAAGCGTGACAAAGATCATGAGTGGGGGCTTGTGACGCTACGTTTGAGTAAAAAATGTACTCATATGTGACGTCACACGAGTTTTCCACGCACTATATTGTATCTTCTTTATTTTTTGTTTACGTGAAAAAAGAAAAAATATGTGTCCAATATTTTTTGGAAATCTATGTCGGACTAATTAGATTTTTTTTTTGTCATCTACCCTTAACATTTTTTTTAATCGAGTATACAACTATTTTTTAACAGGTTTAAATTTTTGCGACAATTTCTTTCAAATACGTTCTAAGCCCACAGAAGTCTCTCAAATATTTCCCTCACAATAAAAAAAAAACAATTGTTTTATATTAAATCTTCATGTATCTATTTCAGGGTATGGCATCAATTTCGACGACTTGAACTACAAGAAGCGACCTTATAACGCAGCAGAGGCCTACTCGCAGAGCAAGCTCGCTAACGTTCTGTTCTCCCGAGAATTAGCGGCGAAGCTGAAGGTAATATTTATAAAACTTTAGTTGAAAAGATTTATTTTGTTTTAATCTTTTATTTCATAACTTTAAATTGAAATAAAATATCGCTCATCTAAGGGGCTTAAACTGTGCGTATTGACTTTTCTGAGCGTCGGCATTAAAACCCCAAAATCGCCTAGCTTGAGCTATTACTACTACGTATAGAGAAGACAGCGCGAACAAAATCTGTGCTCAGTGCGGGGCGCGCGGGGGGTCTAACACCGTATATAAAGGGAGTAAAACACCTCTTAACGTAGCCGAAAGGCACTTGTTCTCCCCGTCATGCGTCATTGCGATCATTTTTTTGTTCTACGCCATACCTGGGAACCTTCTAGTTACGGAGATATTGGGGGTCAGAGTTCCAACTTTTTGACAAGTTTTTTTTTTAAATACAAGTTTTTAATGCAAGATCTTTACTTTAAACACCTCCACCCCCGTACTTTTCAATCACTCCATCAGCACAATGTTTTGAGTGCGTTACATTGAGTTCTACCACAAAACATGATTTTTTACCCAAAAAAAAAAGTTGTTTCCCAGCAATAATTTTTGCGTAAAGTTACTTAGTTTGATGTACAGAATGCTTGGTTGACGGCTTCGTAATGAGGTCTTTTACACCCTGTATAGATGTTCTGTAGCAAGCAAGCGACTGAGTGAACTGCAGCCGGTCGACATTAATTGAACGCAGCACAGATTTTGTTCGCGCTGTCTTCCCTATACGTAGTAGTAATAGGTCAATGGCCTTAAGGCCCTTCTAACCCTAAAATTAGCAACTCTATTTGCGGTGGTTCAAACTTCGTTTGAAATACTGTTACTGTTAGAATAAAGTTCTAATCAGCTTGCACTACAAAGCGGTTGCTACGTCAGTGATTGCGACCGAATAGTGCGAAATGAGTGTTTTTTTGCGTCTAATTAAATAGACGTCAATAACCTAGAACTCTAAAGCATTGATTTTGTCTATCAGATTTTATATTAATTGTGTATTTAACGAGTTCTGCTTTTTTTACTAAAGTGGCGCTAGTGTGCACGCCGAAAATTTGGGGAGCCCCTTAAGGACTTTCGCAAAGTAGCGCCTTCCATAACTTATTATCTTACCTTTTTCCACCTCAGGAGCACAAAATCGAAGGCATCAGCACATACAGCCTGCACCCGGGCGTGATCAAGACGGAGTTAGGGCGGCACCTCAACGAGACGCTGTTCTGGGGCGCGCGCCGCATCATCGGCTTCGTGATGGCGCCCTTCATGAAGTCGCCCGAGCTCGGCGCGCAGACCACCATCTACTGCGCCGTGGACGACAAGTGTGCCGACGAAACCGGGCTGTATTACAGGTATGTTGTGTACTTGTTGTATATTTTGACTTTTGTTCTTTGAAATAAAGTTCAAATTACATTGACGTACACTTTCACTGTAATTTAAACTTTATGTCAATAAAGCAAAAGAACTTCATCAGTGCTTTTAAATAATATAAGGATACTCCATGGGGAGGCTAACTGTGGAACTAATGGCGCTAGCATAACTGGTTCCCAACATCATCATTGGTTGAAAATGTGGTAATGTCATTTTATATTTCAAAAGAGCTTAACCTCATTGGTCAGATTGAGACCAGCTATGGTGGCGCCATCTTAGATTATCTTTGCCTGTGTCTCTCCATTACCAACTTCCTTGTTGATTTAGTTGTTGCAAGCGCGACTGCTGAACATGAGGTCCTGGATTCGATTCCCGGGTCGGGCAAAGTATTATTGGGTTTTTTTTAGTTCCAACAAGAATTTCTCAGTAGCAGCCACCAAGTCTGAATTTGTGTCCAGTTGATGTCAATAGGCTCGCCCCCTATTACATGGAACTTAAGAAACATAACTGGTGAAATGTGGGTTCACTATTAGGTACATCTGTGCTTAACCCTTATGATTTCGGCGTGGTGTTATATTTTCTTGCCTTCGTTGTTTATCGTTGGATATCACGACAATGGTGTTGATTCTGTTGTGCACAAACTAAACTTAATTTAGGCTATTGCTATCTTTTACTAAAAGGTAGTGCGAGAAAAGGACGGCTATAGCTATGAACTAAGTTAGAGATGTCAAACTAGTTTATGCCTTGCGCTTCACCGTGTTTTTAGTCGACATGTTTTTACGTGCACCCTTCATTTGAATAGAAATATTAGTTCCAACTAAATTTGACAGCTCTAAATTACGTCCGTCTCTTTCTCGTTTTATTAGAAAGAAAAAGATAGCAATAGCCTAAATTAAGTTTAGTTTGTGCACAACAGAATCGACACCAATGTTACCTTTATCGTCTTTCCTTTATAGTTGGTGCCAGTTAAGATGAGAATAGCGGTCATTGACCCACCTACATTTATTAAACTTCTTAACTTTGAAAACCCAAAAATAAGCCTGTCCAAGTCTGGAATCGTCATTTATCGTGATCTTCAACATTTTTTTGTAATGAAAAACGATACATGGTTTATTTGTTTTGGTTCGTACGAAGAGATATTAGGGAAAGAGCAATGACCGCTATTCTCATCTTAATTGGCACCAACTATACACACACGTCGTGTGGTATCCGGCAGAGTAGAATAGAACCAACCCATTACACTCACGGGTGTCGTATAAGGCGACTAATGTCTGAGGCAGAACACCTTGCGCCTCCGTAGACCAGAGAATGGGCAGCAGCGTTTTCTGTTAGTCTTTCATCTCTGCGATCTCCAATCCGCCTGCCAAGCGTGGAGATTACGGCAAATTCCTCCCATCATGGGAGAGGCTTATGTCCAGCAGTGGATGTTATGGGCTGTTGCTGTTGTTGTTGTTGTATAGCACATCTTATAATAAAATAACCTCTATTTTTTTTACAGTGATTGTGCAGTAACCGCTCCTGCGGCCAAGGGCGCAAACGAAGAATACGCGAAGAAGTTGTGGGACATGTCCGTCGACCTTGTGAAGTTAGGAGACTTCGACCCGTTCACCGCTAATGATCCGGGCGTCAAAACTGTTTAACTTAAGTTTAAAGTTAGGAGACTTCGACCCGTTCACCGCTAATGATCCGGGAGTCAAAACTGTTTAACTTAAGTTTAAAGTTAGGAGACTTCGACCCGTTCACTTAAAGTGAATGCTCCACCCAGCCCGCGAAATTCAAATTTTCTTACGTTTTTTGCAATTTGCAGGCCAGTGCTAGGTTGTATGTTGATGAAAATATTACTCGCGGCTGTAAGACGTAGGTAGTTACAGAATTATAATCATCAAAATCATCAATACAACTCTCCAAGTTCATAAAGGCCGAGAAATTATCTTTTCAAGGACAAGGTCATTCCTAGACCTTTATGAACTTGGAGGTACGTCTTACAGTCGCGAACAATATTTTAATCAACATACAACCTAGCACTGGCCTGCAAATTGCAAGAAAATTTGAATTTCGCGGGCTACCCTGACGCTTACACCTTAAGTTAAACCTAAGTTAATCATTCAGTTATTTTAGGCTGCATTGATATAGCTGTACAAGGATCATTTTGCGTGTGGCTAAAATCAGAACTAACACCAGCCTTTTATGGGTCTATTTACTAACACAAAATGTATTTTATCTTATTAGTCGGTCATCTTGTTTTTTAACCCCCGACGAAAAAGAGGGGTGTCATAAGTTTGTAGTGTATATCTGTCTCTGGCATCATATCTCCTGAACGGGAGTGTTCTTAGCTATGATCTAAGAAAATCTGAAGAGAGTCGTCGCGTCTGGTGACCGCTTTGTTAATCACTTTGGTGTGTGTTTCTCATCTGCTTGTACTAAGTGGTCTACTTAGCGATCCCCCGACGCAACAACGGTTGGGATAAAATATTAAACATAAATGGACATTAATTTAGATACTATTTATTCCTTTTTAAATATTTTTGCTGTCGGGGCTTTCTTTAATTATTCTCGACATTTCACATAACGACTTAACAAATATTCACCCACTCTGCCCCTTTATGATGTACTAGCTTCTGCCAGCGGCTTCGCCCGCGTGAAGTTTGATAATTGTCCCATGGGATCTTACTACCGTGATAAAAAGTCCCATGTGTTAATCCAGGTTATAAACTACCTGTGTGCAAAATTTCATCCAAATCTGTTCAGTAGTTTTTGCGTGTCAGAGTAACAAACATCCACACAAAAGATCCTTGTATTACTGTATACTACCACTAGCTGAGCTCTTTGACTTACTTTAATTTAATTTAATTTAATTTATTCAGATCAGATTACAACGATCCATAATGGTTAGTAACAATGTGAACTTATAAACTATGTTAGTAGGGTTACAAAAATACAATCACAAAACACATCTAAAAAAAAAGTACATTTACAACATAATTATTGACACATAATTAACATAATTATAGAAACAACAATTATAATTATTAATTATAATTATTTAACATAATTATAGAAATCAATGCAATTGTGTTTATTTAAGCTACCGTATCTATTAAGACACATTATTGAGGGTTTAAACCAAGTAGCTTGGTTATAGAAAACCAGTCTTAATTCTGCACAAGTCTACAGTTTTTAGACGTAAAAACTTTTTGTCAGCGAATAACAGGAAAAGGTCGCTCTTAAAATGGTTCATAATGCCCGTGCCAGACTGTTGTAAACAAGTCCTCCACACACCTCCACAGTGCGTCAACAGCACGCACTGTTGACGCACTGTTGTAAACCGCCGGTGGACACCGATGTGGAGGTGTGTGGAGGACTTGTTTACAACAGTCTGGCCCACGCTTAGACTTTTTTTAACTCTTTTAAGTGACCTTCAAGTCCAGAAAGATACGCTATTACATATTTGTATTTATTAGTTATAGCAATATTGGCATCTTTAATTTAGTGGCAGTAAGTTTTACATTAAAACGTAATCCAAACAAGCTATAAGCACGGGTTTTAAATGTTTTGCAAAATGTCATGGATTTCCGCAAAGTATTCTATAACTTAGCACGAGCGCAGCACCTCTAGTCTAGCCTTTCGGGTCTTTCTTTGAAAGTCCAATACGCAACTAGGGCTTGCAATATCCGTTCATTTTTACTATCCGGATAATGCGGATTATACGGATATTTTTTAGTTTTTATTCTAAATAAAACTAATAAACTTTTGTAACACGTTTTAATCAGTCTCTCAAGC
Source organism: Xestia xanthographa (assembly GCA_905147715.2). Taxonomy (NCBI): domain Eukaryota; kingdom Metazoa; phylum Arthropoda; class Insecta; order Lepidoptera; family Noctuidae; genus Xestia; species Xestia xanthographa. The sequence goes on along the minus strand of LR990645.1, from coordinate 21,624,828 downwards.
AAAATGACAAAGAAATAATAAACTATATCAATATTTCAAGTAACAATCACATAAGAAAACTAGTTCACTCTCTAAAATTATACAATAAAACACCGATACCGCACAAATAATTTGTATACAGGGTGTTTGGCTTATGGACCGACACAATTTTTCCAGGGATTTGGGAGTTCATTAGCTAAGTTCTATCTATACACCCTATTTCCTAAATGTCATGGTTGGTTACATATGTTTTTTTGTTTCAAATGAAAAAAATACCCAAAATGTTTCCTTTCATTCTAAATAACTTTTTCGTTTGTGACTGTAATGGCACAAAATAAATTTTGTTGTATTCTCCAAAGTCTTCTTAATCTAAATTAATCTTTGTTTGATAGAACTGGTTTCAAGAAAATTTCTCACGAGCTACCAAAGTTATTTTCTTTTTTAAATGTATGAAATTGTACAACTTTAAAATGTATTATAAAAAAAACTAAAAGCCATTTTGAACTTAGCTTTATTTTAAAAAGTTCTTTAGTTGATACCCTTTCTAACGGTATGCTACATCTCACAAAGAACAATTCATTAAGTAGTCAAAATGTTAGTTAGGGGAGTAAGGATTAAGAAAAGACTCATAAATGTTATTATGTTTTTATAAACTAAAGTTATAAATCTTGTTCAAATTTGATTCAAATTAACCCAATATTTATTTTGTGCCATTACACCCACAAGCAAAAAAAGTTATTTCGAATCAAAGGAAACATTTCGGGTATTTTTTTCAATTAAAAAAAATAACTTACGTAACCAACGTGAAATTTGGGGCATAGGATGTATGGGTAATATTAGGTTAATTTGAATCAAATTTAAACAAGATTTATAACTTTAGTTTAAAAAAACATCATCATCTGCCTAGCCTTTTCCCAACTATATTGGGGTCGGCTTCCAGTTTTACCGGATGCAGCTGAATACCAGTATTTTACATGGAGCGACTGCCTATCTGACCTTCACAACCCAGTTAGTACCGGGTAATACGATACCCCTTGGTAAGACTGGTTGTCAGACTTATTGGGCCTCTGACTACCTAACGACTGTCAAAGATCTACAAATGACAGCCGGGACCAACGGCTTAACGTGCTTTCCGAGGCACGGAGGAAACTCGGTATGTAATGGGTGGTCACCCATCCACAGACCAACCTAGGCAAGCACGGCTTAACCTAACGATTGTACGGTACGGGTCGAACGTTAGGAATCAAACACAACGAATGCTGAGAATACACTGGTTTATTAATGTAAAGACATTGGATTATATAGGATTGCGATTACATACAAGTACATAGTATAGTGGGGACCTCACACCTCCCCCCTTATAAAGTAAAGAATACATTTTATATTATAATGAGAATCCGTTGATTACAATACTAAATACGAATACATTCTTGATTACAAAAATATGGTTATAATAGTATACTATTAGGTTCATTTACAATAATACAACTTAGTGCGATTTTTATGAATAACATCAATTTTGTTGTCCTTTATAATTTCAACATTCGGTGGTATGTCTCTGACAACCACATATGGGCCTAAATATAAGCTATCTAATTTGCTACCTACTTCATTTTTAATTAAAACTAAATCATTAGGGTTATACGTTACAGGTCGCTTACTGTTATCGTATTTTTGTTTTCTATGTAGTTTTCCTTTAAGCAAATTGTCTCTAGCCTCTCTTTGTGTCAATTGTAGACGATATTTCAATTGCATTGGGTAATTATCGTAGTTATATAGTGGCTCGACATTGTTAGTTAAATTACTAGGGAGTGAACATTTCTTCCCAAATACCAATTCATATGGTGTGAATTTAGTTTCACTGTGAACCGATGTATTAAATGAAAAACACCAATATGGTAACTATTTGCTCCACATTTCGGGATGGTTATCACATTGTATTCGTAGAAAAGAAACTAGATGTTTGTGAGAGTTCTCTAGAGCACCTAGAGATTGATGGTGATATGCCGTTGAGTTTATTTTATTAATGTGTAAGAGTTTACATACCTCCTTCATTGTGTGGGACATAAATTCCGTTCCTCTATCAGTCGCAATGGCCTGTGGGATCCCATACCGCAAAATAAAATTATTAACGAAACATTCAGCTACTTCAACTGTGGTCTTGGAAGTCAGTGGATAGGCTTCAACGAATTTAGAAAGCTCGCACTGAAGTGTTAATATATAGGAGTAATTGTTGTTGTCTCGATCTAAGGGCCCGACGATATCTAAATAGATTTTCTCAAATGCATAATTTGCTGTTGATGTTATAACCATGGGTTCCTTTATTGGTAAAGAATGTTTATTTCTCTGACACTTATCGCAACGTTGTACAAATTGTGCTACATCTTTTTCCAAACATGGCCAAAAATAGTATTTCTTTATATTGTTCAACATACGCCTCATGCCTGCGTGGCCACTTGTGGGCAACAGATGAAAGTCGTTCAATATAACCTTTTGGTCATCTTTATTATCTATCCTAGTTACGTTTCTTAATATGTATAACCGTGGTGTAGTTGTGCTAGCATAATGTTTTATCTCTTGTACTAATTTCCGTACAAAAATATCGTTTGTCTTGGTAACAATAAAATATAGTTCGTCAATACTTATGTGTTTACAAAACATATCAAGTTCTCTCACAAATTCGGCTGCCGTAATCTGTGATGGAGAGTCCTTATATTTAATATAAATTGTCCTTTTATCAGGAATATAGCAAAATGTAGCGCTTTCGTAATTAGTGTTCTTTAACTTTCGCATGCGATCTAACTTTTCCTTTTCAATAAACACTAGCTCTGTCGAATCCTTTGGCGTGATATGCGTCTCCACAACTTTTGGTTGATCTGGCCATTCGCAACTGGAGTCTTTATCCGTTAAAGATTGCGTAGGCGGCGTTTGTTTACGTTTTTGCGCCCTTGTCATAATACTCAATATGTTGTCATTCATTTCTTTTAAATCTTTTATGCTTATATTGATACGAGACAACGCATCCGCAGCTGCATTGTCCGTACCTTTAATATACTCTACATTAAAATTATATTCTTCTAATAGAAGCCTAAACTTCATTAACCTGCTCGAAGGATCTTTCATAGAAAATAAATAAACTAAAGGCCTATGATCCGTCTGAATTGTGAATGGTCTGCCATATAAATATGGACGATAATGTTTTATAGCCCAAACAATTGCCAATAACTCTTTTTCAATTATCGGATAATTTTTCTCCGCCTTATTCAAATTTCTGCTAGCATAGGCTATTGGTTTAAGGTCACTATTACATAGAACTGCGCCTATGGCATAATTTGACGCATCTGTCTGTATAATAAACTGATTTTGCTCCGAAAAGTCTGGATACTGCAAAACTGGTGGTGAAATAACACTGTCTCTCAGGGTTTCAAAAGCTTTCTGACATGCGATATCCCAGATGAAGGGAACATTTTTCTTACATAATTGATTTAGAGGAATAGCTAATTGTGCGAAGTTGGGTACAAATTTCCTATAGTAATTTACAAATGCAATAAATCTTTTTAGTTCATCAAGATTTTTTGGTGAGGGATATTTTTTAACTGTATCTATTTTTGAAGGATCTGGTAAAATTCCATCACCAGAAACCACATGGCCTAAATAAAGAATCTGTTTCTTTAAAAAGTCACATTTTTCCGGGTTTAATTTAAGGTTAACTTTACGCAATCGTTCAAAGATATCCTGTAAGTTTTTATTATGCGTTTCCAAGCTTGTCCCAAATATAATTAAATCATCTAGATATATGAAACATTTTTCATTAGTAAGCCCTGCTAATGCCATGTTCATCATGCGCGAGAAGGAGCCTGGGCTTGTCTTCAAGCCCATAGGCATTCGCACCATTTGGTACTGTCCGGAGCAAAATGCAGTATATTTTCTACTATCTTTTTCTAGTTCAACATTATAAAATCCGTTATATAAATCTAGATGTGTGAAATAAATACTTCCTGATAATGCATCTAATATCTCAGTCATATTCGGCAAAGGGTACTTATCGTCTTCAATCAAATTATTTAACTTCCGGTAATCAATAACTAATCTAAATTTCTTTTGACCACTACTATCCATCTTTTTGGGTACTAAAAGTAGGGGGCTCGACCAACAGCTATTACATTTTTCTATGATATTATCATCTAATAATTTATTAATTTGTTCGTTAATTTCCTTTTGTTGTGAGTATGGTAACCGATATGGTTTTGTAAAGACAGGATTGGCATTCGATTTTAAAGTAATTGTGTGTTTGTAAATATTGGTGGTCGATAGTTTGTCGCCGGGTAAGTAAAAAATATCTGCATATTTAGCACACAAATTCTCGATTGAAGTTTGTTCCTCCTCATTTAAATGTTTTAAATTCAGATGGGAAAATAATCGCTTAACCCTGTCAGCGTTTTTATCTGTGGCATTAATGCCACACTCACACACACACACTCGAGTGATTACTCGATTTGTTCATTTAAATGAACAAATCGAGTAATCACTCAATTTATGAATGGTTGGTTCGATATTCTTTAAAGTTACAGTATTATCTGTCGTATTTAAAATCCTAACCGGTATGAGTCCATTGCAGGGAGTGGCTAACGAATTCGCTAAGAAAACGCCTTCCTCTAATTCTTTAGAACAAATCACACATTGTTCGCTAAGATCTGTTCTTATGTAGTGTATTTGTTCACATCTGGCTGATATTTCATACATATTTCCATTCTCGCGCGCAAAAGGCAAAGTATATTTAGTACTCGTACTCGTCCATAAATCTAAACTATTGTTTTTAAAGTCAATGACTGCGTTATGTTTATTTAAAAAGTCTTGTCCTATAATTCCATGTGCCTTACAAGGCAACGTTTCAAATAAATAAAACTTGTGATTAAAGAAATGATTATGGCTTTGTAACTGTAAATATGCATATCCAATTGCTTGGACTTTGCCTCCTATGCCGTTTATGATAATCTTCTCGTTATGGATAGGAAGATTCTGTTCGCGCGCATATTTATATTTTAAGGCCGAAATTGTAGCGCCGGTGTCGAGTAACCAATAATATGATACGTTATTTACGAATAAATTTATCCAACAACTGTTACTGTTTGATGCACAAATAAAATTATTTTCGTTATTCACGAAAAAACTTGTTTTCAGTAATGCAATTCACAGATTTATCGTTATCTTGCTGTTCGATATCCGCGACGCGCATACGTTCATTGCTCATCCACTGATTTCCGCGTCCGTTATAATGATTATTGTACCTACCTCTTGGTTGCGGTCTTCGCATGGACATACCTTGTGGAGGGAACGAGTGGCCTCTGTATGCTCGACCTCGAGTATTTGGGGTGCGATAAGCCTGATTTGAAAAAACTCGTGTATATCCGCCTCTCATACCACGATGATTTTGTCCTCTTCTAGTAAACAAAATATGTGGGTCAGAATTATTTTGGTACATACCCATGACATCACCCGACGTAGAAGGTCCCTCAGTTTCTTCCTCCTTGGCAGCCTGTATAGCGTCCTTGAGGGATTTGTAGTTTCTAGCTGCAATGACTGTGCTAAGCCTACGGTTTCGCAATCCATCTGCGAACTTTTTGATGGCAAATTTTTCATTGACATTCTTCAAAATATTGTAACTCTCCGAGTTGCCCTCAGATTGCGAAATCGTTAGCTCCACAAACATCTCTAATATTTTTTTTCCATAATCTTCGATATTTAAATCATTTTGTCTAATCCGATGCAATTTATCTTGGATAGAAGCGGCTGATTTTTGTGGTAAAAGCTCTTTACGCATATCTTTGGTTAAATCGTCAACATTTAAATAATTTGAATTTAACTTTAACTTGGCACTTTGAGACAATCTACTTTTAATTACAAATTTAATCAACTCATTTTTACAATCGTCATTTTTTAAGACAGATGAGTAATATTCTATGTTATCTATCAGTGTTTTTGTATTCGATTCCTCATCAGTCATCTGTGGTAGCAAGGACAACGCAGTTTTTAAATTGAAAGATTCCATTTTTGTGCTAATATTTACACTACAATCTGATGAATTATCTTCTGAACAAAGTTGCTCTATTTCAGAATACAATGTTTCAATATTCGAAGAAAGCTTGTTCACTAATTCGGCGTCAGCGGAACTCAACTTTCCTTTCGTTATATCTATAGATAACGTATGTATTATAGATGTGTACTTTTCATAAAGATTGCCTGCTTCTTTTAACTTCTGAATTAAAATGTTCCCCTGGCGCCTTTTAGGTCCAATTTTAATTAAATATTGTCTTACAGCTTTTAAGCTTGTATACAAATCTTCTAATGTCTGAGACATAACTTACCAGGGCTCACAGAATACGTCATGTTTTGATATCACACTGCTACACACATATTAAATATTTATTTAGAGTATTACGTTACGTTAATATTAATCACCTGGACTACTTTATTTTTGTTTATATTTAACATACAGTCACTATAGTAAGGTCCAACGTTTTTCTTTTGGTAGGTATCACTTGTTTGTATACACCATCCTATAACGCCTTTGTTACTGTTCACGTACGAAATAATTTTAATGTTCTATATCTACGCCTGTTTTGACGCGCACAATTTTATTATTATTATTTCTCACTGAAAACACTTAGCACTTTTTGTATAAAACCGCACTATTTTGTATTATTTTATTTATTTACTTTTGACGTCGCTCTCGTCACTGGTCAAAGCTAAGCATCACGTTACACGATACCGTCGCTGTTCCGTCCACTCGAACGTTCACGCCGAAAAAGTGACCGACGTATATTACTTCTACTAATTTCTTGCTGCGTCCAGCGTCGATGGCATTTCTTGTACATGCGGTACACGAGGAAAATCAATCCAAGGCCTATAACTAAGGCGATAATGGATAGGATGACATTAGTCGTACTTAAGTGGAATCGTAACTCGTCTACAGTGGCTTGATTGGATCCAGCGGCATTTTGCGCAATTATTACTTCTTCACGTGATTGAGTTTTGCCCATTTTGTTGCACAATACTTTCTTAAATAACAATACGTGTGATTCACAATAAAACAGTCAAGTTTCTGCATCTTTCACAAAGTTAAGTAGTCACTGCAATGTTTTTAAATACCATGCCGAATATGGTTTTGCTCCGACGAGTTCTATGCGGTACGGGTCGAACGTTAGGAATCAAACACAACGAATGCTGAGAATACACTGGTTTATTAATGTAAAGACATTGGATTATATAGGATTGCGATTACATACAAGTACATAGTATAGTGGGGACCTCACACGATCGACCCGAGCGGCTGTTATTATTTAGCCACGAGCTCCTCTTTAGTTTAAAAAAACATAATAACATTAAAAAGTCTTTTCTTAATCCTGACTCTCCTAACTAACATTTTGACTACTTAATGAATTGTTCTTTGTGACATGTAGCATACCGTTAGAAAGGGTATTAACTAAAGAACTTTTTAAAATAAAGCTAAGTTCAAAATGGCTTTTAGTTTTTTTTATAATTAATTTTAAAGTTGTACAATTTCATACATTTAAAAAAGAAAATAACTTTGGTAGCTCGTAAGAAAATTTCTTGGAACCAGTTCTATCAAAACAAAGATTTATTTAGATTCAGAAGACTTTGGAGAATACAACAAAATTTATTTTGTGCCATTACACTCATAAACAAAAATTTTGGGTATTTTTTACATTTGAAAAAAAAAAACATATGTAACAAACCATGACATTTAGGAAATAGGGTGTATGGGTAGAACTTAGCTAATGAACTCCCAAATCCCTGGAAAAATTGTGTCGGTCCATAAGCCAAACACCCTGTATATTCTTCTCATACTTAAAACAATTCTAATTAAAAATTATCATAATCTTACATTTATCACAATATCCTAATCAAATCGACGTATTTAAAACAAAATAATTAAATAAAAATATCAATTTAGAACAAGAACTGGTTAAAGTGAGAAGCGACTGTGCGTGCGATACAATACAATACAATCTTGAAAATGCGTGCATTAGGGATGTAAGTTTAACTTTAACAAATGGTCAATGTTGTTATGATCTCTGTCACTAAATTGACTTATTGTGTGATTTGTGAAGTGAATAAATAATTGCAAGACTGATGTACTCTATATTAAAATAATAAATAACGTAATAACAGTTATGTACTGTGCACATGACAGCTTTCTTTAAATATTTAAAATAGAAATACAACTATCCGTAACATCCAAAAAATCCGGATTTGAAAGTCAGCGAATATCCGGATAATACGGATATCCGGATTGCAAGCCCTATACGCAACGCACAATATTATAGGCATCGTAACAGCAGCGTGTGTTGAACATAAGTAACTAATCCGTCCAATCTAGGTGAGACTTATCCTGTGTTAAAACCGGTCTATAAATGATGTAAAAAGTTATGCATCTAATGCAAATTGTGTTTCATATTGATGAGGTCATTCATTTGAATGAGGACTTTATTAAATAATGTCTTATATTATAAGTAATATGATTGAATAAACTAAAAATTTAATGTAATGTGATAATGGTGTCGATTCTGTTGTGCACAAACTAAACTTATTTTAGGCTATTGTTATCTTTTACTAAAAGGCAGTGCGAGAAAAAGACGGCTATAGCTATGAACTAAGTTAGAGGTGTCAAACTAGTTTATGCCTTGCGCTTCACCGTGTTTTTAGTCGACACGTTTTTACGTGCACCGTTCATTTGTATGGAAATATTAGTACCAACTAAATTTGACAGCTCTAAATTATGTCCGCCTCTTTCTCGTTTTATTAGAGAGAAAAAGATAGCAATAGCCTAAATTAAGTTTAGTTTGTGCACAACAGAATCGACACCAATATCATGTAAAGTAATCGGTGATTGGGTTGATTTAGGACATAAGCATTGAAACTTTATATAATCTAATCTGTGATTATATGAAGCTATTTGTCAGTACTTGCTCACTTTCTTATACTCATTATTTATTTATTGCTATTTTACCTTAGGGGCCATCCATCAATAACGTCACGCGGATACCATGATTTATTGACCCCCAAACCCTCTTGCTTCGTCACAGCTGGTCATATTTGTGAGACTCCCCTCTCGTCACATATTTAACATGTTCATTCATATTATACAGTTGAGACAGACGTCACGAAAGGGCTTACAAGATTTTTGTACGGAGCGTGGCCGGATTAAATTCCGCCATTTTGATTTTTTTCCAAAGTAGCGGCCACGCATAAGACCTATATTAATCGATGGCTGGTATCAATACAAACAAGTTTTGTATAAGGCAAAATGTTACGTTACAAAGTTTCACGTTTCCGAGATATGCGATATCACACTGATGGTATCTACAGCACAACTTTGATTTGATCAGACACTCATACAACGTGTATGGCGTTGTGTGTGATTGCTACCAGCAAAACTTTGATAGCTTAAATTTCGGAAACGTGACGCTTTAGAAGATGTTGTTTCAGAAAAAACTTGTTTTGTATTGATCCCAGCAGTGCCAGCTATTGATTGATCATCATCATCCTATTAAAGATCCCACTGCTGGGACACAGGCCTCCTCTCTGTGAGAGGGAATGGGCTATAATCCACCACGCGGGCCCAGTGCGGATTTGTAGATGTCACATGTCTTCGAATGTTTTGGTTCTAAGACATGCCGTTTCCTTACGATGTTTTCCTTAACCGTTTTGAGAGCAGTGGTGGTGAAATAAATTACACAAAGTATTGCGCCTGTCTGGGTTCGAACCCACGACTTACTGCTCGTAAGTCGGGGCCACCACCAATGAGCCACCGCTGCTCGCATTGATTGATACTCTGATCAAATCAAAGTTGTACTGCAGATGCTATCAGTGATTGGATTTTAACTTTGATAGCTTACATCACGGAAACTTGACACTTTAGAACGTTTTGTCTCAAACAAAACTTGTTTGTATTGATACCAGCTGTCGATGAATAAGGGTCTTATGCGTGGCCGCTACTATGAAAAAAAAAAAAAAAAAAACGGTGCAAAAAAAAATCCGGCCAAAAAATTCAAACCCCTTTATGACTTATACACCCTCTGTCACACAATGTCACACTGTGTCGAACCCCCCCCGTGACCCCCCCCCTAACGTGTGACGTAATTTATGTATGGCCCCTTAACCATTATTTACCACAGAGCACGGAATCGCCGCCAGCACCTGCAACGTTTAGAGGTGGTATTACTAATAAAATTCGTGGTGGCGTCGAAAGTTTTCGTCACATCTGTCACATCACCTTACCAAGACGTCAGTTTCTATGTCCTTTGTGTCGTTGTGCAAGTAAACGGCACCACGTAAGGCCCGGTTTCCACCAAAGCGGAGACGAGCGGAGCAGAGAGAAGTGTGAAAACCGACCAATCACAAAATCAAAATCAAAGCATTTACAGGCACTTTTGAATTGTCAAAACAAAGATGAAAATTAAATGTAGATACAGTCCCAGTCACAAGACATAAAAACTGTGAAAGTACTGTAGTTGCCCATTCCCTAGCGTAGATCTATATGGAGAAGAACAGGCAAGAAACTCCATGGACACTCTTGAATCATATTTTTACAAAACCTTGGTTACATCATTCATGTTGAGATGGCACATTATGTGAGAACGATGTAGCAAGATGTGCTCGTTAAAAGTGTCCATAGCAAAAGCCAAAAAACACATCGGTTGAAATCTACATCTCGTTTCTCGTGTCCTGTGATTGGTCAAATCTGCACATCTCTCCGCTCCGCTCGTCTCCGCTTTGGTGGAAATCGGGCTTAGGGAAAGTGCCACCGAGCCGTCTCCATGCTCTGTGCTATTTATTATCTATGTTCGCAACTAAGACTCAAAAATCTAATTAATAAGTGCAATTGAAATCGTGGTAATGTATTTACATTTTTCCGCATTTTATAAAAAAAAAATACAATTTTTATACTTTAAAATATATTTCGATATTGTTAAAACATTATTATTTTGTTTTATTTTGATGACATGAGAGTATTTTGATGTGTGATGATGTGAAACATGCAGCTAATATTTGTCAGTCATAGGATCAACGCGCCTGCGAACATAGCAAAGAAAATAAGATCAGTAGGTCCAGCAATGTTAAAACAAACGAATATACGAAGCTTATACTACAAGTAGTTCGGTGCTATTGCAACCCGGAAGGTGAACTATGCACACAGCGTCCTGTCATAGTATTAAGTTAGATTATCAAATATATAGGGTGGGTGTAAATAAACCCTTAACGAAGCCGAAAGGCACTTGTTCTACCCGTCATTGCGATCATTTTTTTGTTCTACCATACCTGGGAACATAATAGTTACGGAGATATTTTTTCAAGTCATAGATACTTCATTATCCCTTTTACTATTAAATACGTCCATCAGCACAGTGTTTTGAGTGCGTTACACTGAGGTTTACCGTCAAACGTGATTTTTCATGTCCGTTTCGACCGCGCAGCCACGGCGTTTTTTTTAAAAAAAAACTGTGCCAAGATTTTGTAAAAGTTTGTAAAACTTGATTCCCAAAACCATAAACATGTCAAAGTTACGGTTAAAACGTTATAAGGGTTTGAACGTGGCTGCGCCATCGAAACGCGGAGAACCGCGCGGCCACGGAGATCTTAAAAACTAAGCGTTGAGAGACCTGAAATTTAGGTAAATAACAGATTGAATTTGTAAAAAAATTGTAAAAATATACAAAAAATTCCTAGGTTTATATCTTAGGAGCTGTAAGACTTAAAACCCCATGGCCGCGCCATCGAAACGGTGAATAACACGTTATCGCCGATATCTCGCTGAAAAAGCATCGTAGAGGTCTGAAGTTTTTTGTAAAACACATATTTGAATTTGTCAAAACTGGTAAAAATACTTCAAAAAGTACTAGGGTTATATTTTAGGAGCTGTAAGACTACAAACCCATGGCCGCGCCATCGAAACGGTGAAAAATACGTTATCGCCGATATCTCGCTGAAAAAGCATCGCAGAGGTCTGAAGTTTTTTGTAAAATACAGATTTGAATTTGTCAAAACTTGTAAAAATACACAAAAAAATCCTAGGTTTATATTTCAGGAGCTGAAGTACGGTATTGCTTAGAAATAAGTCGTGATTATTTATCGAAGCAAGTAAGTATTAGCTTGATATTTTTTTGTAAACAAAACCTAATTACCGTAGAACTAACGATAGTAGGCAAAAAAGTATTTTTTTTATAATATAAACCCTGTAATAACGTTTTCAATGTTTCGATAGGGTGACCATGACTTATTATTCACAGAAAACTTTCCACTTATTGTATTAGAAATTATTTCTCAAGGATCCTAAATTAAATAAAAATGAAGAGTCGTATGTTTATTTCCTATAAACATAATTACGTTTTTGTAAAATATTGATTGACATCGAGTAACATCTACCAATCCGCACTGGGCCAGCGTGGTGGATTATACGCCCATTCCCTCTCAGAGGAGGCCTGTGTCCCAGCAGTGGGAACATTAATAGGCTGATGATGATGATGATCTTATCGTTGCATTTTAATTAATTTTTTTTATTATAAAAAAATACTTAAATCACAGATTATTCAGTTATGTGCTTTTATTTTATTTTTATTTTTTACGGGTTCCTTTATCGATACTGAACTCACCCCTAAGCTATGGCACGCGACTACTTTAACACCCTGTTTGTATTATTACAGAAATAAGTGTCATTGCATAGTATTTCCAGAATGATTTGTTATGACGATGGTAAAACCGAAATGCACGCAAGTTCCGAACAACCTATGACAATACATAATCTAACATAATTATGGTCTATACTATACATAGATGATTCATCATCATCATCATCTGCTTAGCCTTTTCCCAACTATGTTGGGGTCAGCTTCCAGTCTAACCGGATGCAGCTGAATACCTGTATTTTACATGGAGCGACTGCCTATCTGACCTCCACAACCCAGTTAGTACTGGGTAATACGATATCCCTTGGTAAGACTGGTTGTCAGACTTTTTGGGTCATGACTACCTGTAACGACTGTCAAAGATCTACAAATGACAGCCGGGACCAACAGCTTAACGTGCTTTCCGAGGGGGCAACTTCACGATTTACGGTAACGAACAAGATATAGGTGGGCTAGAAAACAAGAAAGAGACAACAACATAATAAGCAATTTTTTCAACAAAACTTGATAACATTTCAAAATAGATGGTTCAAAACGGGACCAGTTTATGTACGTTACCTCGTATAATCGAGAGAAATCTGTGGAATTTTTGAAAAATACAGAATTAAATAGAAAATTTTCGTCAGCGCCATCTTGGATTTTCATTTTGACCTCATTTTAATGAAAATGAGGTCAAAATGAAAATCCAAGATGTCCCCAAAAATAACGGAAAAGACACCCATCTAGACAAAATCGAAAATGTGGTCACCCATCCACAGACCAACCTAGGCAAGCACGGCTTAACCTAAAGATCAACCTGAGCGGCTGTTATTATTTAGCCACGGGCTCCTGACATAGATGATTAAGATATTTAAAAAAAAAAACAGTAATTTTAAACACACCATACTTCACAGTCGTATTAAACAAATATAATATAAAAAAAATTCTTAGTGTAAGTAAATAATCTGTGATTTGTGGTTTTGTCAGAAATATGTAAGTTAACAATCTGTGATTTATGTGATTTTTTTAAGAAATAAACATGTTTTTGTAGCTTATCATTTTAATTAAATTTATAATCCTTGAAAAATAATTATAATGTAATAGGTTGAAGTTAAGCAATAAGTCATGGTCACCCTAACTAACCAAACATTCAGAACGTTTTGAAGGTTATAAGCGATACCGTACTACAGCTCCTGAAATATAAACCTAGGATTTTTTTGTGTATTTTTACGAGTTTTGACAAATTCAAATCTAGGTTTTACAAAAAACTTCAGACCTCTGCGATGCTTCTTCAGCGAGATATTGGCGATAACGTATTTTTCACCGTTTCAATGGCGCGGCCATGGGTTTGTAGTCTTACAGTTCCTAAAATATAACCCTAGGATTTTTTGAAGTATTTTTACCAGTTTTGACAAATTCAAATCTGTGTTTTACAAACAACTTCAGACCTCTACGATGCTTTTTCAGCGAGATATCGGCGATAACGTGTTGTTCACCGTTTCGATGGCGCGGCCATGAGGTTTTAGTCTTACAGCTCCTAAAATATAAACCTAGGATTTTTTTGTATATTTTTACAAATTTTTTACAAATTCAATCTGTTATTTACCTAAATTTCAGGTGTCTGCAACGCTTAGTTTTAAAGATCTCCGTGGCCGCGCGGTTCTCCGCGTTTCGATGGCGCGGCCACGTTCAAACCCTTATAACTTTTTAACCATAACTTTGACAAATTTATGGTTTTGGGAATCAATTTTTACAAACTTTTACAAAAACTTGGCATAGTTTTTTTTAAAAAAAAACACCGTGACCGCGCGGTCGAAACGGACACGATTTTTCACCCCAGAAAAAGTCGTTTACCAGCAAGAATTTTTGCGTAAAGTTACTTAGTTTGATGTACAGAATGGTTGGTTGACGGCTTCGTGATGAGGTTCAGACATCGACGATGCAAAAGGAGTCTAACAGGGATGATGACTGACTAAAAAAATATGATTCTGTTTAGTTCGACAGATTATATAAAAATTGACGAAGATAAAACGTGTCAAAGATTATGAGTAGGGGCTGTGACGTCTTACTCAAATGTGACGTCACACGAGTTTTCGACGCACTGTATCGTCTTCATTTATTGTTTAAAAAAGAAAAACTGTGTCCAACGTTTTTTGGAAATCTATCTGACGGACTAAATATACTTTTTGTCATCTACCCTATCATGTAAGGATTGTGAGTGAGTGAACATGAGGCGTGAGTTCTATGTATGTTTGAAATATGAGATGGTGTGAGAGCGTCACCTGGTATCGCAAAAAATATAATAGGTAATTTATGTAATCTCAAGTTCACAACGGTTCGTGCACAACGAGATAAAATTGCATCGTATCGTCTAGACTAGGATGGAGGTCACACCGGTTTTTTGTGTGCTAGTACCTAAATAATATCGTCGTTGAAAAACTGCTTTGACGAAATTAAAAAAAAAACATTCACCTCCTACTCACTACACTCACTATATAGGCATGGAACCGATTAGAACTTCGTTTATGTATAGTTATCTGTGGAAATTTTTATTTCCGCACACGTGCGCATAAATGAAAAAAACGCACCCGTGTGAAATACATTGCATATGTTTATGAAATATAGTGCTCTATACGATTACGTAGTAGCTCAATGCTACCGGCACAATGTTTTAAGCGCGTTACATTGAGACCTACCTACCGTAAAACTAAAAACCCCGACTCCGGTAACAAAACCGAAATGCAAAATACAATCACACATTTGGAAGTAGGCGGACCCATTTTGATATAAAAATATTCGGCGAGCTATTGCCATCGCTGCTTGCGTACCAGTGCTCCAGCCACTCCTTTGGTCTCTAGAGCGCCACAAAGGACCAAACATGCAATACTTACATACATGTGGGAATGTAAGGTGAGTTAAGTGGCAAGACTGGTTGAATAAGGGAATGTAAGATGATGGAGTGACAACACTATGTCAAGGGAGGATGCGCAGAGAGCATTGTTAGATGTAGGCAGCCCCGGATCTTGAATTTTTTCGAGGCGGGGCAAAAACTGAAAAATGCCGCCCCCGCCCGTCTATATTTTTATTTTTATCATCATCATTATTTCAGTCATCAGACGCCTAATGATGGCTATAGGCCCAGGGGTGGACCATGAGTTTGTTGGGCCCTGGGCTAATACTACTTGGGGGCCTGGCCAAGGGCGTCGCCAGCTTTTGGGCCAGAAGGGGGGCCTATCAGAAGGGTGCGATTTTTAAGTTTACTATTTACGGATGCAGCTGAAGTGCATATAGCCACTTCAAAAATGTTAGCACCTCCGTGACCTCGGATTGGTTAGTTTAGGTTTTGAAGAGTTATTTGAAAAGGCTCCAAGAGCGAGCGAAACGAGCTCAAAAATGTTAACACCCTACTTTGGACAGATTAGAACTATTTCGTCACTTCATACAGGAGTTACTTGGTTGACTTCAAAAATGAAGATTAAGGAGGAATTTGACTGCATGAGCGAGCGAAGCGAGCTCGAAATTTTTTTGACACCTTGCTTTGGATAGGTTTGAATTGTTTCGTTCCTTCATACAGGAATGGGTAACAGGTCGACTTTTAGACAAAGTCTAAAGAAACTAGTCTAAAAAGCAAGCAAAGCCAGTTGGAAAACTTTACAGTTTACCTACCTTGGACAGTTTAGAATTGTTTCGAACTACCGGAGTTACTTAGGTGACTTATGGACAAAGTTAAAATTCAAGAGAAACAAGGCTGTAAGAGCGAGCGTAGCGAGCTAGAAAATTTTACGTTTTTCCTCAGAGAAAGATCTTGAGATCAAAATGTCCACATGCTCCAATTTTTGCAAAAGGTGACGGAGGGCCCTTTATATTCACGCGGGGCCCTGGGCTGCAGCTCAAAAAGCCCTTATATAGTTCCGTCCCTGCATAAGCCTCGCATATAGAATGCCACAAGGACCTAACTAGAGCTGATCTTTCTGTGTTTACACTATATATTTATTATATAGTGTATACTATATAATACGTATACACGTTCATGTATGTAATATACCTACATACATGAACGTGTAGGACATACATTGTTGTTATGAAAGCACCTACCCTGTGCTTTGAAACAAAACGAGTTGGATGTATTATTGAATTGTACTTCAAATTGAAATTATCATTTTACTCTTCTAGCTTTTTGTTCTGCAAAGAAGTCTATGGCCTTGTCATAATTTATTTCATGTGCCATTCGATTTTCTATCGCTAAGATTGCGAGACTTGACAAACGTTCCTGGCTCATAGATGATCGCAAATAACTTTTAATAAGTTCTGTGATGACTTCGGAGCAGTCTCCACAGTAGTGAATGCCCGGAGAGTACCTGTGCCAGACGGAAAATGAGAGCGCCATGCCGTCTTCTTATGCCACTTCTTCGTCACGAGTCTTATCGCCGTAAAAGTGATGGGCACTGGGTTTCGGACCTGGGTTGGCGAACTTCTCATTCCACCACTAGGAACTGGTGGAGCACAGCCCTGTACACCTTGACATCATGTCGTTGGCGGCGCATCAGGTACTTGCTCTGTGTAAAGACTATAACGTCAAGATTTCATGGTGGTGATCCGGCCAAAAAGCTCGCCGCCTTGAAGGAGACCGTTTGATTTATTCTCTTCACTCTGACGGCCATCGCTCTCTGGGTTCATCGCTAAATTACAGTATTTAGGTCGTCAAGTTGTTCGCCCATACTGGCACTCCATAGGGCGCTATGGACCGTACGATCCCCATATATCCCATACCATAATCTTCTGTAGAAATTGGATCCCCTCAGATTGGGCAGTAGCCACGAGATTAAGTTCGCGGTGCCCATCAACCGGGGTGTCAACTGCTGAAAATGCGGCAATTAGGGACGAGTCCCAGGTACTTCATCGTCGACTCGGATCCCATCTACGACCCCAGAACTGTCGCCAAGATACAAGAGACGACCTGCCGAAACGTTTGCCTTCACCAGCGTGTCATCAGCATAATAGATGACACAAACACCATGAAGAAGCTAACCGCGAAGCGCCCAGTCGTACATCATAGATGATATCTCTATTCCTCCGATAGGCCCTGATTATGCAGCAGAAGTTGGTACGGCATAGGTTTGGCATGGTATAGGAGTGCCTCCAATCTTTTCTCGAGGTAGAAATCCTGAGCTCTGGGGAGAGTCGAGGAGTCTGACAACTGCGCAGTTGCTCTGCGAGGCAGCGGCATCTAAGCGGGTCCGCCAGATCCTCAGTAGCCAGGTGCTCAAATAGGCGGTTTACAGTTTAGCTCTCAAAGAGTTTGTCTTCCTCATCTAAATCGATGGGCTAGTATGCATATGGGGTGTCTGCAGGGCGCTCCTTCTTCTTCAACAGGAACAGTTTTCCAGTCAGATAGAAATCAATGAGTTGTATCGTTACAACTCATCATTATCGCAACTTTGACCGTAAGTCAGCCAAGCTTGAATTTGCCGCCCCCTAAACTTGCCGCCCGGGGCATGGGCCCCGGCTTGCCCCCCCCTAGATCCGGCCCTGGATGTAGGTACGATGGACGACAAATAAGAAAGATGGAAGACGTAAGTTTTCCAGAAGAATATTATAAAAGTAAAGTTCCCTTGCTGTTTTATTTTGGAATCCCACAACACACACTACATACATTAGGCTGATAAACACAGGCAAAGTTTTACAGTCAACAAGTTTTCACTAAATAAGTTTTGTCTTTTTAAGTCGTTTTGGTTCAGGCCAAGGCCCCATACTATAAGATGAAAATCATAACGTTGCTGAACAGCCCGTTGTTAGTTTTTAGCCCTTTTTGATAACTGAAAGTGGCCTCCTGGCTGAAGGGCTCCAGTCCGAAACTTTTCGTGTTTTGATTTTAGAGTTCTCTCATCACGCCTTACCTAAGCTATCAATTAAGTTTTCATACTGAATAGGCTTCCGGAAAAACCCTCTAGCCTCCCTACCATTAATAGCCGCAATGGTGTGACAGAAAAAGCACTTTTTCTGCGTGTTAGAAAGCACATGTAGATGCAGTTTTTCAGTAACCGCGGCTGCGCGACGCAAAGGAGGGTAGGTACTAGAGGGTTTTTCCGGAAGCCTATTCAGTATGAGGCAGAACACCTTGCGCCTCCGTAGACCAGAGAATGGGCAGCGGCGTTTTCTGTTAGTCTTTCATCACTGCGATCTCCAATCCGCCTGCCAAGCGTGGAGATTACGGCAAATTCCTCCCATCATGGGAGAGGCTTATGTCCAGCAGTGGACGTTATGGGCTGTTGTTGTTGTTCTAAAATATTATATTTTTTCTTCTTGATCAAGACTATAAAACTTGTTCTAAAATCCAATCTCAACATCGGCTTCATTGCGCGTCCACGATTATTCGCGCGCTACATTGTCATCAAATTACTTCACAGTTCACGTAAACGCGCCGTTAATGAGCTGCCTACTTCTATTGTATTGTATAACAGGCTGGTGTTCACGTGCAAAGCGCGCATTTTGCGTACGGAGTTCCCCACGCTATATAAAGGCCATATACAAACCAGTTATTTAATCAGTATGAACAACAATGTGATCGTCAGCTAATTGACATAGTGGGAAGAAATAATTAAAAGTGTTAAGAAAAACGACAAGGATCAATAATGGATTACTTTAGCGGGTGGTGTAAAAGTGAGAGGAGACTGGAGGGGTTCACTATCATTGTGACAGGTAGCAACACTGGGATGGGCAGGGAGACAGCTGCCGATTTATACCAAAGAGGTAAGTGCAGCTGTGAAGCTTATAGGTAATTTTAATTATCGACGATCTAATACAAGGTGTGAACGGATCTTTCACGGAACCTTTTAATTACCTAACTTTCACGCACTTGGAAACATTTTATCAATCACCATTAGGTACTTTAGTCGTATTTAAAAGTGTGGAAGGCTCTGAAATTTTCGGCGGTTCTGTGTCATTGTAGTTCGAAGTCTGTTTTTACAGTTTTCATTTTGAAATTTAAGCGATCTTCGGTGCAGTTCGACACCATCAACACCAAGTATATTCTCAACGTATTTTCAACATTTGGAATTTATCATCTGCCGAGCCTTTTCCCGACTATGTTGGGGTCGGCTTCTAGTCTAACCGGATGCAGCTGAGTATCAGTATTTTACATGGAGCGACTGCCTATCTGACCTCCACAAACCAGTTCATACTGGGTAATACGATACCACTTTAGTAAGGCTGGTTGGTTGGCGTTTTGGGCCACTGATTACCTGTAACAACTGTCAAAGATGGACAAATGACAGCCGGGACTTACAGCTTAACGTGCTTTCACACGCGTGCGTGCACGGAGGAAACTCGGTATGTAAGGGTGGTCACCCATCCACAGACCAACCTAGGCAAGCACGGCTTAACCTAAACATCGACCCAAGCGGCTGTTCTTATTTAAAATTCGTTCTCTGAAATTGGGGTATTCGAGTATTTGGTAGTAGAAGAGCTCATAAGATTGATTTCGTGATGGTCGTTTTTGCATAAAAATATCAATGAAGCATAAGAGTAAAGGAAGACCAAAGAATCGATGGAGGAACTGTGTGTAAAGGACGATATGGCAAGGTATATAGCAGGTGTCTGATGAGATGACGACAGACGAGTTATAGAGAAGTATGGATTGGTTGATTTATTGCGCAGGGGGAACTAAACGTAAATTTATAGGTCCTAGATCCTTAGTTTTAAATTAATTTTGTTCTGCAGGCGCCTGCGTGATTATGGCGTGCCGTAACATCATTACAGCGAAGGAAGCCAAAGATGACATAGAGCGATCCGCCCGAGAGCTGGCGGGCACGGGGGAGTTAGTGGTGGAGGAACTTGACCTGTGCAGCATAGAGAGTGTTCGCGCGTTCAGTGCGCACGTGACGTCACGCTGGGGGAGCGTGCGCGTGCTGGTGTGCAGCGCCGGCGTCATGATGTGTCCCGAAGGCAGAACGCGCGACGGCTTTGAGACGCACATCGCCTCCAACCACCTCGGACACGCGCTGCTCACACTACTGCTGCTGCCGCTACTCATACAGAACGGCCCTTCGAGGATTGTGTTCGTCTCGTCTCGGGTTCACCAATGTAAGTTAAGAATAATTGTTTGAGTGAGGTACGAATCGTTACACTGTGCCCGGCGCTTAAGATTAGCGCACATTGCGTACAAGCCGCAGATACATTTCTGCAGGCGTGTAGGTTCACCTATCCTTTTTTGTAATTTTGACGTGACAACGTCTTATAAATTGGTTTGCCGGGTGACACTTCAAGAAACTGCGTTACGCTCCGCTCACGTTATGCGCTCACAATGAGAGCGAGTGAGAGGCACGCGTCCCTTCCACTCGGGCATGGTTAGCCCGCCTAAGAGCGAGAGAGACAGACATAAAAAGTTTATTTTACCACTCAAAGTCGTTGTCACGTAAAACTTTCGCCCGTATACCGACTTTACAGGCAACCAATTTTTTGTTTTTAAGATATTGTTGACAATGTTGCAAATACGATAGTTGCTGCCAGCTAAGATCGCAATAGCGGCCATTGCCCTTTCCCATATCTAGTCTCATGAACCATGAGAAAGTTTGTTATTGCAATCGAGGCGGAATTATAACACCCGAGCCGTAGGCGAGGGTGTTTTTGAGCCGAGAATTGCAATAACAAATGTCCACGTGTATCAAACGACGTTTTTCAATACACTTTTGAAAAAATAAAATAAAATAACGAATAATATTTTTGTCACGAACTATGAAACTATGACTTCAATTTTCTTTTTTTTTCGCGCTTTGGTCTCGCCAGGTTGAAAGAGAGGCAATGGTATGAAGCCGTTAAACAGCCTAATATAAAAAATAGATTTATTTTATATTTTTGAATTCAGAACACAAATAAATGTTAATTTGTGTATAAAAGTAACTATTAGTTTTAAATAATCATGTTTATCTATGATATTCTATTTATAAATACAATTTGAATATTCAAAAAATATTTATGCCGTAAAGACGCGTAGTGC
Source organism: Xestia xanthographa (assembly GCA_905147715.2). Classification (NCBI taxonomy): domain Eukaryota; kingdom Metazoa; phylum Arthropoda; class Insecta; order Lepidoptera; family Noctuidae; genus Xestia; species Xestia xanthographa. Next base: position 21,603,168 of record LR990645.1, on the reverse strand, counting down.
TTTGCAAAAATTAAAAAAAAACATTCACCTCAGACTATAGGCATTGAACCAATTTGGACTAAGTATAGTGTATAGTTATCTGTGGCAATTTTCATTCCCGCACAGGTGCGGGAAAGTGGAAAAAATCGCACGCGTGTGAAATACATTGCATGTTGTACCTAATCGTAGTGCGTTAGGGACCAGTTTTCGAGGAAATGTATTGAAATAGTACATTTTGATACAAGTGGAGAAAGTTTGTTATTGTATTCGAGGCGGAATTATAACACCCGAGCCGTAGGCGAGGGTGTTTACGAGCCGAGAATTGCAATAACAAATGTCCACGTGTATCAAACGACGTTTTTCAATACACTTTTGAAGAAATAAAATAAAATAACGAAAAATATTTTTGTCACGAACTGTATAACTATGATTTTAATTTTCTTTTTTTTTCACGCTTTGGTTTCGCCAGGTTGAAGGAGAGGCAAAGGTATGAAGCCGTTAAACAGCCTAATATATAAAATTGATTTATTTTATATTTTTGAATTCAGAACACAAATAAATGTTAATTTGTGTATAAAAGTAACTATTAGTTTTTAATAATCATATTTATCTATGATATTCTATTTATAAACACAATTTGAATATTCAAAAAATATTTATGCCCTAAAGACGCGTAGTGCTTTGCCGAAATTTAAAAAAAAACATTCACCTCAGACATAGGCATTCAACCAATTTGGACTAAGTTTAAGTATAGTTATCTGTGGCAATTTTCATTCCCGCACACGTGCGGGAAAGTGGAAAAAATCGCACGTGTGTGAAATACGTTGCATCGTAGTGCGTTATGGACCAGTTTTCGAGGAAGTGTATTGAAAAAAATGTTGAAGATCACGATAGAAGACGTCGATTCAAGACATAAATAAATGCAGCAATAAATGTAGGTGGGTCAATGACCGCTATTGCGATCTTAACTAGCAGCAACTATAGTTGTACGTAACTTGCTAATGTACCTATTTCAGTTTACAAACTGGATCTAGATGACATCAACTTTAATGATACTCAGTACACACCACTGCGAGCTTATGCAAACAGCAAAATAGCCAACATTCTTTTTGCCAAGGCTTTGGATCTGAAACTAAAGGTTTGTACTTATATAATAAAAGCTTTAGTTAAATTTTCATAGTCATTTTAGGCGTTCCTATCCTTATTGAGGAGTTCAGCTCCAAAAACTAGCAACTCTACCTATTAGCAGAGGCGGCGTGGCATGGGCTACCTGGGGCGATTTTCTATTCTTCTTATCGTGTTGATGACAATTCAAATTGAGTCAGCCCAACATAAGACGACCGTCTAATTACTAGACACGGGACTTGACGCCGGATTGCGGGACCTTTTCGAATTTTTCGACCACCTGCAGCCTACTTGCCGAGGCGTGTTGCTGGCTGAGCAATCTGTGCTGCGCTGCGGACGATTTCCTTGAGCAAAGTGCGTTACAGTGGCTGCTCCAGTCTCTACTGGCAAGGACTGTCAACCCTTGAAGATTGACACCCGGGGTGGACCGCCTCTACCGCCCCCTTCATGCCGCCACTGTCTATTAGGTTCTGTAGTCGTTTATCGGTAAAAAATCACCGAAAAGGCGGATAGACCCATTCGGACTTCGGTATTTTTGGTGGCTTGTATCATTTCAGTAGGTTTGTTCTTATAGTACGTCTCATAAATTATATAAATTATTGTAGGCTGGGGAGTATAATAATGACTATGCGTTTATGTCAAGGCAAAAAGTGCAGGTGATGCGAATAGACGTGACATAACTGCGCAAGTAGTAGGTATGACTTGATGGATACGCCATGCACTATGCACTATGTCCTACATTAGACACTCATTTGTATTCTATCTATGAGGATATGCGAATTGCAAACTAAATGTTTGATACGTTTCCAATAGAATAATTAATGAAAACCACTAGGAAAATTACCTTTGGTTAATTGTTTAGCTGCTACGCTGAAGTGGGACTGGACTGGCCACGTCTTCCGCATGCTCAATGAGCTGTGGGCCAAAATAGCCACTTTCTGGAGCCCTGACACAGTCAGAAGGCGTCGCGGCAGACCTCGTAGAAGATGGCGGGACGAGTTGGATAAAATCAATGGTCCACATTAGCCCTGGATAGAAAAAACTGGAAGTCATGAGGAGAAGCCTTTGCCCAGCAGTGGAATGTCCCAGGCTAACAGTATCAGTATCAGTAATTGTTTAAGGAAGTTGCATAACTCTTTTGTTAGTAATACGACAAGCCCATGAGGCGCAACACTTACATCGTGATGAGTAGTACTAGTAGGGCTTTAAAAGTAAGCCAAGCTTATAAGCTTGTGTGAAAGTACCGCTACTAGGAGGGGTGACTTCATAACCGCGACACTTTATAAACTTCAGGAGCACGGTATAACAGGCGTGTCGACATACAGCCTGCACCCAGGTATAGTGAAGACGAGCATTGGGCGCCACTTCTCGCAGACGGCATGGAGCATCGTCACGCACGGCTTCCAGAACTATCTGCTGAACTGGTGCTGGAAGACGCCCCGGTGTGGCGCACAGACCAGCATCTACTGCGCCGTGGATGAGACTTGCGAGAATGAGAGTGGGTTCTATTACAGGTTAGTAATTTAGTATCACACTTGCATGTCCTCGCAAATGTGTAGGTACCACAGCCACATTTTTTTTAGGTAAGTATATTTAAGTCCATATAGGGCGCCTATTGCCATCAACCGGACACAAATCCTTACTCCAGGATACTACTGAGAAATTTCTAACGGATAATCTCAATAGCATCTGACCTGAGAATCGAACACTGAACAACATGTTCAGAACAGAGTCACGAGCAACAATGTCACGTATGAAAGAAAAAGTACCTTTACGTATGAAGTGCTTCTATTCTTAGCTTGCCTAAAGTCCAAGTTCACACTATATAGATCTCAGAAAACACAAAAAAAAACTTTTCCCCACACTATATAATAGGAATTTCTCCTGTATCATGGGTGCGCTTACAAACATTTAAACTCACATACACAAACAGCTGGACCCAGAACAACTACTTGTAGTTCATACAAATATGATCTAACCCCGACACCCATAGTGCAGCAGGCAATCGCTCAGCCACTGCCATAGATAATACACTATATAATGCCACTGCGCTGCGCCAACCGTGCCGTCAAAACCGTTTTGATTGCAGACATAATTTTGCGAGGCGTAAACACAGAACGTTGTCAATGATTTTGAAACAATATACAAATAAACAGACTGAACACTGATTGCAGTTGTTTTACCTGTCTTCATTTATCATGTTGTCTTTTTCCAGCGACTGTGCAAAAAGTACACCTTCGAGACAATGTCAGAGCGAGAGCGAGGCGGAGAGACTGTGGAACGTGACCATCGACATGCTGAACCTGCGCGAGTTCGACCCTTTCACACAGGCACAGAACTCAGCGAAACTATGAAGAATTAACCGCGTTCGCAATTCAGATTCTAAACATCTAAAGAAAAACCGGCCAAGTGCGTGTCGGGCCACGCGCAGTGTAGGGTTCCGTAATAGCCGGTAGCCCTCTTATCCATTACTAGCTGACCCGCGCAACTTCGTCTGCGTCACAGAATATAGCTTATAACATGTCATTTTGTGCATTCAATTAAATCAATATAGCTTACCTTCCATAACATACGGCGTGATAATATGTAGCCTAAAGCCTGCCTTGGTTTACAAAGAACATTTTTGCTGAATTTCAATTAAATCTATCCAGTAGTTTTGGCGTGAAGCCGTACCATACACACAAACAAACAAACTGACAAAAATTTTAAAAAGTCACTTTTTGCCATCAGTTACGTTTTTCTAACAAAAGCCACTTATTTTTTCTTTAAAATTCTCAATGTACAGTTTTTCTTTCGTTACTGTTTTATTATAATATTATGTATAGATAGAACGAATGGTACAGCGCCATCTAGCTTTGTGAAACTTACGATAATTTAGTATGGTGTTTTAGTATATTTGTTATTTTGAACCGACTTCCAAAAAAAGGAGTTTACCAATTTGTCTAAATTAAATAACTGCCTAGTTTTTCTAGTGGTGGCGACTTAGCCGAGTGCAATTAGACAAAAATACTCAAAAGGTGGAACGAAGTTTATAGTGGTCGGATTTTCATGGGACTTTTTTTATTGAGTTCCTAGAGGAGTGGAGAAGAAAGTTAAAAAAAAAAAATCGCCGTTCGTGACTCTTTTTTTTTTTAGTTTTCTTTGGAATATTTTTGTTTCGTATAAGACCAACTTCAAATTCGACTTATTCATATTGTAGCGTAATAGTGTGACCTGTGTGCATCCATTTAATGCTAATTTATAAGTCTGTTTCTTTGTTCATAGTAGTCGATGTACTTAATGCAATATTTCAAGTCTTTTTGAAAATGGGCTATTTTCTGCAATTATTTTAATTTTTTTGAATTTTAAGACCAAGATTTCTTTTGAAATTGGTAACTGATACTTTTTCACAGATTATTGGATGTAAAAATATTCAAGAAAACCATGTTTACGAGTAAAGTGACTTAAAATGTATTCACAATATTATCAGGAAATCGTCTATATAAAAGTATAAAGAAGGCCATTTTTCTCAAAATATTTCTATAATGGTCAACGTAAAAAATTTCTCAAAATATCCTTATTATGTCTGCTATCCATAGATAATAAAAACTAAAAAAAAATGGTGGTACTCGATAAAGGTTGATTATTGCTGAAAAAGGTGTAATGGGGCCGCTGGTAAATTTACAAAAATTATCGTAATTATAACGTAACCATTTCTCACGATTTCTATCTGAGATAAGTTGCAAGCACCGATACCACTCCCACTTCTCAGCGATAGAGGCCCTTTTGTCATGATTTACTTTTTCAGCAGTAACCAATATTTAACAAGTATCCTTAAATATTTATCTAGTTATTATACCTCGTTAGATAGCTAATAAAATGAAGATTATGAGTTTGCACATTGAGTTTCATAGCAGTAGGTAATTGGGAAAAAAATACTTTCATACACGATTTTCTGACATTTCCGAATGAATTTTAAGTCACTACAGTCATGAAAGGTGGTCTTCATTAATACTTTCTGATCCAGTTATCTGTGAAAAAGCATCAGTTACCAATTTCAAAAGAAATCTCAGTCTTAAAATTCGATATTTTAGAAATAATTGCAAAAAATAGGAAATTTTCAAAAATACTTGAAATATACATTAAATCGACAACAATGAACAAAGAAACAGACCAAATTAGCGTTTATTGGATGCACGTAGGTCACACTATTACGGTAGGTACAATATGAATTCGCCGAATTCGAAGTTATTCATAAACGAAAAAATTTTTTCCAACGAAAACACAAAAAAAAAAAAAAATTGCGAGCGTGGAATTTTTTTTTTTTCTTTCCACTCCACCCCTCTAGGAACTCAATAAAAAAAGTCCCACGAAAATCCGATCACTATAAACTGTGTTCCATCTTGATGTCTAATTGCACTCGACTAACTACTGAGCATGAGGTCCTGGGTTCAATTCCCAGGTCGGGCAAAGTGTGATTGGGTTTTTCCATCAGGAATTTCTCAGTAGCAGTCACGGAGTCTGGATTTGTGCGCGGTTGATGGCAATAGGCTCGCACCCTCTTACATGGGACTTAAATATAACTGGGGAAATGTGGGTGTTGGTACTATCAAAAGCCGGTGAAAGAAACACCAAATCAATCAAAAAAATAAGCAAGCCAAATAAAAATAAATATAATAATAATAATGGTCAAGCTTCGGAAATCGGTGACCTTTGTTTGATTGATTTAAAGTTTTTGTTACTGACTTCCGAAACTTGACCGCTTCACCGACTTTTGAAACGAAACTTATTTTTCACTTTTTTGTGTTTTTCTTTTAGTGTTTTTTTCTGTTTGTGTTTTCTTTACACATATTTTCATACAAATGTTTGCAATTGGTATTTAAATTAAAATACGTTACGCTGAGTCCGTAATTTACAACGACGAATTTATTGCAGTCAATGAATGATAGTATTTTGTATTTTCAATAAAAAAACGTTAAATAACTGTTTTTATTTTGTATTTTATATTTCAAATTCAATCAATTCAACAGACTTCAATTTAACAGACTTCAAAAAAGGAGGAGGTTCTCAATTCGACTATATTTTTTACAATGAGACGTGAAGAGTTCTGAGTTGAGGAAACAGATCCAAGGATATCAAGTTATTTACAGATAGATCTTCCAGTTTCAAAACATGCACTTCGGAGCCCAAAGTTATGTGAACATCAATTATTTCTCATTGAATTAAAACTATTACTTTGTTTAGCTTCCAAACGAGAGAGAGAGAGGATCCTACAACAGTCTAAGTACAGTCACAAAAAAAAACCTGTATTTTACTACTGTGGGTCAAAGGTCTCCCTCCATCCTTCAACACAAATGTCCACTTGGCGTAGTGGTTAAGCGCTTTGCGATAAACGCCCAGCGGTTGCTGGTTCGAACCCCGTATTTGACTACAGTTTTGCAAAAGGAGCACATTAAAAGTAAGCCGATTGAATTAAGTAAAATCAATTATAATAGTTTACATTCTTTGTACGAGACCATTTTAAAATAATTTACCAACCTGCTTAAATAATAATTGTATGTTAGAGGTCACTCAGATCCCCCTTCTACACAACAAAGGCACCCCAGCCATACGTCACAACTTAACAAAAGAGTTCTGAATCGCGCTATCAACTTTTTCTTGCGACTTTGCATACATACTCGACCCAGGACCTCTTACATCGGGGTCCGTAGTTTCGAGGGAAACCAGTCTCACCAAACTCGTCTAAGTTGGTGGTATACGCCGCCGGGATGTGGGAGTACAAGGGTATATACAACTATGGTATTAAAGTTTCATTAAGTTCAGTGATTCAGGTCAGTCCAATCGCCTTCACAAAGTGTACTCAAGTCACCCCTGTCCTCAAGATGCTCATAACCATTGCTCATGCTACCTCCGAAACTACGTCAGAGCGATCCGTCTGATCGACCCCTCTTTTTACACGACTGCCCAAAAAAAGGAGTGTTATGTTTTCAGGGTTCATGTCATGTATGTGTGTATGTATGTTTGTGAGTTTCTTTATTCCACCATAACTTCTAAACGCCTACACCGATTTCGATGTTCGTGGTATCATTAGAATCCTTGTGTTACTCCGGGTAACATAGGCTAGTGAAAAAATATAGTACATTTTGATACAAGTGGAGAAAGTTTGTTATTGCATTCGAGGCGGAATTATAACACCCGAGCCGTAGGCGAGGGTGTTTTTGAGCCGAGAATTGCAATAACAAATGTCCACGTGTATCAAACGACGTTTTTCAATACACTTTTGAAGAAATAAAATAAATAACGAAAAATATTTTTGTCACGAACTATGAAACTATGATTTTAATTTTCTTTTTTTTTTTTTCGCGCTTTGGTTTTGCCAGGTTGAAAGAGAGGCAATGCGGTATGAAGCCGTTAAACAGCCTAATATAGAAAATAGATTTATTTTATATTTTTGAATTCAGAACACAAATAAATGTTAATTTGTGTATAAAAGTAACTATTAGTTTTAATTAATCATGTTTATTTATGATATTCTATTTATAAACACAATTTGAATATTCAAAAAATATTTACGCCGTAAAGACGCGTAGTGCTTTGCAAAAATTAAAAAAAAAACATTCACCTCAGACTATATACATTGAACCAATTTGGACTAAGTATAGGTATAGTTATCTGTGGCAATTTTCATTAAAATGTAAAAAATTTAAATTGTAAAAAATCAGACGCGTGTAAAATACATTGCATGTTGTACCTAATCGTAGTGCGTTATGGTTATGGACCAGTTTTCGAGGAAGTGTATTGAAAATTAATTTATAAAATACTGCTATAAAATCTAAATACATACCTACAATGAGATTTTATATTAAACATCATTGAATACATAAGAGAAATCAGATAACATACATAAAAAAAAAAAATACATACACACGAACATATAACCTCCGCCTTTTTTGAAGTCGGTTAAAAAGAAGAAACTGACTGACTGACATATCAACGCACAGCCCAAACCGCTGGGTCTACAGATTCCAAATTTGGCAAGTAGGTTCCGTATGTGGGCTAGAGGTGCACTACGAAAGCATTTTTCAAAACTCACCCCCTAAGGGGGTGAAACGGGGCTCTAAAGTTTGTATGGAGAAACAAGGTTAGTTAGACTATTTTATTCGAAACTTCACAGGAGTACTCCTATTTATAAATGAGTAGAAACGGGTTTCAGGTTTTTTCAGAATTCAACCGCTAAGAGGGGGAAATGGGGTGACAAAGTCTAAAAATCAATACACAGCCCAAAACGTAAAGTCTAGAGATTCTAAATTTGGCACATAGGTTCCAGGTTTAGGGAAGCACTAAGACATGATTTTTCAAAATTCACCCCCTAAGGGGTTGAAACGGGGCTCCAAAGTTTGTATGGGGAAACAAGATTAGTTTAACTATTTTATTCGAAACTTTACAGCAGTGCTCCTATTGATAAATGAGTAGAAACGGGTTTCAGGATTTTTCAGAATTCAACCCCTAAGAGGGGGAAAAGGGGTGACAAAGTCTAAAAATCAATGCACAGCCCAAACCGCTGAGTCTAGAGATTCCAAATTTGGCACATTGGTTCCTTATGTGGTCTAGAGGTGCACTAAGAAAGGATTTTGCAAAATTCAACCCCTAAGGGGGTTAAACGGGGCTCCAAAGTTTGTATGGGGAAACAAGATTAGTTTAACAATTTTATTCGAAACTTCACAGGAGTGCTCCTATTGATAAATGAGTAGAAACGGGTTTCAGGTTTTTTCAGAATTCAACCGCTAAGAGGGGGAAATGGGGTGACAAAGTCTAAAAATCAATACACAGCCCAAAACGTAAAGTCTAGAGATTCTAAATTTGGCACATAGGTTCCAGGTTTAGGGAAGCACTAAGACATGATTTTTCAAAATTCACCCCCTAAGGGGTTGAAACGGGGGTCCAAAGTTTACATGGGGAAATAAGATTAGCTAGACTATTTTATTCGAAACTTCACAGGAGTACTCCTATCGATAAAAGAGTAAACATTTGTGTTTCAGGATTTTTCAGAAATCAATCCCAAAGGGGGGAATGCGGTGACAAAGTCCGAAAATCAACATGTTAATGAATACTCAATTCTTTATTGCATTCGAAAATGTAGGCTTTGGTGGTAAACATTTCTTTGGGAACAATCGTGGGTCGGGCACAGCAAAAGTAAGATAATGTGGAGAGGACTTATTATTTAAGAATCATAATATAATCTAACTTATTCTAAAAATTCATCATTCCATCATTCCCTAACATTAATGTTCCCACCGCTGGGACACAGGCCTCCTCTGCCTATGTCCCAGCGGTGGGAACGTTAATAGGCTGATGATGATGATGATATTCTAAAAAACATTTATTGTTTGTATGGTGTACCTATAGGGTCGGGTGTATTACAAAAACAACGATTTTAAGATTTAATGTAGCGGACTAGAAATACCATCATCCCCTGTTGGGGTGCGATGGGGTTGAAATGTCTAAAAATCAATATGGGTGTCGATTCCGAGATTATCAGGGGTGCTGATTACGAATATGGCATTTGACCTGCAGTCTTGTATGGATCAGAATGTTGGGGCACAAAAAGGATGAATGAAAGGCATTTGCATGTCGCGGAGATGAGGAACTATAATAATTAAACTTTCATTTACAAAGCAGTCGCGGGCCGCAAGGAGATATGTCTCGGGCCGCGCGTTGCCTACCGCTGGTCTAGATTTGTTGCAGTCAATATGTTCCGTATTAGAATATATTATTGAACTTGTTTTTTTCTTTTCAGTTTTTATTATAGTTAGTTGTTATTTTTTACGCAGTCGGGTTTATTAATTTTTTTGAGAGCTATGTCGACAATTGGGACGTATCACGGATTCGATCCCTCAGTGTTATTCTAAGCATAGCCAGTTTCCTGAGCTCATAGCTTCAAGCTCTTAGATTTTACTTAGATTGAGCTCATAGATTCAAGCTCACTGAACGACCTTGAATTTATAAACCAGCCTTACCGTGAAGTTCATACGTTTCGGCCCTGTAAGTCATAACAGACAGGATGCACTGATTGAAGAACTTAATGTTTTGGAGAAAACTTGACGGAGCTCCCCAAACGATACCCAGCCCAGCTGAATTCTTTACCTCGTCTGTCGTTGATCCTGGCTGTCATTTGTAGATCTTTGACAGTCGTTAGAGGTAGGCAGTGACTGTGGCCCCGAAAGTATTATCCAGTAGGTACTAACTGTATTGTTGAAGTCAGATAGGCAGTCGCTCCATGTATGTTGCCCATTGATTTTTTGTCTTTAGTATAGTTGGGAAAAGGCTAGGCAGATGACAATCATTCTCCTACCTTTTAGGATAAAGGCAGGATACCTACTGATGAATATATCTAAATATATAAAAGAAGAAACTGACTGACTGATTGACTGACTGACTGACTGACTGACTGACTCATCTATCAACGCACAGCCCAAACCACTGAGTCTACAGATTCCAAATTTGGCAAGTAGGTTCCTTATGTGGTCTAGGGGTGCACTAAGAAAGGATTTTTAAAAATTCATCCCCTAAAGGGGTTAAACGGGGCTCCAAAGTTTGTATGGGGAAACAAGATTAGTTAGACTATTTTATTCGAAACTTCACAGGAGTACTCCTATTGATAAATGAGTAGAAATGGGTTTCAGGTTTTTTCAGAATTCAACCCCTAAGAGGGGGAAATGGGGTGGCAAAGTATAAAAATCAATGCACAGCCCAAACCGCTGAGTCTAGAGATTCCAAATTTGGCAAGTAGGTTCCTTATGTAGTCCAGGGGTGCACTAAGAAAGGATTTTTCAAAATTCAACCCCTAAGAGGGTTAAACGGGAATCCAAAGTTTGTATGGGTAAAACAAGATCAGTTAGACTATTTTATTCGAAACTTCACAGAAGTGCTCCTATTGATAAATGAGTAGAAACGGGTTTCAGGTTTTTTCAGAATTCAACCCCTAAGAGGGGGAAATGGGGTGGCAAAGTATAAAAATTAATGCACAGCCCAAACCGCTGAGTCTAGAGATTCCAAATTTGGCACAAAGGTTCTTATGAGGTTTAGGGGTGCACTTAGAAAGGATTTTTCAAAATTCATCCCCTTAGGGGTTGGAACGGGAGTCCAAAGATTACGTGGGGAAATAAGATTAGTTAGACTACTTTATTCGAAACTTAACAGGAGTACTCCTATCGATAAATGAGTTAACGTTTGTGTTTCAGTTTATTTCAGAATTCAACCCCTAAAGGGGGAAATAGGGTAACAAAGCCTGAAATTCAACATAGGTATTGTTTTTATGGTGAATTGGGTCGGGTGTATTACAAAAACAACGATTTTAAGATTTAATGTGGCAGACCTGAAATACTACCATTCCCTGTTGGGGTGCGATGGGGTTGAAATGTCTAAAAATCAATATGGGTAACGATACCGAGATTATCAGGGGTGCTGATTACGAAAATGGCATTTATTTTGAGATCCAGATGATACCGATTGTGATTACGATCATAATGATTGTGATAACGATGATGGTGATTGTGATACTGATTTTGATGGTGATTGTGATGGTGATGATGATTGTGATAGTTATTCTGAGAGTGGTGGTGATTGTGATGGTGATAGCGATGGTGATTGTGATGGTGATTGTGATGGTGATTATGATGGTGATTGTGATGGTGATTGTGATGGTGATTGTTTTTGTGATGGTGATAGTGATGATGATGGTGATTGTGATGGTGACTGTGATAGTGATTGTGATGGTGATTGTGATGGTGATTGTGATGGTGATTGTGATGGTGATTGTGATGGTGATTGTGATTGTGATGGTGATTGTGATGGTGATGCTGATGGTGATTGTGATGGTGATTGTGATAGCGATAGTGATGGGGATTGTGATGGGGATTGAGATGGTGATTGTGATTGTGATGGTGATTGTGATTGTTATGGTGATTGTGATAGTGATTGTGATGGTGATTGAGATAGTGATGGTGATGGTGAGTGTGATAATGACTGTGATTACGATGATAATTATTGTGATAACGGTGATGTTGATTGTGATAAGTGGTTATTTTGATGGTGATTGTGATGGTGATGGTGATTGTGATAGTGATTGTAATGGTGATTGTGATGGTGATTGTGATTGATAGTGATGGTGATTGTGATAATGATTGTGGTCGTGATAGTGATGGCGATTGTGATCATGATGATTGTTATGGTGACTATGATTGCAATAGTGATTGTGATCGTGATGGTGATTGTGATGGAGATTGTGATGATGATTGTTAAGGTGACTATGATTGTGATAGTGATTGCGATTGTGATCATGATGATTGTGATTAAGATGATAATGATTGTAATTACCATGATAATGGTTGTGATTACGATGATAATGGTTGTGATTACAATGATAATGATTGTGATAATGATGATAGTGATTGTGATTGTGATGATGGTGATGGTGATTATGATGGTGATAGCGATGGTGATGGAAATGTGTGATGGTGATCGTGATTATGATAATGATGAAGATGATTGTGATTGCGATGATAATGATTATGATAACTAGGTTAGTGATTGATTGTGATAGTGATTGATTGTGATAGTGATTATGATGGTGATTGTGATGGTGATTGTGATGGTGATTGTGAGGGTGATTGTGATGGTGATTGTGATGGTGATTGTGATGGTGATTGTGATGGTGATTGTGATGGTGATTGTGATGGTGATTGTGATGGTGATTGTGATAATGATTGTGGTCGTGGTAGTGATGGCGATTGTGATCATGATGATTGTAATTAAGATGATAGTGATTGCAATAGTGATTGTGATCGTGATGGTGATTGTGATGATGGTTGTTATGGTGACTATGATTGTGATAGTGATGGTGATTGTGATAATGACTGTGATTACGATGATAATGAATGTGATAACGATGACGGTGATTGTGATTTTGATGGTAATTGTGATGGTGATGGTGATTGTGATAGTGACGGTGATTATGATGGTGATAGCGATGGTGATGGAAATGTGTGATGGTGATCGTGATTGTGATAATGATGAAGATGATTGTGATTGCGATGATAATGATTATGATAACGAGGTTAGTGATTGATTGTGATAGTGATTATGATGGTGATTGTGATGGTGATTGTAAGGGTGATTGTGATGGTGATTGTGATGGTGATTGTGATGGTGATTGTGATGGTGATTGTGATGGTGATTGTGATGGTGATTGTGATTGTGATGGTGATTGTGATGGTGATTGTGATGGTGATTGTGATGGTGATGGTGATGTTGATTGTGATGGTGATTGTGATAATGATTGTGATGGTGATTGTGATGGTGATTGTGATAATGATTGTGATAATGTTGGTGATTGTGATAGTGATGATGATTATGATAGTGATGGTGATTGTGATGATAATAATAAATTGTGATGATCCTGGATAACCTGGATTAATATGTAGGACACTATTTATCCCTTCAGTTCGATTCAGTGGGACGGTTACCGAACTTCACGCGGGCGAAGCCGCGGGCATCAGCTAGTCTTAAATATATAAAAGAAGAAACTGACTGACTGACTGACTGACTCATCTATCAACGCACAGCCCAAACCGCTGGGTCTACAGATTCCAAATTTAGCAAGTAGGTTCCTAATGTGGTCTAGGGGTGCACTAAGAAAGGATTTTGCAAAATTCATCCCCTAGGGGGGTTAAACGGGTCTGCAAAGTTTGTATGGGGAAACAAGATTAGTTTAACTATTTTATTCGAAATTTCACAGAAGTGCTCCTATTGATAAATGAGTAGAAACGGGTTTCAGGTTTTTTCAGAATTCAACCCCTAAGAAGGAAAAATGGGGTGGCAAAGTATAAAAATCAATGCACAGCCCAAACCACTGAGTCTGGAGATTCCAAATTTGGCACATAGGTTCTTTATGGGGTTTAGGGGTGCATTAAGAAAGGATTTTTCAAAATTAACCCCCTAAGGGGTTGAAAAGGGGGTCCAAAGATTACATGGGGAAATAAGATTAGTTAGACTACTTTATTCGAAACTTAACATCCGAACATTCAAAACTTCACTCGTATCGATAAATGAGTTAAGGCGGCTCCCCGAGCAAATGACCTTGAGCAAGCAATTTTTCGGAGCCTACTCCTCTTTATCCAAAAGAAATACCAACTAATAAAAAATACATTAAATTACTACCTTGACTCCAAAATTGTCGTTTCATATATTTTTTTAAGTTGCTTAATGTTTAATAAATCCCCTCACAACGAAACCATAGAAATGAGAAATAATGATTTATAAAATGCTACTCCTCGTAAAGTAACCATTATTTTGATTTGCTACTTATACTAATGGATAGGCAATTTAATAATGAACATAATTGTCGTTTTATTTTTTCCAAAAGACGTGAGTTTGATTTTATAAAGAATAAAAACCACTCATTTCGCACAATTCGGCCTGCAGTGACTGACGTAACGACCAATTCGTAGTGCAAGCTGATTAGAACTTTATTCTAACAGTATTTCAAGCGAAGTTTGAACCACCAGAAATAGAGTTGCTAATTTTGCTCGGGGTACCGCCTTAACATTTGTGTTTCAGGTTTTTTCAGAATTCAACCCCTAAAGGGGGAAATGGGGTAACAAAGCCTGAAATCCAACATAGGTATTGTTTGTATGGTGAATTGGGTCGCGTGTATTACAAAAACAACGTAATGTGGCGGACCTGGATTACCTATTATTTTTTTTATTATTTTTTTTATTTTTTTTATACACTCTGACATTTAATGTTTTGACATGTATTTTATTATTTTTTTATTTGACATTTACTGATTTGACATGAATACTTATTTTGTTAAGTATTTTACTTTTTTTTTATCATCATTGTGCCTTTTAATGATTTTTGTGATTTTTATTTACATTATTTTTGAATAGAACTTGTTATGAATTTTATATGATTATTGTGAATGTGGGGACCATGTGGGTCACATTTATATTTTTTGTTTATTTTTTCCCACAACTGTCTGACAGTTTGAGTACTTTAAGCGACCTATCCAAATGTCCTTTCTTTGGTATTGTTCGTCGTTTCGTTGAGCTCCTTGAGTTATAAGTCGAGCTACACGTTAACTGACAAATGCTTGCACTGACTGGACAGGTCCACTCAAAGCTGTATGGTTCTTTCTTCAAAAGACCAGACACTAATCTGCATAGTCCTCATGTGAATTGAGCAAGATTGTCTGGACTTTAAAAGAGACTATGACCTCTGAGTTTGTTTCGGCTGTTTCTTCTCAGAGTAGTCAGGTACGAAACACCGGCCCCATCTAGTTTTAAAAAATGACGTGTAAAAGTGTTTGTAAAAACCTACTTGCAAAATAAACATCATTTATCATTTACCATCATTCCCTGTTGGGGTGCGATGGGGTTGAAATGTCTAAAAATCAATATGGGTGTCGAAACCGAGATTATCAGGGGTGCTGAGGTCGAAAATGGCATTTATTTTGAGATCCAGAAGATAGCGGATTCAACTTCTATACAGGGTTATTAGAATAGAATAGAATAGAATTTATTTATGCATTTTAGATACAGTACACCAGTAGTAAACTTTAAAAATTAGCTATAACTAAGGTACTTACATAGTTTCTAAGTTCTTAATGTACACTCACTAAGTTTCTATGGTACACTTTCACAAAATAAGTTATTATTGTTGATTTATTGTGATGATTGTGATAACGATGATGATGATTGTTATAATGATGATGTTGGTTGTGCTGATGATGATTATGATTAAGATGATAATGATTGTGATTACGATGATAATGATTGTGATAACGATGATGGTGATTGTGATAGTGATTTGATTGTGATTGTGATGGTGATGGTGATTGTGATTGTGATAGTGTCGGTGATTGTGATGGTGATAGCCATGGTGATCGTGATTGTGACAGTGATAGTAATGGTGATTGTAATAGTGATGGCGATTGTAATAGTGATAGTAATGGTGATTGTGATAATGATTGAGGTTGTGATAATGATGGCGATTGTGATCATGATGATTATAATTAAGATGATAATGATTGAGATTACGATGATAATGATTGTGATTACGATGATAATGATAGTGATGACGAGGATGGAGATTGTGATGATGATGATTGTGATTACGATGATAGTGGTTGTGATTACGATGATAATGATTGTTAAAATGATGATAGTGATTGTGATTGTGATGATGATTGTGATGGTGATTGTGATGGTGATTGTGATGGTGATAGTGATAGTGATTGTGATTGTGATTGTGATAGTGATGAAGATTGTGATTGTAATAACGATGATAATGATTGTGATTACGATGATAATGATTGTGATTACGATGATAATGATTGTGAAGGTGATTGTAATGGTAATGTGACGGTGATTGTGATGGTGATTGTGATGGTGATTGTGATAGTGATAGTGATTGTGATAGTGATAGTGATGGTAATTGTGATAATGATTGTGGTTGTGATAGTGATGGCGATTGTGATGATGATTGCGATGATGATTGTGATAATGATTGTGTTAATGATGGTGGTTGTGATAGTGATGGTGATTATGATGGTGATTATGTTAATGATGGTGACTGTGATAGTGATGGTGATTGTGATAATGATTGTGATAATGATGGTGGTGGTGATAGTGATGGTGATTGTGATGATAATAATAAATTGTGATGATTATTAAATTTGGCACATAGATAGTTTATAATATAACCTAAATTAACATGTAGAACACTATTTATCCCTTTGGTATAATTCAGTGGGGCAGTTACCGAACTGCACGCGGGCGAAGCCGCGGGCAACAGCTAGTATATTATATATTGAGTATGTTTTTGCATACTTTACAAAGATTAATTGATAATAAAACTGGTACTTATAGTATTACGTAATACCGTTATTGATGATTAACACATTAAAAGTTTTATTTGTATTTTATTCAAATTACATTTTATATTCATAGGCTCGCCCCCAATTACAATACAACTACAACAATAATTATATCATAATAACTGCATGGCGAAATGTGGGTGTACCATTAGGTACACCTCTGCCTAACCAGCCTAACCCTTCTGGTATTACAGGCGTGATGTTATGTTATGTTCATATCACTAGATCTGCGTCTCTATTCCACCATGATCTATTTAGTAAAATAGAATAGGACATAAAGTATGAACAAATTAAATATATTCTTCGGCGCCTTGCTACCAGCCCCACTGCGTGGTGGTATGGCGTCCCGGTAGTATTTCTCATAGATCTCCTCCCAGAAGCGAGTGCGGTCCTCCAAGAGCACTCCTCCTAGTATCAGCTCCTCATCCAGCACCATGTGAGGTGACCTGTTCGCGCCTGCTGCCGGCCAGGGAAGCAGTGACGATCCTTCAGGCACGGGCTTCCTGAAAGATTAAAAAAAACGTTGAGATAAGTCATTATCGTGTTATCTACATGGCAGAGCGCACACAAACAATGTGATACAGGGCAATTTTTTATCCTAAGAAGGATTGGACGGAACCTTTATAGATTCGTCCCGTCCCTCTGTCTGTCTGTCCATATGTCACAGCCATTCTACTCCAAGACGGTTGGCAACACACAGTTGAAAGGAGAGCAGGGTCTTCTATGAACCGCTACACAAAAGTAATACGATAAATCAAGAAAAATAAAATGGGATGGCCCTCCTTACATGTAGTGTAGGTAACTGAACGTTTAACAAAAGTAACTGTGTGGGGTTTCTATTGACAGCTATTAAAAAAAATGAACGAGGTTCCTCAATTTTGCTTCTAAAGCCGTAAAAATTGTGGCCCCTTTAATTTCTAAAGTAAGAGAAAATGTATGTTTGTAGAACGTAAACGTAATAGAGTTTTTAACGAAAAAAGAGGGCTTCGATAAGATTTGATATTTGGCGGGACTTTTTTTGTGAAACTGCAGCAGTCACTTTTCACTATCATAGTATGAAAAACAAAATAATTTAGTTTTGCTGTTGAGTGTAATAGTATATTATGATACAAGTCAGCTAAGTTGCTAAAGAGTTGCTCATTATACACGAGGCTGTGGGTTGCAGCCCGAGCCGCAGGCGAGGGCGTAAATCAGCCGAGTGTCTAGTGAGCAAGTTGCTCACGAGTTTCATAGGTGCTTTATCAACACACTTGCTAGGAAAATACAAACATGTATTGCAAAAATCATTCAATTATTTACCACACAGCAACAAATGCGATACAAACAAAATATGAAAATTATGGGAAATGGCGCACAAGTTTTTTTTTTTGCACGCGCCAAAGCTATGGTGATACTTATACTTAGAGCCATACAGCCTACTTCGAAATTATAATTTTAGTCATCATCATCATCATCATTTCAGCCGAAAGACGTCCACTGCTGGACATAGGCCTCCCCCAAGTGTCGCCACATTGAACGGTCCCGTGCGACTCGCATCCAGCGGATTCCCGCAGCCTTCACCAGGTCATCGGTCCACCTAGTGGGAGTGATAAAATAATAATAATTTTAGTGATAAAATACAAATAACTTTCACCTATAACAAATTATTGTAAATTAAGTACAAATAATTTGATAATTTAATAAATGTGTTTTCGTCTTAATTATGGACACATTAATTATTTATTCCAAAAGTGTAAATGGATTTTCAGCGGCGTAAAACCTCTTTGTTGTTACAAAAAAAAAACTGTATTACCCGGCTGAATTGAAAATGCTCTGTGTACTCGCATATTATTTGCAGTTAAGTACTAACTTAACTTTGTAGGCATAATTCTATTATGCACTAGTGTGTAATATTATTATGCACGTGTGTGTAAGAGTTCGGTTTATGGCCTTAACAACGATGTAATAAGGTTCACTTTACGAGCAACTGTGTTGAAACGGAACCCTTATGGATTCGTCATGTCTGTCTGTCTGTCCGTCCGTATGTCACAGCTACTTTTTTCCGAACTATACGATTTATGCTGTTGAAACTTATTATTTTGGACTTTTTATTTTGGATTCGATCCTGGCAGAGAATTATAAAAACTAGTAATTATACTACTACACTACAACAGCCCATAACTGTGCCATAACGTTCACTGCTGGACATAATTTAAGCCTCTCCCATGATGGGAGGAATTTGCCGTAATCTCCACGCTTGGCAGGCGGATTGGAGATTGCAGTGATGTAATTATACTACTTTTCTTATATTTGCACACCGATTAAAAGTAGCTATTAAGAAACGTCAAAAGCTTAATGCTTACCCAGTTTTCATAAAGTTGTGCCACAGTTCACGCACTGTCGCTCTCATTTTCAGAAATTCTGGAGTCGCAGTCACATTTCTACCAAGGTCGTTCAACCAAGCAAACGACTGAGCGCAGTGATCAGCACCTCGTACATCAGTTTGAGGAACCACCGGATCATTCTCGTCCACAAATGAATATTCGTACAAGTATACTTGGTCATGACCAGCTTTCACGTGCAGCTTCAGTGCCCACAGCATAGGAAAAGTAAATAGAACGTCCGAAAAGAAGTCCACGAATTTCAAAATGTTGTCATAGCTAACAGGACTCTCGCCAAAATAAAATGTCTTGACCTTATTGGCTACTTCTTCTCGTTCTTCATCAGAATCAAACTTAAGGTCAGCCGGTAAGAAATCAGAAAACTTTTCATTCATTTTCTTCTTCCAAATGTCAAAAAACTCAATACGCACCAGTCCTTCCATGTTAGCGAATCCATACAGCAAAGGTATTTTTTTGTAGTTGCCATTCTTAAGAGTAGTCAGAGGAGATTCTGTCAGGAACGCTCTGTCTGTATCACGCTCCACACACGGTGAAAACATGAACGTAGAATCAGTTCTGCTTTCAAACATATCCGAGGTCAACAAGTCCATTGAGGCTGTCTTATAGAAATGTTCTAAAGCGTCTATATCGTCTACGTTAGCAACGTTCTGATCTTTAGCGAACGTTTTGGCAATCTCTAGAGGATCCCTCTGTATTGAAAATGCGGCAAGGTTCGCACCACTTTCGGGTACGACTCGGTGAAAAAGTCCTTCGGCTGACTTAGATAACATAAGTAGATCTACTGATGCGGAACCTGCACTGCTACCAACAAGAGTGACATCATTAGGGTTACCGCCGAAGCTGGCGATGTTCTTTTGTACCCAGCGCAGCAATGCTACCTGGTCCTTCATGCCAGCATTGCCTGGTACGTCCTCGGTGCCGAGACAAAGGAACCCGTGAATGGCGAGACGGTAGTTAAACGTGACCATGATAAAATCTTTCTTCTCCTTCATAAACTGTGTTCCTTGATATAAGTTACCATAGCCCGATACAAAAGCTCCCCCGTGAACATAAACGAGGACTGAAAGGTTTCTTTCAGGAGTGTTGGGTACAAACACATTGGCAACGAGACAATCATCTTTCGCCTCTGACCCTAAGTCAATCATATATTTGTGTTGTGGACATACGACGTTCTTGGTACCTGTAGCTTCAAACGGTTCCGACCATGTTGGTGCTGGCAGAGGTGCCTGGAAAGCAAAAGAAGTGATTACATTTATTACTAATCGGAGCCTTTGTTTCACCGTTATCGTCATTTTCGTGCCCTTGCCTCATTTCACTTGGCTTCGGCACAGCTCGTGTTCTTCTTCTATATCACGCTAATTTATTCACTCTCTTTTTCCCAATAGTGACCTTTGGTCATGAATGTATCTTACTACTATTATAAAATAACTAGCTGTTGCCCGCGGCTTCGCCCGCGTGCATTTCGGTAACTGTCTCACTGAATCATACTAAAGGGATAAATAGTGTCCTACATGACGTTAATCCAGGTTATGAACTATCTATGTGCCAAATTTCATAATCATCACAATTTAATATTATCATCACTATCACAACCATCATCATTATCACAATCATTATCACAATCACCATCACTATCAAAACCACCATCATTATCACAATCACGATCACTATCACAGTCACTAACATTATCACAATCACCATCACTATCACAACCACCGTCATTATCACAATCATTATCACAATCACCATCACAACCACCATCACCATCACAATCCCCATCACCATCGCTATCACCATCACAATCACCGTCACTATTACAATCACCATCACCATCACAATCACCATCACAATCACCATCACCATCACAATCACCATCATAATCACTATCACAATCACCATCATCGTAATCTCAATCATTTTAATAATCACAAACATCATGATCACAATCGCCATCACTATCACAACCACAATCATTATCACAATCACCATCACTATCACTATCACTATCAATATCACAATCACCATCACTATCACTATCACTATCAATATCACTATCACTATCACTATCACCATCACTATCACTACCGCTATCACTATCCCTATCACAATCACTATCACAATCACAATCAACATCACAATCACCTTTGCCATCACCATTACAATCATTGTCACAATCACAATCACTATCACAATAATTATAATCGTAATCACAATCGCCTTCATCATTATCACCATCACTGTCACAATCACAATCACCATCACCATCACTATCACCATCACAATCACCGTCACTATCACAATCTAGTGATTGTGATAGTGATGATGGTGATTGTGATAGTTCACAATCACTATCACTATCACAATCACAATCACTATCACAATCACCATCACCATCACCATCAAAATCACAATCACCATCATCGTTATCATAATCACCATCACAATCACCATCACAATCATCATCACAATCCAATCACCATCACGATCACAATCACAATCACAATCACGATCACAATCACCAACATCGTTATCACAATCATTATCATCGTAATCACAATCACCATCACAATCACTATCACAATAATTATTATCACAATCACTATCACTATCATAATCACTATCATAATTTTAACAATAATTATCATCACAATCATCATCATCACAATCTCCATCCTCGTCATCACAATCATTATCATCGTAATCTCAATCATTTTCATAATCACAAACATCATGATCACAATCGCCATCACTATCACAACCACAATCATTATCACAATCACTATCACTATCACTATCACTATCACAATAACTATCACCATCACTATCACTACCACTATCACTATCCCTATCACTATCACTATCACTATCACTATCACTATCACTATCACAATCACAATCACCATCACAAGCACCATCACAATCATCATCACAATCACAATCACCATAACGATCACAATCACCATCACAATCATTGTCATCATTTTAACAATAATTATCATCGTAATCACTACCACTATCATCGTAATCACAATCATCGTCATCACAATCTCCATCCTCGTCATCACAATCGCCATCACTATCACAACCACAATCATTATCACAATCACCATTATTATCACTATCACAATCACCATTAATATCACTATCACAATCACTATCACCATCACAATTACCATCACAATCATTATCACAATCACTAACCTCGTTATCATAATCATTATCATCGTAATCACAATCATCTTCATCATTATCACAATCACCATCACTGTCACAATCACGATCACCATCGCTATCACCGACACTATCACAATCACTATCACAATCACCATCACCATCACCATCAAAATCACTATCACAATCACCATCTTCGTTACCTATCACAATCATTATCATCGTAATCACAATCATTATCATCTTAAGCACAATCATTATCATCGAAATCACAATCATTATCATCGTAATCACAATCATCATCATCACAATCATCATCATCATTATAACAATCATCATCATCGTTATCACAATCATCACCATAAATCAACAATAACCCAGAATAGAAGTTGATTCCGCCATCTTCTGGATCTCAAAATAAATGCCATTTTCGACATCAGCACCCCTGATAATCTCGGTTTCGACACCCATATTGATTTTTAGACATTTTAACCCCATCGCACCCCAACAGGGAATGATGGTAATTCAGGTCCGCCACATTAAATCTTAAAATCGTTGTTTTTGTAATACACCCAACCCAATTCACCGTGCAAACAATACATATGTTGAATTTCAGGCTTTTTTACCCCATTTCCCCCTTTAGGGGTTGAATTCTGAAAAAACCTGAAACACAAATGTTAACTCATTTATCGATAGGAGTACTCCTGTTGAGTTTCGAATAAAGAAGTCTAACTAATCTTATTTCCTCATGTAATCTTTGGAACCCCGTTTCAACCCCTTAGAGGGTTAATTTTTAAAAATCCTTTCTTAATGCACCCCTAAACCCCATAAAGAACCTATGTGCCAAATTGGGAATCTCTAGACTCAGTGGCTTGGGATGTGCATTGATTTTTATAGTTTTCCACCCCATTTCCCCCTCTTAAGGGTTGAATTCTGAAAAAAACTGAAACCCGTTTTTACTCGTTTATTAATAGGAGCACTCCTGTGAAGTTTCGAATAAAATAGTCTAACTAATCCTGTTTCCCCATAAAAACTTTGGAGCCCCGTTTAACCCCTTTAGGGGATGAATTTTGAAAAATCCTTTCTTAGTGCACCTTAAGACCACATAAGGAACCAATGTGCCAAGTTTGGAATCTCTAGACTCAGCGGTTTGGGCTGTGCATTGATTTTTAGACTTTGTCACCCCATTTCCCCCTCTTAGGGGTTGAATTCTGAAAAATCTTGAAACCCGTTTCTACTCATTTATTAATAGGAGCACTCCTGTAAAGTTTCGAATAAAATAGTATAACTAATCTTGTTTCCCCATACAAACTTTGGAGCCCCGTTTAACCCCTTTAGGGGGTGAATTTTGAAAAATCCTTTCTTAGTGCACCCCTAGACTACATAAGGAATCTACATGCCAAATTTAGAATCTGTAGACTCAGCGGTTTGGGCTGTGCGTTGATAGATGAGTCAGTCAGTCAGTCAGTCAGTCAGTCAGTCAGTCAGTTTCTTCTTTTATATATTTAGATGAGAATTTTTTTGAGGATGAATGAACGAATGGATGTTTGTTCCACGTTCACGTAAACACGGTTGAATGGATTTGGGTGTAATTTGGCACACAGATACTTTATAACCTGGATGGATTATGAACATATACGTATAGGATACGTTTTATCCCAGTAGTACGATTCTGTGGGATAATTACCAACTCGGCGAGTGCGAAGTCGCGGGCATAAACTAGTTAAGAAATCGTTGAATTACCTTGAATCTAGACTCGCCTACCGGCGCTGTGGCGTATGGTATGTTGTAGAAGGCGTATAGACCCCCACTGGGGTGTATGTGCCCACGCACCGGCCCTTGCGCAATTGTGACATCCAGCCAATCTTCGTCGGCTAAAACAGCCGTAACGCAGAACAGAAGCACAAAAGTCCACCACTTCATAGCTACGATTATAGACTGTTATCTTCAATTCATTATGATCAAGAAGATAAATCATTATCTTGAGGTACTTGATTTGAGATTGTGAGTGTGTCATAAATTGTTTTATCTTTCGTATAGTTTCCAAAATAGCCAGAGCTCTGATTAGCATATAATAATATCATGTGCTCCTGATTATGGTTATACTAATTAATTCAGGATGAATCATACATACGTGTCGTAGATTGCTGATTAGTAAAGATTGCAATACAGTCATGTTTTAAATCCGTGATAAGCTGTGACATGAACATTCCAAATTACTGAACACAAAGTCAAGTAATACATAATTATGTGTACTAGATTTTTGAATCCTTCGTGATCTTTTGTGTATGTGATAGTGTATCGTGCTCACAGTTCTCTGTGGAGCTGTTTCGTGATTCCTCCTCTAATTGATTTCTTCGTTCCTGCTCTTTTGAGATCTTTTCCCGCTCGTGAGATTCTCCCCAATAGGAAAAGAAAATTCATGTTCAGCAGAAGAACATGTGGGATTTACCGAAATTTCGGTTCTACAACTTTTCGGCTAAGTTCTGGAGTCCTCCAGTAGAAAACTTGGTCCGGATAGCCATTTTTGTTTGTCCTCCATAGAACTTGTGGGTCTAGTAGCTACGTCTGCTGGATTTAATTCTGTTGGAACATATCTTATTGTTACTGGTGTACTTCCCTTTATTTCTTCTATCCTCCTTGCAACAAAATAAATGGTGGTAGGTAGTAGTTTGTTGCTGTAATACCGATCAATCACTATTTGACTATCTGTCCATATAGTGTTTCCTCTAAATTCAAAATCCAAGAACTTGGTTACATACTTCAGCAACCAACTACCTATAAGAACACTTAATAGTTCAAGTCTTGGGATTTTCAAATTGTCCTGATCCTTGATAGGTTACTAACCGTGATTTTCCTATTACAAATTTCAATTCTTTTCCATTAGAAATGTATAATACATACATAACTTTTTTTTTTTTCGGACGGGAAATCATCAAATGACTCCTCCCGCTCTAGGCGGAGCAGAAGCGAGTGTCAGACTTTTTCTGACTAAATCCCATCCATGTTCCTTCTTAGCCCTTTGTGTTCCAGGGCCGCAGTATCTCTTTCGACCAGTCCCGCAGCCCCGGCAGGCATCGGCCCTTGACCTCTTCCTAGGCCACAGCCACAGTATAAATATGGACAGTATCGAAACTAAGCCTAGTTGATGCAATAATTACCTAGGCTCCATTAAAGCCATAGGGTTGTCCCTTTTAATGTTGTTGATATTGGTGTTGATTCTGTTGTGCACAAACTAAACTTAATTTAGGCTATTGCTATCTTTTTCTCTCTAATAAAACGAGAAAGAGACGGACGTAATTTAGAGCTGTTAAATTTAGTTGGAACTAATATTTTTATACAAATGAAGGGTGCACGTAAAAACATGTCGACTAAAAACACGGTGAAGCGTAAGGCATTAACTAGTTTGACATCTCTAACTTAGTTCATAGCTGTAGCCGTCTTTTTCTCGCACTGCCTTTTAGTAAAAGCTAGCAATAGCCTAAATTAAGTTTAGTTTGTGAACAATAGAATCGACACCATTGTTTTTTTGAAGTGAAAACTCCTTTAGGCGCGTTGAGCACTTTTTGGGTGAAGCAAAAATATTGAATTCGAACGTAACGGAACGTGCGGTCACGCTTCGTAGCACTCGTAACTCGTAGGCCATCCGCTACGGCGTAGTATCACATAGGCATGCGCGGGCAACCAGTGCAACGATTGGGGCGCTGACGAAAATTTTCGGTTTTTTCTTCATGGGTGTCGTTTTCTTGGTTTTTGTGGTCGCTAATAATGAAAATGAGGTTAAAATGAAAATCCAAGATGGCGCCGAGGAAAATTTTCGATTTTGTCTAGATGGGTGTCTTTTCCGTTATTTTTGGGGACATCTTGGATTTTCATTTTGACCTCATTTTCATTAAAATGAGGTCAAAATGAAAATCCAAGATGGCGCTGACGAAAATTTTCTATTCAATTCTGTATTTTTCAAAAATTCCACAGATCCCACCTCGTACCTCGTATAATCGAGAGAAATCTCGATTATACGAGGTAACGTACATAAACTGGTCCCGTTTTGAACCATCTATTTTGAAATGTTATTCAAGTTTTGTTGAAAAAATTGCTTATTATGTTGTTGTCTCTTTCTTGTTTTCTAGCCCACCTATATCTTGTTCGTTACCGTAAATCGTAAAGTTGCCCCCTCGGAAAGCACGTTAAGCTGTTGGTCCCGGCTGTCATTTGTAGATCTTTGGCAGTCGTTACATTACAGGTAGTCAGTGGCCCAAAAAGTCTGACAACCAGTTTTACCAAGGGGTATCGAATTACCCAGAACTAACTGGGTTGTGGAGGTCAGATAGGCAGTCGCTCCATGTAAAATACGGGTATTCAGCTGCATCCGGTTAGACTGGAAGCCGACCCTAACATAGTTGGGAAAAGGCTAGGCAGACGAAGATGATGTTATAATAACAACACATTTCACATAAACCCACACGCACACTCACACACATAGCTCGACGATACAATTCACAAATTAATTACCTACTTAGTTTTCACTTCTATCGGCAGTCCCCAGACTGCCTCGCATGTTTTTTTTATTAAAACATTTTTATTCTGTTTTGATCAATCAATCGAATCGAAATAACTAGCTTACACACACACAATTTAACAGGTTATCATAATATGGCGTCGGTTAATCTCAACTCAACAAAAGAAAAACAACAACTTGTTGAACTAGGTAGGTATTATAGATTTTTAACTTTGTCATTACGGCGTTATAAGTTTTGGCGGGAGCGAGCCGCCTTTGGACGATAATGTTTCGTGCGCTCGTCGGAGTGGGCGGGGAAGACCCAAAAATTCCGAAAGTCACAATTCCGAATTTCAAAAGTCCGAATTTCATAATTCCGAAGAGTTATAATAAATAAATAAATAAAATGATTTTTATTCAGACTAAGTCCATTAGGTTAGTACAACACACAACTTATAAACTAGTGTTAGTACTTATATCTACCCGAAGAACAAAAAAAAACAATTATTAATTATGCGCCGCAGTGGCATGTAGGCGCATCCAATGCCCCAGTATGGGACTGTCCCACCTGTCAGCTATAGTTTTCAGGATGCTGTTGGGGCTGACGCGTACCCTGCGCATGATGGAGGTGATAATATCTACTATTTAAAATCCCGAAATTCATAATTCCGAAAGTCATAAATACGAATTGTTTGTTGTCCGAATTT
This sequence comes from Xestia xanthographa, assembly GCA_905147715.2. NCBI lineage: Eukaryota > Metazoa > Arthropoda > Insecta > Lepidoptera > Noctuidae > Xestia > Xestia xanthographa. The sequence continues at coordinate 21,575,391 of LR990645.1, read as the reverse complement.
CATAATTCCGAAGAATCAAATGTCCGATGGATCGTTTGTCCGAAAAACTTGCTAGCTGGCATCTGGCATGAGGAGCGTAGGCCGAAGGCGAAGGCGAAGGAGTGACGACGACATTTGTCAAGTGACAGAAAGTGGGTGTGCGCGAGCGCGCGTCATGGAGTCGTACCAAGTTCTAAATTTGCTTATATCTCGAAAACGGTGCGTCCTATCGCAAAAATAATGAAAAATTTGTCCCCTTTTATGAAGCCCCTGCCGCGTAATTCTCAATATGTAGGTAAAAAAAAATGAATGAAAAATGATTTTTAATGTTTCTTATTATCAATATGTCGTCCACTAGTCTCGGCGCGACACGCACTACTGTCAGCACCGCAACGTCTGCTTAGGGGCCCCGTCGATGCGCATGTTTGTGTGAGTGTGCGGTTTCGACTGTTTGTAGGTAGTTTCCGTACTGTCCATATTTATACTGTGCCACTGCACCGCTGTGTATAATATCTAAAATAATGGTAAGAATACAAAAGAGGAGTCGATCAGACGGTTCGCTCTGACGTATTTCGGAGGTAGCATGAGCAATGGTTATGAGCATCTTGAGGTCAGCGGTGACTTGAGTACACTTTGTGAAGGCGATTTGACTGACTTGAGTGACTTAACTTATTGAACATCTAATACCACTAGTAACTAGTTGTATACCCTTGTACTCCCACATCCCGGTGGCATATACCACCAACTTAGACGAGCTTGGTGTCCCTCGAAACTACGGACCCCGATGTACGAGGTCGAGGTCGGTCGAGTATGTATGCAAAGTCGCAAGAAAAAGTTGATAGCGCGATTCAGAACTCTTTTGTTAAGTTGTGACGTATGGCTGGGGTGCCTAGCTTTGTTGTGTAGAAGGGGGATCTGAGTGACCTATATCATACAATTATTATTTAAGCAGGTTCGCAAGTTATTTGAAAAAAAAAAGGTCTTGTACAAAGAATGTAAACTATTATAATTGATTTTACTTTATTCAAACGACTACTTTTAATGTGCTCCTTTTGCACACAATTATGTGACAGAAAACTGTAGTTAAATACAGGGTTCGAACCTGCGACCGCTGTGCGGTTATCGCAAAGCGCTTAACCACTACGCCAAGCGGACATTTGTATTGATGGATGGGGGGAGCCCTTTGACCCGCAGTAACTTAGTGAAATACAGGTTATATTTTTTTTTTTTTGTTATTGTTACGAGCTGGGTACGGGATAAATTAATTACTACCGATGAAACACTTGGATAACTTTAATAATTACAAAACACTTCAAACTCAATCACAAGTACACTGATCACTATTCACTTAGATATCGCACTTACTAGATCACTTCGATTCGTTCCGTACTGTAGCCAACATAATACTGCCCGCTCCCGCAAACACGTCGACTATTTATAATGCCGACCGAACGTTTGAGAAAGATCCATAACTTCCCAGAATCTTCTAGGCAATTCATACTAGGTCATTGTCCTTCGAGAAATTTCCACAACTTTTGTACAAAGGAAAGAAATAGGTACTTTATGCCCTGGGCGTACGGTCGAAATTACAATGACAACTTCCTGATGTATTTCATAGGTAGTTTGCAAATTTGTACCTACATCATTCGATACATACCTACTACTACCTACCTACTATTAGAAGCTACTTGTATTGTAGGTATGGGTACGACGTAACGTAACATTATTGTAGGATCCTCTCTCTCTCTTTTGGAAGGTAAACAAGGTGATAGTTTTATTTTAATGACAAATAATTGATGTTCACATATGTCACTCGTTGGACTCCGAAGTGCATACTTAAAATGTCACTTACGGGATATCTTCCGTGATTATTGATTATTTTTTGAGCTCCCGATATTTCGACGCTGTTGCAAGCGCCGTGATTGCGGGTTAACTGGAGAATGCGGGCCTGGAAAAAAAAAGCAACCGAACCGTTTCCGTTTCCGTTTTTGGATCGTGAAAGCTTAAAACAGTGCCCGAAGTGCATGTTTTAAAAGTGCAAGGCCATATCTGATCTGTATATTATCTACTTGATATCCTTGGATCTGTTTCCTCAACTCAGCTCTTCATGTCTCATTTGTGTTTACTCTGCTTGTTATAGTGTATCCTTAATCTCATAATGTCATAATGTGTCTCCGTTCCATAACTTTATTTGCTGTTTAAGATGTAATAAATATTACGGTTGGCAGAGTGATTCCAAAACTTTTAAAAGTAACAAACCTGAAGTCAGTTTGATATAACGATAGGCTTACTTAATAGGTACGTGATAGTCCTAGTCTACATACTTATTTAATTTTATTTCAATTACGTAACTCTGTTATTATTAATTCAATTAAAGGCTTAGTGTAGAAGTACCTACTTTGTAGTTCGCTGTAAATGTGACACAGTGACATAGACCTGCCTAGTAGTTACCTACATTGTTGGTCGACATATTCATCAGCCCGCGACACACCTACTAGTTCGCCGACAGGTCGCCGCTGTCGCCCCGCCACGACCTCGTCGCGCTGTTTGATCAAACAATTTGGAGGGGAACACATTTCGCAATAGTTAAGTAACTCAGATAAGCAATCAACACAAATATTCTATTAGACACGCAGGTCTACAGTGCTGTGGATCTAGCGCTTATGTTTAAGCCGCGTCAGTCAACGTTCGCTATAGCCCTACGAGCCTACGATTAATAATCGCGAGTGCACACCTACTATACCTTTCGTGTAATTTGCGATGCGCTGCAGTCTGCAGTGCAGTAGGTTCATGGCACGCGTAGCGGATTAGTGTGTTTGTGTTTATTGTTAAAGGTGATAGGTACCAATTTGTGTTTTTTGCGCATCAGAGTCCAGGTTCAGTTTTATCAGTAAGAACGTGTAAGATATTGTGACTTTTAAATTATCGTGAATGTCATGCGCGAATGAATCTGCTTGACTTCTTTATTTAAATTGTTTTAGATAGAATTCTGTAGTAGGTATTCTATGATGGATTGCCTAAGCGGCTGGTGCAAGAGCCAGAAACGCTTGGATGGATGCACGGTTATCGTCACAGGCAGCAATACTGGCATCGGCAAAGAAACTGCTTTGGATCTTTATAAGAGAGGTCAGTTATTAATTGCATTTAAAATAATGATTTAAGTCAACTTATCTGGGTAATCTGGAGCGAATGAAGAATATCATCTTCTTTCCCGTTCTGTTCATTTGCGCAATATTATTCAGCGTTGGGAATGGAAATACCCGCATTGTAGATAGAGCAGTGGGTACAGTACATAATTCTGAAAAACAAAATTCCGAAAGTCACAACTCCGAATTTCAAAATACCGATTTTCATAATTCCGAAATTTTAATATTCCGAACGTTCATAAAATAATTACTATTCTATAAATCCATAATGTCATTAGTCCGAGTTATTGATAATACGTTTTAATAGTACATTTTGATACAAGTGGAGAAAGTTTGTTATTGCGTACGAGGCGGAATTAACTCCCGAGCCGTAGGCGAGGGTGTTTTTCAACCAACAACTGCAATAACAAATGTCCAAGTGTAACAAATGACGTCTTTCAATACACTTTTGAAGAAATAAATTATAAGAATGAAAAATATTTTTGTCATGAAACTATGATTTTAATTTTCTTCTTTTCCGCGCTTTACTTTCGCCAGGTGAAGGAGAAGCAAGCCGCTAAACAGCCTAATATAAAAAATCGTTTTTTTATATTTTTGAATTTAGAACACAAATAAATGTTAATTTGTGTATAAAAGTAACTATTAGTTTTTAATAATCATGTTTATTTATGATATTCTATTTATAAACACAATTTGAATAATAAAAAATATTTATGCCATAAAGACGCTTAGTGCTTTGCCGAAATAAAAAAAATACATTCACCTCAGACTATAGGCATTGAACCAATTCAATTTTCCCGCACACGTGCAGGAAAATAGAAAAAAAAACGCACACGTGTGAAATACATTGCATGTTGTACCTAGTCGTGAAAAAAACATTTTTCAATCAGTTTTTTTATCATTACGCGGTAGGGTGTCATAAAAGGTGGCATTTTTTTCATAATTTTTGCGATAGGACGCACCGTTATCGAGATCTAAGAAAATTTAGAACCTACTAAGAGTCTACGACGCGCGCTCGCTAGGCACGCATTTAGATTACACACCCACTTTCTGTCACAAATGTCATCGTCGCCTTCGGCCTACGCTCACCATGCCAGCTAGCAAGTTTTTCGGACCAACGATCCATCGGACATTTGATTCTTCGGAATTATGAATTTCGGGATTTTAAATAGTAGACAGTAAAACTCTTCGGAATGATGAATTTAGGAATTCAGTTTTCGGAATTTTTGAGTGTTCCCGTCCCTATAGGTATCTATGCCCCGCATAATGTGGTCCATGTTGTGTATCAAAAAGACAAGTAGGTTGCTGTTTTCCGTAGACAAAATGGAACGACGAGGCACATTTGTAACTTACATTCGGTAGGTACACTAGGTACCCTATTTGTAATTGTGAAATGCAACTCTTTTCAGGAGCGCACGTAATAATGGCTTGCCGAAACGTGGAAAAGGCTAAAGCAGCTAAAGAAGATATAGAAAAACTTTCAAAGACGGAGCAGGGAACTGGAGAGTTAGTGATAGAGGAACTTGACCTGTGCAGCTTCGATAGTGTTCGCGCGTTCTGCGAGCGCGTAACGTCACGAGGGGGGCGCGTGCGTGGGCTGGTGTGCAACGCCGGCGTCATGATGTGTCCCGAAGGCAGGACGCGTGACGGATTCGAGACGCACATCGCCTCCAACCACCTCGGACACGCGCTGCTAACACTACTGCTGCTGCCACTTCTCATACGGAACGGCCCGTCAAGGGTTGTGTTCGTTTCATCATACGTTCATGCAAGTGAGTTTGAAAATAACGGAATATAAAAGTGAAAAATATTCGTTTTTTTCTTCATGGGTGTCGTTTTCGTGTTTTTGGGGTCGCTGATAATGAAAATGAGGTCAAAATGAAAATCTAAGATGGCGCCGATGAAAATTGATGGTTTATTCTTCATGGGTGTCGTTTTCGTGGTTCTTGGGGTCACTGATAATGAAAATGAGGTCTAAATGAAAATCCAAGATGGCGCGAAGGAAAATTTTCAGTTTTGTCTTCATGGGTGTCGTTTTCGTGGTTTTTGGGGTCGCTGATAGTGCAAAATGAGGTCAAAATGAAAATCTGAGATAGCGTCGTCGAAAATTTTCGGTTTTTTCTTCACGAGTGTCGTTTTTGTGGTTTTTGGGGTCCCTGATAATAAAAATGAGGTCAAAATGAAAATCCAAGATAGCGCCGATAATTATAATACAATAATTATATTTATATTTACTACAGTTTTCAATTTTTAACTTTACTTTGACTGCCTCGTTGGTCTATGAAGTCCTGGGTTTTATTCTCAGGTCAGGCAAAATATTCTTAGATTTTCCTTTTGAGAATTTCTCAGTAGCAGTCACAAGAGTCTGGATTTGTGCCTAGTTAGTGGCAATGGACTCGCTCCCTATTACAACATGGGACTTTAACATAACTGGTGAATTGTGGTGGTACCTACATACGTAGGTAGGTACTATAGGTATGCCACCCCTCTTTCTAACCGCGCGGGGATTACAGGAGTGATGTTATGTTATGTGACTTTACTTTCAATACGGATAACTCCAACATAATAAATACTAGTATTTTGAGAGCGTTACATTTAGCACTATTACGTAAGCGTGATTCGATTTCGATTCGATCGTGGTCGTTTCCCAGCAATATTTTTTGCGCCGTTTATGTAAATGATTTACAGAATACTTGGCTGACGCGACTTTGTGATGGGCCTTCTTACACCACGAATATTATGGGATCAGAGACCATGTTTTATGCCCTTTTTAAACAAAGTTAAAAACTATCATATTTATTTTCCTGCTTTCAGAACACGAACTAGACTTAGATGACCTGAATTTCGAGCGGAAGCCATACAACGCCTTCGAAGCATATTGCAGGAGTAAGGCTGCCAATGTACTTTTCGCCAGAGCTCTTGCCGATAAACTGAAGGTAAAATTAGAAATAATGTAGGTGTCCGATTTTAACGCCAGTTAAAATAAAAATAAATCATCATCATCATCATCATTCTCTTGCCCTTATCCCAATTCATTTAAAATAAAAATACATACGGTTAGGTAATTTAGCTTTTTAAATGATTCTTTGCTACAACGTGAAATTTTTTCTTAACGTTTTTGACATTCGAAGATTAATGCATTCCTAAATTCACTACACCCAAAATGCTGGATCTAACACGAGTAGACCCCGCCGTGTTCCATAACACATTCTTTAGCAAACGGGTTCAAGACAGCCAACGGGATCTTAGCGGGCTATGTAGTCTAAAAGAGATGATGGCGCTTTTTTATTCTGATGGGAAATCATCAAATGACTCACCCGACAACCTTCACCGACTCTGGGCGGAGCAGGAGGGAGTGTCAGACTTTTACTGATTAAACTAAAACCCATCCATGTTCCTTCTTCGCCCTTTGTGTTCTGGGCCCACGGTCAATGAGATTTTACCAATATAACATCATTGCCCACGGTATCTCTTTCGGACAACCCCGCAGCACCGGTGCCAGATGGCCCTTAATTGACATTATCAAGAGGGCGCTGTAGGTACCTGAACATTTGTGAAAAATTGTAGACCGTAATGAAAAAGCAAGATGGCGGTGTTAGCTTTGATTATGGCCACGCGCCAAAATATCCATGTTCGACTATACTGACATTTTAATATCAATATTATTCCTGTTTTTTAAAGGAACACAACGTATCAAACGTAACGACATATAGCCTGCACCCGGGGGTCATTCGCACGGAGATTAGTCGTCACTTCGACGAGGCGCTTGTCTATGGCACGTCGTTCATGTTTAACAACGTGTTAGGCTGGCTCGGGTTCCTGAAGTCACCGCGGTGTGGCGCGCAGACCTCCATCTACTGTGCGGTGGATGATACCTGTGCTGAGGAGAGCGGGCTTTATTATAGGTAATGAAGATTTCAATAGGTATAGGTACCTACTTAGAATATTTTAATTTTTTGGTATCCATCTATTAGCACCTGTAGTTCCAGGGAATCCTGCGACCTGTATACTTGATGAATGTTTAAATACTGACTGCTCCGGTGCCTCCGTTGTTGGTCTAGTGATCGTAAACGATAATGCTGAGTATGATGTCCTGGATTTGATTCCCAGGTCTGCCAAACATTCTTAGGTTTTGTCACTTGGAATTTCTTTCTTGTATAATCAAACTAGCTAATGCCCGCGACTTCGCCCGCTCGCAAATAATATACTAAAACCTTCCTCTTGAATCACACAATCTAGTAAGAAAACCCGTATCCAAATCCGTTGTGTAGTTTTAAAGATCTAGGGACAGACAGACGCAGGTGACTTTGTTTTATAATATGTAGTGATTTTATATTGACAGTCAATATTATGATAATGTAAGTTGTCAACGACGGTTTTAGGACATAAATTGTTTTTTTTTTTTTAACTTATGAAAAACTTCTGTTTCAGTGATTGTGCGATGACCAGGCCATCTAAACAATGCCAAGATGGTGCGCAAGCTGCCAGGCTCTGGGACCTCACAATTCAGGCGTTGAAACTAAACCTGGACAAATATAATCCTTTCGGTGACCAAAATCCTGCAGAGGACGCATTTTTATAGGGTGTAAATATTGTAAATTTTACATTAGTTCTATAATGCAGAAATTCTCAAATACACCGCCTCTACCTTCTGTCTGGGCTGAACGGAGGATTTTGTCGGACTCTAACCGACTAAAACGGTTTTAGTCGGTTAGAGTCCAACAAAAACGGTTTTAGTCGGTTAGAGTCCGACAAAAACCTAAAACCCCACTGTTTCTACTATCATCATGAGTCGAGGGCCCGGCAGATACAATTTAAGTACATTTGAGCGCATTTCTGACTGATATCAGCCCGCCATACGCGGCGGGCCCCATCACGAAGTACGGCCGACCAGCGACCGCACGTTCTCCCATGAGACAGCCTAGTGTATTATCTATGGAGACAGCGCAGGGAACACTGCGCGGCACCTCTTCGAAGTGGAGGTACATAAATAGCATAGATTACTTATTCTCAAGTACAATTTCTTCTAGATGAATATCAGAATTGACCAATGTCGTGCATCCCAGCATATACCTACAGCTGTTATTCTAGAAGAAATTAGCTGCTACAGGAACTTTCATAATTGACTTATAATTATGAAATAAATGTGAATATGTGACTGCATAACGTATTTTAAGTATTAAATATTATTGTACCTAACTACTTTTAATAAAATAAATGCTTTATTTGAAGATTTCTTGTAACTATTTCAGCAGTCCACGGTTCCCAATAAGTTCCAAGATAATGCCATTTTAGCCATTTAACACCCAGCACCCAAATATTTTGGATTAATAACAGCGTTTTACCCTACAATAAAACGCTTATTAAATACCTACCTTATTTGAAGCTTAAACATATAATAATATAAAGAGACTAGTATTTGCGTGGGTGCGCGAGCTGCGCGCTGCTCGCGTGTTGTCGTGTTCTTGAGAAGTATTCCTTACCATCATAAAATTTTGAGAATCCATAAGAATCCTTAAAATAATTGGAAAATCCGTTACAACTACCCCTATGAAAACCCTTAAAAACCCCTTAAAACATCCTAAAAACCAATTTAAAAAAAATTACCTATAAAAACCTAATAAAATTAAAGTAAAAAACCGAACCTACCTACCACCAGACAGGTTTCGACGCCCTCTATAATATTTGTTCAAGCACCCAATGGCTATCTCTAACCGTTACGAAGTTACAGCCCTTTAAATTTTAGGGGAGGTTGGGGAGGGGAGGATACCCTCCGTATACAAATTGAAACGCTCCTCAATAATAATTTATGGTAAAAAATCAAAAAGCCGCTACGTGTCCTAGTTTCCGAGATACGATGGGGGGAGGGGTGAAGGGGGGGGGGGAGAGTGGGGAGTTTTGAAAAATGATTTTGACTAACTCTAGGCCCCTTCTTACGAATCTGAAAAAAAAAAAATGTTCCAAGTCTCTCAACTTCCGAGATCCGCCTAAAGGGGGGAGAAGGGGGAAAAAGGAGTCAATTTTGAAAACTGGTTTTTACTTTTCAGAGCCTCCTCTATACGAATATGAAAAAAAAAATGTTCCAAGTCTCTTTGTTTCCGAGATACGATAGGGAGGGGGAGGAAGGGGGGCGAAAAGGGGAGGTTTGGCACTTTTCCCAAACTCGCGGGAGTTACTTGTTTACGAATCTGTCAAAATATACCCACCTCCCCATCCACCATCTGGGAGAACAATTATGTCAGTGAGTCAGTCAGTGGTAATCGAGCTTTATATAGTATAATAGGCCTATCTGTTTTCCGCTTGTCTTACCTCTCTGTCTACCCTAGTAGCTCCCTCTCGCTCGCACACTTCATTTCACTCCACCACCGGCGCGGGCGCTGGGCTCGCTCTCGTCATTGTGTCGAATTATACAGCAGAGGATAAAAGTTAAGCTTCAAATAAGGTAGGTATTTAATAAGCGTTTTATTGTAGGGTAAAACGCTGTTATTAAACACCTGACCGTTATTTGAAGCTTAAACATATAATGAGACCTGTTTGTTATCGCCTGGTGGAGGAGGACGCCAATGTGAAGGTATGCACGTCCACACGCTGAAGGCGCAAAAGTTAACAATGAAGGTTACAGTGGAAAAAATATAAATAAAATTGTAAGTGTGCGAAACTAAGTAAATTTATTCAATCACCATTTTTATATTATGAACATAAAAATTGTAATTACTTATCTATAAAAAATAAATAAAATGTAGTAAACTTCTATAAAGATTACATTAAATTGGGCGAAAACAATTTGACATCCCAGAGCTAACAGGGGCCTGGACAACCTCACGCCTATAGAAGCGACGGAATGTGTCACCAGACCTCCAGTTACCTTGTGACAAAATTTCGTCAACTGAGACGTTATCGGCCCAACTTCTAGAAGCGACTGCCGAACGGACGCTACCGGGAGCTGCGACAATACCAGCCTCTGATAGGAGAGATTTTACCCAGCCCGTAATCACAGTACGCGATGCTGGCTTATGATCACCTCTTAAATCAAGTATCTTGACTTGGCTCGCGAAGTTGTCGACATGTGGGATGTGAACTCAAATTAACAAATAAAGAAAAATAATTTAAGGAATTACGTTTTTGATTAAACAATTTGATACACTGCTTCACCCAAAACACCGGATCGAGGTTTTTAATACTTTCATTTCTTAGTAATTTCCAGCCCGATTGCCTGAAATCAGAACGGTCAGTTTTAGAGCCAAATCTGGGCCATAGAATGATATGATCAGTATTGTCAATATAATGCTCTTGATTGACTGCCAGAAGGGTCAGGTCATGGATACGTCTACCAGAAACCAAAAGCAGCAACATAGCAGTGTGTCTGGCGGTAGCAAAACAGTTGTTTTCGTTAAATTCATATGAAGTCAAAAAGGAAATGAGAACATTGACATCCCAAATAGTTTTCTTATGGGGCACAGGCTTTCTTAGTGCAATAGATTTCATAACATGCTTAACCAGTACATGAGCACTTAAGACTCCCGATATTTCGGTATTACAGAGCGTAGACACCACTGATTTGTGTAATAGTATAGTATTGTATGATAGGTTTTCATTCAAATATAAATCAGCTAAAAATTTTGCTAGAATTGAACCGGTTGGGCGACATGGATCAGCCTTCTCTTTTTTACACCATCCTAGCCATCTACGCCATGCGGCTTTGTATGTACTACGTGTAGAGGGACGCCAGGATGATGAAAGTAGGTCCAGTTGGAAACGGTTCCAATCATTTAGGTTATGAGACCACCCCCACATTTCCATACTTCTAGCGTCATTTCCTGTACTTTGGGAGGTGGAAGGCCCGTCGAGACGTCTACTAGGTGACGGTTCAGATGCCTGATTGTGAAAGGAGCAGCTAGCGCTCGGGACTTGAGATCGGCTCTCCAAAAGACCCGTTCCCACCGAGGCACCACTAACAGAAAGAGGCCCTTGGCCCGGTTGAGATGGGTGAGTACCTTTGGGATCAAATATGGTGGAGGAAATATCCACGCTAGGTGGTAATCCCAAGTCTGGGAAAAGGCGTCGTGGAATAGGGCTTGGTTGTCGTTCTGGTCTAGAGACGCATAATTGACCACCACATGAGCATTTTCCGACGCAAACAAATCTATTACCGGAACCCCGAATCTGTTGAAAATCAGGTCTGTACACGCCGGCATAAGGTGCCATTCGGGGGGTGATCGGTAGCGAGACAGATGATCTGCGTGGGGGTTGAATCTGCCGGGAATGTAATGAGCGGCTAGGTGAATTTGATAATGATCTAGAACCTTGAAAATATCGATTGTCAAGTCCAAGAGAGCTATTGATTTCGTGCCGCCTTCCTTGCGAATGAAAGCAACGGCTGTTCTGTTGTCGCACTGCCATAGAACCGTGGAACGACACAGAGACTGACCCTGGTCCTGTAATATCTTCAGTAATGCTAGAAGTTCCTTCTGGTTGCAGTGTATTGGTTGTTCTTGTTCGTTCCACGGTCCCGTGAACGAACGATCGTCTAGTTGCGCTCCCCAAGCTAGGTCTGAGGCATCGGTCGCTAGGAAATGCGTTGCAGGCGCGAAGTGAATCGAAGAAGGACAAGGGTGGTTCTGCAACCACCAAGTTAACTCTTTCAGGGCATGTACCGGAATCATGATCTTTTTGGCAACTTGCATCTTGGCGACTGTGTTCAGGAAAGAGAGGAGTGCTCGAAAGTGAAGCCTGCCCCTTGGTACAACAAAACTTGTAAAGTTTAATAGACCTACTAGGCTCTGCAAAGCCTTTAAATCGAGAGCTCTCTCTTCTAGGGCTGTCGATATCTTGGAAGTGAGATTCAGGCACTTTTTCTTTGGAAGAGACTTCTCGTTTACCAGAGTGTCCCACTGAACACCCAGGTAAACTAGGCATTGACAAGGTCTGAGTGTGGACTTGTCGAAATTCACCAACCAACCGAGATACTGCAACCTCTCTACCGTGATTTGGACATGGGTCTGTAATATCTGTGGGTTTTGATGTACAACCAGAAAGTCGTCTAAGTAAACGATTATTCGAATCCCTTGATCCCTGAGTGATTGAGCTACCCAATTGGATAGGGAGGCAAAGACCTTGGGGGCCGTGCTCAGACCGAACGGGAGGCACGTCATTTCCATTAATTTTCCTCTGTAGATTAGACGTAGGAACCGTCTGTGAGATGGAGCTACGGGAAGGTGGAAATAGGCCTGTGACAGGTCTATTTTGCACATCCAATCTTTTGGTTGAAGGAAGTCTGGGACTCGATAAACATTTATTACGTAATTGTTCAAGGCAGCTAGGTTGAAGATGGGTCGGTGCGACTCGTCGTCCTTTGGCACAAGAAACATTGTGGACACAAAACTTGGCGAGGCCTTGACAACATCTAATACACCCTGGTGTTGCATTTGGGTGATTATGGACGTCATTGCATCCGAAGGAACCGTGCTGAACCGACTTTCGTTCAACGGTGGTACTACAAGTGGCGGTCGATGTAAAAAGGGTATGCGATACCCTTTTATTATCTTTAACAGATAATTTGGGGCACCCAGTTCCTTCCACCGATGGTGGAAACGAACCAGACGACCTGCTCTGAATGTTTGGGATCGATAGTCAATACTTACGTTTTTTGTTCCGGTTGTAATTCTCAGAGGGCGATGCGGCTCGCTTGCGGCTATTCTTGCTGTCTTGCTGCCTGTAGCCTTGCCGACCTCCTCTGCCTCGAAAGGAACCTCTTGAACCGCCAGAGAATGATGGGCGATTATCGTCGTGACTAGAGCCATGACCCTGCGAGGGTCGGGCATTACAGTAACCCTGCGAGGGTTGATTGTAAGCATGGGAAATATGCGTAGGCGCACAACATCCATGAGCACCTCCCTGCGAGGGTACGTTATGTAAAGCCTGCCCCTGCGAGGGGCGGCGTGCGGGCTTGCTTTGACCCGTTTGCGAAACGGAAGCAGAACTGCTCGGCTTTTGTAAAGGCAAGAAGGCTTTTCGAACACCACCTGCCTTCTCTAGTGCTGTGGCTAGTGACTCCGCATTAAACACGTGCTGACACGACGGAGGAATCTTACGTAACACGGCCTTGACAAGGGGATCGCGCACGTGGTTTGTAATTCCATCCCTTCTCATCTGAATAACCTCCGCACGGTGACCGCAAGTTAATTGCAAAAGATCGGAAGAAACTTTGAAAAAATCACCCTTCAAAAATAGCTCGTTAACTTTTTCGTTTATAGCCTCGTAAGACAAATCCGAATCTCGCGCCCACTGTAAAAAAACTTCTGACAGAAGTTTGTAAAGCTTCGCGCTGTTTAAGGATGCAGAACGATAAGGCAGCGAAGGCCTTGTCAGCGTGAGCAAGATGGCGTAACGAATCATACGCCTTAATTTCTTCATTCATCTCCAAGTCGATAAAACCGGGGGTAGAATTATAAAGTTTTTGGGTTTCCGCATAACGAACCTCGCACCAATCACTACTATCTAAATGTTGCAACTCCTTTAACGTTTGAAGAAAACCCTGAGGAGTCTTTGGAATACTAGGTTCTTTCAATTTCGTCTCAATTTCAAAAGTAAAATCTGACTGAGCAACAGGTGCCGGCACCTCGACAGAATTTACAATCGGATCTTCGTAAAGTTCGCCACTAACGTTTCCGTCAACTAGATTCTCATTAAAGGGTACCGTGGAACAAGGCACAGAATTATTGTTGCAAAAAATTAATTGATTTTGGAGGTCATCTAACTGACGTGTTAATTTACGGAATTTCCGGGAATCGTGTCGTCGATGCCGCCGTTTTCCCCCCCTTTTTTTATTGCGGTGACGCGGCGTGGATCTTCGAGGACTCGAGTCCGAAGACGACGAACTCGAGCTGCTAGAGGAGTTGGATAAGCTACTATTCGACGAATGAGACCTAGCTCGCGACTGACGTCGAATACGCGATCGTTCTTTATTGTCTCTATTAGCGGGAGCACTAGCACATGGAGCTTTCGAGCCCTGATTTGAAACACTTCCGTCACTGTCCATGTTAACACGAGCTGTAAAATCTAGGATAGAAAACCACACAAAATATAATTAGAGCAAAATATGTAGGTGGGTACCAAAAACCTACGTACATAAACGTACTGAACGGTAGCACCGTTTGATTTAAAAAATTAAATGGTAAGAAAAGCTTTTTAAAACACTTACGTGGAACAGGAATATATTATAATGTATATGAATTTGCAAAGATATGCAAAATTAATTTACTGAGTCCTGAGCACGACTGTGCGCAGCGGAAAACAGGACGCCAATGACGAGAGCGAGCCCAGCGCCCGCGCCGGTGGTGGAGTGAAATGAAGTGTGCGAGCGAGAGGGAGCTACTAGGGTAGACAGAGAGGTAAGACAAGCGGAAAACAGATAGGCCTATCTCTTTATATTATTATATGTTTAAGCTTCAAATAACGGTCAGGTGTTTAATTGTATGTTACTTTTTCCAAAATGTAGCGGGTTCGATTCCCGCTTAGTAACCATGAGTATTCGTTTTACATAGTATTAGTTCCAGGCAATGATGTTATATATAATACTGAGGTAGATACGTTTTACCGACGTCAGCGTGGCAATGCAAACACAAGCTGACCAGCTTGTGTGACTTCAGTCTGTCCTGCGCACGTCCTGCGTCTGGTCGCGACGCGAACTGACGTTTAACGGGAGTTTGCTATAGGAAATTAAACAAATAAGGCAGTTGTGTGTTCAGAAAGTGCAATACTTATACTGGGCCGGCTGTAAAAATCAAGAAGGATGTGTCTTTTCATTTGTAAGTACTGTTTATTCTATTTAAAAAATGGAAAATCATAAATTTAATTTTACTCAAAAATGACTGCCGCGCTGTTGCCGCTTTGTCACCTACACGAAAGAGACAAGTAGCGTGTTGCATTTATGAGTGATAGAGAAAACGAGATAATGGCGCGCGGTGTTGTCAGTTCGAACGACGCTAGAGGATGTTGGGGTGATATGGCCATATGGGGCCTGGCCTAATATATTATTCGAATATCACATATTATTTTTCACCACTGGTGTCCAATATTATCCATAGTAGACAATGATATTCTAATAAACAGATATGTTATACACCTACAAAACCACCGAAAAAAGTGTTTCGCGCAGCAGCGGCACCACACCTTTTTATCCATTCTACATT
Organism: Xestia xanthographa; assembly: GCA_905147715.2. Classification (NCBI taxonomy): domain Eukaryota; kingdom Metazoa; phylum Arthropoda; class Insecta; order Lepidoptera; family Noctuidae; genus Xestia; species Xestia xanthographa. Next base: position 21,560,075 of record LR990645.1, on the reverse strand, counting down.
TCACTTCAAGTCAAAACGACACAAAAGGGATAGCTGGATAAAACCAATAAGAAAAAAAGAGACAGATAGTGTTGTTCTATGTCTGGACTCTAGAGTTCACGCGTCGTTGTCGTATTCACGACAAAAATGCATTTCCCATTTCTTTCTTTTTTATCCTCCAAATATCAGAATATTAAGAAAAAAAAAATATAAATCGAAGTATATTGCGTAGTTACATGGGGTATGAGATCCCTTGTGTTTTATTTACTTTGGTATCTTTTATTTACTTTGGTATCATAATTGGTACACTTTCTGAACACGCACGATGGCATTTTTACAATTTTTATCTAAATTCGTAGCAGCGTATCGCTCGTCACCATGCGTGTTGCAGACTAAAGGCTATACGGCCCAATTGGGCCGTTTTCGAGTCTTCACGATTGTGCGCTCACAACATAACTGTTTACTAGAATATCATTGTTATTAGATAAATATAACATTTGCCTTTCATCATTAACTTCTATTTTGTTTTAGATTTCATAAAGACGGATTAATTAAAGAAAAATGGGTACAAGTAGTTAGAACCCAAAGACGAGAAGATGAATGGATGCCAACAACATACTCAACTATTTGTTCTCAACTTTAGTGATAGTGAAGTGATAGTGAAACAAAAAAAACAAACATAATATTATTATTTGTAAATAAACATTTTTATATTGAATATTTACTGTTTATTTTCTTCATGCTGCCTGATAGGTACCCATTTTTCCCCATTTCACTCTATCTAGCTGCTGTCATAGACTGACATTGGCCGTCACCCAGCTAGCCGCTCATGTAAAATATCGCCATGTTTTTATTTCTTTATAATCAGTATGACGTCTCTATTGGTTCCAGGTTTGGTTATCAACATACTTATTTGTAAATACAATGCACGATTCTTTCGTGAGACACAATTAAAAGAATGACTGGGGGCAACGATAAAAAAAATATAAACCCTACTAAACAAAGTGAAGGAAATAGTTATTTATAACACATTTGCTCGTAAAGGGTCTTTTATTTCACCCATTTCAATATCGTAATGTATCTCATTACGTACTTGTGCAGTAATGTAATGTACAACCACAGAGATCTATATAGACGCACGGTTTATCAAGATGCTCCGTCAAAAGGAAACGGTACTTTTTTAAATCTTAGCAAAGAGTTTTTATGTCAGAAAAGTGGTCAACATTCTATGAATAAAATTAACTGTGGGAGATGAAATATAATAAATAAACATTGAATTCCTTAATTTAATTAATTTTGACAATAAATTACAACCATTTTTCTGTAACAAAAACACAAAAATATTAATTTACTTTATTAGTAATACTGGCTGTTTTTTGTGTCTTTGCCTTAAAAAAAAGCGCTGATGCGCGCGCATCGCTAATTTGTGAACAAGTAAAAGATTTATTCGTTTAAGAAAGTCCGAGTTTTATTTATTTCCTCGCAAATATGTTATAAAACGTCGTATGACATACGTGCGCTTTGATAATTACAGCCTCTGCTTTATTATAGCCCTCGCCTACGGCTCGAGCTAGCAATATCGCCTCGGCTGTAATTTTCAACTTACCGCACTTATATCATAATGTACTATTATGATACTAGTGCGGTAATTTGGTTTTTACAAACGAGTAGACGAATGTAAGCCCGAGAAGAAGTCGAGGGCTTACCTTTGTCACAAGTTTGTAAATACCAATTTCTGCACGTGTCATTCAATGTTTTTCAACACATTTGCGCGAAAACAGTACAATATTATAACGAAAGAAACAGCGACCCCAAAAACCACGATAACGACACCCATGAAGAAAAAACCGAAAATATTCATCGGCGCCATCTTGGATTTTCATTTTGACCTTATTTTCATTATCAGCGACCCCAAAAACCAAGAAAAGGACACCCATGAAGAAAAATCCGAAAATTTTCCTCGGCGCTACCTTGATTTTCATTTTGTCCTCATTTTCATTATCAGTGACCCCAAAAACCACGAAAACGACACCCATGAAGAAAAAACCGAAAACTTTCGTCGGCGCCATCTTGGATTTTCATTTTGACCTAATTAAAAAAATCGAAGCAGTCTTTGGGGACTGCCGATAGAAGTGAAAACAAAAAGTACACAGGCCCCGCCCCAGTCGTAGCGTATGTGGTGCTACGCCGTAGCGGATCCTACGAGTGCTACGAACGGCTACGAAGCGTGACCGCACGTCGCACGCCGCTCGTCGTTACGTGACGATGAGTTCAATGTTTTTCCTTCACCCAAAAAGTGCTCAACGCGCCTAAAGAAGTTTTCACTTCAAAATCGTAAATAATAGGTACGCACGGTGCTATACAACGGGGTATGCGTTAAAATAGGTACAGTCGGGGCCTTTTCCGCCTGACCATTTTAATTTTTTTTCGCTTAAAACATGCGGAGGCGCCAAGCTACGCCCCCTTAAAGTTTCGGCCTATTAGGAAAGCGTCAACTTTGGCGCGCAAAATAACAATAACTCTCGTTTGGCGTGCGTCGTCAGTGCGCTCGGCCGATTCGGTATCTTTTCATTCATTATTTCTATACAAAGTCAACGTGGCGGGGCTAAAGAGCGTTTCTATGTTGCGAGTGCAAGCAAAAATAAGCTTAGTGGTGGTCAGGCGGGAGTGTCCTCGATAGTACTTAGGTGAGAGTACCTGTTTTACCGCACGTTCCGTTGCATGGTGCGTTATTTTTAACTTTCGAACAATGTATACAGGCCCCGTAAATGCAGTTTTTGAGCAAATGTGTTGAAAAAGTATATCACAGAATCTAATGTCAGATAAATACACTGTTAGCTTTGAATATTGTACTGATCCTGATTAGATTCCTCTTGTGTGGCCTCAGATTCATTAGCTCGTAAGTATCTTGGTATAGCGCAATTGGATTTAAGATTAGAGTATTCTACCTACATACTATACTGGATGACTTTTTTATCACTTTCCCAAAAAAATGGGTATAATAGGTGAACGGAGTAGAAGCAAATGGCAACAAGCAATGTTAAAAAAAAAAACGAAATTCAAATCATATGCGTATTGCGTATAATGCTATAAAATTCGATGTTTACATTTTTTTTTTTCAAAATTTCTCTTACTTTGTTTTAAAATGAAAAGTTTACTTGAAATTTGTACTTAGCGTTTTTTGATGATGGATTAATTTTGTTTCTAAGCAGTGGAAATAAGAAAAAAAACTAGGTCATCAAAAAAAGTTTGTGATCACTAGCATAGGCTGATATAATTTTTTCAATTAAACTTTATCAAGAAAAAATCTTTGTTGTGTGTTTTCTTTAAATAGAAATACCGTGTTAGAAATTAAAAAGAAATACCGTGTTAGTTAGAAGTTAGAATTTAAAGTAAAGCTATATCATATTTTTTTTTTTTAAATAAAGATTTTAAAATTAACGTAATATAACTGTAACAAAATAGATTTCGATTTTACAAAGTGATCGCAAACTTTTTGTGATGTGTGTATATGCCATAAGCTTCTACTCCGTTCACATAATAAACCCATATTTTTTTAAGTGATAAAAAAGTCATGAGGTACATACATTATAGTTATGCTGGTTATGCTTGCTGCGTCGTTGGTCTAGGTAGCGCAAGTGCGACTGTTGAAGATGAGGTCCTAGGTTCGATTTCTGGGTAGGGAAAAGAGTTATTGGGTTTTTCCATTAGTAATTTCTCATTAACAGCCGCCGATGCCAGCAGGAGTCTGGATCTGGATTTGTGCCCGGTTGATGGCAATAGACTCGCCCCCTTCACGGGACTTCAACATACTTAGCGAAATGTGGGTGTACTATTAGATGAGACACCTTTGCCTTCGAGTATTACAGGCGAGATGTGATATTATGTTATAATATTATGCTTGATTGATACAAGTACTACGACAGCCGCTAACCGGTACCAATAAGACGCTTTGCCCGTTTACACTAACACTCCTAAGCCGAAGTGACAACTGAACGGAAGCTTATATAAAATCCTAGGGAGAGAGATTGTGATAATGATGATGATGATTGTGATAATGATGATCATGATTGTGATAACGACGATGATGATTGTGATAATGATGATGACGATTGTGATGATGAAAATTGTGATTACGATTATATGGATTAACAGGTAGCTGACCCACGCAACTTCGTCTGGATCGAATCGTCTGGAGAAAAAGCTCAAAAAAGAATAATTTTCCCCCGTTTTTGCTACTTACCTACTACGATGTTGGTGGTAGAATGGTGAAAATTAATTTAGGTGCCGAATCATAAAAAAAAAATAGGTTACGTCCTATTTCTCAGACCTACTGAATATAGGTAGAAATTTCATAAGAATCGGTCAAGTCGTTTCGGAGGAGTTTTGTTACAAACATTGTGAAAACTGACAAGAGAATTTTAAAGATATACTTAGAAAGATAAACCCCATGGGAAATGGAGTAAGTTTATGTATGTAAGTATTTAAATTTCAATTGAGTGACGAACGTGTTTTGTTTAGATTATTTAAGATAACTACTTGTTAGCTTCTCGCTGAATAATTTCGAACAAGGCCATAACCGTCAAGGTGGAAATGATTTGATAATACGCTTGAATATGTTACACACGCAATTCTGATACAAATGTTACCAATAACTCGATAGATTGGTGTTCAATTTGAATATCTAAATTATTTTATTATGTAAAGAAAATTCATACTAATTTCGACACAAATAATAAATGCGAAAGTAAATCTGCCCGTCCTTTACTTTTTGCGCCTTTATAACGGCTCAACAGATTCTGATGAAATTTAACCCAGTTCACCTGGGTTAGGTCCTTAGGACAAAGGAATTTTATCTCTTTTATGCCAATGTATATAGTAGGTACCTACCTTCCCGTGGGATAATTTTGAACCCACCGATAAAAGATGGTTGTATTTATTATGAGTCTTGGTTAGTTTTAGAGTGTTGTTTTTTCTTTACGCCTATCGAGATCTACCAATGTAAAGAATGACTTCATGGCCTCGTTCTTGTTATTATTTACACAGTCAAGAGGTAAAGTTTTGACACATTCATTCACATGCAAAAATTTCCAGAACTAGTTATAACATTTTTAATTTCACATCGCAATACGTAGGAGTGCGCTCGAAATAACAAATATACACATCGTTTCATTGCATTTATTTCTTTTAGAATAACTTGCGCAGATAGGTGGGAACCTACATTAATTAATTCAGCTAATAAATAACACAGATCAATATACTGTTATGTATTTGGGTTTGGCTATAGACACGTAAATACTGCAAAATGTAATAAATAGGCTACAATGCACTACAAGCGACAACTGTACTATTATCAAACATCCAGTATTTGGTCTCAAAGCCACACTAACACAATTATCATACTCGACCGATCACAATAACCATTATCGAAAACTAATCAGATAATGTTACAAATAACAACTTTGATGTAAATGCTTCCAAATGTATAAATAAACATTGTCTACTTAAAAATAACATTTACAGTTAATAAACTATAACGGCACTTAACAGATTTAACCCTTGGTTTTCCCAAATAAGCTCATAAATAAATAACATAAACAGGGTGGAAACTTTCAGCGGGGCAGTAAAGGGAACTGCCTCATCCGTTGTAGCTACACGAAAATGGTTCTAAGAGACTATCTCTAATTTATTGTGAAATTTTGAGCCCGTTTGAAATATTAAAAAAATACAGTTGGTAAGAAAATGGCCATCTTACGGTTTTTTTTAATTGATGCCAATCGATCCTGTTTCTGATCAAAAACTTTTATAAGACCAAACCAGATAGAATACTAAAAAAAGTAAGAAATTGCATAAAACTTTTCCCTAAGTACAGTTTGTATGAAAATTTTATGTTTATTTATTTATTGACACACCAAGGACTTATTCACTAAATCATTTACATTAATTAGATTCTATTTCAACAGCTTTGCGGTGAATTCGTCACATAAAGGTGTGCACAGCACTTAAACTTATTATTATGTTAATCAATCCCTGTTTCTAATACTACTGAAACTTCTTCTGGTCCTACTATCGTTGGAGAACTAAAGCAGTCAGAATCGTAATAGAAAGATAACATCGTAACGGGTTATACAAAAAAAAAAAAAATAATAATTATGATTTCTAGATACTTTTTGATACGAGTCGTAAATTACATACGTTTACGTGATCATTTGTCTGTTATATAATTTTTTGTATCTCAGTTCCACAAATTCTATCTTAGGACCTGCAATGATTTTCTTACGAAATGTATGAGATGTTTTTTTTGCAATTTTTGATATTTTTTTGGTACTCGATGGTTGGTCCTAAAAATTTTTTTTATCAGTATTGAATCAGGATCGATTGGCATCAATAAAAAAAATTGTGTAAAATGGTCATTTTCTTGCTAACTGTACATTTTGTTGAAAATCTGTGAATGGCAATCAAAATTTCAGAAAAAAAATATGAATAGTCTCCTAAGACCATTTTCGTGTAGCTACAATGGTTAAGGTAGTTCCCCTTACTGCCCCGCTGAAAGTTTACACCCTGTATACAAGTGGAATTTAAACAACTCCAATATTGAATTTCGTATCAGAATTATTATAATTGAATATACCTACACAGTTTAACTGACTAATAACTAAAGTTATTGAAACTTTTACATGGATGAGCAGTGAAATATTTAGTAAACTGTAGCATGTTAGCAGAGTCATAACATTGACTCAGTGCAGTGTTCGCTTTCATTGTTTTCCTTTGATGTTATAGTCACAGTCAAAACTACTTTTGACCGGTGAAAACTATTTTAACAATAACTAACATTTACTTAAAAACTTATTAGGTTGTTAGGTTTTTTTTGTGACCCTTTGAAAAACTTCATGTAATTCTAGGACTACGTGAGCGTTCTAAAAATCATTTTTAATGCAGAAAACGCAATTTAACTTCATAAGGATTTTGACTGACACTAGTCAAAAGTGGTTTTGACTATTAACAGTTTTGACTGTAACAGTACATACACGAAACAAGGTTCAGGCTGACATGATATAGCAGAAAACAGATTTATCTGTTTTTCATTTTTATGCTTGGATGGCATACTGAATATTTACACATGTATCCCCAAGAAATATAAATATTTAGAAACAAAATAAATAACAATTTGATTCAACAATATTTGAAACACAATTAAATAATATCTGTACAAGATAAAACAACTTGACTAGGAATATAAAAATTTTCTTAAAACTTCATAGGAAGCATTTATGATACCCCAACTTAGAAATGCACGGGAGATGTTCAGTAACGCCCCATGGTAGAAGTTGGTGAGCTTAGAGCCTCGCTTGCGTAAAATATATTTAAACTCGTATAAAATTGTCCTGTGAGGACCACCTAGTTCACACTGCATGGCAATTTTAATTACACTCACGGGATAAAATAGTGTGCTGAGAATTGCACCAATTGTAGCTCCTGCCAAGAAGTTTTGTAAACTTTGATAGAGTACCTTCTCTTGCACCGGTAGCCTATCACGCACTTCGTCACGAATTATGAAAAACATAGCATTGGATGGGCCATTCCTAAATAATATTGGTACTAATCCTCTGTAGAATTCTTTGACACCATAATGCTTGGCAATATGACTGGCTGCGTCTGCAGTGTTCTTGAACTCTTTGTGGTACTTTGGATGTATAAGTAAGGTTTGTATCCTCTCAAACGGCATAAGTGTTGCTTCAACACACCCGGCGATCATTCCGGCACTTGATTTTGCTAGGTACGGATTGACTTGTCTCTCTAACAGTGGTTGTAGGCATTCGTCGTATACACCGAACATTAGAGACATTGACAGTGATCTCTGCATCAATGGAGGCAGCATGCCACGGTAGAGAAAAGTAAGACCTTCCTTTTGCAACTGGTGTAACGCAAATGTTGTTTCAACTCCATGCATCATCTGGAAGATGAATAATTAAAATATATTAAAATTATAACATATTATGACTAAAGTCTTCTATAATTGCTAAAATTTGAAGTAATTGCATACGTAAATTTTGATAAGATAACCTTATCGCTGTAGTGATAAAACATGCCCCCAAAAGTTTTGATAAATACCTTTGGTTTGTTTTAAACTATACTTTGTCTTGTTATGCATGCTGCAATATTTTTCTATAGAGAGGTTGCAGTTCTATAAAATATTTACCTACCTATATGAGTGTTGCGACATTGATCATTATGATTTACGGTTTTTTCAAAGGATTTTTCCAATTATAAACAATAAGTTTTCCTTAATGTGATTAATGTTTTGTTTAGGTTTTGTGTGTGTGTAAGTAGGTATAGAAATAGGATTTCATGAATCCACTTTAAAGTTACCTGTCTAAATATGAGTTTATTTAGAGGGTAGCTGATCAGTATGTTGCAGAATGCAGAGCCTCCTCCACACACAAACTCCTTCCAATGGTGCAGCATGCGCGCGCGCACGGCGGGCACGGCGACGGTGCCATCCGCGAGAGCCGCCGTCTCCAGGAGATGCCCTTCTGACATTTCCTGCTCTTTGATTTCACATGTCATTATTTTTTGTCTTCCATGATCTGTAAAATAACAACACTGTTATTTTAATTTCATACATTTTCTTCAAATACAACGTCTATCAAGAAAGTAATTAATTATCAGTAAATAGATTGAAACTGAATGAGTGAGTGCAACATAAACAACTTCAGTGCACCTACCTCAAAGTAAACGAAATATAGATAGTAATTTAGGCAATTTAGTTACCTAAAAGATAAATACCTTACCTTTCACGAACTACAATTAATAACTAAATTATATAAATTGTTACGTGTGGGATGAAGAGTTAATGGCTTCATTCTTATTTCTTAATACACGGCATCTACACTTGTTCTTTATTAAAACACTATTAATTTAGTGTTAGTTGAGTAATATGTGAAAGATACTATTGGTTATTTTAAATTTAATAATAAAAAAATATTTTTCGTGGAGTCAAAGCGAACATCCCAACCATATGCAAATTGACAAGTGACAGCACAATGACACTAATGACAGAGAGACAATTTGACATTATCTCATTCTGCAATGTTTTGTAGTTTCACGTGTACCTAGGTGATGGAACGTGTTTCAACTTCATGGTTTCTACCGCAGTCATAGTCATCGTCATTCTCCTGCCCCTGATCATAATTTCTTTGGGGTCAACGCATTATACTAAACCTGCTTCTTTCATACTCGTCACAGTCGTCACCTAAATCTCGTTTCAGCCGTAGACAAATTAATGTAAAAGCATTGATTTAAATAGTAAATAATACGCAGTACAGTACCCGGCACGTAAGTTGGCAAGGTTTTGGCGGAGTGGGGGCAAGTTCGCGCATCGTACACTTAGTGGAACAAATAACTAGTCACTTAAATTTTATTGATTGTTATTTTTGGTTATTGCCATCATTTATTTTTAATCATGTAGTTAAACAAAGCAGAGGAATTCGTGACTTTTATTAGGTGTTATAAATAAAACATAATACTGATGCATTTTTTTTATGTATGTATTTTTTATATTTGTTCTATTCCTCTTTTTTCCCGGTGTCCTAATGACAGTGAGGAATTCGGAATTTCTAACTTCTTTAACTATACGTCTTACTGTTCTTTCTGACGTTTTAGTTGCTTCTGCAGTCCGTTTTACCGTCTCTTTTTCAATTTGAGCTTCTTTCTCCATGAAACAGTACACATCGTATCTGGCATGTCTGCGTAAAACGGTATTTGGTCCTGGCATTGTAAAAAACGTAACAAAAACTAAATTTAAAACGATAACAACAACTGGTAACAAAAACTAAATTTAAAACAACAACAATAACAATAACTCGTAACAAAAACTTAATTTAAAACTAAAACTGAACTCTTAACAAAAACAAAGGGTAGAGTAGTACTCGTGCACTAGCACCGCAAGTGTAATCGGGAGCGAACGGAATGTAGACGCGGTGCGGGAGGCAGGGGTCGACTGACGCGCCAATCACGCGCTCGGATCGGCGCTACTTCATACCCCGCGTCCCGCTTGACCGCCAAAGAGACCTAAAAAACGACTTCTGCGCATCTAACGACTCTTGCCAAGTTACGTGCCGGGTACTGTAATATATATGTCAATGTGTAAAAGACTAGTATTCAAACTTTTTTTTTTTTTTTTCTCCTTTTGGCATTGCACTATTCGTGCTTATTGCCACTAACAATATTATATTTGATAACAAAACGTAAGAATCAAGTACTCGCGAAATGATAAAATTTTACAAGGAAAAATTTGGAAATGGAAAGGAGATTAGTTGTTAAATATAAAATATAGTAAATTAATAGTCCGGGAAATATAATACAACAGAAAACTAACCATAAAACGCAACCAGGTGGCCCAACAAAAAGGCCGACTCGGTGCCTAAACTAGGAACTACATATTATATATACATATAATAAAACAGTAGAAAAACTATGTCTGTACATTGAATATATTAAAAAATAAATAATTGAGGGGGGTTTAGAAACAGTAATAGACCACGAATCCAAAAAAAAATATCTGTCTGTTTGTCTGTGTGTCTGTTTGTCTGTGGGTCTGTTTGTTTGTACACGCTAATCTTCGGAACTACTGGACAGATTTGAATGATTTTTTTATTTTTGTATAGGTATTAAGTCTGGGCAAGATATAGGCTAGAATTTATCTTGGAAACTGCAGAACCACAACAGACCAGCTGAACTATAAGAGATACAAAAATGGTACCATAGCAAAAATTGTTCCACGTGATGGGCATTTTCTGCTGAGAGAATAAATTTGAAGATCTGGAACACCTAATGTGGAACTCCAAGAGCCCAGCTACACTTACATATATATAGGAATGACGTTTTAGCAAAAGTTGTTCAATCTGATGAGCACTCTCTGTTTACTTATAAAAATCGAAGATCTGGAACACCTGATGTGGAACTCCGAGAGCCCAGCTACACCATAACACATATAGGAATGACGTCTTAGCAAAAGTTGTTCAATCTGATGAGCACTCTATGTTGATTTATAAAAATCGAAGATCTGGAACACCTGATGTGGAACTCCAAGAGCCCAGCTACACCATAACACATAGGAATGACGTCTTAGCAAGTGTTGTTTGGTCTGATGGGCATTTCCTGTTGACTTTTATCTTGGAAACAAACACCGGATGCAGAACCGCAACAGACCAGCTGAACTATAAGAGATACAAAAATGGTACCATAGCAAAAATTGTTCCACGTGATGAGCATTTTCTGTTGAAGATCTGGAACACCTGATGTGGAACTTCAAGAGCCCAGCTACACTATAACATATATATAGGAATGAAGTTTTAGCAAAAGTTGTTCAATCTGATGAGCACCCCCAATTGACTTATAAAAATCGAAGATCTGGAACTCCTGTTGTGGAACTCCAAGAGCCCAGCTATGCCATAACACATATAGGAATGACGTCTTAGCAAAAGTTGTTCGGTCTGATGGGCATTTCCTGTTGACTTTTATCTTGGAAACAAACCCCTGATGCAGAACCGCAACAGACCAGCTGAACTATAAGAGATACAAAATGGTACCATAGCAAAAATGGTTCCACGTGATGAGCATTTTCTGTTGAAGATCTGGAACACCTGATGTGGAACTTTAAGAGCCCAGCTACACTATAACATACTTATAGGAATAAAGTTTTAGCAAAAGTTGTTCAATGTGATGAGCACTCTCTGTTCGAAGATCTGGAACACCTGTTGTGGAACTCCAAGAGCCCAGCTACACTATAACATATATATAGGAATGAAGTTTTAGCAAAAGTTGTTCAATTTGATGAGCACTCTCTGTTGACTTATAAAAATCGAAGATCTGGAACACCTGTTTTGGAACTCCAAGAGCCCAGCTACACCATAACACTTAGGAATGACGTCTTAGCAAGTGTTGTTTGGTCTGATAGGCATGTTCTGTTGACTTTTATCTTGGAAAGAAACACCTGATGCAGAACCGCAACAGACCAGCTGAACTATAAAAGATACAAAAATGGTACCATAGCAAAAATTGCAGCACGTGATGAGCATTTTCTGTTAAAGATCTGGAACACCTGATGTGGAACTCCAAGAGCCCAGCTACACTATAACATATATATAGGAATGAAGTTTTAGCTAAAGTTGTTCAATCTGATGAGCACTCTCTGTTGACTTATAAAAATCGAAGATCTGGAACACCTGTTGTGGAACTCCAAGAAACCAGCTACACCATAACACATAGGAATGACGTCTCAGCAAGTGTTTTTTGGTCTGATGGGCATTTCCTGTTGACTTATAAAAGTGTTTAGTCAGATGGGCATTTCCTGTTGACGAACAAAAATGAAAGATCTGGAACGTCTCGAATCGTCTCGCGTATCCCGTTGTATTCCCGTCCCCGGGCTCTTAAAATTCGACATCAGACGTTTCAGGTCTTCGATTTTGACGACCCCGTTGTCGCTGGCATAAGCAACAGGATCCGCGTACGAAGTCGCGGGCAGAAGCTAGTATTAAATAAGTACATAAAATCTAGAAAATGTTTAAATAGCTATATCATTATTTACAAGGAAAAGAGCTATGGTTTTATAAATATCTACATTAAAATTAAATAAAATACATGAGATAGAAGTGGGTAAAGGGACTCGGAGGGAAACAAGACTTTGGAAAAGTGAGGAGTGGTCATAAAGGGGGCAAGAAAAAATAAGGTGGTTCAGATCTCCCACTTCAGCGCCACATTCACACGCAGGGTTCTGCACAATGCCAAGCCTGGCAAGATGAGCAGGAGTGCACACGTGACCCAATCGCATACGTATGAATATTGTTGTAATCTTTTTGTTTAGCTTGTACTTACTAAACCAAGGTTTAACAAAAATGGATGGCTGAATATTACGATAAAATTTCCCTTTCGCTGATTGCTCGGACCAAAGCTGACCCCAGGATTTCTGTAGATAAACCCTGGGCAGAGCTGCCAGATCTTGGGTGTTATTTTTGTACGGAAAAACGTCGCCACACAACACGGCATCATTAGCTAACTGGTCAGCTCTCTCATTACCTAGAATGCCACAATGCGAGGGTATCCACGCAAAATGCACTGAATACCCCTTATTATAACACCTATAAAGGAGTTCACGTGTTTCAAATATAATATAAGGATTATGAGAATAGAAAGGGAATTTGGCCAAAGATTGTAAGGCACTCCTTGCATCAGTTAAAATGAGTGAATTCCGTAAGCCCATCATAAGTATATATTCGACAGCTTTGAATAGACCGTAACATTCTCCCGTAAATACAGATGATTCGGGCGGGAGCTTTATTTTTTGGACAATATTATATTGGGAGTGGTATACGCCTACTCCCACACATGAGTCTCTTCCATGCTTCGAAGCATCTGTAAACAAGAGATGGCAGCCCTTCCAGTCTCGATCCATAGTGAAGTTGAAGTTAAGGTTATGACATACGTCATTTCGAAAAATGTTAAGGTTATAATGTATGTTCGGTGACATTAATAATGAACTGTAATTACAGTGAAATAAAGGAAGAAACTCAGATTGGTGACAAGGAGCTTCAATTAAATTGTATTTTCTAAAGCTTTTAACTAAACACGGAGTAGCTTTGTGCCTCCAGTAAGTGGATGAAATTATTTCTTCAGAGAGAATGGAAAGTTTATTTCGCAAAGGATGATGCGTAAATTGCAAACACCGAGCCATAAATCTATCAGCTAAAAATTGACGTCTTAAATGAAGTGGAGGGTCTCCACATTCCACCTGAAGACAATTAATAGGACTGCTTTTCATTGCACCTGAAACCACTCTAAGTGCCTTGGACTGAACACTGTCCAGTTTCTTAAGACCAGCAACATTAGCAGGATCCAGCAAAAAAGTTCCATAATCCAATACGCTTCTAATCAAGGTGTTGTACAGTAATTTTAATGAAAAGGGATGTGCTCCCCACCAAACACCAGCAAGACATCTAAGTATGTTGATATTTCGTTCGCATTTAGCAGCTATATAATCACAGTGTGGTAAACCAGTAAGATGTGTATCCAAAATAAGACCTAAAAATTTTACCTGGTTTTTAATGGGCATAGGGATATTATTATACCTTACTGTAAATAAAGGAGGCTTGCGCATTCTAGTAAACAAGACAATGTTGCTTTTATCAATTGACAGGTCTAGACCATTAGTTTCTAGCCAAGTCTTCAGTAAGCCTAGAGAAGAGGTTAAGGAACTACAAATATTTTCAACAGAATGACCAGATAAATAAAGAAGTAAATCATCTGCATATTGAAGGACTTTTACTGACTCATTTAGAGAGGATTCCAAATCATAAGTGTAAATATTGTAGAGAATTGGACTAAGTACAGAACCTTGAGGGAGACCTTTCCATACTAAACGGGTAAATGTATACCCTTCAATATGAAGATGTAAAGATCTTTCTGAAAGCATGTTAATAATGAACTTAGACAGCATTGTTGGAACTTGTAATGAATTCAGCTTTTGTTCTAGGATTGATACCAGGACATTATCGTAAGCTGAGCTAATATCCAGGAAAGCAGCAATTACAGAGTTATTAGAAGTGAAGGCTAAGCGAATATCTGTTGTGAACACACTAAGGCTGTCCATCGTACTTTTACCCTTCCTAAAACCAAACTGTGATATAGCTAGCAAGTTTTTGCTTTCCAAAAACCACTCCAAACGATTCTTAACGAGATGTTCAGCAATTTTAGCAAGAACTGTAGAAAGTGCAATTGGTCGATAAGAAGAAACATTAGAAGAAGTTTTGTTTGGTTTCAGAATTGGAATAATTGTTTGAGACTTCCAACTTGATGGAATGTTGCCAGATATCAAAGCTGTATTGATGAGATTTAAATATATTAAAAGAACAGAGTCAGACAGATTAGCTATAAATGAATATGGTATACCATCTTCACCAGGAGCTGAATCCTTAACATGTGAAAGGACTCCTTTCAATTCACTTAGTGTGAAGAGAGAATTCAACTCAGAATTAGGAACATAGGGAAAATGCATTAAAGATCTCTGTTCTGGGACTGAAGGAGGAGCTAAATGATCCATAAACTCATTGGCTAATTCTAATGGTAGTTTTGAGGCTGTTGTGTCACTGAATGCTGACCTGAATCGCCTAATATTTTGCCATACTAGAGATGCGTTAACTTCTGGCGAGATAGATGCACAGAATCTTTGCCAACCTTCAAATTTCTTATTTCTTTTTCTTAAGGAGCTTACGAGTTGTACGAGCAGCTTCTAGGTATATCTCAAAATTATGACGAGTCATAGTATGACTATAAGTTTTTTCTGCTTCTTTTCTTTTTTTTATGGCCTGAGTGCACTCAGCATCCCACCAAGGTGGTGAAGGAATTTTAGCTGTAGCACCATTCTTAATAGGAAAAGTATTATCTGCCACCTCTATTAAAATTCTTGTTATTTGATTAGATAATAGCTGAGGATCATGTAGTTGTAAGGAATTAGTTATAGCAAGAATTCTTTCTTCTACACAGTTTTTGTATGTATCCCAATCTGCATTTTGAAGTCTATACTTTAATCGTGGTGTTGGATTACAAGCAGCTGGTTTTTTATGCAGAAAAGAAATTATTAAAGGGTAATGATCACTACCATAAGAAGACGGTAAAGGGGACCAGGATAATGTCGATGCTAAATCAGGTGTGCAGATTGAAAGGTCAGGGGCACTTACTCCCTCATCTGGATTCGTTTGGCGTGTTGGGAGACATGTATTTAAAATACACAAATTATTAGAGTCTAGAATTTCTAGTAACTTTTCCCCATAGTGATTGGAACTAGAACTACCCCAGGACTGATGTTGTGTATTAAAGTCGCCCATTACCAAAAATGGTTTAGGTAAAACTGAAAGAAGATTACTTATTTCAGAAAGAATATTTACAGTGGGACGCGAATAATATATACATACTAAACAGATTTTATTTACAATAGCAGCGACAGCAGATATATCGTCACTGAGACTTGGAAGAGGAAAAGATTGAAAAGACAAGTTATTTTTAATAAGTATGGCGACACCGCCATACCCATCGCTTCTGTCTGTTCTTAGACACGCATAGCCAGGAATTCTAAAAGAGAACCCTGGTTTAAGCCATGTCTCACAGAGCGCGACTGCAAAGGGATCGTATTTGTTTAATATGTAAGACAGATCAGATTTTTTATTCACAATGCTGCGACTGTTCCACTGAACAATCTTGAGTAGACTTGGATCCATTAAGATTAAAGTTAAATAAGTTAGACAGCGTATCAATTAAAGTAGCAACGTTGGACGGTTCAATATTATTATTTTGAGATAAGGTATTAGTTAACATTATTATTAAATTTAAAATTTGACTCTCATTATTATTTGTTGTTTTATTTTGGAATGCAACACCATTCCCTGACATTGAAACTTCATTACTGATTATTGCCTGATGAGCTGCCCGGTCATATCCCTTGGCAGTTTTTGGGGGATCTCGAGGTTTAAGGAATACCGTTTTTCTATGTGTGGAGACAATTGGTGTGTTACGTGATTGGGGCAAAGGTTGTGTATAAAAAGAATTTTTATTGGTATGTGATGGGGCAGATGTTACCACATCTGCATACAATTTTGAGATTGGTGGATGAAGCTGCGACGCTTCAGCATATGACACGCAGCTATGGGCCATATAATGCTTAATTGATTTTTGTCTTTCAAATTCTGGGCATTTTTTATTGATGGCGTAATGAATGCCACCGCAATGGCAGCATTTACTATTACTCTCGTCTTCAATACTGCAAGTGTCAGCAGAATGCTTCTCCCCACACTTGAAGCACTGAGGGTTCGACCTGCATTGTACCTTTGTATGGCCAAAACGACAACAATTAAAACATTGAATTGTAGGGAATGTATACAATTCCACTGGCATGGAATTGTAACAACAAAACACACGTTTTGGTAGAATTTGTCCGTCGAAGGTGAGCACGACTGTTTGGGATGGTTTCCACACAGGGGTCGGTTCGTGTATTTTATAGTTGAGACGCCTTGCTTTGATGACTTTCCCGCATCCAGCTGGGACAGATATATTTTCCAATATTTCTTCCGGAGACCATTCGGTAGGAACGCCTTTAATAATGCCAATGCGACACACATTTATTGATGGAACAAATGCCTTCAATTTCTCCTTGGCCAAACTTGGGTCATTTATAAAAGAGTTAGCATCTACGTAACGGGAGAAGCTTAGAGATATTCTATTTCGACCAATGCGTTTTAGAGAACCGTTAATAATGTTGTTGTATCTGCGATTTTTCAGGAAATGCCCTAAAGTTACTGGGTGTAATGTCTGAGCCGAGTTTTGTGTATCAACATTTTTTTGAATGTGTACAACGTATGGCGACAGGTCTGTGGCTTCGTACAAAGCCCTAGCAACCTGTGGCGCCTTCTGGGGAAGATCTGACTTTATGAGGTTTTCAGTCTGGGGACCATCCACAGAACGTGGAGTGGCTTCTTCGTGAACTAGAACTGAATGTACCGGAACGTCTGGTGTTATTTTTGGACTGACTACTGATTCATTATCACAATGACAATTTGTTTCGTTATTTAATCCTGTTGAGTTATGACCACTTCGCCTTCTTTTATTACAATTTTTACAAATTTTTCGTGGAGCTCTAGCCCTTTTCCGCTCCGATCTGGTTAAGGACGAGTCTGTATCCATACTGGATTCGTATATTGTAATATTATGCCCGACCGAGGGGACTGTGCCCCCCGGATCAGGCGGTTCATTGTCCATTGTGGCCACTGGCCAGAAAAAATAAAATATTTAAAAAACTTACCCTAATAAATGAAGAATTTTATCTACAAACAATTAAACTAACTAATCTAATGAATATTTACATAAATCTACACAACTTATCTCCAATCTCAAACGTTTTTTAATATTTTTATGAAAACGAAAGAAAAATCACGCCCGCCAAATTCGATGATTCCCGCGCTTTTTTTCGTATTCAAACTTTGAGAAACATTTCCACACATTATTTATAATCTGTGATTATTGACCGAATTGTGGACCGAATGCACTACGTACATTTTGACAGCGAAGTAAAGAAAGAGTCGCCATCTAGACGTTGGCCCGAGTACCATTTACTGTCTAACGGGTACATTAAATTATCAATAGATGGCGCTATATCATTGTAAAAAAAAATAGTTTTAAATAAAATGATTGATGTAAAATTAAATGGAGATAAGTTTGAGAAAAATCTTAAAATCTTCTTATAAATTGAAATAGACACTTAAATGAAATAAAATTTGATAAAGTACAAATACTAACTTTATTTAAAAAGACCTGGTGCCAGATTCTACTCAGGATGTATAAAGTGACAGTTCGTGAAATGAAAATATCAAATTTAAATTAACTGTTTTGTTGCATTCTGTGTATGCGCATTTTGTAATTCTCGATCCGTATTGTTGTATTTCGTTATAAGTACAATAAATAAGTGCGTGGAGTTGAGCTATGTTCCTCACCCTTACTATTGTGACGTTCTATTAGAAATGGTACGGGTGAATTTTAACAAACGCCATTTCCTTTTACTTAACGGTGTACTTTTCCAACCATATATTTTTTGTTATTTTTTCAGGTTTTATGTAATCTTTAGGATATAAATTTAAGTACCCAAATTTGGAGATATATAATATCCTAAAAATTGCATAAAACCTGGAAAAAATAACAAAAAATATAATATGGTTGGAAAAGTACACCGATATGATATAAAGGAAATGGCGTTTGTTGAAATTCACCCGGTAACATGAATAAACACACACAAACGTACGCTTAATTATGTATGTGTGTGTGTGATTAGTTTCGGGCCAATTTGTAGATGGCGCACTGTCAAATAAGTTTGCAATTTTATCACGTAAGAGGGCTCTCTTTTCCCTCTATATATTACTTTACTCTTTGACCGAATGAAATGAACATCGTCCATGAACTTGCGTTGCCAATTTTGCATATTTTGTTCTTTAAAGTATTTTTTTAGCTTAGATCATAGTTTTTTATCATATTTTATCTATCTAGAAATAATGTAATTCATAATCTTTCTTGAAATAAAAATTGAAATCGATACTCGAATCCGAAACCGTTTGGCGGTGAGAACCCTGAATGCAATTTTGTACGTCAGACTCGGCATAAAACGAGCAGCAAAGACCACTGGCAAAGACAATGTACTACTCTGTATAGTCTGTATCGGAACGAAAGTAAGGTTACGTTACGACTCTCGCTCTCAGCTTTCCACATCAGCTGATGTTGATGAAAATCAAGACATTGATATTCTATTCCCCTGATTTAATTTCTTAATAAATACTGACACTTAATTATGTTGGTATATTTTTTTGACATTTTTTATAGAAGGTTAGCATATTTTTGGCATATTTTTTACACCAATCTAGCTAGCATATTTTGAAGTAGTTGAGTTGGCAACACTGCTGACGTCCGTCATTTTACTAAAATATAAACATGATATGGACTGTTTTTGATTTAGTTAGTTTTTTACGACGAGTTATACATTATAAAAAGGATCTGAAAATCTAAAATGGCAGCGGTACTTAAAAAGAGAGCCCTGGCGGAGTACAACAAATCCTTCCAAGTAAGCACTTAACCTTAGCTTGCGGCTGTCCTAACCTATCTGGTTATTTGAGTTTATTTAACGACTTGTTTTCAGGATGGTCCTCCTACGAAGAAGTTGCACCTCGTTAAGAAGCCGCTGATAGGTAGCTCGGCCGCTGCTTTTGTTGGCCTGTTAGAGAAATGCAAGTCTAGTGACGAGGCATTACAATTACTACTGCGCATCTCAGATTGTCTACAGTTCCAAGAGTCTGATGTGGAAGAGGCTATAAAGAAGCTGTCCGAACACTTCCAGTCCGAAGAGGAAGCTGTGGTGCGTGTGAAAATACTGTGGTTGTTCTGTGACATTGGTCTGGAGTGCCCTGGAGCCAATCTGAGCAATCTGATTGACGAGACAGCTCATTTAATTAAAAATGAAACTTCCCATAAGGTAAGAGTTACACCCAAATGAGCATATAAAAATATGTTAACAACGTCATCATAAAATCATTTCAATGAGCACCCAAATAGTTCCTATAATACTGTAATTTCACCAACAGGTTATAGCACAGGGCATAGCCACTCTACTCAAACTTGGCAATAAGCTAAGTGATGACAAGATCCTCATGATGCGCCTGGTAGCCGTAGCCAAGGATAACTTGAAGGACACCAGCCATCAGGTGAAGTGCCGGTGCCTACAGCTGATCAGTGAACTGTACCCTATATACTCTGAGTCGGAGAGGACTACAGAGATGGGAATAGAAGCTAATGCTATTGTGAAGCTGCTTGGTGACTATTCACATGCTGAGGTTAGTAAATGTTTGTAACCTTGAAATTACTCTTCAAAATAATATGATATATTATTATTGGTGTTATTATTATATTTTAAACTGTAAGTATCTGAACTGGAAGTTCTATCAAATATACAGGGTGTAAACAGACTCTTCACGAAACCATCAACCAAGCATTCTGAACATCAAACTATGTAACTTTACGCAAAAAATATTTCTAGGAAACAACTTCTTTTTTGGGGGTGATAAATCATGTTTTGTGGTAGCATACTAATTGGTTAACCTTCAAATTCTGCTCAGTAGTATGCATCGGCTCTTATTATTAATAAATCATTTATTTCGAGCAACAAGACTCATAGTGTTAGTAACAATATACTCACAAACTATGTTAGTAATACACTTACAAACAAAACAAAACAGAAAACAGATTGTGACATCATTGCTGCAAGGTGACAGGCCCAGCTGAAACCTTGCAGCAGTGGTTCACAAACTCCCAATCATGGCTACTCGCAATCATAGACAGGATGCTGTTGGTGCTGCCTCGCACCCTACGGACCAGGGATGAGCACAGTTTCCGCGTCACCGTGTAGAAACAGTCTACGTAAGATTCAGCAAACATCCCTGATGCGCTGCAGTATCGAGGCAACCCCATCAGCACCCTGAATGCGTTGTTGTATTGGACGCAAAGGGCGCTGTATTGTGTCAAACTTTTATCTTCCTTTCAGGATGCTAGAGTGCGTTCAGGAGCATTCCAGTCTCTCCTCACTATGCATGAGAGGGGGCAGACACTAAGCGCAGACCTGTACGACTTGGTGTGCATAGCTCTGTCCGATGACTATGAGATAGTGAGGGAGGTGGCCCTCAAGCTGGTGTGGGTGCTGGGCAACAAATATCCTGAAAAGTAAGTGTATTAACTGTAGATGTAATCATAAAAAAAATTGTGAACTTGAGGGGCTATACTACCTCAAATGGCTTAGCATATGATCCTCCATTACGCCTAAAATACTGCAGCATTAATTTTGAAATAAATATATGGTAAAGTTGAGGATTAATGTTAGGTCTTATGTTTGGCGAAAACACGATTTCATACAATTTTCTCTATAGAAAAAAATCCCAAAGTACTTCAAATTAGATCATGAAACTTTGCATACTAACTGAACTAACTATAAAGCAGGTCTTATGTTTTTTATTTTTTCCAAAAGACTAAAATATGATTTTATAAAGAATAAAAACCACTAATTTCGCACTATTCGGCCGCAGTAACAACCGCTTTGTAGTGCAAGCTGATTAGAACGTTATTCTAACAGTATTACAGACGAAGTTTGAACCACTACAAATAGAGTTGCTAATCTGAGGTAGTATAGGCTCTTAAGTATTTGTCACATTTTATGTCATTCTGTCACATACTCTCATGATTGTGCTTCGGTAGATAAAATTAAAGTAAACATAATAACTTGATTCAGTCTTGTATATCGTTTTCGTTTTAATTGCATATATATAAAGTTATTTCTGCCCAGCTAAAGCTGATTACGCGAATACAATACAATCACTATCCATCATTGTTAGAGATAGATCTGATCATCACCCCCATGACTAAATGATGTCTCTCCCCAGCACAATAACCCTCTGCGACGATGAGACCACAATGCGCTTGGTGGACGACGCGTTCGTGCGCATTTGTTCGGCGGTGAACGACCTGTGCATGCAAGTGCGTGCGCTCGCTTGCACGCTGCTCGGTACCACCCGCGGTGTGTCCGACCGCTTCTTACTGCAGACCTTGGATAAACAGCTGATGAGTAATATGAAGGTTGGTAGCTTTCCTACAGAAACTTGTTGTTAAAATTGTTTAAGGGACTATACTACCTCAAATGGCTTAGCATGATCCTCCGTTACGCCTAAAATACTGCAGCATTAATTTTGAAATAAATACCACCAAATCGAACAATAAACCGCAATATTCAAAAAGTACTTCAAATTAGATCATGAAAATTTGCATACTAACTGAACTAACTATAAAGCAGGTCTTATGTTTTCCAAAAGACGAAAATTTGTTTTTTTTTTTATACACAATAAAAACCACTAATTTCGCACTATTCGGCCTGCAGTGACTGACGTAACAACCACTTTGTAGTGCAAGCTGATTAGAATGTTATTCTAACAGTATTTCAAACGAAGTTTGGACCAACAAATAAGTTGCTAATTTGAGGTAGTATGTAAATGTTGTTTAGATCCAGTCTGAATGGCAAAAATTACTCTCGGGAAAAAAAACAACTTCTTGATGTTTTGCCAACTGACCTGGAACACAATGCGCTCTTCTTGTTTTGCTAAAAAAAACATTGGTTTTTGTATCCATTTAAGTATAGTTCCCTCCTAATTAGTCTTCATATTACGATCAATATGCGCCATATACCTACAGAAAAAGCGCACAGCGCACGAGCGCGGCGCGGAGCTGGTGCGCAGCGGCGCGTGGGCGTCCGGGCGGCGCTGGGCGGACGACGCGCCCGGACAGCTGCTGCACAGCGCCACCGTGCAGCTGCTGCCGGGCGGCGCCGCCGGGGCCTTCGTGCACGGCCTGGAGGACGAGCTCATGGGTATGCCATTGATAGGGCTATGTTAAGGCAGGTAACGGTAACCTAGCTAACAACTTAACTGCAGCTACTAGCTCTTCCGAAGCAGCCGCAACTTTTCTCGTACTTTTATCGTTTCTATAAAAGTATATGGTTCCATAGTTGGCGACGTGGTCGCTTGCCACCAACAATGGTCTGTTATCCGGAACGAAATAATAATAACACCCATTCAAAAGACAACAAGGAAGAGAATGAAAAACCTATTCAGAGAAATTTCAATAGCTTTTTTTTCTCTTTTTGTCCTTCGATCTCCCATCTTCAAAAACACAAGCAAGACAAATGTTTTGCTGTCTCTATTTTGTATCTTCTCATTGGAATGAAGCAAGAGACCGACGTGGAATGTCACGAATGGGGAGACACAGGCAAAGATAATCTAAGATGGCGCCACCATAGCTGGTCTCAATCTGACCAATGAGGTTAAGCTATTTTAAATTATAAAATGACATTACCACATTTTCAACTAATGACAATGTTGGGAACCAGTTATGCTAGCGCCATTAGTTCCACAGTGTGTCTCCCCATTCGATGATATTAAATGAATGTTAACTCTCTTATCCCTACCCAGAGGTCCGCACAGCCGCCGTGGATGCAGTGTGCCAACTGTCGATGGAGAACGCCGTGTTCGCGACCACCTCGCTAGACTTCCTGGTTGACATGTTCAACGACGAGATAGAGGACGTGCGCCTGCGAGCCATCGACAGTCTCACGCGCATCGCGCACCACATCGTGCTGAGAGAAGACCAGCTCGAGACTATACTGGGAGCCTTAGAGGTGGGTAGTAGCAGGTGATAATGTTGTAAATGTGTGAGTGTACCATCGACAGTCTCACGCGCATCGCGCACCACATCGTGCTGAGAGAAGACCAGCTCGAGACTATACTGGGAGCCTTAGAAGTGGGTAGTAGCAGGTGATAGTGTTGTAAATGTGTGAGTGTACCATAGACAGTCTCACGCGCATCGCGCACCACATCGTGCTGAGAGAAGACCAGCTCGAGACTATACTGGGAGCCTTAGAGGTGGGTAGTAGCAGGTGATAATGTTGTAAATGTGTGAGTGTACCATCGACAGTCTCACGCGCATCGCGCACCACATCGTGCTGAGAGAAGACCAGCTCGAGACTATACTGGGAGCCTTAGAAGTGGGTAGTAGCAGGTGATAGTGTTGTAAATGTGTGAGTGTACCATAGACAGTCTCACGCGCATCGCGCACCACATCGTGCTGAGAGAAGACCAGTTCGAGACTATACTGGGAGCCTTAGAGGTGGGTAGTAGCAGGTGATAGTGTTGTAAATGTGTGAGTGTAGCATCGACAGTCTCACGCGCATCTCGCACCACGTCGTGTCATAGGTGGACACTCACAAATCTCAAGTCTCACAAATGTGACAAGGAAGGGGGGGATAAAAAAACATGAAAGTCGCGTGACTGAATTTATGGATAGCCCCTAATATCAGTCATTGACGAGATCATACACGCGATATAATTCAGACACTTAGAAGATCACGTACAGACACTCACGCATGACTAAACTACTATCATCAAAGTTCCGCGAACAATACAACTGAACAAGTAATATAATTTTCAGGACTATTCCATGGACGTAAGGGAAGGCCTCCATCGGATGCTGGGCTCGTGCACCGTCGCGTCGAAAACCTGCCTCGAGATGTGCGTCGACAAGATATTGGAGAATCTCAAGAGGTACCCACAAGTAAGTCTAACATCTAAGTTCTGTTTTATTTTATCGTCTCTTTTCGACGTTTGCTTTCCATTCTAATTCATCCTTATAAAGATTACCTATCTCCGAAAAACTTGTCTTGTGAAGAAATTCAGAATATTGGTGGGATCGACAACCCGCTTTTATACGACGTGTTTCGTGAAAAAAAATCAGCTGTTCCCTACAATAGGGAGACTCAGGCAAAGATAATCTAAGATGGAGCCACCATAGCTGGTCTCAATCTGACCAATGAGGTTAAGCTATTTTAAAATATAAAATGACATGACATTTTCAACCAATGACGATGTTCGGAACCAGCTATGTTAGCGCCATTAGTTCCAGTTTCCTTCCCCATTATGTTCGCATAACTCGTCAAAATGTTTGGAACAGCTGATTATTTTTTTGCGATTCAGGGATTGGTTCCATAGTAAAAGTTGTTCATAATGATGAGTACAATGACCGGTCGAGGTTTATCGATATCGTCCGGAAACATATATTTTAGCAATGATAATTTTAAGCACTTTTTGGCTATTTTATACTTTGTGGTGACCGAAAAACTACTTTTTTTATTTAAAATTACTCAATAATGGAACAATAGTTGAGTAATCGGATCATAATGTTCGTCCAGGACAAGCGTTCGACTTTCCGCTGCGTGCAGCGCCTGGGCAGCTCGCACGCGGCGCTGGTCCTGCCGCTCACCACGCGCCTGCTGGCCGTACATCCCTTCTTCGACATGCCCGAGCCTGACGTGGAAGACCCAGCCTGTATCCTTTATACTGCAACATGGATGGACGCTAGTGAAGGCGCTAAACTCATGAGTTTAGGGCCTTCACTAGCGTTCGTTAACGTTACGATGGAACTTAGCCATGGCTAAGTTCCATCGTAACGTTAACGAACGAAGAATTACTGTACTTGTTTATTGCCACATCTAGTACGAAAAAACTTGGTATGTAATAAATTTGTGGTCACCCATCCACAGACCGACCTTGGTAAGCATGGCTTAACCTTGAAGATCGACCCGATTGGCTGTTATTGTTAACCCACGAGAAATATATTTAATATATTTTCTCGCAGTTAATGGTAAAAAGTAGAGTACACAACTCGTGAAAACAAAAATCATCTCAGTTCTTGTATCCCTCGCTCCGCTCAGGATTCTACTCTAGAATCCCTTGCTACGCTCGGGATTCTACTCTAGAATCCTTCGCTGCTCTCGGGATCTAACTTAGTCCCTCGAATTAAATTCTCTTTTTTTCCCTTTTTGTTAATCTACTATCATAATCATAAATCCTTGACCAACTGCATCAGACATGTGCGTACTGATCCTGGTACTGAACGCAGCGCAGCACTGCACCACTATGTTGCCGCTTTTCGAGGAGCACACCATCAAACACTACACGTATCTGCGGGACACCATGCCGCACCTCGTGCCCTATCTACCTATAGGTGAGTTCAACCTACAAGAAAGTACATAATAGTTTGAAATTCTGTCGCGCTAGGCGGGGCCCGCCTTTGTCGGATTGTAACGTGTAAAGTCAATCTTGTTGAAGTAAGCGGTTACCAATCGCGGGCTCGAACTTATTGGTGAGCGTGGCCAAAAAGCACGCTGTCTCACCTGGCATCGATACACGATAATACATAGTAAAAATCGTGCCTAAAACAGTACGAAAAGGCCTTTGGAAAATCGAGTTTTATGAAAAAACCACTGCATAAATCAATTACAAATAAAATTTACTGAATTCTTCGATACATGTGCTTTATCGGTATCGACTTCGTTCTGGAAATTTGACACTTCTTTTATTACGAATTTACACGCCAAACTTGCGTTAAAATTGGCAAAAAAACGAATCTTTGGCAGCTCGTAATTTTTTAAAGGCGTTTTATTTAACTATTCTGTTTCCGCTCAGACACAATTAATAATGAGACAAAAAGATATCATGTTTAACTTTGGATGTACAGTGTCAAACAGTGGAATAATACCCCCCCGAAATTTCAATGGAAAAAATGACGACTAGTGTCACGCTAACATTACCGAAGAAGACCAGGTTACCATTACTGAAGAAGTGAAGACGTCATTTCAAAAAATGTCCTTGATTTTTTTTAACACTTCATTGGTTATTGGTTGAAATAGATCTTTTCGTAATACTTAATCGGTTTCAGGTGACGCCCAACAGTCGAGCGCGGAGAAGATCGAGTCTGCGATGGACGACAGCGCGGTGCGGCGCTTCTTCGAGTCCGTGCTGCAGCACATCGACAACGTGACGCTGTCCACCGGCGTGCGTCTCAACATGCTGCACTCGGCCGAGGAGCAGCTTAACAAGTTGGTATATCGGTACATATATAGATAGTCTGCGATGGACGACAGCGCGGTGCGGCGCTTCTTCGAGTCCGTGCTGCAGCACATCGACAACGTGACGCTGTCCACCGGCGTGCGTCTCAACATGCTGCACTCGGCCGAGGAGCAGCTTAACAAGTTGGTATATACGCATTACATTCTAATAAGCCAAAAGCCTCTTAACCCGACCACGGCAAAGCAAAAATGAAGATCTATGAATTTTGCTGTCTATGTATGTAAGTCTGGAACATGAATTTGTTATGCTCAACCATAGCGCCTGAACTGCTGAGCCGATTTTGATGAATAAGGTGTCAATCGATTCGTTACTATAGTCCGGGTGACATAGGCTACATTTTATGTGAACAAAATCAATGTGATAGATATTATATCCAAAACAGTGGGGTTGTTTGGGTAAATGGTTAATTTTAATTGAATTGATTAGCGAAACTTCACGAACGTAGCAGTTGATAATAAATAATGATGAAACGATAAAGTTACTGTTATCCCTCTCATCCCAATTTTCAATCCAGGATATATGCAATAAAGAGCGCAGAAGCGCCAGAGTAGCCGGCAATTATTTTTTTTAAATTTCGCTTTCACCTTATTTGTTTTATTTATAAAACGACTTCGTATTCGTCAGACTCGCGGAGATGGAGCCGGCCGTGTCAGGCGCAGCGCAGTTCACGTCAACGTTCGCGCGCTGCGTGCTCGCTCTGAACACAGCGCTACACAGCACCAACGGACCGCCCTCGCATGCGCTCGCACACCTCACCACTGACTGCCTCAGGTTAGTTACCATATTGCGGTAGTCGTTTGAATCAATAGGAACTGTGTATTTTACATTCTGACAAAAAAAAATACTATGACACATGGTAACAATGTGGCTTTTAAACAGCAAAAGATTTTTTGTAATCAGTTCCATTATGCCAGATATTGAGATTTACAAACATCCATTACCATTTCATACCTCAAGGGCAAACAGTACAATAGGCTTGTGTCCTGAAAAAATCTAATTAGTCCGTCAGATAGATTTCCAAAAAATATTGGACACGTATTTTTTCTTTTGTTACGCAAACCAAAATTGACCAAGATACGACGCTTTTAAAATTCTCAATACGTCACGCCGTGCTATAATTTTTAGTGCGTTGTGACGTCACGAGCCCCCACTCTCGAGTTTTGATGCGTTTTACCTTTGTCAATATTCATTGATTTACAAAAAACCGGCCAAGTGCGAGTCGGACTCGCGCACGAAGGGTTCCGTACCATTATCTATACATTAGACAAAACGGCAAAAAAATCACGTTTGTTGTATGGGAGCTCCCCTTAAATATTAATTTTATTCTGTTTTTAGTATTTGTTGTTATAGCGGCAACAGAAATACATCATCTGTGAAAATTTCAACAGTCTAGCTGTCACGGTTCATGAGATACAGCCTGGTGACAGACAGACGGACAGACAGCGAAGTCTTAGTAATAGGGTTCCGTTTTTACCCTTTGGGTACGGAACCCTAAAAACAAAAAATACGTGTCCATTATTTTCCAATACTCTGACGGACTTAATAGATTTGCAATTTATTGATGGTGGAAATTAGCCTATTTCCGACCATATCGCGGGCGAAGCCGTACTTATTCTATTTAGAAGAAAACTTGGTGACATGTCATCTCTATCTCACCAGACTACAGCACCAGTTCAGCGGCGTGTCGGAGCAGGAGAGCGCGTGCGTGTGGCAGCTGGCGCTGCGCGTGAGTGCGGCGCGACTGTGCGCGGCCGCGTCGCCCACGCCGGCCACGCCGCCCACACACGTGGCGCCCACGCACGTGGCTATCGGCGCGCCCACCGCGGTCGCCGGCCAGGCAGCCGCCCTCTCAGCGGCTGCAGCGCTTACGCATCACGCTGAACTGCTGGATAGACTGCTGGCTTCGGCAGGTGAGGTTTTAGTTGACTTTGTGCCGTGGTTCTAGTTATTTCGCTGCATGCGGTAATCGTCAATCTCTTGCCGTTGGGGTCGGCGCAGCATCTTCTTCCATACATCTCTTTACTCGTCATCTCATCAGACACCAGGTCAGAAGACAGTTGTTCCATGTAACATACTGATATTCAGATGCATCCGGTTAGACTGGAAGTTGATCCCTCTAAGCATTCTTATGTCAGCTGCATGTAGGTAATTACCTACCAAAAGGATACCCATTACGATAGCCTTTCAATACTATATTTTCTCTGCACAGAGGTCAGAAGACAGTTGTTTCATGTAAAATACTGATATTCAGATGCATCCGGTTAGACTGGAAGTTGATCCCTCTAAGCATTCTTATGTCAGCTGCATGTAGGTAATTACCTACCAAAAGGATACCCATTACGATAGCCTTTCAATACTATATTTTCTCTGCACAGAGGTCAGAAGACAGTTGTTTCATGTAAAATACTGATATTCAGATGCATCCGGTTAGACTGGAAGTTGATCCCTCTAAGCATTCTTATGTCAGCTGCATGTAGGTAATTACCTACCAAAAGGATACCCATTACGATAGCCTTTCAATACTATATTTTCTCTGCACAGAGGTCAGAAGACAGTTGTTTCATGTAAAATACTGATATTCAGATGCATCCGGTTAGACTGGAAGTTGATCCCTCTAAGCATTCTTATGTCAGCTGCATGTAGGTAATTACCTACCAAAAGGATACCCATTACGATAGCCTTTCAATACTATATTTTCTCTGCACAGAGGTCAGAAGACAGTTGTTTCATGTAAAATACTGATATTCAGATGCATCCGGTTAGACTGGAAGTTGATCCCTCTAAGCAATCTTATCTCAGCTGCATGTAGGTAATTACCTACCAAAAGGATATCCCATTACGATAGCCTTTCAATACTATATTTTCTCCGCACACAGGAGTTGAACCCGACCCGTTCACGATCGCCGTGTTCCGACAACTGTCAATGAACGCGGACCACAAGCCGGCCGCACTTGCTCGCGCCGTCTTACCTCTGTTGCAGTCCGCGCCGTTGCCTGTTATACCTAAACCTAATATCAAGGTATGTTATTTTGAATTGCTAAGATGACCATGTGCAAAAAAAGAGTTATATCATTTTTGCCTCACACCTTCAAATAAAATTCAAAATATTTCTTTTAGCATTAAACCTACATGGGCATTTATGAAACTTCAGGAGCTAGGCTAGGTTCTTAGGTTAGTTTCGATTTGGCCATTTCCTATAGAGAAGAACCAGCAAGAAACTGCGCAGTTAACTAACTGGCGCAGCTAGTTTTTACAAAGCTGAATTAGCGAACGAATCCTGCACCCCGATTGTTCTCATCGATGGGTTTTCTTCGCATGACACAATTGACATGACTTCGGTTCTGCGTTTGGAGGGTAACAAAGAAAATTTCCATCAGGAACAAAATAAATAAATAGTACATTGTTACCCTAGCGGTGAAAGTAACTTATTTAGTCCCGAGACGGGGTTTGGTGCCCGAGCGCAGGGAGGGCGCTAATGGTTCGAGGGACTAAATAAGTCTTTAACCCGAGGTAAACACTGTGCTTTTCATTACGAATACAAGAAAAGTAAAAATAATAACATGAATCAACAAATGAAGATCGGATTGCCGCTTTCCCGCCTATTTTGCTTTTTTTTCTGTGGCCGGCCAGCTATTCAGCCATTACCTATTTTTCATTTTCATCATCGAAAAAATGGTAAATATTTTACCCAAATCTATGTTATTTCAAAGAAATAGTTGAAACTTAATTAATAAAGTTATTTAAATAATATATATTCTTTAATTAATACTTAAATTGATGTTATTTTAATTTTACATCGTGGCTGCATAGAAAGTTGGAACATGGTTCAATAGAAAAATGAGCTATTTTTTTTTTTAATTTGACAGCTGTCAGTTGAAAACGATTCTCCCTAGGGCTGAAAAGTATTACTTTCAACCCGCTCCTCAGGCAACTTCAGACCAACTTTCCGAGTATGAGTAATGAAAAGAATATTTCGTATGTCCAGATCCGCATGTGCACAGCCAGCATAGTGGAGCCCGCCGCGGACAACGACACGGTGGTGCGCTTCAGCGCGGGGCTGGTGGCGGGCGTGGCGCTGGAGGCCGAGGTGCTGCGCCTGCGCAACCCGGCGCAGCTGCGCGTGCGCGTGGCCTACCCCGACACGCGCGTGCACGCGCTCGTGCCGCACAGGGACCATCTGCGCCCGCTCGACCATCACAACACTAGTGAGTCGGAGTCAGCCACGCTAGTGGTGCGCCGAGTAGAAAAAATAATTAGTTATCCTTAGTAGCCCTGGACCAGAAGTTTTGGGCTTTTGCACAGTAGTCTAATGATGCTGGCTAACAGTAACAATCCTTCCTGTTTAATAGATCACTATTGTTATTGGTGCCGATTACCTTGTTTACAAACTAAATCAAATTTAAGTTCAGTGCATCTTTTTCTTTCTATTTCATTAAGAAAAGGACAGAAGATAAATTTTAGTTATGTTCTGTCAAATTAATCAGCGCCATACAAGTTTTAGACGCGATTAAAAAGTTGACTACTAAAATTACATCAAATTACGTCAGGTGCTGACTAATTTGACAGGATTAAACTAATATTTATCTTCTGTCCTTTTCATAATGAAATAGAAAGAGAAAGATGCATTCAACTTAAATTTAGTTTAGTTTGTGAACAAGGGAATCGGCACCATTGTCTAAAAGATGATGAAAATACAAACTAAATATTGCTTTACCATCCTTTAGAATTAAACGAACTGACAATGTATTTTTTTGTTCAATTCAAATAAATGGAAATTTATAATTTTAGAAATAACTCGATTATGTTGGGTTTATAAAAATAACTCAACATACCAGCAAGCAAAAAGCATAACTAATCTTGTGTATCAAATTAATTTTTCTTAGCGTGTCGATGGCAATCTAAATTAAATCGGCCCAGGTTAAGGCGACGATCGAATAAAATAATATCTTTTTATTCACACAGATGACGACGGCACCCAGAACGTGCGGCTTCTAACCAAGGTGTTAATATCGCACGGCGTATGGACGGAGCCATGCGGCGTGGACATTTCAGTTTGCCTCGCGGTGGAAGAGGGCGGCGGCCGCGAGCCAGCGCAGTTCATCGAACTGTGCCGCGCCGTGCGAGTCACTGTCGCGCCCAAGCCTATCAAACGAGGCATATAGACCATAGACACAAAGAAAAATAGAGTTTGAGAAGTATACGGAACTCGACAATGGGGAAGGTTACTGTGGCGATGGTCATTGGTTGAAAATCTGTTAATGTCATTTGATATATCAAAATAGCTCTTTGCTATGGACACGCCTTCTGCAATGAGCTCAACTGACCTTCCCCATTTCAGAAGTATTTTAGGGAGGAGTTCTTACTGGGAATGGAAAGTTGTGTAAAATAAGTCTTCGTAAATAACTAAAATTCCGTTTCGCGGAAGCTGTAATAGAGATAAGTAGAAGTACAGTGAAGAATCAAGTACATCTCATAAAATTATTTTATTTTAATATGTGACTGTAAAAGTGTGCAGGATCACGAATATTATGTTATGGACTATCTAGAAGTAAGAACAAAAAATAAACTATTGATGTACAATATAGTATTTTTATTTTATTTACAACTTTTACAACACAGCTTATATTGTACCTCATATTCCTCATGGCAAACTTAGAAGTTTCAACTTAATTTAAAAATCACAATACTTTTCTTAAAAATATGGTAAGTATACATTTTTATTGCAGGGTTAATTAAAATATTAACTTATTTCATAAATCTGTTTTTCTACAAAAAAAATTTTGGCTCTTAGGGAGAAACTAAGTTTACTTTGTCTTACTAAAAAGTTCTAATAAAAGTATCCTTCTTGATCCTGTTTCTAGTGAAGCTATATTTTTAATAGGTACTATCGGGGTCTTTTCCGCCTGACCATTTTAATTTTTTTTCACGTAAATCATGTGGAGGCGCCGAGCCACGCCCCCTTAAAGTTTGGGCCTATTAGGAAAGCGTCAACTTTGGCGCGCAAAATAACAATAACTCTCGTTTGGCGTGCGTCGTCAATGCGCTCGGCCGATTAGGTATCTTTTCATTCATGTTTTCTACACAAAGTCAACGGGGCGGGGCTAGAGAGCGTTTTTATGTTGCGAGTGCAAGCAAAAATGAGCTTAGAGGTGGTCAGGCGGGACGGGAGTGTCCTCGATAGTACACTATAGGGAATTAGGTTAGGTTATACAGCAGACTTCAAGTGAAAATGGAAGCAACTAGAGGTAATTCAATATTTAAAATGCAAAGCAGGTAAACAGCTGCTGAATGTTAATCCTCTTGAATGCAATTACAGACACAATTGAAGGGCACAGAACCAAAGTGGCACAGTCACTCCATCGCCATTTTTTTTTCTTTCTCCTATCTCATATCTTTGAAATTAAATGTTTTTTTTTTATTTGATAAAATTGTATGTAGTATTTTTGCCTCCAAATAATTCGACAATGCATCACATATCTGAACATTTGTTGTTGGTTTCAATGTTCTCTACTCATAACTGCTAGTTTCATTGTGTGCCATCACTCTCAAGAACAATCAAAATGGCAGAGGGGTGACCATGCCTCCAAAGAAAAGGTTTGAACCCCATTTCATTATACCTTAGGAGGATTTGTGTTTTGGCATACTAAGGCTCCATTCTTATGTCTATTCTATTCCTTGTCGATAGAGAGCAGGTCGGAGCGAGCTATACAGTTGTGTATTAGTTGCTTGATGCCGGGCATCCACGTGCCGACGGAGCTCACATGGTCTATCATCAGTGCTCTATGTATGTCATCTGCTGTCCTTGGAGTATCATCCCGGAGTGCTGTAACCAAGTAATGCATATTTAACCTTATAATCCTAATAATTAGCTGTATTTCAAGGGAAGGAAATAATTAATAAACAAATTGATACCCTAACTCAATTTTATTTTGTTAAAGCCATGTCATGTACACATACAGCTTTCAAAGAATTACCATTGATATTGAATTTATGGATTAGTTATATTGGTAGTCAATATGCAATTAACTCTGACTTTACACCACTGAACAAAGGCCTTTAATGACAGATTTTTGCAGAAATCAATATAGAATCAGTTCATTGTACACTACAATGCAAAAGGGAAAACTAATTTGTATTCTATTTAAATATTGATGAGCTATTGTATTGTTTACAATGAGTGTCTAAAGACTTTAGTTATATAATTTTAAAGAAAGTAATGGAACATTACATAAATGTTCACTGCTCTATGCTCTAGATATTCAGTGTGCATGAATTTAGGTCTTAGCCGTAACAATAACATTATGACTCAACAGTGCCGATTACTCAGTACAATAACAGTGAACACAAATTAACAGCAGTTTTGAGCGAATTTCACCAATGAATCTGAACATGATTTAAACTGTGTTCCAAAGCTATTTGTGTCATTGTATCTTTGGAATGTAGATACTGACAGCATTATTTTAATTACTGCTATTCACTGTAAAGATAATTTAAAAAAATACAAAGATGAATAAATAAAACGTAAGACATTCCAAAGATTTGTTAGTTAATAAGGGCTCACCATATGCCAGGTTCTTCATTTGCACAAATATCCTACTATCCAATTTCCCAGCAGACCACATTTCCTCCATCACCCCTATTCTTCTTCTGATATCATTTGATTTGGCACCAAGCTCTGTACTGCTGTCTAAGAGCTCTAGAAGTATTTCCTTCACCTCTTTCAGGGTGTTCTCACTATCTACGTCCATGTCTTGTGGTTCTATTCTTGGCATCTGCACAGGCGGTGCAGGAGGGAATCCTGCAGGCATTGGTGGCAGGTTAACAGGGGGCATGGAACCTGGACTAAACGTGGCGTTCGATAAGGGAAATGCTACTCGTTTATTCAAAATGTTTCGCGGTTTATTCGGTGTGGTCTGCGGATTGTATGCAAATTTCGGGGGGTCGTTCCAACCAGGGTCAATTGGCGCTGGAAAAAAGAAATTACAGTTTGTTAGTAAGATGACCAGGAGTATATATGATTGCTATTCAACAAGATGATATTTTTTAAATCATTAACAATGTTTTGGTTACGTACCTGTAACACCTGTATTGGGAGTATAACCGCTGCTGTTCATTTCTAAGTAACAATGAAATCACAAATACAAACAATGAACAACGAGTCAACGACACTTTAATTTGGGCCAATTTTATCTTTACAATATGCTACAAAGATAGCAATAATGCAAAATGTTACACACTGCAGTTTCAATTTTCACTTTTCAGTAAACTTTGCAAGTTTTTGACATTGACAGTAAGATTGATTGAAAAACTGACAGCAGAACGACAGCTGATATTTATTTGAATTTCATTTCTGTACCTACATGAAAAGCCGGTTGTCCAGCAGGGCTATTATGTATCTCTGTTGACAGCTCGAATTGATAGTAACTGGGCTGTGTATATCAAATAGCTGTCAAAAGGTTCGTTTTGTATTATGTATCACCAGTCGCGATCAAATATGACGTCATTGGTGAACATCGTTGCTGTTATTCACCGTAACTCATTTTGACAGATGCTTTCGTATCGATACTTTTAATATTGCGATTACGTAAGCCTAATGGATATCAAATTGATGACAACTGAGTGTGAAGTTGCTATCGTGATAGACGTTACTCATAGGTAGTGTTTTATAAGGTTTTGTGATATACACCGGTGCCGATTTCTGTGCAAACATTGTCTTTTGTTGTTTTATTGTTTAGAGCTTGTAATGTTCTAAAATATTTATTGTCTTGTATTTTAATACTAGTTTTTAAACTAATCGGAATGGTATCGTTAGTTCTGATTTCAGCCACGCGTCAAAAGATCCTTGTACAGTTATAAATGAAAAGGCTTAAAATTAACTATAGATAGATAGTTTTATTAATAGCTCGTAATACTTTTAGGCCCAGCGCACACCGCTGGAGGCGCGGCGGAGCGCATTTCCTTAAAGCGCGCTGGCGGATCCACGGGCCCCGAGCGGCGCTGAGAGCCCTTGAACGGAGCGGCGTGCAGCTACTCCGAGCGCGCACATTAATAGTGCTGTTCGATATTTTGTACAGACAACTCGCTCTCGTGATGCGGCGGCGGAGCGCAGAGCAGCGCGGCGGCGACTGGAGCTAGTTAGGTAGCTAGTTCTAGTAGTAGCTTGAGGGCGCTCTGCAGGGCTATTATGTATCTCTGTTGACAGCTCGAATTGATAGCAACTGGGCTCAGTGTAGGTATATCAATTAACTGTCAAAAGGTTAGTTTCGTATTATGTATGACCAAACGCGATCAAATATGACGTCATTGGTGAACATCGTGGCTGTTAGTCACCGTAAATCATTTTGACAGATGCTTTCGTATCGATACTTCTAATATTGCGATTATGTAAGCTTAATGGACATCAAATTGATAACAACTGAGTGTGAAGTTGCTATCGTGATAGACGTTACTCATAGGTAGTGTTTTATAAGGTTTTGTGATAATTATACACCTATGCCGATTTCTGTGCAAACATTATGTCTTTTGTTGTTTTATTGTTTAGATAGCTTGAGATGTTCTAAAATATTTCTTTTCTTGTATTAATATTAGTTGCTAATAAACTAATCGGAATGGTATCGTTAGTTCTGATTTCAGCCACGCGCCAAAAGATCCTTGTAGTTATAAATGAAAAGGCTTAATTAATTAATTAGAGATAAATAGTTTTATTAGTAGCTCGTAATACTTTTGCGCTGGGCCTTACTTTAAGGTGAATGCTCTAGGGTAGCCCGCGAAATTCAAATTTTCTTACGTTTTTTGCAATTAGCAGGCCCGTGTTAGGTCGTATGTTGATTAAAATATTATTCGCAGCTGTAAGACGTATGTAGTTACAGAATTATAATCATCAAAATTATCAATACAACCCTCCAAGTTCATAAAGGTGTAGGAAACAAAAAAAAAGCAGAAAAAGTTATTTCTACACCTTTATGAACGTGGAGGGTTGTATTGATGATTATAATTCTGTAACTACATACGTTTTACACCCGCGAATAATATTTTAATCAACATACAACCTAGCACTGGCCTGCAAATTGCAAAAAACGTAAGGAAATTCGAATTTCGCGGGCTACTCTAGAGCATCAGCCTTAACTTCACTTTTCTAAATACATGTTGTATATTTGTTTTGTGAAACATATTGGAAAAAAAAGACAAATAATAATCCTGTACTAAATTTATTTATTTGAATTATACTACATACTACTACTAATTATTACGTACTACCAACACTGTATGTTTAGAACGGTTGATGATCCAAAACCGGTTCCTAGTCCATCAGAATACACTATGATATTACTACTTTGGGTGGGGTTCAAATTGTGGGCTGCTTGCACTCCAGTCCGGATACACCATCAATCAGCTCATTGTACAGGTTATTGGTGTTAGTGATCTCTTTGCTGGCTTTAATGGTGTTATGTGCCTTGCACAATTATTCTGCTTCTAGTTCAAATATTCGTTTCAGTCATGAGTGTCATGGTATTGCTGAAAACCAGACACTAGTTGACGGAGATGGTGATCTAGTCCAGTATCTCGTCCTATGTGTTGGGTGTGAAGTTCTGCAAGCTGGCTCTTCAGTTGAGTGTTTTTGTTTACTATTGACTAAATTTCAACTTCACTTCCTTCCTGTCCCGCAGTAGCTTGCTCACTCATTTCTAGATGAATCTAGCTCCATCAGCTCTGCTCTTAAGTTTCTCACTCATGTCATGAACGTAGCTTCGCAGGTCATCATATTGCCTGATTACGTTAACCAACACCTGAAATGTGACAAGAAACAGCGAGTATGTTAAGAGAATATTATGTTTCATAAAACCTTGAGAAAGTAGGAGTTTTGAAGTTAGAATGGAGTAAAATATTAAATGAAAAAATAAAGTTAAGTATGGAAAAATAACATAAAATTAATTTTCTATTAATTTTAAATTTGATTTAATATGCTCAAACTTGCTACAGTCAACACTTTAGGGAAAGGCTATTTTTACATTTACTTTGATAAGATTCAAGGATTGAAATGAACATGAGTTTTACGTGGGAACAAAGTTTAACATGTTCTTTAATTATGAACTAAGTGGTTTAGTTATAATATTTAGAGCATAGGTATTAGAGACACCATATTAAGGTGTGAAGTAGGGTTTGTAGTGAATGTTATAAGTCTGGGCAAGAGTTTTCGTCCTCGAATTTGCGTTCACAATTTTTCAAGCAAAATGAGACGTAAACGTAGCTGGTGTTTACTGGGACGTCGCTCGGTGTCTGTGTACTGTATAGTATGTAAATTATACAACATTAATACGTAAATTAAAACAGAATACTCCCCAGGTTCGAAGAATTCAAATTCACAGTCCAAAAGTTGACAGCCGGTTATCGAATGGAGTTATCAAAATTTATCCAGGCTTGCACAACAACTTAACACATTCCAAGTCATACATTATCGGTCCCTTTATCAAATAAAGAAGTTATTTGTAAGTAAACATATTTATTTACAATAACAA
Source organism: Xestia xanthographa (assembly GCA_905147715.2). NCBI lineage: Eukaryota > Metazoa > Arthropoda > Insecta > Lepidoptera > Noctuidae > Xestia > Xestia xanthographa. The sequence goes on along the minus strand of LR990645.1, from coordinate 21,521,497 downwards.
GTCAGTAATGTCACATGTTATATAAACCGCTTATTATAAAATGTTCCGTATAACCAAGTACTGTAACGCTCAACGGGCGCTACTTAACTTAGCCGCTTAATAGTCGATAAAAAATAGAGTGGTCAACTGCTTAGGCGAAGCGCGCTGTTAGTCACCGCCGTAAAGTGATATCCATTCAGTGGGATACATAATACCAATAATATGACATTCACGGTTGTCAACAAGGTTGGGTGTACAACCGAAGCTTGTTAGTCACTGGATATCAGAAAGTTACATAATAGGCCTGCAGAGCACCGCGTGCGCCTAAGGCTATCTTATATATTTACCGTATGTCAAGGTAGTTAAGCCGCGCCTCCAGCGGTGTGCGCTGGGCCTTACACTAACTTCACTTTTCTACATGTTGTTTTGTGAAACATCTTGAAAAAAAAAGACATAATAATGCTGTACTAACTTTATTTATTTGAATTATACTACATACTACTACTAATTATTACCTACGTACCACCAACACTGTATGTTTAGAACAGTTGATGATCCAAAACCGGTTCCTAGTCCATCAGAATACACTATGATACTACTTTGGGTGGGGTTCAAATTGTGGGCTTCTCGCACTCCAATCCGGATACACCATCAATCAGCTCATTGAACAGGTTATTGGTGTTAATGATCTCTTTGCTGGCTTTAATGGTGATAAGTGCCTTGCACAATTATTCTGCTTCTAGTTCAAATATTCGTTTCAGTCATGAGTGTCATGGTATTGCTGGAAACCAGACACTAGTTGACGGAAATGGTGAAACTAGTCCAGTATCTCGTCCTATGTGTTGGGTGTGAAGTTCTGCAAGCTAGCTCTTCAGTTGAGTGTTTTTGGTTTACTATTGACTAAATTTCAACTTCACTTCCATCCTGTCCCGCAGTAGCTTGCTCACTCATTTCTAGATGAATCTAGCTCCGTCAGCTCTGCTTTTAGTTTGTCACTCATGTCATGAACGTAGCTCCGCAGGTCATCATATTGCTTGATTACCTTAACCAACACCTGAAATGTGACAAGAAACAGCTGAGTATGCTAAGAGACTATTATGTTTGTTGAAACCTTGAGAAAGTAGGAGTTTTATAGTTAGAATGAAGTAAAATATTAAATGTAAAAATTAAGGTAAGTACGGAAATGCTCAAATTTACTACAGTCAACACTTTAGGGAAAGGCTATTTTTTTACTTTGATAAGATTCAAGGATTGATATGAACATAAGTTTTATGTGGGAACAAAGTTTAAATATGTACTTTAATTATAACTAAGTGGTTTAGTTATAATATTTAGAGCATAGCTATCAGAGACACCATATTAAGTGTGAAGTAGGGTTTGTAGTGAATGTTATAACTCTGGGCAAGAGTTTTCGTCCTCGAATTTGCGTACACAATTTGTCAAGCAAAATGAGACGTAAACGTAGCTGGTGTTTATTGGGAAGTCGCTCGGTGTCTGTGTAATGCATAGTATGTAAATTATGCAACACTAATACGTAAATTAAAACAGAATACTCCCCAGGTTCGAAGAATTCAAATTCACAGTCCAAAAGTTGACAGCCGGTTATCGAATGGAGTTATCACAATTTATCCAGGCTTGCACAACAACTTAACACATTCTAAGTCATACATTTTCGGTTCCTTTTACAATGAGAGGTTTTCCTTTTGAGGTTTTAAAAAAAAACTTAGTTTCCAAGAACTCTATAGATGGCGTTGAACTTACTATGATAGTTGGTGCCAAAGCCAAAACGCTTAAAAAAAAATTCATTGTGTCACGTCACATACTCTCGTTGACTGACACTTTCATTTGCTTAACCTTCCGAATATATCCTACATTTCTCGCGCTTTGTTCAAATCAGTTTTTTTAGGTTCCGTTCCTTGCATTATCATACTTACTCCTAGCGCCATCTATCCAGCGACTAGGGAAGAGCTAAAAAGAAAATCCCTCATTAAAGAAGTTATTTCTAAGTAAACACATTTATTTACAATAACAATGTCATTGTCAGTAATGGTAATGTCACATGTTATATAAACCGCTTATTATAAAATGTTCCCTAAAACCAAGTATTGTAACGCTCAACGGGCGCTACTCAACTTAGTCGCATAATAGTCGATAAAAAATAGAGTGGGCAACTGCTGAGGCGAAGCGGGCTGCTGTTTGTCACCGTAAAGTGACATCCACTCTGTGTAATACGTAATACCAATATTTTGACATTCACGGTTGTCATCAAAGTTCGGTGTACAACCGAAGCTTGTTAGTCACTGGATATCAAAAAGATACATAATAGGCCTGCAGGATCTCGATGTGCGATTTCTACATAGTTTAGTTTGTTATGGCAACATTGTCTGGTTGCTTGAGTTGAGTTGTCAATTTGACAATGACAATCATTGTCACCACCACTCACCAGCACAGAGTACATTATACTATATTGAAACTCACCAGTCCACCACTGACACTGTGTCACTGTCTATCTGCTCAAGTCAAACTGCGGTGTGTGGTGTGGATGTGAGAACTTATTAGGCGAAATTATGGCTTTTTCATCAAATTCCCACGTATTTAGCAGTGTTTTATCTATTTTATTGTTCACCCTTTTGTCAGTACAAATCTCACAAGGTATAGTTTCTTACAATTAATTTTATTACCAATTTCTAACGTACCGCAGTGATTGTTAAAAAATTACGTGGCCTTTTGTTATGGGAGGATACGAGATTTAGATTAAAAAACAAGGTGTTATGAATTAAAACCTAATTAAGAATTTTAACTTAGCTAAATTGTGTTTTTCAGGATCAAAAGCAGAATTTGTAACATGCGGCACTATTCTGAAGATGGTAAACACAGACTTGAGATTACGGCTTCACTCACACGACGTGAAGTATGGCTCGGGCTCCGGCCAGCAGTCGGTGACGGCAGTGGATGTGTCTGATGACTACAACAGCCACTGGTTGGTGCGGGCGCCTATGGCTGAGTCGTGCAAACGCGGGTAAGTGCTACTAACATGATACAGCTGGTTGTAGGGAACTTGGTTTACATTTTACACTAATGCGTGCCTTTTCATATTTCTGCCCCAAGTTATCCTTTCGAATTATTTTCTGCTTCATAAAATTATTAGACAAAATTAGAAATAGTGCAGTAACTGTTGTAATAACTACATTGCAGGGTTCCCATAAAATGCAACACCAACATCCGCCTGCAGCATGTAACAACCAAGAAGAATCTGCACTCGCACTACTTCTCATCCCCACTGTCGGGCAACCAGGAGGTGTCATGCTATGGTGATGAAGATGGTGAAGGAGACAGCGGTGACCACTGGACCGTGGTGTGCAATAATGACTTCTGGAGGAGAGACACACCTGTGAAGTTTAGGCATGTTGATACCGGAGCGTAAGTATCTCATCTTCGGAGTATAACTAGATCAAATAAAGTTTATTTTTGTTATCATTGGGTTTTACAAGACTTGTGGAGCTTCCTATGTTGGAATTAGCCTCCAGTCTAACTGGATGGAGCAAAAACCTCCAAAACCCATTAATAGGCTTTTGTCCTGAAAAAATCTATTTATTATATTAATCCGTAGGTTATACATTATTGAAAAATATTTGACCCATATTTTTTCTTTTGTTACGTAAACCAAAATTAACGAAGAAACGACGCCTTTAAAATTCTCAATACGTCACGCCGTGGTATAATTTTTAGTAAATTCTGACGTCACGAGCCCCCACTCCAGTTTTGATGCATGTTATCTTTGTCAATATTCATTGATTTAAAAAAACAAAAAATACGTGTCCATTATTTTCCAATGCTCTAACTGACGGACTAAATAGATTTGCAATTTATTGATGGTGGAAACTAGCCTTTTGTAAGATGTGGTAAAGAATCAGTCACCTTTTATAAAACAGACCATTCTAGGGACCAACTAACCAAGACAATTGTAATTTTACAGGTTCCTTGCCGGCTCTGGGCGTACATTCGGGCGACCGATAAGCGGGCAGGGCGAGATCGTCGGCATCAACTCTCAGTATGGCGCATACACCGACTGGCAAGCCAAAGAAGGACTCTTCATCCACCCCGGTGAACTACTACCACACCAGCACGCGATACATTCTGAATTATAATTGTAACTTATTATTTATTGTGTAATGTTTTGTAATTTTATTAAGTTGTATAATCAGGGTTTGTTTGAACACTTGTGTACATAATTAGGGACATATTGATGTAGATTTGTCTACATGCCTGTACTTATCTCAAGATTCACTAATTTCAGTTTTATTTTCAATGTTTGATTTTTGCTGGTCAAAACAAATGTTTTTAATTGTTTAACTGTAAACAAAGTAGCTGTGAGAACTACAAGGACATTTTGCTTGTGGTAGTTCTTGTTTTCATAGTTCCGTGTAGTCATGACAGCAACAAAGTTCCTAAACTCACAAAAATTTTTTGGCAAGTCAGACACTAATTTATCAACTTATTGCTGTCTCATAAATAGCAATATGACAATTTGACATTATAATAACATCATTAATATGGCTGGAATGAATAAATAATAATTTAAAAGAAAATAAGAACAAGTTTTATTTTCCTAATAACTTTATTGTCAAATAGTTTGTAATTATATTATACAATGAGTGAGGTAACAGACCCCTGAGAAACTTGTTACAAATTACAAGTGCTTCAACACCATCGAATTTGAAATAATACTGTCGCTTCGCTTCTCCAGCTTTTGAGATTTCGGCGAAATTTGGAAATATACGGTATAGTGTCCATTGTCTTCTCGATGGTGTATGTAACTGTGTAAACCAACTAAAGGTACGGTAATACCAACGCGTTTACTATGAGCAAGTTGAACACATTGATTTGCCCGTGTCCGTAACCACGTTTTTTATCGATGTTACTGAAGCACGGAAACAAGTTATAAAAATATAGCTATAAAACTAAATAAAAAAACTCCAAACGCAACCCGCTCGCACCGCAGCCCTCAGTCATGGTGCTCTCAATCAACCACTACGTCAAGAGGTTCTACTAAAATTTTACCTATCTAACGTATTCACGAACGCGACAAGGTGTCCCTCATAAGAATGTCATGTTATTATGATATGAATTGGACCTCTAACAAGGAGCTCCACTCCACTCACAAAGCGCGGTGCGGCGCGTAGCGGCTTGCTTTAGCGTTTCCTATAAAATCAAAGGTTTGGGTACAGTTGTGAAAAATCAATAGTACACAAGTGCACCGCACTGCATCGCGCTTGGTTCGTGCAGCTCCTAAGGTAACGAGACAGACGGGAATAGTGAAGTTAAATACATATTCACTATTTTTACATCTACTTAGATATTACATACAAAATCTAAGATGGCAGATAGTGGACAGAATATGTTGTCCTAAGTTTGAGCAGCAGTGCTCTAGTCTACTTAGATATTACATACAAAATCTAAGATGGCAGATAGTGGACAGAATATGTTGTCCTAAGTTTGAGCAGCAGTGCTCTAGTAGTGAAGGTAAATTAAATTAACATCAGGGAGCTTGCGCCCTACGCGGCCACAATCACGGCCAATGTCCGGACCAATCGGACGCCATAACAACCAACTCGAACGTCCGACCTGTTGCAGTCAAACTTTGTGTAAATACTTTAGTTTGTTAATCCGCATCATCTTGGTCGGAACCAAGACTTGTCACCGCGTAGTGCGCCATGCCCAATGCATACAGGATATATAAGAAGACTACTAAATAAATAAATAATTAAGAGATACAATCGGTGGACATAAAAGTATTTCTTTAGAAAAAAAAAACCTACTGAAATTGATTTTTGAGACGAAATAAACTTTAACAAAATCATGTATGTGGCTAATAAACTAACAATTAAAACAATGGGCGTAGAATCACCTTGAGTGTACTAACCCTATACGTAAAACACGAATCTCGCGCGAGATTGTCTAATTAAGTGTAGGCAATATTAAATTCATTTAATTAATTGTAATGTGTCGAGTGGCTACTAGCAGAGTTTGTTGGCTAGTACACTGTTGAGTTTCTCTAATGCGTACGTGAGGTTCGTGTATAGCTTCTTATCACAGCCGTGCTCCTCGATGGTGCTGAAGCGGAACGTTCGGAAGTTCTTCTCGACGTCAATGTATGTGACGGCTTGCATGAGCGGACACAAGATTATCTTTGTGTGGTCTTGGAAGTTTATCTGTTGGATAAAAAGTAAATATTAGAATATTGCAAGAAACATTTAGAGAACATACATTATGAAGAATTGCGGAACCATCACGCCACAACAAATTTATTTATAAACTTCAAAGAGGCTTTAAGAGGCTATCTCTTTACCATGAAGTTTATAAATAAGTTTCCAAGTTGGATCAAACTGCACACGGTGTGCAAATTTGATTAAAATCGGTTAAGTAGTTTAGGAGTCCATCGCGGACAAACAACGTGACACGTAATTTATATAATTATATTAAGATAATATTTTTTACCTGTAGTGTTCCATTGGTCAGGTACATGATAACTGCCAGCGTGGTTCTGAACCACTGGTGCAGATGCGGCAGTCGAGAAAGTCCGTCACTCTCTCTCACTGGTACCGATGCCCCTACAATAAACAACAAAACATTACTACTGCATTCAGAACAGGATGGAGACTGTTTTCATCCGTCGCTGTAACT